>CM065589.1:391965607-393343941 GCA_033119425.1 Bufotes viridis | reverse complement strand
GGGATCCATCCAGAAAATGTACGACAATCCCATGGAAAGAGTGAAGACATTGGTGGTTTATGTGGTTATTTTAGGAACGATCCCTCATGTGTCTCTTTCTATTTTTGCTCCTAAAGTTGGAAAGTAAAGCTAGAGCACAGATGTAGCAGAGCTGACATCTCCTTTGTAGTCTAATAAAATCTAGGTGTACCTGCGGTCCCATGTCAGCCCTTAGCTGTGTCAGATAACCCTCTCAGCCCTGCTACATCTGTGTAGATTCTCAGTCCTTAATTCGCCTGTTGCATGGGACGTGGTTCATTTCGGGACGCACATAATAGTTTAACACACTGGCCATTATTTTCTATGGGAGCCATATGGCGCTAATGAATACCCTGAATGGTCCCCATTCTGTGCGCCCTGAGGATGTGGTAGGACGACGGGGTTTGTGGTCTGGCCCGGCCTGGAGAGCGCCCGCCTCGCGGGACAATAGAGAGCGCCCTCCATGGACCCGTCAGCTCCCCGTAGGAGAGTTACCGGGGGCGCGCCTCATATGTAAATGAGGGAACGTTAGGATAGATGCGATAGCCAATCAGAACGCGAGGTGGGGTCACCGGCCTACATCTTCCCCAGTGCTCCTATTCTATAGGTGAGGGCGGCCACGCCCCCGCTGTGTGATTGACAGCTCAAAGTTGAGTCTCCATCCCCTCGCCTTAAGGAGGTAGGAGATGATGGAAAGATTGTATTACCTTTGAGAGCTTCATCTGCGCTGTCAGCCAGGAGCACTTCCAAGGAGAGGGCTGAGGACAATCTGAATCTCTCTCCAGGGGAAGAAAGTGCCATCTACAAAGCAGGTGACATCCAGAGAGTGCTGAGCAACCTAGGAGTGTCTGCAAGCAAGAGATGAGGGGCTGCTGATTGCTGAATGTCATGTTCACATGGGATCTGGACTTGCAGTAACTCCAGTCTCTAGACAGCTCGTCCACCCTCTGAAGGAGCACCCTGGAAGTTTCTCTTCTGAAGGAAGATCTCACCATAGTGGCTGCTGAGCTCATTCAGACATATTTGGTGGACTGTTGGGCTGCTCCACCCCTGGACACTACTCTGATGAACCCTATTCCTATAGAGACAGAAGTGTTGCTTCATTTCCCCAGACACTGATTAAGAAGAATCGGAGAAACTTTGGGAGAGACTTCTGATACACTTCTCCTTCTTGGTGCTAGAAGAGCTGTTGTCTCCAGGCCTGGTGATGTTAGCTCTAGGGCAGATGGATGGCACTAGGCAGAGCGCTTTTCTCCTCAGCAGCCCCCCCTTGGCAGCCCTACATAGCATGGCTGAGATGAAGACCCCTCTGTACCCAGCCTATGCCCTTCCCAGCCAGCCCTGTTCCTCCTCCATATCTTCTTCATCCTCACCTTCATCCTCCTCTTCACCATCTCCTCCTTTGGGGTCTCCAACTCACTTGTCCCTAAAACATTCCTCTTCCTCCTCTCCACCAGCTGCAGGACGACTGTCCTCCCTGGGGACCCCTCCACCCCAGGTGTCAGCGGCTACCCCCCATGGAATCAATGACATCCTGAGCCGGCCGGTGATGCACTGCCTGCCCTCCCTGACTCCCAGCACCTCGGTCTCCCCGGTGGCCTCCACCTCGTCTCCAACTGCCGGCCTCCTGGCAGGGCTGCCCCGCTTCAGCAGCCTCAGTCCCCCCCCACCTCCCCCTCATGGACTCTACTTCAGCCCCAGTGCTGCTGTGGCCGTGGCCCGGTACCCCAAGCCTCTGACGGATCTTCCAGGCAGGACCCCCATCTTCTGGCCTGGAGTGATGCAGAGTTCCCCCTGGAGAGACGCCCGACTGGCCTGTGCTCCACGTAAGTGTTCTTATCGGTCTGGGGGTTCACAAACTTTTCCTCATTGCTAGACTTGGCTGCTGCTACCTGTCACCCGCAGAGTCTACGATGAGTGTCCTATCTAGACACGGGGTGAAATAGAATTACTTCTAGAAATGTGGAAGAAGTGACAAGGGCTATGGAAGTAAGGAAAGTTTACTCCGGCCTGACTGCACCCTGGAATAGGAGACCCCCAAACCAAATATACAGAAATAATCTGTAGAAAATCACAGCTTTATAGCTCACAACTGTAATATTAAATAGATAATGCAGATAATACAAGGTGATCAGAAATAGAATATAAAGATGATCTGATACAGTAGGTTTCTTTCCAATTTAATAATCCGGTCCAAAGAAACATTACCTGGAATATCTGCTTCTATCTATCTATCTATCTATCTATCTATCTCATATCTAATATCTATCTATCTATCTATCTATCTCATATCTATCGATCTATCTATCTATCTATCTATCTATCTCATATCTAATATCTATCTATCTATCTATCTATCTATCTCATATCTATTATATATATATATATATGTATCAATATATTTATATTAATATAATATGTATATAATCAGTATTTCATATCTATTTAGTATATATTTAATATCTATCCATCTTTCTACGTAATATCTATTTTACATCTATATCTCTATCTATAAAATATCTATCTATCTATCTATCTATCTATCTATCTATCTATCTATCTAATATCTCTCTCGCTCTCTCTCTATCTATCTAGTCTATAAGTGGATGCAAACATTAATTGGGCAGCACAGGAGGTCAAATATTTATTGCTACTCCCTGGGAATTGTGTCTTATGAATTGATCATTTCCGGGATATTTAATGTTGTTATTCACAGAAATTAGTTCTGTAAAACAGATGATCAGTAATTAATTTCATTTATGGACCTGGGAATAGGTATCATTCTATTGAAAAGGAGCAAAAGGAAATACATTCTTCTAAAAATAAGGTTACAATTAAATGAAAGAATTAGAGTTTGATGCGATTGTCGTTAAATATTCTATCTTTTTAATGGGACAACTTTGTACTAACATAAAGTGTGAACCAAGTGTGAATTAATTGTAGATAAGAAAAACGCATGATGTATTATGAGTAGCAGCATATTATATATTGACGTTAGCTATATATATATATATATATATATATATATATATATATAAAGAATAAATCAAGGCACTGGACTTGCTGTAGATTTCTTGAAAAGGTTTCGCTCGTTCTTCCAACGTTTTCAGGAAATCTACAGCAAGTCCAGTGCCTTGATTTATTCTTTACAGCTATACCATGTCCTGGATAAATGAGAACCTTCACAGATATACATATATATATATATTCATTTTCTTCCTCTTATTTTTAAATTATATAAATAATATATAAATTTAAATTAATCAGAGAAATATAAACCGTCGGTATATAATGTAACGAATGTGAGTAAAGATAAATCGCACATATTTAATTATAAAGAATAGGAAAACGCTGTTCTTTATTATAAAGAAATGTGAATGTGTAGATAATAAACATGAGATAGAAAATAGATAAATGGATAAATATTTATATAGATACGACAGATAGATAAATGGGAAATAGAAACATTTGAGATAGATATAGATGAATAAATAGATGTATAGATCATAGATAAATAGATAATAAATGTATAGATGCATAAAATAGATAGATTTCAGATAGATGTATCAATAGATATATAGATGGATAGACATGATATGTTTGTATAGAGATAGATAGATAATATTTATATATAAATATTATGATAAATAGATAATATGATAGACAGATTGATAATAGAAAGATAATATGATAGATAGATAGATAGATACTAGATAGATAGATAGATAGAATGATAGATAAATAGATAGATAGATAAATAATATGATGGATAGATATATAGATAGATACGAGATAGATAATATGATAGATAAATAGAGAATAGATAGATAGATAAATAATATGATAGATAGATAATATGATAGATAATAGATAGATAGATAGCTAATATAATAGATAGATAGATAATATGATAGATAAATAGAGAATAGATAGATAGGTAGATAGATAGATAATATAATAGATAGATAGATAATTAATATGATGGATAGATAGATAATAGATAGATAATTTGATAGATAATATGATGGATAGATAGATAATTTGATAGATAATATGATGGATAGATAATAGATAGATAGATAATATGATGGATAGATAGATAATAGATAGATAGATAATTTGATAGATAATATGATGGATAGATAGATAATAGATAGATAGATGATTTGATAGATAATGTGATGGATAGATAGATAATCTGATGGATAGATAATAGATAGATAGATAGATAATATGATGGATAGATAGATAATAAACAGATAATAGATAGATAGATAATATGATGGATAGATAGATAATATGATGGATAGATAGATAATAGATAGATAGATGATTTGATAGATAATGTGATAGATAGGCAGGCTTGTGGCCCCCAGTAATGGATTCTCTGCTCTGCAGACCAGGGCTCGGTGCTGCTGGACAAGGACGGGAAGAGGAAGCACACCCGACCCACCTTCTCTGGGCAGCAGATCTTTGCCTTGGAAAAGACCTTCGAGCAGACCAAGTACTTAGCGGGTCCGGAGAGGGCCAGGCTGGCATATTCCCTGGGCATGACCGAGAGCCAGGTGAAGGTAAGTGCCCGTGCTGCCCCCATGGGGACTCCCTACAATGCCCTTACACTGCAGCGCCTGCTATTACTATTGCTATTATCCGAACGCTAGACTAAGCAAATACTGCAGAGCTGAGTTAGTCACTCGGCACACAGTGCCATGCTAGTGTTTATCACCATCCACTGTCCATGGCATTGCCGACCTTATAAACGTATCTGATGCTTCTGCCCGGTCTATTTGGTGAGGTAAGAGAGGGTCCAGTCTCCCAGGTGACCTGACTGCTCGGCCAACCTTGTGGGGCCATTGTGGCAGTGTAATAAGGGGGGGGGGGGGATCACCTGTCCCCATTGTGACATGTGTGTCCTGTGTTATCTGCAGCCCCTCATTCATCATGGTAAATGTCTGAGAGTGAATACACTACAACCTATTCACTAATCCCACCCAGGATTCCTATTCACCCTCCATCCCCGCATTCCCAAGCTCCCCCCGGCCCCTATACACACACACCTGCTGGAGCCGCATGTGCTGGTACCGCAGCCGCAGTTCTGCTGCGTTATTTTATTACTGCTGAACCGTCCATAGCAAAGAAGATAATAAATCACAGCACTAATGATTAACACCACAAGAGTGATTGTAAGAAATACTAGAATCATACGTGCAAAAATAATACATACAATACAGTGATTTAGGTAAAGACACGAATTCCAGAATAAATGACAAAATACAAAGAAATAATATGAACCACAATAAAACAGTGATTGACATAGAGAATAGTAAACATGGGTGTAAGTGGGTGCTGTGGGAATTCATATTATACCTAGTCAGTTTGATAAAAAGGTAACAGTATATGTGCACTTTATGTGATATAGGGCTGATCATCTGATTATATAGTAGAATACTAGTGTCCTTTATAATACATCGTTTCTAGTGTAATATCATTTACCCTTTGTATATCGGACGTTTTTGAACCCATAAACCGCGCCGTCTGTATGGGCCCCCATTGCCAGGCTGTAATGACAGGCTATTAGGATCATACAATACACGAGCTGTAATTGGTAATTATACCCCCGAGATGACACCAGCCCCACAGCAATCATTCCTCAGGGCAATCTCTACAGAGGGCGACACTGATACCTGCAACCATGTGTGTTACTCTCCCGCCGTCCACTGCCATTAACAAGGCAATCTGGGTGTGTGTGTATGTATATTACATTTTATAGTATTTGTAGTTTCATTTTTTCCTATAAAATATTGTAGAATTGAACTTAATTCATGTAAAGTATTTAATCTAGTTTCACTTATATAGTAAAAAACTAATAAATACATTTAAGTGGATACTGGATACTATCTATCTATCTATCTATCTATCTATCTATCTATCTATCTAATATCTATCTATCTATATCTATCTATCTATCTATTTATATCTATCTATCTATTTATATCTATCTATCTATCTATCTATCTATCTACCTACCTACCTATTTTTATCTATCTATCTATTTATATCTATCTATCTATTTATATCTATCTATTTATATCTATCTATCTATTTATATCTATCTATCTTTTTATATCTATCTATTTATATCTATCTATCTCATATCTATCTATCTATCTATCTATCTATCTAATATCTATCTATCTATCTAATATCTATCTATCTATCTATCTATCTATCTATCTCATATCTATCTATCTCATATCTATCTATCTAATATCTATCTATCTCATATCTATCTATCTCATATCTATCTATCTATCTCATATCTATCTATCTATTTAATCTAGTTTCACTTATATAGTAAAAAACTAATAAATACATTTAAGTGGATACTGGATACTATCTATCTATCTATCTATCTATCTATCTCATATCTATCTATCTATCTATCTATCTCATATCTATCTATCTATCTATCTATCTATCTATCTATCTATCTAACTTTCTTCTCTCTCTCTCTCTCCCCCTCTCACTTCAGTCTCTTTTGGAACATAAGAATATGACACCTCACACACAGATATTGCAGCAGTTGAGATGAATCTGTAGAGTTGGATTATAGCTGTGCTTTAGGACACCTGATAAACACATCAGGATGCTCATCAGTGACAGGACACAATTATCATATTTTTCCAAATATTTATAGCTCTGAAAACCATTTGATGTCACAAAGACTATAATAAATAATAACATTTCTAAAATGTATGTTTTATTTAATGTCTTTCATTTACTGTTGTTTTTCCTATCTATCTATCTTTCTATCTCATATCTATCTATCTATCTATCTATCTATCTATCTATCTATCTCATATCTATCTATCTATCTATCTATCTATCTATCTATCTATCTATCTCATATCTATCTCATATCTATCTATCTCATATCTATCTATCTATCTATCTATCTATCTATCTATCTCATATCTATCTATCTATCTATCTATCTATCTATCTATCTCATATCTATCTCATATCTATCTATCTCATATCTATCTATCTCATATCTATCTCATATCTATCTATCTCATATCTATCTATCTATCTCATATCTATCTATCTATCTCATATCTATCTATCTATCTATCTCATATCTATCTATCTATCTATCTATCTATCTATCTATCTCATATCTATCTATCTATCTATCTATCTATCTATCTCATATCTATCTATCTATCTATCTATCTATCTATCTCATATCTATCTATCTATCTATCTATCTATCTATCTCATTTCTATCTATCTATCTCATATCTATCTATCTATCTATCTATCTATCTATCTATCTATCTATCTATCTCATATTTGTCTACCTACCTACCTACCTACCTACCATGTATCCAGACCTCTAAGCCTAGTTGCCTTCCATTGCAGGTGTGGTTTCAGAACAGAAGGACAAAGTGGCGCAAGAAGCATGCTGCAGAGATGGCCACAGCAAAGAAGAAGCAGGACACTGAGACTGAGAGACTGAAAGGGGCTTCAGATAACGAGGAAGAGGATGATGACTACAACAAACCGCTGGACCCTAACTCAGATGATGAGAAGATCACCCAGCTCCTGAAGAAACACAAGTCTACCAGCTCATTGCTTCACCAACAGTCTGAGAATGACAGCTCTTCTTAGAGGACTGTGCTCCTGCCACCAGTGGTGGGTGGGATGCATGGGACTGACAGCACTGTCCTCATCAGGGCCAGATAAGACTTTTTATTTTATCAGATGTATATATATTTTTATAAACTGTAAGCCAATGAATGAATACAGAGTACAGTATTATTAACCCTCTCAAGCTTACCCATATCCCAACGGCCAATTGAGGGCCTGATACCTTCTCACCCCTAAGGAAGGACTTCTCTTAAATCAAGGCTCTTGTAAATAATGGCAGGAGGTTAATGCACTGTGAATGTGTAAATGTAAAGTAACCTTCTATTGTGATGGGGAGAGAGGTGAAGGAGGGACCACATGACCCCTCTCCAGCATCTGCTCCCTCATGTGTGGACCTTCTAATGGTCCCTATTCTACTTTGCATAGAGTCACACAAGCCTTAGTATTTATTATTATGTTACAGAATGTGTGTGTTGGGGGGGATCTGGATATAGGACTAGATCCCTCAATGCCTCACGTCCCTGTTACAAGCCCTGGCAGAAGATGTTACATTATATTCCAATATGCAGCTTTTTGTATGATAAGATTTACTATGTGATATTAAGGGACACTCTTTTTAAGCTACAGCCACAAGGAGATATTTACTGCTATTGATTTATAGAAGAAGTATCCCAAGTTTGGAAGAGAAAACCATGGACTTCATAAGACCCTGAAGTAGAAATATACATTGCACTTTTTGTTGTAACCAACACTATCAGGACTCTTCACGGTGACTCCATCCATGGGGAGCTAAGTCACCTAGGAGCATACTCGTCATTATTAATATTCCTGGACTATTGATCTCTGGAGAGATCTAATAAATCTGGTAACAATTGATTGTATATTTGTTTGCATTTTCTTCATCTTATTATATTGATTTCAGCACTTTGTTGTTTGTCTATAAGTGTTCAGTAAAGGCACACAAACCCTTGCTTTCATTGTAGATCTGTATCTATGGTCTCACCTGGACTTTTTGTGTTCTCTATCACCCACATCTGTGTGGAACCCACAATAAATGATCGTCTCTACTAGACCTGGCATGAGCTGTATCTAACAGCCTTTATTTCAGTGCTAAATGTGTCGATAGTTTGCTTTTCTTATCAAAAACTTACTTTGTACTTAACTCAAGCTATAGTGTTCTATATATGGTAGTCGTGACGGATTGTCGGGATCATAAAATTTTAACATAAAATGATGACGGAAAGCAATAATGCGCAACAGGTTAATCATTTGGACAGATGAATACAGAATATTGTTTAGTGTTGTTATATTATGTATATATTACTTCCTATTAGGGAAATTTAAGAACAAATGCAACAACCATCCACCTTATATAGATGATGCGATCTAAGTTATATGTATTTGTATTTATTGCATTTTTATGTGCATATTGGAACAGTATTATCATAGCCATTATCTACCGGTCACATTTATACCCTAATCCATATTATTTTGTAAAGCTAGTGTTTTTACTTTTTACCGGCTGGAAGTTGTAATTTTATCTCTGCTGCTGAGCCATGAATTAAGATATTTCCCCCCTATGGACAGTGAGGACTGACTATATGTTCATGGATGAAGATGTCACAAGACTCATTCTGCATCCTTCACACAAGCTTGTGCTCCTGGCTATACATCTGTGAGGCATGATCTGTCACACCTTGTCATTGCTGAATACTAATAACTATTTATCCCCTAAAATATTCATATTTATAAATAGAATGGAAATATTTATTTTTTTAAATATTCAAACATTCATATTTCAAAAGTGCCAATAGATAAAGTAAAGATGTAATGGACTAGCGCCCCTAGTGGTACACGACTAGTAAGCAGGTTTGAAACTCCAAAATCATTTTTTGACCATTTTATAATAAGTTTTCTTTTGTTACTTATTCTTTATATAGTAGCCACATTTCGAGGCAACCAATCACATGAAACTTATAATTAATTCTTACCTATTAGGAACACTGCAAGGGTGAATTCACATGTGTCAGATCTGTTGCAGAAATTCCCCTCACTGTTCCATTCATCTGAATGGGGATTGCTGAAATCCATGTCCTTGCTGCCAGTTCCACTCAGTATGTATAGAACTAATATATAGAACTAATTTTAAGCCACAAAAATGTCTACAACAAATCTGATTTTGTGAATAGTGGCATAGCCATTAGGGGTTATGTATCCATAGTATTATGACATGTCTGTGTAAATGGAGATGCCTCTAAATCTGCAGCATACTTACAAAAAAATAACAGGACAGTCTATAAACCTGGACTGCAGGGAGGTTTGCAGAATAGGTGTTATAAAAAAACTTTTGTCAGTAAATGCTGCTGTAGTATATTCATACATGTATATATGCAGATATATTGACTGCTTAGGCATTCCTGCTATGTAAAACTGTTATTTCCTTCAAAACTTGCACCACCCTTATATAGACTTTGTTCTGAGCAATTACTTTTACAAAAATGTGACTTTTCTCACCCACTGTAAAAGCAAAGGAAAAAAAAAAAAAACGTTTAGTAGAAGGGAAGCGGCATCCCCTGCTGACACATTTATATTATAAATTGTTAGAAGTTGCCAGAGATTTGCTTTACTGGTGCATGGGCTGGCAGAAGACGAATTTATTAAGTCAACTGTCCTTTTTAATAAATTTGGTGCATCTTAGGCGGGGGTTCACATCCTGTTTTTGCCATCTATTTAGTGTATACAAAAAACGTATATATCCGCTAAGGGATGCCTAAGACTGATGCCATACAGTGGCATCTGTTCTCCATAGAGTTCCATTGTAAAAAAAAAAAGCGTATACATTAACATATAAGTTTTTTCCCGGACTCTGCAGGATGCAAAAACGTGATGTGCTACTCTTTTGTATCCTTTTTCCTTAAAACATATACGTCAAACGGACGACAGAAACATGATACGAGCCCATTCTAACTCTAGGCTTAATAAATTCCCCTATACATCCATCCATCTGACATTCACGCTAACTTTCTAAGCATATGTAATGAGGAAGAGTACACATCACCGTTATATTTCCATTCTTCTGGTCCCTCAGAGCAACAGAAAAATAAAGAAAAAAACGGGCAGATTTACTAATCTTGTCTTATAGACGGTGAAAACAAAGGGGTAATTTATCATGAGGATAATTTTTAACTCCGTTTTTCTTTAGTATCCATTGAAATAATTTGAGCTATATTTATCAAATACTGCATGTTGTTTGATAAATTTGGCGTATCTTTAACCCCTTAAGGACCTGGCCAATTTTTGCATTTTTGGGAGAAAAAGCCTAAATTCTGCCATGGTTTTTAGGGTTTTGTTATTAAGCTATTCAGTATGTACCAGAAGTGACATGAGAATCTTATTCTGTGCGTCAGTACGACTATGATGACCAAATTAGTGTAGTTTTTGTGAAGTTTTGCTACAAAACCCCCCCCCCCCCAAAACCTTTGAAAAAATAATTTTCTTTTCATTCTCATATTCTGATAGTCAAAACTTCATATTTTTTATTTTTACATCTATAGAGCTCTGTGAAGGCTTGTTTTTTAGAATATGTAACTTTTTGATCACTTCTTATTAAATTTTTTTTGGAAAATAAGGTGGCCCGAAAATTAGTGCATTTTTATTAATTTTCCTGTTACGGTGTTCACTATGCTGGAAAAATGTTTTTATATTTTAATAGTTTGGACATTTTTGTATTCCGCAACGCTTTTTATGTTTATTTTTTTTATGTTTATTTTTTTATGTTTATTTTTATATATTAAATTGGGAAAGGCTGTTAATTAGGGAGAATAGGACATGGCTTGAGATGCACCAATGCGTGCTAGCCAATAGGCAGTGTTAAGTTAGACCAGTGTTCCTCAATTACAGTCCTCAGGGCCCACCTGCGGGTCATGTTTTCAGGATTTCCTTAGTATTTAGCAGGTGATATAATTAGTGTCAGTGCATCAGGACTCACCTCAGGTACTCATTCTGTGGGATATTCTCAAATCATGACCTGTAGGTGGGCCCTGAGGACTGGAGTTGAGAAACACTGAGTTAGACTAAGGTGTCTGAACATTTATACAGTATGGCGGGAGCCACTGTGATAAATGCAGTGCATTTTTAGACTGCCTGTATAAAGGCGGAATTTATTAAACCCTGTGCTAGAAAATGTAAGGTCTAAAAGGTTTTGGTTATTAGTGCAAAAATGTAGCAATATTTTGCATTTTTACACCACTCACTCCAGTTTTGAAAGTGGGTGGGAAAGTGGTTGTGTTTAGCTATGACACTTAGGGCTCATGCACACGAACATATTTTCTTTCTGTGTCCGTTCCGTTTTTTTTATGGACTGTATGCACTTCATTGGGTCCGCAAAAAAAAACGGAAGTTACTCTGTATGTCCGTATTTCCATTCCGCAAAAAAATAGAACATGTCCGATTATTGTCTGCATTACAGACAAGGATAGTACTGTTCTATTAGGGGCCGGCTGTTTCGTTCTGCAAAATACGGAATGCACACTGATGTCATCCGTATTTTTTGTGGACCACAAAATACATACAGTCGTGTGTATGAGCCCTTAGTTTTGGTCCAGATTTATCACTGCACCTTGTTTTAAAAGTCACAGAAAAAGTAAAAATCTCACTCCACTAGGAGGGTGCTGTGGAAAAATTGAAAAATATCTCAAAAAAGTGTCCGGCTTAATCCTATAATACTATATCACATGCATGTAAACGATAAGCATTAAAGGGGTTCTCTGGGCTTTTGGTCTAATTAGTGCATGGTCCTAAACTGTGGAGGGAAGCTCTTTTACATAGGACTCCCTCACTCCCCTTATGCACTGTCTCCACTGCAGTGACCAAATGGCCAGAGAACCCGTGCTGAGCTTGCTTCATACATGCTAGGTGGGTGGCTGTAAGATTCAGTGATGATGCCAATCCTGATCATTTAACCCCTTAGATGTCACTATCAATGGTAACCACAGCATCTATGGGGTTAGAGAGGGAGGGCACTCTCTCTGTTCTCCAATCGGAGACAACGTGACAAAATCGTGGGGCTCTGATAGTTTGCTATGTCAGTCTGAGGCCTTGTCAAGATTCCCATGCCTGCAAAGCTATGTCTGAGGCACAGCTTCACAGGCATCCTGTCAGAATCCCATGAACTGCAATAGCATTCTATTGCAATAAATAAATAGGTTGCGCTGCCAGGTACAAGCTTAAATTTCCAAGTGTATATGTAGATAAAGGGATCCTTTTGAATGTAGCCAAACGTCTGAGTACCGCAGTAAATCAGTTCTATTCACGAACAGACCTCCTGCGGAGTTAGGGTTTGGCACACATAGTGAAGATCCGCCAATTTCGGTATACAAACATTGATTTATTATACTCACAAAAGTACAGCATAAATAAGCATTAAACCAATCTTTAAAAGCGTTCACATGCTCCAGCTGCCCGACCCGGGTTTCCCTAAAGCTTCATCAGGGGCGAATGCAATACCCTCCTTTGGGCGGTCTCTTAAGGCAGAGTTCGTCCGTGAAGACATATACACTCTGAAATTTCAGCTTGTAGCTGGCAGTGCGACAACCTTTTTGGATTGAGCATTCTATTGCAGTCTATAGGACAAGTGATATTAGAAGACCAAGTGTACAAGTCCCTTAAGGAGACTAAAAGTTACAGTAAAAACACAAAAAATATTGCAAAAAATGCAATTCAAATCACCCCCTTTCCCAATTTAACATAAAAGTAAACATAAAAAATAAACATAAAAAGCATCGCCGAATACAAAACTGTCCAAACTATTAAAATATAAAAACATTTTTCCAGCACAGTGAACATCATAACAGAAAAAATAATAAAAAAGCACTAATTTTCTGGCCACCTTATCCTCCCAAAAAAATGTAATAAGAAGTGATCAAAAAGTCATGTATTCTAAAATGGTAACATTAAAAACTACAGTTCGCCCGACAAAAAAAACAACCCTTAACAGAGCTCTATAGATGTAAAAATTAAAAAAATAGAGTTTGGAGTATCAGAATATGCCAATTAAAAGAAAATTATTTCTTCAAGGGTTTTTTTTTTTTTTTTAGTAGCAAAACTTCACAAAAACTAATGTGGTCATCGTTATCGTACTGACCCACAGAATAAGATTCTCATGTCACTTCTGGTACATACTGAATAGCTTAATAACAAAACCCTAAAAACCATGGCAGAATTTAGGCTTTTTTCCAGTGAAAAGAAAACATGCTGCAATTACTAGGTAATTCAATACCTATACAAAAGTATTAACTAGGGAACTAAGGTAAACTTAGTCAGACCAATCCAATTACATAAAAAAAGAAAAATATGATATAGCCATAACGACTGCATTTAACATCCAAATAAACACTGCAAGACCCAGATACCCACAAATCACCATTTTAATGACAGACAAATCTATATATATATAAAAAGAAGGACGTATATATATAGGTATGTTTGTATGTTCCGCGATCACTCAAAAACACAACCATCGATTTCAACGAAACTTGGCATACACATCCCTTGCTACCTGGAAAGAAATCTTGTGGGGGTCATACGCCCCTACACAGCATCTGCATGGAGTTTGTATGCTCCAATTGTTTTTGCTACACACATATTGCTCTGTAACCCAAAAACTCATCGATCAATTTCTACTAAACTCTGGGAAAGAATACTGTGGAGGTAACATGCTGGTACACAATGAGTTTCTGTCTGTCCTTTATGCGCAACCAAACGACTGAACCGATCTTCACCAAATTTGGCACACAGGTATATCAGGTGGCCATGGAAGGTTTTAGACCGGATCTCTGCTCTCTAGGACGTACCGTTCTTGAGATATTCCCCAAAAATGACCTGCATTAGCCAATAGAAGCCTGAAAGTCTTTTTCTTCATATCTCAACTGCCATACACACGGTCACATGTCCCTTTTAAGCCAGTAGAAGCTCTCAGGCCCTTAGTCTTCACATACACACAGTTTTACTCCAGGTTTCCATAACAACCCAGCCATTTTTCTTCACTGTTGTAGGTCAGCTTTAGGCTAGGGCTACACGACGACAATAAGTGGCACGACACATAGGGCACAACTACACTGCTACATGTGTCGCGTGACATTGATGCACTGTGACATGTGACATGCTGTGACTGCGACGTGACAGTCGCAGAAAAATCCATCTTGGATGGATTTTTTGCGACTGTTGTGTCGCAGCGTCAGCATATCATATGTTGCAGTGCAACACCATAGCCTATCATTATAAAAAATGTTGAGACAAAATGTCGCGCGACACGTGTCGCCCTATCATTAAAGGGGCAGGGCACTGTGGAGGTCGCTGTTAAAGAACGGGCACTGTGGAGGTCACTGTTAAGGGGGCAGAGGCCCCTATAAAAAGGGACAATTGGTGTGGAGGTCACTGTTAAGGCAGCAGGGTGCTGTGAGGCCACTGTTAAGGGAGCGGGGTACTGTGGAGGTCAATGTTAAGGGGATGGGCCCCTGAAGAGGTTACTGTCAAGGGAGTGGGGTGCTGTGAAATTCACGGTTAAAGGGGCAGGCTGTGAAGGTCAAAGTTAAGGGGATGGGCTGCTGTGGAGGTCCTATTGGCGGGGCACTGTGGGGGGGTCAGTGTTAAGGGGCAGGGGAGTGTGGAGTTCAGTGTTAAAGGGGCGAGGTACTGTAGAGTTCACTGTTATGGGGGATACTGCCGATATCTTTTAACGACACACACAAGCATTAAATGAAATAGATGAAATATACCTGTGCGAAGTCAGGTCCTTCTGCTAGTATATTATAAAGGATACATCCCTTGTACTAAATTAACAGACACAAATTCAGACAGCTTTATAGCAATAATTGTTAGAAGATAGGTTAAGTTTACTTATTAACACAACCAATGTTTCTTTTTCTTTAACTGTCATTTAAAGGGGTTGTCCAAGATTTTGACATTGATGGATTATCTTCAAAATAGGTAATCAATATCAGATCATCAGGAGTCCAAGTCCAGGGAAGCCCCGCTGATCAGCTGTTTGAAGGGACCCTTTCTAAGCCAGTGACATCACGCTTATCTTTCATATGGTCTAAGTGCAGCGACATAACTGCAATACCAATCACAGCATCTATCCAATGGACAGCGATCTGCTTGGTAAGCTTCGAGGAGGTTTCCTGAAACAGCTGATCCGTGGGGTTGTTGGGAGTAAGCCCCGAACTCATCTGATACTGGCGACTAATTCTGAGGATAGACCAGTACTAGGCCAATATCAAAATCTCAGAAAACCCCGTTAAAGGCCTGGTTAGTTGCATCAAAGACTAGTCAGTGGCTTAGGACTAAAAACCAGATGCATTAACAAAAATTTAAGATCCACACACAATAATGGTCCGGTGGAAAAATTCCACAACATGGTCCAGGGCATACTAAAAAAGAGGAGAAGGCAAGAGATGGGAAACAAAAAGGTGGATGGGGTACCACATGGGCACATTAGTGATGATAGTATAGATAGTCACAGTTGAATATATTCTCAAAGGTTCCCAGGTTATATCAAAGAATCTGAGGGAGTAAGTTTCTTGTTCACAAAAAAATGTTAATCCCCTTCAATTAACTAAGAAGTACCTCCAATGGTTTCTTGAACAACCAACAGAACTTATTTGACATTCTACTTCTATCTTAGAGTTTTCCATGCCAGCTTTCCCCAGATTACATCATCCTCGGGGCATGCATCATTAGATCATGACATCCTCAGAGTCTGCACCATCTTCTGCTCCCTTAGAAGAAATGCAATGGTGGAGTCTAAGCAAAGCTAGCCATATCCTCTTGAGTAAGCTGTCAGTTAAAGTTGTTTGATCAACAGCTATATTTTCTGACCACCCCATGCAAGCTTGAATTAACACAGGAAATAACTACTGAACATAAATTCATAGAGCCATTAACTAACTAATGAATTGACTATCTAAGAAACATTGTATAGTGCTTCCTAGTTTATTGGCTAATCAATAGGAAGAACGTTCTGAACAGGAAATGAGTGTTCCGATCTTTCTGGTCACTCATGATCTGCATTCCATGGCATTGTACAGCTTGTGCTAGCTATTTCTGGGTCACATACCCTTCATGATAACTGTTTCTTTTCTATCTATCTATCTATCTATCTATCTATCTATTTAAAATATATGTATCTATCTATTTAATATCTAACTATCTATCTTTCTGTCTATCTAAAAATACAGAAAAACATTCACATTCACGGACGTGCTGCGGAGTTTATTTTTTGTATCTATCTATCTATCTATCTATCTATCTATCTATCTATCTTATTTATCACATTATCTATACTTATACTATATATACTATTTAACTAGTAGATCTCATAGACACCTATGTGTTTAATATCACAATATTCATATGAATACTTTTTTGGTATACTTCATGTCGCAAACCACTGAAGAACTACATATTTAGGCCTCTTGCACATGACCGTATGGCTTTTTCAGTATTTTGCGGTCCGCAAAAAACAGATCCGCAAACAATACGGATGACGTCCGTGTGCATTCCGTTTTTTTGTGGAACGGAACAGCTGGCCCCTGATAGAACAGTACTATCCTTGTCCGTTATGCGGACATGCATGTTCTATCTTTGAACGAAACGGAAAAAAAGAAATACAGAAACGGAAGGCATACAGAGTACCTTCCGTTTTTTGGCGGATCCATTGAAATGAATGGTTCCGTATACGGTCCGTATACCGAACGCAAAAAAAGGAACATAAACAGAAAAAAAACGTTCAGGTGCAAGAGGCCTTAGGGCTTACGCACACGACCGTTGTTGATTTGTGGTCCGTTTTTCATGCATCCGCTGTTCCGCATCAGAGGTTTTTTTTCTCTGGTTTAAGTCCTCTTCTGTTCCGCTGTTCCACAAAACATATCCGTATGGTTTCCATATGCGATCCATTTTTTGCAGATCTGAAACAGTAACTTATTAATCACTAAACACATGAGAAAAATGGGGTGGGCATAGCATTTCTACAGTATGCATCTACAAAATACTGATGAAATACGGATGACATATGGATATGTTCCGTGTGCATTCTGTATTTTTTGTGGACCTATTGACTTGAATGGAGCCTCGGACCATGATTTGCGGACAATAAGGTCTCGTTCACACGACCGTATGGTTTTGGGGTCCGTTTTTAACAGATCCGTTTTTCCATTTTTGGTTTCAGTAGTGTTTCCGTTTCCATTCCGCTTCCATTCCGTTTCCGTATAGTCTCCGTTTGTAATCCATTTTTTGCGGAACGGAAACAGAAGCATTTAATAATGGTTTAACAGTAAGTAATGTAAGAGGGCGCAAGGTGCCGTCATAGACGGAAGATACGTGTCACCGAGGTTCCTGGCCTCGGTGAGGTGAGAGCCGGGTTTTTTGTGTCAGCAGCAGCTAGTGCTGCTTGACATTGATAGATAGCATGGCTGCAAAGCCGATCCGGGCCGGCTCTTACCGGGAGCAGCTAAAGTGTAGGGTGGGTGGTTGCTCCCCACGGTCCAGTCCTGGTTTTGGGCTGGGTTTAAAAACTCAGCCAGCACCAGCAGCTGGGGGAGTGATTGTCCTGGAGCTGCTAATAGTGCTGGGAGCTGAGGGCTGTGTTTTTGGGACCTGCGGCTGGAGCCAAGCTGGAGGGCTCAAACCCCTGTGAAAACGAACAGGCTGCCTGAAAAAGCCTGTCTATGGACTTGCTAACACCAAGGAGCTAAGGTGACTCTTCCGTTTATGGACTTTTGTGTGTGTGAACAAACACCAAGCCACCTGTTTTTGTGATGCTCTTTTGTTGTGTGAATAAAACACGGACATTTAATTTACAAGCTTGAACGTTGCCTCTGTACTGCACCCGCTGGTCCTGTCTACCAGAGCGAATCCCCACATTTGGTGTCGGATGCGGGCATGCGCAGTGAGGCTGGCGAACGCCAAGTTTTTTCCAAAGTGAATGTCATATGTCAAGCCGGCAAAGTTTCAACACGTGAACTCTGACAAGATGGAGGCAGTTGTAAAGGCTCTCGTGGAGGCCAATTTACAGCAGCGGAGGCCAACAAGCAGCAGCAGGAGACAAACCAGCTGCTGTTGCAACATGTAATGGCTTTGCAAGTCGACTGGAGCCTCTCACCGTGCCCATGATGCCCGGAAAGCGGTCCGTGCAGCAATTCCCAAGATGACCCCGAGGATGATGCCGAGACCTACCTGGCAGTCTTCGAAAAGTGGCCGTGAGGGAGAAGCTGCCCGTGACCAGTGGGCTGAGGTGGTCGCTCCGTTCCTGGCTTCCGGACCCCAGCAGGTGTTTTTCGACTTGTCGGACGCACCAAGCGGCCGATTATGACACCGTGAAAGGAGAGATCCTAGCCAGACTGGGGGTGAACGTGCTGGTCCGCGCCAAAGAGTCCACCAGTGGGACTTTAAAACGACTGAACCTGCTAGGCCGCAGTACTACGATCTGCTGCACAGGCTGCAAAAGTGGCTGCAGCCTGATCTACTAAGTCCCACTGCCATGCTGGATCGACTGTTGGCGGACATCTTTTGGAGGGCCCTGCCTTATCCCCTCCAGCACTGGGTTGGCCAGGCGTCTCCGGTAAGTGCCCTGGAGATGGTCGACCTGGTGGAGCGTTACGAGGCCACCAGAAACCTGCAGGGGAGTCTTGCTGGGAAGGGGCCAGTCAAACCCCGGAGGCCTCCACCCCAGTTCCGACGACCGGCGACAGAGAGACCTGCACGGAATGTATCCCTGCGGATCCGCCTCCCGTGGTATGCTGGAGGTGTCAGGAGCCAGGCCACATCAGGGCCGACTGTCCGCATCAGGGTGAGCCGATGGATGTGAACTACGGGTATCGCCACTCCCTGTATGCACGGAAGCTGTGTGCAACTGGCACCCGTGAGGGGCAGGACAATACCCACCTGTGTCAGGTAGAGGTGGAGATTCTCTGGCGGTGGCCCTGCTGGACTCCGGGAGTTTAGTCTCCTGGTAAGAGCTGCCCTAGTACGGCCTGCGGAGTATACCGGCCGTAAAGTCGGGGTCCTATGCATCCACGGAGACTTAAAAGACTACCCCACTGCACTAGTGACTTTGTCCACAGCTGCTGGTAAGTGGACCCACGAGGTGGCTGTCGCTACCAAACTCCCACATGAACTGATTCTTGGGAGGGACTTCCCAGGTTTCCGGCCCTGTGGCCGGCTATAAAAGTGTCTGATGGGCCCGAGACAGGGGTAACCCTAGTAGAGTGGCCTGATACCACTGGAAGGCCAGAACCCTGGGAGCCCGAATCTGAAGGGCCAGCGGTAGGGGTGACCACTGCTCCAGCGGTAGAGGGGGAGACAACCCCACTGAGTGTAATGGTGGGAGACACGGAGGACTTGCCACCGGGACCTGAGTTGGCAGACCTCAATGTCTCCGGGGAAAATTTTGGGACCGCCTAACACCGGGACCAAACCCTAACCAGGGCCTGGGAAAGTGTTGTAATACTGACGGTAAACCCCAGAAACCTGGGGCTGAATTAATGTTTCCACGGTTTATTATTCTTCAGGATATGTTGTATCGGGTGAACCAAATCCGAGGTGAGCCAGTTGAACAGTTGGTGGTGCCCACCGCATATCGCAAGCTTGTTATGGAGCTTGCCCACCAACATGTTCTTGGGGACACATGGGGTGGCAGAAAACGCAGGACCGCGTGACTACAGCGATTTTACTGGCCCGGTTTGTTTAAGGAAGTAGAGGAGTTCTGTAAGTCCTGTCCGACCTGTCAGGTAAATAGCCCCCATCCGCATTACAGAAGTCCCCTGGTCCCTCTCCCAATAATTGAGGTCCCATTCGAGCGTATTGCCATGGATCTGGTCGGACCTGCATCGAAGTCTGCTAGGGGTCACCAACATATCCTGGTGATTCTGGACTATGCCACTCGGTATCCAGAGGCGGTGCCTCTTCGACACACATCGGCTAGGCTCATTGCAAAGGAGTTAATGGAGATGTTTACCCGGTGGGCCTACCTAAGGAGGTTCTGACGGACCAAGGGACCCCTTTTATGTCTAAGATTATGAGGGAATTGTGTAAACTGTTGCATATAAAGCAATTACGGACGTCCGTTTACCATCCGCAAATGGACGGCCTTGTGGAAAGATTTAACCAAACTTTAAAAATATGCTAAAAGGGTGGTGTCCCGAGATGGGAAGGACTGGGATCTGCTTCTGCCCTATCTCATGTTCGCAGTGCGAGAGGTGCCCCAGGCCTCTACTGGGTTCTCACCCTTCGAACTGCTTTATGGCAGACGCCCACGGGGCCTGTTGGACATCGCTAAGGAAGCGTGGGAGCAACAGCCCGTCCCCCACAAAAGCGTAATTGAATATGTTACCCAGATGCAGGAACGTATGGAGAGGGTGTTACCGCTGGTCCGGGAGCATATGGAGGCAGCACAACAGGCCCAAAGTAGAGTCTATAATCGTCAGGCTCGAGTACGAGACTTTAATCCCGGAGACCGAGTTTTAGTTCTGGTACCCACCCTTGACAGCAAATTACTAGCTAGGTGGCAGGGGCCCTATGAAGTGCTCGAGAAAGTGGGGGAAGTAAATTACAAGGTGCACCAGCCAGGGCGGCGGAAGCCGGAGCAGGTGTATCATGTGAATTTGCTGAAGCCATGGAAGGATAGGAACTCGTCCAGCGATGACAGCCTCGGCCAGGGCTTCTAGGTGAGAAGGATCCAGCCCTCACCTCGAAGTCCGGGAAGCAGCCGCCACCGTAAAAATTTCAGATAGCCTGTCCTCCAAACAGGTCCAGGAAGTTAAGGAGTTCATTAGTCGGAACACGGATGTGTTCTCGGACCTCCCTGGGCGCACATCCTAATCCAGCATGACATTATCACTGAGCCTCAGGCCAAAGTCCGGTTAAAGCCGTATCGGGTACCCGAGGCTCGGCGACAAGCCATTGTGAAGGAAGTGCAGCTGATGCTCCAGTTAGGTGTCATCGAGGAGTCAAAAGTGATTGGGCCAGTCCGATAGTCTTAATACCCAAGCCGGACGGGACATTGAGGTTCTGTAACGATTTCCATAAGCTGAATGAGGTGTCCAAGTTTGATGCGTATCCCATGCCGCGGGTGGATGAGCTCATTGAAAAATTGGGCCAAGCCAGGTATTTTTCTGTCTTGGACCTCACCAAAGGGTACTGGCAGGTACCCTTAACGGAGGCTGCCAAGGAAAAACTGCTTTTATCACACCGGAGGGGTTGTATCAGTACAAGGTATTACCCTTTGGTCTACATGGCGCCCCGCCACGTTTCAAAGGCTTATGGATATTGTGCTTCGTCCACATCGACGGTACGCCTCAGCGTATCTGGATGATATCATTGTCCATAGCACCGACTGGGAGAGTCACCTACCGAAGGTACAGGCCGTAGTGGACTCCCTTAGGAAAGCTGGCTTAACTGCTAACCCAAAAAGTGTGTGATAGGGTTAGAAGAGACCAAATACCTAGGGTATGTCATTGGGCGGGGGTGGTCAAACCTCAGGTAAACAAAATTGAGGCAATTAAGAATTGGCCACGACCTGTCACTACGCGGCAAGTAAAATCATTCCTGGGCATGGTGGGATACTACATGAGGTTTATTCCCAACTTTGCTACAATTGCTGCTCCATTGACAAGCCTTTTAAAGGGACGCAGGTCAGTGTCGATCCAGTGGAATGAGCAGGCGGATAAGGCTTTCTCTGCTCTGAAGTCGGCCCTGTGTGGGTCCCCGGTTTTGGTGACGCCCGACTTCAAGAGAGAGTTTGTGGTACAGACCGATGCCTCTGAAGTGGGCCTCGGGCTGTACTCTCTCAGGAAATCAATGGGGAGGAGCATCCCGTGGTTTTCCTGAGTCGCAAACTCACCCCAGCCGAAACCAGGTACAGTATAGTGGAGAGAGAGTGCCTGGCCATCAAGTGGGCACTAGAGTCTCTCCGCTATTATCTGCTAGGGAGAAAGTTCCGTCTGGTGACCGACCATTCCCCTCTAAAGTGGATGTGCCAGGCGAAAGACAGGAATGCTCGGGTCACCAGATGGTTCTTGTCTCTGCAGAACTTCAAGTTCACAGTGGAACACAGGGCAGGCCGCTTGCAAGGAAATGCGGATGCACTGTCTCGAGTACAGTGTTTGGCGTGTGTTCACCCTGTCGGGGTTGAACAAAGGGGGAGGTATGTAAGAGGGCGCAAGGTGCCGTCATGGACGGAAGATACGTGTCACCGAGGTTCCTGGCCTCGGTGAGGTGAGAGCCGGGTTTTTGTGTCAGCAGCAGCTAGTGCTGCTTGACATTGATAGATAGCATGGCTGCAAAGCCGATCCGGGCCGGCTCTTACCGGGAGCAGCTAAAGTGTAGGGTGGGTGGTTGCTCCCCACGGTCCAGTCCTGGTTTTGGGCTGGGTTTAAAAACTCAGCCAGCACCAGCAGCTGGGGAGTGATTGTCCTGGAGCTGCTAATAGTGCTGGGAGCTGAGGGCTGTGTTTTTGGGACCTGCGGCTGGAGCCAAGCTGGAGGGCTCAAACCCCTGTGAAAACGAACAGGCTGCCTGAAAAAGCCTGTCTATGGACTTGCTAACACCAAGGAGCTAAGGTGACTCTTCCGTTTATGGACTTTTGTGTGTGTGAACAAACACCAAGCCACCTGTTTTTGTGATGCTCTTTTTGTTGTGTGAATAAAACACGGACATTTAATTTACAAGCTTGAACGTTGCCTCTGTACTGCACCCGCTGGTCCTGTCTACCAGAGCGAATCCCCACAGTAAATTGAAAAATTGGGCTGGGCATAAAATTTTCAATAGATGCCTCCGCAAAAACGATATAGATACGGAAGACATACGGATGAATTCCGTATGCATTCCGTTTTTTTACAGCCCCATTGACTTGAATTGAGCCACGGAATGTGATTTGCGGGCAATAATAGGACATGACTCAAAATTTAGTGGAACGGAAATACGGAAACGGAATGCATATGGAGTATATTCCGTTTTTTTTTGCCAACCTGTTGAAATGAATGGTTCCATATACGGACGGTATACTAAACGCAAAAAACGGCCCGTATACGGAATGCAAAAAACATTTGTGTGAACGAGCCCTAATAGGACATGCACTACTATTTTGCGGAACGGCCATGTGGACAAATGGAATGCACACGGAGTAACTTCCGTATTTTCTACAGCCCCATTGAAGTGAATGGTTCCGCATACTGGCCGCACAAAAAACGAAACGGAAGCAGAAAGAAAATACAGTTGTGTGCCTGAGCCCTTATTGGTAATTAATATGTTACCTATCCTAGTCTACTTTTGGGATTTTATTTTAGTATTTTCTAAACACGTTATAGGGAAAAAGTATAGACAGGACAGTTTTCGATCAGTTTGATCTATTGATTGTTAGTTAAACAGAATTTACCAAAAAATCTATCTATCTATCTATCTATCTATCTATCTATCTATCTAGACAATGGTGAAGGACGGCACAGCTTACACAATGAAGTATGCAGTGGAGTGCCAGTAGCTGTAGAAGTATCCACACTGTGGTGTGGTGTCATTATTGACAAGAGTTCCCTGTGTATTATTCATCCATATTGTGCCAGGCTGGACATATGGTGTTCATCTGATTGTCACTTTCCATGTGTCCAAAAGCTAGTTTCTTTCAGGGCAAGAACCTTCCAATGAAGACTGAGACATGAAACAATGTACTTTTGTTCCCCATCCTGTTTATTATATTGCACTTGTTTAAGTGGGACAGGAATGTCAGCAACAGATGGATGCAATTTCTCACTGGTTAGTCTATAGAACTGAGGATGAATGTGATACTAATTGCTTTGGTTGTAGAAGACAGAGTCACATAGTAACTGCAAAGATTAGGATGCATTGATTACAAGGTAATAGAAAGAAGTTAGTTATTCCAACTATAGTGTGTCCATGCAAATGTAACATATGTTATTTGATATAGATTGATACATGTGGAGATCACCTTTGGCCAGGATGAGGGCATTGCCCTCCATGTCTAGAACTTTCACATAAAACTCCTATATTATTCATTTATTTTAAGCACTTATATAGCACTGTTATATTCCGCGGCGCTTTACCGACATTAGCCTCCAACTGTTCCCAATGGGGCTCACAATCTAAGTTCTCTATCAGTATGTCTTTGGAGTTTGGGAGGAAACCCACGCAAACACAGGGAGAACATACAAACTCCATGCAGATGTTGTCTTTGGTTGGATTTGGACCTACTACCCCAGCACTGCAAGGCACCACTGCTAACCACTGAGCCACCGTGATGCCCATTGGCTATATGGCTTTCATAGAGTTCTGTTAGATGCCTGCTGCTGTGCAATGGTGCCTGGGAGTAACTTCCTTGCCCCTACTAGCTATAGCGCGGGCACAAGCACTGTTCCCATGATCACTGTGGAAGAAATGTGTGGTGCTGACCTCTAATTATTAGCATTCAGTGCTGTACATTTACAGCACTTTCCACCAATGGAACCCCCTGCAGATGAACTGATTTTAAGAGGCAAGACATTTCTGCAAAAATCTGCCCCATCATTTTTTTATTCTCTCAATTGATAAACTACCTCCAGAGGTGACTGGCAGTGGCCTGTTCTTCTCTTCCCACCAAAAACACATGCATGCTGGGCTGAACTGAGTATGTATGTGCATGAGGCAGTCAGGAGAGATAGCTGTCCCTCGTTTGACAGCTACTGCAAGTATATGGGCGGGCATAATAACACACGTGATAAACTGATCCCTGGTGCAAAGAGTTAATCTGTTTGTGTAAGGTAAACATGGCATATCATGATATTATTGTACATATGCCTCGAGCCCCAGAGGAGCCGATGCAAAAGATGGGAGTGGTAGTGGCCCTGATGAAATGTTGTGTCATGGTGTACTGCCTCAGTCTGTTGTTCCCAGGGGATCAGTGCAATAGAACTGTAGTTTTGAAGAATGAGGCCATAATTAAACATATAAAAGTTTATTTTACTAAGTGCAGCATACAACTTCAATTGCATCCAATAGCAGCAGATTTTAAGTGCAAATACCTTGGTACTGGTAAGGATTATGGAGGTAGGTGGGTTGGCTGCAGTTTAGAAATAGTATTGTACTGGCCAAGTAGTAGTCTGGGTGATGGGTGTCTTAGCCGTAGTCCCTCACCTTGCAGCAGTGTCTTTGATGCTGGATATACCTACCATGTGCCATTGCATTGCAGCATGTCATAAAATCCAGGGAGAATTTATGGAGCTCTGTATTCTGGGTTTTATGTAAAAAAAAAATTTTTTTGGCACACACCTTCTTGCTCTAAATCTGCAACTTTTTATTTTTCTTATGCCACTCTTGCTACTTTTCAAAAGTTGGTTGAAAGTGGTCATGATAAGCCAGCAGGTGTAACAACAAATTCAACATTTCATAAATTTGGTGCAAATTATTGCCTTGCAGGCTTTGTCTATCTATCTATCTATCTATCTATCTATCTATCTATCTATCATCGCTAGTTACTAGCGAAGGCTGAACAATGGCTGGACAATGTATATATCAGTGGCCTTAGGCTGTGATTGCAACACGACCGACGGGAAAAATCCATCCAAGATGGATTTTTGTTTGAATGTCGTGCCACAATCGCAGCATGTTTCAGTGCAACACCATAGACTAGCATTTCAAAGTATGTCGAGCGGCATTGCTGTGACATGAATGTCGTGTGACACATGTTGCAGTGTAGTTGTACCCTATGTCGTCTTGTAGCCCTAGCCTTATTGGACCTTGACAGTGTATACCACATGACTTCTGGGATATGACACTGGGAGCAAGGTATTGGATTATGGCTATGACATAGGTAACGATGGCTTCTTCAGGTTTGCATCGGGGAACATACACAGCGTTTATGAATGAAAGTGTTCACGGACGTAGATTAAATGCACTTTTATACTATATATTGTCAATTTTGTATTGTAACTGTGGCTGGAAAAGACTAGCCCTGGGGAAGTTCTTATCAAATTCCATATTCCATAAATAATGTATTATATTATCCCATATGGATTTGAAAATTATTACTGATCAAGGTAAATACATTACATACTTCATTTGCCAATGTCCTAATACTCATCCCATGATAATAGAATTTTTTTTTTTCAGTGTAACACAACTAAAGTTCTGCGACTTTATAGTAAACCAATGGGTAGGCTATAATTTGTGGACAGCCATGTTTTAGCAGATTAAGAATAAAATAAACCAGCAGAGGATGCTGTTTGTTGAAGGGTGACTGGCCACGCTAATCTGCTCATAAGTGAAAACAGTTGGATATTGATTGCAAGGGTGGTTGTTCCCAGCCTTACTTTGCTGGAGCACTTTCTTACATGCTAATTGAGGTCAATGAGGACAATTACCCAGTTCGCTCCCTGCTGATATTATAGGGGAGAATCCCTTCAATGAGGAGAACTTAACAAAAGAGCAATTTGCTAAAACCAGCACGTCTGAATGACACGGAAAAGTTGTGCTGCATGGACATCAAATACATTTGGTAAATCAATAAATAAAACTGAAAATACAAACTGTTGACCCACATTTTTCCATAAAAGGTTTTATCTATCTATCTATCTATCTATCTATCTATCTCTGACCATCCCTCTATCTAGCTTTTTATACAGTTTGTATCTTCTGTATTTGGTTTGTTTGCCAGTTATTTTCACAAAGCAGTTCTTGCAGAAATTTCAAGTCAATTTTGGAGGCTGTATGTTTGCAGTCATCCACCTACCCCTGCTTCTCTTCCACATTTAAAGGGGTAACCCTGGAAAAGATAATGATAACTTATCCTTAGGATAGGTCATCATTATCATATCAGCAGGGGTCGAAGTCCCAGCATCCCCGTCGATCAGGTGCTTCTGAGATCCACTGCCCTAACTGGAGCTCTGGTGAGTAAAGCAGGCTCCTGGCAGTTTTCCAAGGACAGCGCCATACATCGTATAGTGGCAGTGCTTGGCAGCCAATTATCAGGAAGGAACTGTTCCTTCCCAGTAATTGGCTGTTCGTTCATTGGAAATGAAACTGTGCTGTGGGGTGGACAGGGGTGGACTGGGAATTCAAAGTGGGAAAAAAACTAAAAGTAGCCCCATGTTGTAGGCAGGTCCAAACTTACAGAAGGTGGGTCAAAACAAGTAGGCAGAGCCAATACAAGTAGGTATGGCTGACATAAGTAGACGGTGACAGCAACACCACAGTGCAGCACACTATGCTGCCCCAGCAGAGCCAAATACCACAGTGCAGCACAAAATACTGCCCCAGCAGAGCCAAATACCACAGTGCAGCACAAAATACTGCCCCAGCAGGGCCAAATACCACAGTGCAGCATAAAATACTGTTGTCTTTGCTGCAGCATTCAATTCTTTCACTGTCCTGAGAACAGTTGAAATCCGGAGGGCAGCCACCATCTGAGTGCATAAGTATTGAATGGGCCTAGCATTAAATAACATAGAGAGCATCAGATCTTTATGACCCTGGCCAGCAGTTGTGATGAGGGCTCGGGCGGCCCCTTGGGCATTGGACCAGCGGGAAATTTCCCTTTAAGGTGTATCGAAGCCCGTCTCATCCTCATACAGCTACATTGTTTCTGGGCAGTAGAGTGCCATTTAGACAGCATGATCTGCTGCCCAGAAATGATAGTTTAAGTGCCCACATGGACGATTGTTTCACCTGATGATTGAGCATTTTGCTCCTTCATCAGGTTATCTGCAGCACCTTTGGACAGGCAGATTATCAGGAACCAGTATTTGTACATTCTTCCCTGGTAATCCGCCAAACAATCAGGCAGTGTAAACACGGCATTAGTTTATGTTTGATTCATGCAAAAAATTCTCTGCATGCCTCTGTATGACATTGGGGGACAAAAGATATACAGCAGAAGCCCTATGGACCATTATGGTTCCATACACAATGGAGCCATAATGCGGCCATGTTCTTGCGTCATATGGGTGCAGGCTGACGTGTACTTATTTCTAATGTCCAACTATTACTGAGATGATGATCAGTCATGCTTTATATCAATGTCCTTGACCTGCCCCATTTTTTGATGGACCACTTTGGTGATTTTTAATACCTTCTAATAGTTGGGAGCATATTATTCCTGATATATAAGTTCTATCAAGTACCTGTTATGTGTCTATACTTCTTTGTATGAAGATAAGAATTCAGTGAGGTTCACAACTCCAAGATAAAAAAAAAATCATGCTCATCCCATAAATCTATTTTCATTATGTAATTTCACTGACATAATTGTCTTTCTGATAATGCTACACATATCCATTTTTATAATAGGTGTAGGGCAATAAATAATGACTACATCGCTTAGTCAGCAAACTATTAAAGGTTACTGCTACTTGCCAAATTTATAGAGAGTCTTCTGACCCCATTAGAAGACCTGCAAACCCAAAACTGAATTTTATTTCTCCAGACATAATTTATGTTTTTGCTCAGCTTTGATATGGAGAATGCTGACTTATTAGTTTGCATCTGTGACATTCCAGCACAATCTTGCATATCATACAATAGATGTTACACATTTTTTACACTCTTCCCTATTGTAATAGGAGAGGAAAAACAGTGAGTTCAACTTCTGACCTTTAGATACTCCATTCCATTCAATATGGCTGAATTTTAATTCTATACTCTGGTGGTAGCTTCAAACCAACGCCATACTTCTAGAATTGTTAAGTAGTCAGCAAACTAGACATTCCATTCGTGTCAGACATAAATAATTTTTTTGTAAGATGAAAGCAATGTGCTATTTGTATAAAATCATGAAGTGGATGTAGTTGGCTGAATAAGTGGATTTTAACAATACTGTGCAAAGAAAATGTTACTATAGCTACTTTTAATACTTATGTTACAACATTATAACTTGAAACTAGACAAAAATTCCACTAAAGGAATAATAACAACAACAACAATAATAATAATAATAATAATAATAATAATAATAAATGCCAATAACAAACCTAAATTATTACAATTTAGAAATGCAATATAGCTATATTTTTGGTAGACCTTGTGGATTAGTTTGATTCAATTAACATTTGCCACCACTGTATCTACCAAATAACAAAAGGAGCAGAAATATTTATTGTATTCTTTATAGGGTTTGGCCCAGGCAAAAAAAAAAAGTGTAAGCATTGAACATGCTAAGTTACAACCGAGACGTGTTACTATACTATAGATATAGATGAATGACAATTAGTAGGACCACTTTCTATGCACATTTACAGTGGATACAAAAATTCTACACACCCCTGTTCAAATGTCAGGTTTCTGTGCTATAAAAAAATGAAACAAAGATAAATAATTTCAGAACTTTTTCCACCTTTAATATGACCTATAAACTGTACCACTCAATTGAAAAACCAACTAAAATCTTTTAGGTGGAGGGAAGAAAAAATAAAATAAAATAATGTAATTGCATAAGTGTGCACACCCTCTTATAACTGGGGATGTAGCTGTGTTCAAAATTAAGCAATTACATTCAAAATCATGTTAAATAGGAGTCAGCATACACTTGCCATCATTTAAAGTGCCTCTGATTAACCCCCTAAAAAAAGTTCAGCTGCTCTAGTTGGTCTTTCCTGAAATTTTCTTTGTCACATCCTACAACAAAAGCCATGGTCCACAGAGAGCTTCCAAAGCATCAGCGGGATCTCATTGTTAAAAGGTATCAGTCAGGAGAAGGTTACAAAAGAATTTCCAAGGCATTAGATATACCATGGAACACAGTGAAGACTGTCATCATCAAGAGGAGAAAATATGGCACAACAGTGACATTACCAAGAACTGGACGTCCCTCCAAAGCTGATGAAAAGACGAGATGAAAACTGGTCTGGGAGGCTACCAAGAGGCTTACAGCGACATTAAAGGAGCTGCAGGAATATCTGGCAAGTACTGGCTGTGTGGTACATGTGACAACAATCTCCCGTATTCTTCATATGTCTGGACTATGGGGGTAGAGTGGCAAGATAAAAGCCTTTTATTTTGAGGAAAAACATCCAAGCCAGGCTACATTTTGCAAATACACATCTGAAGTCTCCCAAAAGCATGTGGGAAAAGGTGTTATGGTCTGATGAAAGCAAGGTTGAACTTTTTGGCCATAATTCGAAAAGATATGTTTGGCGCAAAAACAACACTGCACATCACCAAAAGAACACCATACCCACAGTGAAGCATGGTGGTGGCAGCATCATGCCAAGGGGCTGTTTTTCTTTAGCTGGAACTGGGGCCTTAGTTAAGATAGAGGGAATTATGAACAGTTCCAAATACCAGTCAATATTGGCACAAAACTTTTAGGCTTTTGCTAGAAAGCTGAACATGAAGAGGAACTTCATCTTTCAGCATGACAACGACCCAAAGCATACATCCAAATCAACAAAGGAATGGCTACACCAGAAGAAGATTAAAATTTTGGAATAGCCAGCCAGAGCCCAGACCTGAATCAGATTGAGAATCTTTGGGGTGATCTGAAGAGGGCTGTGCACAGGAGATGCCCTCACAATCTGACAGATTTGGAGTGTTTTTGCAAGGAAGAGTGGGCAAATCTTGCCAAGTCAAAATGTGCCATGCTGATAGACTCATACCCAAAAAGACTGAGCGTTGTAATACAATCAAAAGGTGCTTCAACAAAGTATTAGTTTAAGGGTGTGCACACTTATGCAACCATATTATTTTTATATTTTTTCTTCCCTCTACCTAAAAGATTTCAGTTTGTTTTTCAATTGAGTTGTACAGTTTATAGGTCACATTAAAGATGGAAAAAGTTCTGAAATGATTTATCGTTGTCTCATTTTTTTACAGCACAAAAACATTTTAACAGGGGTGTGTAGACTTTTTTTTATCCACTGTAGTTCCTTACCTTGATCCTCTGCTCACAAATACATGCAATTTATTGTAACCGACACTGCACTGGTGTAAATGTAAAAAATGGAGTGGCATGTTAATAAATATAACCTACCTGAAACTAGGAAAACATTTTGTTAGTAGAGGATATGACATCGCCTACAGAACGACAGGCTTTACAGGATTTGGAAGCATTGTTGGAGGAACAGTATGGCTAGGACGAGGACGGGTTTCCCGTGCATCTGCACCAGAGATCGCAATTTTTCCATCCTAAAACACTATGTCCTGCAGTAGAAACTTTTGTTAAGTGAGTTAAGCAGGACCTGACAAGTATAGTTTCCAAAAATAGAGGGGACAATTTAACCAAATTGCAAAGACAAGCATTACTTGAATTAAATAACTTGAATGAGATGGTTATTAAACCAGCCAATAAGGGGGGCAATGTTGTTGTCTGGCCGGTGCAGATGTACGAGAAAGAGTAATTTTGCCAACTTAATAATCATTTATGTTATAAGAGACTAGAGAGAGACCCTACAGACCAATTTAAAAGGGAGTTGGATCTTTTATTACAGGAGAGTTGTGATCAAAATATAATCAGCCCGAAAATGATGGAATGACTTATTGTGAATCATCCAGTAAAACCTACATTATACCTTCTCCCTAAGATCCACAAAAATCCCACCAATCCTCCAGGTCATGAAAAATATCAATACGTTTCAGCTCACCCACTGTATTCCACAGCCGTGCACGGAAACCCCAGACCAGGGAATAAACCAAAATAGAAGCAAGGAAATTCCAGCAAACAGGCCACGCCTAAAATCCAATTCCTTTATTATATTCTTGTAAAATCCATAAGCTGACTGAAATGAGCAACGGTCTATGCGTTTCGACAGAACATCTTACTTATGACCATCATGACCATGGTCATGATTAAGACGTTCTGTCGAAACGCGTAGACCGCTGCTCATTCCTGTCAGTTTATGGATTTTAAAAGAATATAATAAAGTAATTGGATTTTATCCGCGGCCTGTTTGCTGGAATTTCCTTGCTTCTATTTTGAATTCTCCGGAGTCGTCCGATCGTCTCGGGGATTGGTGGATTATGTACTAAAATTGGTAGATTCATCGACTTCTTCTTACAAAAAAGTGTGGAAACACTTCCTTCATTTCTGAAGGACACAACTGGTATGTTGAGCCGTCTCAATGGCATTCATCTTAAGGAAGGGACATATTTAGTTACTTGTGATGTGGAATCTCTGTACAAATCTATATGCCACGACCAAGGAGTGCAAGGTTCTTTTTGTCTATGACAGACTATGACAATGATATGATAGAATTGATTATTGTAGTTTATGTTAACGCATAATTATTTTCTTTTTAAGGACTGCCTCTTCCTACAGCTCCAAGGGACTGCTATGGGGGCGTCTTGTGCGTCCTCATATGCTAATTTTGTCCTGGGGCTGTGGGAGAGATTGTCCAGAATACTCCAGGATATGATGCTGTGCTCCTCTGGTTGAGGTATATAGACAATGTATTTTTCATCTGCCAGAGTTCCACGTCACTTTTGGAAAGTTTTCTCCATAATCTCAACAATAATGAGTTTAATATCAAGCTAACTTGGAAGTTCAGCTGGTTGGAGGTGAAGTTTCTAGATATTATGATCAGAAAAGAATTTGATGGAATTATATCTACTGATGTTTACAGGAAGATCACAGCGGTCAATTCTCTCTTGCATGCCACATCCTCTCATTACCCAAAAGTAATTCAGGCAATTCCAGTGGGTCAATTTCTCAGAATGCGACGTATTTGATCTGACGAGGCGAATTTTGAATGACAATCCTCCAATTTGACTAGACATTTTTTGAATCAATCGAAAACTCGAGATGCACTCCTGGTAAGTAAAACAAAGAAACAAAATAATGATTTGGTGGTAAAATTCATTACCCTATGTAATAACGAATGGCGCACCATTCGTAGTATTTTACAAAATCATTGGGCAGTGCTTCAGACGGCCAGAGATCTTGCTGTAGCTCTGCCATCATATCCACAGCTTACATGGAAAAGATCACGCAATCTACAAAATATGTTGACAGTCATTATATACCATATGCACCAAAAGGGATGTTTGGGAGCAGAGGTCCCAAATGGGGATAATTTTCCTGTGGTACATGTGCGGCTTGTAACTATATGATTCATTCCACCACTTTCTGGGACTCCTCTAAAGGGAAGGACACAGAAGCAGTTGTACAGTATATCTGATTACTTGCCCCGTGACCTAATCTACATTTGGATGACTACAGGAGCTCTGAAAGTACGCATTTTGGAACATGCAAATAGAATCCCGGCTGTTTTGGATGTTCTTGCAAAGGATATGGTTGAATTGCAATCGTCACTTTCATAAGTACCTTGCCTGTTACCCAAGAGGTTTGAAAGTGAGAGGAATAGACAGAGTTAGATTGGGGTCCAGGGGTGGGGATGTCAAACAGGCCCTGTTACGCAAAGACACTAAGTGGATAGTATTGCTGGATACTATGACCCCTAGTGGTCTGAACGAATCGAATAGCTTCAAATCCTTTCTGTAGTTTGTGTGAGTTTTAATTTTTAGGTATTTTATTCTTTGTTTTTAATATACAGGGTGGGCCATTTATATGGATACACCTTAATAAAATGGGAATGGTTGGTGATATTAACTTCCTATTTGTGGCACATTAGTATATGTGAGGGGGGAAACTTTTCAAGATGGGTGGTGACCATGGCGGCCATTTTGAAGTCGGCCATTTTGAATCCAACTTTTGTTTTTTCAATAGGAAGAGGGTCATGTGACACATCAAACTTTTTGGGAATTTCACAAGAAAACAATGGTGTGCTTGGTTTTAACGTAACTTTATTTTTTCATGAGTTATTTACAAGTTTCTGACCACTTATAAAATGTGTTCAATGTGCTGCCCATTGTGTTGGATTGTCAATGCAACCCTCTTCTCCCACTCTTCACACACTGATAGCAACACTGCAGGAGAAATGCTAGCACAGGCTTCCAGTATTCATAGTTTCAGGTGCTGCACATCTCGTATCTTCACAGCATAAACAATTGCCTTCAGATGACCCCAAAGATAAAAGTCTAACGGGGTCAGATCAGGAGTCCTTGGGGGCCATTCAACTGGCCCACGACGACCAATCCACTTTCCAGGAAACTGTTCATCTAGGAATGCTCGGTCCTGACACCCATAATGTGGTGGTGCACCATCTTGCTGAAAAAACTCAGGGAACATGCCAGCTTCAGTGCATAAAGAGGGAAACACATCATCATGTATTAATTTCACATATACAGTGACCTTGAGGTTTCCATTGATGAAGAATGGCCCCACTATCTTTGTACCCAATATACCACACCATACCATCAATTTTTTTGTTCCAACAGTCTTGGAGGGATCTATTCAATGTGGGTTAGTGTCAGACCAATAGCGGTGGTTTTGTTTGTTAACTTCACCATTCACATAAAAGTTTGCCTCATCACTGAACAAAATCTTCTGCGTAAACTGAGGGTCCTGTTCCAATTTTTGTTTTGCCCATTCTGCAAATTCAGTGCGCCAATCTGGGTCATCCTAGTTGAGATGCTACAGTAGCTGGAGTTTGTAAGGGTGCAATTTGTGAGTAGCTAATATCCGCCGAAGGGATGTTCGACAAATGCCACTCTGCAGTGACATGCGGCGAGTGCTACGCTGTGGGCTCTTGCTGAATGAAGCTAGGACAGCCACTGATGTTTCTTCATTAGTGACAGATTTCATGCATCCACATTTTGGCAAATCCAACACTGAACCAGTTTCACGAAACTTTTTAAGCAGTTTGCTAACTGTAGCATGGGAGATGGGTGGTCTCGTGGGTGTCTTGCATTGAAATCTGCTGCAATGACCTGGTTACTGCGTTCACCAGACATCAACACAATTTCTATCCATTCCTAACGTGTTAACCTCGGCGACATGTCAATGGCTGTAAACAAAGAGAAACTTGTAAATAACTCATGAATAGTGTTGAGCGAACAGTTCGAGCATCGTTCGGGTTCATACCGAATTTTGGGGTGTCCGGGACCCGGACCCGAACCCGGACATTTTCAAAAAAGTTTGGGTTCGGGTTCGTCGTTCGGCATGTATTTAGGCGCATTTTGAAAGGCTGCAAAGCAGCCAATCAACATGCATCATACTACTTGCCCTAAGATGCCATCGCAGCCATGCCTACTATTGGCAAGGCTGTGATTGGCCGAGTGCAGCATGTGACTCAGCCTCTTTATAAGCTTGTGCGCACGTCGGGACGTGCTCACTCCCGATGTGAATAGAACAGGGATAGACGCAGCTGATGCTAGGGCGAGAATAGGCAGGGATAATTGAATAACTGGAAGCAAATTTCTCTCCTCCACCTGTGATTCATCTGAACAACTGCAGCTGAGCTGCTTTTTTGATAGGGATTGGCTATTTTTAGAGTGGCCAGAGTGATTTTTCCATCCACATGTACCTGGGCTGACCGCCGGCCGCCATTTTGCGACTTGTAGTGCTGCAGCAGAAGCTGCCACAGTGTGCATTCAAAGCTCCAAACAAGTCAGACATCTACACCTGGGATTCAGACCAATAGCGATTTAGCAGCACAGTCCAAGGCTATTTTTTTAAAGGTTGTGCAGACCATTTTGTGGCACATGTTACTGGGCTGATAGGCGGCGGCCATCTTGGGACTAGTGCTGCAGCACAATCTCTCCCAACGTCCATTAATCACTTGTAATAGTGGTCTGTGCCATAGAAATCCTACATCAGGGACTTGGGTGTGCTTGTGTCACCCCTACTAATACCAGTCCACCTGTAATCCATACAGTCAAAAGACTGAAAGTATTCCAGTGAGGGAATTTTTTTATTTAAAAAGGCCAAGTTAGTTTATCTGGCGTTCAATATACTAGATACAGTTAGGCCTGCGTTTCATACATCTGGAATTAGCAAATTAATGTGCTGGGGTTGGGAAAACATATATGTACCCATACTAGAATCTGTCAAAGAAAGCGGTACTCACATATAACAGTCATTCCATCTGTAATCCATACAGTCAAAAGACTGAAAGTATTCCAGTGAGGAATTTTTTTTATTTAAAAAAGGCCAAGTTAGTTTATCTGGCGTTCAATATACTAGATACAGTTAGGCCTGCGTTTCATACATCTGGAATTAGCAAATTAATGTGCTGGGGTTGGGAAAACATATATGTACCCATACTAGATTCTGTCAAAGAAAGCGGTACTCACATATAACAGTCATTCCATCTGTAATCCATACAGTCAAAAGACTGAAAGTATTCCAGTGAGGGAATTTTTTTATTTAAAAAGGCCAAGTTAGTTTATCTGGCGTTCAATATACTAGATACAGTTAGGCCTGCGTTTCATACATCTGGAATTAGCAAATTAATGTGCTGGGGTTGGGAAAACATATATGTACCCATACTAGAATCTGTCAAAGAAAGCGGTACTCACATATAACAGTCATTCCATCTGTAATCCATACAGTCAAAAGACTGAAAGTATTCCAGTGAGGGAATTTTTTTATTTAAAAAGGCCAAGTTAGTTTATCTGGCGTTCAATATACTAGATACAGTTAGGCCTGCGTTTCATACATCTGGAATTAGCAAATTAATGTGCTGGGGTTGGGAAAACATATATGTACCCATACTAGAATCTGTCAAAGAAAGCGGTACTCACATATAACAGTCATTACATCTGTAATCCATACAGTCAAAAAGACTGAAAGTATTCCAGTGAGGGAATTTTTTTATTTAAAAAGGCCAAGTTAGTTTATCTGGCGTTCAATATACTAGATACAGTTAGGCCTGCGTTTCATACATCTGGAATTAGCAAATTAATGTGCTGGGGTTGGGAAAACATATATGTACCCATACTAGAATCTGTCAAAGAAAGCGGTACTCACATATAACAGTCATTCCATCTGTAATCCATACAGTCAAAAGACTGAAAGTATTCCAGTGAGGGAATTTTTTTATTTAAAAAGGCCAAGTTAGTTTATCTGGCGTTCAATATACTAGATACAGTTAGGCCTGCGTTTCATACATCTGGAATTAGCAAATTAATGTGCTGGGGTTGGGAAAACATATATGTACCCATACTAGAATCTGTCAAAGAAAGCGGTACTCACATATAACAGTCATTCCATCTGTAATCCATACAGTCAAAAGACTGAAAGTATTCCAGTGAGGAATTTTTTATTTAAAAAAGGCCAAGTTAGTTTATCTGGCGTTCAATATACTAGATACAGTTAGGCCTGCGTTTCATACATCTGGAATTAGCAAATTAATGTGCTGGGGTTGGGAAAACATATATGTACCCATACTAGAATCTGTCAAAGAAAGCGGTACTCACATATAACAGTCATTCCATCTGTAATCCATACAGTCAAAAGACTGAAAGTATTCCAGTGAGGGAATTTTTTTATTTAAAAAGGCCAAGTTAGTTTATCTGGCGTTCAATATACTAGATACAGTTAGGCCTGCGTTTCATACATCTGGAATTAGCAAATTAATGTGCTGGGGTTGGGAAAACATATATGTACCCATACTAGAATCTGTCAAAGAAAGCGGTACTCACATATAACAGTCATTCCATCTGTAATCCATACAGTCAAAAGACTGAAAGTATTCCAGTGAGGGAATTTTTTATTTAAAAAGGCCAAGTTAGTTTATCTGGCGTTCAATATACTAGATACAGTTAGGCCTGCGTTTCATACATCTGGAATTAGCAAATTAATGTGCTGGGGTTGGGAAAACATATATGTACCCATACTAGAATCTGTCAAAGAAAGCGGTACTCACATATAACAGTCATTCCATCTGTAATCCATACAGTCAAAAGACTGAAAGTATTCCAGTGAGGGAATTTTTTTATTTAAAAAAGGCCAAGTTAGTTTATCTGGCGTTCAATATACTAGATACAGTTAGGCCTGCGTTTCATACATCTGGAATTAGCAAATTAATGTGCTGGGGTTGGGAAAACATATATGTACCCATACTAGAATCTGTCAAAGAAAGCGGTACTCACATATAACAGTCATTCCATCTGTAATCCATACAGTCAAAAGACTGAAAGTATTCCAGTGAGGGAATTTTTTTATTTAAAAAAGGCCAAGTTAGTTTATCTGGCGTTCAATATACTAGATACAGTTAGGCCTGCGTTTCATACATCTGGAATTAGCAAATTAATGTGCTGGGGTTGGGAAAACATATATGTACCCATACTAGAATCTGTCAAAGAAAGCGGTACTCACATATAACTAGTCATTCCATCTGTAATCCATACAGTCAAAAGACTGAAAGTATTCCAGTGAGGGAATTTTTTTATTTAAAAAGGCCAAGTTAGTTTATCTGGCGTTCAATATACTAGATACAGTTAGGCCTGCGTTTCATACATCTGGAATTAGCAAACTAATGTGCTGGGGTTGGGAAAACATATATGTACCCATACTAGAATCTGTCAAAGAAAGCGGTACTCACATATAACAGTCATTCCATCTGTAATCCATACAGTCAAAAGACTGAAAGTATTCCAGTGAGGGAATTTTTTTATTTAAAAAGGCCAAGTTAGTTTATCTGGCGTTCAATATACTAGATACAGTTAGGCCTGCGTTTCATACATCTGGAATTAGCAAACTAATGTGCTGGGGTTGGGAAAACATATATGTACCCATACTAGAATCTGTCAAAGAAAGCGGTACTCACATATAACAGTCATTCCATCTGTAATCCATACAGTCAAAAGACTGAAAGTATTCCAGTGAGGGATTTTTTTATTTAAAAAGGCCAAGTTAGTTTATCTGGCGTTCAATATACTAGATACAGTTAGGCCTGCGTTTCATACATCTGGAATTAGCAAACTAATGTGCTGGGGTTGGGAAAACATATATGTACCCATACTAGAATCTGTCAAAGAAAGCGGTACTCACATATAACAGTCATTCCATCTGTAATCCATACAGTCAAAAGACTGAAAGTATTCCAGTGAGGGAATTTTTTATTTAAAAAGGCCAAGTTAGTTTATCTGGCGTTCAATATACTAGATACAGTTAGGCCTGCGTTTCATACATCTGGAATTAGCAAATTAATGTGCTGGGGTTGGGAAAACATATATGTACCCATACTAGAATCTGTCAAAGAAAGCGGTACTCACATATAACAGTCATTCCATCTGTAATCCATACAGTGAAAAGCCATAAAGTATTCCAGTGAGGGAATTTTTTTTATTTAAAAAGGCCAAGTTAGTTTATCTGGCACGGCAGGGGCGTCATTACTGACAAGCGCAGCCGCCTGTCCACAGCCAACGTGGACAAGCTGACCTTCATAAAGATGAACCAGGCATGGATCCCACAGGACCTGTCCCTCTCTTGTGCAGAGTAGTCCTTATTAACTGCCTAAAACATGTCTTGTTGTGCTACGGGCCACTTCTTTATTTGATACAAATTTTATGAAACCCACAGTTGAATGAAACTCTTCTCTGTCTGGGCGCGGGGCCTAACCAGATGAAAGTGGCCGGTTAAACTAACGGGTGACATGAAGCCATAACCTCTGCCATGCTACCTCTGTCTTCTGTCTGGGTGCTGAGGCCTAAGTCAAATAAAGCGGTCTTCTGCTGTGCTGGGGATATGAAGCTAATCTCTGACCTCTCTCCTCTGTCTGGGTCCAAAGGCCTAAATCACTGAAAGAGGCCTTCTCCTGTGGTGTGTGATATGATGCCAGAATATGTGCTGTGGGGCCTCTCTCCTCTTCCTGGGTGCAGGGGTCAAATAAACTAAATTGTGGCCTACTCCTGTGGTGGTTGATATGATGCCTGATTCTCTGATGTGGAACCTCTCTCCTCTGTTTGGGTGAAGGGGTCAAAGTCTTTCAAAGTCGCCTTCTCCTGTGCTGATTGATATGAAGCTGATGGTTGTGCCATCTGACATGGTTGCCGGGGTCCCATTAAATTGGGGCCTACTCCTGTGGTGGGTGATCTAAATGCCTGATTCTCTGCTTTGAAACCTCTCTCCTCCGTCCGGGTGTAGGGGTCAAAGTCTGTCAAAGTCGCCTTCTCCTGTGCTGATTGATATAAAGCTTATGCTTGTGCCATCTGACATGGTTGCCGGGGTCTGATTCAATGGTGGCCTACTCCTGTGGTGGGTGATCTAAATGCCTGATTCTCTGCTGTGTAACCTCTCTCCTCCGTCTGGGTGTAGGGGTCAAAGTAACTAAATGGTGGCCTACTCCTGTGGTGGGTGATATGATGCCAGAATATGTGCTGTGGGGCCTCTCTCCTCTTCCTGGGTGCAGGGGTCAAAGTAACTCAATGGTGGCTTCTCCTGTGGTGGCTGATATGATGCCAGAATATGTGCTGTGGTGCCTCTCTCCTCTTCCTGGGTGCAGGGGTCAAAGTAACTAAATGGTGGCTTCTCCTGTGGTGGTTGATATGATGCCTGATTCTCTGCTGTGAAACCTCTCTCCTCCATCTGGGTGTAGGGGTCAAAGTCTTTCAAAGTCGCCTTCTCCTGTGCTGATTGATATAAAGCTGATGGTTGTGCCATCTGACATAGTTGCCAGGGTCTGATTCAATGGGGGCCTACTCCTGTGGTGGGTGATCTAAATGCCTGATTCTCTGCTGTGAAACCTCTCTCCTCCGTCTGGGTGTAGGGGTCAAAAGTCTTTCAAAGTCGCCTTCTCCTGTGCTGATTGATATGAAGCTGATGGTTGTGCCATCTGACATGGTTGCCGGGGTCCCATTAAATTGGGGCCTACTCCTGTGGTGGGTGATCTAAATGCCTGATTCTCTGCTGTGTAACCTCTCTCCTCCGTCTGGGTGTAGGGGTCAAAGTAACTAAATGGTGGCCTACTCCTGTGGTGGGTGATATGATGCCTGGTTCTCTGCTGTGGGACCTCTCTCCTCTGTCTGGGTCCAAAGGCCTAAATCACTGAAGGAGGCCTTCTCCTGTGGTGTGTGATATGATGCCAGAATATGTGCTGTGGGGCCTCTCTCCTCTTCCTGGGTGCAGGGGTCAAATAAACTAAATTGTGGCCTACTCCTGTGGTGGTTGATATGATGCCTGATTCTCTGATGTGGAACCTCTCTCCTCTGTTTGGGTGAAGGGGTCAAAGTAACTAAATGGTGGCTTCTCCTGTGGTGGCTGATATGATGCCGGAATATGTGCTGTGGGGCCTCTCTCCTCTTCCTGGGTGCAGGGGTCAAAGTAACTCAATGGTGGCTTCTCCTGTGGTGGCTGATATGATGCCAGAATATGTGCTGTGGGGCCTCTCTCCTCTTCCTGGGTGCAGGGGTCAAAGTAACTCAATGGTGGCTTCTCCTGTGGTGGCTGATATGATGCCAGAATATGTGCTGTGGTGCCTCTCTCCTCTTCCTGGGTGCAGGGGTCAAAGTAACTCAATGGTGGCTTCTCCTGTGGTGGTTAGTATGATGCCAGAATATGTGCTGTGGGGCCTCTCTCCTCTTCCTGGGTGCAGGGGTCAAAGTAACTCAATGGTGGCTTCTCCTGTGGTGGCTGATATGATGCCAGAATATGTGCTGTGGTGCCTCTCTCCTCTGTCTGGGTCCAAAGGCCTAAATCACTGAAAGAGGCCTTCTCCTGTGGTGTGTGATATGATGCCAGAATATGTGCTGTGGTGCCTCTCTCCTCTTCCTGGGTGCGGGGGTCAAAGTAACTCAATGGTGGCTTCTCCTGTGGTGGCTGATATGATGCCAGAATATGTGCTGTGGGGCCTCTCTCCTCTTCCTGGGTGCAGGGGTCAAAGTAACTCAATGGTGGCTTCTCCTGTGGTGGTTAGTATGATGCCAGAATATGTGCTGTGGGGCCTCTCTCCTCTTCCTGGGTGCAGGGGTCAAAGTAACTCAATGGTGGCTTCTCCTGTGGTGGCTGATATGATGCCAGAATATGTGCTGTGGGGCCTCTCTCCTCTTCCTGGGTGCAGGGGTCAAAGTAACTCAATGGTGGCTTCTCCTGTGGTGGCTGATATGATGGCAGAATATGTGCTGTGGGGCCTCTCTCCTCTTCCTGGGTGCAGGGGTCAAAGTAACTAAATGGTGGCTTCTCCTGTGGTGGTTGATATGATGCCTGATTCTCTGCTGTGTAACCTCTCTCCTCCGTCTGGGTGTAGGGGTCAAAGTAACTAAATAGTGGCCTACTCCTGTGGTGGGTGATATGATGCCTGGTTCTCTGCTGTGGGACCTCTCTCCTTTGTCTGGGTGCTGTGGTCAAAATAATAGTAAGTGACCTTCTCCATTGGTGGGTGACTTGAAGCCTGATTCTGTGCTATGGGACCTCACTCCAATTAATATTGTTTAATTTTTATTTATTTTATGTTAACTCATCATTTCCCTATCTACATTTGTTTGCAGGGGATTTAACTACATTTTGCTGCCTTTTGCAGCCCTCTAGCCCTTTCCGGGTGTGTTTTACAGCCTTTTTAGTGCCCAAAAGTTCGGGTCTCCATTGACTTCTATGGGGTTCGGGTTCGGGATGAAGTTCGGGTCGAGTTCGGATCCCGAACCCGAACATTTTTCGAAAGTTCGGCCGAACTCGTCGAACCCGAACATCCAGGTGTTCGCTCAACTCTACTCATGAAAGAGTTATAAAGGAATATATATATATATATATATATATATATATATACATATACACACTCTTTTAGGCTTTTTCTTTGATCCGATGTGGGGGAGGACATATTTACAAATAGAAGAAAGAAGACAATTAAGAGAATGTAATGTGAAAATGAAAAGGGAAAAGAAAGAAAAAACAAGAAAAAAAATGAGAAAAAAAGAGATAAAAAGAAAAAGAGAAGAAAAAAAAGAAAGAAAGAAAGTGAACATCTGTGTCTATCTTTTATTTATTCTATAATCCATCTCTGGGAGGAGACATCAATAGACTTGTTAAGATAAGGTTACTAACCATATCAGAAATGATTTATTTTTTTTTCTTCATGTTTTTCACTTTTGGGTAGCATATATTGATGTGATGTGCTTCAACCATCAGGTACCAATTTTTTTGTTTTCTTATTCCCCCCCCCACTATTTATTAACTTCAGGCACTTCTGCACTTTATATAAAATAATAAAATGATATATATGTACTGAATTAAACACACTCTGGGTTTTTGCATTTGCTCCCTTTCCTTTTTTTGGGGGGGCTGAGTGCTAATTCAAACAATTGTTCCCCTTTTGATATTTTGTGTTTTGGTATCACTTTCACTTCCTTTTTTAAGAACATTGTAAGACGATAATGATATTATATATTATCACATAATTATGTTATTTACATTTATTACACAAATTCACTAATTATGGATTCACTGTTTATGATGGTATTTATTGGTGGTTTTAAACCGACAGGTCTTAATTCTAATTTTATTTATTTTAGGCATTAATATGCCCATGTAAATTGGAATGTCGCTCCTTATATGAAAAATGTCTCCTTTAACCTCTTAAGGACACAGGACGTACATTTACGTCCTGTGTCCGGTCTTTAAAGATGGCGCCCGCTCCTGCTCTATGCGGGCGCCTTAGCCGCGGGTGTCCGCATTGTTCCTGTAGCAGACAACCGTGTCTAATGTCCGCGACTGGCAGCGATGCCGATCGCGGACATTCAACCCCTCAGATGCCGTGGTCAATCCTGACCACGGCATCTGAGTGCGCACAAACAGAAAGTTTTACTTTCGGTTTGCGCTCCGGCTCCTCCATGTGGCGATCGGAGGAGCCGGAGCGCATCTGTAGTAGCCTGGGTCTCTATGAATGAAACCCAGGCAGCTCTGTAGTATTACCTATGGAGCCTTGCCTGTAATAGGCTTCATAGTAAATATGCGATTTTTTCGTATATTCCAATGCTATTGCATTGGAATGTATGAAAATCGCAATCAGATGATTGTAAGTTATAGTTCCCTATGGGAACTATATAAAAGTGTAAAAAGAAATTTTTTTTAAAAAAAATAAATAAAAAAAACATAACAGTTCAAATCACCCCCCTTTTGCTAAAATAAAAATTTAAAAGCTAAAAATTTTTTAAAAAATACACATCATCCGTGTCGCAATGTGCGAAAACGCCCATAGTATAAAAATATAAAAAAATATTCCCCATACGTCAAACAGCAAAACGGAAAAAAGCATCCAAATGGCGGATTCGCCATTTTTGGTTGCTTCATTTTCCACAAAAAATTACATAAAAGGTGATCAAAAAGTCATACATACCCCAAAATGGCATCAATAAAAAGATAAGATTATGGCGCATAAAATGAGCCCCCATACAGATCCGTACATATAATTGCAAAAAAGTTATAGGGGTCAAAACATGGTGACAAAAAAGTAAAACTGATTTTTTCCCACTTTTGAATTTCTATTTCACTAAGTAACTGGTCAGTTTTATCGCAGATCGAACGTCGGAATTTAAAAAGCCGCAAAACTGTGGTGGAATTGCTTTTTTTTTTGCAATTTCACACCATTTGGAATTTTCCCCCCGCTTCCCACTACATCATATGCAATATTAAATGGTGGCGTTGGAAAGTACAACTTGTCCCGCAAAAAAAAAAGCCCTCATATGGCTATGTGAACCGAAAAATAAAAAAGCTATGGCTATGGGAAGGCAGGGAGCGCAAAACGAAAACTGAAAAAGTAAAAAACCTCCGGTCCTTAAAAGGTTAAGAAAGATATGGGATTGTACCATGGCGTGATCTGACGCATGCGCTGTCCCGCTTCATCCAGACGTGCTCCAATTGCCGTCATCACATGCTCTGTGCGTGCGCAGAGGTGAGGCGAGGAAGCGCTGAAGTATGAAGCTGGCCATCATGGCCTTCATGATTCGCGTCTGATACAGGTGCAATTGTATTTATCAGTATTGCGATTTTTAGTAGCACCACTTGCACAATAGACAATTTAAGACACATATCGCTGTAACTGCTATTATGCCCCTTGCTATGCTCTTTGTATCCTTCTCCAGCATATCATTTGTCCTTTGATTCATTATTTATTTTGATTAATAAAGTGTGTACTATTTTTTACATGTTAGTCCCATTGGTCTTTTGTGTGTGTAGAGGCTGTTTTTTGTTCCATGGGCTATCTTTGATTTTGTTTTATGGAAATCGTGAGGTTGTTGTAGGTAATTTAAGAAATATAACCCACCTGACACTAGAAGAGAGACTGATGCGTGATCACTGCCTGAGTAATAACAGATTGCCTTATTAACCCCTTTAGGACCCTGCCATTTTTTGCAAATCTGACGTGTCACTTTATGTGGTGATATCTTTAAAAAGCTTTTACTTATCCAGGCCATTCTGAGATATTTTTCTCGTCCCATATTGTACTTCATGACAGTGGTAAATCTGAGTCAAAATATTTCATTTTTATTTATAAAAAATACCAAATTTACAAAAAATTGGAAAAAAATTAAATTTTCAAAATGTCAATTTCTCTGCTTTCAAAACAGATAGTGATACCTTCCAAAATAGTTATTACTTTACATTTTCCAATGTCATACTTTCCTAACCCTTTAGGTGTTCCACAAGAATTTAAGGAAAATGTAGATAAAATTTCAGAATTTCACTTTTTTGGCAGATTTTCAATTTTAATCCATTTTGTCCAGTAACAAAGCAAGTGGTAACAGCCAAACAAAATTTAATTTTTATTACCCTAAGGCCTCTTGCACACAAACGTGTGCACCCTGTGCCCGTGCTGCGGGCCTCAAATTGCGGCCCGCAATGCACGGGCACTGACCGTGGGGCAGCCGCAGCAGATTGCGTACCCATTTACTTGAATGGGTCCGTGATCTGCGGGACGGAAGTACGGAACAGAACAACACGGAAGCACTCCGTAGTGCTTCCAGAGTGTTCCGTTCCGTCATTTCGTTCTGCACCATTCCGCATCTCTGGATTTGCGGACCCATTGAAATGAATGGGTTCGCATCCATGATGCGGAATGGCCACTGAATGGTGCCCGTGTATTGCGGATCCGCAAATGCGGTCCGCAATACGGGCACGGGGCGCACACGTTCGTGTGCAAGAGGCCTAATTCTGTAGTTTATAGAAACACCCCATATGGGGTCGTAAACTGCTGTACGGGCACACGGCAGGGCGCAGAAGGAAAGGAATGCCATATGGTTTTTGGAAGGCAGATTTTGGACTGGATTTTAGACACCATGTCCCATTTGAAGCCCCCCTGATGCCCCCCTACAGTAGAAACTCCAAAAATGTGACCCCATTTTGGAAACTACTGGATAAGGTGGCAGTTTTGTTTGTACTATTTTAGGGTAAATATGATTTTTTGGTTGCTCTATATTAAACTTTTTTTGAGGCAAGGTAACAAAAAATAGAAATTCTGAAATGTCATCTCCATTTGCCAATAACTCTTGTGGAACACCTAAAGGGTTAACAAAGTTTGTAAAATCAGTTTTGAATACCTTGAGGGGTGTAGTTTCTTAGATGAAGTCACTTTTTTGGAGTTTCTACTCTAGGGGTGCATGGGGGGGGGGGGGCTTCAAATGGGACATAGTGTCAAAAAACCAGTCCAGCAAAATCTGCCTTCCAAAAACCATATGGCGTTTCCTTCCTTCTATGCCCTGCCGTTTGGCCATACAGCTGTTTACGACCACATATGGGGTGTTTCTGCAAGCTAAAGAATCAGGGCGATAAATATTGAGTTTTGTTTGGCTGTTAACCCTTGCTTTGTTACTGGAAAAATGGATTAAAATGGAAAATGTGCAAAAAAATAGCTGTTTTGGGACCGTTTTTATTTTTTGCTATTTACATAGTTGATCTGACAGGTTAGATCGTGTGCTATTTCTTTAGAGCAGGTTGTTACAGATGCAACAATACCAAATATGACTACTTTTTGTTTTTTTTCAGTTTTTCATAACAAAGCATTTCTGAAAAAATTATTTTTTAGTGTCTCCACATTCTGAAAGCCATATTTTTTTATTTTATTTTTTGGTTGACCGTCTTATGTAGGGGCTCACTTTTTGCGGGATGAGATGATGGTTTTATTGGCACTATCCTGGGTTGCATATGACATTTTGCTTGCTTGCTATCTTGCTATTACACTTTTTGTGATGTAAGGTGACAAAAAATGTCTTTTAAAAAAAAAAAATTACGGTATTTACTTGAGGGGTTAGGTCATGTGATATTTTTATAGAGCAGGTTTTTACGCAGCGATACCTAATAATTGTAGTGTATTTTATTTTTTTAATTTTTATTCAGTGATATGTGTTTTTTTATTTTTACTTTTTTTTACATTTTTGTTACTCAGACCCACTTGGTTCTTGAAGATCCAGTGGGTCTGATGTCTGTATAATACAGTACAGTACACTATATAGTGTACTGTACTGTATTTTTTACTTAACTCTTAGTCTAATCAGACTTCTGCCTTTAGCAGAAGTCAGATCAGACTTATCATGATCATGGCAAACAGCATGCCTCTGAAGGCGTCCTTTTGCCATGGTGACCATCACCTGCTGCCAGAACAGAGCAGAGGGTGATGGGGAGGGAATTGACCTGCGGTTTGCAGTGATCGCCGATGCGGGGGGGTCACAGGACCCCCATAGGCATTGTAACAAGGTACCTGCTGAATTGTTTCAGCTGGTACCTTGTTCCGATCACCGCCGGTTGAGCAGCAGTGATCGGTAGTACCATGGGCGTAGCTATAGTGGGTGCAGAGGTAGCAGTCTCTACTGGGCCCAGGAGCCTGAGGGGGCCCAAAGACTATTGTGCCGCATAAGAAGACACACAAAGCACTGAGGGAAGGGGGGCACAAGCTGAACTCCTGCACCAGGGCCCATGAGGTGTTAGCTACGCCCCGGGGTAGTACACATGACGTATCGGTATGTCATGTGTCCTTAAGTACCAGGACACCATGACGTACCGGTACGTCATGTGTCCTCAACAGGTTAAGGGGTTAAAGGGGTTTTCCTTAGGATAGGCCATTAATATTAGATCCGTGGGGGTCTGACACCCGGCAAACCTACCGATCTGCTGCTAGCAGGACCCATGGCCACCAGAACTAACACATTGTCCAAAGCTGGATGCACGGAAGAAGATTGCTCTGTGATACTTGACGCGTCCATCCAGGAGAATAGAGGAGAAAGGCTGTGAAGAGTGCACTTCACAGTGAGGAGTCGCTTTCAGTGCATGTAAGAATCAGAATCTGGCGGATTAAAAGTTAATATCCTCACAACTCCTGATAATAAAAGCTCCATAAAAGTTATGTTCGTCCTGCTCTCCCCAGCCCCTAGCATTGTCAAAAGATTAGTATGGTCAGACCTGCTGACAAATTCCCTTTAAGATTGGTAGGTACCAGCTTTATTCTGTATTGAACAGGAGAAGAATGAGTTGGAAGAGTCACAATTAGAATTAAAGGGGTTTTGTCACTTCAGCAAGTGGCATTTATTATGTAAAGGAAGGTAATACAAGCCATTTTCTAATGTATTGTGATTGTCCATATTGCTTTCTTTGCTGGCTGGATTCATTTTTCCATCACATTAGTCACTGTTCGATTCTATGGTTATGACCACCCTGCAATCTATCAGTGATGGACGTGTTTACACACTATAGGAAAAAGTACCAGCCTCTCTGGTGGCTGGGAAGTGGGGGCACACATAGGCTGCTACTTTTTTCTATAGCGTGCAGGCACGCCCCCCACGGATGGATTACATGGTGGTCGTAACCATGAAAACAAGCAGTGTATAATGTGATATAAAAATGAATGAAGCCAGCAAAGGAAGCAATATGAATAATAGCAATAGATTAGTAAGTGGCCTGTATTAACTTTCTCTACATAATAAATTTTATTTGCTAAAGTGACACCACTCCTTTAACTATTAACTAATTAGAACCCAACATCTACTCTTTTGACCTTCTATAGCCAAATAGTCTGTAACTACTGTTTGACCACAATGTTTTACTGTAGATGTCAAGCCATGTGAAAACACAGTCAATATATACAAAAATGGAGTTGGGGGCTAATCACTGAAATCAACAATAGTAACTCAGTAGTGATAGCAAATATTAAAACGTAACTTTTAATCGTAACTACAGTAAAGATATGCCCAGTGTTCAAGATACTGATACTGCAAATGAACCTTCAAACAAACAAACAAACAAACAAACAAACTGTAATTAGGTAGATAAGACCCAGGGTGCACGGCGACTCCCCCCGAAATGATACACCAGTGTCCTACCACCAACTGTCGGGCCGGGTCTCGGACGTCCTCAATGCTGTCTGACATCATAGCCATCATGGTGCCCCATTAACTGGTATTAGGGACTATCTTCATCCCCACATACCCATCGATGATCCTACTGGGAACTAAACATATCTCTACCCCAATGGATCTATGACCCTACCGCTAAATCTACCACATATTTAATGGGATTTTATCTCCCCACTGTGGTTTGACACTTTATGTTGTAGCCTCCTCATCCTCTGCACAATCCCCTGATGAGTCTCCATCCGAAGATGAAACGTGCATGAAGGGACCGGGATAGGGGCAGATTGTAGGGCCAGTTATTATTCTCAATTTGTAAGGGCCAGGTTCCGGACGGGTTCGCCCTTCTAAGGATGAGTATGTGATACGAATCTGATGTGAGTGAGAGAATGGCTGAAGTAGGTAAGTGATACCATATGGAAGCCTAATATAGGGTAATGACGGCCATCTCATAGTAAACCATTGCAGAGAACATTAGGTTACTGGCGTTCATACAAATATGTTATTCAAGCTGTGACCATGAAATGATCACGAGGCATGAATTATCTCAAAGGCTTGCAGATAGGTTGAGAGAATGCCATATCCCTTTAGAAAAGCTACTGTGTATAACTAGCGCGTGAAATGCTTATATAGGCATATTGTTCAATGCGCGTAATAGACAGCGCGCACAAACAGTACTTAAACATAACTAGTCCTGTTCATGAAAGGGTGGCGACAAGCCAGCCAATCATGGGCTAGGAATATGACCGAGCATCCCCAGGATGCAATGCGATCCACTTATACTTAAGGGAGAGCAGGCATCATGTAGTTGGGACTTCACCACTGCTGACGAGCCGTGTGATGACTTGTGTATGCGCTGCCTCCTGACAATCGCTGGTCCCCGATATGGAGTGATGATGCAATATCCGGTAATGTATTGATTCTTACTCTATGATTCATCCATGATAAAGCATAAGGAATATATTGTTAAGCCTTAATCTGAATAAAGCTATTACTGTGTTCAATAGATATATTGTATGCTGTGTAAGTTCCCAGCCGGAGGGCTAATGAGAGTCTTGTGAGGCTTTAGCACCGCCAAAAACATAGCAATACATAAATTGGCGACGAGGATGGGATTTCTCCTTTGATATGAATTGGTGAAGCAGAGGGGAACCTCTGGGCAAATTTTGGGAAAATTTGGCATTTTGCCAAGAAAGGGGCAATTGTTTTAAATTGATACTGAGGCCGCCCTGAGAGGTATACTAACTTGAAACTCGACGGGTATATATTACTCAAGACTGCGCACCTCTGAGAAGAGGGTTGACCCGATAGTGGTCTCTATCGAGTTTCACGGGAGGATAACTCGAAAACGGTACTGAGGAGGGCGCTGGTTTGTTGATCCCCTACCCCTAAGTGGGGAGGGGCACCTCTGACCAAAGACACGCCCATTTGGCAGGTTGCCAAAAAGTTAAACATTCACTCTCACCATGTTCAGGAAAAAGGAGAAATCTCAAAAAGATCCTACGGAGATACCCGGCTGGACCGAGGCTCCCTACAATATGATAGCGACAGAATTATCTAGTCATGGGCTAGCAGAATCATGGGATGAACAATTGAAAGAATCAGAACCGGTTGATATAGTACATGTACTTGAGAAACTCCCTGCAAAGGCAGGTGATGCAGTTACCCTGGCTAGAAGGAGCTGGGTGTTGGCCTCCGCATATCGTCAGGTGCACAAATGATTGGGGAAGGCAATACAGGACCGGTGGAAGGCAGAGCAGGCTCAGTTGGAAGCTGAGGGGCGCTGCCTGATGCCGGAATGTAGTGGCAAGTTATTGAAAGATAAACTTGCGCACTATCAGACAATAGCAGAAAACTCTGCGGTCTACATAGCGGCAAATAAATACAGGAAAAGGAAAGGCAAGGTGAACAGAAGTAAGGTGTGTAAACATATTGCTGCCGCTAGTGTAGATTGGGATCCCAGCAAATGGGATGGAGATATCTGGGACTACGAGAAAAATACCCCACAGAAGGGGACATTCCCTTTAATGACAGACCATGGTTTGCCATTAAGGATGGAATTGAAAGAGTGAAAGAAAAAATTATGAGAACCTCTTTACACGCGTTAGAGGTAAAAGAACCCTACATGACCAAAATCACGTCAGGATTTAGGACACGAATATTGAAGGGAACGCCACCCACTTATAAGGCAGTCATGATGACCCTATTATTGTCTCTCATGGATGAGCCGGCCTACAAATTAATTGATAGGATGGCAGAGATACAGGACATGGGGGACTGGACGGAGAGTAGAGAGAGGGAGAGACCGTCCCCGAAGAACCCTCAGGTTAGCAAACCGGAAGGGAATGACAATCGAGTTTCGAGGAAAGAAATGTTCACTGCACTGTTGAAAGCAGGTGTGAGTAAGGAGAAGATAGATGGTATAGATACAGGAAAAATGTGGAGTATGTACAAACAGAAAGTGTTAGAGAAGAAGGTAAACAAAAGTAAAGCCCCTGAGAAGGTGGTTGAGAAAAAGGTTAAGAAAGCTGAAGAAACAACACCTAAAGAGGGGAAACCTAGGTTGCCGGGGTGGGACCAATACAAAGACTTGTATCCCTGGGAGGAGATGGCGGCGGCTGTGATGACGTACCTCTTTTATACAGCAATTTGTTCATAATGCCAACAGGAGGCATCCTTAGCTAAACTGGATTATTTCTAGCGACAGAACAATATATTTCACTTAATACATTTCCAATACTGTAAAAAGTGTCTTAAAAGGTCATGATATTGAAATAGCTGGTTTTGTATATGACTGATAGACTTCCTCCCCAGCTCTTACATGTTCTGTCCATTGCTCCCATGTCCCATACTGTTATATCTCGGACTATTAAGAGTATTTTCCCCTATCTTGTCTGGCATGGTAAGCCGGCCAAGATAAGTAAAAAATATTTATGATGTGGTGTGGAAAAAGTTGTATTATCAGTTGTCAATATGAAATTATACTTTGTGACTTCTCAGTTTAAACATCTAAAGGAATGGGGGGATTCCAAAGTAAATACATTCTTGCAGTTTTTGACTTGGAATATACAGTATATACATTAAATATGTTCTACCATGTATATGTGATTTCTTTTCAAAATAAATTTATTGACATGGAAGGGTCACTCAGCTTTAACCCCCTAAGGACCGGAGGTTTTTTATTTTTTGAGTTTTCGGTTCACATAGTCATATAAGGGCTAATTTTTTGCAGGACAAGTTGTACTTTCCAATGACACCATTTAATATTGCATATGATGTAATGGGTGAAATTGCAAAAAAAAAGCAATTCCACCACAGTTTTGCGGGTTTTCAAATTCTAACATACGATGTCAGATAAAACTGACTAGTTACTTTTACTTTACAGGTCAGTATGAATCCGGCGATACCATATATGTATAGGTTTTCTTGCGTTCTGATAGTGAAAAAAAAATTCAAAAGTGGGAAAAAATCAGTTTTGCCTTTTTGTCACCATGTTTTGACCCCTATAACTTTTTTGTACAGAGCTTTATGGGGGCTCATTTTTTGCGTCATAATCTTATCTTTTTATTGATACTATTCTGGGGTGTGTATGACTTTTTGATCACCTTTTATGTAATTTGTTGTGGAAACTGAAGCGAATCCGCCATTCGGACGCTTTTTTCCCGTTTTGCTGTTTGACATATTGGGAATATTTTTAAATATTTTTATAGTATGGGCGTTTTTGCACATTGGGACACCCATGATGTGTATTTTTTAAATGTTTTTATTTTTTTATTTTTATTTTAGCAAAAGGGGGGTGATTTGAACTTATGTTTTTTAATTAATTAATTTTTTAAACTTTTTACACTTTTATATAGTTCCCATAGCGAACTATAACTTACAATCATTTGATTTCGATTATCATACATTCCAATGCAATAGCATTGGAATGTATGAAAAAATTGCATATTTCCTATGAAGCCTATTACAGGCAAGGCTCCATAGGAAATACTACAGAGCTGCCTGGGTTTCATTCATAGAAACCCAGGCTACTACAGGCAAGCTCCGGCGCCTCCGATCGCCACACGGGGAAGCCGGAGCACAAACCAAAAGTAAAACTTTTACTAATCTTCGCCCATGCAGCTTCAAACGTATGGGCGTTTTTGCACATTGCGACACCCATGATGTGTATTTTTGAAATGTTTTTATTTTTTTATTTTAGCAAAAGGGGGGTGATTTGAACTTATGTTTTTTTAATTAATTAATTTTTTAAACTTTTTTTTTTTACACTTTTATATAGTTCCCATAGCGAACTATAACTTACAATTATTTGATTTCGATTATCATACATTCCAATGCAATAGCATTGGAATGTATGAAAAAATTGCATATTTCCTATGAAGCCTATTACAGGCAAGGCTCCATAGGAAATACTATACACCAGCCTGGGTTTCATTCATAGAGACCCAGGCTACTACAGATGCGCTCCGGCTCCTCAGATCGCCACACGGGGAAGCCGGAGCACAAACCAAAAGTAAAACTTTCGGTTCTTGCGCACTCAGATGCCATGGTCAAGATTGACCACGGCATCTGAGGGGTTAAATGTCCGTGATCGGCATTGCTGCCGGTCGCGGACATTAGCCACGGGTGTCTGCTACAAGAACCATGCGGACACCCGCGACTAATGCCCCCGCATCTTTAGGGACAGGACACAGGACGTACTATATCTGTGTTGTATGCACTGACACCCGGTCAATTTCTCTATTATATTCAATGACAGTATCCGTATATAAGCACAAAAAATAGATAAAAGTGAACTTCAGATCAGCTGACTGATTTTGTAGTTGTACTTCCACTAAAGAAGTGGTTTGATCATCTGAGTTCTATTGTGGTGCCCTGCTGAGAGGGTGGTCAAAAAATCTTATTTTAATTTTTACAGGGTAAATGGGTGTCACAGGTTGTTCAAATGGTCTTAGATCTATAGTACTTCTACTAACATGTTTTTAAATAAAGGCCATAAAGTTTAGGATTACTTATAGGCTGTATTATTGTTTGAATACTCAGGCGCAATAGAACCTTGCATATTTTCTTTCATAGATGAAAGTGAAAGGGGTTTCCAGGACTTTTATACTGATGGCCTATCCTTGAAGGCTACTTAAAGGCTACGGAAAGGGAACCTATGATCTCTACTATGTTGCCCTCACTGAGCTTAGCATAGTGTAGAGACAGACCTGCTGATTTCAGTGGGCTGTCACTTCTTGGATAGCAGTAAGTACTGACATGCTGAACCCCGCAGTGCGTGTCAGCACTGTGAGAGAGATGCGCCTGATGAGACTTGCTGTACCGCCCTGCCTCCTGACAATGACTGGCAGGTTTGTTTCCTATGCGCAACAGGAAAGAAACCTGTCAATCATTGTCAGCAGGTAATAGAGGGTGGGGGCAGCGAGTCTCATCTGGCAGGTGCTGTGGGGTTCAGCATGTCAATGCTAAAAGGGTCAGTTCACACAGCTGATTGTCAAAATACACGTGTAAAAAATAAATTACACTCGTTTTTGATGCATTTGACATGTGTTTTTTTAAAAAAAAAATTCCCAAAAGTATTTTTTGGCGTGTTTATGTGTGAAAAGACATGCGTTTTTACTCTTTCCCATTCATTTGAATGGGAAAATCAGCGCTGATTCTGCCCCAATATAGGACATGATGGTTATTTTTTTACATGCTTCTTTTTTACATGTATAAAAAAGAAGCAAGTGCTGCTTCTCATTGAAATAAATGGAAGGCTGTTTTGAGGCGCATTTTTGGATCAGATTTGGAGTAGATTTTGAGGGAGAAACGCTCCAAAATTAGTGCCAAAAAACTTGTGAACTGACCTTAAAAGTACTGACTCCCAGCCCAGAAGTGACAGCCTGCTGAAATCAGTGGGTCTGTCATCACACTAGGCTGTCGTCAGTGAGGGTTTCCTTTAAAAACAGCTGATCTGTGGGGGTGTTAGGAATCAGAAGCCTTCACATATTGATGCACTATTTAAACGATAAGGCTTCAATATAAATGTTGTAATGCTGTGCCTACTGAACGGATTAGGCTTGGGGCCACTCCTGATGGTATTGTCAAAGTGAATCCCTAGATTTCACCCTTTCACCCCCATACAATTATCTGGACTTTGCTACAGGGTCCAAAAAGCTCTGATCTCTGTCAGTAGTCCCTGTTCAGAGGCTACTGACTAGAGTTGAGCGAACCCGAACTGTACTGAATTTTGGGGCGTTCAGCACCCGGACCCGAACATTTTCAAAACGGATCGGGTTCGGGTCCGTTGATTTCTTTCCGCTTTCTGAAGGGCTGCACAGCAGCTAATCAGCTAGCGTTTTACTTCTTGCCCTAAGAAGCCATCACAGCCATGCCTACTAATGGCATGGCTGTGATTGGCCAAGTGCAGCATGTGACCCAGCCTCTATTTAAGCTGGAGTCACGTAGCGCCGCCCGTCAATCTGCTCTGATTAGTGTAGGGATAGGATGCAGCTGCTGTGAGAGCGAGATTAGGCAGGGAAAACTAAGCAAAAACACCTAATGAACTGATCGATCTACAGCTGTGAATGATTCAACTTCTGCTAGTTAATTGCTCACTGCTTTTTCGGCTGCCCACAACATTTTTCTGTCACTTCTTTCTGGGGTGATCGGCAGCCATTTTGTGATCTTTTGGTGCACCAGCACATGTTTTGAGCTGCCACCAAGTTCAACATACATTTCTGGGTTCAAAAGTAGGCTTTTTTTTTTGCAATATCCTACATCAGGGGTTGTGCTTATTGTCACACCTTGAAACACAGTATAGAAATTGCTGTATTTTATTTAAGGGGGGTATATTCAATTGCCAAAATACCAATCCCCTAAATCTGGTATTCTAGCTGTGGCTGGCTAAGTTTAATACTGTCTGTCAAAGGATAGATTTTTTTCTGGGGTGAAATTCAATTGCCAAAATACCAATCCCCAATAAATCTGGTGATCCAGCTGTGGCTGGCTAGATTTAATACTGTACGTCAAAGAATAGATTTTTTTCTAGGGTGAAATTCAATTGCCAAAATACCAATCCGCTAAATCTGGTGTTCCAGCTGTGGCTGGCTAAGTTTAATACTGTCCGTCAAAGGATAGATTTTTTTCTAGGGTGAAATTCAATTGCCAAAATACCAATCCCCTAAATCTGGTGTTCCAGCTGTGGCTGGCTAATTTTAATACTGTCCGTCAAAGGAAAGATTTTTGTCTGGGGTGAAATTCAATTGCCAAAATACCAATCCCCTAAATCTAGTGTTCCAGCTGTGGCTGGCTAAGTTTAATACTGTACGTCAAAGGATAGATTTTTTTCTGGGGTGAAATTCAATTGCCAAAGTAACAATCCCCCAAAATCTGGGGTTCCAGCTGTGGCTGGCCAAGAGTAATACTGTCCGTCAAAGGATAGATTTTTTTATGGGGTGAAATTCAATTGCCAAAATACCAATCCCCTATAATTCTGGTGTTCCAGCTGTGGCTAGCTAGATTTAATACTGTACGTCAAAGAATAGATTTTTTTCTAGGGTGAAATTCAATTGCCAAAATACCAATCCCCTAAATCTGGTTTTCCAGCTGTGGCTGGCCAAGTGTAATACCTTCCGTCAAAGGATAGTTTTTTTGTGTGGGGTGAAATTCCATTGCCAAAATACCAATCCCCTAAATCAGTGGTTTTAGCTGTTGCTGACCAAGTGTAATACTGTGCGTAAAAAGATAGATTTTAGTTCTGTGGTGAAATTCAATTGCCAAAATACCAATCCCCTAAATCTGGTGTTCCAGCTGTGGCTGGCTAAGTTTAATACTGTCCGTCAAAGAATAGATTTTTGTCTGGGGTGAAATTCAATTGCCAAAATAACAATCCTCTAAATCTGGTGTTCCAGCTGTGGCTGGCTAAGTTTAATACTGTACATCAAAGGATAGATTTTTTTCTGGGGTAAAATTCAATTGGCAAAATAACAATCCCCTAAATCTGGTGTTCCAGCTGTGGCTGGCTAAGTTTAATACTGTCCGTCAAAGGAAAGATTTTTTTCTGGGGTGAAATTCAATTGCCAAAATACCAATCCCCTAAATCTAGTGTTCCAGCTGTGGCTGGCTAAGTTTAATACTGTACGTCAAAGGATAGATTTTTTTCTGGGGTGAAATTCAATTGCCAAAGTAACAATCCCCTAAATCTGGGGTTTCAGCTGTGGTTGGCCAAGAGTAATACTGTCCGTCAAAGGATAGATTTTTTTCTAGGATGAAATTCAATTGCCAAAATGCCAATCCCCTAAATCTGGTGTTCCAGCTGTGGCTGGCTAATTTTAATACTGTCCGTCAAAGGAAAGATTTTTGTCTGGGGTGAAATTCAATTGCCAAAATACCAATCCCCTAAATCTAGTGTTCCAGCTGTGGCTGGCTAAGTTTAATACTGTACGTCAAAGGATAGATTTTTTCTAGGGTGAAATTCAATTGCCAAAGTAACAATCCCCCAAAATCTGGGGTTCCAGCTGTGGCTGGCCAAGAGTAATACTGTCCGTCAAAGGATAGATTTTTTTATGGGGTGAAATTCAATTGCCAAAATACCAATCCCCTATAAATCTGGTGTTCCAGCTGTGGCTAGCTAGATTTAATACTGTACGTCAAAGAATAGATTTTTTTCTAGGGTGAAATTCAATTGCCAAAATACCAATCCCCTAAATCTGGTGTTCCAGCTGTGGCTGGCCAAGTGTAATACCTTCAGTCAAAGGATAGTTTTTTTGTGTGGGGTGAAATTCCATTGCCAAAATACCAATCCCCTAAATCAGTGGTTTTAGCTGTTGCTGACCAAGTGTAATACTGTGCGTAAAAAGATAGATTTTAGTTCTGTGGTGAAATTCAATTGCCAAAATACCAATCCCCTAAATCTGATGTTCCAGCTGGGGCTGGCTAAGTTTAATACTGTCCGTCAAAGAATAGATTTTTTTCTGGGGTGAAATTCAATTGCCAAAATAAAAATCCCCTAAATCTGGTGTTCCAGCTGTGGCTGGCTAAGTTTAATACTGTACATCAAAGGATAGATTTTTTTCTGGGGTGAAATTCAATTGGCAAAATAACAATCCCCTAAATCTGGTGTTCCAGCTGTGGCTGGCTAAGTTTAATACTGTACGTCAAAGGATAGATTTTTTTCTTGGGTGAATTTAAATTGCCAAAATAACAATCCACTAAATCTGGGGTTCTAGCTGTGGCTGGCCAAGTGTAATACTGTCCGTCAAAGGATAGATTATTTTGTGGGGTGAAGTGCAATTGCCAAAATACCAATCCCCTAAATCAGTGGTTTTAGCTGTTGCTGGCCAAGTGTAATATGGTGCAAAAAAGGATAGATTTTATTTCTGGGGTTAAATTCAATTACCAAAATACCAATCCTCTAAATCTGGTGTTCCAGCTGTGGCTGGCTAAGTTTAATACTGCCCGCCAAAGGATAGATTTTTTTCTGGGGTGAAATTCAATTGCCAAAATACCAATCCCCTAAATCTGGTGTTCCAACTGTGGCTGGCTAAGTTTAATACTGCCGTCAAAGGATAGATTTTTTTCTGGGGGGAAATTCAATTGCCAAAATAACAATCCCCTAAATCTGGGGTTCTAGCTGTGGCTGGCCAAGTGTAATACTGTCTGTCAAAGATAGATTTTTTTCTTGGGTGAAATTCAATTGCCAAAATACCAATCCTCTAAATCAGTGGTTTTAGCTGTTGCTAGCCAAGTGTAATACTGTAAGTAAAAGGATAGATTTTATTTTCAGGGTGAAATTCAATTGCCAAAATAACAATCCCCTAAATCTGGGGTTCCAGCTGTGGCTGGCTAAGTTTAATACTGTACGTCAAAGGATAGATTTTTTTCTGTGGTCAAATAAAATCCCTGAAAAAGAAATCCTAAACATCTGTGCTTTCTGCTGTTCCTCTCCAAGTGAAATTCTGTCCACAATAGGGTATATTACATTCAGCGTGTCAGTGTCTAAATACAAGGCTTGAAAAATAAATCCTCTATATTTGCACACGCTACTGTGCATCTCCAAGTGTATTTCTGTCCGTAAAAGAGCATATTACACTCAAGGTCTAAATACAAGTGCTGAAAGCATAATCCTCTATATTTGCACACACTATTGTGCATCTCCAAGTGTATTTCTGTCCGTAAAAGAGTATATTACACTAAGTGTCTAAATACAAGGCCTGATAGCGTAATCATCTATATTTGCACACGCTATTGTGCATCTCCAAGTGTCATTCTGTCCGTAAAAGGATACCTTTCAGCCAGGGCCTAAATACTAGGCCGAAAATTGATATTCCCCTAAATTTGTGGTTTCTGCTGTGCCTGTATTAGTGTAATACGGTACATCAATAGATAGCTAGATCGTGTTAGGTGCCTGTAAATAAAGGCCTTAATTTGAACTCTATAAATTGGGCAAAAAAAGTTTTTCGTTATTGGGGTGAACGGTAACAATGAGGAAAACATCTAATAAGGGACGCGGACATGGTCGTGGTGGTGTTATTGGACCCTCTGGTGCTGAGAGAGGACGTGGCCGTTCTGCCACAGCTACACGTCCTAGTGAACCAACTACCTCAGGTCCCAGTAGCCGCCAGAATCTACAGCGATATTTGGTCGAGCCTAATGCTGTTCTAAGGATGGTAAGGCAAGTACAGGCGCTGGTCGATTGGGTGGCCGACAGTGGATCCAGCAGGTTCAGCCTGAAAACGCGCAGGTGGAGCCTGAAAACCAAGCCCATCAGTCTGTCACATCACCCCCATGCATATCAGGGAACCTGTCTGAGCCTTAAGTTATGCAGCAGTCTCTTATGCTGTTTGAAGAAACTGCTGGCAGGGTTTCCCAAGGGCATCCACATAGCTCTTTCCCAGCGGTGGAAGACATAGAACGCACGACCACTTATGTTTACTGATGAGGACATGGGAATACCACCTCAGCAGAGTCAGCACGTCTCTGATGATGACGAAACACAGGTGACAACTGTTGCATCTTTCTGCAGTGTTCAGACCGAACAGGAGGTCAGGGAGGAAGACTGTGTGGAATACGATGCAGGGGACGATGAGGTCCTAGACCCCACATGGAATGAAGGTCGTGCCACTGACTTTCATAGTTCAGAGGAAGAGGCAGTGGTGAGACCGAGCCAACAGCATAGCAAAAGAGGGAGCAGGGCACAAAAGCAGAACAGCCGTCACCAAGAAAGTTCGCCTGCTACTGGCCAACGCCACCAGGGATCGAGGACACCAAAGGCAGATTCAAGGAGTTCCCTGGCATGGCACTTCTTCACACAATGTGCTGACAACAAGACCCGAGTGGTTTGCACTCTGTGCCAGCAGAGCCTGAAGCAAGGCATTAACGTTCTGAACCTTAGCACAACCTGCATGACCATGCATCTACATGCGTGACACGGGCTGCAGTGGAGTAAGCACCTTCAAAACCAAGAAAGGGATCAGGCCCCTTCTGCTCCATCTTCTTCTGCTGTCTCGACCTCTTCCTCCGCTTTTGGAGGAACGTTGGCACCAGCCGCCCAGCAAAAAGAATAGGAAATGCGTACTGAGTGTACTAGTTATTGCTTTCCAATACACAACACACTAAGGTGAGCTGAACTACATCTCTAAACTAAACTGGTTGTGAATACACACTGTCCTATGAGCGCCTTCTCCTTATCTTTTGCCAATTTGCTGCCCAGCAAAAAGAGGATGTGCCACCAACACCACCACCTCTTTCACCAAGCATCTCCACCATGTCACATGGCAGCGTTCAGCTCTTCCTCTCACAAACCTTGGAGAGAAAGAGTAAATTCCCACCTAGCCACCCTCGATCCCTGGCCCTGAATGCCAGCATTTCTAAACTACTAGCCTTTGAAATGCTGTCATTCAGGCTGGTGGACACAGACAGCTTCAAACAGCTGATGGAGGTGGCTGTCCCACAGTACGTCGCTCCCAGCCGCCACTACTTCTCCAAGAGAGCCGTGCCTTCCCTGTACAACCAAGTATCGAATAAAATTAAGTATGCACTGTGCAACGTCATCTGTGTCAAGGTCCACCTAACGTGGACCAGTAAGCATGGCCAGGGACGCTATATCTCCCTAACTGCACACTGGGTAAATGTAGTGGCGGCTTGGCCCCAGGCGGAGAGCTGTTTGGCACACGTCCTTCCGCCGCCAAGGATCGCAGGGCATCATTCTTTGCCTCCTGTTGCCTCCTCCTCCTACTTAGCTTATTACTCCTCTTCTTCCATCTGCTCATCAGCCACAGACCTTCACCATCAACTTCGTCACAGCCCGGGGTAAACGTCAATTGGCCGTTCTGAAACTCATGTGTTTGGGGGACAGGCCCCACACCGCGCAGGAGTTGTGGCAGGGTATAGAACAACAAACCGACGAGTGGTTGCTGCCGGTGAGCCTCAAGCCGGGCCTGGTGGTGTGCGATAATAGGCGAAATCTCGTTGCAGCTCTGGGACTAGCCGGTTTGACGCACATCCCTTGTCTGGCGCATGTGCTGAATTTGGTGGTGCAGAAACTCATTCACAACTACCCCTACATGTCAGAGCTGCTGCATAAAGTGCGGGCCGTCTGTGCGCGCTTCCGGCGTTCTCATCCTGCCGCTGCTCGCCTGTCTGCACTACCACGTAACTTCGGCCTTCCTGCTCACCGCCTCATATGCGACGTGCCCACCAGGTGGAACTCCGCCTTGCACATGCTGGAGAGACTGTGCGAGCAGCAGCAGGCCATAGTGGAGTTTCAGCTGCAGCACGCACGGGTGAGTCGCAGTGCGGAACAGCACCACTTCACCACCAATGACTGGGCCTCCATGCGAAACCTGTGTGCCCTGTTGCGCTGTTTGAATACTCCACCAACATGGCCAGTGGCGATGACGCCGTTATCAGCGTTACAATACCACTTCTATGACTCCTTGAGAAAACATTTAGGGCGATGATGAAAGAGGATCTGGCCCAGGAGGAGGAAGAGTGGTCATTTCTAACACTTTCAGGCCAGTCTTTTAGAAGTGGCTCAGAGAGAGGTCTTTTGCAACAGCAGAGGCCATGTACAAATTTGGCCAGCCAGGGCCCACTACTGGAGGATGAGGAGGACGAGGATGAGGATGAGGTGGAGGAGGATAAGGATGAAGCATGTTCACAGCGGTGTGGCACCCAATGCAGCTCGGGCCCATCACTAGTGTGTGGCTGGGGGGAAATGGAGGACGATGACAACATGCCTCCCACAGAGGACAGCTTGTCCTTACCTCTGGGCAGCCTGGCACACATGAGCGACTACATGCTGCAGTGCCTACGCAACGACAGCAGAGTTGCCCACATTTTAACGTGTGCTGACTACTGGGTGACCACCCTTCTGGATCCCTGGTGCAAAGACAACGTGCCCACCTTAATTCCTGCACTGGAGCGTGATAGGAAAATGCTAGAGTATATGCGCACTCTGGCTGAAGCGCTCCTGAGAGCATTCCCAACTGACATGGGGGGACAAGTGTAAGCACAAGGCGAATGCAGAGGAGGAGCAAGAGGTTGTAGCTGTGTCACGGCCAGCTCCTCTGAAGGCAGGGTTAGCATGGCCGAGATGTGGAAAAGTTTTGTCACAGCACCACAACTAACTGAACCACTAGCTGATAGGGAACGTGTTAGCAGGAGGCAGCATTTCAACAACATGGTGGAACAGTACATGTGCACATGCCTCCACGTACTGACCGATGGTTCGGCCCCATTCAACTTCTCGGTCTCCAAATTGTCCACATGGCCAGAGCTAGCCTTTTATGCCTTGGAGGTGCTGGCCTGCCCTGTGGCCAGTGTATTGTCTGAACATGTATTTAGCACGACAGGGGGCGTCATTACAGACAAATGCAGCCGCCTGTCCACAGCCAACGTGGACAAGCTGACGTTTATAAAAATGAACCAGGCATGGATCCCACAGGACCTGTCCATCCCTTGTGCAGAATAGACATTTATAACTACTTCGCCCTCAACCATACATTTTTATACTCCAGGGCACTTCTTTATTGAATCCTCGTTTTTTTATTGTACCATAATTTTTTGGGGCAGCACAAAGTTGACTGAACCTCTCCTCTGTCTGGGTGCCTAGGGCCTACATTTCAGCTAATCGCCTGCTGCTTTGGTGTGTGACATTAACCTCTTTTTGCTGTCAAATGACCTGTCTGGGTGTCAGGGGCCTAAATAACTGAAAGTGGCCTGTTCCATTGGTGGGTAACATGATGCCTGTTCTGCTGCTATGGGACCTCTCTCCTCTGTCTGGGTGCTGGGGCTTAATTTACTGAAAGTGGCCTGTTCCATTGGTGGATAACATGATGCCTGTTTGGCTGCTATGGGACCTCTCTCCTCTGTCTGGGTGCTGGGGCTTAAATTACTGAAAGTGGCCTGTTTTAATGGTGGGTAACATGATGCCTCTTTTGCTGCTATGGGACCTTTCTCCTCTGTCTGGGTGCCAGGGGCCTACATTTCAGATAATCGCCTGTTGCTTTGGTGGTTGACATTATCCTCTTTTTGATTTCAAATGACCTCTACTCTGTCTGGGTGTCAGGGGCCTATATTTCATTTCATTGCTTGCTGTCTTGGTGGGAGAGGTTAAACTCTTTTTACTGTCAAAGTACCTCCCCATTGTGTGGGTGTTAGGGGCCTATATTTCCTTTATTTGCTTGCTGCCTTGGTGAAAGACATTTAACTCTTTTTACTGTCATATGACTGCCGTATTGTGTGGGTGTCAGGGGCCTATATGTCGTTTAATCATTTGTTGTCTTGGTGGGAGATATTAAACTCTTTTTACTATCAAATGACCGCCCCATTGTGTGGGTGTCAGGGGCCTATATTTAGTTTCATCGCTTGCTGCATTGGTGGGAGATATTAAACTCTTTATACTGTCAGATGACCTCTACACTGTCTGGTTGTCAGGGGCTTATATTTCATTTAATCACTTGCTGCATTGGTGGGAGGCATTAAACTCTTTTTACTGTCAAATGACCGCCCCATTGTGTAGGTGTCAGGTGCCTATATTTCGTTTAATTGCTTGCTGTCTTTGTGGGAGACATTAAACTCTTTTTACTGTCAAATGATCTCTCCTCTGTCTGGGTGTCAGGGGCCAACATAAATGATAATGTCCTGTTCCATTGCAGGTTGACCTAAGGCCTGTGTTGCTGTTACGGGACCGCTCTCCTCTTTGCGGGTGCCATCGTCCTTCTGAATTAGTAAATGAGGCCTGTGGCACTGCTGGGCGAAATCAATACTGCTTTGGCATGATTGTAACTCTCCTCTTTGTGGGTGCCATGGGTCTGAATCTGTAAATGAGGCCTGTGGCATTGCAGGGTGAAATTAATAGTGTCTTGGCGTGATTTTAACTCTCCTCTCTGTGGGTCCCGTGGGCCTGAATGTTTGAATAAGGCCTGTGGCCCTGCAGGCAGACATGATTCCTTCTTGGCTGTGATGACAACTTCAACTCCCATGTATGGTTGCCATTGGCCCTGAGTCTGTGAATGAGGTTTGTGGCACTGCAGGCAGACATGAATCCTTTTTGGCTGTAATGAGAACTTCAACTCCCATAGCATTCCCACCTGACACCACCCCAACCTCCTATTCCACCTTGGTTAATTTTTATTTATTTTATTTTAAGTCATTTCCCTATCCACGTTTGTTTGCAGGGGATTTACCTACATTTTGCTGCCTTTTGCAGCCCTCTAGCCCTTTCCTGGGCTATTTTACAGCCTTTTTAGCACCCAAAAGTTCGGGTCCCCATTGACTTCAATGGGGTGCGGGTTCGGGGTCAAGTTCGGGTCGAGTTCTGATAGTGACAGATTAACCCATGTGCTCTGGCCCTTTACAAACTGGGGAGAGCTTTTATGCCCTAGGGGTATAAGAAGCAGGAAGCAGGCAAGGGAGTTCTGCAGTAGCACATAACCTGGAACGATGGGAACGTTCAGTATTCTGGCTACCATGCCTGTTGGGAAAGTAGGGATGCTGGTGGGCATGGACTACTGGCATCACAAAAGTCCTATAAAACTCCTTTTAGTTGTTAAAGTTAATGGATTAAAAAAATTATATTGTCATGATCAACGGGGTGAGGAAACCCCTGAACATATCACAAGCATACACAGAACAGACGAGATCCAGAGAAAGCCAAAACGAATGTTACTAAACAAAAGTACCAGACACAAACAATCAGAATAAACCAGTCGCGAAAGGAACCACAACTAAGAAGGACAGTAGGTTTCAAACCAGTGCAGTACGGATCAGGCGGATCACTGTTTGACTTTGGGCCAAACTCTAAGGCGTTATTTTGGAGCTCCCCTGTTTTTTTTTTTTCTGGGCTGTTAATATTGATGACCTATCATCAGGATACTACTCACTGCTGGTTTGCCATAGACTGCGCGCGCCTTCCCTTCATACAGCTGATCGGCGGGGGTGCTGGGTGTCGGACATTGATGACCTATCCTGAGGATTGGTTATCAGTATTAAAATCCTGGAGAACCCCTTTAACCCCTATACAGGTATCTGGTCTTCGCAGCAGGGTGGCGAATGGACCGATACCTCCTGGGATGGTCCTTGTACACTTAGCATCTGACTTGTAAGGAAACAAATATGCTAATTCAAGGCACCAGCAATCCAGGCATACCATATAGAACAGAGTTCAGAAACAAGAGCAGAATACAGGATCACAGATAGAGACATGCAAATCAGGATACACGAAGCATGGTAAACATATCAGAACATAATTAGTGATGAGCGAGCATGCTCGTCTGAATATTGGTTCGGCTCGAGCATCGCTATGCTCGGCGCTTGGCTTTACTCGGCCGAGCACCACGTGTATTCGTCGCATTGATCGAGTCTCCACCCTGCACGTTTGGTGCCTTCTAAGCAGCCAATCAAGGTCCAGGTAAGTAATTCCTCTCAGTGTAAGGCCATAGCCATGTTAGCTTTAAGCCTTACACTGATTGGCTGGCCAGAACACGTGATACCATTTCATATAGGAGCTGACAGACCTAACAGTCCTTTTAAGGACTAGAGTGTGTGTTTGACAGCAGTGCAGCACCTTTTTTTTTTTTTAAGAAGGGGTTTGCTTCAGCACTATCAGGGACAGGCGTTAACAGGAAGGCACAGAGAGTGCAGTGCTTAAAAATCGCTTTTTTAACTTCTAAAAGACAGAAAGATTTCAGATTAGTGACATATACAATACGCCATCATAAAGCAGTGTGTTGGCCAGACATTATAAAAAGGGGCTTATTCACTACGGTGTGCCTGGTACTGAGATATACACTGCACCATCATAATGCAGTGTGTTGGGCAGACATTATAAAAAGAGGCTTATTCACTACAGTGTGCCTGGTAATGAGATATACACTGCACCATCAGAGAAATTATTTTTTCTGGGTAAATGAACTTAACTTGTGCCACATCTGTGTGTGCGTTCAATCCGCAACCGGTATATTAATTACTCCAGCAGAGAGTGATTTATATTTTGGTCATAGTTAACTAGTTTTGGGCACATCTGTGTGTGCGTTTAGGCCGCAACCATGTAAACAGTATTCCCGCAGAGAACACATTTTATTTGGGACAAATTTGTATCCAATATAGAACTACATCCAAATGCAGTGTGTATTGTCAAAATTACATTACCTCTGGCCTAGTGTAGTTCCAAAAATCAGTATTTTTGTATCCAGTACATTACAGCAAGCCAATACAGTGTGTATTGTAAAAATTTCATTATCTCTGTTGTAGTGTAGTGCCGGAAATCTGTATTTTTCTGTATCCAGTGCATTACAGCAAGCCAATACAGTATGGATTGTAAAAATGTCATTATCTCTGGGCTAGTGTAGTAGTAAAAAATCTGTATTTTTCTGTATCCAGTACCTTACAGCAAGCCAATACAGTGTGTATTATAAAAATCACATTATCTCTGGGCTAGTGTAGTGCCGAAAATCTGTATTTTTCTGTATCCAGTACATTACAGCAAGCTAATACAATGTGTATTGTAAAAATGACATTATCTCTGGGCTAGTGTAGTGCCGAAAATCTGTATTTTTCTGTATCCAGTACATTATAGCAAGCCAATACAGTGTGTATTGTACAAATTTAATTATCTATGGCCTAGTGTAGTGCCGAAAATCTGTATATTTCTGTATCCAGTACAATATAGCAAGCCAAAACAGTCTGTATTGTACAAATTTTATTATCTATGGCCTAGTGTAGGGCCGAAAATTTGGATTTTTCTTTATCCAGTACATTACAGCAAGCCAATACAGTGTGTATTGTAAAAATGTCATTAACACTGGCAAAGTGTAGTGCCGAAAATCTTTATTTTTCTGCATCCAGTACCTTTCTAGAAGCCAATAAAGTATGTATTGTCAAAATTTCATCATCTCTGTCCTAGTGTAGTGCCGAAAATCTTTCAGACCTATGTGAGGTTTTAAAAACCTTTGATGAATCCACACAGATGGTTAGTGGCGATAATGCTATTATCAGTGTAACCATCCCACTGCTGTGTCTACTTAATTGATCGCTGCTCACAATTGAGGAGGATGCTTTGAATGTGGCCGACGAGGTAATGGGGAGGAGATGACACAGGGTGATCGCCAGACCTCCCCTAGTTCGTCTTCTCAGCGTGAATTGGGCCATGAAGAGGAGGAGGAGCTGGAGACACTTGCCTCTGCTACAGAGGATAGTACCCATGAAACTTTAATTCCATCTGTTCAGCGTGGATGGGTAGAAGAGGAGGAGGATGAGGGTATGGAGAGTCATCCTGAAGTTGACATCAACGACTTGCCCTTTGGTACTCTGGCACACATCGCTGACTTCATGTCATGACCCTCGCTTTATATGCATTTTCACCCTTCTCGATCCTTGCTACAAAGAGAACTTCTCATCTCTCATTCTTGTGTTGGAGAGGACCAGTAAAACCGTGCAATACCAAAAGGTACTTGTTGACAGATTGCTCCAAAATTTTCCATCTGACAATGCGGCCGCCAGAGTCCGTACTTCCTTAGGCAACTGAGGAAGGGAGACAAGGGGAACACACAATAGTTCCAACAGAGGCAAGGCAACACTTTCCAAGGCATGGGACACTTTCATGACACCCCACCAGCAACCTCACCCTGAAGCGCGGCCTAGTGCTTCAAGGAGGGAAAAGTTTTGGAAGATGGTGAAGGAATACATTGCAGACCGTGTCAGTGTCATAAATAATCCCTCAGTGCCTTACAACTACTGGGTGTCCAAGCTAGACACGTGGCACGAACTTGCGCTCTATGCCTTGGAGGTGCTGGTTTGCCCTGCTGCCAGCGTATTGTCTGAGCGTGTATTTAGTGCTGCTGGTGGCATTATCCGCTTGTCCACTGACAATGCTGACAGGTTGACTCAGATAAAAATGAACAAGGCCTGGATTGCCCCTGACTTCTTCACTCCACCAGAGTGGAGTAAATACTGGTTTGCCCTGCTGCCAGCGTATTGTCTGAGCGTGTATTTAGTGCTGCTGGTGGCATTATCCGCTTGTCCACTGACAATGCTGACAGGTTGACTCAGATAAAAATGAACAAGGCCTGGATTGCCCCTGACTTCTTCACTCCACCAGAGGAAAGCTGAGCTAATGAGGAACAAAAACGCAATTTAAATGTATGCTTTCTAATGTACTCAATCCACAAGATTCAGATGCACCCTTTTCACCACAAAAAAATGGGTATATGTTTGAATCTTGTTTTCTAATCCGCCTCTCCTTCCGCCTCCTCTTCCATACAGAATACATATGCCCTCACTACAATGTTTTGTAGGGTTAGCTCGGCTTCAGGCCCTCACCTTCAATGCTTTATACGGTCTGCTCACCTGTAGGCCATCCCTTTAATGTTTTATGGGGTTCGCTCATCTTCAGGCCCTCACCTCTAATGTTTTATATGGTCTGCTCACCTGTAGGCCATCCCTGCAATGTTTTATGGGGTTCGCTCGACTTCAGGCCCTCACCTCCAATTTTTTTTACGGTCTGCTCACCTGTAGGCCATCCCTGCAATGTTTTATGGGGTTCGCTCGGCTTCAGGCCCTCACCTCAATGTTTTATACGGTTTGCTCACCTGTAGGCCATCACTGCAATGTTTTATGGGGTTCGCTCACCTTCAGTGTGTATTGTAAAAATTACATTATCTCTGGACTAGTGTAGTGCCGTAAATCTGTATTTTTTTGTATCCAGTACATTACAGCAAGCCAATACAGTATGTATTGTAAAAATGTCATTAGCTCTGTGCTAGTGTAGTAGTGAAAATCTGTATTTTTCTGTATCCAGTACCTTACAGCAAGCCAATACAGTGTGTATTATAAAAATCACATTATCTCTGGGCTAGTGTAGTGCCGAAAATCTGTATCGATCGACTTCAGTCCCTCACCTCCAATTTTTTTTACGGTCTGCTCACCTGTAAGCCATCACTGCAATGTTTTATGGGGTTTGCTCACCTTCAGTCCCTCCCATCCAATGCTTTATACGGTCAGCTCACCTGTAGGCCATTATTGCAATGTTTTATAGGGTTCGCTCACCTTCAGGCCCTCACCTCTAATGTTTTATATGGTCTGCTCACTTGTAGGCCATCCCTGCAATGTTTTATGGGGTTTGCTTACCTTCAGTCCCTCCCCTCCAATGCTTTATACGGTGAGCTCACCTGTAGGCCATTATTGCAATGTTTTATAGGGTTCGCTCACCTTCAGGCCCTCGCCTCTAATGTTTTATACGGTCTGCTCACCTGTAGGCCATCACTGCAATGGTTAAGGGGTTCGTTCACCTTTAGGCCCTCACTACAATTTTTTATAGGGTCCGCTCACCTTCAGGCCCTTAACTATAATGTTTTAGAGGGTAACCAGCAGGCCCTTGCTCCAAATGTTTTTGAGGGTCACCAGCAGGCCATCAATGATAATTTTTCAAGGGTGTGTATGATGCCCTCCTTTATGTGTAATAAAGGGTGTATTGGAGTGCCGATTCCTTGTAATTTTTGCCAGCCCTTTCACTTAGTGCATAGGCTTTATAAGTGTAGCAGTGTACCTGAACATTTGTAGCACTATGTGAATGAGGCCCTCCTTTTTGTGACATAAAGGCTGTATCGGAGTGCTTCTTTCTTGTAATTTTTGCCAGAATTTGCACTGTATATACAATTGAATATACAGGAAAGAATGTTTCCTAACAATTTTACCTCTAAAAATGTCTTTTTTTTGAGGGGGCGGGATTTTGGGTGTGATTTTGTCGCCATGTAAAAGACGCGGACAACTGGGACAATATGGTTCCCAGCAGCGACATTGGAGTCCAAGATGCACTCAAACATGGTCCCCATGCTGTTCCAGATCCATTTCAGTGGTGTTTCTGTCACTTTCTGACCTTTTCCAATGGACAAGGCACCCTCCCCTCATCCGAGCAGGGGTTGTCTGGTTGTCTCCTATTGACTTCCATTATACTCGGGTGCTCGGCCGAGCGCACGAATATCGCTATGTGTTGGGACCGAGTACCCGAACACCCAAATACTTTGGTGCTAGCTCATCACTAAACATAATCTGAGAAATATAAGCAGATCTGAAACCCAAGCTCAACAAAGAGCATGACCTTCTCAGACAGACATACAAACATCCCTGAAACCCATGACCCATTGGCAACAAGAAGCATGGCGTTCACAGACAGACATGCAAACATTCCTGGAACCCATTCAGAACCGGGATACAGGGAGTATGGCATTTACAGACAGATCAGGAATGAAAGACACTAATGAATAACCAGGCTGACCACATTAGTCAGGGTAGAGTAATAAAGACACAGGTCATGAGAGCAAGCACCCTGCACTCACCCTGGAGACAGACTGAACCCCCAGGCATATCGCACACATGTCTAAATAGCAGGGTGATTAAGGCACCTGACCATCTGATATTCAAACAAGCTCAGGGAAGCGTTACCCCTAAAAAGATAAAGGGAAAATGCAATACACAGAGCACAGTTCACACACTATAGAAGACCGCAGGCAAGCATGCACAACACAAGCAACCAGCAGTGAACCACACTGAGATACAGACACAAGGAGCAAAATATTCACAGGACACACTACACACACTTAGAAGGCCACTGCTAGCACTCACCACCCAAGCAACCAGCATACACAGGAACATCAACTGCAGCCAGTATGCAAAAGCGCATGCAGCCAGCCTACACAGCAATAAGTGTCACAGTGAACTGCACTGTGACAGATATAGCCCTATCTTTTATTTGCAGGAGAGCAAGCTCTAAGCTTTTTTTTTTTTCTAAAGTAGAGAAGGGTTAAAAAAGAAATACTCAAACATTTCAAATTACTATTTATGGTTAGAAAGTAGAAATGTCTGCTATATAAGTTTGGATACTCTAGTCCACGGGCCGGCAACCTCCGGCACTCCAGCTGTTGTGAAACTACAACATCCAGCATGCTCCATTCACTTTTATGGGAGTTCTGAGAACAGTCAATCAAGTGTGCATGCTGGGAGTCGGGACAGAAAGCTATCCCCCTTACACATACATGAGCTGAGAGGAGAAAGTTGCTGCCAGACATTTCTGGTGCCAGCTTATATTCTGAGAAACAAATTGATCGGCAGTTGAAATTCAACATGCCCAACTCATCTCTCCCCCAACATTCTCTATCAGAATAGTATAAGGCGCTCCCTATACACATTAGACTCTCTGCAGGTCCCACTGTAAAAACTGGGTTCTTCTGACAATGATCTGATGTGTTTGTGGGGTGGGACCTTAAATAAAGACACAGTCAATTGTGACATCAATGCAATATAACATGGCTTATAAATAAATACATGGGCTCAATAGAATGTAACCTAGAAGTAAAGACAATCAATAATATGAATTAAAGACAACACAAACAATAGAATGCAGTTTATGAAGGAAAACACAGTGTACTGTGACATCATCGCAATAGAAAACGCAATCGCAATAGAAATCACCACAATAGATGAAGAAACAGGAACAAATAAAAACGCTTTTTGGACCACCACAATCGAACTCATACTAGAAATACAGATACCATCAAAACAGAACATAGTTTATAAAGGAAAGCATTGTGTCCTGACATCATCATGGCAGATAACAAACTAGGGATAAAGATAAAACTTCTATGACATAATCACAGTGCAACATGTCTCAAAAATGAACACAGACTATTGTGACATCATTAACACAGGACACAAATTTGAAATAAAGCTCATTTGGACACTATAACAGAAAATAATGCACTATAAAAATAGATACAAGACATATGGACTAAGCCCTCACTCTTGATAAAAACTGAGACACTTGGTCAATACATTTTGATCAAAATACATCTAAGCCCACCTACTGGCGACAAGGTGGTCTCAGTTTAGGAGGGTTCCTATGCTAACCTATTCATGCTGTAGCTCATTTTTCAGGAGCACAGTCTCCGCACATATGGTGTGCTGCCCCTTGTTACCTCCATGTGCATCAGCAACCGGTGGAGGGAGAGACACACACACCTATATGTACCACCATAATCAAGGTCACCTATTAGATAGGTGGGGCAAAAATGCAGGTATAGGAGCGTATTCATACATGAAGGTGCCACTCCTTCAAGACAAATCAAACAAATCACAGAAAAAACTAATTTGGACACTAGGCCAATAGAATCCACTATTAAAGACCACTATTTTTCTAAAATTTCCACAACAGACTAAAGATACATGAGGAATAAAGACAAAAACTCTTGAGACATTACTACTAATGTTGAGTGAATCGAAGCCAAACTAATTGACTTTGATCCGAATTTCAGGAAAAATTTGATTTGCAGCGAAGCCAAATTTACTTGAGCTTCGTGGTACTGAATCTATTTTTCCTCAAAGGGCTGTAAAAAACAAAAATACCTCATCCATTTGCTCGCAGAGAGGCTGTCGTGGCAATCTTGATTGAACATGCCGCACGAAATCTCGCACGGGGTGATGTGTGACGTCATTACAGGCATAATTAGAATTACAGATCAACCATTCACAGTGGGTGATTGTCAGAGCTTATCTATTCTTTCCTTGTACAATGACCTCTGCACAGGTCACAGAGCAGGCCTAGAAAACTCTCCCATAGACGTCAGTGAGTCAGATCCTGACCATTGTGTCTATTGCCCATGGGGCTGCTGTAAAGCAGTTTTCTTACTTCTTTCTAAATGCTGTTAAGAACAGCTTATGCAAGATGGCCGCCTTCATAATCATGTTCAGGAAATAGAATAAAAAAATCTACAATCAGAAAATAAAATCAGATTAGAAAAAGGATATAGGCTGCTATCTGGTTTTAACTGGCAGATAAAAAAAATTGTGACACATTCCTTTTAACAATGGAGGCAAATAATTGCTCTCCTATTTTTTCAGGTGACCCAGAGGAGACTTGAATTTGTTAGTGGTTTATATGTAAAAAATTATAAAAATGTCAATAAATTGTTTAACAAGATATTTTTTGTGTTATTTCAGGGGCAGAAATATAGCCTTTAAAAAGTGTACTTTCAAGGACAATGACCTTTTCTTTGCCTATTCAGTTGCAAAGGATCAGATAACCTTTAGTTGAGTTTAATGCACACATAAAGTTCACTGGTATTAAAAACATGAACAAATTAACACCTTTAATGTGGGGCCGATATTTCTGTTTCTTAGAGTGTTGACCTCACTAACCCTTTCATTCTGCATGTGTGCATTTTATGAACTGGTAAAATTCCATTATCATTCATCAAATATGCCCCAACCACCGATCTTATTAATTTGTACTTGCAGCACCATCAACATTTTACAGCATGTCTACTGCTAATTCAATGATGTTGCATTGCCAAAGTCATTCCTTACAAACGGTAACCTGATGCATAAAGGATGATTGATTCGTAATGACACTAAAATTTCTCACTGATCAAATCGATGACATTTATAGGTACAGTATTTGTTTATCATGCTTGCTATAACTCTTTGAAAAATGAGCAATTTTTGGCCTTAAGGACCAAAATAATTTTATAGCAAACACTCATTAAAAAGGAAACAGTGGGAGGTGTCATTTTGCACTGGAGCAGGTACAGCCCGAAACAGTCAATAATTGCTCACTTAAAGCATATAAAACAATACCTTAAGGCTCAAAACAATGTCAGAATATTAAAAAAGTTAATCTTCTCCAAGTTCACCCAATATTCACTTTAATTACAGATGATATCTTATCAGAAAAAAAAACAAGGACATTTCTTGGATCTTCTCCTCACAGGTACAAAGGACGGAGAGAACAAGCAGACAAAACCAAACAAACTTTTAAAAAGATTGAATTTAATTTTTATTGCACGCACAAGCATTACAAAATATCTGTGCTTATTAAACAAGACAACAACCAAGCTTCTTCTCAAACAACGCCAAGCTTCTACCCAGTTCTGGGTTTCGCCCTTACTGCTTCTTTTATGGCAATAATATGTTCTGGTGGACTCGCACACACTCTACTATGCTATTTAGAGAGTAAACTTGGAGACCTCTTATTCTAAGGATCACGGGGAAACCCAGTGGCAAAATAGGGGATAATTTTTGTTGGACAAATCTTTAAAGAGGACCCAGAGTGGACAGTCTCTAAACAATGCAGAATCCCAGCATAACCTTGTAAGATGTTTCCCATCTCACAAGACTAGGATTGTCGAAGACCTCATTCTGGGACCGAATAGCATCATAAGATGATGGAAGTTTCAGCGGGAACTTGCAGCTTCAGAAGACCAGTCAGCAGTGTGATGTCGCACTGAAGCTTCCATCTGTTTGTGATGCTGCTGTGCTTCTCCATCACTTTGAGGCTGTCTGATCTGATTGGACAGCATCAGAATGATGCTGTAGACCCCACTTATAAAAAAGAGATGTGGTTGCCGCCCTAATGGCAGACCTCACTCTATTACCATACAGCAGGGCCAGGCCCTTGCTGCTGAAAGTGGCTGATTCAATAAATTTGATTCGTACGAATCAATCACTAATCCATTGTATTCATTTTTTTATCCCCAACTCATCTGTGATGGGTAAACTCAGCCTTAAGTCTGTGCTAGCATGTTGCAGTTGTTTCTTGTGCTGCCACAGTTGTTGCAAAAAACAAAACAACTTTGAAAAAAAAATGTGTTACTGTGTTTGGCTTTTTGAGTAAGGGAGGATTTAGACACACCAATAATCGCCCAGATTATCAGGAATGACCGTTCCTGCAAACGATCTTTCCTATTCATCTGGCCATTCAAATGTGCCGCCAACAACCCGATGAACAAATGAAACACTAGCTCATAGGGTATTCCCGTTGCTTGTGCAGGCACCCACGATCATGACTTCTGAGCAACGATCTGTTGCCCAGAAGCCATGATTCTGTTTGAGGACTAGGGATCTCTATAGCGATCCTCCATCCTCATACAGTGAAGGAGATTGCTGCATGTAAATGCATGGTCTCATTCACTGAACGAGCAGCCGACTATCGGGAAGGAACGCTTCCTTCCCGACAATCGGCCTCTTAGTCGGTGCGTCTAAATCCACCTTTACACAAAATAGTGAGATCTAGTGATTATCAATGGGGTATAATGTCACAAACAACATGCTTTCACTATGACACAAAAATCCCCAACACTATTGAAATTTTAGTGGCGGGTCGCAAGTCGCACATGATTTTATCATCATAGTCAACAATGCAAGTCATGAGTGCCTACGAGTTTCTACGATTTGACTCATTTTATAGCTAAACCACAGCTCCAAAATAGTCGTGGAACAGTAAGTTGCAGCAAATCATACAAATGTTTCTGGCTGTGAGGCTTTTCTGAGACTTGCTGTCACGCTACACATGACTCCGTGTAGCCCAACCATTAAAGCCCCTATACGTTAGTGTATTGTCGGCAGAACCAGCTGAAAATGGCGGATTGGCCGACAGAATAATGTGGGGTGCTCCCAACTCTCCCCCAACAGATGATGTTGGGGTAGAGAAGGATTAGGCAAAGTAAACATTTTTGGCCAATCCTTTTGTTCTACCAGAAGATAAGCTGACGCCAAAGGTGTCTGGAAGCAGCTTTCTTCCCTTTCCCCATTAAATACACATACATACCTGGCCAAACTGAATATGTCTGTGTATGGGAGAGTTGGGAAGAAATAAGGGGAGATAGCCTTTAGTCTTTTTTTGTCCTACAAATACTGCTGCCTATATGGTGGGTTGTTTTCCAGTCCTACAGTACTTACTGAAATCACACACAGCCATTGCATTGACAAACATCTTTTTATGTCTTACAGTAATTAGTTTAGTAAAAGTACACAAAGAGTAAAGGCGGAAGAGAACAAATGGTTGCAGCTAAGTTAAAACAATTAAGATGTGCATCAGCTAGGAAACGGCGGAAATAAGACCCGTCGAAGCCATAGGACAAGCACCTACAAGCAACCCAAAACATCTTATTTCACGGCCTGACTTTTATTGGTCTATTATCTCATCTGCAGCGGAGGAAGATTGCATGGGGCCACCTAGAAGTGCATTAGTTGGTATAATTGATGGTCAATTTGAAAACACAGTACAAGGATAATTAGAGAACCATAAAATATCAGTTCAGCAAAGTGACTTCAAAGGGATACAACTTGGGTGTTACACGGGAACAAATGTAAGAATGTCATTCTGTACCATATTTCAAAATGTCTTCCAGTCTTATTCATTTAAGTCAATCAAATGCTGTACAAATCCCTATGGACAGAAATGCTAATTATTTTCTGGTACTTGCATGCTGGTTTTATATTTACTACTAACACCCCTTTTTTAATGAAGAGATACATAAAAAATTCCTATGGACAGAGATGGTAATTATCTTCTGCTGCTGGTACGCTTGCTTTATCTTTATTACTATTTTTTATTGCAGAACTACAATTTCAAGAAAGGATAAACCAAATAGCGATAACAGAATAAAAAAAAAAGATGTAATTAAAGGGGTTAATCCCATGATTAATATACAAAAATGAAAATTAGACATAATATGGTACTTGGCAGTATCCTTTTAACAAACTAAGAACCAGCCCCATACCTCACATGGATCCAAAGATCTCCCCATTCATTGCTCTGCTAGATTTATGTCAAGCTGGCTGTTTAGGGGGCGTGCAGTTTCTAATGGGGCACAGCTGGTGGCAGTTGAAGGATGGAACTGAGCAAATGCTTCTGTCCCAGTGAGACGGACAAAGAAATAAGAAAAACAAACAAACAAACAGCAGGTGTGCTATACAGATACTTTTTACTGAATAATTCAGTGGCTATGCAAAATTTTTAATTACATGCAATTAAAAAAACATTCAGTTCCAGGTGCTGGTTTGAAAAATGCAGAATATCATTAATGGACAATCCCTTTAATTAGTTATAGTTAGGGATGAGCGAACTCGAACTGTATAGTTCGGGTTCGTACTGAATTTTGGGGTGTTTGTGACACGGACGCGAAACCGAACATTTACGTAAAAGTTCGGGTTCATTGTTCGGCGTTTTCTATGGCGCTTTTTTAAAGCCTGCAAAGCAGCCAATCAACAAGCGTCATACTACTTGCCCCAAGAGGCCATCAAAGCCATGCCTACTAGGCATGGCTGTGATTGGCCAAGTGCAGCATGTGACCCAGCCTCTATTTAAGCTGGAGTCACGTCGCGCCGCACGTCACTCTGCTTTGATTAGTGTAGGGATAGGATGCAGCTGCTGTTAGGGCGAGATTAGGCAGGGATTAACTCAGCAAAAACACTTAATGAAGTGATTGATCTACAGCTGTGAATCATTCAACTTCTGCTAGTTAATTGCTCACTGTTTTCAGGCTGCCCAGAGCATTTTTTTGTCACTTTTTTCTTGGGTGATCGGCGGCCATTTTGTGTCTTGTGGTGCGCCAGCACAAGCTGCCACCAAGTCCATTATTCCATCAACAGTAGTTTTTTTTTTTTTGCTATATCCTACATCAGGGGCTTGGCTGTGCTCATTGTCACCCCTAGAAACTCAGGATATAATTTTCTATATTTTATTGAGAGGTGGACAAGCGGTGGACAAGCTGACGTTCATAAAAATGAACCAGGCATGGATCCCAGAGGACCTGTCCATCCCTTGTGCAGATTAGACATTTATAACTACTTCCCCTTAACCATATATTCTTGGACTCCAGGGCACTTCTTCATTCAATCCTCTTTTTTTAATTTTACTATTATATTGCGGGGCAACCCAAAGTTGAATGAACCTCTCCTCCGTCTGGGTGCCAGGGGCCAAAATTGTGGTGGGTGACATGAAGCCTTATTCTCTGCTATGCAACCTCTCTCCTCTGTCTTGGTGCCGGGGCCTAAATATCTGAAAGTGGCCTGTTCCATTGGTGGGTGACATGAAGCCTGATTCTCTGCTATGCGACCTCTCTCCTCTGTCTTTGTGCCGGGGCCTAAATTTCTGAAAGTGACCTGTTCCATTGGTGGGTGACATGAAACCTGATTCTCTGCTATGAGACCTCTCCCCTCTGTCTTGGTGCCGGTGCCAAAATATCTGAAAGTGGCCTTCTCCAGTGGTGGGTGACATGAAGCCTGATTCTCTGCTATGGGACCTCTCTCCTCTGTCTTGGTGCCGGGGCCTAAATATCTAAAAGTGGCCCATTCCATTGGTGGGTAACATGAAGCCTGATTCTCTGCTATGCGTTCTCTCTCCTCTGTCTTGGTGCCGGGGCCTAAATATCTGAAAGTGGCCTGTTACATTGGTGGGTGACATGAAGCCTGATTCTCTTCTATGGGACCTATCTCCTCTGGGTGCTGGGGCCTAAAGAAGTTAAAAGTGCCCTTCTCCATTGGTGGGTGACATGAAGCCTGATTCTTTGCTATGCGACCTCTCTCCTTTGTCTTGGTGCCGGGGCCTAAATATCTGAAAGTGGCCTGTTCTATTGGTGGGTGACATGAAGCCTGATTCTCTGCTATGCGATCTCTCTCCTCTGTCTTGGTGCCGGGGCCTAAATATCTGAAAGTGGCCTGTTCCATTGGTGGGTGACATGAAGCCTGATTCTCTGCTCTGCGACCTCTCTCCTCTGTCTTTGTGCTGGGGCCTAAATATCTGAAAGTGGCCTGTTCCAGTGGTGGGTGACATGAAGCCTGATTCTCTGCTATGGGACCTATCTCCTCTGTCTGGGTGCTGGGGCCTAAACAAGTAAAAGTGGCCTTCTCCATTGTTGGGTGACATAAAGCCTGGTTCTCTGCTATGGGACCTCTCTCCTCTGTCTGGGTGCTGGGGCCTAAATAACTGAAAGTGGCCTTTTCCATTGGTGGGTGACATGAAGCCTGATTCTCTGCTATGCCACCCCTCTACTTTGTCTGGGTGCCGGGGCCTAAATAACTGAAAGTGGCCTTTTCCATTGGTGGGTGACATGAAGCCTGATTCTCTGCTATGGGACCTCTCTCCTCTGTCTAGGTGCTGGGGCCTAAACAAGTAAAAGTGGCCTTCTCCATTGGTGGGTGATATGAAGCCTGATTCTCTGCCATGGGATCTCTCTCCAATTGATTTTGTTTAATTTTTATTTATTTTATTTTAATTCATTTCCCTATCCACATTTGTTTGCAGGGGATTTACCTACATTTTGCTGCTTTTTGCAGCCCTCTTGTCCTTTCCTGGGCTATTTTACAGCCTTTTTAGTGCCCAAAAGTTCGGGTTTCCATGACTTCAATGGGGTTCGGGTTCGGGGAAGTTCGGGTCGAGTTCGGATCCCAAACCTGAACATTTTCGGGAAGTTCGGCGGAACTTCTCGAACCCGAACATCCATTTGTTTGCTCAACTCTATTTATAGTCCATTAAAGGGGTTATTCAAACCTGTAAACCTCCCCCACAATGTCCGGACCCTCATACAGAGAATACTTACCTGGTCCCTGACGTGTGTGTCTTTCCGAATCCCTCCACAGCCGTTGCTGCATCTCCCCTTTTGTGGAGATCACAACATACAGCACCAGGGGGGTGTAGCCAATAGCAGGCTGTAACGGTGACCTACTCCCCTGGCGTCATGGGTGTTGTCACACATCATTTTTTGGACAAAATCATGGACAATCAAAAATTGGAGGCCCACAATGATAAATGATAAAGATTATAAATAATAAATATCCATGGCTCAATAAACTGATATGAAAGCATTATGTGATCCATAAAATGATGATAATTACAGTCATAATAATCTGCTCAAGTACCACCAGCCACAAAAAAAAAAAAATCTGAGACACATCTATTTTTTTTCACAGATAGTTGAAAAAACTGCCCTATTTTTAAGGACTGTCCAGGAATCTCTGGACGGTTGGCAACCCTGCCTCTATGTAGCCCTTTAAAGGGAATATATAAATAGACTATCGTATTATGAAGGGGATTTAGAGTTTGTGTAGGAAACAATGTGCAGCCAACTTACTACCTGTCACTATGAAAATGCTGTGTAATCTGCAGGCATATTGTTATAGATCAGGAGTAGCTGAGCAGATTGATATATAGTTTTAGGGTGGGTTCACACTAGCGTTATGGTTTCCATTATGGCTTTCCGTTATAACATAACCATGTTATAACGGAAAATAACGGAATCCATAAGGCAGAATGCAAAACGGAAGCCCTTAAGAGGCATTCCGTTTTGCTCCGTCCTAATAAAAGGCTATGCGAAAGCATAACGGATCCGTCTGGATCCCGTTATGCAAGACGGAAAACAAAGTCCTGTCAGGACTTTGTTTTCTGTCTTCCATAACGGGAACCAGACGGATCCGTTATGTTCTCCCATAGACTTCTATTAGGACGGAAAGCAAACGGAATGCCTTTTAAAGGCTTCCATTTTGCATTCTGTTATAATGCAAGTCTATGGGCAGCAAAACGGATCCGTCCTTCCGTCTTATGGATTCCGTTATTTTCCGTTATAACCATGTTATAACAGGAAGCCATAACGGACTCCATAACGCTGGTGTGAACCCACCCTGATGGGAAAAGAGTCAGTATAACGTGTAACTTATTAATTTAAATTTATGTTCTTTTTATGTTTAGGAGTCCAGTGAGCGGTCTTATTAATGACCGAATGTGGCAGGACAGTCTGTGGGAGTAGAACATTGCAGTGTGTTCTTTTTTATTGTTGCCACTTTCAATATCTAACTTTTTTGTTTTTATTGTCTGCAAATGATATGAAAATGCTTTTTTTTACATTCACACACATTTACTTGTTTTCACTCTAACTCATGAGATATTATTAAAAGTCATTAATAGGTTTAGTAAGCAGCTTATGCGCATGCAGGTATATAACATTTACGTATAATCAGAGACATTTGCCAGCTGTCTCTAACATCACTTACAATTCTCTTGGAGCAGCAGAAACATCTGTTCCTGACCATAGTTTGAGAGCTTGAGCAGGCTGTATGGCGGATTCAGGGGCACAGCACAATCAGAAACTGAGCACCCAGGGACAATACATCTCATCCTGGCTGCTGTGTGCAATATTATTTATTATGCAGAGATATAGTCATTTTGCAAACATCCATTAATCAGTTTTCCCGCCAGGACAGTATAATACTACAATCATGCACATGTAATTACCCTATGCTTTACTGACTTCTGTTATCAATTACAATGCATTCGGAAAGTCTTAAGACCTTTTCACTTTTTTCACATTTTATGTTGCAGCCCTGTGCGAAAATAAAACAAATACAAGTTTTTTCCCATCCTTCTGCACTCAATACCCCATAATGAGAACGTGAAATTTTAGAAATTTTTGCTAGTTTATGAAAAAGAAAAGACTAATATTTTGCATGGACATAAGTTGTCAGACTCTTTGCTATGACACTTGATATTTAGCTCCAGGGACCTAACATTTATCGTGATCATCTTTGAGATGTTTCAGCACCTTTATATGAGTCCACCTGTTGTAAATTCAGGGAATTGGACATCATTTGTAAAGTTGTACTACTGTTTATATAAGGTCTCACAGCTGATATTGCATATCAGAGCAAGAACCAAGCCATGAGGAGGAAAGAACTGCCTTTAGAGCTCAGAAACAGGATTGTATGGAGGTACGAATCTGGGGAAGGGTATAAATAAATTTCCACTGCAGTGAAAGTTCCCAAGTGGCCTTCATTCTTAAATGGAAGAAATTTGGAACAACCAGAACTCTTTGTAGAGCTGGCCACCCCGCCAAACTAAATAATTGAAGGATCAAAGGAGAAGGGCCTTGGTAAGAGATGTGACCAAAAACCCAATAGTTACTCTGCCTGAGCTACAAATAACCTGTGTGCAGATGGGAGAATCTTCTAGAAGGTCAACCATCGCTACAGCATTCCACCAATTTAAATATAAAAACAAAGCACCTGAAGGCTCCCAGACTGGTCTGATAAAACCAAGACTGAACTATTTTGAACTATTTCCTCAGTTCTACAGGCCATGTCTGGAGGAAACCAAGCACTACTCATCTGCCCAATACTATCCCTACAGTGAAGCATTGTGGGGGCAGCATTATGATGTGGGGGTGTTTTTTAGCATCTGGGACAGGGAGACTAGGGAAAGCTGAATGGAGCAAAGTACAGAGATATTCTAAATCAAAACCAGACCCAGAGTGATCTGGGCCTCAGACTGGGCCAAAGGTCCACCTTCCAACAGTCAAGACAACCCAGGAGTGACTTAGGGATAACTCTGAATGTCCTTCAGTAGTCCAGTCAGAGCCAAGACTTGAACCCAAGTGAACATCTTTGAAGAGACGTTAAAATGGCTGTCCACCGATGGTCCCCAAACTCCCCATGAAACCTGACAGAACTTGAGAGGATCTGCAGAGAAGAATGGCAAAAATACCCAAATTCAGTTCCGCAAACCTTGTGGCATCATACCAAGAAGACTGGAGGCGGCAATCCCTGCCAAAGGTGTTTCAACTAAGTACCTAGTAACAGGTCTGAATACTTCTGGCAATGCAATGTTCTAGTTTTACATTTTCAATAAATTAGCAAAGATTTTGAATTTTGTGTTATTTTAGCACCAGGCTGCAACATAACAAAATGTGAGAAAAGTCAAAGGGTCTGTAGACTTTCTGAATGCATTGTATTTATATTATTTAAAGGAATTAAAGCAGTTTGTCATAATATATCTCCCAGTTTCATATTGCATAACCATTGCATAAATCTACCTATTTGTCCCTCTGTTACCTAGTCTACCTGTCTGTAAGCGCATGTTCATCAAGTGGAATGATCTTTGGTGCGGATACCTCATTTAAATGTTTCTGGGCAGGAGATGGTGCTGTGTAAAAAGGGATCTGCTGCTCAGAAACTATTAATTTGTATGAGGACGAGCAATAGCAGTAGAGGTGATTGTGCATGTAAATGCAGCTCTTCACTTCCACTGACGAGCAGATATTTGTTGGGAAGGAATGATTCCTTCCCAATAATTGTTTACTCGTAGGCTCGTCATCTTAAACATTCTGATTGTACTACTGTAAATTACGTTGGTCAATGCAGACAAAAAGAACACAGACATACCGTACATTTCTGAATTCAAGAGATGTCGGACATAACATAGCCAGCTTCTCATATTTATTGAGAAACATAACAGACGGCCTTAAAGGAAATGTGTCTCCAAAAATGTTATCTGACAGTTAACACCAGATAGTGACATATGCTTTTTCCCTAATCTGTTTTTATTTTCTGTTTGCAGATTTATTTATTCTATTTTCTGAACATGATTATGAGGGCGGCCATCTTGTCTGAGCTGTTCTTAACATCATTTACACAGAATAAAAAAAAATGCTTTATGGCCTTCCCATGGTCCATAGACAGAATTGTCAGGACTCAGGAGGAGACCTCACTGACTTCTATGGGAGAGTTTTCTAGGCATGCTCTGTGACATGTGCAGAGGTGATTGTACAAGGAAAGAATAGATAAGCTCTGACAATCACCTATTGTGAATGGTGGATCCTGACTTAAAGGGGTACTGCAGTAATTTTAAACTGATGATCTATCTTCTGGATAGATCATCAGCATCTGATCGGCAGGGGTCCGACAACCGGGACCCCCGCCGATCAGCTGTTTGAGAAGGCAGCGGCACTGGCAGTAGCGTTGCGGCCTTCTCGCTGTTTACCTCAGGCCCAGTGACGTCTAGACTAGTATCACTGGCCTGGGCGGGGCTAAACTCCATTCACTCGAATGAAGCTTAGCCCCGCCCAGGCCAGTGATACTAGTCGTGATGTCACTGGGCCTGCGGTGGATTTAGACGGGACAAGTCTGCAGCCGATTGTCGGGAAGGAAGCTTTCTTTCCCAACAGTCGGCTGCTCGCTTATTGGAGGTGACCACTACATTTACATGCAGCGTTCTCCTTCACTGTATGAGGACGAGGGATCTCTATTTAGTCCCTTGTCCTCATATAGAATCATGATTTTAGATTGCTGTTTACACCGCACCATCTGCTGCCCAGAAACTATGATTGGTGGTGCCTTCATGAATGACAGGATCACCCGATGAACAACCATTTCACTCGTTCATCAGGTGATCGATGGCACATTTACACGGACAGATTGTCGGGAATGATCATTTGCAGGAACGGTTGTTCCTGATAATCTGGACGATTATTGACTTGTGTAAATGCAGCTTTATCTATATACAGAGGTGATATCTCCTTATCATTACAGTCAGGTTTAGAATGATATACTGTATAACTGCAGTAAAGTGTATATGAAGATTTATATAATTCTGCTTGTACGTTCTATTGCACGTCTACTGATAAACTGGGCTTCCTGACATATTTCTCTGAATAAAGCACATTGTTTGCTATATGTGGTTATTCCTTCATTGTACAATTTTTACATTGATTTTTAACTCTAAAAATATATTTAGACTATGGGGGTCATTTATGAAACTGGTGTAAAGTAGAACTGGCTTAGTTGCCCATAGCAACCAATCAGATTTCACCTTTCATTTTCTAAAGGAGCTGTTCAAAATGAAAGGTGGAATCTGATTGGTTGCTATGGGCAACTAAGCCAGTTCTAGTTTACACCAGTTTAATAAATTACCCCCCTATGTCTCTATGACATATCAAAAGCTTTGTGAAAAGTTAGTGACCCTTTAAATGTTTCCTGTGTCTGACTCCTTCCTTCCACCATCAAAGGGTAGAAAGATATATACCACTCATGGGCCATAAGTATCTTGCTGAAGGACTAACCACCTTCCAAATAAATAAAGGCTATGAGGCAGATTTATTATACCTTTACTCCAGAATTCTAGCTTCAAAAAGTCACAAAATAGGGCTTTTTTGACTTTTCGCACTTGCTTTCACAAAAATGTTGCACCTTTTTGCAGTTTAACACCACTCTGTCCAGTTTTCAAGTATGGGTGGAAAAGCGGGCGTGGCTATGTTAATGAGTTTTACTTCAGATTTATCATTGACCATTTTTAAAAAGTCGCACAAAGCTTCACAATCTCACTTCAGTAGGACGGTGAAGTAGGAAAGCTGGAGTAGCTTTTCTAGACAAAAGTGTTAGGCTTAACTAGGGATGAGCGAATCGACTTCGGATGAAACATCCAAAGTCGATTCGCATAAAACTTCGTTCCAATACTGTATGGAGCAGGAGCTGAAATTCTGAAGTTCTGGAAATGTTTTTTTACCGTACATATTAATTTATTAAGTTATTGCGAAAAGTCTTGCGAGACTTCGCGAAGCAAAAACTTTGGCTCATCTGAACCTATACTTTCTAATACTGTATGGAGCACCTGTTCTGAAGAGCATTAGTATTAAGTTTTATGCAAATCGACTTCGGATGTTTGATCAGAAGTCGATTCGCTCATCCCTAGGTTTAAGAATAACACAAATTTAGCAAATAGTATGAGACATTTGATAAATGTGACACAAAGTACTCCAATGCAGACTCAAGCAAAACTGACTTCAAATATTTCCCTTATAATGAATTCCCCTTACGTCTGTGCAGACCTTTTAATAGCTCCCACACACATTAGTGCTATAAGTAGTGATAGATAGATAGATAGATAGATAGATAGATAAGGAGGTCACTGCTAGAGATGAGCGAAGATTAGAGTTCAGCGAACACCTGGATGTTCGGGTTCGAGAAGTTCGGCCGAACTTCCCGAAAATGTTCGGGTTCAGGATCAGAACTCGACCTGAACTTTATCCCGAACCCGAACCCCATTGAAGTCAATGGGGACCCGAACTTTTGGGCACTAAAAAGGCTGTAAAATAGTCCAGGAAAGGGCTAGAGGGCTGCAAAAGGCAGCAAGATGTAGGTAAATGCCCTGCAAACAAATATGGATAGGGAAATGAATTAAAATAAAATAAATAAAAATTAACCAATATCAATTGGAGAGAGGTCCCATTGCAGAGAATCATGCGTCATATCACCCACCACTGGAGAAGGCCACTTTAAGTTATTTGGGCCCCAGAACTCAGACAGAGGAGAGAGGTCCCACAGCAAGGAATCATGCGTCATATCACCCACCACTGGAGAAGGCCACTTTCAGTTATTTAGGCCCCAGCACCCAGACAGAGGAGAGAGGTCCCACAGCAAGGAATAAGGCGTCATATCACCCACCACTGGAGAAGGCCACTTTCAGTTATTTAGGCCCCAGCACCCAGACAGAGGAGAGAGGTCCCACAGCAGAGAATCATGCGTCATATCACCCACCACTGGAGAAGGCCACTTTCAGTTATTTAGGCCCCAGCACCCAGACAGAGGAGAGAGGTCCCACAGCAAGGAATCATGCGTCATATCACCCACCACTGGAGAAGTCCACTTTCAGTTATTTAGGCCCCAGCACCCAGACAGAGGAGAGGTCCCACAGCAAGGAATCATGCGTCATATCACCCACCACTGGAGAAGGCCACTTTCAGTTATTTAGGCCCCAGCACCCAGACAGAGGAGAGAGGTCCCACAGCAAGGAATCATGCGTCATATCACCCACCACTGGAGAAGTCCACTTTCAGTTATTTAGGCCCCAGCACCCAGACAGAGGAGAGAGGTCCCTCAGCAAGGAATAAGGCGTCATATCACCCACCACTGGAGAAGGCCACTTTCAGTTATTTATGCCCCAGCACCCAGACAGAGGAGAGAGGTCCCACAGCAGAGAATCATGCGTCATATCACCCACCACTGGCGAAGGCCACTTTCAGTTATTTCGGCCCAGCACCCAGACCGAGGAGAGAGGTCCCACAGCAAGGAATCATGTGTCATATCACCCACCACTGGAGAAGGCCACTTTCAGTTATTTAGGCCTCAGCACCCAGACAGAGGAGAAAGGTCGTATGGCAGAGGTTCAGGCTTCATGTCACCCACCATTGTAACAGGCCACTTTCAGTTAATTAGGCCCCAGCGCCCAGATTGAGTAGAGATTCATTCAACTTTGGGTTACACCTCAAGATCATGGTAAAGTTAAAAAAATGAAAATTCAATAAAGAAGTGCCCCAGAGTACAAGAATACATGGTTGAGGGGGAGGTAGTTATAAATGTCTATTCTGCACAAGGGAGGGACAGGTCCTGTGGGATCCATGCCTGGTTTATTTTTATGAACGTCAGCTTGTCCACGTTGGTTGCGGACAGGCTGCTGCGTTTGTCAGTAATGACGCCCCCTGCCAAGCTGAATACACGTTCAGACAAAACGCTGGCCGCCGGGCAGGCCAGCACCTCCAAGGCATAAAATGCTAACTCTGGCCACGTGGACAATTTGGAGACCCAGAAGTTGAATGGGGCCGAATCATCAGTCAGTACGTGGAGGGATGTGCAGATGTACTGTTCAACCATGTTAGTGAAATGCTGCCTCCTGCTAACACGTTCCGTATTAGGTGGTGGTGCAGTTAGCTGTGGCATGGAGACAAAACGTTTCCACATTTCTGCCATGCTAACCCTGCCCTAAGAGGAGCTGGCCGTGACACAGCTGCGTTGGCGATCTCTCGCTCCTCCTCTGCCTTCGGCTTCCACCTGTTCCCCTGTGACATTTGGGAATGCTCTCAGCAGCGCGTCTACCAGTGTGCGCTTGGACTCGCGCATCTTCCTATCACGCATCAGTGCAGAAAGTAAGGTGGGCACATTGTCTTTGTACCGGGGATCCAGCAGGGTGGCAACCCAGTAGTCCGCACATGTTAAAATGTGGGCAACTCTGCTGTTGTTGCGCAGGCACTGCAGCATGTAAGGACAAGCTGTCCTCTGTGGGAGGCGTATAGTCATCGTCCTCCGTATCCCCCCAGCCACGCACCAATGATGGGCCTGAGCTGTGTCGTGTGCCACCCCGCTGTGGACCTGCTTCATCCTCATCCTCCTCCACCCCCTCCTCATCCTCCTCGCCCTCCAGTGGTGGGCCCTGGCTGGCCACATTTGTACCTGGCCTCTGCTGTTGCAAAAAACCTCCCTCTGAGCCACTTCTAACAGACTGTACTGAAAATGCTAAAAATGACCCCTCATCCTCATCCTCCTCCTCCTCCTGGGCCACCTCCTCTTCCATCATCGCCCTAAGCGTTTTCTCAAGGAGACATAGAAGTGGTATTGTAACGCTAATAACGGTGTCATCGCCACTGGCCATGTTGGTGGAGTACTCAAAACAGCGCAACAGGGCACCCAGGTCTCGCAGCTGCAGCTGAAACTCCCCTATGGCCTGCTGCTGCTCGCACAGTCTCTCCAACATGTGCAAGGTGGAGTTCCACCTGGTGGGCACGTCGCATATAAAGCGGTGAGCGGGAAGGCCGAAGTTACGCTGTAGCGCAGACAGACGAGCAGCGGCAGGATGTGAACGCCGGAAGCGTGCACAGACGGCCCGCACTTTATGCAGCAGCTCTGACATGTCGGGGTAGTTGTGAATGAACTTCTGCACCACCAAATTCAACACATGCGCCAGGCAAGGGATGTGCGTCAAACCGGCTAGTCCCAGAGCTGCGACGAGATTTCGCCTATTATCGCACACCACCAGGCCGGGCTTGAGGCCCACCGGCAGAAACCACTCGTCGGTCTGTTGTTCAATACCCCGCCACAACTCCTGCGCGGTGTGGGGCCTGTCCCCCAAGCATATGAGTTTCAGAATGGCCTGCTGACGTTTACCCCGGGCTGTGCTGAAGTTGGTGGTGAAGGTTTGTGGCTGACTGGATGAGCTGGTGGAAGCAGAGGAGGAGGAAGCCGAGTAGGAGAAGGAGGCTACAGGACGCAAAGAATGATGCCCTGCTATCCTTGGCAGCGGAAGGACGTGCGCCAAGGAACTCTCCGCCTGGGGCCCAGCCGCCACTACATTTACCCAGTGTGCAGTTAGGGAGATATAGCGTCCCTGGCCGTGCTTACTGGTCCACGTATCTGTGGTTAGGTGGACCTTGCCACAGATGGCGTTGCGCAGTGCAGTCTTGATTTTATCGGATACTTGGTTGTTCAGGGAAGGCACGGCTGTCTTGGAGAAGTAGTGGCGGCTGGGAGCAACATACTGTGGGACAGCCATGGCCAACAGCTGTTTGAAGCTGTCTGTGTCCACCAGCCTGAATGACAGCATTTCAAAGGCCAGGAGTTTAGAAATGCTGGCATTTGGGCCCAGGGCTCGAGGGTGGCTAGGTGGGAATTTACGCTTTCTCTCCAAGGTTTGTGAGATGGAGAGCTGAACGCTGCCGTGTGACACGGTGGAGATGCTTGGTGACGCAGGTGGTGGTGTCGGTGTTACATCCTCTGTTTGGTGGGTGGCAGGTGCCAACATTCCTCCCGAGGCAGAGGAAGAGGCCGAGGCAGCAGCAGAAGAGGGAGAAGGGGGAGCCTGAGTGAGTTCCTTGCTTTTAAGGTGTTTACTCCACTGCAGTTCATGCATTGCATGTAGATGCCTGGTCATGCAGGTTGTGCTAAGGTTCAGAACGTTAATGCCTCGCTTCAGGCTCTGATGGCACAGTGTGCAAACCACTCGGGTCTTATCGTCAGCACATTGTTTAAAGAAGTGCCATGCCAGGGAACTCCTTGAAGCTGCCTTTGGGGTGCTCGGTCCCTGGTGGCGGTGGCAAGTAGCAGGCAAACTCTCTTGGAGGCGGCTGTTCTGCTTTTGCCCCCTGCTTCCTGTTTTGCTACGCTGTTGGCTCGGTCTCACCACTGCCTCTTCCTCTGAACTATGAAAGTCAGTGGCATGACCTTCATTCCATTTGGGGTCGAGGACCTCATCGTCTCCTGCATCGTCTTCCACACAGTCTTCCTCCCTGACCTCCTGTTCGGTCTGCACACTGCAGAAAGACGCAGCAGTTGGCACCTGTGTTTCATCATCATCAGACACATGTGTACTCCGATGAGGTGGTATTCCCATGTCCTCATCATTAGGAAACATCAGTGGTTGTGCATCAGTGCATTCTATGTCTTCCACCACTGGGGAAGGGCTAGGTGGATTCCCTTGGAAAATCCTGTCAGCAGAGTCTTCAAACAGCATAAGAGACTGCTGCATAACTTGAGGCTCTGACAGTTTCCCTGATATGCATGGGGGTGTTGTGACAGACTGATGGGCTTGGTTTTCAGGCGCCACCTGTGCGCTTTCTGCAGAAGACTGGGTGTGAGATAATGTCGTGAACGTGCTGGATCCACTGTCGGCCACCCAATTGATTAGCACCTGTACCTGCTCAGGCCTTACCATCCTTAGAACGGCATTGGGCCCCACCAAATATCACTGTAAATTCTGGCGGGTACTGGAACCTGAGGTAGTTGGTTCACTAGGACGTGTGGCTGTGGCAGAATGGCCACGTCCTCTCCCAGCACCAGAGGGTCCACTAACACCACCACGACCGCATCCGCGTCCCTTATGAGATGTTTTCCTCATTGTTACTGTTCACCAAGCACTGCAATAAGAAAAAAAATGTTTGGCCCAATGTATTGATTTCAAATTCAGGCATTATTTTACAGGCACCTAACACTATCTGCCTATTTATTTATGTACCGTATTACACTAATCCAGGCACAGCAGTAACCACTGATTTAGGGGAATATCTATTGTAGGGCTAGTATTTAGGCCCTGGATGAAAGGTATCCTTTTATGGACAGATTTACACTTGGAGATGCACAGTAGCGTGTGAAAAAATATGTAGGATTATGCCTTCAGCAATTGTATTTTAACACTTTGTGTAATATACCCTTTAACGGACAGAAATACAATGGGAGATGCACGTTAGCGTGTGAAGTTATTGGGGATGACCCTCTCAGCACTTGTATATACACCTTGAGTGTAATATACCCTTTTACGGACAGATTAACACTTGGCGTGCAACAGCTGTAACACCAGATTCAGGGTATTGCTATATTGGCAAGTGAATTTCACCCCAGAAAAAAATATATCCTTTGCCGGACACTATAAAACTTGGCCAGCCACAGCTGAAACCACTGATTTATGGTATTGCTATTTTGGCAATTGAATTTCACCCCAGAACAAAATATACCCTGTTACGGACAGATTTAAACTAGGCCTGCAACTGCTGGAACACCAGATTCAGGATATTGCTATTTTGTCAATTGAATTTCACCCCAGAACAAAATATATGTTTTGCCGGACACTATTATACTTTGCCAGCCACTGCTGGGACACCAGATTTAGGGGATTGCTATTTTGGCAATTGAATTTCTCCACAGAAAATAATCTATTCTTTGCCAGACAGCAGGCAGTATTACACTTGGCTAGCCAAAGCTGGAACACCAGATTTAGGGGATTAGTATTTTGGCAATTGAATTTAACCCCTTAATAAAATATAGAAATTGCTATCCTGAGTTTCTAGGGGTGACAATAAGCACAGCCAAGCCCCTGATGTAGGATATAGCAAAAAAAAAAAAACCCTAGTATTGATGGATTGATGGACTTGGTGGCAGCTTGTTCTGGTGCACCACAATTCACAAACTGGCCGCCGATTACCCCAGAAAAAAGTGACAGAAAAATGCTCTGTGCAGCCTAAAAACCAGTGAGCAATTAACTAGCAGAAGTTGAATCATTCACAGCTGTAGATCGATCACTTCATTAGGTGCTTTTGCTGACTTTTCCCTGCCTAATCTCGCCCTCACAGAAGCTGCGTCCTCTCCCTACACTAATCAGAGCAGTGTGACGTGCGGCGCTACTTGACTCCAGCTTAAATAGAGGCTGGGTCACATGCTGCACTTGGCCAATCACAGCCATGCCATTAGTAGGCATGGCTGTGATGGCTTCTTAGGGCAAGAAGTAAAACACTAGCTGATTGGCTGCTGTGCAGCCCTTCAGAAAGCGGGAAGAAATCGCCGAACAATGGACCCGAACTTTTTTGAAAATTAAAATTCGGTACGAACCCGGACTATGCTCGAACTGTTCGCTCAACACTAGCAAAGATTAAAAAAATTCGATTCGGACACTTTGTCAAATTTTTTCAAGAAATCTGCTTTGTTCCATAATAATTTGTCATGAAGCGCATTAAATTAGCTATATCCCGGCCTGCAGGGAGAGTGTATCTCTGTGTACACCACTATGCATTGCAGCAACATCCATAGCTAGTCTTTTTGGTAGTGAAACAGTTACTGTGCATCAGTATGAGAGGCAGGTCACATATAGTATATGGACATTCGCATCGTCATTCAGGCAACCAACAGTCTTAGATAACCCCTAGTTAAACCAAAAGCATAATAGACAAGGTGGACACCCCAATAACAGTACAACTAAACAGCTTATTCAACACAATTTGAGAATCAAGATGTAATAGAATTGCTTATTAAAAAAAGGTGGATACCCCAATTACAGTAGATCTAGACAGCTTATTCACCCCAATCTGTGCCCTACACAGGGAATGATGCAAACTGCGCTGTCTCCTATGGATCCCTTCAGCTTCGGATTACAGTCCCTGCAGTCTCCCTATGCTCTCCCTATAGTGTGTAAAAACTGTCTCTATGATCTCCCTACACTGTTCCTGTACTCTTCCACTCCAATATTACACAATTACAAGCTTTTAGCAACACTGTCCCTAGCGATTGTCATGTCTCTCCCTATGCTCAACTCACAGTGAAATGGCGGAGACCGCGTGGGATGGGGCTTTTAAAGTGCTGTAACATAACAGTGACTGGCTAGCTGTTGATAGGCTGTCTGCACAGCATTCTGGGTGATTTTGCATTCCCGGGCTTTCACTTTGTAACACATGTAGCTGGCATTTTAGGAAAGAAACTACTTACCATGAAGCGCAAGGAAATTCGGATTGTTGCAAATCAAATTTTTCGAACTTCGGATCGAATTACACTTTAGATGCTTTGATTCGCTCAATAGAGATGTCACGAACATAAAAATTTTCGTTCACGAGCGGCGAATGCGAACTTCCGCAAATGTTCGCGAACGGGCAAACCGCCATAGACTTCAATGGGCAGGCAAATTTTAAAACCCACAGGGACTCTTTCTGGCCACAATAGTGATAGAAAAGTTTTTCAAGGGGACTAACACCTGGACTGTGGCATGCCGGAGGTGGATCCATGGCAAAACTCCCATGGAAAATTACGTAGTTGACGCAGAGTCGGGTTTTAATCCATAAAAGGCATAAATCACCTAACATGATTGGAATAACGTGCTTTAAAACATCCAGTGTGTGTATACGATCAGGTATGATGTTGTATCGATCAGGTAGTGTAAGGGTTACGCCTGCTTCACAGTGACAGACCAAACTCTGACAGACCAAACTCCCTGTTTAACACACTGCAAACAGTCCATTTGCACAACCGCAAACTCCCCATTTGCACAAGGTTGGATACCAAGCTAGCCATGTCCCATTCCGTGTCCTCTCTGATGTCATTAAAGGTCTCTTCCTCCACCCAGCCACGTACAACACCAAGGGTCCCCGAAAGGTGACAACAAGCCCCCTGGGACGCCTGCTGTGGTTTGTCCAGGGCTGGCCTTAGGTCATCAGGCGCCCTGTGCGAGGTAATCTTGTGGCGCCCCCCCTTCCCCCCCGCTCGCCCACCCAGGTTACAAAAAGACGGTGCTATCATTAAATAATTTTCCCTCACACTGTACCATCAATAAATAATTTGCCCCCACACTGTGCCATCCATTAATTTGCCCCCACACTGTGCCATCCATTAATTTGCCCCCACACTGTGCCATCCATTAATTTGCCATGGTAATCATTCAGAAAAAGCAAAACGTCAGATCCGGCGATGTGCCTAAACAACGTTTAGCTTAAGGCTGGATCCGGATTAATGCCTTTCAATGGGCATTAATTTCGGATCCGTCCTTCCGGCTTGCTTTCTGGATTTTTGGCCGGAGCAAAATCCGCAGCATGCTGCAGATTTTGCTACGGCTAAAAAAAATGTGTCAGTACTGAACTGAAGACATCCTGATGCATCCTGAACGGATCTCTCTCCATTCAGAATGCATAGGGATAATACTGATCAGTATCTTTCCGTCCTAGAGCCCGAGAACGGAACTCTAGGACGGAAAGATAAAACACAAATGTGAAAGGGGTCTAAAATATTTTATCAGGGCCCTTGAACGGAATATTATATACAGTGGCAGTACAGACAGTGTAGGAAACGGATGGAACAGCTGCCGGGCCTGGTCTGAGAGAGAGATCTTTACTAGCCACAGGAATCGGGGCCGCATGAAAGGAAGGGACTGCGAAAAAAAATTACTGGGGGAGGGGGGCCCATTCAAAAATTTGCTGTGGGACCCTGTCATTTGTGGCTATGCCACTGTTACCACCTACCCTAACAGCTGCGTTGTGATTCACAGGGGTCATCATTCATTACCGCCTACCCTTACCCAACAGTTGCGTTGTGTGATGTCACTCACCTTGACAGTTGACAGTGGCGGTGTCCTGCAGCTCCTGTCCTCCGTTTTTCTCACTGTCTCCCTGGACTGGTCTTGCTGGGCTAGCGTGGTCCTGGCTCAGTGGCTTCACTCTCCTCCAGTCCTCCTGCTGCTGCTAGGCCTCTGCTCACTGCTCTGTACAGTGCACTAGGCTAGCTCGAAGTCCTCTGCTTATCACCAGCACCAAGCAGGATACTTATACTCAGTCTGACAGTCTCTCTGAGGCTCTGGCTGGGCTGGCTGTGACAGACTGTCCAGTCCTCTACAGGCCTTCCCACCGCCGCGGCGCCTCCTGTCACGCCCCCTGAACTTGCAGACGTGCAACTTTGCAGAGGGCAGTGGCGGCGGCATACACAGTAAGGCAACAGACTGAGGAGGAGGGGAGGGGATGGGCGGGATGTACGGGACCCGGCGGCACCGCGCTGTCACAAGTGAGGGACAGGGGAAAAAAGCCGGTCAGAATGTAGCCACAGGGGGCGCCCGGCCCTGAAGCTGCGCCTACTACTTGATGAGATTAGCGCAGCAGGAGACACAGAGACTCAGAAAGTCTCAGAACATAATTGCAGTCGGTCACGCGGAATTTAATGGTATTATACTGTGTGCGAGGTGTGTCGGCCGCCCAGGCGCCCCTGTTGTCATGGCGCCCTGTGCGGCCGCACAGTTCGCACACCCCAAAGGCCGGCCCTGGGTTTGTCTTCCACCTCCTCAAAGCTACCTTCCTCCTCTGACTCCTCTTATTCAGACTCCTCTCTCTTTGTTGCCGTAGGTCCAGCAATCGACAACGACAAGGCTGCTTCTGGTGGTGATGGTGACCACAACTCTTCCTTTTCATGCTCATCTATGGCCTGATCCAGCACTCTTCGCAGGGCACGCTCCAGAAAAAACGCATATGGGATCAGGTCGATGATGTTGTTTTGGGTTTGACTGATTAGGTTTGTCACCTCTGCAAAAGGACACATGAGCCTATAGGCATTCTGCATGAGCGTTCAGTAACGCGGCCAAAAAATACCCAGCTCCGCAGAGGCTGTCCTTTTTTTTAAATTAAAAAAATCTGTTCTTACCAGTTTAATCTCTGTTTTGTCCCCTATCAGGGGCCGGTGTATGGAATAGATTTTAGGAACCGGGAGATGGAAAAAGATGGTTGGTCGGTCCTCTTCCTTCCAATTTGGGGCACTGTGCATGCGCCGTGCAATGTTCTGTGCCACCCTATATGAGTGGTGTGTTAAGTAGTACTATTCCTATTAGTTTAATCCCTTTTACGTCCCCTATAAGGGGACGTGTATTGAATAGATTTTAGGAACCGGGAGATGGGAAAAGATGATTGGTCGGTCCTCTTACTTCCAATTTGGGGCACTGTGCGTGGGCCGCGCAATGTACTGTGCCACGAATACAAATAGTGTCAACTACTATTCTTACCATTTTAATCTTTGTTACATCTCCTATCAGGGGACGTGTATTGAATTGAATCCTTGCATGGGGAGATAGAGAAAAAAGCTTGTTCTGTCTGCTTCCTTCTAATTTTGTGCACTTGCAATGGAATTTGCCACCAATGCAACTAGTGTTAACAAAGTACTATTCCTATCAGTTTAATCTCTGTTTTGTCCCTTATCAGGGCCAGGGCCGGTGTAGTGAATAGATTTTTGGAACCAGGAGATGGAAAAAGACCCATGCTCGGTCCGCTTCATTTGAATTTTCGGTCACTGCGTGTGCGCCGTGCAATTTACTGTGACACATGTAAGAGGGCGCAAGGTGCCGTCATGGACGGAAGATACGTGTCACCGAGGTTCCTGGCCTCGGTGAGGTGAGAGCCGGGTTTTATGTGTCAGCAGCAGCTAGTGCTGCTTGACATTGATAGTTAGTTTGGCTGCAAAGCCAATCCGGGCCGGCTCTTACTGGGAGTAGGCAAAGAGTTGGGTGGGTGCCTACTCCCCACGGTCCAGGCCGGACTTTGCCGGGCTTTTTAAAGGCAGCCACATCAGCAGGTGTGGCTGTGATTGTCCTGGAGCTGCTGCTAGTGTTGTGTTGCTCTCTGGGCTGGAAGGATGAGCTCAGCAAGGAGTCGTGCAGTCGTCCTGGAAGCCTGAAGGTGGATTACCCTGCGGCTGGGCCGACCGCCAGGTGCGAACGCGCACCTAACCATCTCACAGGTGATTGAACCTGGTTTTGGACTCTTTGGTTTTGCTTTTTGTGTTTGCTGAGTGTGAATTAACACCAAGAGACTGTTTATCGTTTATGTTGTGCAAGTGTGAATAAAACACTGTTTATTGCACTTTCTGGACTTCTTGTTTTGCCTCTGTACTGCACCCGCACTGCTACCTACCAGAGCGACTCCCCACATTTGGTGTCGGATGCGGGCATGCGCAGTGAGGCTGGCGTAAACGCCGAAGTTTTTTCCCAAAGTGAATGTCATATGTCAAGCCGGCAAAGTTTCAACACGTGAACTCTGATAAGATGGAGGCAGTTGTAAAGGCTCTCGTGGAGGCCAATTTACAGCAGCGGGAGGCCAACAAGCAGCAGCAGGAGACAAACCAGCTGCTGTTGCAACATGTAATGGCTTTGCAAGCGACTGGAGCCTCTCACCGTGCCCATGATGCCCGGAAAGCGGTCCGTGCAGCAATTCCCAAGATGACCCCGAGGATGATGCCGAGACCTACCTGGCAGTCTTCGAAAAAGTGGCCGTGAGGGAGAAGCTGCCCCGTGACCAGTGGGCTGAGGTGGTCGCTCCGTTCCTGGCTTCCGGACCCCAGCAGGTGTTTTTCGACTTGTCGGACGACCAAGCGGCCGATTATGACACCGTGAAAGGAGAGATCCTAGCCAGACTGGGGGTGAACGTGCTGGTCCGCGCTCAAAGAGTCCACCAGTGGGACTTTAAAACGACTGAACCTGCTAGGCCGCAGTACTACGATCTGCTGCACAGGCTGCAAAAGTGGCTGCAGCCTGATCTACTAAGTCCCACTGCCATGCTGGATCGACTGTTGGCGGACATCTTTTGGAGGGCCCTGCCTTATCCCCTCCAGCACTGGGTCGGCCAGGCGTCTCCGGTAAGTGCCCTGGAGATGGTCGACCTGGTGGAGCGTTACGAGGCCACCAGAAACCTGCAGGGGGTCTTGCTGGGAAGGGGCCAGTCAAACCCCGGAGGCCTCCACCCCAGTTCCGACGACCGGCGACAGAGAGACCTGCACGGAATGTATCCCCTGCGGATCCGCCTCCCGTGGTATGCTGGAGGTGTCAGGAGCCAGGCCACATCAGGGCCGACTGTCCGCATCAGGGTGAGCCGATGGATGTGAACTACGGGTATCGCCACTCCCTGTATGCCCGGAAGCTGTGTGCAACTGGCACCCGTGAGGGGCAGGACAATAACCACCTGTGTCAGGTAGAGGTGGGAGATTCTCTGGCGGTGGCCCTGCTGGACTCCGGGAGTTTAGTCTCCTGGTAAGAGCTGCCCTAGTACGGCCTGCGGAGTATACCGGCCGTAAAGTCAGGGTCCTATGCATCCACGGAGACTTAAAAGACTACCCCACTGCATTAGTGACTTTGTCCACAGCTGCTGGTAAGTGGACCCACGAGGTGGCTGTCGCTACCAAACTCCCACATGAACTGATACTTGGGAGGGACTTCCCAGGTTTCCCGGCGCTGTGGCCGGCTATAAAAGTGTCTGATGGGCCCGAGACAGGGGTAACCCTAGTAGAGTGGCCTGATACCACTGGAAGGCCAGAACCCTGGGAGCCCGAATCTGAAGGGCCAGCAGTAGGGGTGACCACTGCTCCAGCGGTAGAGGGGGAGACAACCCCACTGAGTGTAATGGTGGGAGACACGGAGGACTTGCCACCGGGACCTGAGTTGGCAGACCTCAATGTCTCCGGGGAAAATTTTGGGACCGCACAACACCGGGACCAAACCCTAACCAGGGCCTGGGAAAGTGTTGTAATGATTGACGGTAAACCCCAGAAACCTGGGGCTGAATTAATGTTTCCACGATTTATTATTCTTCAGGATATGTTGTATCGGGTGAACCAAATCCGAGGTGAGCCAGTTGAACAGTTGGTGGTGCCCACCGCATATCGCAAGCTTGTTATGGAGCTTGCCCACCAACATGTTCTTGGGGGACACATGGGGTGGCAGAAAACGCAGGACCGCGTACTACAGCGATTTTACTGGCCCGGTTTGTTTAAGGAAGTAGAGGAGTTCTGTAAGTCCTGTCCGACCTGTCAGGTAAATAGCCCCCAGCCGCATTACAGAAGTCCCCTGGTCCCTCTCCCAATAATTGAGGTCCCATTCGAGCGTATTGCCATGGATCTGGTCGGACCCGCATCGAAGTCTGCTAGGGGTCACCAACATATCCTGGTGATTCTGGACTATGCTACTCGATATCCAGAGGCGGTGCCTCTGCGACACACATCGGCTAGGCTCATTGCAAAGGAGTTAATGGAGATGTTTACCCGGGTGGGCCTACCTAAGGAGGTTCTGACGGACCAAGGGACCCCTTTTATGTCTAAGATTATGAGGGAATTGTGTAAACTGTTGCATATAAAGCAATTGCGGACGTCCGTTTACCATCCGCAAACGGACGGCCTTGTGGAAAGATTTAACCAAACTTTAAAAAATATGCTAAAAAGGGTGGTGTCCCGAGATGGGAAGGACTGGGATCTGCTTCTGCCCTATCTCATGTTTGCAGTGCGAGAAGTGCCCCAGGCCTCTACTGGGTTCTCGCCCTTCGAACTGCTTTATGGCAGACGCCCACGGGGCCTGTTGGACATCGCTAAGGAAGCGTGGGAACAACAGCCCGTCCCCCACAAAAGTCTAATTGAATATGTTACCCAGATGCAGGAACGTATGGAGAGGGTGTTACCGCTGGTCCGGGAGCATATGGAGGCAGCACAACAGGCCCAAAGTAGAGTCTATAATCGTCAGGCTCGGGTACGAGACTTTAATCCCGGAGACCGAGTTTTAGTTCTGGTACCCACCCTTGACAGCAAATTTCTAGCTAGGTGGCAGGGGCCCTATGAAGTGCTCGAGAAAGTGGGAGAAGTAAATTACAAGGTGCACCAGCCAGGGCGGCGGAAGCCGGAGCACGTGTATCATGTGAATTTGCTGAAGCCATGGAAGGATAGGAACTCGTCCAGCGATGACAGCCCCCGGCCAGGGCTTCTAGGTGAGAAGGATCCAGCCCCTCACCTCGAAGTCCGGGAAGCAGCAGCCACCGTAAAAATTTCAGATAGCCTATCCTCCAAACAGGTCCAGGAAGTTAAGGAGTTCATTAGTCGGAACACGGATGTGTTCTCGGACCTCCCTGGGCGCACATCCCTAATCCAGCATGACATTATCACTGAGCCTCAGGCCAAAGTCCGGTTAAAGCCGTATCGGGTACCCAAGGCTCGGCGACAAGCCATTGTGAAGGAAGTGCAGCTGATGCTCCAGTTAGGTGTCATCGAGGAGTCAAAAAGTGATTGGGCCAGTCCGATAGTCTTAATACCCAAGCCGGACGGGACATTGAGGTTCTGTAACGATTTCCGCAAGCTGAATGAGGTGTCCAAGTTTGACGCATATCCCATGCCGAGGGTGGATGAGCTCATTGAAAAATTGGGCCAAGCCAGGTATTTTTCTGTCTTGGACATCACCAAAGGGTACTGGCAGGTACCCTTAACGGAGGCTGCCAAGGAAAAACTGCTTTTATCACACCGGAGGGGTTGTATCAGTACAAGGTATTACCCTTTGGTCTACATGGCGCCCCGCCACGTTTCAAAGGCTTATGGATATTGTGCTTCGTCCACATCGACGGTACGCCTCAGCGTATCTGGATGATATCATTGTCCATAGCACCGACTGGGAGAGTCACCTACCGAAGGTACAGGCCGTAGTGGACTCCCTTAGGAAAGCTGGCTTAACTGCTAACCCAAAAAAGTGTGTGGTAGGGTTAGAAGAGACCAAATACCTAGGGTATGTCATTGGGCGGGGGGTGGTCAAACATCAGGTAAACAAAATTGAGGCAATTAAGAATTGGCCCCGACCTGTCACTATGCGGCAAGTAAAATCATTCCTGGGCATGGTGGGATACTACATGAGGTTTATTCCCAACTTCGCTACAATTGCTGCTCCATTGACAAGCCTTTTAAAGGGACGCAGGTCAGTGTCGATCCAGTGGAATGAGCAGGCGGATAAGGCTTTCTCTGCTCTGAAGTCGGCCCTGTGTGGGTCCCCGGTTTTGGTGACGCCCGACTTCAGGAGAGAGTTTGTGGTACAGACCGATGCCTCTGAAGTGGGCCTCGGGGCTGTACTCTCTCAGGAAATCAATGGGGAGGAGCATCCCGTGGTTTTCCTGAGTCGCAAACTCACCCCACCCGAAACCAGGTACAGTATAGTGGAGAGAGAGTGCCTGGCCATCAAGTGGGCACTAGAGTCTCTCCGCTATTATCTGCTAGGGAGAAAGTTCCATCTGGTGACCGACCATTCCCCTCTAAAGTGGATGTGCCAGGCGAAAGACAGGAATGCTCGGGTCACCAGATGGTTCTTGTCTCTGCAGAACTTCAAGTTCACAGTGGAACACAGGGCAGGCCGCTTGCAAGGAAATGCAGAGTACAGTGCGGAGTCTCGAGTACAGTGTTTGGCGTGTGTTCACCCTGTCGGGGTTGAACAAAGGGGGGAGGTATGTAAGAGGGCGCAAGGTGCCGTCATGGACGGAAGATACGTGTCACCGAGGTTCCTGGCCTCGGTGAGGTGAGAGCCGGGTTTTATGTGTCAGTAGCAGCTAGTGCTGCTTGACATTGATAGTTAGTTTGACTGCAAAGCCAATCCGGGCCGGCTCTTACTGGGAGTAGGCAAAGAGTTGGGTGGGTGCCTACTCCCCACGGTCCAGGCCGGACTTTGCCGGGCTTTTTAAAGGCAGCCACATCAGCAGGGGTGGCTGTGATTGTCCTGGAGCTGCTGCTAGTGTTGTGTTGCTCTCTGGGCTGGAAGGATGAGCTCAGCAAGGAGTCGTGCAGTCGTCCTGGAAGCCTGAAGGTGGATTACCCTGCGGCTGGGCCGACCGCCAGGTGCGAACGCGCACCTAACCATCTCACAGGTGATTGAACCTGGTTTTGGACTCTTTGGTTTTGCTTTTTTGTGTTTGCTGAGTGTGATATAACACCAAGAGACTGTTTATCGTTTATGTTGTGCAAGTGTGAATAAAACACTGTTTATTGCACTTTCTGGACTTCTTGTTTTGCCTCTGTACTGCACCCGCACTGCTACCTACCAGAGCGACTCCCCACACACCCTATATGAGTGGTGGGCAATGAGCACAGTACAGTCTGTGGGCCTGACACACACTGGCAGGCAACTGCAATTATATTAAAGGGTAAAAATTAAATTACTTTTTTATCTGCAAGGTACTGTGCCACCCTATATGAGTGGTGGGCAGTGGGCACAGTACAGTCTGTGGGCCTGACACACACTGGATGGCAACTGCAATTATATTAAAGGGTAAAAATTAAATGACTTTTTTATCTGCAAGGTACTGTGCCACACGATATGAGTGGTGGGCACTGGCAGTGGGCACAGTACAGTCAGTGGGCCTGACACACACTGGCAGGCAACTGCAATTATATTAAAGGGTAAAAATTAAAGACTTTTCTATCTGCAAGGTACTGTGCCACCCTATATGAGTGGTGTGCACACAATACAGTCTGTGGGCCTGCGGCCTCTCACACACGGGCAGGCAACTGCAATATATATATAGAAAAAGAAAATAAAAGCAGACTGATGTACCAGCCCTAAAAAGGGCTTTTTGGGGTGCTGTCAGGACGCTGTCCTTACAGCAAATGAGTCTTTGAGGAATGGAGTGGACACAGAACACTGGCCTAGCTAACGCTTTCCCTATTAATTCAGCAGCAGCAGCACTCTCCCTGCTCTAACTAAGGCCCCATTCAGACATCCGTAAATTGCGGATCCGCAACACACCATGCCGGCACTCCCCATAGAGAGGCCTATTCTTGTCCACAGGTTGCGATTTGATCCCGTGATGAGCCACGCCCCCTGCACTGATCACATGACAGTGACGTCACGCCAGGTCCTTCAGCTGTTCTACAGTTCGGGTTGGTGGCAGCCGCCCCTTATGGATTCCATATGCGCTATTGTGGAATCCATAACGGGATGCGCAATTAACCACCACCCGAACCCCGAACAACGGACTTTTTTTAAATGTTCGCTCATCTCTAATTCCCACTTATAAGCATGGATGGGCTTTGGAGCTCAGTATCAGATAAAATGGATAGCCAAAAAAAGTGGAATCCAGCTCACCCATTCATTTGCTCCAACTAGAATCCCCTGATGCACGGAGGTGTAGGTAAGACCCGGATACGGCAGTAAGGAAAATGAAGAAAACTCCAGCATCTAGTTCACGAGTATCTTCTCTTATAATAGTGTTAGTGATACAGCGGCAATAATGTATCTTTCACATCTCAAACAGTCAGCTGCTGAAAGTTCTTATTCATGACTAGTACCAGTCATGAATAAGAACTTTTTCGAAACGCGTTGACTGTTTGAGGATGTGAGAAGATACATTTTATTGCCGCTGTATCACCAACACTATTAATAAAGAGAAGATACTCGTGAACTAGATGCTGGAGTTTTCTTCATTTTCCTTACTGCCAAAATGGATAGCCAACCAAAGCAAAGATGTATTAAGATTTTTTTTTTTATATTTTTAATTTTAAACCTAAAAGCCCAATTTTTTTTATAAATGAGAAAAAAACCATTTCATATATTTGTTTCATTATTTTATAATGATTGCATTTATGTGTAGGTGCACTATATATATCTTTGTGGATAACCTGTGCTGCAGATGCTGGGAACATATACTACAATGATAAAAAACATATTTCATCCATCTTCTATCAAGTTTCCAGCTATTACAGTATTACCTTTTTATTATTATTGAAGTACATTCTTTTTTATTTCCTCTCAGTAAAATACGAGTCCTATTGCCCAGGAGTTATTGCAACTATTAGAGTAACATATGGGTAACGTGAACTCAGAAAATAAAAGATCAACAGATAAAGTGCCTGGGTCACACCAGGGAGCAAACACTTAACAAAATGGCTGCAGTGTAATAGATATTCTTTCCATGTCTTTGGCAATGGGGTGTCAGAAGAATCAAAGCCTTTTTATTGGCAGAGCCTGCAGTGATATGGCAAAGTGCAATGTAAAAATAGATCTCTTCCCGTGATGGGTTTAAATTGTTCTAAGAATTGTACGATCAGGGCCTTACGGATGTTCCCTGTCATTACTTTTATTATGGCACTGGTGCTTGACTGGACACCGTAAGAGTAACTCATTTACTGAATCGACTATTTCTGGACAAAAAAGCTTTTATTTCAAAAAGAGGAATCTACTCCAGGAAGAACACAAAATCTGTTGTTACAAGCTATGTTACACAATTAACCACTTCAGGACCGGGTGATTTATTAGTTTTTTATAGATTTTTTACACCCTGCCTCTCCGGAACCTTAACTTTTTTATTTTCCCATTTACATGGAAAAATGCTTTTTGTGGGACAAGTTGTACTTTGTAATGGCACCACTTAATTTTGCATAGGTTGTAGTGGGAAGCTGGATAAAAATTCCAAATGCGATTCTTCCGCAGTTTTATTTTTTTTTAATTTGTTTACGGTGTTCACTATGCAGTAAAACTGACTTATGATCCTTATTTTCCAGGTCAGTACGATTATGGTGATACCATATTTGTATAGTATTTCTTGTGCTTTTAATACTGACAAAGAATAAAAAAAATTAGCAAATTATTTTTTTCATTGCCATATTCTGACGCCCATAACTAACAGACTTGCCTCTCCTGGACTGTTGGCCTACAAAATTTTCAGGGCAGTATCTATCTATCTATCTATCTATCTATCTATCTATCCCTATATAGGTTTTCTTCACTTGTTCACCCTCGGTGTGGTTCACACACACACAATGTGGTCCCAATGATTTGTTCGCTTTACAATCTAATCTAATCTTGCACCTGTCACTTTTAGTTGTGATGTCATTTCAGAATTCCTAGTTTTTTATTGTCTGTTTGGTCTTTGCTATCATATACCTGATGAAGAAGGCTGCACTCCTTCGAAACGTGTTTACTTTTCCTGGCTTGTTTCAATAAACTAGCTTTCTCCTTGGACCTACTCTCTATCTGTCTCTCTCCCTCTATATAGATAAATATAAATGAAAATCTTTTTTAGCCTAATTTACTGACTGATGTATTTTTGTGCCAAATGTCACCACTTACCAATGTGGAGAGTGGTAAGTGGTGACATTTTAACCAAATTTATTAGAAGACACATTCCTCTTAACCCTTTCATGATCAAATGTTTTTCTGTTTTTGTTTTTATTAGCTTTTTTTTTTTACTTCTTGCATTCTGGGAGCAATAACGTTTTTATTTTTTTGTTCACATAGCTATCTGAGGGCTTGTTTTTTGAAGGACAAGTTGTCCTTTCTAATGGCATAATTTAATATTGCATGCAATGTAGTGGGAATCTGGTAAAAATTCCAAATGGGGTGGAATTGGGAAAAAACTATTTCCACTACAGTTTTAAGGGTTATGTTTTTACAGCATTCCCTATGTGATAAAACATGTTACCTTTAACAAAGTTAGGGCTTATTCACATGGCTGTTAGTGGTTCCATTCCATGCATTGGGGACTGCATTTTGCGGTCTCCAATGCACGGGCAACACAACATCTGTGACGGCAAGGACGGATCCAGACCCATTCAACTTGAATGAGTCCGTGATCTGTCCGCACCGCAAAAAATTATAACACGTTCTATTTTTTTGCGGTGTGGAGGCATGGACAAAAACACCACGGAAGCACTCCTTAGTGCTTCAGTGGGGTTCCGATCCGTGATTCCGTTCCACATCTCCGTGATTGTGGACCCATTCAAGTAAATGGGTCCGCATCCGCGATATATATTTTTATATATTTACATTTATGGAGCTGTGTGAGCGTTAATTTTTTGCGAGGCAATCTATAGTGTGTATGATTTTTTTGATCACTTTTTAATGAATTTTTTTGAGAGGTAAAGTCATTTTTTTTTTCATTACACAATTCTTACGGGAATAAATACTTTTATATTTTAATCGTTATATTTTATTGTTTATTTATTTTTACTTTTTATACGGGGAAAGGGATTGAATTTTGAGATTTTTAAAAAATACTGTATATTTAAGATCTTTTTTAAAACTTTTTTTACACTTATTTTAAGTCCCCCTAGTGGACTTTATCATGCGATAAATTGCTTTTCTCATACACTGCATTGATTTAAAGAGCATCGGTCAGCAGATAGCAGATTTGTACTTATGAAACTGGCTGACCATTTGCATGTGCACTTGGCAGCTGAAAATATCTGTGTTGGTCCCATGTTCATATGTGCCCGCATTGCTTAAAAAAATTACGTTTTAGTATATGCAAGTGAGCCTCTAGGAGCAATGGGCGCGTTGCCATTACACCTAGAGGCTCAGTTTTCTCTGTAACTGCCGCACCCTCTTCACTTTGTTTGACTTTAGGAGGTCAGGGTCAGGTATGATCACATTTACACTGTCTGGTCCTCTCAAAGTGGAGACAGCACGGCAGTTGCAGAGAGAGCAAAGTCTCTAGGAGTAAAGGCAATGTCCTTATTACTCCTAGAGGTTGATTTGTATATAATAAGACTTCATTTTTCTCAGCAATGCAGGAACATGGGACCAACACAGATGCCTTCAGCTGCCAAGTTCACATGCATCAGTCAGTTTAATAGGTATAAATCCGCTGAAAGAGGTCCTTCACCATGTTCCTATGGAGCCTGCCAGAGGCCACAGGCAGGGCTCCATAGGAAATTCCTTGTGGCAGACCTCAGAGCCTTCAGAATGACTGAGGCTGCCATAGCAATTAAACAGCTCCCTCAATCTCAGCGTTGGGGAGCCGTTTGGTCCCTGGGAGTGCAGCTGTACCAGGGAAAGACTGCTCAGTTGCAGTGGTTGCAATAGATAATGGCATCTGAGGCGTTAAACATTTGTGACTGGCATTGTTGCTTATCACGAACACTTTTCCGCTGTACTGTATATATACGATCGGTCGCACAAAGGAATTAATTTATTACAATTTGACCTTACAGACAACATATGAGCAGACATAAGGTGCGCCATAAACATGCACAATTTTCCTTACCCCAGTAAATAAATGTGGCATAAATTATGGTGGAGATTTATCTTGAGGGGCATTTTTTAAGTCAGTTTTTTAGTCTGTGATACTGTAATTTGTGTCAAATTGATCAAATGTTGCATGATGTTTGATAAATCTTGCCCATCTTTAAGAATGATACTATTAGTATAGTTTTTACTTCACTCCCCTACTGGAATGAGATTGCGCTATTTGTTGGTATTTTTTTGAAAAAGTTGCATCTGATAAATCTGACGTATACCTGGTCACCTAGCTAATTACTGCCTCTTTCATTTGTCTAGCACTAATTAAAAAAATGAAGGAGCAATCTATAACTGGTTCTTGAAGAATTCACCTTATTGACCACACTTGTTTTTATACATGAGAACTACATTAGGCTACTTGGCAGATGGCAACTGTGCAAATAAGAAATCTGCTTGTATTTGCTAGAAGATACGTAGTTGTGGACATTACAGAATCTTACATGACCAATCTAAATATTTGCTCAGGAGTAAGCAAAGCTGACAGTGCTAATTTGCTTGCAGAAACTGACCAATGGAAGCTGTCATATGTGTTTGCTTGTGGCCAGAGCTAAGATTGTGGATGCTCTCATGTTTGAGTACATTAAAAGCCTGGATAACACATAGGCCTCTTTCACACGGATAAGAGGCGGGTGCGTTGCGGGAATATGCGCGATTTTTCCGCGCGGGTGCAAACGTTTGTAATGCGTTTTGCACGCGCGTGGGAAAAATCGCCATGTTTGGTACCCAGACCCGAAGCCGGACTTCATCACTGAAGTCTGGTTTCGGGTAGAGTATTCTGTAGAATTTATTAACTTACTTAACTTACCTTAGCCACTTGATCGCGTAGTTGCGATCTGTCTTCTCTCTTCAAGCTTCAGCTAACAGCTAAAGGACCTGTGACGAAGTAATGCGTGAAAATCACCGCTCATGTGCATAGCCCCATAGAAATTAATGGGTCCGGATTCAGTGCGGGTGCAATGCGTCCACCTTACGCATTGCACCCGCGCGGAAAACTCGCCCGTGTGAAAGGGGCCATACTGTGGTCCTCTTGTTACTGTGCGTGAGAAGAGCAGGGTTTTTCCTAATCCCATGATAAAGACAGAAACCAAGACTTGTTAAAATAGTCCTAATACTAAGAGTTTGTATAGGCTTAATTAATATACCGTATTTTTCGCTTTATAAGACGCCCCTGATGATAAGATGCACCTAGGCTTTTGAGGAGGAAAAGAAGAAACATTTTTTCTTTAACCAAAAGGTGTGCTTTCTGTGGATGATGCACTGTTATGGCGATCTGTGGATGACGCACTGTTATAGGTATCTGTGGATGACGCACTGTTATGGGAATCTGTGGATGACACTTATGGGGATCTGTGGATGACGCACTGTTATGGGGATCTATGGATGACACTTATGGGGATCTGTGGATGACACTTATGGGGATCTGTGGATGACACTTATGGGGATCTGTGGATGACACTGTTATGAGGATCTGTGGATGACACTGTTATGGGGGGGGGGATCTGTGGATGACACATATGTAGCATCTTATGCTATATATGTGTCATCCACAGATCCCCCCATAACACTGTCTCTGTGTAACTAGTGACCCCCAATACTCTGCTAACACTGAAACATAGCCGGCAGCTATGCTGCAACGGCGCGGCCTGCGATGCATCAGCGGGGAGGGAGGAGGGGCTGGAGGCTGGCAACTCTTGCGGCGGGGCCCGGTGCAGTGACTATACTCTAATACACCAGGACCGGCACACAGCAGTAAAGTGTAGTCATGTAATTCTTTTTCTTTGTTAAAGTAGCACCAACCTCTGCTGTAGTACTTACTATCTAACTACCGTGGCATGCAGGCCGCCCCAGCAGCATAATGTCACTCGCTCAGTCATGCGCCTGCTCCACCTGCTTCATATATAAAGTGAGAGCAGCTCCTCCCACTTTATTAATGAAGCAGGAGCATGACGGAGCGAGTGACGTTATGCTGCCAGCTGGCCTGCATGCCACGGTTGTTAGATAGTAAGTACTACAGCAGAGGTTTGCGCTACTTTAACAAAGAATAAGCATTACATGACACTACACTTTACTGCTGTGTGCGGGGCCCGACGTATTAGAGTAGTCACTGCACCGGGCCCCGCTGCGAGTCTTGCCAGCCTCCAGCCGCTCCTACCTCCCAGCTGATACATTGCAGGCCGCACTGTGCAGCATAGCAGCCGGCAGTGTATCAGTGTTAGCAGAGTAGAAATGGCAGAATTCTTTTTTTAAGACGCACTGCCATTTCACCCCCACTTTTGGGGGGGGAAAAGTGCGTCTTATAAAGCGAAAAATTTATTTACAGCATCAAACTTCATCTACTGCCATGCTTCAGCAAAACCGACTGCGGCAATGTTTCCCAAATAGTGTCTCCTAGCTTCTCGCTTTTTGGTGCTCATTTAGATAACTTTAGTCCGAGTTTAGCATAGGCAGCTCTTAGACTACACAGTGACCCATTAAAGTCAGTGGGTCAATTCACAGACCATAGGTCCTTACTGAAGAAACAGCATGTACAAGCCAGCTTCTTTTGGATCCAGGACCTGCAAACACTATGCGGGTCATTTATCAAACTGGTGTAAAGTAGAACTGGTTTAGTTGCCTATAGCAACCAATCAGATTCCATCTTTCATTTTGGACAGCTCCTTTGGAAAATGAAGGGAGTTCTACTTTACACCAGTTTTGTTAATGTGCCCCTAAGTCCAAAAAGGCCTCAGCAGGAATTTGATATAGTTTTCCTACTGTACACGTAGTTCTTATATCTTCCTAAACACATTTGAGTTTCCCTTATGTTTTTATTGTGTTTTTACCAGGGAGGGACTGGCCATACACTATATGGCCCCTTTCACACGGGCGAGTTTTCCGCGCGGGTGCAATGCGTGAGGAGGACGCATAGCACCCGCACTGAATCCGGACCCATTCATTTCTATGGGGCTGTGCACATGAGCGGTGATTTTCACGCATCACTTCTGCGTTGCGTGAAAATCGCAGCATGTTCTATATTCTGCGTTTTTCACGCAACGCAGGCCCCATAGAAGTGAATGGGGCTGCGGGAAAATCGCAAGCATCCGCAAGCAAGTGCGGATGCTTTGCGATTTTCCCGCATTGTTGCTTAGCAACGGGACCTAATCTCTATTATTTTCCCTTATAACATGGTTATAAGGGGAAATAATAGCATTCTTAATAAAGAATGCATTGTTAAATAAAGAGGAAGGGGTTAAAAATAATAACAGTTAACTTACCTTAGCCACTTGATTGCGTAGTCGCGATCTCTCCTCTCTTTCCCTGCAGCATCTAAGATCTAAAGGACCTGTGATGACGTCACATCACATGGTCCAATCACATGGTCCATCACCATGGTAAGATGGACCATGTGATTGGACCATGTGATGTGACGTCATCACAGGTCCTGTAGATCTTAGATGCTGCAGGGAAAGAGAGGAGAGAACTCGACTACGCGATCAAGTGGCTAAGGTAAGTTAACTTTTATTATTTTTAACCCCCTCCACTTCATTTAACAATGCATTCTTTATTAAGAATGCTATTATTTCCCCTTATAACCATGTTATAAGGGAAAATAATCAATTCTCCAGAAGATGAAGTGATGAAGTCCGGCTTCGGGTTGGGTACCAAACATGGCGTTTTTTCTCACGCGCGTGCAAAACGCGTTACAAAGGTTTGCACCCACGCGGGAAAAACGCACATATTCCCGCAACGCACCCGCCTCTTATCCGGGGGAGTCAAACATGACGCCCGTGTGAAAGAGGCCTATAGGGAATTTTCCTGGTGGGCTGATGTCCATAGGGCCACCAGAGCCCTTCTCACTGCTGCTGGCCAGAGACAATTGGAGGAAGAGGACAGAGTGTAGCAGCTATTGATGGCTATCACAAAGGAACAGCTTCTGCTGAGGTATTTTGTGCTGCACTGTGGTATTTGGTTCTGTGGGATAGTATTCTGTGCTGCCTTATGGTATTACTGACGCTGCCAGATTATTTTGGCTGCATTTAATTATGTTGCCCCACTCTCTGTTAATTTTTACCCAACTACAACATAGGAGCCGTTTTTAGTTTTTTTTCCAGGACCGCTTTAAGTTCCCAGTCCGCCTCTGGTTTTTTACCATATTTAGAACATTGCATTCAAAAGTTAATAAACTTATACACACACTCTTCCCATATTCTTTTTCTCCTATATTTATTTATTCTCTTGTTTGCATTTTCTATTCCCATATGATGTTTTCTTACAACCAGTTTTACCATGATTGTCCAATAGAGACGAGAAAATTTACTCTAGAAGCATCATATTTGTTGCCAATAGCCCCGAAAATTTAGATTTTATAAAATAAAAAAAGTTTGGCATTTCTCTAGGACGAGTGACTCAAAATGATATCCACCATGTTACAGATTAGAAGACAGCATAGCAGGGCAGGAAAGATGAAGGAGGAGGATTATATGACCACAGACTCTGAATGGCAGACTTGACCATAATGTTTTGCAGCCAGCCTTAGCCAATCGAGGAGTATACCAACATGTGTCATAGGCAATATATAAGATCTTATACATTGGTGTGATAGGATGTCTGAAAAACGGAAAGAGAGCAAGACAGATAGAGAGATAGAGAGAGAGAGAGAAAGAGAAGAAAAAGTATTATCTTTAAAAACTGCTAATTTTGTGTCAGGGAGAGTTTAGTGAGAGAATAGCTAGTTAGTTACATAAATTATTTGACAGACATATAGATTTTTGCTAGGGATAGGACAGGAGTCAATGTAGTGTGCCACTGTGTAACTCACTCTGTAACTGCCAGCCATTTTTAATATGTACCACCCCCAAATAAATATACAAAACTTACAATATTCTTATCTTACAATATTAATCCTGGTGGTGATAGTATGCCACCTGATGCATTTTTCTGTGCCACGTGTATTGGATGGGACCCTTTTCCAAATGTTGATCACAGACTAGTGTATTTTTCTGCATTCTATAACACCAAACTTGTTTCTATTCCCTAAGCAGGAATAATTTTTGGACCTTTTTTTATGTTAATTTTAAAAAGCTGTTTACCAATGCTGTTAAAGAGGTTGAGCAGTGACCCAGTGCATCACTGCTAAAGAGTTAATTCACTGCAAAAAGGGTTAATAGCCTTTATTACTATGCCAGTTATGTGAATCCAAGAGCTGAACATGGGAAAACAGCTGGGGAGAGGAATTAGCCATCATGAGGACTACAACCTTCCTCATTGACACCACCACTACTCCCCTCCTTGCCAGCTACCACACCTCCCCTCTGCGGCCTGGTGTGCTGCATTTGAATGGGGCTGGATACGAGACCTCAGAGTGTCATACATGACACTCTCGGCTCAGCTTTCTCTGTGCTCGCATAGAAATAAAAGGAGTGGTGGCACATATTTCCAACCAGATGCTCTGTCTATTTTTAAGGGGGCTCCATGGAGTAAGGAACCCCGATTCTTGTGATTAGTGGGTTCACATCTTTAGGACCCTTACCCCTTTAACCCATTTGTGGCCTCAGCTGTACATGTAGGGCGGAAGTCAATACTTTAAAGATGGCACCTGCTCGCTTGCGCAGTGGGCACCATAACCACCGGGTTTCTTCTGTTTCAAACAGCAGTAATCCATGGCGGATGTATGAAATCAGCCATACGGCTGATCAAAAAGATTTAACCCCTCAGATGCCGTGGTCAAATGTGACCGCTGCATCTGAGCGGTCCAAAAGCAGGAGCGGCTCACTAGCGCTCCCGTAACAGCGTTTTTCGGCTGAGATCAGGGAACCTTACATCTTACCACCTGTGCACTTGACCCAATTCCATCCCACTTCATCCCTAAACTCACCACAGTGTTTATCCCAGCCCTAACTCATCTCTTCAACCTACCACTAACCTCTGGTGTGTTCCCCTCTGGTTTTAAACATGCTACCATTACACCCATCATCAAAAAGCCTTTACTTGACCCTTCTTCTTTGTCCAGTTATCGCCCCCATATCACTTCTTCCATATGCCTCAAAGCTACTTGAGCAACATGTCCATTCTGAACTGTCCTCTCACCTCTCCTCCTGCTCTCTCTTTGACCGCCTACAATCTGGCTTCCGACCCCATCACTCAACTGAGACTGCCCTAACCAATGACCTATTTACAGCCAAAACCAAAAAACATTACTCTGTCCTCCTTCTCCTTCTCCTTGACCTGTCCTCTGCCTTTGACACTGTCGACCACTCCCTTTTGTTACAAACTCTCTCATCTCTTGGCATCACTAACCTGTCCCTCTCCTGGATCACATCATACCTCACAGAGCGCACGTTTAGCGTCTCCCACTCTCACATCACCTTCTTGTCTCATTCCCACTCTCTTGGTGTCCAGCAAGGCTCTGTCCTAGGACCCCTGCTCTTCTCTATCTATACTTTTGGCCTGGGACATCTCATAGAGTCCCATGGCTTTTAGTATCACCTTTATGCTGCCGACACACAAATCTACCTCTCTGGTCCAGACATCACCACTTTACTATCCAGAATCCCACAATGCCTATCTTCCATATCATCTTTCTTCTCCTCTCGCTTTCTTAACTTGGATAAAACAGAATTCATCATCTTTTCCCCATCTTGCTCAACCCCACCAACAGACCTATCTATCATGATCAATGGCTGTACACTCTCCCCGGTCAACTAAGTCTGCTGCCTTGGAGTGACCTTGGATTATGCCCTCTCCTTCAGACCACATATCCAAGCCCTTTCCACCACCTGCCACCTCCAACTCAAAAACATCTCCCGCATCCACGCTTTCCTCAACTCTGAGTCTGCAAAACTGATTGTACATGCCTCATCATCTCCCGTCTAGACTACTGCAAAATTCTCCTCTGTGGCCTTCAATCTAGCACTCTTTGCACCCCTCAAATCTATCCTCAACTCTGCTGCATGACTGATCCACCTTTCACCCTGTTACTCCTCGCCTCCAAGATTTCTCCCGTGCATCCCTCATCCTCTGGAAATCGCTACCTCAACATATCAGACTCTCACCTACAGTGGAATCCTTCAAAAGAAACCTGAAAACCCACCTCTTCAGACAAGCCTACAACCAGTGATTCTGCTGCCTCTATACCACCATGACCAGCTTTACTCTCTCCTACTGTGTCCTTCTCCCAAACCATGTAGATTGTAAAACCTCACAGGGAAGGCCCTCTCTCCTTCTGTACCAGTTTGTAACTCGTCTTGTTTGCACTTAGTGCAATTGTCTGTATTATGTATGTATACCCCTTTTTCATATGTACAGCGCTATGGAATGAATGGCGCTTTAATAATAAATAATAATAATAATAAACTGTTACCCTAGCATGTTTGGCGGAAGCTCCACACTGAAGATTACACAAGACAGACGGCACTCACCATCGTTCACCACTTCTTTATTTGAGCTAATCAAATGCAGTCAGGGGGCACGGGGCAGAATGCCAACAAGCTACAATGGCAAGACAGCGACAGCCGTTTCACGCTACGTGCACTTCCTCAGGCTGTGACGTAAGAGCGTGACCACACTCCACCTTCTTAAGCACGCCGGCCGATGCATTGCCAGGCAACCAGCGACGCTGCCAGGGCTTTCCTGAAGGTACATATAAAAACACACGGATAACAATCCAAATCTCAGTTAAATCCAATCGGCCGCACAAAATTACAAAAAGACACTCAGGTCTGTCCTTTCATTCAGACCCAATTCCCTCGCGGCGTGGGTGCGAAGGATCCACTTCGCCTCCCGCTGTAACAGGAGGCAGTGTCTATCGCCCCCACGTGGCAGGGGCTTGACCACTTCCAAACCAGAAAATGATAACACACTGATGTCACCTCCATGAACCTTCCTAAAATGGTCAATGACCCTGTGGCAACCTTTTCCAGACTGGATGGAGTTCACATGCTCCCTAATCCGCTCATAAAGGCATCCGATTGTTTTGCCGATATAAAAGCAGCCACACTTGCAGGTTAGAACATAATCCACAAATGTACTTTTGCAGTTTATAAAACAACTTATTTTGTGGTTGACCCCAGCGACACTGACATATTTTCTCTCAGAATTATATTTACACATTGGACATTTACCACACTTAAAGTTCACAACAGGTATACTCCTTGTAAGCCAATTGTCAGTTCTGATGGGAGCAAAGCAGCTCGTCACAAGTTTGTCCCTCAAAGTTGGACTCCTTCTAAAGGAGATTAACGGTCTTTGAGTGGTAATGTCCCCAAAATCCGAATCACATCTTAGAATGTCCCAATTCTTGAAAATTGACGTGCGGACCTGTTCCGCCATCGGGCTAAAATTGAATGTGAAAGAAAAACGTCCTGATTGCTTCTGCCCCTGTCCCGACCCCTCCTGCCCATCCATCCTCCTTCCTTCTCTCTTCTTGCGTAGAAGTTCCAATTGGGAAAACTCCCTTCCTACCTTTTCTAAGTCCCCAACAATCTCCGCCTTGGGGTATCCCCTAGCAACCAATCTCTGTTTTAATTCCATCGCCTGTCTCCAATGATTGCTGGAAGTCTCAAGCACACTTCAACAGTGATTGGGTGTTGCCATACTCAAAAGAAATGGTGTCACAAACTTTGAGTTCCTTTTCTCTTATTTTCCTAAATAGTCAATGCAAATGACAGTCAGTATAATTTTCAAATCATCAACCATTAGAGTATAAATCAAATTTTATTGAACAATCCTCCCAATTAGTGTTAAGCGAAGCAAAGCATTCTAATAAGAAGTTGGATATTCCTGATTACATATTCTCATCAATATTAGATTACGTGGAAAAGGAGGAAAAGCAGATGGCAGAAGAAGGGCTCCCACCTGTAGGGCAGGAGAGCAGTGGGCTTGGAGAAGTGGGTATGCCAGAGCTGATTAATATTCTGTGTTTACTGTCAAATAACCTGCAGGAGACTGCAGACAAGAACAGCAATAATATTTATATTGTCCCCCACCTAAACAGCCAAAGCCCATACCAGCAACAGCTCGTGTTTAAAGGTGCAGTAAAGGTGCTGCGTGGCCATTAACAATGAAGAAGGACTATACAGTGCGGTCTTCATTATTAAATGAAAGGCAGCTGCTTGCTAATTGACCGCATAGTTCTTCACCGCAGCATGGCCGCAACCAGCCCGCAGCACGGCTGCTCCATGTGGCCAGGTGGTCTGGGCATACCTGATTTATAGCGATTTGTGACAAATTTATTCGTAACCAATCAAATTTCTTGGCAAACTTCAGTGGAGTGGAAGAATTAAATTTTTCAAAACTTCGCCTATCTCTACTCCCAGTGATAACAGCATTTTTTTCACAAATTAAACAACTCAATATGCACTATTCCAGATTGTATAGGTTTTATAGGTTGTAAAGAACTGAAAATGGTCATTTGTTGAATTGGCAGCATTAAGAGGTCACATTTACTGACATCAAATGCTATGCTAATCAAAAACATTTTAACAGGCCAAGTTACATGTTAACATAGGACCCCTGCTTTGAGATCACCTTCACAATTCTTGCATCCATTAAACGTGTGAGTTTTTGGAGAGTTTCTGCTTGAATTTCTTTGCAGGCAGGGGCGTAACTACCATATCGGCAGACCATGCGAAATGTGAAAACTTAGTCAGGACTGTGTGGGGGAGCCTGGTTTGTCCTGTGTGGGGGAGCCTGGTTTGATCCTTGCTATGGGGCCCATACTTCTCTATGTAAGCCACTGTTTGCAGGATGTCCGAATTGCCTCCCAGTGCTATTGTTTTTGATCTTTTGCTTAAGGATACTCCAAAGGTTCTCAATAGGGTTGAGATCAGGAGAGGATGGTGCCCACACCATGAGTTTCTCTCTTTTTATGCCCATAGCAGCCAATAACTCATAGGTATTCTTTACAGCATGAGACGGTGCTTTGTCATGCATGACGAAGAATTTGCTACGGAAGGCATGGTTCTTCTTTTTGTACAATGGAAGAAAGTGGCCAGTCAGCAACTCTATATACTTTGACAAGGTCATTTTCACACTTTCAGGGGACTACTAGTTCTCTCTCCTTGATTCTGGTCCAAAACATGGCTCCGCCATCTCCTTGCTGATGTTGTAGCCTTGTTGGGACATGGTGGCCATCCACTACTTCATCCATCTGGACCATCCAGAGTTGCATGGCACTCATCAGTAAACAAGACTGAAAATTAGTCTTCATGCATGTCTGGGCCCACTGCAACCATTTCTGCTTGTGTGCACTAGTTAGGGGTGGCCGAATAGTAGGATTATGCACAACTACAGGCCTCTGGAGGACCCTACATCCTGAGTTTCACGGTACTGCAGAGACACCAGCAGCTTTAAATACCTGTTTGCTGCTTTGTAATGGTATTTTAGCAGGTGCTCTCTTAACACAATTAATTTGTCTGGCAGAAACCTTCTTCATGATGCCTTTATTTGCACAAACCCGTCTGTGCTCTGATTCAGCCACAAATCTCTTCACAGTACAATGATCACGCTTATGTTTTTGTGAAATATCTAATATTTTTATATCTTGTCTAAGGCATTTTTACCATTTGGGATATATTCCCAATTAAATGCCTTCTCTTGGCACCCAACTAACTTATTAGAACTTAACTTTTATTCTTAATTAGTCTAAATAGCAACTATCATGCCCTTTCATCTCTATATTATTGTTAAAATACTGATGCTGGATCCGCTATGTGAAGATAGCTAGTGAGTACCTGCCTATCTTAATTGTTTAAGCTGGTGCGCATTCCAGCCTTTTTATACCTTGACAGTGTATTTTCTGCCTACATCATTTATTTGTGGTCAACTGCTACGACACTTGGTATCCAGCTAACAATCAAACATTAGTCCGCACTGCCCTCCGACATGTTTCGCCAACTTGTGGCATCCTCAGGGGTACCGGCAGTGTGCGGTATGCTCAGTGTCAGCGGGGTCTTTTATAGCCTTCTCTACCCTCCCACTCTATGACAGCTCTGTCTTATGACCTATTTTAGTTAGTCTTTCTCCATTCTCTCTATGCTTCAATAGAAGAAGCTAAACTATTGGGCATTATCCTGCCCTAGAGATGGAGACTCGTTTTCCTGGTTACTGGAGGCTCTGTTTTTCGCTGATTTCGCGCATGGAAGTGAGACTTAGTGCGATCATGCTGCAAGGTACACTTACTGCGCATGATCTTACACGTAGTCTTGCTTCACTCTATCGGGACATCGCTTCTGTTTATAGCCAGTGCGCATGTCTTTCGACTTAATGCACAGCACCCTGGCTCTTTGCGAACTGCACATAGCATTGGACTTTGTGGATCGCCATTGTCAGACTACGGTGCGCATGTTTTTCGACTTAGTGGGCGGCGCCCTCACTCTTTGAATGCTGCGCATGCCTTTGCACTTAGTGGATATTTTATGGTAGGTATCACATATTTATAGTAGCTGCGCATAGCTGTGAACTTAGTTTCTAATAGAGGGTCTCTCCTAACTACACATAGCATTTATCAATTATATTATTTAGCAGCTCCCATGTCGTGTGATGCCCGCAAATAGATACTGTATGAGATTCCAGGATATAATACCAGCTTAACGGTTGATCTCACTCCTATCTATCTAGTCTCCATATTGTATGCAATAATTCTCAAAATATTGTTAAATAGATTTTTCCTCCTTGTAGGTAACAATTGAATTTGTTTTGCCCACAAGTTAAATTATACTTATTGTTTATTGTTTGCCGCCTTTGTATGGGTGCAGGGGATTTTTTTCTGATTAAGATGTTTTCAAATTATTTTTCCTTAACATTATCATGTAAATTTTAAAATATTCTGGTATAGATCAGCTATATATGCCCCACTCTGAAACTCTGATAGAAATGGCAGGCATCTATGCTTGTTCAGATGCCAGGGGTTTAACCCTTTCCATATGGAAGAGGTTAACAGGGAGGGAGCTCCCTCCTGTTATGGAAGAGGTTAACAGGGAGGGAGCTCCCTCCCTCCCCATCGCCCGCTGCTCAGTTATGGCAGCGGGTGATGGTTACCATGGCAGCAGGACCCTTTTAGAAGCGTCCTGCTCTATATGATACTGAAAGTCTGAATAGACTTCTGCTAAAGGCAAAAGTCTATTCAGACTTTGTAAAGTAAAAAATACAGTAAAATACACTATATAGTGTACTTTACTGTATTATATGGTCCACTGGATCTTCAGGAACCAAGTGGGTCTGGGTCCAAAAAAAATGTAAAAAAGTGAAAATAAGTAAAAATTAAAAAAAACATATCACCTAATAAAAATAAAAAAATAAAATACACTACACATATTAGGTATCGCCGCGTCCGTAAAAAACTGCTCTATAAAAATATCACATGACCTGACCCCTCAGGTGAACACCATAAAAAACTCAAAAAAATTGTGTAAAAAAAGCCATTTTTGTCACCTTACATCACTAAAAGTGTAATACCAAACGATCAAAAAGGCGTATGCCTTTCAAAATAGAAGCAATCAAACCGCCATCTCATCCCGCAAAAAATAAGCCCCTACATAGGACAATCTCCACAAAAAATAAAAAAATATTGTCTCTCAGACTAGGCAGCCATTAAAACATGATATTTTTTTTTCTAAAATGCTGTTATTGTGTTAAAGTAAAATACATTAAAAAAAAGTATTCATATTAGGTATTGCCTAAAAACAGTGTCCAAAAAAAATAATTTCTCACCTCACATCACAAAAAGTGAAATAGCAAGCGATCAAATGATTTATATGAACCCCAAAATAGTGCCAATCAATCACACAAAAAAATTTACCCTACATAGGATAATAGCTCAAAAAAATAAAAAAATATGGCTCTCAGACTATGGAGACATTAAAACATAATTTTTTTTGTTTCAAAAATGATATTATTGTGTAAAACTTAAATAAATAAATGAAAAGTATACATATTAGGTATCGCCGCGTCGGTAACAACCTGCTCTTTAAAAATAACACATGAACTAACCCCTCAGATGAACACAGCAAAATAAATAATAATATAAATACGGTGTCAAAAGCCATTTTTGTCACCTTACATCACAAAAAGTGTAATAGCAAGTGACCAAAATATCATATGCACTACAATATAGTGCCAATCAAACCGCCATCTCATCCCACAAAAAATTTGCCCCCCCAAAAAAATAATAATATGGCTTTTAGAATGGGGAGACACAAAAAAATCATTTTTTTCACAAATGCTTTAATATGAAAAACTGAAACAAAAATTCCCAAAAAGTAGTCATATTTGGTATTGTCGCGTCCGTAACAACCTGCTCTAATGAAATAGCACACGATCTAACCTGTCAGATCAACTATGTAAATAACAAAAAATTAAAACTGTCCCAAAACAGCTATTTTTTTTTCAAATTTTCCATTTTTATTAATTTTTCCAGTAACAAAGCAAGGGTTAACAGCCAAACAAAACTCAACATCTATTGCCCTGATTCTGTAGTTTGCAGAAACACCCCATATGTGGTTGTAAACTACTGTACGGGCACACGGAAAGGTGTAGAAGGAAGGGAACACCATATGGTTTTTGGAAGGCGGATTTTGCTGGACTGGTTTTTTGACACCATGTCCCATTTGAAGCCCCCCTGATGCACCCCTAGAGTAGAAACTCCAAAAAAGTGACCCCTTCTAAGAAAGTACACCCCTCAAGGTATTCAAAACTGATTTTACAAACTTTGTTAACCCTTTAGGTGTTCCACAACAGTTATTGGCCAATGGAGGTGAAATTTCAGAATTTCTATTTTTTGTTACCTTGCCTCAAAAAAAGTGTAATATAGAGGAGCCAAAAATCATATTTACCCTAAAATAGTACCAACAAAACGGCCACCTTATCCCGTAGTTTTCAAAATTGGGTCACTTTTTTGGAGTTTCTATTCTAGGGTTGCATCAGGGGGGCTTCAAATGGGACATGGTGTCTAAAAACCAGTCCAGTAAAATCTGTCTTCCAAAAGCCATATGGCGTTCCTTTCCTTCTAAACCCCACCGTTTGGTCATACAGTAGTTTACGACCACATATGGGGTGTTTCTGCAAACTAGAGAATCAGGGAAATAAATATTGGGTTTTGTTCGGCTGTTAACCCTTGCTTTGTTACTGGAAAAAATGGATTAAAATGGAAAATGTGCCAAAAAATTGAAAATCTGAAATTTTATCTCTATTTGCCATTAACTCTTGTGGAACACCTAAAGGGTTAACAAAGTTTGTAAAATCAGTTTTGAATAACTTAAGGGGTGTAGTTTCTAGAATGGGGTCATTTTTGGGTGGTTTCTATTATGTAAGCCTCACAAACTGATTTCAAACCTGAACTGGTCCCTAAAAGGTGGGTTTTTGAAAATTTCTGAAAATTTTCAAGATTTGCTTCTAAATTTCTTAGCCTTGTAACGTCCTCAAAAAATAAAATAGCATTCCCAAAATGATCCATACATGAAGTAGACATATGGGAAATGCAAATTAATAACTTTTTTTGGCGGTATTTCTTTGTATTATAGAAATTGAAACTTGGAAAATTTAAAAACTTTCAAAATTTTTGGTAAATTTGGTATTTTTTTATAAATAAAAAATTTTTTGACTCCATTTTACCAGTGTCATGAAGTACAATATGTGACGAAAAAACAATCTCAGAATGGCCAGGATAAGTAAAAGCGTTTTAAAGTTATCACCACATAAAATGACACTGGTCAGATTTTCAAAAAATGACCTGGTCCTTAAGATGAAATAGGGCCGTGTCCTTAAGGAGTTAATATATGCCAGTGCTTGGCTAAGATTTGTTTTACTATTCGATGTTGTACATCATACATACCGATGCATCTAATTATGGACTCCTATTAAGATGAATAATTACGCAAAATGTCCTCTCTTTTTATACTTTTTGCTTTTCTATAGGCTTTGTGCAGCACTTTTTTTGGATACCCCTGATCGAGAAATCTCTGATAAAGGATTTTGCTTTCCTCCTCAAAGATCTCAACTGTGGATGAATTTCTCTTGGCTCGAATGTATTGCCCTACAGGTATGCTTATCCTTTGTGATATTGTGTGATTGCTGTCCCAAGATAAAAAGTTATTTGTAGTTTTCGGTTTTCGATATACAGATGTAGTAACTTTCCCCTCTTCGTCTAACGTAATCGTCAAGTCCAAAAAATGAAGACGTCTTGGGTTAACTCTTCTGTTAGTCTGATTCCTAGATTATTCCGGTTAAGTGTCCGAACAAAATTGTGTAAAGTGTCCTCTGTGCCCTCCCAAAAAATCTAAATATCATCCATATTCCTCCCCCAGAAAAGAACATGCTGAGTGAATTGTGAATTTACTTCCGTGAAAACATATTGTTCTTCCCACCACCCTAGAAATAAATTTGTGTAATCCAGTGCACAAAAGGTGCCCATTGCAGTCCCGGTGAGCTGCAAATAATATTTTGTGTCAAAAATAAAATAATTATGAGTGAGTAAAAATTGAAGCAGTGTCAAAACGAATTGATTGTGTTTTCTGAAATGAATTCCTTTTGTGCCCAAATAGTAGGTTATGGCTGCTAAACCTAAATAGTGTTGAATGCTAGTGTAGAGTGCTTCTACATCTAGCGTGACGATTAATGTGCCTTCTTTGAACTGAGTCTCCTGTAATTTCGTAAGAACATCTTTTGTATCCTTTAGGTGGGATGTAAGAGTAAGTACAAACGGGCGTATAATCTCGTCTATGTAGTTGCTGATTCCCTCACATAAAAATTGTTTTCCCGAATCAATAGGTCTACCAGGGATAGGGTTTCGTCCCTTGCGTACTTTGGGAATTGCATAAAACGTAGCGATAGTGGTGACCGGATTAAACAGAACCTTATATTCCTCTTTTGTTATCAATTTCTCATTAATTGCCTCTTGTAATATGCCTTTAAGTTCTTTTACACATTTCTCTGTAGGATCATTAGGTAGTAACTTATACGCATTATTATCTTTCAGGAGATCCATCACCATCTCCACATAATCATGTTTCTCCATCACTATCACGTTTCCGCCTTTGTCCGATGGTTTAATTTCTAAATTCCTATCTAAGGTAAGTTGTTGTAGCGCTCTAATTTCTTCCTTGGTCAAATTTTGATTTTCATCAGATTTTTTATTTTTTTTTGCACAATGCCACAGATGTCGTAACCGTTGAGGGAGTTGGAATGCTGACTACAGGAATGTCTACCAGAGCTGTTGCTAGTGCAATGAATGTTCATTTCTCTACCCTAAGCCGTCTCCAAAGGCGTTTCAGAGAATTTGGCAGTACATCCAACCGGCCTCACAACCGCAGACCATGTGTAACCACACCAGCCCAGGACCTCCATATTCAGCATCCTGTCTGCCATCTGCCTGGGGCAGTGTAAAACGGGACTCAGCCGTAAGCACAACGCCTCTCCAACGTGCCAGACGACATCGAATGTGAGTATTTGCCCACTCAAGTCGGTTACGACGACGAACTGCAGTCAGGTCCAGACCCCGATGAGGACGTCGAGCATGCAGATGATCTTTCCTGAGATGGTTTCTGACAGTTTGTTCAGAAATTCTTTGGTTATGCAAACAGATTGTTGCTGCAGCTGTCTGGGTGGCTGGTCTCAGACGATCATGGAGGTGAACATGCTGGATGTGGAGGTCCTGGGCTGATGTGGTTACACGTGGTCTGCATTTGTGAGGCCGGTTGGATGTATTGCAAAATTCTCTGAAACTCCTTTGGAGACGGCTTATGGTAGAGAAATGAACATTCATTGCACGGGCAACAGCTCTGGTAGATATTCCTGAAGTCAGCATGCCAATTGCAAACTCCCTCAAACGTTGCGACATCTGTGGCATTGTGCTGTGTGATCAAAGTGCTCATTTCAGACTGGCCTTTTATTGTAGGCAGTCTAAGGCACACCTGTGCAATATTCATGCTGTCTAATCAGCACCTTGATATGCCACACCTGTGAGGTGGGATGGATTATCTAGGCAAAGGAGAAGTGCTCACTAACACAGATTTAGATGTGTATGTAGAAAATGTTTCAGATCTTTGAGTTCAGCTAATGCAAAATGGGAGCAAAACCGAGGGTGTTGCATTTATATTTTTGTTCAGTGTATATATAAGTATATATATATATATATATATATATATATATATTGACATGGAAAATTAAAAATAGCATAATCAAAAATTCTGTATAAAAACATGATTAAAATGATAAGTTATTGGATTTTTTTTAAATAAAAACAAAATATAATGACCAAAATGAAATATAACATAAAGTATGTGTCACAAGAAAACAATTTCAGAATTGCTTAGATAATTAAGAGCATTCCAAAGTTATTAATAAATTGGCACGTCACATTTGGGAAATGGGGCTTCGTCCCTAAAGGCCAAAATAGGATTTATCCTTAAGGGGTTAAAAACACACTGCATTGTTGTATTTATGCTTTCTAAAATGAAAGAATATTCCAAAAACTGTCCTTTATTGGGGCAGATGCCTGCCTGTGTTTAAACCCACCCGATGGTATCGAAATATACAGTGGCTTGTTCTGAACAAGTGGTCCAAAAACACAGAATTGTACATCACATAGCTGCGACCAAAGTATGCACTGGTATTGATGTAGTAGAATACTCAACTGATAAGCAATAGAAAAATTGCAATAGGATTTTGGGAATAAAATACAGGCCTAATTGGACATCCACTGGCTACGACCAAAGTACGCACTTCTACTGACACACTATACATGGCTATTGACACAGTAAAATATGTTTAACTGTGGGCTTATAAACGTTTGAAAATTTCCAAAGATCTTTCTGATAAGAAATGCAAGCCCAATTAAACATCCCCTGGTTTTTCTTATGACGGTATATTGCTTTTTTAAAATACTTTGTTATTTAAATATAGCACAGTTTGGGTACATATATAAAGTCTCACAGATTTTCCTAAATTAATCTGTCCCTCTTATGTTTGCAGCAGCACGTATAGTAGATTAAAGGGGTTGTGCAACCTATTTATATTAATGAGTTATCATGAGGATAGGTCATCAGTATGAGATCAGCGAGGGTCTGACACCCGACACCTCCGCCAATCAGGTGTTTGAAGCTGCTTCATTACACTAAGCGTTGTCTCCCTTTCTTGTTCAAGTGAATGGAGCAAGTACTTGAAATTGCACTGCACTTCCTAGATGACGGGCAGTGTAATAAAGAGGAAGCTGTGATTGCATGGAACACCTCTTCAAACAGTTGAAGATATGTCATCAATACAAACAGGCTGCACAATGCCTTTAAAGTTCCGGTGTACTGAAACGTTGCAATAGGTCATGCCTAGTGTTGAGCTAATCGAACTCCACAAAGTGGAATTCGATCAAAGTTTCAGAGAAAATTCAATTTGCCATGAAGGCGAATTTTCTTGTGCTTCATGGTAGCGAACCAATTTTCCCTGAATGGCGGTAAAAAACTTATAAAAAAAAGATGCTTACCGTATCTGTTTGAGAGCGAAAAGCTGGCCACAGACATCTTAATTGAAGCTCTCGCACAAAATCTTGTGCACAGTATTATTGCTGTCAGATGCAAAGTTTTTTTGTAAAATTCGTCGAATTAGCCGAATCAAATTACAATACAGTTTTTTGCACCCGGATCCAAACCCGAACATTTCCGTAAAAGTTTGGGTTCAGGTTTGTTTTCGGTGATTTCTTACGGCTTTTTGAAAGGCTGCAGGGCAGCCAATCAACCAGCATTTCACTACTTTGCCCTAAAAAGCCATCACAGCCATGCCTACTATTCCATCTCCTAGATCAACATTTTGATTTAGAATTTTTATTTATTTTATTTTAAGTCATTTACCTATCCACATTTGTTTGCAGGGCACGTACCCACATTTTGCTGTCTTTTGCAGCCCTCTAGCCCTTTCCAGGACTTTTTTTACAGCCATTTTAGTGGCCAAAAGTTCGGGTCCCCATTGACTTCAATGGGGTTTGGGTTTGGGGTCAAGTTCAGGTTAAGTTTGAATCCCGAACCCAAACTTTTTTGTGAAGTTCGGCCGAACCTGTCGAACCCGAACTTCCAGGTGTCCGCTCAACTCTAATCACTAGTTAAACCTGTGGTGAACCACATCTAAATGTTACATGGAAACTGAAAATCTATCTCTCCTCATATGGGATGTTCAACCTCTGAAACATAATGTGAATATTAACTGTTCCAATAAAATATACCTATTTGTTGCTTTGAACTTGGAGAGTGCTGTAATTCTTCTATACTGTTACACTTCGAATAAGTGAGAATGTGGGTGGCTGTAGTAGTACAAGCAGAGGCAGCAGCTAATACAGTTTGCTGAAAATGATGAAACAGGTTTATAATGATCTGCACTAACCTTATGCACATTAGCAAATGGACATGAACAGCCTGAACAAGCAGGTTCATTGACTTTGTCCTTGCCTTGATCCTATGGACTTCTGGGCCAGTTCCCTATCAATGTACTTGTCCAGTATCCTGTGTACTGTTACAGAGGGTATTCAGTGTGGCAACTGGTGTTGACACACTGAAGCAGACAAAATTACCCTCCACAAGTGTAAAAAAAACAGAGATGGTTCTATGAGGATTTTCACACACCTATAGCTGATTTCAATAGCTAGTTCTGACATTAATCATAGAATCATTAATCATTTATCACTGGCCCAATTATGCCACTGTCAGCCACTCTATTATGTTCCATACTGTATTGTTACTACTGCAGCTATTACTACCTCTAATACCACTACTACTATACCTACACATCAGCAAATTTGTTTTCTGTTAGGTTTCAAACTGTACTGCTGCTGTTGCATCTGCTACTGCCCCTATTACTATTCCTACACATCCGTACATCTCCTGCCTTGTCATCATGTTCCTGACTGTACTTCTGTTGTTCGCAAAAAAAGGGCTAATTCTTGAACCTCTTGTTCACAACAAGCCACTGCTTTTTTCCCAACAATACCGTGGTTATAAATACAAGACGGCATCTGCCCCCATTAAGGGACAATTATTGAAAAGCTTGTTCAGAACAATCCATTATTTGTTCTGAAACTGTTTTGTGTGAATAAACTTAAAGGGCCATCTTTGACCAAAATGGTAAAATTTTTGGACCACTTGCTATTGATTTTTCCAATATTACTCTGTTTGTTTAAACTGGGGCAGGCTACCGTATTTTTCGCAGTATAAGGCGCACCTGATGATAAGATGCACCTAGGTTTTTGAGGAGAAAAATAAGAAAAAATATTGAGCCAAAAGGTGTGCTTTTGGTGGGTTTTGAACTAATGGTGGTCTGTGGATGACAATATAATGGGGGGTCTGTGGATGGCACTGTTATGGAGGGGATCTTTGAATTACGTACTTTTATGGGGGCATCTGTGGATGATGCATTGTTATAGAGGATATGTGGATGACACTGTTATGGGGGGATCTGTGGATGACACTGTTATGGGGGAATCTGTGGATGAAACTGTTATGGGGGGGGGATCTGTGGATGACACATAGCAACTTATAGTGACCCCATTACACTGGGCCCCGCTCACAGCAGTCTTTACATGTAAAGTGTGTTTATTCAATCCTTAACCAGTTGCTCTGGTTTGTTAAACTAGCGTAATCTTCTGTAGTAGTACTCACTATCAAAGCGGCTGGCAGGCCGGCAGCGTAACCTCACTCACTCATTCATGCTCCTCCCACTTCATAAATGGAGCAGGAGGAGCATGAATGAGTTAGAGAGGTTACGCTGCCGGCCTGCCCGCTGCTTTGATAGTGAGTACTACTACAGAAAATTACGCTATTTTAACAAACCAGAGCCACTAGTTAAGGAATAATGTCCTGGCAGCACAGAGGAGAAGGCGATCCTCCTGCTGCTCCAGCTGTGGTGAGTGAAGGACGTGCAGGCTGGCGGCAGTACAGCGCATATAGAGAAACCGACAGCCCACCTAATGATACTAAATGTCATTAATGAAAGCGCGGGCTGCCGGCATCATTTAGTGAAGCCACCAGCCCGCGCAAGGTGCTGCTAAGTGCCGTGATGTATGCGCTGGCTGGAGGCTTCACTGAAGGCTCTGCTGCCAGCCTGCGCTAACTCCCGACTGCCCACAGTTTGTGTTAGTGAGAGCTCCTGAGCTCCCGCAGCCAGCACATTTTGGGTCACCTTGTGTTTATAAGACACACTGACTTTTCCCCTCCACTTTGGAGGGAAAAAGTGCATCTTATAAAGCGAAAAATACGGTAATTTCTGGAATATTTTTTTATTTTGTTATTGGTAACCACTGGCAAACATGCATTTACCCATGGCTATATGTGTCACTGTCACTTTGACATTATTAATGCTGCATTTGCGTGAAAGAGCTTGACAGGGGTTGTGTACAGACCAAAGTATCATACACAACTTTCAGGGCCATCTAAGCACTTTTGATCTGAAACAAATTCATTAGAATCAGACCCAAAACAAATTTCAACAAATTTGCTCATCTTTAATGCTTTCCAAATGTAGTATTTAGTGATTTGCAGAATTGCAAAAAAGGCTGTTGATGTCATAGTAACCCAAAAAACCATTCAGTGGTTCTTTAATAATTGGATACAAAAGGTTATTAAAAAAACTCTTTCCATGCTATGAAATGTCCCCGACCAACCTTCCTGTCAAAGTACAGTTTATAACTGGTTCCATCCTAAGCATAGGCCATCAGGAGACAGAAGGAGCCATGGACACTGACCCTTTCACAGCAGTAAAAACACAGCCCACACTGTACCCATTATAGACATTCAATAACTTATTTTGCTGCAAAGTTTCCAAAATCTTGCCATCAAACTTATTTATGTCCAGTAGTTGATGTATGTCTGGTAAAATTTACATTCTGTTTGACAATGCTATGTTAGTATAGGATGCAGGTCTACAGTGCACTGTATACCCCAATATGGCTGCTGAAGAATAAACTATGCCAGATTGCAATTGCGTTTTTAATACCACTTTTCATAAAAGGTTGCCAACCAGAATATTTATTTTTTCTGGACGACTTATCACAAAATCACAATCAGCCAACATGGAAAACCATAATGAATGATGAAGATTATAAGTAATACATGTCTATAGCTCAATATACTGATAGGAACTTATTACCAGCTGTAAAATGATAATAATTACCAACAAAATAATCTACCTCCAGTTTCAAAAAAATCATGACATGTCTATTTTTTTTCATGGACACAGAAAAAAAAGTTGCTTATTTTTACGGACTGTCCAGAAATTTTGGGATGGTTGGCAACCCTGGGTTAAACATATTAGAAAACTTTTTTACATTTGTCACATGGAATGATTTTGAGACTACATTGAAAACATGTAATACTCAGAAGTAACACAACATTTATAACCCCAGTTCCTGTCAATTTTTGTTAGTAGAGGAAAAGAGGGTCTATTCTGCATAGAATTCAGTGGAAAGGTGGTCATGACTGCACATTATCTTTACCATTGATTGATTTAGAAAACCTATTTTCAAATACCCTATTAGTGAATTCTTAAATTTCGGTAGTCCTACATTCATTTATGAACCACTGTAGACAGCAGCTACAATGAGTGTCTCCTGCTCTGTGTAATTTTTCATTTCTCCTGTGGTGATCAATTGCATCTGCCATTGGGGGAAAATCTGTACTTTCCTATAAGCATTAAGGGGCACATTTATTAAGACCAATATTTTAGATGCTAGTCTTAATAAAGACCCATAGCTGGCAGTGGATCTCCAAAGTTATCTAGAAGTGACGGCCTCTCCTTTACTTCGGCTTATGAAGAGACAGTTTTAAATGTAAGGCAGCTGTCTTACATTTAGACCATTTTCTACGCCTAAATCAGGCATAGAAAATGAATGAGATGGGCCTGCTTGCCCCTCCTACAATTTTAAACCTGGCGTGAGTGGGGAAAAGTCATAGATAGCTGTCATAACTAACCACTGCGCTGTCTTCTTCGCCTGAAATACGCCTAATTTAGGTGTCTTCAAGATTAATAAATGACCTCCTAAATGTTGCCTGGTCCTACTGAAATGAGAAAATTCTGCCATCATTTAAAAAATGTATATGACTATGAGCTTATCTCTTTAAAAACATGATGGACATGTAGAAATTCAGCATGCTCAACCATCCCGATATCTTTTATTTGTGGAGAGTTATTTCTTGCCCATGCACACAAGATGCTCCATACCCATGGCATCTCCCTGTTCCCAGCAGTGACAGCCAGTGAATCGTTCATGTAACCCCCTTCACCAGTGCTCCAGTGGCCCATGCCCACTGGCATCTCTGTGCTGCTTCCTGGCAGTCATGGCCGCCAGAGTAGCTCTGCTCTGTCCACCCCTGGTTTGTTGTCTGCAGTGACTCGGTCTACTGATAAGTGGTGTGTCTATGGTTAGCCTTCTTAGGGCATTTAAGGCACCTTCCCCTGTTGGGTGCCTGAGCAATAGGTACTCTAGCTTCCTATTTCCTCTGAAGGTGTACAATATTTTGTTCTGACATCCCATGCTCGATCTCTGCCTGTTTTCCAAATTTGACCCTTAGCTGCTTGACCTGTACTCTGACTGACTCTCTTGTTAAATAAATATGGAGCCCCCAGTATTGGGTCTACAACACAATTAAAGCCAGATATCCCTCAAAGGAAGGAAAACCGAGACACTCTTTTGCTCGGTTTTCCTTCCTTTGAGGTATATCTGGCTTTCATTGTGTTGTAGACCCAATACTGGGGCTCCACATTTATTTTGCATATTACTGGGGAGATCTAATAACTATGTATAAATACATCAGGGGTCAGTACAGAGATCTCTCCTATCATCTATTTATCCCCAGGACTGTGTCTGTGAGGAAGGGACATCCTCTGCGTCTGGAGGAAAGAAGGTTTGTACACATACATAGAAAAGGATTCTTCACAGTAAGAGCAGTAAGACTATGGAACTCTCTGCCTGAGGAGGTGGTGATGGTGAGTACAATAAAGGAATTCAAGAGGGGACTGGATGTATTTCTGGAGTGTAATAATATTACATGCTATAGCTACTAGAGAGGGGTCGTTGATCCAGGGAGTTATTCTGATTGCCTGTTTGGAGTGGGCAAGGAACTTTTCCCCTTAAGTGGGGAAAATTGGCTTCTGCCTCACAGGGTTTTTTTGCCTTCCTCTGGATCAACTTGTAGGAAACAGGCCGAACTGGATGGACAAATGTCTTTTTTCGGTCTTATATACTATGTTACTATGTTACTGTTTCCCAGGGAGCTTTGCACTTTGGATTGCTGTGTTGAGACTCTTAAATGAGGCTCTGCTGTATTTTCTGTAGCTGGTCTCCCTGAGATCAGTTATTATTTTGTTTGAGTAGTCTCCAAGGCATTGCTCCCGGTTAGCCAGACTCCTAATCCACACTGATAAGGGGCAACACCCCAAAACAGCTGTCTGTGGATGGATAACTGGCTTAGGTTTTCCCCGTCACATCCTTTAAAGCTTGTAAAAAAGCAGAATCTTGACATAGGGGCCACTTAATATGATGGATTTGGTGATCTCTTTAATGGAGACACCCCTTTGTTCGGTTTTCCTTCCTTTGAGGGATATCTGGCTTTCGTTGTGTTGTAGACCCAATACTGGGGCTCCACATTTATTTTGCATATTACTGTTTCCCAAGGACCTTTGCACTTTGGATTGCTGTGTTGAGACTCTTAAATGAGGCTCCGCTGTGTTTTCTGTAGCTGGTCTCCCTGAGATCAGTTATTATTTTGTTTGACTCTGTTGTTGACCTTGTACTGCTTGTCTCAACCTTGGGCCTGATAACTATATAAAATAAACTGTGTCTGTCGTGAGCTTTGCTCATCTACCGATTGTTGGTGCTGGACGGTGTCTCTTGACATGACTGGTAAGTTATACTAAACAACTGATAATCATCTAAAATATATGACCTGTGGCTTTTCCCCCCTAAAACAAAAGGATTGGAGTTTGAGAGATTCAACTTGCCGACTCTTCTTTCCCCGATATCTGGCAGAGGAGATTCAGGACTCTCCCATACACATTAGATTGTTTTGGCCGACATTAATCTAATGTGTATGGATAGCTTTAGTTTGATTTAGTAGAACTGCAGGGGGAAGTGGGGGCATGGTTCTTAGATCTATAATAGAGATATTAAAATGTGGTTATAGCCAAGAGCGGAGTGCTGATATAAAGAGTGGCTCCTGCTCTGGAGGATTTGCTAAGACATTGTATTTCATAGCGAAAAAAGTGAAGTCCAGCTCACCCATTCATTTGCTCCAACTAGATTCCCCTGATGCACGGAGGTGTAGGTAAGACCTGGATACGGCTGTAAGGAAAATGAAGGAAACTCCAGCATCTAGTTCACGAGTATCTTCTCTTTATTGGCAGTGTTGATGATACAGCGGCAATAAAATGTATCTTCTCACATCCTCAAACAGTCAACGCGTTTCGAAAAAGTTCTTATTCATGACTGATACCCATCATCAACACTGCCAATAAAGAGAAGATACTCGTGAACTAGATGCTGGAGTTTCCTTCATTTTCCTTACATTGTATTTCATGCCAAAATGTTTTACATGATTGATCATTCATTTCACTGACTGCCATGCAATACTATATTACCCCTGAATCTTGCCATCTGCTGCTTCCCCCGGTAATATCGGTACTTTGTCTTTCAGCTGCCCAGACTTGGGTCTACATTAGGACAATCCCTTTAAGGAAGTATTTATCAACTGTATACATAGCTCCCATGTGTATATTGCACTTCCATTTTCTTTATCCCCTCTTTTTACTTTAAATGTAAATTACAGGTTAATTTTTATATTTACACATTTGGCTGCTCCTTCATTGAGGATCCCCAGGTGAGAAGAAAAAGATCACTGTCACCTAAAACCATCACACCGGTATTTCTTTATTTTAATTGCCAGCACGGCAATCAATTTCAAGAGGTTAAAAAAAGCAAGAACAATCTCACAGATTTAATGAAAGAGTGGCCCAAATCCTCATCACCCCAGCATGGTAATTGAGCAGATCTATTAACTTGTTACACTAGATTTGTTTAAAGAGACTATTACACAGTCATTTAATCAATTTGTTACACTGGAGGTCCTGACTTATGAGACACTTGCCTTATGATTCCTTAATGACTGAATTAATTTGTTTTATTAAAACCAACATTGTGTACCAGTCCTTTTCCAGAAATGTAATTTCTTAGACAGAATAAGCTAATGCTTCATCTGATTAGGCCTTTTCCATAGGTTTATCAAAGTCTGGCGCTTCCGTCATAGCTGCGTGTATGCTCTATTTTTCTTCTTTATGATATCATTAATTTAATATGGATCATTAGTTTTTTATACACACACGTGTTCTGACAAATGTACCCAATGAATAATGCACCTAATGTGCTTAGCCTCAAATGCATCACGTCATAAACGGAGATTCCTCATAGTAATATTAATAATCCTAATAAACAACAACAATAATAATAATACTCTGCCATAAAACCCATATCCTCCATAGCAGGCTTGTTTTCCAGCCAGCGCACAGATTAAATTCTGCTCACTCAGGAGCATAAGCAGCCTCCGTATAATAAACACACATAGATTTATTTTATGGGGAATTAAGGTTATCTTGAGAGCATATGTAGGACAAGAAAATCGGTTTCACTCTTGATAGAAGGTGACGTGTGTAGAATTGATGTAAATAAACGCGAGGTCCCAAGGAAAAGGTACTTGATTGTATTGATTATGTAAATTAATTGGTGCCTTGCAAATGTTAATGTACTATGTTAATGTACTACAAATGGCTTTTGCATCATGATCTGACTTTCCAAGGCCTCTCTCATACAACTTTCTGATAAAGCAGCTATGCGACGCTCTGCATTTTAATAAGCCATCCGGCTTCCATCTAGCATACCAACAAATAACTGATACAAATGATAATTGGATGAACTTAATGTAGGCATTTAAACAATTAGCTAACATGAGCAGGCTGCACAATGATAGCCTTGAGTGAAATGATGATTTCAGGGACCAAATGGGCTTTTTGGGTAATGCAAGAAGAAATGTAAAAGCCAAATATTCACTAAATAGCTTCTATATGACAATGAATGGAAGAATACGGAATCCGTTTAGAGCAGATGTTTTATGAATCATAAGAAATACCTTGACAATTTAATTTAGTTAGAACTTTTTATAATGAAAGTTGTCTCTTCATAGCGTAATGCCGTATTGAATTCATTTGGAGATGGTGGCCTAGATTTACTAATCCTGTCGAATTTGTAGACAGGGTAAACGTAATCTTAAAACGCAGCACATTTATCATTGTGGCTGGTCTGCTGGATTATAAAAATCCGACTGTCTAATCTACTTTATACAACCTATCGGTTTAGCTTACATTGAAAATTTGTCCACATGCCCTAAAAATCTGTTTCAATGCCCCAAAAATCTGTGCCAATGCGGCAAATATCTGTCCATTAATAACTTTTATGCACCTTAATCATGGATAACAGCTTCAAAGGGTTATAGACACACAAAATCGAAGAATAAATGGTCATTAAAAAAAAAAAATACCAGTTTTTCATGGCTATTTTCATGCATCTTTCACAATTTTTTTTATCTATTTCCTGGCTTTCTAACCATTTTAAGCGGCTATTTGTCATCCATTTACCATCTGTACAGATGAATTGGCCCTTTTTTTCTCCAACCCCCTGAAAACACCCTCAGGACAGTTACACGATAGCCCAGCCACCATCTTTTCAGTGGAGGTCATACTATGCCTCAGTTGCAAACTTGGACGATCTGGAAGGGTTTTCCCTGCCTGTCCTCAGCATTTCCTAGCAACCAACCCGCCATTAGCCTGCTCCACGGATGCTATTCTGTAGAATGGCCATTAAATGGGCCCATTGAGGTCTGTCAGGCTATCAAAATGGTCAAAGATAGGACATCCTATTTTTTAACGGTCAGTATTTACTGTCTGTTAAATCAATGGGTGTAACACTCACAGACTTCTATTTCTCTGAAGACAGCCTTGTGATTGATGTACATACAGAGGAGATGTAAATGCAGCTTTTACCTCCTCTGATGAGCAGGCAAATTTTGAGAAAGAACAGTTTGTTCCTGATAATTGCTTGCTGATAATTGCTTAGACATAACACACAGACTGCACTCACAGAGCACGATACTTTTCATGCAACAGCTGTTAATATCCCTGTCTGCTGTCATTGTTTGGGGCAAAAAGTCTGTCATCTAAAGAGCGAGATCCTACAGTAAGCTTATGAGCTCCCCCTTGTGGTGGTTGCAATTAATAGGATTTTATAATTGAACCTTATGCATACAGGCAGTTTAGACTATTGTATTTGACCCCAATAAAATATGCTAAGAAATTAAAAGAGTTTTCCAGGTTCAGAGCTGAAACCGGAGATATTACCATCTTCACTCCACACCCCTTTCATCTTCACCACCCTTCACCCCTTTCATGCTCCAATGCTTTCCCTTGCCCTGCACTGTATCGTGCAGGGCAAGGGCTTTTTTGTTTACATTGCCACACTGCTAGATGGAGGCTTCCACCCAGCAGTGTTCCCGGTGACGTCACTGGCTCTGATGGGTGGGCTTTAGCTCTGCCCTAGCTGTTTTACAGGCTAGGACAGCAGCAAATCCTGCCCATTAGTGCCAATGACGTCGCCAGGCTCAATGCTAGGCGAAAGATGCAGCCTAGTTGTCCCCATGGAGAGCACAGTACGTCACCGGATCTCCAAAAAATGATTTTGCCCTGCACGATTTGGTGCAGCGCAACGGAGAGCATCAGGGGTCTGGAGGGGTGAGGATGGGGATATGTCTGGGTTTAGCTCTGAGCCCAGACAACCCCTTCAAGTACCAATTTGGACCCTAAAAAACTGTACTAAATGTCCCAAAGATTTTTTATTTTTTTTTAAATTTCTTACCCTATTCAAAGAGCCATAACTTTAAAATATTTTTACTGTAATTAAAGTGGACCAGCTTATTGCATAAATCCTGTGATGTGTTGATGGGCCTCTTCAACCCTGATTTGCATTTTCCACCTTTGCTCTGAGATATCTGATACTTATAGTGCTGTAGAAGGGCTTAATTTTAATGAGTATTTCTGGCAATTACATATTTTATGTTTGTCTGGATTTATTGTGACTAAACATAGTAACATAGTAACATAGTATATAAGACCTAAAAAAGACATTTGTCCATCCAGTTCGGCCTGTTTCCTACAAGTTGATCCAGAGGAAGGCAAAAAACCCCTGTGAGACAGAAGCCAATTTTCCCCACTTAAGGGAAAAAAAATTCCTTCCTGACTTCAATCAGGCAATCAGAATAACTCCCTGGATCAACGACCCCTGTCTAGTAGCTATAGCCTGTAATATTATTATACTCCAGAAATACATCCAGTCCCCTCTTGAATTCCTTTATTGTACTCACCATTACCACCTCCTCAGGCAGAGAGTTCCATAGTCTCACTGCTCTTACCGTGAAGAATCTTTTTCTATGTTTGTGTACAAACCTTTTTTCCTCCAGACGCAGAGGATGCCCCCTCGTCACAGTCACAGTCCTGGGGATAAATAGATGATGGGGGAGATCTCGGTACTGACCCCTGATATATTTATTCATAGTTATTAGATCTCCCCTCAGTCGTCTTTTTTCTAAAGTGAATAACCCTAATTTTGATAACCTTTCAGGGTACTGTAGTTGCCCCATTCCAGTTATTACTTTAGTTGCCCTCCTCTGAACCCTCTTCAGCTCTGCTATGTCTGCCTTGTTCACAGGAGCCCAGAACTGTACACAGTACTCCATGTGTGGTCTGACTAGTGATTTGTAAAGTGGTAGGACTATGTTCTCATCACGGGCATCTATGCCCCTTTTGATGCAATCCATTATCTTATTGGCCTTGGCAGTAGCTGCCTGACACTGGTTTTTGCAGCTTAATTTGTTGTTTATTAAAATTCCTAGATCCTTTTCCATGTCAGTGTTACCGAGTGTTTTACCATTTAATATGTACGGGTGACTTGCATTATTCCTTCCCATGTGCATAACTTTACATTTGTCAGTGTTTAACCTCATCTGCCATTTCTCTGACCAAGCCTCAAATCTATCCAGATTCCTCTGTAGCAGAAAACTCTCCCCTTCAGTGTTAATTACTTTACACAGTTTAGTGTCATCTGCAAAAATAGATATTTTTTCTGTGCAAGCCTTCTACAAGATCATTAATAAATATATTGAAGAGAATACGGCCCAATACTGACCCCCGAGGTACCCCACTAGTGACAGTGACCCAATCTGAGTATCTACCGTTAATAAACACCCTCTGTTTTCTGTCACTCAGCCAGTTACTTACCCACATACAGACATTTTCTCCCAGTCCAAGCATCCTCATTTTATATACTAACCTTTTATGAGGTACAGTGTCAAATGCTTTGGAGAAGTCCAGATATACGACATCCATTGATTCGCCGCTGTCAAGTCTAGAACTTACCTCCTCATAGAAGCTGATTAAATTCGTTTGGCATGACCGATACGCACCAATAAATCTCTCTGCTTAATATAAACGGACGAGTGCTGTGGTTAGAGATGAGCATAGTTATGAAACTTTGATTTGGCTGTTTCGCTGAATTTCACAATAAAACTCACTTCGTGACGAATTATTTTGTCACAAAGTGCATTTCTTTGTAAGTAGCGGGTGCAATGATGGAGAACCCCTTAGATGCAGCGTTCATCGATGATTACAGCATCTCATGCAAAATGGAGGTATATCAGGGGTTTAAAAAAAATACCACATCTGTTTGAGCGCGAAGAGGCCGCCACCGCCATCTTCATTGAAGATCCCACACGAAACCTCGCGTGGTGCGTGATGACATCATCACGCTGGCCACGTCATGTGATTTTGCATGAGATCTTCAATAAAGATGGCCGCGGCGGCCTTTTCCTGCTCAAACGGATGAGGTGAGTATATATATATAATTTTTTTACGTCATTTCAGGGAATATTGATTATTTACCATGAAATGTGAGAAAAATTCGGCTTTGCGGTGAATCAAACTTTACCTAAAATTCGAATCGAGCTGCACTTCAATTCGCTCAACACTAGCCATGGTTTTAACTATATGATAGTGTAAACATTCATCTACCACGGGCATCAGACCTCTTAACGGAGTGCAGGCTTCAACGCCATATTCAGTAGTGAAGCTCATAATAACTGATGGAAATAACTGATCAAATAACTGAAGTGTGAACTTCAGGACTCATGCACACAACCGTTTTTGACTGGTCCCCTTATTGCAGCCCCCAAACAGAGGGTGCACAATATACGGACATCGGCTGTTTGTGCACAGCATCATGGATGCGGACCCATTCACTTGAATGGGTCCACAATCCAGAAGGTGCGATGCGAAACGGACTGCAGAAATATACTGGTGGAATGGTACATGGTTGGCATACCTCTAATACTCATACAGTTTTTAGACCAACATAAGCTTGATACCAACTCCAACCAGTCATACATGTGCTCCACCTTGTAAGGCAAAATTCTGTCTAGATATCTGTTAAACTGCTGCCATGCTTACAGATTTTTTCATACAGTTTTTGAAACCAAAATCAGGATCCACTCAACAAGAGCAGCGAATGGAGGATGGAAGTAGTAGCAGCTCTTGTTGTCACAGCCAATTACAGTGTATGTCCTCATACCGCTGCTGCCTAGGGGTGTGTAGTGAAAGGAGGGGGCACCCTTTCTTCTCCTGGGGCAAACCCTGAATCTGGGGCTCCTGCCTGATGGTAGAGGGGGTGCACTTGATGTTAGGTGTTTGACTAGGTGCAAGGCAGTGTGTGTAAGGTGCAATGGCTAACGTATTGTGTTGTAATCAGAAAACTAGGCCAGTGGAAGAAGAATAAATATCTGTCTTTACTGTAATGCAAATATGGGTAGTAGTACATCCAACTTTCCTCTCTATCCTGCTAAAGTCTCTATGAGTAGAACCTATGGCTGGTAACAGTAGCTTGGCAATAATGCCTGTAATGTCCACTGCGGGACATAGGTTTTCGAAGGTATGTCTGGCTAGGACGTGTCCAGGTGTGAAGGGTGTTGCCATCACACCTAGAGGCTCTGCACCTGCCACGCCTTATGCACTGTGATTGACAGGGCCAGATAGTAAACGTGATCACGCCGGGCAGTTGCAGAGAGAGCAGAGCATCTAGGTGTAATGGCAAAGCTCCCTCCAATGCTCCTAGAGGCTCATTTGCATCTATTACAACATAATTTTTGTCAGCAGTGCAGGTACATATAACCATGGGGCCAACACAGATGGCTTCAGCTGCCAAGAGCACATACAACAGGTCAGGCAATTTCATAGGTACAAATCTGCTGACAGATGCCCTTTAATGTGCATATAATGCTTGGTTTACTTCATATTCCACCATTGCTTGGGAAGGTTTTCTAATTTCACTTGAGATGACCATAGTCACAGAGATGATTTGTGCAACATGACTCAAAATACCATAGGAAATCTTTATGAATTAAAGTCAACGTTGATAATGTAATTTTTCTGGAATGTAAAGGCTGTATCATATTTTTCCATGATCAGATTATTTGTTGGCATTAGTGTTGAGCGCTAATATTCGAATAGCGAATTTTAATATAGTGCTTTATATTCGCAAGTTCGAATATTCTGCATTTTTTCAATCTAAACACATGATTCCTCCATGCTTCTTGCTTGTGGGCCATTGAGAAGGCAGCAATGTCAAATTCACAACAATACTTAGAGCACCATTCAGTAATATGTAGTCAGATCTGCTAAAATGTGAAGTTGCACGTAGTGTGAAAAAAATTTTCTGATTTGCGCAATCGCGAATATCTCAGAGCACTCTATCTGCATATAAAGCTATTGTAATGTTCTGCCATGCCAACCATTATCTCCAGTCTCAGGATAAACTTAGGAAACTTCTAGCAGTTTGAAAAATGTAGCCAAAGTGACCCACACGTGTATTTCGCGTTATGAATTCAGATTATGAGATTTTTACATTGCTGATTTTTCGCAATCAAGAAAATAATCTATAATATTCTGTAATATATATTCTATAATAAAGAAAATAATACGAATATTCGCAAATATATGACGAAAATTCTACCACATATTCGCAAAATATCGCTAATTTGAATATTGCCCCTGCCGCTCATCACTAGTTGGCATATCATTCTGGTCATAGAAAAATAAACATTTAGATGCTATACTCAGAATATATGAAATCACGTGAGTCCTTGTCACATCAAATTTTCCTTCAGCAATTTACTTAAACTCATATACTTGATGAGGTCAACTCCATAGGAAGCCAGTTACCATTAACACACATGCATATAAACATGTAATAAATGGCAAGCTCTTTTATTGCAGCTTGGGTTAGATGTCATCTAGCCCACAATATAGCCATTATTGATTAGCTGTGAATGATGAATGTCTAATGAAGGCTATGGCTTTGGTGCTCCAGAGCTGTACTCTTACCAGCCACTCCCTTTCCTAACATACGTTCTGCATGAGCTCCTATAATCAGGGCCGGTGCAAGGATTTTTGCCAGCACAAGCGAAGCTACATTTTGGTGCCCCCCCCTCCCCCCTCCATGATCACATTATGACATTATGACCCTCTATTGTGTCACACTTCTCTCCCCCCCCAGCACATCATCCCCCCCCCATGTCACATTTCACCCCCGCTATGGCACAGACTACAGACATTTGATTTGTCCCCCTTCCCATCATGTCACCCGTGACCCCCCCCATTAATGTTGAGTAATAATTATAAACAATATGCGCTCTGTGCTCATCACCTACCACCTACCCTACGGCAGTCGACAGTCCGTCTGGGCTGGCTGTGTGAGTCACAGTCACCAACAACTGCTCCAGTCCCTGCTGCTGCCTGCCACGGAGCCACTCGCCAGTCACACACCCCATGAGTGCCCCTGTGACCGTGTTGCTTTGCTGCCGCTCTGTAAGTGAGGACCGGGGCCGCATAGCACATGCAGGCTAGGGTGGGTGGCCAGGGGCGCTGTGGCGCAACTTGCTGCAAGTGATTTAGAAAAAAAAAAAGTTAATTTTTACGCCCCCCCCTTCTCTGCGCCCTAAGGCAGCCGCTTGGTCTGCCTTATTATAGAACCGGCCCTGCCTATAATCTTCCTTTTTTGGTGGCTTGTGTTGGTTGTATGAACTGTCAAGAGATTTGAGACTGTCGCCAGATGAGCCAGCACTAGGTGAAAGAATCAAGTTAAAAAGAAGTACATATGTATGTGGGTTGTAAACAGGAGGTTTCTAAAGAGATGCTGAGAAACAAAATGGAGAAGGAGAGCCCTTCATGATGGTGGAGTCTTCAAGTTGGTACAGTGTAATTTTATTGTGTAGTAGCACACTCACCTTTCAGGGTTGTGCAGGATTAGGTACAACTCCTATAGTTGCTTTCCAGGCAATTGTTTCTGCAGACCTCTCCAGTAGTAAAAACTACTCTTTTTACTATGCAAGCAGCGAAACCTTCAATATTGTGAATTATGCTCTGGATGACAATACAGATTGTAACTCGGGAGGATCGGTAAAGGATAAGTAACGCAATGTATTCACAAAGTACAGACTAGAGATGACCGAATCGAAGTTGATGAAGTGGAATTGATCCGAATTTCATGAAAAATTCGATTCGCACTGAATCCAAATTTCCTCAAGCTTCGTGATAACGAATCACATTTTTTCCTAAAATGGCTGCTGCACGTGTTAGGACATAAAGCAAGCGACTCTGGGAACGAGGGATCACCCACAATGCCATGCATGCAGCCAATGTGATGTCACAGCCCTATAAATAGCCTCAGCCATCTTGGATTCAGCCATTTTTCAGTGTACTAAGTGCAGGGAAAGACATTAGCAGGTGCTAGGGACGGTGCTAGGAAAGACTTGAAAACTTATATTTTGCTCAACAGAAGTTCAGGGAAAGAGCATTAGAAGTGTAGGGATAGGGACAAATTATTACACAGTATTAATGCAGAACAGGGTTCAATAGAGGAGTTTACAGCCTCGGCAATAGGAACAATCCTATTACACCTTGCTGCACTGTCTGTAGATCCAAGTTGCCATTATACAGCTCTGTAATTCCAGCAAACCGTTCTTGTTATTGGGGTGCAAGTGCTGTTTGATACAGCCATTAACAGGCTTTATTACAAGGAAATATTTCTAAGTCCTATTTGCCTTTGTGCAGTGCAGTTATATGTTCTAAAGCCAGGGCCGTATCTAATATTGATTGGACCCTGGGCAAAAATTTACTTGGGCCCCCTGGATCCCACCTTCCCACACCCTAGCATGCAATCACGCCCTCTACCACAACACACACAAAAAAATTACTGTAAATACTTACAGTTCTAAAGACTCCAGCAGGCTCAGGATCAGTGCTCTGGGCAGCTGGGCTCAGGGCTGGAAGTGGGCACCGCTCTGCAGTTCAGGAAGGAGACTGGGGTTGGGCTCACCGTAGCGTTGCAGTGCCTCTGCGTGATGTCACGGCACGCACCGTACGCAAAGGGCAGGGGAGGTCGGGAGGAGCAGCAAGCAAGTACCAGTATTTTTTACCCTATAAGAAGCACCGGCCCATAAGACACACCTAGGTTTTAGAGTAGGACAATAAGAAAAAAATATTTTCCATTACACCTCAGGTCAGACCAGCAGTAAGACCCCCAATGTTAATCAGACCTCAGCTGACAGCCCCAATCAGACTTCCAATGTTAATAAGACCCTCAATCAGATCTCATATCAGCCCCCCAATGCCATATATTAGCCCCCAAATGGTATATATCAGCCCCCCAATGCCATATATAAGCCCCCCAGCCTCATATATCAGCCCCACAATGCCATATATCAACCCCCACAGCCTCATATATAAGTCCCCCAGCCTCATATGTCAACCCCCAGCCTCATGTCACCCCCCAGCCTCATATATCAGCCCCCAACCTCATATATCAGCCCCCCAGACTCATATATCAGCGTCCTAAGCTCATATATCAGCCTCCAGCCTCCTATATCAACCCCCAGCCTCATATATCAGCCCCCCAGTCTCATATATCAGTCCCCCAGCCTCATATATCAGCCCCCAGCCTCATATATCAGCACCCAGCCATCAGCGCAAATAAAATAAATGAACCATATACCTTTCCTGCTCCTGGACGCTGCCACTCCTCACCACCAGAACTCTCTCTCCTCTTCCTGGTCCTCGGCTGTTGGCTGTGAAGGCTGCACACAGTGTGAGATCACACTGTGCGCAGCCCTACGCAGCCGACCGCCGAGGACCAGGAAGCAGTAAGTACAGAGCTTTTACTGCTTTTCGGTCCTCTGGTACTAATCAGCGCTTCCATAATGGAAGCGCTGATTAGTATTCACCCTATAAGACTTTTGGGGGAAAAAAATGCATCTTATGGGGCAAAAAATACAGGGCTCAAGAGGCAGCTGCCTTTGGCCCCCCAGAAGCAACTGGGCCCAGGGAAGCTACCCTTTTTTCAACGCATTAAAGATGGCCCTGTCTAAAGCCCTTTTTGGCATGTATTTGCGGCAAAAAAAAAAAAAAATTATTTGCCGTTCAGCGGTGCAGTTATATGTTCTAAAGCCCTTCTTGGCGTGTACTTGTGGCAAAAAAATATATACTATTTGCAGTTCAGAGGTGCAGTTATATGTTCTAAAGCCTTTTGTGGAGTGTATAAGTGGGAAAAAGTATGGCCCTATTTGCAGTTCAGTGGTGCAGTTATATGTTCTAAAGCCCATGTGGCATGTATTAGTGGCAAAAAAATATATATAATTTGCCGTTTAGTGGTGCAGTTATATGTTCTAATGCCCTTTTTTGCGTGTATTAGTGGCACAAAAAAAAGTATTTGCCGTGGTGTGGTGGAGTGAGAAAATGACAGACCTTTTTTGCGTGTATTATTGTAAAAAAAAAAAATATTATTTAAAAAGGGCCTATTTGCCGTTCAGCAGTGCAGTTATATGTTCTAAAGCCCTTTTTAGCGTGTATTAGTGGGAAAAAAAGGGATTATTAGCTGTTGTGCGGTGAAGTGAGAAAGTTACAGACATTTTGTTGGGTGTTTTAATTTCCTTTTTATTTAATTATTTGATCTAACAGTATGTCAGACAGAGAAGTAAACATTTACAAGAATAGAGAAGTACCAGGCCCTGCACAGTTGAGTGGCAGGGGCCTAAATGTTTCTGTCGCAGGCACAGGTCGCAGCAGAGTGAGCGGGTGTGGCAGCAGGAGTCGCAATGAGAGGCCTGAGTTCCCGGTGTCATCTAGCGGTCGTGTCTTGACCAGCAACCCAGCGGTTCTTGAATGGTTGACTTGGTCATCCACTTTGTCCCAAGTGACATCAGACACCCCCAGCCAAGATCGGTGGGTTTGTCAGACACAACCCTGTGCCCTCACCTGTCCTCAACCTGCCTCTGTCCTTTTCTTTTCCCTCAGCCAGAGAAGTATTATATGCTGTGGGCTCATCTCCACTATACAGTCAGGACAAGCTACTAGAGGACAGTCAGCAGCTACTGGCCACCCAAGATGTGGAGATGTGTCGTGGGAGCTGGTGTTGTGAGCTGTCAGGCTTCTGACCCAGAGACCACTGAGGAGCACATCAGTGATGTGCAAACAGTACTTGATGATGATGATGATGATGTAGCTGATCGCACTTTGGAGCCGGGTGAATTAGGGGCTTCATGATCATCGGGAGAAGAGGGTAGCAGCTACGTAAGGTAGCGGAGCCAGCAAGTCGCTAGCATGGTCAGGAGTCAGCAGGGTGGCAGCAGTGGGAGGTTAGGAGCAAAGCCTGCCCAGGGTAGAGCACCCGCTTCGCAGGAGCCTACCTGCCCAGAAAGTAGTGGTTTAGGGGTTCACGGAAGCAGCTGCGGTAGCAGTCAATCAGTGCGGAGTGTTAGGGGTAAAATCATCTACTCAGCGGTGTGGCAGTTTTTTGTTAAGCCGGAGGAGGAGGTGAACATGGACATTTGTAGAATCTGTGGGCAGAGGGTGAAGCGTGGCCAAGGTGCCAATGTTGACACCATGGCCATGTGTCAACATATGCAGTGTCACCATAAAGTGGCCTGGGAGAACTGTGGCTCTGATGTGGTGGTCCAGCCTGCCGCAGCAACCGCTGGATCACCCAGTGGCACGCACCCGATTTCAGGCAGTCAAGGTTCCACCAACTCAGCTGAAGGTTGCTGTCTGTCCTTCCCATCATCTGGTGGTCCTGATGCTCTTGCTCCTCCTGCTCCTCCTCGTCAGTCATTCCGTCAGCAATCGATCACCGAAGCGATTGCCAAGAGACAACAGTATGCATGCACTCATCCAAAGGCGCAGAAGCTGAATTTGCTGCTGGCCAAGTTGCTGATGCTGCAGTCCCTCTTTTTCCAAGTGGTGGACTATGCACCTTTCAGAGAACTGATGGCTTGTGCCGAGCCAATGTGGAGAGTCCCAAGCCATCATTTCTTTGCCAAAAATGCAGTACCAGCCCTGCACACACATGTAGAACAGAAGGTGGGCCAGTCCTTGAGCCTGTCGGTGTCTGCCAAAGTGCATGGCAGCACCGACGTGTGAAGCAATAACTATGGTCAGGGACAATACATGTCCTTTATGGCCCACTCGATGAAAGGAGCAGGAGCAGCCAGAGGAGTTACAGGGCAATGATGAAGACGAGGCAGAGGACCCAGACACAGAGGCCTCCTCCTGATGCTTCTGCTGCCGCCACCTTCACACTCTGTCATTGTGCCACTCTGTGGCCTCCTGATGCTGCCACCTCCACAGTCATTGTGCCACCCTGTGGCTTCCTCCTGATGCTGCTGCTGCCGCCACCTCCATGCTCTGTCATGGTGCCACTCTTTGACCTCCTGATGCTTCTGCTGTCACCTCCACACTTTAATTATGCCACCCTGTGGCCTCCTCCTGATGCTACTGCCGCAACCTCCACACTCTGTCATTGTGCCACTCTGTGGCCTCCTGATGATGTTGCTGTCACCTCCACACTCTTCATTGTGCCACCCTGTGGCCTCCCCCTGATGCTTTTGCTGCTGCCACCTCCACACACTGTCATTGTGCCACTATGGGGTCTCCTCATGCTGCTGCCACCTCCACACTGTCATTATGCCACCCTGTGGCCTCCTCCTAATACTGCTGCTGCCGCCACCTCCACACTCTGTCATTGTGCCACTCTGTGGCCTCCTGATGCTGCTGCTGCCACCTCTACACTGTCATTGTGCCACTCTGTGTCCTCCTGATGCTGCCGCCACCTCCACACTTTCATTGTGCCACCCTGTGGCCTCCTCCTGATGCTGCTGCTGCCGCCACCTCCACACACTGTCATTGTGCCACTCTGTGGCCTCCTGATGCTGCTGCTGCCACCTCTACACTGTCATTGTGCCACTCTGTGGCTTCCTCCTGATGCTGATGCTGCCGCCACCTCCACACTCGGTCATTGTGCCACCCTGTGGCCTCCTCCTAATACTCCTGCTGCCGCCACCTCCACACTCTGTCATTGTGCCACTCTGTGGCCTCCTGATGCTGCCGCCACCTCCACACTATCATTGTGCCACCCTATGGCTTCCTCCTGATGCTGCTGCTGCCACCTCTACACTGTCATTGTGACACTCTGTGGCCTCCTCCTGATGCTGCTGCTGCCGCCACCTCCAAACTCTGTCATTGTGCCACTCTGTGGCCTCCTGATGCTGCTGTTGCCACCTCTACACTGTCATTGTGACACTCTGTGGCCTCCTCCTGATGCTGCTGCTGCCGCAACCTCCACACTTTGTCATTGTGCCACTCTGTGGCCTCCTCATGCTGCTTCCACCTCACCACTATGTCATAGAGCCATTATGTGGACTTCTCATGCTGTTCCCACCCTCCCCACTTCATGACTGGGCAACTATTTACCTTTCGGCCTTGCTGACATCATCATTTATTTGACCCTTCTTCTTGTCTGTCAGAAGGAAGGAAAAATGAGACTCACTACAGATCCTGTCTATGTAACAGCTGTATGCGCAAAATGAAGAAAATGTTCTGTGGCACTCAGAGATACACCCTATATTCAGCTGTGATATGTATGGGCAACTCCCTCACTCCCTATGCAAGGATCGCTTCCAATGGTGCTCAGTCCCAAAAGTCAAGACGATGCATAAGATATATGTAGTGGAGAAAGAATAGCCGGGACGGCACTCACTTGATTATTCGTGGTCATCCGACCTAACTTCGGCAGCGGGGCAGACAGCCTTGGCGTGGACGTCCGCAGCAGGCGACGGCCGTTTCGCGCAAATGCGCTTCCTCAGGCACTGACGTAGGAGACGTACTACACTCCTCCTCCTTATGTAGGCAGGTCTGCGTATTGCTGAGATCCACAGGCGCTGCCCCACAGTATAGAGGTAAAAACATACAAGCGGACATACACATTAATAGAGACAAACACAACTCTGCACAAATATACAGTTTTACAAGAACATGTTCAGATCTATTTCGTCATTTAGACCCAGATCACCTGTAGCGTGAGTACGCAATATCCAGCGTGCCTCCCGTTGTAATAGGAGGCGATGTCTATCGCCTCCTCTACGTGGGAGTTTAACCACTTCTAGCCCACAAAAGGATAGAGTTTTTAAACTGCCCCCATGTGCTGTGCGGAAATGGTCAATAACTCTGGGGCAGCCCTTACCAGAGCTAATAGAATTTACATGTTCTCTAATTCTCTCAAAGAGACATCGTATTGTTTTACCAATATAAAAACGTCCGCATTCGCAGAACAAGGCGTACACTACGAACGTACTTTTACAATTGATAAAACAATTCACCCTGTGGGTGGCCCCAGAGATACAGACCACTCTCCTTTGATTGTTATACCTGCACATGGAACAACTCCCACATCTGAAATTGCCTATCGGGATATTACGGGTTAACCAGTTACCAGAGGTGTCAGGTTGGGATATGCTGGATACCAATTTATTTCTCAAAGTTGGACTCCTACTGAATGCAATTATGGATCTAGAGCTGGTAACAATGTCCAAATCAGTGTCCCGTTTCAAAATGTCCCAGTTCTTATAAATCGATGCACGTATATGTTCAGCCATGGGAGTATAATTAAACGACAGGACAAACCGGTCTTTTCTCCTTTTTCCTCCACCTTCTGTTCCCTTAGCTATCTCCACTTTTTCAGCTTTCTTACCATACAAAAGACTCAAGTGTGTATGTTGTGTATGTAACAGCTGTATGCCCTGCATGATATGGTCCCTATTTTGCATCAGAATTGGCATATGATTTGGTAGCCAAAAGCAGGAGTGGGTACAAAACACAGAAGACATTCAAATATTCCATTCACGTGTCATCTCTGTTTTGGATCCACTCCTGTTTTTTTTTGGCTTTTGCAATACTGATGGATTACTGACCAAATGCTGACCGAGCGATGGCGGATGCTCCACAGACAGGATCAGTTTTTTTGGGGTTATTGTTCTGACGGATCAGAGGAAGGGCAAAATAATCAATAATGTCAACACAAACTTACTACTAATACCCTCTCCGCTATGTATAAGCATTGAATAGAACAGGTTCTGTAGACATCTATGTAGAATCAGCTGCTGACGCTGTAAAAGAAGTGCGCTTCTTCTAGCTCTGGCAAGTACTGCATCCTCTTCATTGTACACTGTGTAATGGCCATGTTTCAGTACTACACAACCAAGACAGGTGTAGCACTGTTTTGTTCCCTGCAAATTGGGTTAGATTTGTCATTAGAATTTATTTATTTTGTGATATAGTAGTGAATTAAAAGGATTGTCCAGCATTGGAGAAACATGGTTGTTTTTTTGGTTAAAAAGTGCCACACCTGTCCATGGATTGTGTCTGTTGTGGAAGGTCAGCTCTGCTGAAGTGGATGGAGCTACAATATCACATACAACTTGTTAATAGATGTTTTTGGCAGATAGTAGTCATGTTTTTCTAATCCTGATCAATCCTGTTAAATACCACATGAAAGTTAGATGCACTTCATGACCTAAAAGACAACACTAAAAACAAAGAGGGATAGGCACAATCCTGCCTCATTTACCAGTCACAAGCTTCGGGCTGTTGCTCTGGTCTCAACCATTCACAACACAATAGCCTGGCTTTGAAATCTGTCAATGTCTGTGTTTTCTGCTGGGGCTCATATTCACGCTCCCATTTTTAAAAGGAGACCAGGACAATGCGGTATCTCATCTAAATTAATGGATTCGACCTTTTGCCCATTTTAGCAGATGCTGCTCCTAGTCATCCCAAAAAGCTTGTTAAAAGTCAACAACGTTAAGCGTTTTAGGTCACAATGCCCAATTCAAGGTCATTTTAATTCTGGCAAAAGGTTAATTAGATCACTGCATAAAACAACAATAGACTTAACTTCTCTGTAACAGCTACAGACGGACATACACTAAGATATTTACTGTGTGTCATACTGAGCAGGTGTCCAGAGCATCTAAAGAGCACATTTTAGTTGCGGCTTCCCACTATTAAAAAGACATATGTCTAATATTGCATTATATTTATTTCCCATAAGGGAAGGCAAATCAATTAATAGCTCCGTATTTCTTAGCTGCTAAGAAAGCTTTACATAATAAGGACAAAAGTCAATTAAAGGCTATCTCCTTATGGAGCCATTCCTTTTAACAAACAATCTACTAATGTATTCAAATGAGTTGAGCAGATCATGAAGTACAGGCTACACTCATGTTTGAAAATACTGCAGCAAATCAGGGTCAATATAATTTAGTTCAGCATGTGGGTGACCTTCTAGAGAACCATGATAAATTATACTATTAGTGTTTATTATATAATGGATAGATTGTATCGTGAATATAACATACATGATACATGATTGAGACAAACTGGACACTTTATTTGCTCAGGTGGCTAATCATTAAAGGAGTTGGCCACTTTCTGGCTGCTTGTGACCAAAGTGTATGTAAGATGACTATATGGTGCTTACTAATCAAGTCTTTGTAGATATTCTCTATATTCGCTATATTTTATAAGCCATGTCCCCTTGTTAGTCAAATCTTCTGTGCTGTCTACATAGAAGTACGGTCCATAAGATGGCCTCTTATAGAGGGTCATGTGACTAGAGACATGACTTAGCCTCTTCATATAAACACACTGCACCTGCACTAAACTCCCAGCAGTGCAAGTGCAGATGGCAGGGGCACTATATTTGAATGGAGGAGACACGGATTTGCTTGGTCACATGACCCTCTATCAGCAGCCATTTTATGGACGAGACCTCTGTGTGGACACCAAGAAAAAAATTGTCAAACCTTATGAAATATTAAAAATAGCACAGAATTTTTACAAAGGCTACATTAGTAAGTGCCATATAGCCATCTTACATACACATTGGTCAACAGTAACCAGAAAATGTCCAACCCCTTTAACAGGTTAATATTTTCAAATGACAAGTATTTCTGGTAATATATGTGAAGATATGGGTTATAATTGATTAATGACCACTGAATTACTTTACCTTTTAGTAAAATCCAAAACACTGATTTAGCACCAGTGTGGAAGATATAGGACTGAAACCAGAGAAATGTAAAAAACAATGATATGAATAAACTAAGAAGATAAAATAAAAGTTTACAAGGCAACTGGATAAAAGAATAGGGAGAAGGTAAGGCAGACATAGTGCATGCCATAGAAACTGGTGCTAAGTATATAGATGTAAAGGAAGCAACGAGGAGACCAGCGGGAACAAAGCAGTATTGAGTCGCAAGCTAAATCATTTGAAGGGAAAACAAGAAGAAAGGCACCGATGGTAGCCAGATGTTAGAGAACCAGATATACAGACAACGTGCACATAATAGGACTAAACGAATAAAAAGCAGTGCAGACAAGTGACGTACACGTTCATAACAACAAACCATATTAGACATCTTGGCAGATTGGAAAATAAAACTAGAAATCTGACTGATTGTTTTAAAGGGGTTCTCCGAGACTTTCATACTCTGGATAGGTCATCAGTATTTGATTGTGGGGGTCCGACATTGGTGACCCAAGTCGATCAGCTGTTTGAGAAGGCACCAGTGCTTTCAGCCTTCTCTCAGCTCACAAAGTACAGCGCTGTATGTTGTAAAGCTGCTGTGCTTGGTATCGCGGCTCCCCTTATTCACTTCAATGGGACTGAGCTGCACCTAGGACATGTAACCAATGAATGTGACTTCACATGGTCTAGGCTAAGCTGCAAGAAGGTTGTGGTGCTACTGCGAGTACTGATGCCCTCTCAAACAGCTGATAGGCTTTGGTCCTGGGTATCGGACACCAACTCATCAGATACTGATGACTTATCCAGAGGACAGGTCATCAGCATAAAAGTCTTGGAAAACCCCCTTGGACCAGTTTTTAATTTTCTATGAATTTAATTTTCTGGGTAACAAATTTCCCACTACACCCCCAATTTTTATGTTGATATAAACTAATAGGGTAATTTATCATTTGTGGTGATTTTGGTGTCAGGTTTAAGTCTGTCTTTGCTTTGTGATATTGCACCAAATTTATGAAATGGCGCACAGTAAAAATATGTTTGGTTGTTTGGGTGTGGAGATATGACTTTTTAAAATGTCTCACATCATAAGTGATACTTAAAGGTGTTCTAATCTCTTATCGTGACCTACTTTTTACTTTGATACTAAAGGCCCACCAATTGTCGCAGAATACATGCACGGGGCATCACTTTTATGCAAAAAAAACTAGCGTAGCAGAATTGATAAATGTCCCTATAAGTGTATAGGTATATAGTACATGTTGTTAGGATTATGAGGATACCAATTATGTGGTTTTTATATTAATGTGTATAGGTTTAGATGTGTATAGGTTTTGATCTAATAAAGGCACTCTAATTTCACATAGATTTTTTTTTATTACAGTATAGTATACTGTTATACTTATGCACGCCAGTACATTGTGTTTGTGTACAGAAATATGGATCCATTGGAATTAGTTAAGGACATACCAGTGGAAGGTAAGAACATAGATGGCATCATAATTAACATTTACTGTATGGCGTGTTAAGGCCTTTCAAAAAAATCTATACGGTCTTTAAAGGGAGTCTTTCACCTAATCTGAGCGTTTTAGACCGCTCAGATCAGGTTACAGACTCTTTGCCCCTCATTACTATAGTACCTTTCTTTTATTCGTCCGTGGTCCAGATGCTGAAAATAAGACTTTTAAACCGTATGTAAATAAGCCGCTGAAGGTGCCCAGGGGCGGCGTTACAGGGGCAATGTGCCCAGAAAAACACTCCTCTTTCTGCCCTCTGGCCCGCCCTCTGTCCTATTGCCTCCTTCAGCCGAGCGGCACAACAACGGCGGGACAGATGTCTTTAGTTGGCAGGCGCATGCGCAATATGAAAAGCTGTTCCTCTGCCCATAATGGGCAGAGCAGTGCGCATGCGCCGGCCAACTAAAGACATCCATCCCGCCATTGTTGTGCCGCTCAGCTGAAAGAGGTAATAAGTCAGAGGGCGGGCCAGAGGGCAGAAAGAGGAGTGTTTTTCTGGGCACATCGCCCAGTAACTCCGCCCCTGGGCACCTTCAGCGGCTCATTTACATACAGTTTAAAAGTCTTTTTTTCAGCATCTGGACCATGGACGAATAAAAGAAAGGTACTATAGTAATGAGGGGCAAAGAGTCTGTAACCTGATCTGAGCGGTCTAAAACGCTCAGATTAGGTGAAAGACTCCCATTAAGGAATCAGTCAGTAAAAGATGCTATAAAACTTCTTAAACTTTTTCTGCTGAAAACTAGGCTTTGCATCTCTTATATAATTTTACACAAAGTGGCATGAAACAGGTAGATAGCAGTCCATTCTATAAACCTACGTAACTACATTAGGCTTCATTTTTGGGACTCTGCTTTTTCTACAAAAGAGAACATAAAATCTGCTTTATGACAGGCAATAAAATGCCGACCTTGAATATTCTTCTGTTCCTTTAAAGACATTTACGATTCATTTTGCAAATAACATTGCATTGTGCATTTCTGTCCAACAATGGATTTACAGTGAGGTTACACCGAGAATAAACGGCACTTTGTTTTTGGTTATGTCAACAGAAATCGCTGATGGTGATTCCTTGTCCAGCAGCTGTAAATTATTGTAAGCTATAGGGTGTCTGTGGTGGTAGAACGAAACTGTTCATTGCTCACATTGATTTACAAGCGCCACTGTTAGGAACATACAATTAATAGTTCACTTCATTGGCAGCCAGCTGTTATCACCATAATTTACAAGTCAAACAGTTTGTTTCAGGAGAAGGGGAAAAAAGAATTATATTGGTAACAGTAGTTTTTAGTGACCTGAAAGGTCAGATCCATGTGCCATCCATCTTTTCTAATAATATTATTTTTCGTGAGTATGATGGGTATAATTTAGCAATTGTCTATTGTGAACCAGGCAGAACACTTGATTTGCGATTAGACCAATGAATAAGCATGGCATCATATTTATGATTTGCCTGAAAATCTGAATTCAAAAACTTTGTAAAACAGCTTCAAGGAGTAGAGCTAACATGGCAGATGTTTGGTTTTCCATAATCTTTTTTTAAGTGTAGTGTATTAGGTTCTGAACATCTCATTGAATGCAGACTCTACCTTTTGCTTGGATGAGATGTCTTCGGTTTTGAAGCAGATGGGATAATACAACTGAGATAACATCAGAATTTTGTTATCCGGTGGGCATAGCTGCATGTGACAGAGGCAATGATGTAAGGGATTGGAATCCAAATAAGCATAAAGCAACAGAATGACAGATAGTAGAAGGAGCAGGTGCCTCCAAAACACAGAATAGTGATGTAAGGCGCTGGTTCATGATGCAGCATGGGAGGACAGTGAGGGCAGAAGGTTAATATGGTCTATGTCCTCCAGAGAACAGATACAGCAGAATTGTTCCATTTGTGTATATTCCACTTTAAAATAAATCCATATAGATAATGGCTACAGCTAGGACAGAAGTTCAGTTTGCAGAATAGACCCTCATGCTTAAAGGGATTTTCTGGTTTCAACAACTGATTTCAAGCGTATAATGAAAACTTATGCCATTTTTCTCCACTTTTTCTCTGCCTCGTCTAGATTTAAGACTCAATAGTTTCATCCTATGACTGACCAACGGCAAACAACTTATTATGTTTAAATTTTTGAAAAAAAAAAAAAAAAAGATGATTATTAACCTAATTGCCAGTTATGGATGATTTTTCTCTAATAAGTAAGGGCAGAAGCTGTGGGACCTGCCATGAACTTCCTTCTGCTCTATGACTGCTAAACCCCTACTCCAGCAAGCACCTACAATTCTGAAATGTAATTCTTAATATTCTGTTTAACTGTCCACATTGAATAAAGTCCCTAGTGTCAGGTTTTTTAAAGCTGTAGGAGATGTATGTCAAGTGTAAAATTGAAAGTAGCAGGTTTAAGACCTCTTCATGATGTCTACATTAGACAGGACTTAACCACTTCCCAAATAAAGAAGCAGTAAGAGAGTGTGCACGAGCCAGAATGGTAATTACCAGCAAGGAGCGACAGACAGAGGGGCAGATGGAGAAAGTGAGGCACACTTTGAGGTCTGATGCATATCTGCCAGACACCACTTGTCTTTTATTTCTATTGTGATTGATCTTGCCCTGATCTTTCAATTGTTGTTCATATAACTGCATAAATTCATCAAAGTGTTTCCTCTGGAACGGCTTGGGATTCACTGTGCAGTCACCTAGGCTCTTCATCTAAACCGCTGCGTAAGTCACAATGACTTTCCTCAAAATTGCTGATTTTCTTTGAACATACATTATTGTATTGGCAGAGTAAAGGGTAGTCAGCTGCAATGTTTATCATAATTTAAGAGATGATTTGCCTATTAGAAATTAATCTTTCTTCTGTGGCTGGGCCCCATGTTGTGCTCTTTTGCTAGAACAGTGATTCTGATCTCAATTAGATTATGTCTCTCTCCTTTACCTCCCCATAAATCATTCCAGCAAAGTGAAATTAACAGCTACTGGAGCGCATTAATAATCTGACACATACATTGGAAAATGCATTAGCTGAAATCCTCCCATTGCTCTGACTGTTAAGCACATCATTTTGTTTATGAAATATAAACATTTCATGCTAGAGCTCGCACACATTTCTCTGGGCTCTGTGACAGCTAAAATGATTGCACACAATTGCCAGTCAGTCAAGCGCCCAAATAAAGTTTGTTTAAAGCCATGGTCCTGTGGCTGCTCCAATTTCTCGAGCATTCAGAGATGCACATTTTCTTTTCTGAAATCTTTTGCCTCTGAAAAATAAATGTATTTATTTGTTTGTCATACTGAATCAATCTATCATTTTCCTTTCTGAGTCCAATAGGTGCAAAAAAAAAAAAAAATATATATATAATTATAATAAAATTATATATATAATAAATGTTAAAAAGTATCCTTGTCAATTTCACCTTGTTGTACTGTACACATGCAATAGTAATCTTCTTATTGAGATTGATGACATATATAAGTATGCATCAGGGATTGTATACAATATGTGCATTGGTAAAGTAATATTGCACATATTAAAGCACTCTATGTAGTGCCCCTACTAGGAGAGAAGATCTCTATAATATGGCACATAAAAGAACAGGCCACCATTTTTGTATGAAATTGGAGGAATAAGTAGGTATAGTATAGGCCCAATTGGATCTGTAAAACAGCCATATGCATGAGCCTTGTGGACATATAGGATATGGATGCCATACAGTGCCATGATTAACTGTGGTTTTCTCTGTTACGATGATGTTCCTTTCATTCTTATGGGTGTATTGAATGTGCCTGGCAAGTTCATGCATATTTGTGTTTAAGTCTGTCAAGGTCCAAGCCTGAAAACAAGACCATCCATTCAAAAAAACCTCCTGCCGGCTTAACTATATATAGGTAAGCATAAAATGTAATCTGGAGTTGGTGATTTTGTCAGGAATAATGGCATCCTCAATGCTGAGAAATACAGGCATATACTTATCCATCATGAAATACCTCCACCAGGTTATTGCCGCCACATCTATTCTAATCTGATTGGCGCCAAATCTATTCTGCAGCAGGATAAAGACGACAAACACACAGCCAACCATTAAGAACAATATTCAGCATAAAGGAGAATAAGGAGAACAATCACCTGGAAGTGATTAAATGACCACCACAGAGTCCTGATCTCAACATTGTCGAGTACAGTTTTGGACTGTAGTTCCTGGGGCCCACCAAAGGAAAATATACTTGAGGCCCAACCTCTATATCCTGGAAAATGTTTTGAATCGCAGAAATAGACCCTAGTGGCGACCCTAGTTTGCTCCAAAATCAGCCAAATGTTTTTTTTCTGGGGCCCATTATGGCATCAGAACTTGAGCCCACTGGTGGATCTTCTGGTACTAAAGTCCATCTGCAATTACCTGAAGAGACAGAAGGATTTGAATATGCCTACATTACGGTAATGCTGTTTTGAAGGCAAAGGGCTGTTACGCTAAATATTGATTTGATTTACGTTTCTCTTTTTTTCATTTTGTTAATTGATAAACATAAACTACTTGCACTTCTAGTTTTGAAAAGTATTCTTAGTTGGGTTGAGGGCTGGACTTAGCTATAGTAGCTCAAGAACACTAAATGTGATTCATGTAAACCATGCCTGTATAGTTTTATAAACAAAAAAGTAAACCAGTTCGTAATAACCCCCACGAACTCCGTTCGTTGTGCGCTGCAGGTTCACAAACACGTGGTGGACCGTCCACGCTTAAATACAGTGCAAGTCAAAAAGGCTGGAACCGCGCTGCTGTATTCCCGATATTCAATCCCGGTGCTCTCCTATGACGTGTCCACTCTAATGGTCCTAATCCTCAAGGCTTCAGTACTCTTCAAAGACCGTTACCTCTAGAAGACCAAATTCACACGAACATAGTGAAGGACCCTCACAATAAGGTATAATCAAAGGGATTTATTATACTCACAAGCGAATCAATGGTAAAGGCATATATAAAAGATAAAATCCGTGGTATCTGCCCGACCCGGGTTTCGCTCAAGGCTTCCTCAGGGGCGATTGCGCATGTCCCAAAAAGACGTCTTTTTCTAGTGCCTTAGTCCGGAAGCACATTAACACATAAATTAATCCACCGTAAAATTACGTTACACTAAAACATAATTCATTCATAAAATAATGTAGTGCTAGACAGGCATAAATATGAGACAGAGATGCAAAGGCTAGTGGATGATGAAATAACATACAGAAAACTAAAATCTAATCCAACTAATGAGTACAAAAAACTGTTAGACACCTTGCTGAAAGAGGGCCATGATAATGGTATACTCACAAAAAAAGAACTTGAATATCTTAACATTAAACATCCTACGGTACCGGTGATATATCACCTACCGAAGATACATAAGGATGCCACCAACCCCCCTGGGAGACCAATCGTTTCGGGATTAAATTCCCTGACATCCAGGGTCACAGAATACATTGACTTTTATCTACAAGATTATGTCACCCAGAATCCCTCCCACTTAAAAGACTCTGGATCTGTTATCCAGCTGATAGAGAAATTAGATCCCCCTACCCCTAACACCTGGATGGCCACGGTGGACGTGGCTTCATTGTACACGTGCATACCCAAACAACGGGGGCTCCAGGCAGTGAAGGACAGGCTCAGCAATGACCCACGAATAGGACAGACCCAGAGTGACTTTATTCTGAACTGCTTGAAATATTGTTTGGAGTATAATTATTTTTGGTTTAATGGGGTTTATTATGTTCAGTGTGTCGGAACGGCGATGGGGGCGAAATTCGCCCCCAGTTTCGCAAATATTTTTATGGGGGCGTGGGAACATGAATACATCTTTCCCAAGCTGAATGTTGATACCCCCAGGGGGAAGCTTACCCTCTGGAGGAGATATATCGACGATTGCCTGCTAATGTGGGAGGGTGAAAGGGATGGTCTCGAAGACTTTACTGAACTATTGAATAATGAAAATTGGAATTTGAGGTTCACTGGAGAAATCAGTGAACACAGAATTAACTTCCTCGATTTATGCATTAAGATAGAAGAGGGACAGTTTAGAACCTGCACCTTTTTAAGGAGACAGATGTTAACTCCTATATCGATTTAAAAGTTGTCACTATAAGCCTTGGCTAAAAACATCCCCAAAGGACAGTTTAAAAGGATAGCTCGGAATTGCACCACTGTGGATGATTATAGGATTCAAACTAATGTGCTCAAAGAAAGATTTCTAGAGAAGGGCTACGAAGAGAATGAACTAGTAAAAGAAATAGAGAGTGTAGAGGAGGAGAAAAAGGAAGGAAAAAGGAAAACAGAAAACGCATGACAGCAAGGATTTTAGATTCTCGTTCCTAACCAAATATAACTCCATGTCGGGCAAAATTAAGGAGCTAGTGAAGAAAAATTGGGGAATACTGAGAAATGATCCCATACTCGGTGGACATATCCCGAATAAACCCTTTTTATTTTTAAGAAGGCGGCTAGCATAGGAAGTAAACTTGTACACAGTGCTATCCCCCAGAGTCTGTCAAAGAAAAGAAAAAGGGGGCAGGTTTACTTGGTGCGGCTTTTGTGCGGGGTGCAAGAATCGCAACTCTAAAGAAAGAGTAAGAACCACTGAGGTAGTCACATCCAAGAAGAATGGGAAGGATTTCCTATTAGAGGACACTCTTCCTGTGAAAATGAGGGGGTCATTTACATGCTGGAGTGCCCTTGTGGCCTCCAGTATGTGGGTAGGACCACAAGAGCTCTCAAGGTCCGCATCCAAGAGCATATCAATAATATCAAAAAGGGCTAATGAGCCATAGTGTTTCAGCCCACTTCAAACTGAAACATGGAAAAACCCCCGTGGTTTGAAATTCGCTGGCTTAGAGGTTGTCAAACCACATTGGAGAGGGGTGACGCCATTAAACAAATCAATGGCAAAGAAATACAATGGATCTATCAACTGGGCACGTTACAGCCCGAGGGCCTCAATATTGAGTTTGACCTTAAACCATGTCTGGTGTGAATTAATAAGTTTGTGGCAAGAAAAACTGGACCATTGACTAGGTAATATTCGCGAGGCTTCGCGATAGATAAAATGAGCGGAAGACTTTGCGATAATGTGTTACAGTGCCCCGATATGAAAGACTCTATCATTCGGATAGTGATATTTTCACAATTGATGCATTAAGATGTAACTTACCTCCGCATGAGTAAGAAGTCCCTATATAAGGATAGCTCTTTATGAGCAAAAAGTTCCCTTCTTTGGTTTGCAGGACCTGTGAGATACACACCCATGGATAGTAGTTGGTGATAGGCTGCTGTATACATGTGACATAGTTTTTTATCAATGGAGAGGATTCTTCCCCGGTCATGTGAGGGTCACATGACCAGAAAAACCCACGTATTTAACCCATCCCCTTTTCTAATGAATGGTGCGTAGCGAACTTAACAAATAGTTGAATAATGGAAAGGGATATGAATCCCTTTAAGGATGATCTCGACTTAGTGAAAAAGACAGTGGATAAAGATATTATGATTAATAATGTAAGAAATAAGTGAAGAACGAGTATGGTGAGACGACTTCTTTTAGTTGTAATAATTGAGTGCAATTATTTTATGAATGAATTATGTTTTAGTGTAACGTAATTTTACGGTGGATTAATTTATGTGTTAATGTGCTTCCGGACTAAGGCACTATAAAAAGACGTCTTTTTGGGACATGCGCAATCGCCCCTGAGGAAGCCTTGAGCGAAACCCGGGTCGGGCAGATACCACGGATTTTATCTTTTATATATGCCTTTACCATTGATTCGCTTGTGAGTATAATAAATCCCTTTGATTATACCTTATTGTGAGGGTCCTTCACTATGTTCGTGTGAATTTGGTCTTCTAGAGGTAACGGTCTTTGAAGAGTACTGAAGCCTTGAGGATTAGGACCATTAGAGTGGACACGTCATAGGAGAGCACCGGGATTGAATATCGGGAATACAGCAGCGCGGTTCCAGCCTTTTTGACTTGCACTGTATAGTTTTATAGCTTTGGTTTTATGCAGAATTTTGAGTTATCTTGAAAATACATTTTCTCGCAAGTTCTCTTGTAGACTGCAGCATGTTTTCCTCTAGAATCTTCCTATTTTTTACAATAAGTTTACAAACTTTTCACTAGCCATTTGTGGCCTCATGCCCAGAACATGATGATATCATTTTCATGTTTTACAGATGGAATTGTATGCATTTTAGTGGTATTAGTGCCTTATACCAAACAACATGATTTATGGCCAAATATTTCAACTCTTATCACAATGTAGGAAATTATCCTAATTAATTTTATGGTCTTTTGGGAAACTATAGCTGAAATGTCATCTAAAGTCTTGCACCCAGACAAGAATTGTTATATACTACTGACAAAAAGTTAGGGATATTTGGCTTTTGGGTGAAATTTATGGAAAATGTAAAAAGTTCATGCTGCAGTGATATTATATAATGAAAGTAGGGCATTTAAGTAAAAGCATGCAGTGGTGATTTCCCCATCTCAAACTATTTATTGAAACAAAAGCCAACAACAGTGGTGGATATACACCCGCAAAAATGTCAATGCCTCAAAAACTTGTCATGTGGCCTTGAGCATCAATTACAACTTTACAACGATGTCTCATGCTGTTCACAAGTCGACTTATTGTCTGCTGAGGCATGGCATCCCACTCTTCTTGAAGGATGGCCCTCAGGTCATTGAGGCTCTGGAGTACAGAGTTACGAGCCTCTACACGGGGACTTAGCTGATCCCATGAGTTTTCAATAGAATTCAGGTCTGGAGAAAGTGCAGGCCACTCCATTTGAGGTACCCCAGTCTTCAGCAGCCGTTCCCTAATGATGGAACCTCGATGAGCTGGCACATTGTCGTCCATAAAGATTAAATTAGGCCTGTATTGTTCATGCATAGGCACAATGACTGGATTAATTATGTTATTCAAGTAGTATGGGCTTGTCACTTTACTATTCACAAAGTGTAGGGCAGTGCTGTATCGACTAGACACACCTGCCCACAATGTAACACCACCACCACTACCACCAAAAACTCGTCTGGTGACAACAGAGGCTGATGCATAGTGCTCTCCTTGATGTCTCTAACATTGTTGGCAGCCATCATTTCTGCACAGTGTGAATCGCCTTTCATCAGTGAACAGCACTGAGGCCCACTGGTACCTCGTCCAGCGTAGGTGCTCCCTGGCCCATGCAAGACGATGGTTTTGAATGGTCTGACGTGATGCTTGGGTGCCTCTCACCTCCCTTAAATGTAACTGGAGTTGTGTGGCATTCATCCGGTTTCATAGGGCATTGTTCACAGTCAGGGGCGTACATAGAAATCACTGGGCCCCATGGCAAGAATATAAATTGGGCCCCCTTGTGAATGACCCACAGCACCCCTTAGGCTACGTGCACATCTGCTGCAAAGGTTCCAGCAGAAGCCTCCATTGCAAATTCTGGCAAGAACAAAGTGCAAAATACTGCTCCATCTTGGATCTCAACTGACCCCATTATTGTGAATTGGATTCAGTAGGTGCCAGCAGTGTTTGTCATATGCTGGATCTGATGATTCTGGTACTCTGCTGGTATGCTGGAACAGAACACTGAAATCTGATTGCAAGTGATTACCTAGCCTTACCCAGTGAATTGTGCCCAGTGCAGACACCGAAAACTAAAGGATTTAATCCAGTCAAAACTGTTTCTCTGACTGCTGCAGAACCTCCTAATACACACCTCAGTTGCTGCGGAACCTTCTAATACACACCTCAGCTGCTGCAGAACCTCCTAATACACACCTCAGCTGCTGCAGAACCTCATAATACACACCTCAGCTGCTGCAGAACCTCCTAATACACACTTCAGCTGCTGCAGAACCTCATAATACACATATTAACTGCTGCAGAACCTCATAATACACATATCAGCTGCTGAAGAACCTCCTAATGCACCGCAGATAAAAGTGGATATTACACAGAAAGAGTAGAAGGCCGGGTTCACACCACTGTTTATTTTTTCCGTACTTCTGATCCACCAGAAAAACAAAAAAATAAAGAAAAAAAGTTCCTGTATTTCAAGCATCAGTTCTGCACATTGTGCATCCGCCTGAGCCATTTCCACCTGAGATGCGTTATTATAAAAATCCTGCACACAATACTAAACGGTGATATAAACCCAGCCTAAGAATAGAGAACTACAACTCCCAGCATGTCCAGATTATTATAGGCCCTCTAGTTGTACTAGGTGATAGGTTTAAAAGGAAATAACTATAACCCCCTGTAGAGCCAGACTTATTATGCGGCATCAGTATACATTACAGAGGTATAAGAGGAGTGAACTACAACTCCCAGCATTACCAGACTGTACTAGTGCATAAGAGGAAATCACATGGAGAGGGATATAATAGGACAGAACTACAACTCCCAGCTTCTCTAGGATGTTATATGGGTTATCCCAGGACACCACTAACCTCTGCTCCATCAGGCAACACACAGAAGCTCCTCACCCTCATAACCACATCTCACATATCTTTCACCAGTCCTCTGCACTGGTCACATGATAATGACATCATCAAAGGTCCTTCAGACTTTACTGTTCTGCTATTCCTTTGCTTCCTGCACTGGTCACATTGCTGATGACATCACCAAAGGTCCTTCTCCACTTCTTACGTTCTCTTTTCACAGGTAGCTATATAATTGTAATTAGTGGGCGGAGCTTATCCTCCACTGCGGGCTCCCTTCCCCAAGGGTCCCCATAGCAGCTGCCTTGTCTGCCTCCATTGGAGGTACGCCATTGTTCACAATGAAGTGGTCATCAGTCTGTATCATCAGTCTCTCTGTATCTCTGTTGCAACCTGCTAATGACTCACTGTGAAACTCTAAGCTCAGTGCCCACTTCCATCTGCTTGAAGCCTCGCAATGGTGATGTACTGTTGATCAATTGTTAGTTGTTGTCTTGGTCTCATTATATCAAAATGTGAACAGAATGATAAGGAGGACTGCTTAAATACAAATTCTAATTGAACCAGGAAACTTATTGGGCAATTCATGGATCAAACACATGTTGTGAATTTTGCCATTAAGTTCCTTGTTAGAGAACAGCAAGTTGTGCAAAAAGCACTGAAACTTTGAAAAGTTGGACATGTGCATTTAAAAGTTTAGAGAAGGTCACATTAAGTTCACCCATAAAAGTTAGAGTGCATTTTAGATTCTTCCTGAAATTTCACCCACAAGGCAAATATCCCTAACATTTTGTGAGTAGGGTATGTGCATTCTCTTTTGGTTCAGCCTTGAATACCTTTAAACCTTTATGTTGTTGAGCATATCAGAGGTCTGTTTGTGGCCTCCCTTACTTTTGTTCTCATTGTATGGTACTGGCCTTTGAGAACTGACTGTACTAGATAGATTTATGATCACTGAATATAATTTCTATCTATACCTTGATTTTCCTCCAAAATATTACATTTTTACTAGTGTTGAGTGAGCATGCTCCACTGAACACCATTTCGGCTCGAGCATCGCTGTGCTTGGCACAAAACTGCGTGTGCTCGAGTCAGTGTATTTAAATCAAATTTAGCCTCTATTTCTGAAAAGTTTCTGGTGGGATTTGAACTCATAACCTTTTACATACACTATAGAGCTACATGGCCAGTTACAAAAAAAAAAATAAAAAATATGAGACTCCTGCTGTATATCTAGTAGTAAGTTATTACTATACAGGAGAAGTCTCATTTTTTTTTGTAGCAGGCCATGCAGCTCCATAGTGTAGTGGTTAAAGGGCTTCTGTCACCCCCCTTAACCCATTTTTCACTAGCTGACATTAGCTATTTGCTAATGTCAGCTGAGTTGAAATATATCTTTTTTACCTTTTCTGAAGTTGTCAATTCTGTAAAAAAGACACTTTTATAATATGCTAATCATCTTCGCTACCAGCAAGTTGGGCGTGTACTTGCTGGTAGCCGCCGCATCTAGATTACTTAGGAATGCCCCCTTCCTCGTTTGATAGACAGGGCCAGCGCTTTCTCCTCCTCGCGCAGGCCCTGTCTGAAGATGAAATCCCGCGCCTGCGCCGTACCGCTTAGTAGTCGCGTCGCGGCAAAGCTCGCGTCCTTCACTCAGAGCGCCTGCGCCGACTACTGAGCGGTACGGCGCAGGCGCGGGATTTCATCTTCAGACAGGGCCAGCGCGAGGAGGAGAAAGCGCTGGCCCTGTCTATCAAACGAGGAAGGGGACGTTCCTAACTAATCTAGATGCGGCGGCTACCAGCAAGTACACGCCCAACTTGCTGGTAGCGAAGATGATTAACATATTATAAAAGTGGCTTTTTTACAGAATTAACAACTTCAGAAAAGGTAAAAAAGATATATTTCAACTCAGCTGACATTAGCAAATAGCTAATGTCAGCTAGTGAAAAATGGGTTAAGGGGGGTGACAGAAGCCCTTTAAGGTTCTTGGCTAAGGTTGTGAGTTTAAATCCCGCCTGAAGCATTTCAGAAATAAAAGCTAAATTAAATTGATATATTTTATATGTTTTGTAGTAATTGTAAAAAATATATGGCACTAAATAAATGTGTAATTAATAAAAAATATAATCATACTTCTGATATACATGAATGCATAATATTTGGGAAACTACTACTGATGTTTTAGTCATAATATATTTATATATATTTTATAATATATTATATGTTCTAAATATATAATAATATATGTGAATATATTACGACTAAAATCTTATATATATGTTTCATCCGTTAAGGACACGGCCATATTTCACCTTAAGGACCAGGCCATTTTTTGCAAATCTGACCAGTGTCACTTTACACGCGAATAACTTTAAAACGCTTTTACTTAGCCAGGCCATTCTGAGATTGTTTTTTCGTCACATATTATACTTCATGACACTGGTAAAATGGAGTAAAAAATTTTATATAAAAAAAATACCAAATTTAACAAAAATTTGGAAAAATTTGCAATTTTCCAAGTTTCAATTTCTCTACTTCTATAATACATAGTAATACTGCCAAAAAAAGTTATTAATTTACATTCCCCATATCTCTACTTCATGTATGGATCATTTTGGGAATGACAATTTATTTTTTGGGGACGTTACAAGGCTTAGAAGTTTAGAAGCAAATGTTTTTAGGTACCAGTTCAGGTCTGAAGTTACTTTGTGAGGCTTACATAATAGAAACCCCCCAAAAATGACTTCATTCTAGAAACTACACCCCTCAAGGTATTCAAAACTGATTTTACAAATGTCGTTAACCCTTTAAGTGTTTCACAACAGTTAATGGGAAATGGAGCTAAAATTTCAGAGTTTTGATTTTTTTCACAAATTTTCCATTTTAATCAATTTTTTCCAGTAACTAAGCAAGGGTTAACAGCTAAACAAAACCCAATTTTTATTGCCCCGATTCTGTAGTTTGCAGAAACACCCTATATGTGGACGTAAACTACTGTATGGCCAAGCGGCAGGGCGTAGTGGGAAAGGAGCGACGTGTGGTTTTTGGAAGGCAGATTTTGCTGGACTGGTTAATCTACACCATGTCCCATTTGAAGCTCCCTTGATGCCTCCCTGGGGTAGAAACTCCCTACATGTGACCCTACTTTGGAAACCACACCCCTCATGGTATTCAAAACTGATTTTACAAATGTTGTTAACCCTTTAGGTGTTTCACAAGAGTTAGTGGGAAATAGGGCTAAAATTTACGAATTTTGATTTTTTCGCCCCGATTCTGTAGTTTGCAGAAACACCCCATTTCTCGTCATAAACTACTGTATGGCCACACAGCAGGGTGTAGAGGGAAAGGAGCGCTGTGTTGGTTTTTGGAAGGCAGATTTTGCTGGACTTGTTTATCTACACCATGTCCCATTTGAAGCCCCCCTGATGCCTCCCTGGGGAAGAAACTCCATAAAAGTGACCCCATTTTGGAAAGTATGGGATAAGGAGACAGTTTTGTTGGGTTGTTTTTTTTTAGGCTACATATGATTTTTGGTTGCTCTATATTACATTTTTGTGACGCAAGGTTACCAATAAAAGAAATCCTGAAATTTCATCTCCATTTGCCATAAACTCTTGAGGAACATTTAAAGGGATAACAAAGTTTGTAAAATAGGTTTTGAATACCTTGAGGGGTGTAGTTTATTAGATGGGGTCACTTTTATGGAATTTATACTCTAGGGGTACAACAGGAGTTCTTCAAATGTGACATGGTGTCAAAAAAAGGCAATCAAAATCAGCCTTCCAGAAACTATATGGCGTTCCTTTCCTTCTGCGCCCTGCCTTGTGCCCGTACAGCAGTTTACCACCACATATGGGGTGTTTCTGTAAACTGCAGAATCAGGGCAAAACATTTTAAGTTTTATTTGGCTGTTAAACTTTGCTTTGTTACTCGAAAAAATGGATTAAAACGAAAAATTTGCAAATAAATTGCTTTTTTGGCACCATTTTTATTTTATTTTTTTGACTGTGTTCATTTTAGAAGTTAGTTAATGGGGTATTTTTATAGAGCAGATTATTACGGACGTGGTAATACCTAATTTGTCTACTTTTTATATTTATTTAGGTTTAACACTATATTATCCTATTTAAAACAAAATAAAAATTTTTTTGTATCTACACTGTCTTAGAGTCAGTTCTTTTACAGACGCAGCGATACCTAATTTGTCTACTTCAAAAAATTATTGTAGTATTACAAAATTTTTTTGGTGTCTCAAGTCTGAGAACCATAGTTTTTATCCGACTGTTAGTGGCTAAATGGAAGAGGGGATAATAAATTTAGTACTCCATGGAAGTGTGGTACTCCCTGAAGCAACCAATAATGCAGAGGCCTGGGTGATTGGGGAACTTGTCACACTGGGTGGTGGTGTCCTTCCGTATCCCCCTCCTGTGACACACTCTGCACTTTTTTTGGGTCCGTCGCTTCTTTTCAGTATGGGGAACCACACCTGGAAAGTGTTGGCCTGGGACGATCCGGGCGCCTCCAGTTCCCGTGGTACTCCAGCCTGCTCTTTTCTGGTCAGAAACAAGGGGATACTAGTATAAAAGTTATCCACATACAGGTGGTAACCCTTATCTAGCAGTGGGTGCATAAGGTCCCACACAAGTTTCCCGCTAACACCCAGAGTGGGGGGACATTCTGGGGGTTCAGTACGGGAATCTCGCCCCTCGTACACATGAAACTTGTAAGTGTACCCTGAGGTACTCTCACAAAGTTTAAACAGCTTGACGCCATACCTCGCCTGCTTTGAGGGAACATACTGGCGGAAAATGAGTCTCCCCTTGAAAGCAATGAGAGACTCATTAACCGTGACCTCCCTTCCAGGTACATAGGCCTCCAAAAATTTGGCCCCCGAAGTGATCGATGACCGGCCTGATTTTGTACAGGCGGTCATAAGCAGGATCACCTTGGGGGGGGGGGACATGCTGCATTATCTGCATAATGCAGGCATTTCCGCATGGCCTCGACCCGAGAGCGTGTCATGGCCATACTGTAAAGTGGGGTCTGGTAGAGGACGTCCCCACTCCAGTACAGCCTGGCACTAGGTTTTTTGACTAGGCCCATGTGCAGCACGAGGCCCCAAAACGTCCTCATCTCGGCTGTACTGACCGACATCCAGCCACCGGACCTAGCCAATAAAGAGCCCGTGTGTTGAGCAATGAACTGTTGGGCGTAAAGATTAGTTTGCTCCACCATCAGATTTACAAAGGGGTCACTGAAAAAAAGACTAAAATAGTCGTACTCAGTAAAGCCCACTGTGGGAATCTGGATTCCTGGTTGACCAACAAAATCAGGAATCATGGGCTGAAAATCATCTGGGGTACACCAGGCAAGTTCACCGGTAGGGGGCTCAGGTGAACTTATCTGGTGGGCCAGAAAACTAGTGGGCCATAGGGGAGTGTTTGTGTGCGTGTGTGTGCGTGGAAACCTTTATTCAGTGTGCGTGTGTGTGTGGGCACGGGTGTTCCCGGACTTTTTCCTAAACCTAACAGAACAAAAAAAAAAAAACTAACAAAAAAAAGAGCCAAAAAAAGTGAATTTTTTTTTTTTTAACTCGCTCTGATCAGCCGATGCGCTATGAGTGGCCGGACGCTAAAGAGTGCCGGCCACTATCAGCGTACGCAAAAAAACACACGCTTGCTCCCCCCAAAAAAGGGTGTGTGTGGGGGGGGTAAGGGGGCAAGCTGCAGCACCCCTGGGGGGTCTTAGTCACACAGCTGTGCTATGGACCCCATACATCCTAAGAGGGTGATGCAACAGTTAAAAATTAACTCTCAACTCTCCCTAAAGTCTCCCTGCCTAAATTAAACCTTTCCCTAACCTGTCCCTAACCTACCTTTTAGTGCCAGATGACACTTTGGAGGATCAGGGTGAGATCTGGGGGAGCTGGGCTCTCCAGATGCACTGCAGGCTCCTCTCTCCTCGCTCCACTGACGTAAAATGGAGGAGCAGCGGTGAACGGGGGGAGCGAGGGGGGTTGGGGGGGGTTTAATCCCTGTCCGCCCGTGCAGCCAATAGGAAGCGATCCTGTGAGGTGATGTCCCTATCACCTCACAGGATCTAAGGATGGTGATTGGTGGTGTATTATCATATTATAATTATTAGTGTATTATCACCATAATAACACTTCACGATGCTCGGGTGCTGTAGAGAATCGTGAAATGTTCTACTCGTGCACCAGAGCACACAAGCACTTTGGTGCTCGATCAACACTAATTTTTACCAAAAATAGAATATTCATTTTGAATCCAAAAACAGAAGTATTGCCATTTTTCTGTTTTAATGCAGCAGCTATTTTAGAAAATTGTCCATAGGAAATGCATATTTATATTGGCTGTCCAAATGTCCAAATGTTAATATGTTTTTACAAAATGAATGCCCACTGAATGTCTCTGTCCTGTGTAACCGCATATGGCAGTTGTCTTTACACTTCAACTATTCTATTCATCTGCATTATAATTACACTCATAAAAGGGGTTTATACTATGCACTATGCATGTCAGTAATGTTAAAACAGAGGAAGAATTATTCTTTAAGATAGGTATAGCCTTCGCCAAAAGTCTGGATGATAAAAATCTCTAGGATTGGAAACAAAGTCCATGCCTGAATGACTCTATGTTAGGAATTATAACCGACAAGCTCTTTAAAACACAGATATGAACCAAGAGGTAATGGAATTATTATGTATGTGAAATTCCATATAAATGGAAACAGCTCCAATGTTTCATACAAGATATACATAAGGATGGATTTCAATCGTCAGGAGTCTGGACACCCTCTAAAACGTTTCAACTTAAATACATAGATAGGCTTCTTGAACTAGAGTGGTAGTAATACATGTTTAAATGGCAGTCAATTTTCTAACATTCGTCAAGGCGCTCTACATTTAGTTAGATCTAGTACACTTTCAACATACATAACTTTATTAAAAAAGAAAATATCACTAAGACTCGACACCATTCACACCATGGGATACTACACTCAACTGAATGTATTTGACTGCACTTTTCAATACAACTATATAAAGATATATATAAAGATATATATATATATATATATATATATATATATATATATAAATATATATATATATATATATATATATATAAATATATATACACATACAGTATACTAACACTAAGACAACAGCTTCTCATTAGAGCACCCCTGCTGCTAGACGTAGTATCACAGAGTTTTGCAGTGTAGTACTTAAAGGGGTTCACAAAAAGAAAATCAAATCTATACAGAGAGGGTGGCAGCCTGACAGGGGCTGTGCCATACTGGGGGCACCTGGCAGTGGCCCTATGAACTGAATTTAGAAAGGTGGGCCTGCACCAGCCATATAAGAGGGGGCCACAAAAAATATAATCTATACAGAGTGAGAGGGGGGCAGGGGCAGCCAACCATTCAATTATATACAGGGTCAAAATGAAATATATACAGTCTGGGGGCCAAATGAAATATATACAGTCTGGGAGCCTAATGAAATATATACAGTCTGAGTGGGGGCCAAATGAAATATATACAGTCTGGGTGGGGGCCAAGTGAAATATATACAGTCTGGATGGGGGCCAAATGAAATATATACAGTCTGGGTGGGGGTCGAGTGAAATATATACAGTCTGGGTGAAGGGCCAAGTGAAATTTATATAGTCTGGGTGGGGGCCAAATGATATGGCGGGGGAGGGGGCGGGGTAATGGGGTTGCGGGTTAATGGGGGTGGGGTGCCTCAATCCAAAGTTTGCCCTGGGGCCCATAGACCTCTAGTTATGCCACTGCATGCAAATACTCTGTAAGGTGGTCCAAGGAGCCTCTTTGCGTCTGATTCATGGAGCTATGTATTACGGATGCTGTGCATTATACTAGTAGCCACACATCACCCTTAAGATGCATGGACTCTTAGGCTGCATTCATAACACTACAAATAACACTACAGCGTTTACATTCAGAATAGGTATGGCAGTTTATGAGTTCTGGAGAGATATTTTTCCTCCTTCTGAAGCAAAGCCATTTAGAATTTTCTTGAATTCTAATTATTGACCAATTTATATTGTACAATGAAAATAAGGTAAAACTTAATCAAAGATAAGAGAGAAAATTAAAGATGGGTGAATTTCTTGAAATTCAATTTTTTTGGCCGTCAGATTTGACTTGGTTCCAATAAATTTGACCAGAATCAAAGTGTCCCAATTACCCTGAAAAGCCATATATGACACTCTGGCATCTCCCAGGACTGTATACAACCCTGTTCAAGCTTCATAGCACCAACATAACATTAGTAGTGTCAAAGTGAAAGCCACATATATAGTGACATAACATTAGTAGTGTCAAAGTGAAAGGTAAACGGTTGATAGTAGGTAGTAACAAACTGCTTGTTTAAAAACATAGCGGATTATTGGTCAGCTGGACAGAGTCCAGTGCAATTAAAATATAACTGCGATGCAGAACAATACGTCAGGTTGGTACATTAGTTTGTGATCAACTGAATTTATTTGATTAACTTTGAAATATAAAAAAAATTGTCAATTGGACTTAGTCAACTGCAATATAAGGTTAGTAACAGTGACACATCCCTAAAGTTAAGACTTTACACCTGTGATGAACAGAATTTTTTTAATAAACTTTCACAATATAGGGTCAGTAACGCAAACCAATACATAAGGCAGCACACTATCAGGATCAATATTGCAAAAGATTTGTTGCCATTGTGAATTATGCGATGAAGGCCATGATGATTCTCATTAATAGTAAATAGCTTTATAGTTTTTAACGCTTTTGTAGCTTTAAATGCTGCAACATTAAATAACATTAAGGTTGCTAAACCCCCTGAGACAGTCTGACTGTCTGTGATGGGGAATTATGTGATGACGATTGGGGTGATTGACATGAATAATACATTGAGTAGTATAGCTTTAAATTCGGCAGACTAGCCATCTAAAACACTACCAGCCTCCCTGAGACAACCTGACTGTCTCTAAAACCTCCTGTCTCTAAGAACTGTGAAAAACTTCTCTTTGAAATAATTGAATCTAACTAGCTATTGTCTTCTCTTCACCGTGAAAGAACCTCTGTGACACTAAATTAGTTGTATACTTTATTAAACATCTTATCTCTCCAATGTATAGGCCTAGAAAACACATGTAGATCTTGGTAGGGATCTTATATAGTGGCCATGACACACCCACTGACATCACATCCATAGTCCCTCATAACTAACTGAGGCTTACCGCAAGGCATGCCAATAAGGATGAGGTCATAGGATCCTCCTTCATCTTCTCTACTTCCCTGCATTCTGATATATAAAATGGTGGACACCGTTTTGAGCTGGGCGAATCCCAAAAAGTTCGGCTTAACTGGAAAGCAATGTTTTTGGGAAGTTTGAAACAAATTTGATTCATATAGAATCAATTTTCTTATCTGTAGAAAAAACTGTTATAAGAGAAAAAATGTAAGAAACATGAATAAATATATTATTATTATTATTATTATTATTATTAAAGTGCCATTCATTCCATGGTTCTGCACATATGAAAATGGGTATACATACATAATACAGACAATTGCACTAGGCATGAATAAGATGATTTACAGACTGGTACAGAAGGAGAGAGGCCCCGGCCCGCAAGGGCTTACAATCTACGAGATCTGGACAATCATGGATGCCTCACGTGCTTGATAATTTGAACTCTTTAGAAACCTTATTAATAACAATATTAACAATAGTAAAATCACAAGGGTAATAATATAGTCATAAACTTGCTTTATAATTATTATTAACAATATTTCTATAGCCACTCTAAGTGGATGTAGTGACTACTCACTATGTCTATCTCTACCTATGGATAATGCCATTTGACATGCTTAAATATATCAATGCATGTAACACTCTATCACAGCCATACAATAGCTAATGTGTTTCTTTCTAACATCTTTATGTATTTTACTTGCTCATAAATAAAAACATGAGTGCTATCAGTCAGTAAACGTATTTATCTTATTCATTTAAATGGCCACCTCCGAAAGGCTAAATGGTAAATGGTAAAAGTTTATGATATTTAATATCTTCCACTATCATGGCCCTCAAACCTGTCTTTACCAACAGAATGGCTGTTATTTTACTAGAGGTGACAGACAGTGAGGTAAAGAGAGTAATTCAGACTATTACCCAGGTGAAGGCATGAAAGCTCAGTGATATATGAAGACCACTTAAATTCATTGTATCTTGTACATCACATCTTTGATAGATTATAGCTGCAGCATTAAAATGGAAATGGTTTCTCTGAGGCTTGACAGGGCCTGCTGTGACCTGCGACCTCCCTTAGAGGAACGTGGCTGACCGAATTATCAGTTAAGAGAAAAATCTACAGGGAATAGACTTGCAGTAATGGAGACTCTACCATGCATAAATAAATGTTCTATCTATCCAGCCATCTATCTATGTGTAATATTGCATGTTGTATGGTGTGTGCTATGTGCCATTTTTTTTCTAACCATGCTGAGCTGCAGCAGAATCTAACCGAACTGAAATATTGATTGAGAAATTGTTATTAGAAATAGTGGGCTTCTTGCATGCTGCCCACTGATTTCATTTAGAAAACATTTAATTTTATGAAGCGGTAAATGATAGCAGCATGCTCCCTTGTGTTAGGGAGCAGCTGGCTCTTTAGCTCCTTGCCGTCACAGGTCCCAGACGTCCCTTTTGCAATCATGTGCTCCCTTCCCCTTTGCTTAACAAGTTATTTCAATTTCCAAACGAGTGCTGAACAAGAGAAAGACAACATGCAAATTGAGATCCCAGCCACCATTCATACATGAAAATCCTCCCTTGGAATTCCCTCAACTCCCGCCCTGCCCCCCAACTGCATCTGTCATTAAAAAACAGAGTCCTTGTTCTCATCAGATTGTTTTCACCAATGACCTGACACCACCATCTATAATTAATTACATCATTTACATTAGACTATTGACTAAACAAATACATAAATCATAGGCCGAGTCAATAGATTCAGACATATTTAATCATGTTCTAAATAATGATTACTGTTCCCATAATACAATAATTATTTTCAGCAGCTGACTTGAATTAATCTTCTGTCAGAATGCCATTAACACAAGCGAGAACTTATTTGACAGCATCCCTTTTTAATTTCTTTGCCTTTTCTCTTGTCTAACCCTTTGCTTTTATCAAACTTCCTTCCTTTCTGTTTACTTGGCTTTCTGGTGCTCTATGGCGATTACCTTGTTGGCTTACCTTCATAGCAACACAAATAGAACTATAAAGTGGAATAAAATATTATAATTTTCATTTTATTTTTATAGATATTACTAGTATAATGCATAACTGCTTATGGTATAAAAAGCAACATTAACATTTTTATTATTTAATTATTATTAATTAAAGTACTGTCTCTTTTTGTTTGTTTTTTTACTTCATCTGGATCAACTTGCAGGATAACAGGCTGAACTAGATGGACAGATGTATTCTTTCAGCCTTATAAACTATGTTATTTTGTTATTTATTTTTCATATTGATGTGTACATGTATTACTTTAAAGGTTTTCTGGGACTATAGTTTTGATGGTTTATTCTTAGGATAAATCATCAATGTCAGATTGGTGGGGGTCCCATTCAAACTCTTTATGGCTATGTTCACAACATCTTGGTGGTACACTTGCCTTGTTTGTTGAGAAAGCTCTCACATACATGATGAATATTTTCATTGCCTATACCGGGTCGACCATATGCAAAAATTGCCCCTTTGACATGTTTGGTATTATATTTGGACTTTTGTTTTGTTGTATTAAAAAGCATCATCCATTATGCTTTTTAAAACAAATGGATCCTGCGAAAATGTATAGTGCATTTTTCACCATAGGATTTTGGGCTGTGCCAAGTTTTAAGACCACTGGGACCCCCACCAATCCTGAAAACAGGGGTTCTGTTCTCATGTTCTGATGGAGCAGCAGGTCGTGCATGTGCACTACGGCTCCTTCATTCTCTGTGGTAGCCCTGGAGATAGCCGAGTACAGAGATCAGCCATCTCCAGTACTCCCGTACAGAATGAATGGAGTTGCAAGATGCATGCATAACATGCCACTCCGTCAAAATGGGGGTAAGGGATCCCTGTTTTCATGACTGCTGGGGGCCCCAGCTGTCGGACCTCCAGCGATCAGCTAGTTATCCCCTATGCTTACAAAATTGGCACAACCCATTTAATAATAAAAAATAAATGCCAAGAATAACTAGGACACTATTTCAGTATTACTTTAAGATTTGATATATTATTTACTATTATTTTGATATTATTACAGAAAACGTAATCAAATAAAAAAATGCTCTACTACACAGTAGTTTTGCTATACGTTTGTATTTTTATATAGCATTTTGGTACAATGTCCTATATGGCCCTGTGACAGACATCATAACTGCTACAAAAATTTCTAAAGATGCAAAATGTGAGTCCATTATTTAAACCTTCGTGTTTCTTTTGCAAATGATCTTTTCTCTATATTAGCCGTTAAAAAAAATTCTAATTGACAAGACGCATCCACATTTCCTTTACTAATTGATTTGTCAGTGCATGTTAGTTGGAAATAATTACAAGGCTTTGAATTGATTAAACAGCAGGTTTAAGGGGATTGTGACATGACACTTTAAACAGGGACATGACAGCTTGTGGCCTGGAGTGATAGTTTATAAAACTGCACAATGATGATGCATTGTAACGCTCCAGCTAGTTAATAATTTCAGTCTGGACATCTGAGGAGCATGCTGAGCTAGACACATGCAGTCAGCAATCTAGCTGCAGATCGAAGGCCTTGGGAAGGGAAGAAAACATTTTGGTGAAAAAATAAGTTTGTGAAGTTTAGCAATGTTGGGTAGTGAGGATTGTTTGAGACAGAAAATCATTCAGCGCCTTCACTAAGCACATGAGCGAAATTTATCACTCCTGTAACATATTGTACTGTACTTGTTTGTACATTGAAGGTAATGGCTGTTCAAGGAAGTGGATATAAAATGCTATTGTCTTCCTGGCTAGTTTTCTCTGAACATAGCTAATATTTAAACCCTGTCAAACCATTTTTAAGTCTAGGTGAGTTATTTATCAAGCTGAATATCTTTGGATGTTGTCACTCAAGGCTTCATGGCTCTCTGTAGACAAACCAATGCTGGCAAACCTTAGTTTTATCAAATAACAACTTATTTAAAGCCATATTTTTTTCTAAGAAGGAAAGTGACTAAATGGGTGTAATATAAAAAAATATGTAAAAATATACTTCTTACTCTAGTGGCAAAAAGAAACCTGAAACTAGGAAATAACAACTAGAAGCAACTAGACCTCTTGCCATTCATATTCAGTTTTCCCATAAATATAGTTTACTTTTGCAAATTCACCTGAATATTAATACCTGAGCAGAGCCGTACAATGCCAAAAATGATCCATACAGTGCACATATAATGCAACTATTCAGTGCCTAAAAAATGTCCCCATTCCTAATGTCAAAATTGTAAATGAAAAGAAAATAGCAATTAGCTTAAGGGCATGATGGCCTGGAGCGCTGAATGGGATATTGGTCCCTGGAAACTGAAGGAAGTCAGCCTATCTCAAACTAATCATGTTCAGCTTCCCTCATCTACACTGATTGGTATGATGAGTGCAGAGAAGAAGGCAGAGAGGACTGTGCAGCTGTGATTTAAGAGATGCACAGTTCTCTTTATAGTTAGGCATTGCAGTAAATGAACTGCAGCCCAACTATGGGAATTGACAGTGAAATTGAGCATTGTAGATTATGGAAAAAAATAATAATGCCATACACTCAGTATCAAAATAATAAAGTAGTAGGTAACTAGAGGTATCAATGAATTGAACAACAGTAATACATGTTCACTGTTGTGAAGTAACCGCAATCCATTGTTCATAAATAACAAAGCTACATCCATTAATATACCTTTAACACTGGAACACTATACAGAAATCAATCCAAAAAGCAGTCTTAGCTTCATGCCAAGGGCTCGAAACTATGTCAAACCACTCAGGTGTTCCTGTAGCAGAAAATGTCAATTTGTAAATGTACAAAATATCAATGAGTTTTATCCAATGAGAAATCAAAGGCGTCTTATGGGTTTTCCAGTATAGAAGGATAGATTTCCTCACATAAATCATCAGAAGCCTATGAAAAACCAATAACCAATCTCAATAAGCTGTTCTTAAGGGAATATACATTGGGTAAGCCCAACTTGATGTCCAGGAGCTCATGAAACTCAGCCCAAAATGATAATAACCAGACAATACCATATCATGTGTATTTTGGGGCCTCTTCCTTCACCACAGTGAGTACACAGGCCTCCAGAGTTTGGAATATTAGAGCTCCAATGGTTAAAAGATTTCGCTAAGGGCGAAGACTACTGTGACATGAGGACTCCATAAAAAGAGGAAACTGGTTGCTCAGTTTTTTTGAGCAACTGTATCTACGGCACCACTCTCCAAACATATGGGACCCTTGTCAAACTGCTCAAGGCAGGCATGTCACAAGTAAAAATAAAAAAGAAGGATTAAACCCCAAAAGGTTTAATGCCATTCAACATATAATTAAGTTATTTAATACCACGCTGTGACCAAACTTCATAATCTGGTAAATACATTAGTTTTGAGTTTCTCAAATGAGAACTAAAACGTTACCATACTCTACTCTCTCCTCTTCCCCCAAATACCTCACTATAAGGGTCCATTCACATGTCCAATTTTGCAATCCGATTCCGTTCTGAAAAAAATCGGAACGTTTAATCGGATCCATTCATTGCTATGGCCTCCGCAAAAATGCGGATAGCACTCATGGTGCTGTCTGCATCTGTGACTCCGTTCCATTCCTCGGGATCCTTGCATGCGGATGTCATCCAATTTTGCGAATCTGTTTACCCTAGCAACAGGTATTCCTCCTCCTCTTTTTTTTTTGAAAAAAAATTTTGAAAAACGGATTTGCGGAACGGATTCGGATGCACTTTAATACAAAAATGGAAGGTTGTACAGAAAAACGGATCAGCAAAAAAACTGAACGTTTATCTGGAAAGGTAAAAATACTGACGTATGAATGTACCCTAAGAATTCTGTGCAGTTAAAAATTCAGTGATATTGGTAAAATCAAAAGATCACTAATTAGATACACTCCTGCTCTGTATACTAAATTTGTAACGGCTTTATAAGATTCCAAGAGAGCAGGGTCCAGGACCACTGCTGGTTGTTGGAGTCTGCTGTAAACCACCAAGCCACAAAAGATAGTTGTACGGCAATATGATAAATATATTTGGGAGAGGGAGGCTCCCTGCACACATATATCACTTTCAAGGTATTCCTGGATAACCCGGGTGTCCTATTAAGTTAGCAGTTTATCAGGAGCAGCAAAGTGAGTCCTGGGCAAGATCACAACAGCCACCTTGTATAAATAGTGGTTTGGGCAACAATGCCATTTTTAAAATGTTGATTTGACTAACAATAGAAAGAGACTAACCCACTCAGGCTTTACGTTTATGGGTAATATTCCATTATGAAAGTCACATGGAGATAGAAAAATTGATGAATGTCCTTATATATAATAATTAATATATGACTATTAGAGATGAATAAAAAAGAGAGAAAGACAGAACCAATACCAATTTTAAAGAGGACCTTTCACCTCTCCTGACATTCCTGTTTTAATAGCTTTGTGCATTCCCCATGTAACAACAATTCTGGAGCATTTATTCTTATAGCTCTATGTTGTGCCATTCCTTTATTATTTCTACTATGTTATGAATAAATTTCTATTATCCTTCAGTAAGGGTACAGAGGGGAGGTAACCAGCTGGGGGTGTGTACCTGCACAGACTGACTCTATCCAATCAGTGCTGCCATGTTCAAGTGTGCAGGTTGTGGGGAGTCGCTCTGGTAGACAGCGGTGCGGGTGCAGTTTAGAGGCAAAACAAGGAGTCCAGATTGTGCAACAAACAGTGTTTTATTCACACTTGCACACAAAATGAAAAACAGTCTCTTGGTGACAGTTCACACACAACGGAAATAACGTAGCCAAACAAAAACAGTCCAACACAGGTTCAGTCACCTGGGAGGTGTAGGTGCAGGTTCGCACCACGCTGTCGGCCCAGCCGCAGGAGAATCCAGCTTCAGGTAGCCAGGAACAAAATACCTCCTTGCTGAGCTCTTTCCTCCTGGACAGAGAACTCCCAGCCCTGTTAGCAGCTCCAGGATAATCACACTCCCCAGACACAGCTGCTGGCTGCGTTTTATATCCAGCCCAAAACATGGACTGGACCGTGGGGAGCAGCCACCCACCCTACTCTTTAGCTGCTCCCAGTAAGAGCCGGCCCGGATCGGCTTTGCAGCCATGCTATTTAACAAAGCCAAACAGCACTAGCTGCTGCAGACAAAAACCCGGCTCTCACCTCACCGAGGCCAGCAACCTCGGTGACACGTACCTGCCATCACATATGACACCTTGCACCTTACCACATACCCCCTTTGTTCAACCCTGAGGGGTGAACACACGTGAGGCAGTGGACGCGGACAGGGCATCTGCGTTGCCCTGCAAGCGGCCTGCCCTGTGTTCCACGGAAAACTTGAAATTTTGAAGAGATAGGAACCACCTGGTGACCCGAGCATTCCTCTCCTTGGCCTGACTCATCCATTTGAGGGGGAATGGTCGGTCACCAGACGGAACCTCCTCCCTAACAGGTAGTAGCGGAGAGATTCGAGTGCCCACTTGATAGCCAGGCACTCCCTCTCCACTATACTATACCTGGACTCGGCGGGACTGAGCTTACGGCTCAGGAAGACAACGGGATGTTCTTCCCCGTTGACCTCCTGCGACAGTACCGCACCGAGGCCTACCTCCGAGGCGTCGGTCTGTACGACAAACTCCTTGTTGAAGTCGGGTGTCACCAAAACCGGGACCCACACAGGGCCGACTTCAACGCGGAGAAAGCCTCCTCCGCCTTCTCACTCCAGCTAACCCTCCCAGACTTTCGCCCCTTCAACAGGTCTGTCAATGGCGCTGCTATTGTGGCAAAGTGGGGCACAAACCTCATGTAGTAACCTACAATCCCCAGGAACGACTTTACCTGCCTGGTGGTGACCGGTCGGGGCCAGTTACGAATGGCCTCTACCTTAGTTACCTGAGGTTTGATGACTCCCGCCCAATTACATATCCCAGATATTTTGTCTCCTCTAACCCTATGGAGCACTTCTTTGGGTTAGCGGTCAGTCCGGCTTTCCTCAGGGCATCCACTACCGCCTGCACCTTGGGTAAATGGCTTTCCCAGTCGGTGCTGTGGATGACTACATCATCCAAGTAGGCCGAGGCGCACCGACGATGTGGTCGCAGCACTATGTCCATTAACCTTGGAAAGTGGCGGGGGCGCCATGCAGGCCAAAGGGTAACACCTTGTAGTGATACAGGCCCTGCGGGGTAACAAATGCGGTTTTTCCTTAGCCGACTCCGCTAAGGGTACCTGCCAGTACCCTTTAGTGAGGTCCAGCACAGAAAAATAACGGGCTTGTCCTAAACTTTCAACCAGCTCGTCTACTCGGGGCATGGGATACGCGCCAAACTTGGATACTTCATTTAACTTGCGAAAGTCGTTGCAGAACCGCAACGTCCCATCCGGCTTGGGTATTAGGACTATGGGACTGGCCCACTCACTTTTCGACTCCTCAATGACCTCGAGCTTCAACATTAACTGTACTTCCTCCGCGATGGCCCGTCGCCGAGCCTCGGGTACCCGGTATGGTTTTAACCGGATCTTGGCCTGAGGCTCAGTGACGATGTCATGTTGGATGAGAGACGTGCGGCCAGGGAGGTCCGAGAACACATCCGTGTTCCGACTGATGAACTCCCTGACTTCCTGAACTTGTTTGGAAGACAGGCTGTCTGCAATTTTTACCGTGGTTACTGCTTCACAGGCCTCGAACTGTGGGGCTGGACCCTTTTCACCTAGTAGCCCTGGCCGGGGGCTGTGGTCGCCGGCTGTGTCCCTATCTTTCCACGGCTTAAGTAAATTCACGTGGTACACCTGCTCGGCTTGCGCCGCCCTGGCTGGTGTACTTTGTAATTTACTTCCCTACCTTCTCGATCACCTCATAGGGGCCCTGCCACCTAGCTAGGAATTTGCTGTCAAGGGTGGGTACCAGAACCAAAACCCGATCTCCCGGATTGAAGTCCCGCACTCGAGCCTGACGATTGTACACCCTACTCTGGGCTTGTTGCGCTGCCTCCATATGCTCCCGGACCAAGGGCAACACCCTTTCCATCCGGTCCTGCATTTGGGCGACATACTCAATGACACTTTTGTGGGGGACAGGCTGTTGTTCCCACGCTTCCTTGGCGATATCCAACAGGCCCCGAGGGTGTCTGCTATAAAGCAGTTCGAAGGGCGAGAACCCAGTAGAGGCCTGGGGCACCTCTCGCACTGCGAACATGAGATAGGGCAGAAGCAGATCCCAGTCCTTCCCATCTCTAGACACCACCCTCTTTAACATATTTTTTAGAGTTTGGTTAAACCTCTCCACAAGACCGTCTGTTTGCGGATGGTAAACGGACGTCCGTAACTGCTTTATACGCAACAATTTACACAGTTCCCTCATTACTTTGGACATAAAAGGGGTCCCTTGGTCTGTCAGAACCTCTTTTGGCAGGCCCACACGGGAAAACATCTCCATTAACTCTTTGGCAATGAGCTTAGCTGAGGTATGTCGCAGAGGCACCGCCTCCGGATACCGAGTGGCATAGTCGAGAACTACCAGAATGTGTTGGTGGCCCCTGGCAGACTTTGGTACAGGCCCACTAAATCCATCGCGATTCGCTCAAACGGTACTTCAATAATTGGCAGAGGTACCAGGGGACTACGGAAATGTGGCTGGGGGCTAGTTATCTGACAGGTCGGACAGGACTTACAATAATTCTCTACCTCCTTGAACACACTGGGCCAATAAAATCGCTGCAGTATGCGGTCCTGGGTTTTCTGCCACCCCAGGTGTCCCCAAGAACATGCTGGTGGGCAAGCTCCATGACAAGCTTGCGATACAGCTGTGGGCACCACCAACTGTTCAACAGGTTCGCCTCGGATTTGGTTCACCCGATACAACATATCCTGCAGAACAATAAACCGTGGGAACATTAATTCAGCCCCTGGTTTCTGGGGTTTCCCATCAATTTCCAGCACATTCTCCCAGGCCCTGGTTAGGGTTTGGTCCCGGTGTTGTGCGGTCCCAAAATTTTCCCCGGAGACATTGAGGTCTGCCAACTCAGGTCCCGGTGGCAAGTCCTCCGTGTCTCCCACCATTACACTCAGTGGGGTTGTCTCCCCTCTACCGCTGGAGCAGTGGTCACCCCTACCGCCGGCCCTTCAGACTCGGGCTCCCAGGGTTCTGGCCTTCCAGCGGTATCAGGCCACTCTACTAGGGTCACCCCTGTCTCGGGTCCCTCAGATACCTTTATTGCCGGCCACAGCGCCGGAAAACCGGGAAGTCCCTCCCAAGTATTAGTTCGTGTGGGAGTTTAGTAGCGACAGCCACCTCGTGGGTCCACCTACCAGCCGCTGTGGACAAAGTCACTAGTGCAGTGGGATAGTCTTTCAGGTCTCCGTGGATGCACAGGACCCCGACTTTACGGCCAGTATACTCCGCAGGCCGTACAAGTGCAGCCCTTACCAGGGAGACTAAACTCCCGGAGTCCAGCAGAGCCACCGCCAGAGAGTCTCCCACCTCTACCTGACACAGGTGGTTATGGTCCTGCACCTCACGGGTGCCAGTTGCGCACAGCTTCCGTGCATACAGGGAGTGACGACCCCGTAGTTCATATCCATCGGCTCATCCCGATGCGGACAGTCGGCCCTGATGTGGCCTGGCTCCTGACACCTCCAGCATACCACGGGAGGCGGACTCGCAGGGGGTATATTCCGGGCAGGCCGCTCTGTCGCCGGACGTCGGAACTGGGGCAGAGGCCTCCGGGTTTGACTGACCCCTTCCCCGCAAGAGTCCCCTGCAGGTTTCTGGTGGCCTCGTAGCGCTCCACCAGGTCGACCATCTCCAGGGCATTGGTGGGCGATACCTGGCCGATCCAGTGCTGGAGGGGATAAGGCAGGGCCCTCCAAAAGATGTCCGCCAACAGTCGATCCAGCATGGCAGTGGGACTTAGTAGATCGGGCTGCAGCCACTTTTGCAGCCTGTGCAGCAGATCGTAGAACTGCGGCCTAGCGGGTTCAGTCGCTTTAAAGTCCCACTGGTGGACTCTTTGGGCGCGGACCAGCACGCTTCACGCCCAGTCTGGCTAGGACCTCTCCTTTCACAGTGTCATAATCTGCCGCTTGGTCATCCGACAAGTCGAAAAACACCTGCTGGGGTCCGGAAGCCAGGAACGGAGCGACCACCTCAGCCCACTGGTCACGGGGTAACTTTTCCCTCACGGCGACCTTCTCAAAACCGCCAGGTACGTCTCAACGCCGTCTGCGGGGGTCATTTTTGGGATCGCCGCACGGACCGCTTCCGGGCATCTTGGACGTGGTGGGACGCTCCTGCCGCCTGTAATGCCATCACATGTTGTAGCAGTAGTTGGTTGGTCTCCCGCTGCTGCACGTTAGCCTCTATGAGAGCCTTCACAGCAGCCTCCATGTTGCCAGAAACTCCTGCTTGCAGCTTTGCTGGCTTAATATATTCCATACACTTTAGAAAAACAAAACTTCGGCGTTCACGCCAGCCTCACTGCGCATGCCCGCATCCGACACCAAATGTGGGGAGTCGCTCTGGTAGACAGCGGTGCGGGTGCAGTTTAGAGGCAAAACAAGGAGTCCAGATTGTGCAACAAACAGTGTTTTATTCACACTTGCACACAAAATGAAAAACAGTCTCTTGGTGACAGTTCACACACAACGGAAATAACGTAGCCAAACAAAAACAGTCCAACACAGGTTCAGTCACCTGGGAGGTGTAGGTGCAGGTTCGCACCACGCTGTCGGCCCAGCCGCAGGAGAATCCAGCTTCAGGTAGCCAGGAACAAAATACCTCCTTGCTGAGCTCTTTCCTCCTGGACAGAGAACTCCCAGCCCTGTTAGCAGCTCCAGGATAATCACACTCCCCAGACACAGCTGCTGGCTGCGTTTTATATCCAGCCCAAAACATGGACTGGACCGTGGGGAGCAGCCACCCACCCTACTCTTTAGCTGCTCCCAGTAAGAACCGGCCCGGATCGGCTTTGCAGCCATGCTATTTAACAAAGCCAAACAGCACTAGCTGCTGCAGACAAAAACCCGGCTCTCACCTCACCGAGGCCAGCAACCTCGGTGACACGTACCTGCCATCACATATGATACCTTGCACCTTACCACAAGGTACACAACCCCAACTGGTTACCTTCCCTCTGTACCCTTACTGCAGACTACCAGCAATTCATTCATAACTTCTAGTAGAAATAATAAAGGAATGGCACAACATAGAGCAATAAGAATAGATGCTTCAGAATTGTTATTACATGGGAAATGCATGAAGGTATTAAAACAGGAATGTCAGGAGAGGTGAAAGGTCCTCTTTAAGGACAATTGGAGCACTTTTGATTTGGGTAGAATAGATTTGGACACAAATCGAATTTTTGGAACAGTTCGGAGAATCAGACAGGAAACAAATTTAAAGAAATTTGTTCACCTCTAATGAATATCTTTAAATATAATGGATTCAAATTCTGTGAAATGGCAATACCCTCAACATCATTAACTAATATAATACAGACTTTCGCTATTTCACCTCAAGACTAGAATATGTACGATACTAATCAACTCCAAAGACATACTGATAGGGAACTTAGATTGTGAGCCCCACTGGGGACAGTTGGATGCTAATGTCTGTAAAGCGCTGCAGAATGTAGTAGCGCTATATAAGTGCATAAAATAAATAAATAAATAAATAACTTCAAGGGCGGTTCCTGGGTCATCCAAATAGTTTATCATATGCATACAATGACACTTTATTGGTGGTCCACGCCACATCCCACCTCTAGAGGCTCCATCACAAAAGCAAATAACAGGGGCATCTCTGCCTAGTTCTTCTCTTCAGTCGAAAAGAGTCAGAGATGCCCTTTAAACTTTATGTGAGCGGTTGGTTTTAAATGCAATTAATGTAGCCACTTAAAAAAAATTCTGCGATATGCGCTAACCTTTTCAAGGTTTTTCACTTAAAGCCACAATCAACAGAATCATCTAGGAAGCTATAAATTTACAACCCAAAATATCATGTGCAATCTGCAAATTACTGGACAATTGTCTCATATTGATATCTATCATTTTGCCCAGCATTAAAATGGACTAGTTAGTGGCAATAATAGTAATAGCAAACACATTTCACAGACTAGACATGTCTTGTAACTACCTAAAATTTGTATCACGATGGTCAATATTTAAAAATATGTTGCAGTTACTGACATCTGATATTGATGGCCTATCCTGAGGATAGGTCTTTAATATATGTAGCTCAACGCAGGTTGAGCATGCCTGATCTAGAAGAACATTTGTGAGGTCAGACATTGATGTTGGATAAGAGGGCCTGGTGCAAATCTACGTTCTAGTTCCTCCCAAAGGTGTTTGATGGCTTTGAGGTCAGGGCTCTGTGTAGATCAACCAAATTCATCCACACCTACTCACCCAGTCATGCCTTTATGGACCTTGCACTGTGCACTGGGGAAAAGTCATGCTAGAACAGAAAAGGGTCTTCCACAAATTGTTCCGACAAAGTTGGAAGCATACAATTGTCCAAAATGTATTGGTATGCTGAAACATTAAGATTTCTCTTCACTGTAACTAAAGGACTTAGGCCAATCTTTGAAAAACAACCTCACATTATCCCTCCTCCACCAAACATTACAGTTGGCACAACACAGTCAGGCAGGTAATGTTCTCCTGGTATTCACCAAAACCAGATTCATCCATCAGACTGTCAAATAGAGAAGTGTGATTTTTCACTCCATTGAACATGTTTCCACAGCTCCAAAGTCCCATGGCACTGAGCTTTATGACACTTCATCTGATTCTTGGCATGGTGCCTTGGAAACCCATGCTAGCGAACCATTTTTGTGCTGATGTTAATTGCAGAGGTGGTTTGAAAGTCTTCAGTTATTGAGTTGGCAGAGTGTTTGTGATGTTTATGCACTGAGCTACCCCACTTTGTAACTTTTGTGGTCTTCCATTTTGTGGCTGAGTTGCTGTGATTCTTTGAAATAATATTGCTAACAGTTGATGATCAAATATCTAGGAGGGAAGAAATTTCATGAATGGACTCCAATGGTGGCACAATAGAATTCAGTTTGCTCCTTAGAATGACAGATTCTTTCAGAAATTTTGTAAAGGGAGACCAAGTGGCTAGGGGCTTGATTATATACAGCTGTGTCAATGAGACTGCATGAAACATCTGAATTCAATAATTAATATATGCGTCCCAATACTTTTCTCCATACACATTTATACAGTAAATATAATAATATGACGCACTGGACTGTAGATTCACCAACCAAGGTGCTCTCGGTTCAGTAGCTTCACCCTGCTACCCTTACTAAGAATATATAAATAAATGAAAAAACTGGGCACACTTGAGGATAACTGGGTACACAATTTATTACTCTAAAAATGGACCAATCACCACAAACTAAAATAAAATAAAGTAAATGACCATGTATTGCCTAATCGGGTATTGAATTTATGATAGGGTATTTAATTCATGATAAAGGTGTAGGTACCACAATTCATATTCAGTCCCAATTCATATATGTAGCAGCAGTTCATGTATACAGTAGTAATTGGGAATATAGCAGCAGTGATAGTCTATAGTAACAACGATCCTGATGAATAGCAGCAAGAAATGATAATTCTCAATACGAGCAAGAATGAATATAGCAGCAGTGATAGTCTATAATAACAGCGATCCTGATGAACGGCAGCAAAAAATGATAATTCTCAATACCACCAGCGAGGATTCTAAAAGTCAACAGCAAGGATCCTGAGTGTCAGTTCTAAATAGTCCAATAATTCATAGTAACCTTATTCCAACAGTAGCATTAATCCATATAGACTGATACCTCTGGATGATGTCCTTACGGGTCGAGCAAGTAAGGCGATGTAGCTTAAACCATGTGCAGTGGCGTCCCGCTGCTACCCTTGCTCAGCGGCATACCGCTGAAGCTTAGTACTTGGCATATAACTGTAAAGCCGGCATATGTATTAGAACGGTCTTACCAGAGTCCCGACCGATAGCTCCTGACAGCTTTGGACTTCAGTATATTAATGGTCGATGTCCTCCAAGCTGTTTATTCTTGACCGCGCTGGTGGGTTATTACACGTGCGCCTCCTTGTGCCGAAGCGATCTCCGTGAAAAAAAGCCACCTATCATGCGGTCTTCCCGGTTTCTCATGGTACCGATTAGGCCACGGTCATTCAATATTCTGGTATATAGTTTCTTACAGATTTATGTAAGAATGATGTTGGTATATTCTCTTAAAGATGTATATAGCCATCTATAGCCACTTAAAGCTGAAAATGTATGTAAGGATTTTTAGACATCTGATTGCAAACTAAAAATAAAATGATGAGAAAAATGGCTATATACATCTTTAAGAGAATATACCAACTTAGGAAGTGATTATTATAATACTTCCAGGTCTGAATCCATGCCGGTTTTTTGGACTTATTTTGACCTCTATATATGAGAGCGGTTTTTGGGGGGTCCGATTACCACTGAAGAAGGGATGTATGTAACCCCAAAATGCGTCTCTGGTCAGACCCCCCCATATAAATCTGTAAGAAACTATATACCAAAATATTGAATGACCTTGGCTCAATTGGTACCAGGAGAAACCGGGAAGACCGCATGATAGGTGACTGTATCTCGGAGATCGCTTCGGCACAAGGAGGCACACGTGTAATAACCCACCAGGGCGGTCAAGAATAAACAGCTTGGAGGACATCGACCATTAATATACCGAAGTCCAAAGCTGTCAGGAGCTATCGGTCGGGACTCTGGTAAGACCGTTCTAATACATATGCCGGCTTTACAGTTATATGCCAAGTACTAAGCTTCAGCGGGATGCCGCTGAGCAAGGGTAGCAGCGGGACGCCACTGCACATGGTTTAAGTTACATCGCCTTACTTGCTCGACCCGTAAGGACATCATCCAGAGGTATCAGTCTATATGGATTAATGCTACTGTTGGAATAAGGTTACTATGAATTATTGGACTATTTAGAACTGACACTCAGGATCCTTGCTGTTGACTTTTAGGATCCTCGGTGGTGGTATTGAGAATTATCATTTTTTGCTGCTGTTCATCAGGATCGCTGTTATTATAGACTATCACTGCTGCTATATTCATTCTTGCTCATATTGAGAATTATCATTTCTTGCTGCTGTTCATCAGGATCGTTGTTACTATAGACTATCACTGCTGCTATATTTACAATTACTACTGTATACATGAACTGCTGCTACATATATGAATTGGGACTGAATATGAATTGTGGTACCTACACCTTTATCATTATTTAAATACCCTATCATGAATTCAATACCCGATTAGGAACGACCATTAATAGAGGTTAATGTTGCAAACGTGGTTGTGTAGACATACGTAGTTTTGGCAATACACGGTCATTTACTTTATTTTAGTTTGTGGTGATTGGTCCATTTTTAGAGTAATAAATTGTGTACCCAGTTATCCTCAAGTGTGCCCGGTTTTTTCATTTATTTATACATTTATACAGTATTACTTGCTAAAGCATATTTTTTCTTATCTGCCTTTTTTTCTATTTAGGTAATGCTCTGTCCCAATCTAAGTTTTGTTCTATGGCCCTATAATTTCTGTGTATAACCCAGGTAAGACTAATGCTCCCAATCCAAATGGGCATGGGTAGCTGGGTGTTAAAAGGCAGTATATGTGAAATGTACCTCATAATGCACATATAAGATTCTGACTTACCAATTAGTGCTATTCCATTCAACCACTACCAATTCTAGAAGATGGCTGAATATGGAAATAACAGGATCAGTAGACATGTTAATGATGTGCAAATGATAAAAAAAAAGGAAACAAAATATTCAAAACATCTTGATTTATTCAGTATCGGGTATGAGCACCACATGCAGAAATACAAACACTTACATGCCTTGGCATGCTATCAAAAAAGTTATTAATGTTTTTCTGAGGAAAGTTCTGCAACGCTGAATACACTTAGGCACACTATTCATCCATAAATCAAGACTAGAGGGGTCGAGCTATTTTACATTATGTCACCCCACACCATAATTCCTAATGTGACCTTCTCTTGTGAAGCCTCTTCCTGGTGTTGCCAATGTGGTCTTCAGACCAAACTCTGGATATCATTGTATCCAAGACAAAAATAGGACTCATCGTTGAAGAGTATAGGCATCCATTCTAGCCTCCATTGCCACCTTGCTGTACAGCATGATAGCCTTTGAATGGGGTGGTGTGAGGTCAATGCAACAATGCAACACCTGTAGCTGGATATCTGGCTATTAGCCCAATATCATGCGAATACCTACTGATGGTTTGCAGGGGCATAGCTAACGGCTCATGGGCCCTGGTGCAATAGTTCAGCTTGGGCCCCCATTCCCTAAGTGCTTTGTGTGTCTTCTTATGTGGCACAAGGGTCTTTGGGCCCCCTCAGGCTCCTGGGCCCGGTAGCGACTGCTACCTCTGCACCCCCTATAGCTACGCCCATGATGGTTTGTATAGACACTGTTTTCTGTCCTAGGCTTGGGATGTGTCCAATTTCACTTGCAGTACAGAATAGATCCCTACATGCCATTTTTCTCATCAGATGATCAATCCATGCAAAGGTTTGCCTCTGTGCACCTCTTTCTGTCATTCCAGTTCATTGGTTTTCTCACAACCACACATCGATGAACAGTGCTAACATCTCAATCTAGGTGCACATCCATATGCTGGAGTGATAAACCATGGTCTCTTAAGTTAAGGATTCTTTTCCTTTCAGTTTGTGATAAATAGTGATAATTGGCACATCGAGAAACAGGAGGCATTGCACAATCGTACCCCACATCTTGATCTGATTTTTGAGGTTTCATGTGGTTAAAAAATGTTGCTTTCAATCTGGCTTTTATACCTGTCCAACATACCACAGACTTGAGATAGGTGCTTAAAAATATGATCATCTGCAGATGTTAACAACACCTGCTACTTCTTTGACTTGTATAACCTTGCGGCTTGTCCTTCTTGGTGTTGCAATTTCAATGTTGAGTAGTATTAGGGATATTAAATACAGTTTATGTGATGTAAATTATACTAATTATACTCAAACAAACAAGAAAATTATGCATTTCTGCTATAAGCATGAAGTCAGTGTAACCAGTGTGAGATTTCCTTATTGGTGACACAGTAAACCATTAATTATACTTTAGAATTAGGGCTCTAAAATTTGGCAGATTGCATACAGCATGATATCAAGGAAGGCTATAAAGATGCCATAATTACTAACTTTTTAATATCGTGTATAACCTAATAAAATATTATTTACTCGATAACTTGCATTTATAAAAGTGTTTACTCATAATTCAGATAAGGCACATTTACTGATGTTTCTCCTATCATTATCTTTAGGCAAATATATTTGCCTCAAGCAAGAACCTACTTACAGATGTAAAATTAAGTATAATAATAATTGAAGAGACTTTTACATTAAAATATCATGCACTATTTAAGGGCAGCATATTATAACCATTCAAATGCAAAATTATACCCCAGGCCACAAAATATTATTGTGCTGTTTTTCTAATAATTAAGAAGAAAGAACCCAATAGTTATACTTATGGGTCCGCTGCATTCATGAAACCAGTGCTCCTACCAATAATTGACGTCTGTTTACAGATGTGTCTGCACAAATTAGTGATTGTCAATCATGAATGTGTAGGAAGGGATAAAAAGGGGGGAGTGCACAATATGAGTAATTTATACTGTAGGGCCAAATGTTTTAAGACATTGTTTCTAATAAGTAGGTTTATCCATTTTACCTGTCAATGCTGTGTTAAAATCAGGCATATATAGTCTTGCAATCTCAATAGACAAACATTAGAAGTATAAGGGTATATTTACATGCTGTTGATTTGTTGACATTTCTATATCTGAAAATCAGCTCCAGTCATCTAGATTTTTGCAAGCCCTGATCAGATGAATAGGGCAGTTGCAGATATTTCTGCAACAAATTGGCTGCATGTGAATTTTTCTTTGAGCCAGCCAAAGACATTAGATCTGTGTTAGCTGAACTTCCTAATTTCAGGTGAGCATCACGCCCATCATCTGGATGTCAACATGCCCAATCCTCTTGTTAGCTAGAGCTGTCTGGCAATGACATACTCCGCTCTGCCTATTGAGAACACACATACATGCTCAGCTTGACAATGGGTCTCAAGGTTTGCATGACAAAATTCACAGTGTGGCTGGGATTTCCAGCCTGAATTATACTTGCGTGAAATGGGCCTTTGGGACTGATCGGAGAGTTACTAAGACTCCATTTCAGTTGTAGTAAAAAAGACTGCTGGAGTTAGATGCACTAAATTTGTCAAAAGCACAGTCTCTTGCAGTCCATGGACCAGAAATTCAAAACTGAGCTGCTCACCCCACTAAACCGCACCACTTTTCTCACCAGTTTTGGTGAGAAGCACAAAAAGTCACATCATTTGTTACAAATTAATAATTATGTTACAAATATGTTATGTGCCATAATTTGCAACAGTTTTTTTGCACAACAAAACTTTAATAAATCTGTCCCCATGTGCCAACATGCCCACAAAGGGTCAAAGCAGTGAAAATAATAAATTTTTGCCTATTTTACTATACTCATCCATTTATACCCAGACCATAATTATTCTGTGTTTTCTGGGGACACTATATCTCTTTATGGAGAGTGCCAAGTCATGTCTCAAGGCCTGTTTAAAAGCTTGAACATTGACTTATCGCTACCTTACATCTGGTGGCATTAGAGGCAGAGCTTGCTAGGAGCTCATTTACATACCTTCTTCTCTGTGTTTTCTAGTCATTGTTAATTACTGTATGTCATCACACAGAAGCAATTAAAGAGGGAAAATTGTCAAAACTATGTAAAATGATAATTTTGCAAGAAGGAGAATTAGGTAAGTTTCCTATGGCTTTGTAATACATTTTAATTTGTTTAACCGGACATAATTGACATTTCTAAGCCTTCATTTGTATTCATACCGCATGTTCTGCAAATGTGTCAATGACATACATGTGTTTGTTAAATCCCAACCTTTCTCGTGTTTCTCTAATTACAGCTGTTGCCCATCGAGCAATTACAAAACATATTCTATACAAAGGGCAGCGTTTTCTCTGAAAAATGACCTGTCTTCCAAGGACAACTGAAAGATGTAAAACTGCAATCAGAGTAAAATGATGAAGTGGCTAGAGGCAGTCATAGTACTGAAAGTGCACTGGTGAATTTATTTTCATTTTCTATACCATTGGATTCATTAGAACAGGGGTGGGGAACCTTTTTGCTGCCGAGGGCCATTTGCATATTTGTAACATCGTTCAGCAGCCATACAAAATTGTCAACTTAAAAATTTGACGGTTGTATTTGGTCAAACATATAAGTGACTTAGGGGTAAGTTACAGAAATTGCGCTTCAATTAAAAAAAATCTAGAGCGCTATATTTTTGCAACACAAGTATATTACAAATAGTACAGGCGCCATTTTGACCACACATAGCTGTCTAATGTTTAAGTTAAGAATGTTAAATATTTAGCTCTTTATTTGGCATTAATGGCAGCCAAGCTAAACCCAGAGCGGTCCAGAGAGGGGTTTGCCCAGCTTTCACTCTCCCTGCCACTGTCCCTGCCTCTTTCTTCGCAACTGTCCCTACCTTTGTCCCTTTCTCAGCCTCAGATCTTCCCCCCACCTCCATCAGCTCAAATCAACCTCCTATCAGACCCCCAGCCTACATCAGCCTCAGATGAGACCCACATCAGACCATCCCCAGCCTTAGATCAGGCCCCAAACCTCAGATGACACACCAATCAGACCTCCCAACCTCAGATCAGACCCCCATCAGACCCTTCCTAGCCTCAGATCAGCCCCCATCAGAACCCCCAGCCTCAGATCACACCCCCATCAGACCTCCCAACCTCAGATCACCCCCCATCAGACCTCCCAACCTCAGATCACCCCCCCATCAGACCTCCCAACCTCAGATCAGACCCCTATCAGACCCTTCCTAGCCTCAGATCAGCCCCCATTAGACCCTCCCTAGCCTCAGATCAGCCCCTGTCAGCCCCCCCAGCCTCAGATTACACCCCCATCAGATATCCCGACCTCAGACCCTCCCAAGCCTCAGATCAGCCCCCATCAGACCCCCTAGCCTCAGATCAGACCCCTATCAGAGCCCCAGCCTCAGATTAGACCTCCTGAGACTCAGATCAGACCCCCTAGCCTTAGATCAGACCCTAATCAGTCCCCCAGCCTCAGATCAGACCCTCCCAGGCTCAGATCAGCCCTCCCAGCCTCAGATCAGCCCCCATCAGACCTCCCAGCCTTAGATCAGCCTCCCCCAGCCTCAGATCAGACCCCATCAGACACTACCCACCCTCATATTATCCCCAATCAGAACTCAGATCATACATTTTAAAAAAAACAAAAAAAAAAAAACTTATCTCTCCAGCTATGGACGGAGCTGCCTCTTGGAAGATTCACTTACCCTCCATGGTCTTCTTCCTGCTGCACTGTACTGTGGCACAGCGTCAGGTCATAGTGCGCGTCTACATGCACTATGTCCTGACTCAGGACACAGCGTGGGGCCGGAAGAAGACCAGGAAAGGTGAGTACAGCTAGCAATGCGCTGTTTTCACCTTCCTGTGCCTCCCGCATGCTTATTAGCATTTTCCGGCAGGGGCAGTGGGCCACATAAAATGGTCTCACCAGCTGCATACGGCCCGCGGGCCAGAGGTTCCCCACCCCAACATTAGAGTAAGCATTGGATCTTGCAAAGGGACTCTTTTACAACTGGACCAACAGAGGACTATTTCAAAGTGCAACTTATGGGACTTGAACTTAGTTTCATAAATCTGAGTCAACTTTCTTTTTCCGTCCTCTCTCTTCAGTAGTAAAATACATTATAGCTATACACAGGGGCAGATGTCTACCCAACTTGGGCCCCCCCCATTAATAATATTTTTTTTCTGTATGAAGAGGCTGCAGCGCTTTGTCAGTGTCACAGTCTCTTCCTAGGCCATATGACGTCACATTCATCGTTCACGTGGCCGAGGTGCAGCTCTGTCCCATCTGAGTGATTGGGGCTGAGCTGAAATACCAAGCGCAGTGCTATCAAATGGACAGAGCTGTGCTTGGTAAGGAGCAAAGAGGTTGCGGCGCTCACTGAAACATCGCGGTCTCCTCAAACAGCTGATTGGCGGGGGTGCCAGGAGTCTGACTCCACCATCTCATGACTCTCTGAGTACAGATGTCATAGATGTTACCTGCAGTCCTATGTAACACCCCACATGACACAGTGAATTATTGTGTTATGTGGGGTGTTGCATAGGACTGCAGGAAACATGTACAACATTATCTGCACACAGAAATTTATCACTGTTATCTGGGCTGTTACATAGGACTGCAGGTGACAAATTAAAATTTTAGCTGCCAAATTTAAGGTCACAGTAGGGAGCCATCTGTACATATAGGGGAATACAGCACCACATACCTCTTACATCCAGTGACTTCTCCTGTCATGTAGATCTTCTCTTTCCTCTTCTCCTCCGTTTTACCCAGACCTCCATGACTAATTCCTCCAGCCGCATCTCGTCTCTACACAGAGTTTGTTACAAAGACACGTTAGATTTCTCATAATTGGGGTCATTTATCAAACTGGTGTAAAGTAGAACTGGATTAGTTGCCCATAGCCACCAATCAGATTTCACCTTTCATTTTTCAGAGGAGCTGTCAAATATGAAAGCTGGAATCTGTTGCTATGGACAACTAAGCCAGTTCTACTACAACAGTTTGATAAATTACCCCAAAGATCTCTATGGTGTTTACAGCATTTATAATGTCCTCATTACAATTCCCACCATGCCCTGCTGGAGGCTGATAGCTGTAAGCAGTCTTTGCATGCTGGGAGTTGTAGTTTTGCAACAGCTGGAAGGCTGAGTTTGCCCACACCTGAGATAGAAGGATCTTCTATCTTCATTCAGCAGGACCTGCGATGACGTCATCGCAGGTTTATGGCAGGTCCTGAAGAATGAAGAGGATGCCGGCTGCGCTATCACGTGGAAGAGATGAGTTTTTTTAAATTATTTTTAACCCCTCAATGCCCATTTTTTTAGCATTCTATCTTAAGAATGCTATTATTTTCCGTTATAAGCATGTTATAACGGAAAATAATAATGTCACCTGAACACTGAACCCGAACATGGTTATAAGTGAATAAGTCCGGGTTCGGGTCTGGGAACCTGAACTCGCAAACTTTGCAGTTCGGGTTCGCTCAACCCCATTCACAAGCTTTTTCTCTCATCAATATCAGACTAAACCCCACACCCCAACGGGTCACCTATAATAATTCTATTTTTTATTGCAAGGGGGGGGGGGGGGCAATTCTGAGTTTTGTTGTGGGGCCCCATGATTTCTATGTATGCCCCTGGTTATACATAAGAATGTAAGAATCCTGCTCCTCATATTAAATTCAATATGATTTTAGTTATAAACAAGTGAACAAAAAAAAAAAAAAAAGAAAAAAACGAAGGTAAAGGACCATTAAAGTGACTCTCCAGTTCAAGAAAAAAAAATTCACATTAATTGTAGAAAATAAACGTACATGATGACCTCCTTTTCATCATTTTGGCTGCTGATCCACTAATTCTTGGGCTCCTTTTCTGTCATCCAGGATGGCTGCACCAGTTCGAAGACTATATGATACATACTGTGCATTGTTGGCCCAAGACACTAACTACTTATAAAGCCCTGCTATTGGATTGGCAGGAACTGTTCATTTGAGCAGTGCTAGCCAATCCAAGGAACATAGCAAATGTTTTGGTCTGGGCTACGAAATGCAAAGTATCCAGCAAGCTGTTGGAGAAGTGGAGCCAAGATGAAATGGAGGACACTAGATAGAGTGTTCTGTTTTTTCTTGTACTAGAAGGTCGCTTTAATATAAACATCCTAATTAATTTAACACTTTTACTACATAAGATGAGTTTGCCCAAGAGTAAGGGCTGTATTAGATGTGCTGAGGCCCAGCCAGATCATCACAACCATTCACAGAATGCTTGTTAGCGATGATCTGCCTGTATAAAAGTGCTTCTGATTACCTTATGAATGAGCAAGTGATTCTGTTTAATCGCTCTGCTGTAGAGAAGTCATGATTTTGTATGAGGATGAGCATTGACATTAACGATTGCTCCTCCCCCTACAGCGGAGGAGATCGCCGCATGTAATTGCAGCTATCTCCTTCACTGACGAGCAGACGATTGTCAGAAAGGACCACTTCCTTCCAGACAATCGTCAGCCTCATCTGCAGGTCTAATACAGCCCTAAGAGTAATACTTAGCATCCAAATTAATGTTTGAGTGTACCAGTGAACAGTTAGTTAGATAACAGTTTCAATTAGTCCATTAAACACTATACCTCATCCTCATGAGAAGAAAAAATGTATTTTCTTTTTCCCCAGGTTAGACTTTGTAATTGAAAGTGCTTTGTATCTCATATGTATGATTGACTGGAGACCAATATTCTGCTAGTGAAGGAGTCATTGGACTTTTACATGCAGGGAGAATGGTCATATTTTGCAAAAAACATAAGCCAAAATCTGAGGTGGGAGACGTATTTGTAGATAGTAACTGATTAAGGGTTAAACACAGAAAACCAAAAGGGTTTCAGAATGGGACATGTGCAGTGTCCTGGTGGCCCACTACATAAAGGATTATGGGTATGTAAGACAAAAAGTTAACTAGTTAGCATCATGGCTAAGTTGCTATGTGGCTGCTGGGTGTGGGCTGGTCCCCCCCCCCCTAGTGTTTGGTAAGCTAGTCAGTTCTGTGTAGGCTGTGAGTGAGCAACAAGAAGAAGGGCTGAACAGGCAAAACCCTGCCTCTGTAAGCATATTAAAAGCAACTGAGGAACAGACTCGTGTGAACCAACCTCTGTGAAATGAAATTGCTACAAGAAGTTTAACAGCTATACAAAGGAGAGTGCTGAGTATTTGTCAGAGAAGATAAAACATATATTTTGGGCTATAGAATTCCCTGTATCCTATTTGGGATGATTAACATCATGGCCCTCTCCATATTAAGATGGCAGTCTACAACGTGTATGATAAGAATTGTACCTATCACTGCCAGCATGTGTATTACAAACTGCTGAGATTGCTAGTAAACCGGTTCATCAGTTACCTCAAACTGGCCTTGTTATTGCATGCACCAACACCTGCACTGCCACGGCATCATACTTTGCCATTTACTCTGGAGCCCTGCTTTGCACCCCCAACATCCAATTACATTAAGGTCTCCCTGAACCACCAACAGGCAGGAGAATCCCCAAATCCACGGTGTAGCCCAAGGGAAAAAGGATGCTCCCTCTTCTCACTGTATGGCGGGAATACCTCAGTTAGGACTACCCCCCCCCCCCCCCCCGACTAATGTTCACCAAGTGTGGAGATCAATGTTTTGTGATCCACAGCATCTCTAATATAAATCAGAATAATTCTGATTGATTTTGGAATGGCTATGACAGCTATTTCACCTTATTACAGATTCACGCAACACAGAGCCGTAATACAGTACATCCATGCATATGAGGCTTTAAAGGGCATCTGTCAGCAGATTTGTACCTATAAAACTGGCTGACCTGTTGCATGTGCTCTTCACTGCTTAATGCAATGCATCTGTGTTGGTCCCATGTTTATATGTGCCCGCATTGCTGAGAAATATGTTTATATTATAATATATGTAAATGAACCTCTAGGAGCAACAGGGGCATTGCCATTACTCCTAGACATACAGCTCTCTCTGTAATTGCCATGCCTTCTGTACTTTCATTGACTTTAGGAGAAGTCAGGATCGATAACATTTATACTGCCTGGCCCTGTCAATCAAAGTGCAGGGGATGTGGCATTTACAGAGAGAGCAAAGATTCTAGGCAGAACAGCAACGCTCCCGTTGTTCCTAATGGCTCATTTGCATACAGTTAAGTCCAGACATATTTGGACAGTGACACGAGTTTTAGCATTTTAGCTGATTACCAAAACACATTCAAGATACAGTTATATAATCAATATGGCCTTAAAGCGCAGACTCTCAGATTTAATATGAGGGCATTAAAATTCTAATTGGAGGAAGTGATAAGGAATTATAGCTCTTTAATATGAAGCTGCCTCTTTTTCAAAGGACAAAAGGTAATTGGACATTTATCTCAAAAGCTATTTAATGGCCTGCATGGACTATTCCCTTGTTAATCCATCATCAATTAAGCAGGTAAAAGGTCTGGAGTTGATTCCAGGTGTGGCATTTGCATTTGGATGCTGTTAGTGTGAAACCACAACATGTGGTCAAAGGAAGTTAAACAGACCATCATTAGGCTAAAAAAAAGAAGAAATCCATGAGAGACATAGCAGAAATGTTAGGAGTGGCCAAATCAACAGTTTGGTGACTTCTGGTAAAAAACAAAAAACAAATGCTCACTGGTGAACAATGGACATCAATGTCAGACAACAGTGGTGCATGATCACATAATCCTTTCCACGGTGAAGAAAAACCCCTTCACAACATCCACCAAAGTAAAGAACACTCTTCACGAAGTAGGTGTATTAGTATCTAAGTCTACCATAAAAAGAAGACTTTATAAGAGCAACCACAGAGGGTTCACCACAAGGTGCAAGTCATTAATCTACCTAAAAATAACAAGGACAAATTACATTTTGCAAAAAAAAATCTAAATAAGCTAGCCCAGTTCTGGAACTGCATTCTTTGGATAGATGAAACTAAGATCAATCTGTACCAAAAATAATGGGAAGAAGAAAGTATGGAGAAGGCTTGGAATGACTCATGACCCAAAACACACTATATCCTCTGTAAAATATGGTGGAGGCAGAGTGATGGCATGAGCATGCATGGCTTCCAATGGAACTGGGTCACTAGTGTTTATTGATGATGTGACTAAAGACAGAAGCAGCCGGATGCATTCTGAAGTGTACAGGGATATACTTTCTGCTCAGATTCAACCAAATGCAGCAAGGTTGATTGGAAAGTGTACAGATGGACAATGACCCAATACTTACTGCAAAAGCAACCCAGGAGTTTTTTTTTTAAGAAAAAGAAGTGTAATATTCTACAATGGCTGAGTCAGTCACCAGATCGCAACCTGATGAAGCATGCATTTCACTTATTTAAGACAAAGCATAAGGCAGAAAGACCCACAAAAAAGCAACAACTGAAGACAGCTGCATTAAAGGCCTGGCAAAGCATCACAAAGGAGGAAACTCAAAACTTGTTGATGTCCATGGGTTCCACACTTACCTGCAAATGATTCTCTACAAAGTATTAAAATGAATATTTTATTTATGGTAATTTATGGTTAATTTATCCAATTACTTTTGAGTCCCTGAAATGATGAGGCTTTGTAGAAAAATTGTTGCAAATCCTAACATTTCACAGGAAATTTTTGTTCAGACCCTTGAATTAAACCTGAAAGTCTACACTTCAATTGTATCTCAGTTGTTTCATTTCAAATCGAATATGGTGGCAGAACCCAAATCATGAAGATTCTGTTGTGATATTTTTGGACCTAACTGTGTATTTAAACTACACTTTTCTCAGCAATGTGGGCACTAGAGATGAGCGAATTTTTCAAAAATTGGATTCGCTGGTTCGATTAATTTTTTTGGGAAAAATTTGGTTCGGTCCAAATTTATTTGTGACGAATAGCGTTAAAAAAATGGCTATTTCCTGGCTTCAGAGAGCCTTTAAAGTGGTGTAGAACACTGTGCCTTGTAGTAACACGCATAGGGAGTTTGCTCTGGTAGTGAAATAATAATGTGAGTCTGTATGACATGCAGATGACGGGCGTCGCTCTTAGAATCACTGCACACTTCACTTATTTGGGCAGTCACAGGGCCAAAACTAACCACATAACTCAAGTGTGAACTTAGCCTTACAGGCGAATGTTAGCGTAAGAAGACGCGCACTCCTTTTACACCGTTGTCAGCTGATTCCACATAGATGTAAACAGGACCTGTTCTATTAAACGCTTATACAAGTAGAGCCCCTCGAAGAGTGGAGAGGGTGTCAGCAATAAGTTTGTGTTGACGTCACTGATTATTTTGCCCTTCCTCTGATCCGTCAGAACAATAACCCCCAAAAAACCGATCCTGTCTTCTGAGCATCCGCCTTCACTCGGTCAGTATTTGGTCAGTAATCCATCATCCAAAACAGAGATGACACGTGAATGGAATATTTGCATGTTTCTGTGTTTTGTACCCACTCCTGCTTTTGGCTACCAAATCACAAGCCAATTCTGATGGGACTATACAGGCCTTACAGCAGCTATACAGACAGAATCCGTTGTGCGTCTCATTTTTCCTTCCTTCTGACAGATCAGAAGAAGGGTCAAATAAATGATGATGTCACCCAGGCTGAAAGGCAAAATAGTGGCCCAGTCATGAAGTGGGGAGGGTGGCACAATGACAATGTGGAGGTGGCAGCAGCATCAGGAGACCAGAGTGGCAAGATGACATAGTGTAGAGGTGGAAGCAGGAGCATGAGGAGGCCACAGAGTGGCACAATGACAGTGTGGAGGTGGCAGCAGCAGAATCAGAAGGCCACAGAGTGGTACAATGACATATTGTGAATATATCACTGCACTGCAGAATGGCAGAATGGCAAAATGGCAAATAGGCCCTATTTTTTTTCCACAACACAAAAGGCTTTTCAACTGATAGGTGCAATGATGAACAGCAAATATATTTTTATTTTGCCACTGATGCACGGCAAAATAGGCTTTTGAGTATATTACTGCACTGCAGAACAGCAATTAGGCCCTAATTTTTTTCCACTTTTCCACAACACAAAAGGCTTTTCAATAGATAAGTGCAACCGCAAACTGGGCTTTAGAATATATCACTGCACCACTCAAGGGCTAATATATTTTTCTTTTGCCACTAATACATGGAAAAAGGGGCTTTACAACATATAACTGCACCACACAAGGGCAAATAAGACATGCTTCCTTGTAATAAACCCTGTTATTGGCTATTTCAAACCGCACTTGCACCCCAATAACAAGAACCGTTTTCTGGAATGACTGAGCTGTATAATGGCAATTTGGACCCCAGTCAGTGCACCAAGGTGTAATAGGTTTGTTTCTATTACCCAGTTTATAACCTCCCCTACTGTACCCTGTACCCCACATAAATGCTGTGGAATGATTCCTCCCTATTCTTTCTCTGCACGTATAAATCATTTTTTCACCACAATCCAGTCTTTCCAGTGAATCCAGTCTGTCCCTAGCACCTGCAGACACGTCTCTCCCTACACTAAGTACGTTGGTAAATGGCAGAATCTAAGATGGCTGCCACTATTTATTGGGCTCTGACATCAGAGGGCTAGCTGGCTGCTGATTGGCTGCATGCATGGCATTATGGGTGATCCCGCCTTCCCAGTGTTCCTTTCTCCATTTCCTCACACGTGCAGCAGCCATTTTAGGAAAAAATGCAATTCGCTACCATGAAGGTGGAGGAAATTCGGCTTCAGTGTGAATCAAATTTTTCCTGAAATTCGGATCTAATTCCACATATGAACATGGGGCCAACACAGATGCCTTCAGCCCAAAGCACACATGTAAAAGGTCAGCCAGTTTCATTTGTACAAATCTGCTGACAAATGCCCTTTAAAATATAAAATGCATGGAGTAATATACATTAAGTGTTACAAGTGAAAAAACTAAATTGTTTAGTGTCAGAACTATCTTCAAACTGTACAACTCTTGTGTAACAGAGAGCCGCAGTGTACCACTGTGTGTGGCTGTAGTAGTGTTGAGCAAAGCATTTGAAGTAGAATGTGGTCCGAAGTTTAGGAAAACTTCGATTAGCAACAAATTTCCTCACACTTTGTGGTAATGAATCAGTTTTTCCTAAAATGGCGACTGCATGTGTTTACAAAGTGAAAGTAAGAAGTTAGTCAGTTATGACGAAGGACATTGAGTATGTCTGAAACACGTAAACAGAAGTAACAGAGATTCTGTCCCCACACATGTATGAATTGAATGATTTGAATTCAATAAAGAACCCATGGATTTTATGACCAGTACTGGATTCCTCTACATATGCTAAACGGTCCTGACTCATTTGGGCATGGCTTAAGTCCTTATCTCAGGTGAGCTGGAGTTTCCTGTTTTGTTTGACCTTGCAGCCAGCCAATCCACAGATAGCTATCCGCTGTGATGTCGCAGCCCTACAAAACCCTCATCCTGCATGGTCTCCGACATTGTCCTGTGAGCTGAGCAGAGACATAGATGTGGCAAGTGCTCATGCGCTAGGGACAGTGTTGCTGAAAATGATTAATGGAAGAATATTGAAGAGGGAGACTGCAGGGAGAGTGCAGGGAGACTTATTCTGTGTCAGTTTCATTTATTTATTTCTACATTTACTTATTCCTACATCAGCCATAAACTATCAGCAATTCAATACAAATAAGATGAAAGCCTTTGTTATTCCACTGCCAGCGTGCCAACCAATACATCCAGTCTGCGCCTCTTATGGAGGCCAGGTCTTAATGATGACCATCCTCATCTTTTGCTGGCTTTACTTCTTCAAAATCATCCTTCAAAGCCTCCATGTCCTAGAAAAGTCAGCTAGATGCAGAGGGAGAAGGAGCTGGATGTTTCTGATGACATATCCTCATTGATATTAGACAATGTGGAAAAGGAGAAAAAGAAGATGGCAGAAGAAGGGCTCTCACTGTAGGGTAGGAGAGCGCTGGGGTTGGAGAAGTGGGTATGCCAGAGCTGATTAGTATTCTGCGTTTACTGTAAAATAACCTGCAGGAGATTGAAGGCAAGAACAACAATAATATGTACTGTGTATTGCCTGCCCACCTAACCAGCCAAACCCCATACCAGAAAGAGCTCCTGATTAAAGGTGCCGCACTGCCATTAACAACGAGGAAGGACTATACAGTGCAGTCTTCATTATTAAATGAAAGGCAGCTGCGGGCTTATTGGCCATGCAGTTCTCCACCATAACATGGCCACAACCCGCCGACAGCACAGCCGTACCCTAAGGCAGAGTGGCCTGGGTATTCCTGATTTATAACGATTCATTATGAATGAATTCATAACATGCAGCATACACTTGTACTGTATAAGACATCCTTTATACGTATGCTTTTTTCCTGCATATTTTTTGTTTGTGCAAGGCACCATTAATTTAGATTCTTTTTCATTGCATTTTTTACAAGTCTTTTTAAGAAAGGTCATGTTCCCTCCAACTTTTTTCAGTTTATTTAGCTTTAAAAGCAATAACTTTCTTCTTGTGGTTACTTAAATAGTTTTTGCATGCATTTTGCAGAATTTCTTGCAGGTTTATTTTATGTCATTTTTATTTTAGTATTATTTTGTTTTTATTTTTTTAAACCTGGGAAAGGGAACACAGTTTATTATTCACACTTTGATTTTTTTTAATAGTACAAAGTACAACAAAAATATTTTTTAAAGGAAATCTGTCAGCAGTTTGGACCATGATAAACTTCTGACAACACTAGTTAGGGGCTAGGGACAGAAATTCAAATATATCTTTGGTCAAACTTCTAATATCAGGAGTAGTGTGAATATGACATTTTATTCTTCCAGGTTATGCTTCTCAAGTGCAATAGAAAATGAGTTTTACTGTGAAGTGCTCTCTGACTCGTGCTGCTTCATAGCCCCTGTCTTCTGCTCCAAGGGACAGTTGTAGTATCCAGTCAATCCCTCAGCGCCTATAGTCACCACTCAGAGCAGAGAGGAGACGCAGCGAAGTAGCTCAATGCAGAGAAAGCACTGCACAACGGAGCTCTGCCCCCATTGCACTTTAAGAGCAAAATCTTGCACAATTAAAGATTATGGGGGACATTTATTAAGACCTGCGTTTTAGACTTAATAAGCCCTATACCTGGCGGTGGATCTGCTGGAGTTATGAAGAGGTGCCGGCCTCTTCATAACTTCAGCGGATCCACCGCCGCTTCTAAATGTAAGATAGCTTCTCTGCTGTCTTACATTTAGACCTTTGTGCTGCAATCTGCGCCAGAAATATGCCTAATATTAATGTTTAATAAATGGCCCCCTATATTCTCACTTGCGTCCTCTTTCAGTTATAATCTATATGATCTAGGGATATATAGTTTATAGCCTCTGGAGGGAGTAAGGGGCAAGAAACTGTGGTGAGGGCAAATATTGTCATTTTTTTAATTATTTTTTATTTTGTTTTGTATTTATTTTACACATTGTGCCCCCCTTAATGAGTAGTCCAGTCTCTTTACCTGTGGAAAAAAACACACCTGCTTTCTGCCACTCCATACTAGCATTCGGTCCCACTGGCTCCCTTCACTGGTCTTCCAGTCCCTTTCTGTAAACTTCCTGAATGATGGGCTCACATGTGCTACTGCAGCCAATGCCTTACCTCAGTGGTGACGTGTTCCCAAGAAGCACATCACTGCAGATTCACTTTCCATTGGGGGACATGTCCCCACTGAGGCCAGTCATTGGCTGCAGCGGCACATGTGGTCCCGTTTAACCAGGTTTACAGTCAGTGATGGAAACCAAGTGAAGGGAGCCAGGGAGCTGAAACGGAGGGGCGTTGAGCCACATACACCAGCCAGGGGTTTAAATTTGGAAATGAGAAAAAAGTTGGAAAATGCCTTTTGGGACAGGAGCAGGAAGCAAGATGGCAGCTGCCTGATCTCTATAAACGGTGTTCAAAAATGCTCATAGTCAGAGCATTCTATATACCTTCCTATAAAATCAGAGGCATACAGAGGTAAGTAAAGCCCTGTGCACCTATATAAAACACAAATATAATATGGTCTGTGTATATGTGGTCTAAAGCCAGTTATTGGCATTAGATAGAAGTTGGTTGATGGTTGAACAGCAGTTGAACGGTCATCTGGTGAATGATCATTTCACAGACACGGCCATACACACTTTAGTCCATACTGACCGTTACAGTTGTTTAAAATGCTTATGCATGTTACATACAATTAAACCTGGTTAGTGTTGAGCGAACAATTCGAAAATCATTCGTTTTCAAAAAAGTTCGGGTTCGGGTCCGGTGTTCGTCGATTACTTCCCGCTTTCTGAAGGGCTGCACAGCAGCCAATCAGCTAGCGTTTTACTTCTTGCCCTAAGAGCCCATCACAGCCATGCCTACTAATGGCATGGATGTGATTGGCCAAGTGCAGCATGTGACCCAGCCTCTATTTAAGCTGGAGTCACGTAGCGCCGCACGTCACACTGCTCTGACTAGTGTAGGGAGAGGATGCAGTTTCTGTGAGGGCGAGATAGGCAGGGATAAAGAAGTGATTGAATGATCTACCTTTCTACACCTGTGCATCAGAACAACTCAGCTGAGCTGTTCACTGAAAGTCACTATTTTGTTGAGACTGGCCAGAGCGATTTTTACTGGCACATGTAACTGGGCTGACCGGCGGTGGCCATTTTGGGACTTGTGGTGCGCCAGCACTTGCTGCCACAGAGTGTAAACCAAAGCTCCAAAGAAGTTAAAAATCTACACCTGTGAATCAGAACAACAGCGATTCAGCTGCTCAGTCAAAGTCAATTTTTTTCTGGCTGGGCAGACTGTTTTCTGGCACATGTTACTGGGCTGATAGGCGGCGGCCATTTTGGGACTTGTGGTGCTACAGCAAAAGCTGCCACAACGTCCATTAATCTAATGTAATAGTCGATTTTTTCATAGATATACTACATCAGGGGTTTGGCTGTGCTTGTGTCACCCATACTAACTGCAAAGATATTTAATATATCAGTGGTGAAACTGAAAGTAACCCACTTGGATAGCAAATCCCATGAATGTGCTGTTCCAGCTAGGCTAGCCAGTGCCACTACTTTGTCCAATACTGTCAGCCAGAAATATATTTTTTTTTATGTGCCAGAAATATAAATTAGAAAAAGCTTTCACCGTAATAATAAAATTATTCTGGTGTTAGACCAGAAGAAGCACTCCTGTTGTAATTAATACTGTAAAAAGGCTTAGGCAATGTTTCTCCCAGTGTGGGAAATTTATCTAGCAAAACTAGCATTTTAACAATTCCGGTGTTCTGAAATACCAGCAGTCCTCTTGTAATTAATACCGCCAAAAGGCATTATATCGTCCAGTGTTGTAATTTTGGTGAAAAAAAGGCCAATTTAATCAATCTGGTGTTTGTTAGACCAGAAAAACTAGGCCTCACGTTTTCACTCCTCTAAAAAGGAATTATATTTCCACGTGTGGGAATCTATGTACCAAAACTAGCATTATAAAAAATCTGGTGTCCAATTAGCAGCAGTGTTCTTGTAATTAATACCGCCAAAAGGCATTATTGTCCAGTGTTGTAATTTTGGTGAAAAAAGGCCAATTTAATCAATCTGGTGTTTGTTAGACCAGAAAAACTAGGCCTCACGTTTTCACTCCTCTAAAAGGAATTATATTTCCCGTGTGGGAATCTATGTACCAAAACTAGCATTATAAAAAATCTGGTGTCCAATTAGCAGCAGTGTTCTTGTAATTAATACCGAAAAAGGAATTATATCTTCCAGTGTGGGAATTTTGGGGCTAAAAATAATATATTTTATTGTGGTGCGAGTTGAATCGCAACAATGAGGAAACATTCTATTAAGGGACGAGGACGCAGTCGTGGTGGTGTCCGTGGAGCCTCTGTTGCTGGCAGAGGACGTGGCCGCTCGGCCTCAGGCGCACAAAGTAGTGAAACAACTCCCTCAAGTAGCCGGCAGAATTTACAGCGATATTTGGTGGGGCCCAATGCCGTTATGAGGATGGTAAGGCCTGAGCAGGTACAGGCATTAGTCGATTGGGTGGCCGACAGTGCTTCCAGCACGTTTACCACATTGTCTTCCGCCCAGTCTTCTGCGGAAAGCGCACAGGTGGCACCTGAAAACCAAGCCCATCAGTCTGTCACATCACCCCCATGCATATCAGGGAAACTGGCTGAGCCTCAAGTTATGCAGCAGTCTCTTCTTCTGTTTGAAGACTCTGCCCCCACGGTTTTCCAGGGCGTCCACCGATCCCTTCCCCAGCGGTGGAAGACATTCCATGCACTGACGCACAACCACTTATGTATCCAGATGATGAGGACATGGGAATACCACCACAGCAGAGTGACCGAGTGTCTGATGATGACGAAACACAGGTGCCCACTGCCGCGTCTTATTGCAGTGTGCAGACTGAACAGGAGGAGGTCAGGGAGGAAGACTGGGTGGAAGACGATGCAGAGGACGATGAGGTCTTAGACCCCACATGGACTGAAGGTCATTCCGCTGACTTAAATAGTTCAGAGGAAGAGGCAGTGGTGAGACCGAGACAACAGCGAAGCCAAAGAGGGAGCAGGGGCAAAGCAGAACAGCCGCCGTCCAGAGAGTTCGCCTGCTATTGGCAAGCGCCAACAGGGACCCAGCACCCCAAAGGCATCTTCAAGGAGTTCCCTGGCATGGCACTTCTTCAAACAATGTGCTGAGGACAAGACCAGAGTGGTTTGCACGCTGTGCCATCAGACCCTGAGGCGAGGCATTAACGTTCTTAACCTGAGCACCACCTGCATGATCAGGCATCTACATGCAAAGCATGAACTGCAGTGGAGTACACACCTTAAAAACAAGGAACCCGCTCAGGCTCCCCCTGCTCCCTCTACCGCTGCTGCCTCGGCTTCCGCCTTGAGAGGAATGTTGCCACCTGCCGAGCAGCAAACAGAGGATGTGCCACCGACACCACCACCACCACCGCCACCTAGCGTCTCCATTATTTCACACAGCAGCGTTCAGCTCTCCATATCTCAAACCTTTGAGAGGAAGCGCAAATTCCCACCTAGTCACCCTCGAGCCCTTGGCCTGAATGCCAGCATTTCTAAACTACTGGCCTTTGAAATGCTGTCATTCCGGCTGGTGGACACAGACAGCTTCAAACAGCTGATGGCCATGGCTGTCCCCCAGTATGTGGTTCCAAGCCGCCACTACTTCTCCAAGACAGCCGTGCCTTCCCTGCACATGCAAGTGTCCGATAAAATCAAGTGTGCACTGCGCAACGCCATTTGTGGCAAGGTCCACCTAACCACAGATACGTGGACCAGTAAGCACGGCCAGGGACGCTATATCTCCCTAACTGCACACTGGGTAAATGTAGTGGCGGCTGGGCCCCAGGCGGAGAGTTCCTTGGCGCACGTCCTTCCGCCGCCAATGATCACAGGGCATCATTCTTTGCCTCCTGTAGCCTCCTCCTCTTACTCGGCTTCCTCCTCCTCCTCCTCTGCTTCCACCAGCTCATCCAGTCAGCCACACACCTTCACCACCAACTTCAGCACAGCCCGGGGTAAACGTCAGCAGGCCATTCTGAAACTCATATGTTTGGGGGACAGGCCCCACACCGCGCAGCAGTTGTGGCGGGGTATTGAACAACAGACCGACCAGTGGTTGCTGCCGGTGGGCCTCAAGCCCGGCCTGGTGGTGTGCGATAATGGGCGAAATCTCGTGGCAGCTCTGGGACTAGCCGGTTTGACACACATCCCTTGCCTGGCGCATGTGCTGAATTTGGTGGTGCAAAAGTTTATTCACAACTACCCAGACATGTCAGAGCTGCTGCATAAAGTGCGGGCCGTCTGTGCGCGCTTCCGGCGTTCACATCCTGCCGCTGCTCGCCTGTCAGCGCTACAGCGGAACTTCGGCCTTCCCGCCACCGCCTAATATGCGACGTGCCCACCCGGTGGAACTCCACCTTGCACATGCTGGAGAGACTGTGCGAGCAGCAGCAGGCCATAGTGGAGTTTCAGCTGCAGCACGCACGAGTCAGTCGCACTGCTGAACAGCACCACTTCACCACCAATGATTGGGCCTCCATGCGAGACCTGTGTGCCCTGTTGCGCTGTTTAGAGTACGCCACCAACATGGCCAGTGGCGATGCCACTGTTATCAGCGTGACGATACCAATTCTATGTCTCCTAGAGAAAACGCTTAGGGCGATGATGGAAGAGGAGGTGGGCCAGGGCCAGGAGGAGGAGGAGGAGGATGACGGGTCGTTTTCAGCACTTTCAGGCCAGTCTGTTAGAAGTGGCTCAGAGGGAGGTTTTTTGCAACAGCAGAGGGCAGGTACAAATGTGGCCAGCCAGGGACCACTACTGGAGGACGAGGAGGATGAGGAGGAGATGGAGGAGGAGGAGGATGAAGCAGGTTCACAGCGGGGTGGCACCCAGCACAGCGCAGGCACATCCCTGGTGCGTGGCTGGGGGGATACAGAGGATGATGACGATACGCCTCCCACAGACGACAGCTTGTCCTTACCTCTGGGGAGCCTGGCACACATGAGCGATTACATGCTGCAGTGCCTGCGCAACGACAGCAGAGTTGCCCACATTTTAACGTGTGCTGACTACTGGGTGGCCACCCTGCTGGATCCACGGTACAAAGACAATGTGCCCACTTTACTTCCTGCACTGGAGCGTGATAGGAAGATGCGCGAGTACAAGCGCACACTGGTAGACGCGCTCCTGAGAGCATTCCCAACTGTCACAGGGGAACAGGTGGAAGGCCAAGGCCAAGGCAGAGGAGGAGCTAGAGGTCGCCCACGTAGCAGTGTCACGGCCAGCTCCTCTGAGGGCAGGGTTAGCATGGCAGAAATGTGGAAAAGTTTTGTCTCCACGCCACAGCTAACTGCCCCATCACCTGATACGGAACGTGTTAGCAGGAGGCAACATTTCACTAACATGGTTGAACAGTACATCTGCACACAACTCCACGTACTGACGGATGGTTCGGCCCCATTCAACTTCTGGGTTTCCAAATTGTCCACGTGGCCAGAATTAGCATGTTATGCCTTGGAGGTGCTGGCCTGCCCGGCGGCCAGCGTTTTATCTGAACGTGTATTCAGCAAGGAAGGGGGCGTCATTACTGACAAACGCAGCCGCCTGTCCGCAGCCAACGTGGACAAGCTGACGTTTATAAAAATGAACCAGGCATGGATCCCACAAGACCTGACCCTCCCTTGTGCAGAGTAGTCCTTAATAACTGCCTTAAACCATGTTGTCTTGTACTCCTGGTCCTTGTACACTCTTCATTGAAAAATCTATTTTTGAAATTAAGTAGGATCTTGGGGTGCAACCCAGAGTTGAATGAACCTTTCGTCTGTCTGGGTGTCGGGGCCAAAGTACATGAAAGTGTCCTTCTCCTGTGCTGGGTGATATGAATGTTATACTTGTGCTGTCTGACATGTCTCCTTTGTGTGGGTGCAGGGGGCCAAAGTCACTGAAAGCGGCCTTCTCCTGTGGTGGCTGATATAAATGCCTGAATCTCTGCTGTGGGACCTCTCTCCTCTTTCTGGGTGCAGGGGTCAAAGTCTCTAAAAGTGCCCTTCTTCTGTGGTGGTTGATGTGAAACTGATGCTTGTGCTATCTGACCTGTCTCCTCTGTGTCGGTGCTAAGGCCTAAGTCACTGAAAGCGGCCTTCTCCTGTTCTGGCTGATATAAATGCCTGAATCTCTGCTGTGGGACCTCTCTCCTCTTTCTGGGTGCAGGGGTCAAAGTCTCTAAAAGTGCCCTTCTCCTGTGGTGGTTGATGTGAAACTGATGCTTGTGCTATCTGACCTGTCTCCTCTGTGTCGGTGCTAAGGCCTAAGTCACTGAAAGCGGCCTTCTCCTGTTCTGGCTGATATAAATGCCTGAATCTCTGCTGTGGGACCTCTCTCCTCTTTCTGGGTGCAGGGGTCAAAGTCTCTAAAGTGCCCTTCTCCTGTGGTGGTTGATGTGAAACTGATGCTTGTGCTATCTGACCTGTCTCCTCTGTGTCGGTGCTAAGGCCTAAGTCACTGAAAGCGGCCTTCTCCTGTGCTGGCTGATATAAATGCCTGAATCTCTGCTGTGGGACCTCTCTCCTCCGTCTGGGTGCAGGGGCAAAAGTCTCTCAAAGTGGCCTTCTCTTGTGCTGGGTGATGTGAAGCTGATGTTTGTGCCATCTGACATGGTTGCCGGGGTCCCATTAAATGGTGGCCTACTCCTGTGGTGGGTGATCTAAATGCCTGATTCTCTGCTGTGAAAACCCCTCTCCTCCGCCTGGGTGCAGGGGTCAAAGTCTCTCAAAGTGGCCTTCTCTTGTGCTGGGTGATGTGAAGCTGATGTTTGTGCCATCTGACATGGTTGCCGGGGTCCCATTAAATGGTGGCCTACTCCTGTGGTGGGTGATCTAAATGCATGATTCTCTGCTGTGAAAACCTCTCTCCTCCGTCTGGGTGCAGGGGTCAAAGTCTCTCAAAGTGGCCTTCTCTTGTGCTGGTTGATGTGAAGCTGATGTTTGTGCCATCTGACATGGTTGCCGGGGTCCCATTAAATGGTGGCCTACTCCTGTGGTGGGTGATCTAAATACCTGATTCTCTGCTGTGAAAATCCCTCTCCTCCGCCTGGGTGCAGGTGTCAAAGTCTCTCAAAGTGGCCTTCTCTTGTGCTGGGTGATGTGAAGCTGATGTTTGTGCCATCTGACATGGTTGCCGGGGTCCCATTAAATGGTGGCCTACTCCTGTGGTGGGTGATCTAAATGCCTGATTCTCTGCTGTGAAAACCCCTCTCCTCCGCCTGGGTGCAGGGGTCAAAGTCTCTCAAAGTGGCCTTCTCTTGTGCTGGGTGATGTGAAGCTGATGTTTGTGCCATCTGACATGGTTGCCGGGGTCCCATTAAATGGTGGCCTACTCCTGTGGTGGGTGATCTAAATGCATGATTCTCTGCTGTGAAAACTTCTCTCCTCTGTCTGGGTGCTGGTCCAAAATACATGAGAGTGGCCTTCTCCGGTGGTGGTTGATATGAAGCATGATTCCTTGCTGTGGGACCTGTATCCTCTGTCTGGGTGCTGGTCCCAAATAAATGAGTGGCCTTCTCCAGTGGTGGATGATATGACGCATGATTCCTTGCTGTGGGACCTGTATCCTCTGTCTGGGTGCTGGTCCAAAATAAATGAGAGTGGCCTTCTCCGGTGGGGGTTGATATGACGCATGATTCCTTGATGTGGGACCTCTCTCCTCTGTCTGGGTGCTGGTCCAAAATACATGAGAGTGGCCTTCTCCGGTGGTGGTTGATATGACGCATGATTCTTTGCTGTGGGACCTGTATCCTCTGTCTGGGTGCTGGGCCGAAATAAATGAGAGTGGCCTTCTCCGTTGGTGGTTGATATTAGGCATGATTCCTTGCTGTGGGACCTATCTCCTCTGTCTGGGTGCTGGTCCAAAATAAATGAGAGTGGCCTTCTCCGGTGGGGGTTGATATGACGCCTTATTCCTTGATGTGGGACCTCTCTCCTCTGTCTGGGTGCTGGTCCAAAATACATGAGAGTGGCCTTCTCCGGTGGTGGTTGATATGACGCATGATTCCTTGCTGTGGGACCTGTATCCTCTGTCTGGGTGCTGGGCCGAAATAAATGAGAGTGGCCTTCTCCGTTGGTGGTTGATATGAGGCATGATTCCTTGCTGTGGGACCTATCTCCTCTGTCTGGGTGCTGGTCCAAAATAAATGAGAGTGGCCTTCTCCGGTGGGGGTTGATATGACGCCTTATTCCTTGATGTGGGACCTCTCTCCTCTGTCTGGGTGCTGGTCCAAAATACATGAGAGTGGCCTTCTCCGGTGGTGGTTGATATGACGCATGATTCCTTGCTGTGGGACCTGTATCCTCTGTCTGGGTGCTGGTCCTAAATAAATGAGAGTGGCCTTCTCCGGTGGTGGTTGATATGACGCATGATTCCTTGCTGTGGGACCTGTATCCTCTGTCTGGGTGCTGGGCCGAAATAAATGAGAGTGGCATTCTCCGGTGGTGGTTGATATGAGGCATGATTCCTTGCAGTGGGACCTGTATCCTCTGTCTGGGTGCTGGTCTGAAATAAATGAGAGTGGCCTTCTCCGGTGGGGGTTGATATGACGCATGATTCCTTGATGTGGGACCTCTCTCCTCTGTCTGGGTGCTGGTCCAAAATACATGAGAGTGGCCTTCTCTGGTGGTGGTTGATATGAAGCATGATTCCTTGCTGTGGGACCTGTATCCTCTGTCTGTGTGCTGGTCCCAAATAAATGAGAGTGGCCTTCTCCAGTGGTGGATGATATGACGCATGATTCCTTGCTGTGGGACCTTTCTCCAATTGATATTGGTTAATTTTTATTTATTTTATTTTATTTTAATTCATTTCCCTATCTACATTTGTTTGCAGGGGATTTACCTACATTTTGCTGCCTTTTGCAGCCCTCTAGCCCTTTCCGGGAGTCTTTTACAGGCTTTTTAGTGCCCAAAAGTTCGGGTCCCCATTGACTTCTATGGGGTTCGGGTTCGGGATGAAGTTCGGTTGAGTTCGGATCACGAACCCGGACATTTTCCGGAAGTTCGGCCGAACCTCTCGAACCCGAACATCCAGGTGTTCGCTCATCTCTAAACCTGGTAATTGAAGAAAGATCTTTCTGGGAACCTTTTTTCGCAGAAAGATCTTTTGTCCACGCATGATCTTTCTTTGTCTTCTACTTCACAGATGTTTTTTGTCTTCCTTTAGACCAACTTGCAGAATAACAGGCTTAACTGGATGGACAGATGTCTTTTTTCAGCCTTATAAACTATGTTACTATGTTATTAGATCTGTTTGTCCGACTATCAGACAAAAATGTTAAACATGGCTGACTTCTTCTCAGATGATGATAGTCTGTCATTGGTCTTCTAAAACGATTGCTTATTGTTATATTTTACCTGACAGACAATTGTTTTGGTTGAAACAATTTGCATGGCCACCTTTAGACATTAGGCATGTAGCAGAGTTATATGTATAGGGCCAGTTAAGAATTTTTATGTCTGTCAGTGGATTTCTTTTTAACCCATAATTATTTCTCCTTCAATGGATCCTTTTATTTGCAAATAAAGAGTGCTTCGATGGGCACAGGATCTTCCTCCTTATTTGAAAATATATTTATGGCTCATTGGGGGGAAATTTATCTAATGAGTGACTCAAATCTTTTTCTGCAATACATAGTGTGGTATGGCAGAGTTATTAAAAATCTGATATTGGTTTGGGACTCCACTGACAATAAAAATGTGCAATTTGTACATTACATAAATAAAAATCATATGAATTTGAGGTTCACACATAACATCTCAGGAGAAAGTGTGCCTTAGGCCTCTTGCACACGAACGTATTTTTTTTTCAGTGTTTTGCGGTCCGTTTATTACGGATCCGTGGTTCCGTCTTTTGTTTCCGTTTTGTTTCCGTTTCGGTTCCTTTGTATATACAGTATACATTAATTCCATAATAAAAATTAGGCTGGTCTTAAAATTTTCAATAGATTGTTCTGCAAAAACGGAACGGATACGGAAGACATATGGATGCCTTTCCGTATGCTTTCCGTTTTTTTTGCAAACCCATTGACTTGAATGGAGCCACTGAACTTGATTTGCGGACAAGAATAGGACATGGTCTATATTTAAACGGAACAGAAAAACGGAAAAACGGAAACGGAAGGCATACGGAAGACACTTCAGTATTTTTTGCAGACCCATTGAAGTGAATGGTTCAGTATACTGTCAGTATACTGAACTGAAAAAACTGCCAGTATACGGTCTGCAAAATACTGTCGTGTGCAAGAGGCCTTACTTGGACATTAATTTGTCTAGTAGGCGCAGTCCTGCTGTGTGGCAGGAGGCTGCTGTGGCAGGGCATCAGTGAAACACAGTTAAATTCTCATAGACTCCAATGCTAATGTATTGGAGTCTATGAGAGAAGCAGTCTAATAATTGCTTGTTATAGTTCCCTTTTGGGAACTATAAAATAAGTGTAAACAAAAAATGTAAATATAAAAAATAAAAAAATAAAGAAATATAAAAATTCAAATCACACCTCTTTCCCAAAAATGAAAATAACAATATAAAAATATTTTTTCCCATACCGACATCGAAACAGAAAACGTCAAAATGGCCGATTTGCCGTTTTTGGCCACACAGCTCTGTACACATAACAAAACAAAAGTTATAGGGGTCAGAATATGGTGATGACAAGAAAATACATTTTTTCTCAAACTTTTTGTTCCCCAGTATAAAGGGCAAGAAAAACTATACATATGTGGTACTGCTGTAATCATACTGACCTGGAGAATAAAAGGAATAGGAAATGGTGTAAAAAAACAAAACATAAAACTGTGGCAGAATGGTGTTTATTTTTATAATTCCACCTCATTGTGAATTTTTTTCCCACTTCCCACCACATTTTATGCAACTGTACTGTGCCATTTGAAAGTGCATCTTGTCCCGCAAAAAAACAAGCCCTTATACGGCTATGTAAATGAAAAAATTAAATAAAAAAGTTATGGCTTTGGAAAGGATGGGAGTAAAAGGCAAAAATGAAAAAATGGAAAATGTCCCTGTCATTAAGGGGTTATCGGATGAAAACAAAATCATACCAAAACATTAAAAATAGAAAACCCTGGTTAAAAGCACAATAGATCGGCTAACATTTATCACTACTTATAGTCGCCAATTTGGACAAGTGAAAAAATATCATACAGAAGTATATCCTTATTTTGTACCAGAATGGATATCTGTGGAAAATTCTAGACCCAAGTATTCGAACAGCCTATAGGAAGGCACCTACCTTAGGCTACTTTCACACTTGCCTTGAGTGCGGATCCGTCTGTTATTTGCACAGAAGGATCCGCACCTATAATGCAAACATTTGTATCCGTTCAGAACGGATCCGTTTGCATTAGCTTTAAAGAAAAATGTCAAAGTCAAAACAGATCCATTTTGAATTACATTGAAAGTCAATGGGGGACGGATCCGATTTCAAATGCACCATATTGTGTCATTGAAAACGGATCCGTCCCCATTGACTTACATTGTAAGTCAATGGGGACGGATCCGTTTTCAATGACACAATATGGTGCATTTGAAATCGGATCCGTCCCCCATTGACTTTCAATGTAATTCAAAATGGATCTGTTTTGACTTTGACATTTTTCTTTAAAGCTAATGCTTTTGACTTACATTGTAAGTCAAAACGGATCCGTTTGGATCCGCATCGTCAGACGGACACAAAAATGCCATTCAGAATGCGTTGGGGCTGAACTGATCTGTTTTGGACCGTTTGTGAGAGCCCTAAAACGGATCTCACAAACGGAACCAAAACGCCAGTGTGAAATTCCACTTAGGTACAGTACTTCTGCTAGTACATCTAAATGAAGCAGCAAACCCACATGTTTTGTTAACTACACCAGGATGTTATAGATGTGGTCATGGAAAATGTAAATTATGCTACCCTATTGCAGTGAGAAAAGTGTTATCTCATAAGTAACTGGTATAGAATATATAATTAAGTCATATATAAATTGTAACACAAATTTTTTTTATACAGTATCTCACAAAAATTAGTACACCACTCACATTTTTGTAAATATTGATGATACAGCACTGCCTTAACTCTCTTGGACATGGAGTTCACTAGAGCTTCACAGGTTGCCACAGGAATCCTGTTCCACTCCTACATGAGGACATCACGGAGATGGTGGATGTTGGAGACCTTGTGCTCCTCCACCTTCCATTTGAGGATGTGTGTTTGGGGTCATTATAATGTTGGAATATTGCCCTGTGACCCAGTTTCCGAAGGGAGGGGATCATGCCCTGCTTCAATATGTCACAGTACATGTTGACATTCATGGTTCCCTCAATGAACTGTAGCTCCCCACAGCTGTCAGCACTCATGCAGCCGCAAACCATGACACTTCCACCACTATGCTTGACTGTAGGCAAGACACACTTGTCTTTGTACTTCTCATCTGGTTGCCGCCACAGACGCTTAACACCATCTGAACCAAATTAGTTTAACTTGGTCTCCTCAGACCTCAGAACATGGTTCCAGAAATCCATGTCCTTACTCTGCTTGTCTTCAGCAAACTGTATGTGCCCTTTCTCATGCATCATCCTTAGAAGAGGCTTCTTTCTACAGCTATGCAGACTAATTTGATGCTGTGTTCGGCATATGGTCTGAGCACTGACAGACTGACCCCCCACCCTTTTAACCTCGGCAGCAATGCTGGCAGCACTCATATGTCTAATTTGAAAATGCAACCTCTGGATATGATGCTGAGCATGTGCACTCATCCTCTTTGGTCTACCATGGAGAGGCCTGTTCTGAGTGGAACCTGTCTTGTTAAACCGCTACATGGTCTTGGCCACCATGCTGCACCTCAGTTTCAGGGTGTTGGCAGTCTTCTTATAGCTTAGGCCATCTTTATGAAGAGCAAAAAATCTTTTTTCAGATCCCCAGAAAGTTCTTTGCCATGAGGTGCTATGTTGAACTTCCAGTGACCAGTATTAGAGAGTCGGAGAGCGATAACACCAAATTTCTGCTAAAAAAATGGTCCTTTGGACCTATCTACGTCTTTTTAACATGTGCTAATTAATGTAAAACTTCACTTTTATTTATGTAATTTTTAAAATTCTTTTATCATAATTGCAACATGCGGAACACACTGTGACATTAAAATTCTCAGGGGTGTCAGGCTGAGTATTGCTCCATACTCCAAACCCTGATAATCTGCTTATTTAGCAGTGTATTCAAAATGCACGTGTTCATGTATTGAGCACTTGCTATCACAGTGCACCCTCTGGCATCCAAATACATATACTGTGTCACTGACTGTTTATAGGAGCTTTTAATTGCTCCGTATAATGGAGCCTTGCTGTAGGTCTGTTTCCTCATCACGCTCCTAAACATCCATGTGCTGATATATTCAGGCACTTACTGCCACAATGAAGCTCTGCTATCTAATCACATCCAGTTACCACTGGTTGTTTGTAAGAGCTTTATATTGCTCTATACTGCAGAGCTCTGCCATAAGGCTGCCTGACCAAACGCATTCCTGGATGTCAATGTGTTAATATGTTTGGATTATTTCCAGTGCACTGATGTCCGATTATGTTTTTAGACAGTTGACTCTTCTTTCAAGGAGCTCCCTGCCTGACTACCACTGTACTAAAAACGTTTACACACATACACAAAATCCCTGCATCGCGGCATGTTTCGCTGGTAACCCAGCGTCTTCATGGGATGATTGCAGGTATCTGCACATGGATGTTTAGGAGCGTGCTGAGGAAACAGACCTACAGCAAGGCTCCATTATACGGAGCAATTAAAAGCTCCTATAAACAGTCAGTGATACAGTATATGTATTTGGATGCCAGAGGGTGCACTGTGATAGCAAGTGCTCAATACATGAACACTTGCATTTTGAAGACACTGTTAACTAAGCAGATTATGAGGGTTTAGATTATGGAGCAATACTCAGCCTGACACCCCTGAGAATTTTAATGTCACAGTGTGTTCTGTATGTTGCAATTCTGCTAAAAGAATTTTAAGAATTACATAAATTAAAGTGAAGTTTTACATTAATTAGCACATGTTAAAAGGATGTAGATAGGCCCAAAGGACCATTTTTTTAGAGGAACTATAATAGTACATGTCATACATGTGCTAAGAGGTCTAGCTATATTGTATATGTTTCAACCTGCAGATTGTGTGAACCATGATATGTAGGTTACACAAGTAATGCTTTGAAAGTCCGTATGAGGAAGCACTTAACAGAGCCGTTAATATACTGAATCGTTTTTCAAGACATCTTAACGACAAACACAATGGTGACTTGGGTGCTATATCCATATTGGGCATTTAAAGGGTGTTTAACCCTTCCAGGGGTGGCAATCTGAATGGAAAATTCTCAATCTAGAATTCTATTTGAATTTTCTTTGGCCAACAGGGCTCCTAGGGGACTCAACCATGGATAAGATATGATTTATGAATACTAGCTTTATTCACACTGCAAGATCAGTTGTTTTTCTGATATTCTTTCTACTGTAAGTGTTTTTGTTTTTGCTTTTATGTATGTTCTTTTTATTTATTCAAGGAGATCTTAATGAGTTGATTAATTTATTAAACACGTGCACTGAACATACGTCAATAGTTCTGCTGGTTTAAAATGGGGCCATAGTCAGGAACCCGGTCAGGTTATGATTAAGGTGCTTAACTGAAACATGTAAACTGGACTCATACATGTCATCTAATAAAAACAAGTTTTTAACCTGGATGGTTGTCTTTGCTAGAAGTTTGTTGCAGATGAAACTTACTGTACTCCAGGAGTTCCAAGCATGCCAAGTCCTGAGCGGTGGTGGATGAGCTGACTATTTTGTTTGTTTTATATAGTGTCAGTATGGATGTGCTGCTGGATGGTGCCTGTTAGGGTACAGCTATAAGTTCTGATTTTTTAACGCAGTTTTTGAAACCAAAGCAAGGAGTGGATTAAAGGGGTTTTCTAAAACTTTTATACTGATGACCGATTCTCTGGGTCATCAGAATAAAAGTCTTGGAAAAAACCTTTAAAAAAAGAGGAGAAGACGTATCTGTCATTCGTTTTTCTCCTTTTGTGATCCACTACTGATTTTGACTGCATAAAAAACCAGAGCATTAGCATTCTTCTGACTGGGGCTTGAAGAATTCCATGTTCTTGCTACCAAAATAAGCCTGTTTTGATGAAGAGAATTGATTTTAAGAAAGTTCTGCACAAAATCTGGTGAGTGTGAATATACCCGTTTTTATTCTCATGGATTCAAACTGAATCCAACTGGTAAATCATCTGTGTACTGCATTATGAAATGATAGATGTATGAAGGTACACTGTGGCCCATGTGCAGGAGCCTTACATTTGCAAAGAGTACACAACCAATATACAAAATACATAAAAACATTACACAAAGGTATTAAACTGTATATGTGAATGTAAAGAAACACTGGCATTCAGATGCCTGCAATAAATGTATTACCTTTACTGAAAACTGTGGGGATCGTTTATTAAGACTAGCGTTTCAGACGCTGATCTTAATAACCCCTATATCTGTTGTTGGATCCAACGAAGTTATGAAAAGGCTCCTGCCTCTACATAATTTTGGCTCATCCAGCGCCAGTCTAAATGTAAGCCAGCTTCCTAGAAACATGATACGCACACTTTTTTAGACCTTGCGAGATCGGGGAAAGGTTGCAAAATCTGCACCTGAATATATACCTAATATATGCGTATTTTAAGATTATAAATAACAACCTGTATGTCTACTCTGAAGCCATGCTAGATGCCTCTGTGTGAAATTGCTGGCATATGGAAGTACATTAGGGCTCTATTGTCTTCTGTAAGCCCCGTATTAAGGAGTCAAAGCAGACTTATCAGCACTGCTAGTTGCAGCACATTTTCATAGAAAGTACTGTGCATTCATAAACTGGGTGTTGATAGTTTGTTAGTAGATTATTCCGTGCCATTGAGCACTACACTTACTATAGAAGCTATCAATACCATCAAATAGTAAGTGTGCCATGTGGGCGCACCATATGTAATATATAGCCACTCAGGTAACAATGAAGACACAAACGAGAAGAACATCATAGCGTCACCCAACTAATAAAATCAAATAGCCCTGTGCACGGCAGCAAATGACAGCAGTGTGACAAATGTATTTTCTCAAGGCAACAAGTTAACTATAAACTGATGCCGTTATCAAATATAGTTATCCAGTTACCATGGCCACCATCAGACCTGGTTATTAGTTATGTCCCTTCAGTCACAGGGAGTATGACACTGCATCTACTGTATGTAAGTATATTGTAGGGATGTGTATTTTGGTATTACTTGTGTTAAATGGGTTGTCCAGGATTCTGATATCCTCAAGATAGGTAATCAATGTCAGATCAGTGGGGAGCCAGACTCTCTGCACCAGAGGTGGATTGGCCATAGACCTTACAGGGAAATTTCCCGGTGTGCTGATGCCCCAGGGGGCTCCACTAAGTCCTGCCGCTGACCGGGTACATAATGAACTCTCAGTAGTAATTAAAGCTAAGGGAATCAGGTACTCATGTACCAGCTAGCGACCGCACATGCCCTCCTGAATCCAACTGCTGTGGCCTGCACCTCACCTCCTAAGCCCCCTGTTCCGTACCTGGAGGAGGACAGAAAATGGTAGCTATCGGTGGCCACCACAGATTTTTGGGGCAGTATATTGTGCTGCGCTGTGTTATTTGGTTCTGCTGGGATGGTATTTTGCACTTTGGTATTGTTGACCCCATCTACTTGTGTTGCCCCACCTTCTGTTATTTTGAACCTACCTACAAAATAGGGCCACTTTAAGTTTTTTTTCCAGGGCCAATTTAAGTTCCCAATCCTCCCCTGCCCTGCACCCATGATGATCAGCCATTTAAAGAGTCCACTGTGGCCTCCTCATAGCTTCCCAAGCAGAGCACCATACATTGTATAGGGGCTGTGCTTAGTATTGTAGCTCAGGCACTGCAGCCTCTAAAAACAGCTGATCAGTGAGACTGCCAGGAGTTGATCTCCACTGATCAGATATTGATGATGACCTATCCTAAGGATAGATCAATATCAAAATCCTGGACAACCCCTTTCAATGCAGTCCCAGCATGCAGGTCTCAGTGATTGGTATGTGCATCAATAGCATTGACTTGACAGTACATTGATTTCTTGAAATAGCGTTCAAGGTGCATGTAACTAGATAGTAGTGGGTTCCAAATTCTGCTGTTGATGACTCCGTTATAACACAGGGTATATGGAAAAGTGCTATGTCTTCCCTAAAGCATCAGCAAGGCCTCTTGCTAGACCTTCTATCAGGAGACCACTTACATCCTGATCGTGTACAAAATATCTGATCAATTCTAGCTCTAAAATTTCATTAAACGTTATACCATCAACAGCACCATTGTCCACAGCATCAGTATTCCTGTTACTCTCTTTTCTCACTAAAAGTGCATTTACATTGCCCAAGAATTAGGCAGATTATTGGAAATGATGGGAGATCTAATAACTATGTATAAATATATCAGGGGTCAGTACAGAGATCTGTCCCATCATCTATTTATTCCCAGGACTGTGACTGTGACAAGGGGACATCCTCTGCGTCCGGAAAGAAGGTTTGTACACAAACATAGAAAATGATTCTTCACTGTAAGAGCAGTGAGACTATGGAACTCTCTGCCTGAGGAGGTGGTGATGGTGAGTACAATAAAGGAATTCAAGAGGGGACTGGATTTATTTCTGGAGTGTAATAATATTACAAGCTACAGCTACTAGAGAGGGGTCGTTGATCCAGGGAGTTATTCTGATTGCCTGATTGGAGTCGGGAAGGAATTTTTTTCCCCTTAAGTGGGGAAAATTGGCTTCTGCCTCACAGGGGTATTTTGCCTTCCTCTGGATCAACTTGCAGGAAACAGGCCGAACTGGATGGACAAATGTCTTTTTTCGGTCTTATATACTATGTTACTATGACCGCTCGGTCGTTCACGGCAGCAGAACGCGGTGTCTAATCAGCGATCTGCTGCTCAGAAACCATGATTCTGTATGAGGACGAGGGATTGCAAAAGCGATCCCTCATCCTTATACAGTAAAGGAGATCGCTGCATGTAAACGCAAGGTCTCCTTCACTGAACGAGCTGGCATCTGTCAGGAAGGGACGCTCAGTTGGCTGTGTAAATCCAGCATAACACTGGCACAAACAATTTCATTAGGAGGCAATTAACCTGTATGTTTTCTCTTGAAAAACTCCCATAGATTCAACACCATAATAAATAACGTGGTAAGACCATCTAAGAACCACCAAGAAAACCACGTCCACAAATAATCATTTAATATCACAAAGTTTATTGTATCAGAAATCCTTAAAAATATTAACCAATATCAATAATGACATAACATTGGTAAAAGTGGATCCCATATCACAGCTAGACAGGTATGACAAACCTCCCTAAGGTCATTTAATATATATTTTGTAGCAATAAACTTTGTGATATTAAATGATTATTTGTGGACATGGCTTTCATGTTTTCTCTTGATAGGATTGAAACCCAGAACTACTAGGTTACAGGGTTAATACTAACCACTGAGCCACCATGTTGTCAGTAATTAAAGGGGTTGTATAAAATTAGAAATGCTGGTCTACATCCACGTGGTCGACCTCTTGCTGCTGCTGAAAAAAAAAAAAATGGATTGTGCATGTTGAATGATTGATCCTTCTCTCCCCTGACATCTGTCATCAGGAGCGAATCAGAAGGCCCCCTATATAGTAGATGGTCAGCTGATCCTGTAAGGTTTTATAGACTTACATCTAATGTGCATCACGGTTGTGGACCCATTCACTTGAATGGGTCCGCAATCTGGAGCTGCGGTGTGGAACAAAGGCACGGAACCCCATGGAAGCACTATGGAGTGCTTCCGTGGTGTTTCTCTCCGTGCCTCCGCACCGCAAAAAAATAGAACTTGTTCTTTTTTTTTGCATTGCAAATGGATCACGGACTCATTCAAGTTGAATGGGTCTGGATTTGTCACGGCAGCCGCACGATGGTGCAAATTACAGTCCCAAACGCACAGAATGTCTGCACAATGGCCGTGTGCAAGAGGCCTAATGTTGAGCTGAAATATCGACACAGCTCTTATACATAAGTGATACAGTTATGCAATCTGACTGTGTGACACTACAATGAGAAAATAATTTGCATCACTGTCCAAATGTGACTTCCTACTTGTAGTGAACTAAAGAAACGTATTTGGTACTAAAAATGATTTGGAATACTTACGGTATAATTTGTTGCAGGCATTTATGTTGCATGCATCGGTATAGAGATGTTTTCTTTAAAGGGACACTTCATCAGCATTTTAAAAAATCAAATATTTGTATCCTATATATGAATATTCTATGTATTTTTTATGTTTTTTTTGCAAAAATGGAAGGATTGTTTTCTGGATGTAATTTTTTACTCCATGTATTCTACTTCCTATCCTCCTCTTTAACATCCTCATTTGCTTGGAATTTTTGTAACTTTTTATTTAATTTATGCAATATAGCAATATAACACATTGAAGAGGATTAGCACAGGGGTGCTGTCCCATGTCAAGGGAAATATAACTCCATTATGAATGATGACCGAATACCAACCCCCAAAAGAGGATTGGCTGAGAAGCTGGGCAACAAAGAAACACACTGCATGAAATGTGCAAGACACAAACTGCTGGAGAGCAAGGGGCAAGAACACCTCGCTAAAGGCCTCTTTACACTGTCTGAGCATCAGTCAGATAATCACTAACAAGTGTTAACACTTGTTAGTGATTATCTGGCAGTGTAAAGATGCCGTCAATTACCCGATTAACGAGCAAAATGCTTGCTCATTGGGTAATAAAATTGTTTGTATGGTCAGCTAAATCGTTGCTTGCCCACAGATCGTGCCGTGTAAACATCACTCTGCAGCCAGCAACCAATGATTCTGTGTGGGGACGAGTGATGGCAGCGGTGTAAATACAGTAGTGTTCTTCTTTCATGAGCAGACAATTGCCAGAAAGGAACGCTTCCTTCCGGACAATCATCTAATCAACCGGGCGATGAAAAAGGGCCTTAAAGGAGATGTGTCACCAAAATGTTTATTTTCCAGTTAAAACCAGATAGTAACACATATCCATTATTTCTAATCTGTTTTTATTTTTTGATTACAGATTTTTTTATTTTATTTTCCGAACATGATTATGGGGGCTTCCATCTTACGTGAGCTGTTCTTAACAACTTTTACACAGTGTTAAAAAATTGCTTTACAGAAGCCCTATGGTCCATAGACAGAATGGTCTGGAGGGAACTTCATTGACTTCTATGGGAGAGTTTTGTAGGCATGCTCTGTGACCTGTATAAGAAAGAATAGGAAAGCTCTGACAATCAAAATGCCACCAAAAATTCTTTAAAAATATGTTAAACATAAAAACATGATTTAAACAATAGGTCATTTTCTGATGATGACACATTCCCTGTAATGGATTCACAGCTGGCCAAGTTTTCTGTAAGTCAGCATTCAAATACCAAGTGGTATTTGTTTGGACTTTTAGGATGGCAAACAGTCTCACATAACTTTTTCAGTCTGAACATCACTGTGACCATATAGAGCCCACCCCCCCCCCCCCGTAGTCACTCAATTCAATGCTCTTCTCTCTTTTTCTAGGCCTATACTGTTATCCAAAGTCTACACCTACTATTATGATATGGATTACGCTTTAGAAAAATCTCCCTCCCCAGCAGGAGTTAACTAACAATGGATTACCTATCTATATGCAAGGTCTTATCATTTGTGTTGTATTCAATTTTGAATGGTATAGTACTACTGAAATGAAAATGAAAAGTAGTCAACAATTCTAAAATAAATAATTCTGTAGGAATAATTATGTATATACTATTTAGAAGAATTGGACACATGCAAAAATTTCTGCAAGAAATCTGCAGTTTATGGGTATATTCTTAAAGGAGTTTTCTGGTTTCCATAAACATCCTATTAAATAATCATTTATTGGGGTATCTGTAATCGGGTAATCATTTCATCTTTGTTGATAATTCCATTCTGGGCTGTGGTCATGTGACCATGTCCATGCAGCCTTTTCTTATTTCTTGTGATGTTGTGAAAAGCAGTAAAATGGGCAGGGATTTGTTTACATGGTGAAAACAGGTTGCGAGAGTCCGGACTTAAAAATTTGCATGGGGAAAATGTAAACAAGGTAAGCAATATATCTGTCAAAAACCATAGTATTTCTGGAAACCACAATACGTTTAAATTACAGGTAAAAATACATATAGGGTAATTGAAGTTTATGAAATTTCCTATGAAATTAATAATTCTTTCACTGGAAAAAATAATTCATACCATGAGAAATATCTTTGTTCATATACCCTTTCCAACAAGAGGTCCAAGGGTAAAAGAAAAACATAGCCAAATCTTTACATCTAAGGTCAGCTTTAGATATAGTCTTCTACCTAGTTTCTAGTACATGGCTCCCTATTGTTCCCTTGAGTCTTTTCTGCAACGCTGGTTAGAAATGGCCCTGCTGTTAGATGTGTTATCAGTTTAATGAACCATATCTTAATTGCCTCTAGTACAGACTCATCATTGTACAAATATAGACATATGTGGCCATGCTGACAATATATGACATCCCTAGAAAAACAAACTAAATTGTACAATTTCTGATTTGTACAGAGTAAGCAATAATATAAACATTTAAATGATGCATCACATTCATGTATTATATTATAACAAGTAATTTGATATATTGTACATATGTTATGTGAAATAGATATGTATAATGGAAAGATTTGCTCCTGTTCTGTGATTTTGACCCACACCTGGTTTTGGCTCACAATCACAGATAGAAATCACTATCTGTGATTGTAATGTATCAGCAAGGTATTTGCTGTTTAAGGCTGATAGAGACTAGACTGAAGTGAGAGGGACATTGTTAAAACACCTTTCACACTTGGACACAGTCTGGCCCATCATATCTTAACCCTGTACCCCTCAGCTGGGATTTACAGTCAAACTTGCAAGAAACATATTGCCAGCCTTAGATTCTGCAGAAAGAGGATTTGGTGAGATACATGGAAAGAGTACTACAATCCCCATCCTGGCCTGGGAAGTTTTTGCAGTCAAAACTATGTTTTAATAACTTTGGATGTACTACAACTCCCATTTAGCAAAAAGAAACTTGTCGCTTTTCTACAGCTGACCTGGTTACTCACCATCCGCCAGCCACTGCGTCTATATCTCCTGCCATGCACAAGCTTCAAAAAATGAATGTTTGAAGCGCTCACCTGTGTGGCAATGAAGCCGGAAACACGGATCCAGTCCTGGACTTGACCAACGAAAGACTTCCACTGTGAAAAAAGATAGTTGGATCCAGCTTTCGATAAAACTTCACTTTATTTTCTTAGCGGTAAAATCCAGTACAGACATGGCACAGAGTACAGTTAATCCAGTCTACGCGTTTCGGACCCTCCTTCTATTTAGGTCCTTACTCATGACAATATTTAGGTCCTTACTCATGACAATATCACCTCAACTACCATCAGGCAGGAGCCCCAACATGTGCCCTGAAGGAAGAAAAGGTGCAACCTCCTTTCATGGCCATGGCCTTAGGGAGCTTTGTATGAGGATTGTCGCTATGAATAACTATTACAGCCAGAGCTACTATCACTCCCATACTCCGCTCCTACTCCTATGGGGCTTGCAGCACTTGATCTTAATAAGTGGCCAGTGTAATGGAGCCACCAATCGCCATCAAGCAAACATTTATTAATTAGGTGAAAGTATCATTGATGTGGAACCCAAAATTATTGTTTTTAGGCATCAGATTGTTCTGTGTAATCAGCATTCTGCTTCCCAATAGAGGCTGCAGTGAACTGCTGATGAATGGGGTGCTGGGTGTCAAGGCCTCACTGATACTGATGGCCTATCCTGAGGATATGTTATATCAAGAGACTAGAAAACCCTTTTAAGACCAATGGTTGGTCTTGTCTCCATTATAGAGGCTGAAATATGGTCTCCACATGATAAAGGGTACCAGAACTCCTGTCATGTGATTGTGTTAGATGGGTTGTCCTGCCATAAATATTGATGACCTATTATCAGGATAGGCCATCAATATCTGATCTGAGGGGTTCCAATACCCGGCACCCCCACTGATCAGCTGTTGGAAGAGGAGGCGGCCCTCCAAGTGAGCGCTGCTTCCTGTTCATTACATTGCTCATTGTCTACCAAGGAGCGGCGGTGTAGTGTAATTACAATTATTCGCTCCAATCAAGAGAATGAAGTGAACACTTGTCATTACCCTGCACTTCCGAGACGACGTGCAGTGTAATGAAGATGAAATTCAGATATTGATGACCTTTCCTAACGATAGGTCATCAATATATATGGTAGGACAACCCCTTTAAAATGGGTCTAATTTATATGTTTGCTCTATGACCCTGCGTCCTTTATAAATCAAGCACATAGAACTGAGCTTCTGTCCTCCTGCCTTGTTCCTGTGTCAATTTTAACAAGAGGCAAGTGAGAAATATCTGAGGAGAACATATTCAGCAAAGCAGGTATTTATCTTATTTCAGTCATCGCTTGTAACTTCACGTTAGAACTCCCTAAGCCGCTCAATGATGCAAGGCGAATAGCATGAAGCATTGACACTAACAGATACGTGTTTAAAATGGCTGTCACTGTCAATTTAACATCAAAAACTAACTTGATGCCTCCTTAGCTATAGATCATGGGGAATCGCTGTACTCTTATTAGGCCTTCCGCAGCCATTCGACATAATAATGGAGAGCTACATTATCAGCTGAATCATCAGCAACAATTAGCGTGTGCCTAATGTCAGCAATACAATTAGTATTAATGTCAGTGGTGAGTTAATGAATAACGGGTGGAATTGTCTCTTTGTTTCTTCAGGAAGGATCATTTGCCCCATTACACGCACACCTCTCTTGTCACTAGATGAACGTTAACACTTTTGTCATATATTTCCCTATAGAATAAATATTCTTGGGAAATGCAGACTTATAATTAATTATTGATTAGCAGGCCTGTTTGTTTTCCCAGCCTGTGAATGTACGGGGACTGCGTTGTACAAGGAAACACAGTTTCTGTATGGTAATTGTAGACGGTGTGCTTAGCATATGTAGTGGTTATGTAAAATCTATCAATATGCAGACAGATGAGTGTAGTGGGATGAAATAAATCACACTGACAATACAGCTGCCCTTTTCTTTTAGGTGCAAAATGACAGATCCTCTATTTTCTAACTTTCCCATTTCTAAATTTAAAATCTCTTAGAAAACTAGTTCTTTTTTATTTCTTATTTATTTTTTCAAAAGTTGGCTTTTTGTGAAACATGAGATTTTACTGCATTTTGTCATCCTTCTAGGGTGTCTTCATAATTGCATTGGTATTGTACAGTACATATGAATTATTATTTTTGGTTCTAATTTAGTGCATCACAATTGTGCATAATTTTCTTTTTTTAACTGTAGATTTTTATTAGTACAAATGTACATATTTTCAGTAATGCAGAAGAAAGAACACAGAATGGTACATCAAAGCACACGTAAGGGCACTCAAAGAGCCACTGAGATGGGGAAGAGGGCAAGAACAGTTTATGGAGCAGTCCAAGTTTCTTAACTATGATAACGGTTTAATACAAGCACTCAGGACAAAGGACAAGACAACCGACAAAATATGAAAGGGGGGGGGGGGGGATAGGTAGGGGAAAGCGAGAGTGTGTGTGTGTGTGGGCCTCTAAGAGTATATCAAGTGGGAGTCCCACACTAGCCAGGTCGCTTGGAATTGCTTCACTGCATTGTTGATAGATGCCGTGAGATACTCCAAGGATCTGATGTCGCGAACACTAGTCAGCAGCATGGACTTGGTAGGAGGGCTAGTCTGTTTCCAAGACTTGGCAATCAGGGATTTAGCTGCAATACATACAGAGAGAAACAGCCTGGAGGAGTACTTATTCAATCCTGGGGGTGGTAAGTTGAGCAGGTAGACCCTTGGGTGTAGCAGGACGGGGGACCCAAAGAGGGAGTGTGCCACCTCTTTCACCTCCTCCCAAAACAGAGTGATAAGGGGGCATGTCCAAAAGATATGGTACAAGGAACCCACATCGCTCAGGCACTGCCAGCAGACAGATGGGATAGCGGGGTTGATAGAATGTAGAAGGGCAGGGGTATGGTACCAGTGCATAAGCAGTTTGTACTGGGTTTCCTTATACGTGGTGCAAATAGAAGACAGGGCTGCCCTGTTCCATATGCCTGTAGTCTGCCAGGCGGTGCCCCAAGAGAGGCTGTGGTCCACTTATCTATGTATGTATGATGGGGGGTCTCACCTTCTATCGCTGTAGACAGGAGGTGGTAAATAATAGAGATAAAACCTCTCATACTAGTGCCCAAGTGGCACAAACGTTCAAAAGGGGTGGGTAGTGACACCTGAAGTGATCCAAAGCTAGAACTCATATAGTGACGGATCTGGAGGTAGTGGAAGCGCTTCGTCTCCGGTCTATTCGAGTGCTCCTGCAGTTCCGCAAAGAGTTTAAGTGTCAAAGTGAAAGCATCCACAATGTCCACCAAGCGAAATAGACCCAATGACGACCAGACCTGAACCATTGGGGCGGTTAAGCTGGAGGGAATAGCTGGATTGTAGAGGAAGGACGTCATGGAGGAGTGCCGTGAGGCTAATCGTCCATGGCAAGAGTCCCATATGTGCTTGCTAAAGGCCATCAATCCCAATAGGGGAATGTGAGGGGGTACAGATGTTCACTGCCATAACAGAGTATTCGGGTGGACTGGGGCAAGCTACAACTTTAGAATTTCTACCTATTTGGTAAATGCCAACTGGGATGCCCAGAATGGGATTACGTGGAGATGGATAGCCCAGTAATAGTGCATTATGTTAGGGACTGACAAACCAACTCTGTCCGTAGCCGCTAGCATGACTTTGCGGGGGATACGATGACATTACCCTGCCACACAAAATGGAGAATGGCCTGTTGAAGGAGGCGTAGTTCGGACATAGGGACTCGTACTGGAAGGGTCTCAAAATAGTAAAGTAGTGTAGAGGAGCAGAAGGGAAGTTTGATAAGGGCGGAAGGGGCAGAGTAGAGACTGAGAATGGCTTGCAGGTAAGGTCCCAAGATCCCGAAGGCCTGAAGGATTTCAAATTGAAAAGACCAGTCAAGACGGTCAAAGGCCTTCTCCACGTCAAGACTCAGTATCACTGTGGGAGTCGCTGTAAGAGTCGCTGCGTCAATCAGGTTGATCAACCGACGGGTGTTGCCTCACCCTGTCGGTATGGAATGAATCCCACTTGGTCTTTATGGATCAGAGTAGGAAGCCACATATTCAGATGGGCCCAAGGACGCGGGTGAAGATTTTTTAGGTCTGCATTAAGTAGGGCTATCGGCCTGTAGCTTGCGCAGTCCTGGGGGTACTTGCCGGCTTTATGTATTACTACAATATGGGAGGATAGCATAGACAATGGGATCCGGGAGCCCAGGAGGAACAAATTAAATAAGGCCATGAGATGGGGCAGAGCTCAGATCGGAATTTTTTATAGTACAGATCTGTGAACCCATCCTGGAGATTTGCTTGCGGGGAAAGTTTTGATCACGTCCGTTAGTTCTTCAGCGGTTATGGGGCTGTTCAAGGAGGTAGCTGCCTCTGAGGACAGTTTGGGTAACTGACTGGAGGACAGGTAGTCCCATATGTTGGGCAGGGAGAGAGGGTGCGTATTTGTAACACTCGGGCTGGCATGTAGTCGGGTTTGTAGAGATTTACCATATTTTCCGGCGTATAATATGACTGGGCATACTTTTCCTGTTAAAATATGGGGTTTGGACTATACTCGCCCGCTGTATAAGACTACCCCTCTTCCAATGCACACCAAATAAAAATTGGGTGGGTTAGCTCTCCATCCTGCCCAGCCCTCCCTGTCGGGGGCTGCTTCAGGAACGGCTGGCCGGGATGCAGCGCACTTTGGCTCAGCTAGAGGGCGCCTGTCCTTGAACCTGGAGAAGGACAGCTTCTCCAGTCCAGCTCAGAAGTAAAGAGAACCTTTCACTGGTCCAATGATTATTAGATAATGATATGTATGTGTAGAGTGGTGCCCATGGAACTCCCTGTACTTACTTTTATCCCTGGGTACCGCTCCATTCGACCGCTGTGGCCCCGATTACTGGCACCCGCGCCTAATGCTAATTACACCTAATCTCGCACATGGTAGGAGACATCCTCTTCTGCCCTGGGCATGTCCTTCTCCCAGGCTTAGCGCTAGCCAATCGCAGCACCCAGCTCACAGCCTGGGAGAAAAAACCTCCCTGGTTGAGAGCTGAGCGCTGCGGCGCCCAGGGATAATAGTAAGAGCAGGGAGATCCCTGGGTGCTGCTCTACACATACCAGTACATATCATTATCTAACAATCGTTGGACCAGTGAAAGGTCCTCTTAAGGACCGGCTTATAAGGTCCTCTTAAGTATACCGGCTTATATGACAACACCCAGCGTATAAAACGACCCCCGACTTTTGAGAAGATTTTCATGTGTTAAAAAGTAGTCTTATACGCCAGAAAATACAGTAATTTGCGCCGTGTGTTCCCGGACCCGGAGCATTCTATGCTTTTTAAGCCGAGAGGCCAGAACAATGCACTGGCCACGTACCACCGCCTTGTGGCCCTCCTAGAACACCGTTAGGGTGGAGAGCGATTTGGCATTTTCGCTAAAATATGTTTGGATGTAATCGTTTAGGAAGGAATCGTTTAGGTGCCAATGACAGATGCACTGTGGTATGGGTTGAGAGGAGAGAGTGAGAGTGAGGGTGAGCGCATTAGCGAAGAAGTAGTCTATCCGGGTGTGGAGCTTATGGGGAAGGGAGTAAAAGGTAAACATTCTGCCTGAGGGGTTGTCCACCCTCCAGAGGTCATAGAGGGCCCTCTATGAAAATCGCTGGCCATGCGACATTGGGTGGAAGAGCGTGGAGTAGAAAAGAGGGACGACCGTTCCGCAGACTCAGAGAAAATCATGTTAAAATCCACTCCCAGGATCCACGCTGTTGGGGACAGGCCCTGGAGTTTTCCCAGGACCCGGCGCATGAACGGGAGCTGCAAGGTGTTGGGGGCATAGATATTTCAAAGCACGATGGTGCGGCCTTGGAAAACCCTTTCTAGGATGAAGTAGCGGCCAGCTGGGTCAATATGGGAGGCAGTCACAAAAATGGGACAGGAGGTCGACAGCAGTTCGTCGACGCCTGCTTTTGCCGGTTATGGCTAGCAAGGAAAGCATGGTGGTAGTAGTGTTTTGCGAAATTAATGGATCCCGTCTGGTCGAAGTGGGTCTCTAGTAGGAATGCTACGTCCACCCACAAATTGCGGAGCTCTCGAAGCACTAAGCGCCTCTTAGCATTGGAGCCCAACCCCTTACCGTTTAGGGTGACACACCTGACCATGGGGGGGGGGGGGAGTAAAAAAGCTATGTGACTCACCCACTTCAAGGATAGGTACCATGGGGGGAGAGAGAAAGCGTCCACTTCAGGGGGGGGGGGCGTCCTCCAGGCTGCTTCCTGCAAGGGGAGATGGAGGCCTAAAGAGGAGAATGAGGAAAGATAAAAGCACCAGAGGAGGGATGGGAGAGGGAGAATAGGAAAACAGTAGGGAGTAGGGAAGGACACAGACACTACAATGGGTCCCTGGTAGTGGGGGGGACCGCTTTCATGGTACTGGCATTCTATGCAGCTCTGCGGGAGTGCATCCCCCGAAGCAAGGGCCAAGGCAGGGGGAGAAGATGGCAGCGATGGTGGCATGCTCTGAACTGACCGTATGTACTGCATGGTGGAGGGTCTGGTAGGGAAGGTTTTTACCCATGTGGTAACGGCGTAAAGGGCTCGGGGCATGGAAGACAGTGGTGCGGCAGCTCAGTTCAGCTTCCTCCATTGGTTGCCAGGCCATGCCCCACAATTGTGCGTCATTTCAGTGTACAGCAACCTTAATGGGAATGTGTCATCAGAAAATACATAAAAATAAAATTTTTGAAAGAATTTTGGTGATGTTATATTTAATTTTAAAACAATTCACTGGGGGAGATTTATCAAACTGGTGTAAAGTAAAACTGGCTTAGTTGCCTATAGCAACCAATAAGATTCCACCTTTCATTTTCCAAAGGAGCTGTCAAAAATGAAAGGTGAAATCTGATTGTTTGCTATGGGCAACTAAGCTAGTTTGATAAACCTCCTCCACTATCTATAGTAAAAAATTTTTTTATAATTCTAAGTTTTTTGCACTGGCCACATAGCCTTATAATAGGAACGACTTTTTGATCCACTTTATAGAAGTCATTTCAGTATCATTTCAGGCAGCTTAACATTAACAGATATATATATATATATATATATATATATATATATATATGTATATATATATATTACAGGATCCACAATTCACAACAGGTGATATCACAGTTTATCTACTCCCTCCCGACCTCTGCACATGTCACATATCATTCCCAGAAAATTCTCCCCTATAAGTCAATGAGGTCAGCGCCAGTCCATTATACAGGGGCGCAACTATAACATGATGGGGCCCCTACCACCTAGTGTAAGAAAATTAAAACAGAAGTATAAGTCTCATTAATTAAAGGTATGTTTAATAGCGCAGTATATCAGAGAATCCACATGATAGCAAAAAGCCACTGTAGTATTACTCTCCACAAAAAGTTACAATGGTCTTGCACCTGATAGGGGTACCTTAAACTGTTGCCGCCATTGCAAATGTTATGGCTGCTTTGGCTATTGTTATGCCCTGGCACATAGTGACTGTTGTAAAGCATATGTAATAAAAAATTATAAGTGACACATTCCCTTTACATAAAAGTGCATTGATAGGCGATCGCCATGTACTGACTGTCCCTTCTTTCTCTTTCATTACATTAAAGTTATCGGTATTAATACAATTGCATTGACCTCATTAAACCTATATATGATATATTGTCTGCTAGTATAGAGAATAAATATTAGTAAACGATCTTGGATGGATTAAATTGGGAGGAGACCGCATAGGTCACCTAGTTCTGGATGGATGGTTTAGGTTCATTTTTCATCATACAATATTTGCTAAATGACTTTAACCAGTATAACCTAGAGTCATAACCACTTGTTAGATGATTATATGGCTAAGCCTCTAAAACCTACTGACTCTTAAAATTTCTTTTATTGCTGAACTGAAATTAAGCACTATCTGGGATTCTGCCACTTTCACCTCTACAGCGGTGTGACTTATTAGGGCTTTAAAACCAGAGACAAGAGTTGTAAACGTAAGTGGGTTTTAATGGAATTAATTCCGAAGGAATGTAAAACTCCCTTTGACACTTGCATCTTCTCCTCTAATGGCAGAGATCATAGAAGTACAATATGAGAGTGCCAGATTAATAAAGGACACAGGAAGCCACCGAGCCAAAGGAAAAGGTAGAGATGCTTAATTTGTGCTGCCTAAGACGATATATAACCATGCCTGAAGACTGCTCATGTTCAGCATTTTAAAGATCAATAGTTTGGCTTGTGAATAGGTGGCAAATTGCAGCGCTCAGCATTCTGAAGGCCTTTGCATGGAAGACTCTAACTAGCAGAACAGATTGTGCAAATTCAAATTAAATATTAACATCCTCAGCCCGGCTATCAGATCCTTAGTGTAATATGTACTCTCCTAATGAACCGAGGTATATTTACACCTCAAACAAAAATACATTCCCCGCAGCTCGAAATCAGTTAAATTACCCTGATCCTGGGGAAAAAAATCATTACTGTATTAACAGACTATTCTGACTATAAGCTATCACTGTCTCAACTACCGGTATTCTGTTTGGTTTTCTTCATTTTGATCATTTCCTGTCTTGAAAGGGTCATCAAAAATTCCAGTCAAATGCTCCTCTAGAATTTTATCAATTTACTTTGTCAACAAAAAGGGCAAAACGAGCTCCTGCATTATTCAGAATAAGATCTTCATGTAAACAGATAGATGCCTAGTTATGATATTAAAGTTTGCCTTTACAATTTCTTTTTAAAAAATTACTAACCTAATAAAACCATCTCAGCAAAAATGTATTTACTATGTATTTATAATGTAAATTATAACATAGCTAATATGTAAAGGGATAAGGCCTTCTTAATTAAATATTTACTTAACTTTTTGGGGATGTTAAAAATGCAATTTATAATTGTTTTTCACATCTTTACAGCATTTTTTTTTAGCTTTTTTTGTATACTGTATACTTAAAAAGGGCATTTTTCATATATAAAAATTCCTACCATAAAAAAAACACCATACCTAGAGCTGCATTTTGACAAAAAGGCAAAACTGCTAAAAGCACACAAACACAATGTAAAAAAGCAGCACTTTAACTATAATGAATTTCATAATTCACTATAGACTTTAATGTAACATCTGGCTCATGAAAAAACTGCAGAGAAAGTGCTGTTAAACAACACTAAAAAGGGCTGGTTTCACGCACAGCATTTTGATCATGTTTGTTAGATGTCCCTTTAAACTATATTAAGTGATATGAAATTGATCCATTTTCTACAAGTTTTTTTTTTTTGCTGACGTTTTTAGTCACCCATTTTACTTGTGTGTCTTCCAGACCTTTCTTTCCCTATTACCTGCCTTTAGCAAAGGACCTGAAAAGCACCATACCCAGGGCATGATTTTATAAAAAAAAAAACAACAAAAAACATCAATAAAACAAGAGTTTTAGTAAACTGTTTTAAATTGAACATCACTTAAAAAAATCAAAACATGTCTGTAGGGCATCATATTAGTCAGCATCTAACATCTCTGTCTATGGCTTTCAATGGTGCCCCCCTTAAAAAACAAAACACACAAAACACAGCATATTAAAAAAAAATAACACAGAGCCCTTTTACTAACAGAACTTAAATCATCTCACCTAAGTCAAGTTCATTAGAATTGCAGATGGTCTATTGTATTGCAACCTTAATATGAGGGATACAATGTGCTTGTGTACAATCATCTGAAAGCAACCTTACCGTACTTGACAGCAGGGATGGACTAGGAACTTAAAATGGCCCTGGAACAAATACTAAAAGTGGTGCAGTTTTGTAGTTGGGTCCAAATCGATGGAAGGCAGGGCCAGCAATACCAAATCGTGGCACATTACACCACCCAACAGAGCCAATTACCACAGTGCATCACAAAATACTGCCACAAGCAGCCCAAAATACATCCCCAAAAACCTCCACTGGCTGGCCGCGAGGAGAGACCAGGCAGCCCCCGAGCATCGGCCCACCGGGAAATTTCCATGTAAAGTCTATAACCAATCTGCCCCTGCATGACCGTGCCTAGGGGAGAACCAGTGCACACTAATTTAGTTACTAATAATAGACATAAACATTTTGCGTTTTCTAACCTACCACTAGGGATGACCGAACTTTATATTTTGACGTTCGTATTCGGGTTAGGGTATATGCAGAATTGCATTATGGATTCCGTTACCACGCACCATAACGCAATCCTGCATAACGGAATGCCTTTAGAGGCATTCCGTTATTCATTCCGTCACAATAGAAGTCTATGGCCAGCATAACGGATCCGTCCGGTTTTCGTTATGCTGGAGTCCTCTCCTGCATAATGGAAACCGGACAGATCCGTTATACTGGCCATAGACTTCTATTATGACGGAATGAATAACAGAATGCCACTAAAAGCATAACTTTATGCATTTCGTCATGGAATTGCGTTATGGTCTGTCGTAAAGGAATCTATAACACAATTCAGCATATACCCCAACCCTAACAGGAACTCAAACTTTAAAATATGAAGTTCTCTCATCCCTACCTACCATCTCAAATATACAGTATGAACAAATATATGTATGGGAAAAAGGGTTCATGAATAGATTCCTGAAGGAAAAGAGATCAAACTCTATTATAATCAGATTGCAATTTATGTACGTGATTCCATATAACAGAATAGATAATCTTCAGCCGAAAAATTTCAACACGACCAATAATTATTTTGAGAAACAATCGAAATTTGAATTGTTCCTGGTTCAGTACAAAATAGTAATAATTGTATTATCAGAATCATCTAAGTATATATGGCAGGCCTTAGGATTCTGTTACACAGATTCCAGGCCAATAAATAGTTCTGATGGGCAACATACAAATTAACTAGTGCTCATTTGAAAGGCCTTTCCAATTAACTGATGCAAAGTCAATGGGGGACAACGGACTGTTTTATGAATCCAAAAAATTGCCCTGATCCTTGGCCTGTGTTAAAAGGACCTACATTTTAGAAAGTTTCTGTGACAGATATTGGTGTCTTTTTTTTTAGTACAATAATTATCTAAAGTTAGAACTGGGGGACAACGAAAGAAATTATAAGAAATCAGGATAGGTCACCAGTATCTGATCAGTGGGGATCCCACACCTGGGACCCCCGCCGATCAGCGGTTTGAGAAGGCAGTGGCACTACTGTGAGCACCGTGGCCTTCTTTCTGCTTATCCGAGGCAGAGTAATGAGTGATTCACCACGAATAAACGAGTAATGTGCTCAATAAGTTGTGAGACAGGAGCAGCGGTGCCTTCACAAAACTGATCGGCGGGGGTCCCAGGTGTATGACCCCCATCGATCAGATACTGTAAAATATCAGTAAAAAAATCCTGGAAAACCCTTTTAATATATATTTTAGATTTATTGCAGTAAGATTTAATGATAAAGGCTCCTTTACACTGGCCGAGCATTGGCCAGATATTTTCTAACAACCATTCGTAGGAACGCTTGTTAGTGATAATCTGCTGGAGTAAAGGGGCCACCAATTACCCGATAAATGAGCAAAGCTCTCATTCAAGCAGGTGGTTGCTGGGAAGTAACGCTTTCTTCTGGATAATCGCCTGCTTTATCGATCAGTGTAAATGGGCTTTTATGTGAAATGTGATGAAATTTTAGCTACAAGTCTGTTTAGCAGGTTCTTTTGGAATCCAGGATCCAAGAAACCATCAGTAGCCTCAGGCGCAGTTTTACAGCTACAGTTGCAGCTTATTTACATTACTGGTTACCAATATTTAAATTCAACACATTATTTCCAAGTGCAAATGAAAAAGATTTAAAATTTAAATTAATCAAAAATTTATTGATTCAGAAGTGAACTCATTTACAAACTGGATTACTGAAATTGCCTCATTGACTCATGGTAACACATTGATTCATTTCACTCAAAATGATGGCTTCATGAAATCATTGGATAAGTTTAGGTGATCTAAATTGCCATATAAACTATAATTAAACAAAAAATTACCATAACAATTAATAACTATGACTGGAAATGTATGACTATACCAATGTAGATGTCATTTATAATCCAAGCGTAGAATTGTAAATCAATACCTATATCAATGGTTATCAGACATAAAACTAGTGAATAAAAGTTGAAAATTTTGGCTTAAATATCAATGGTGCAAACGTGTGACTTTTGCCTGTTTTCTGCCGCTCTTTCCACTTTTCCAAAAAAATGGTGTGGTATAGCCATAGGGGGCATGGCTTCCCACAGCCTGACAGATTTACTATAATTTATCCCAGAAACTGGCATCATTGGCCTCGTTCACATGTCAGTGTTTCGGTCGATGTTTGGTCAATGATTATTATCAGAATTGTGTACAAAAACCAGGTGCAGGTCAAAAACACAGAACAGGAGAAAATATTTCTATTATACCTTATCTCTTTGAAGGCTCAATTCCTGGTTTTTCCATGTTTCATTGAACAATATCAAGGATGTACATTTTATAAAGGTAGATCATGTGGTTGGTATGAGGCTCTTGAAGTGGTGGCCCAGCCCTTGTTGGTGCCATTGTCCTGCTACTGTGTGGCCGGAATCTGAATTGTTAGCAGACAAGAATGTGATAAATTGTCCCAAGAATGATGAAAAGTTGGTGGAAGGGTCCTTCTGTCTTGGTTGGTAATAATAACTAGTGGTATAATAAAGGTACTATTTTTATTTTAATTATGGGGCCTCTTCTCTTTTATCAAGATAACTGCACAGTAGGTCTCTAACTTGTTTTCAATCTACGGTAAGTTGGTATATCCTTGAGCAAATTGTTCAGCACTATGGAATGATAGTTAAAGGGGTTGTCTCACGAAAAATATTCTACAGTTTTCAAACGAGCACCTGGATCTGAATACTTTTGTAATTGCATGTAATAATTTTTTTTTTATAGCTACTGAGTTATTCAAGAAAATGTATCTGTAACTATATAGTGCCACTTCATTTCTTATTTCTTTGACCGGCTCATTAAGAAGCCTTCTGAGCTGTGATAGGGAAAGCATGGACACTCCCCCTTAGCTGCAAGAGAAAAGACAACCCCCTTGAGCTGTCAGCTTGATATAAATCTAGCAATGAATGGGAATATCTCTGGATCCATGTACAGGGCTGGTTCTAGCTTTGTTAGAAAGAGATTGTCATGTACTATATGATCTCTGATTTTCATTTTTTATATTATTCACAGGATAACCCCTTTAATGCTAAAAATAATGGGCCACTCCTTTGCATTTTATAATAGGAGCAATGCTATTTGTCATCTAAAACATTTGGACCTTTGAGTAGGCAGACTATTCAGACAGATATTAAAGGTGCTTTTAATGTTATTTTAGGGACATAAGATTATGAGGACCCTTGATTTGCATGGCAAGTGTGCACATTTTGGTCAAAATATAAACTATTACTACATGTTAACCACAAAAAGAGAGCGTGAGGCAAATGCTCCAAACCCCGGTTCAGCCCCATGCACAGTACACACAAGCAATATCGGGTTTATAATCAAAATTTCATTTTATTCATGATACTTTTAAATAAGGAACAAAGTCCACACATATAAAACACATTATACATGATTGGTGATGATAAGAATACATAAAGAGGATTAGCCCTTGCAGGGGTGGTTATTATATAATGCTTATTACATCCAAGTATTTAGTGGTAAAGATTGACATACAATATATAGTATATAGAGCTTGTAAAGCCCCCATATAACTCCAATACCATGTTAGGTATGGAGAACACTCCACAAAAAGACCCAGTAAGAGAAAAGCAAGGTTCTCACTGAAAAAGTATACTGTAGCTGAATGTACCTGATGTAATCTGAACATCACACCACCTGCGTCCCATCCCATGTTTATTATTTTTGCAATTTTTATCAGGTTGAGGGGAAAATGGTGTATTAATATGTTTGTGGTGTTATCTATAGTGAGCTTATAGAACAGGGGTCAGCAACCTTCGGCACTCCAGCTGTTGTTAAACTACAATTCCCAGCATGCTCCATTCATTTCTATGGGAGTTATGAGAAGAGCAGAGCAAGTGTGTAGAGATAAACGAATTTCTCGGTCGGTTCACCGAATCTTCCGAAAAGATTTGATTCGATCTGAATTTAGAGTATTTGAATATGGAGGGCGGCTCAATTTCAATTTGTAGAGGTGATCCGAATTTATTCGTGGTGAATCACATTAAAAAACAGCTATTTCCTGGGTGTAGAGAGCCTGTAAAGTTGTGTAGAACACTGTGTCTTACAGTAATATGCATAGGGAGACTGCTGTGGTAGTGAAACCAGATGACAGGCGTCTCTCTTAGAATCACTTCAGACTTCACTCATTTGGTCAATTACGGGGCCAAAACTGACCAAAAACCTCAAGTGTTAACTTAAGATCCTACTATGAAAGAGCGCACTCCTTTTATACCATCGTCAGCTGATTCCACATAGATGTCTACAGAACCTGTTCTATTAAACGCTTATACAAGTAGAGTCTCCCTGACAGAGTAGAGCGGGTGTTAGCAGTAAGTTTGTGTTGAAATCACTGATTATTTTGCCTTTGCTCTGATCTGTCAGAACAATAACCCCCAAAAAACGGATCCTGTCTGTGGAGCATCCGCCTTCACTCGGTCATCATTTGGTCAAAAATCCATCAGTATTGCTAAAGCCCCCCAAAAAACCAGGAGTGCATCCAAAACAGAGATGACACTTGAATTAAATCTTTGCATGCTTTCTGTGTTTTGTACCCACCACTGCTTTTGGCTACTAAATCATAAGCCATGTCATACAGGCCTTACAGCTCCTACATAGGATCCGTTGTGCGTCTCATTTTTCCTTCCTTCTGAAAGATCAGAAGAAGGGTCAAATAAATGATGCTGTCAATCAGGCCAAAAAGGCAAAATAGTGGCCCAGTGATGGAGTGGGGAGGGTGGGAACAGCTTAAGTTGGCCCAGTGACAGAGTAGTGAGGTAGCAGCAGCATGAGGAGACAACAGAGTGGCCCAATGACAGAGTGGTGAGGTGGCAGCAGCATGAGGAGACCCAAGAGTGGCCCAGTGGCATAGGGCCTTTGCAGACGAGTGGATGCACACAATGTTATCAGCAGCGAGAATGAGAGCCAAGCTGTAACATGATAGATACTGCTCTGTGCCTCCCTGTGACCTTTTTACTACAAAATCACAGTGAGATAAAGTTGTCACGGTGATGTTGTAGTAGCCCAGCCGAGGTTGCTGTGTATAGCGCGTGGAGGGGAGGCTGGGAGAGATGGATGGAGGGGAGTGTCAGTGGGAGGGAGGTCCCTGTTGGTTAGACTGCTTGTTGGGGGCCGCGATGGTGCCGGCACTGGTGTTGTAATGAGAGATGGCAAGGTGCTATGGAAGGGGCAGGGAACACTGAGACCGAGAGGTGGGAATTGTAGGTTGTGAAGATGAGTGGGTTTATAGGATAAAAAGTGACCCAGTAGTGATTGGGTCTGGGTAGTGGGTGCTGATATTGACTTGGTCTATGAGCCCACCAGGAAGATGGTGGACTAGGTATGCAAAATGGTTTGTAGGTGGGTTTGAAAACAAGGTAATGGATTTGGGAACAGGAAGGAGAGAATGTGGGTGATGATGATAGAGAGGTGATCCGGTCAAAATTGGGTATAGGAGGTTGGTGGTGATGATGACTGGGTGTATGAGCCCACCAAGGCGGTGGTGACATTCTGGGAGATTTAACATAGAGAATGGTTTTGGAAGAGTAAATGATGATGGGTTGGGGATCCTACCTTGGAGAGTCTGGGTTATGGGGGGTCCTGGACTATGTGACTAGAGGGGAGGATGGAGGCTAAATGGACGATAAGTGGTGTGGAGGAAAGTGGGGCAGTGACGGATGCCCTGATTGGGGGAGGGGGATAGGAAGACTGGGTGATGTATGGCTGAGAGGGGAGAGAGAGCTGGAATTCAAAAACATTTGTTTTCCAACCTCTCATTGAGAACATTTCGTGCCTTTGGAGAGTTCTGTATCTGTCTGGACATTTGGCTTCAATCTGTTTAATGGGGGTTATAGAAAGCTTTGAGGAATCTTTATCATGAATGGCAAGGTGGTGTCAGGAAATGCCGTGTTTCAGATAGCCTTTGGTGTTATTTGATCGATGTTTGTTGAGGCGCTCTCTCAAAGCCTGGATGGTCCGACCGATATATTGTAGCCCGCATTCACACTCCAAGAGGTAGATCACGTAAGATGTGGAACAGTTAATGAAGCTCTTTATGTGGAATTCTTCATCATTGATGTTGCTTTTGAATATTTCGCATTTACAAAGGGAGTGACCGCATTTATAGCTGCCTACACGATCGGGGTACCAGATGATTTTGTGGACAGAAGACGATTTTTTCTTTTTCAGTTTGCTTGGAGCCAATACATTCTTCAGGGTTTTTGCCCACCTAAACGTGATTCATGGTCTCTGTGGGATGTTTGGCTTAAGATAGGGGTCGCTCATCAGAATGTGCAAGTGCCTTGTCAATACTATCTTCAGGGTTCTGTGATTGGGGCTGTACGTGGTGACAAACGACGATCTGTATTTCTTTGAATCCTCTATTTCCCTTGGTTTGGTCTTAGTCACGAGGCACTCATCCTTGCTCAGGTTGCTCACCCTTGTGTAGGCACCCTCAATGTTCTTGCTCGGGTATTTCCTATTAAGAAATCTGCTGCGTAAAATTTGACTTTCTGTGGTGAAGCCACTTGTGGTGGAACAATTTCTCAGTATACGTTTGAATTGGCTGTAAGGTATGTTGTTTTTCCACTTCTTGTAGTGGGCACTTCTATAATTAAGATAGTTGTTCCCATCCACCTTTTTAAAAAATGTTTTAGATAAGATGGCCTCGTCGCTGGAGAATAGGAGTAGATCCAAATATTCGATTGAAGTAGTTGAGCTGTTTGCCGTAAATGTCAAATTCCAACAGTTGGTATTCCGATAAGAAATGAATGCTTCCGCCTCCTTGTTGTTGCCTCTCCAAATGATGATGAGATCGTCAATATATCTTTTATAGAACACAATCATGTCATTCTAATCATGATCATTGTAGATAAATTGTTCTTTAAAACGCCCCATGTAGAGATTCGCGAAGCTTGGAAACGTGTCCCCATAGCAGCCCCCTTCTGCTGCCTATATAGGCATTTTTCAAATGCAAAAACATTGTGTGTCAAAATGAATCGGATGGCATCTGTGATAAATATCTTGTGTGCCAGGGAAAGTTGATCATCGATTTCGAGATAGTAATTGGATGTGCTGATGGAATATAAGGATGCCACATCTAATGTTAGCCAGCGGTACGATGGGTCCCATTTGATGTCCTTCAATAGAGATATAATTTGGGCAGAGTCTCTTAAGTAGGAACGGAGATTGGTAACATGTTTCTGTAAAAAAAATATCAACATAATGCAAGAGGTTGCTGGTTAGGGAGTTGATGCCCGAAACGATTGGTCTCCCTGGTGGATTTTTTATATCTTTATGAACTTTTGGTAGGTGGTAAAAAGTTGTGGTGGTGGGATGGTTGATTGAAATGAATTCCCTCTCTTTTTTGGTTAAGATATGGTCCTCTTCTGCTTGTTTTAAAAGTAATCCAAGTTTTTTTGCATCTTCCGCAAGTGGATTACAGGAGGGGGGTTCATAATATGATTTGTCTTTTCGGATCCTGTGAGCTTCCTTGATGTAATACTCCATTTTCTGTAGTACGATCCCGCCGCCTTGGTCCGCACTCCTGATTACTAGTGTTAGTAAGTGTTAGATAGTTTTGAGGTGGCAGCAGCATTAGGAGACCACAGAGTGGCCCAGTGACATAGTGGTGGGGTGGCAGCAGCATGTTGAGACCACAGAGTGGTGAGGTGGCAGCAACATGAGGAGACCAAAGAGTGGCCCAGTGACATAGTGGTGAGGTGGCAGCAGCATGTGGAGACCACAGAGTGGAGAGGGGGCAGCAGCATGAGAGGACCACAGAGTGACTCAGTGACATAGTAATGAGGTGGCAGCAGCATTAGGAGACCACAGAGTGGCCCAGTGACATAGTGGTGAGGTGGCAGCAGAATGAGGAGACCTGAGAGTGGCCCAGTGACATAGTGTTGACTGTTGAGGTGGCAGCAGCATAAGGAGACCACAGATTGGCCAAGTGACATAGTAGGAAGGTGGGGGTCACTACCAGTACCAACTGAAGATGGTGGGTGGCTGTAGGAGCACCTGGCAGCAGGTGTGGCATCAGGCAGGTGGCAGCATCAGAATAGTAGCTGAAGCAGGTAGGCAGAAGAAACACGTCTCTTTTGTCAAAGTGTAGGTGTGGCACCATGGATGATCTAGTCTGATGCATCAGGCACTGGTGTTTGAAAATCCTGGCTGATCCACGCCTGAATTATTTTCACAAAGGTCAGTTTCTCCACATTTTGGGTGGGCAGACGAGTTTTCCTTGGGGTAACTATGGCCCCCGCGCACAAAACACCTGCTCTGATGCCATACTGCTGGTTGGGCAGGAAAGCTTGTACAGGGCAAACTTGGCCAGTTGCGGCCACAAATCGAGTTTGGCTGCCCAAAAGTCCAGTGGATCTTCGATGTGAGGTGGCAGGGTGCACTCCAAGTATGCCACAACCTGCTGGTTTAGTTTCTGCTCTATGTCTCGCTGCTGCTGGTGAGCAGTATCTTCAGTAGGCGGGTGAAGAAAACTGCTAATCAGCGACTTTAGACTTAAGTTGCTGCTGATGGAACTGGTACTGCTCCTGCCCCCCAACAACCCTCCAGCAGCCATGGCAGTGGAACATGAGCACATTGGGCCCCCCGTCAGACTTGCGTGAGGATGGGTGATGGCACACATAGGTAGTGTTGATCACGAATATTCTAATCGCGAATTTTTATCACGAATATTGGCACTTCGAGAATTCGCGAGTATCTAGAATATAGTTCTATATCTTCATAATCTCGAATATTCTAGATTTTTTTTCATCAGTACCCATGATTCCTCACTGCTTCTTGCTTGTGGGCCAATGAAAAGGCTGCAATACCTTTAACTTTAGGAGTAGTGTTGATCGCGATTTTTTACTTGCGAATTTTCCGATTGCCGATTTTCTCAATCAACAAAATAATGATGAGATCACAAATTCGCGAAAATACAAAGAATATTCGCCCAAATATTTTCGAAATATCGCAAATTCGAATATTGCCCCTGCCGCTCAACACTGCAAATAGGCAGCGGCCGACTGACTACATAGGATATCTAAATAGTAGTTCAGTTTGTCCTTCTCTCAGCGGGTGTAAAAAAAGACCCCTATTTTGGACTGGTAGTGAGGGTCTATCATGGTGGAGAGCTGTCGGCTGTTACTAGGCAAGAAACTGAGCATGCATTGGGCCATTTGTGCAAGTGACTCGTAGGGACTTCCTGCCTCAATCTCCACTGCATACTGACACGGTGTGTTTGGGTCATCTGCCTCGTCCTCCTCATCGCCCTGTAGCTCCTCCAGCTGCTCCTGCTCCTCCTCTCCTGTCACCTGTCTAGAAAACCCCCCATTTCTCTACGCATTGCTTGTGCTTGAATTTCCTTCTCCTCCTCCTCTTCTAGTTCAGCCCTCAGAGGGCCCAGGTGGCATTCAGATGTAGTCGCCACGTCTCCTGTCCCCTGGCCAGCCAGATTTAGCAGCATGTACTCCAGGACATGAATCAGTGGAATAACGTTGTTTATCCCGTAGTCCTGGTGACTGACAAATAAAGTGACCTCCTCAAAGGGCCTGAGCAAACGGCAAGTGTCACGCATGAGCTGCCACTGGCTAACATCGAAGTTACACAGGGGCGTACCTCTGTCCGCCTGTATCATCAAGAAATCGTATATTTCTTTTTTTATACACCATGTAAATGGCTGTAGTACAATATAACTTGGCCGCTGAATGCCAATTTTGACATATATTTTTTCCTTTTTTTTCCTGTTTCTACACCCCAAAAATATAACAATCACAATTCACCACAGACCGGCTAATTGTACGTACATATATTTTCTTTTAATACACCACGTAAATGCTATTAATACAGACCCCCCCAAAAAGAAAACAATGTAAAATCAATGCAGGATGGCTAATAGGACGCACGTATCTATCCTATTAAAACACCCCATAAATGGCTATAGTACAATGTAACTTCACCGATGAACGGCAATTATGACATATATTTCTCCCTTTTTTTTTTTCCTATTAATACACCCCCCCCCCAAAAAAACAAAACAAAACAATGTATAATCAATGCAGAACAGCTATTAGGACGTACGTATCTTTCCTATTAATACACCCCATAAATGGCTGTAGTACAATATAACTTCACCGTTGAACAGAAATATTGACATATATTTTTTCCATTTTTTTCCCTATTAATACACCCCCCCCAAAAGAGTAAAACAATGTAAAATCAACGCAGAATGGCTAATGGGACGTAAGTATCTTTCCTATTAATATATCCCGTAAATGGCTGTAGTACTATGTAACTTCACCGCTGAACAGCAATTATGACATATTTTTTTTATTTTTTCCTATTAATACACCCCCTCAAAAAAAGTAAAACAGTAAAATCAACCCAGAACGGCTAAAAGGACGTACTTATCTTTCCTATTAATACACCCCGTAAATGGCTGTATCACACAGAACTTGCACCCCAATCACAAGCAAGGTTTGCTGGAATTAGTGATGTATCATATAGTGCAAACATCCTAAAAGCAGCAGTATAACACCAATTTGGATCCCCAATTAGTGCAGCAAGGTGTAATAGAATCGCTCTTATTACCCAGGCTGTACACTCTCCTATTGCACCCTGTTCTCCTTCTATAGTGTAGATGATGCCATCCTTTTCATTTCCTACACCTTGACTAATCTTTACCTGAACTTGTAAATTGTTTTTTCAGCACAATAAAGTCTTACCTAGCACCAGGGGTGTAGCTATAGGGGGTCCAGAGGTAGCAGTCGCTACCTGGCCCAGGAGCCTGAGGGGGCCCAAAGACACTTTTGCCACATAAGAAGACACACAAAGCACTGAGGGAAGGGGGCCCCAAGCTGAACTCTTGCAGCAGGGCCCATGACCCATTAGCTACGCCCCTGCCTAGCACTGTCCCTAGGGCCTGTTGACGTCTCTCCCTGCACTAAGTACACTGGAAAATGGCTGAATCCAAGATGGCTGAGGGTATTTATAGGGCTATGACATCACAGGGGCTGGCTGTTGATTGGCTGCCTGCATGGCATTGTGGGTGATCCCTCGTTCCCAAAGTTTTTTGCTCCATGTCCTAACATGTGCAGCAGCCATTTTAGGAAAAAATTTGATTTGTTACCACGGAGCATGAGGAAATTCAGATTCGGTGCAAATCGAATTTTTCCTGAAATCCGGATCAAATTCCACTTCATCAACTTCGATTCGCTCATCTCTACAAGTGTGCATGCTAGGAGTTATAGTTTCCTAACACCTGGAGTGCCGGAGATTGCCTACCCTGTTATAGGAGCTTCATGGGAGTGCATTTAGAACTCTAAGCATCCACCCCTGTCATAGACCGGAGACATATAAATGGTTGTTCATCAGTATTTAGGGTCTGGCTGCATCCTGCAGTGAACTGGTGTTTTAACCCTGAAGCAGTAAGCATGGTCTTTTTTCACTGATATGTCTGATATTAAAGGTCTTTTTATGTAACCATATGTTCATTATGAGAAGCAAAATATTTATTTTATACGATTTTGCATTTAGATTTGAAGCAAAGCTTATAATTTAGTTAAAATCAGAAAAGAGGCCAAGTGTCAATGTTTCAATTAGAGAAATATTTAAGTTATATCTTAGAGAAATACACATTTTCAGTGGTCTGGTTACAGTCCATGTAGGACAAAAATGTGAGCATTTGAAAATGAAGTGATGGAGTTTTGTTGGCTAGTAGACTTTTCACAACTTTCTATAGTATTATATCAACAAACAGCCAAGGTATGTAGTGGACTGTCCGTCCAAGAACAACTTATCTGCATAACATTTAGCCAAAGTGATAATATTTAGATTACATCTCAGCATCATTTGTAGGCCAGGTGCCACCATATAGCATGGCAAATGAATTCAAGACTACCACATACATTTGTAAAATTCTCTGCCTTTCAAAGGCTTAGTGTTTGTGAAAAACTGAATATATCCAAACACTAGTCCAAATATTTGTAGGTTCTGTGCCACTTATTTAAGTGTATTTTTTGTCTTTTTGAGGAGTCCTTTGGATGCAAATTGCACAAATTGATCTTTGCTGTGGTGTGTACTACATGAGAAGGGTACAGATGCTGCTGGCCAAACTAAACTGATAGGTTCTAGAGTGTACGGTCTATTTATATAACCTGCATAATCTCTGGGGCACAGGTCAATAAAGTCCCATTATTGCATGCAAACTTAGGGCCTTTTAGGGCCTTATTGGATGACTGCATCTTTTATTCAGGACCTCAAATCACCATAGGTAAACAGGGGATGTGCTACAACTGTATGGAAAGTAAATGAAGGATGAACAATTGTAATAGCAATCGTTTGTTTAACTTTCACTTTGCATAGAGCTATTGTGTATTATTGATCTCCAGTCTAAAAATGCTCCTAATTTACTACAGCGGCTTATGTCACAGCCCTATAAAACCTTCATTCTGAGTGGTCTCCACCATTGTCCCGTGAAGTGAGCAGACATGGTAAGTGCTCATGCGCTAGGGACAGTGCTCCTGAAAATGATTCATAGAAGAATATTGGAGAGGGAGAGTGCAGGGAGAGTGCAGGGAGACTTATTCTGTGTCAGTTTTATTTATTTATTCCTAAATGTACTTATTCCCACATCAGCCATAAACTGAGATATTTAATTCAATACCAATAAGAGGGAAGCCTTTATTATTTCATTGCCAGTGTGCCAACTAATACCATCCAGTTTGCCCTCCTTAGGGGGGCCAGGTCTTAAAGGGGTTCTGTGGGAATTAGGAAAATGAAAATACTTAAATATTACTTTATCTATAAATATATTCCCAAATACCTTTTATTAGTTGTAATGGCTTTTTTTGTCTAGGGAGCAATCATTAGTAGAAATAAATTGGCCGCCATCCTATTAGTACACAGAAATCCTGTCCTAATCACACAGGAGGACATGTTACTTTAGAGCAGTGATCCAAAGAGGTGCCTCATCTTCTTCTATGATCCTGAATACAGTTTAATATGATCTTCAGCTAAATCTCTGTAGAAATGAAGTTCATGCGGAGGCATGAAGTAGAGAGGAGGGTGGGGGTGATGTGGATAATGGGCAGCAGCACTTGTGTGCAGTCTCCATTACCGCAGTCTGTCCTGTCCATGCTCTCTGTACATCATGTCTACTCATGAAATCCATTCCCACAGAGATTCAGTAAAAGTTCTTATAATCTGTATTCAGGATCATAACCCCTGACATGTAGGAGAGGAGGATGAGGCGGCTCTTTACCTCAGCGTTGTGAAGTAACTTGTCCTCCTGTGTGATTAGGACAGTTTTTGTGTGCACTAATAGGGAAGCGGACATTTTGTTTCTCCTAATGATTGCTTCCTAAACAAAATGAGCCATTATAAATAGTGAAAGGTATATGGGAATATATTTACAATAAAGTAATATTTAAGTATTTTCATTTTTTTAATTACTGGAGAACCCCTTTAATGATGACCATCCTCATCTTATGCTGGCTTTACTTCTTCCATGTCCTAGAAAAGTCAGCAGGATGCAGAGAGAGGAGGAGCTGGATGTGACATATTCTCATCAATATTAGATGATGTTGAAAAGGAGGAAAATCAGATGGCAGAAGAAGGGCCTCCACCTGTAGGGCAGGAGAGAGCTGGGGTTGGAGAAGTGGGTACAGTCCCTGTTAAAAGGTGCATTAAAGGTACAGCACAGCTATTGACAATGAAGACTGACTATACAGTGTAGTCTTCATTAATAAATGAAAGGCAGCTGCAGGCTAATTGGCTGCCTGGTTTTTCACCACAGCATGCCTGCAGCCCCTTTGCAGCACGGCCGCTCCATATGGGTATGCCTGATTTATGGCGATTCTATACAAATTCATTTGTAACGAATACAATTTCTTGTCGAACTTCAGCGAAGCTGCTGAATTTCATTTTTCAAAACTTTGCTTATCTCTTGTCTACACCTTAGTATTTGGTAACACGTTTCTCAATTACATATATAATTATTATGTCTATAATAATTCTTCTTTATGATTCAATTCAGATTGTTCATGTGGTATGACCAACTACACTACCTTGAAGAGCCTATCTATGCCATCTACCAACTCCAAATAAAATTCAGTTTATTTTCTTGACTTATAGTGTTTATAAGGACAATCATGTTCTAGAACATTCTTCTGTCTTCTGATTGGTCTTCCTGTTTTTCAAAAAGTTTTCTTGTTTTTTTTTGATAAATTCTGTATTCTCGCTTTATAAGACGCACCCGATGATAAGACGCACCCCAGATTTTAAAGGAGGAAAATAAGAAAAAAATATTTTTCATCAGACTTCGTATCAGACCCCCATATGAGGCCTCCATGTCAGAACCCCATTAGACCTCAGATCAGCCCTTAATGTAATACCCCCATATTTATAAAAAAAATACTAAATTTACCAAAAATTTGGAAAGTTTTCAATTTTCAAAATTTCTATTTCTCAGCTTTTAAACAGATAGTGATACCTCCTAAAATAGTTATTACTTTACATTTCTCATATGTCTACTAGTGTTGAGCGCGAATATTTGAATAGCGAATATTAATCGCGAATATTGCAACTTCGCTAATTTGCGAATATAGCGCTATATATTCGCTATTTCGAATATTCATTTTTTTTTTTTAAGTTGTTAATCCTTGTTGCTCTCTGGTTGTCTTCCCAAAAGCTGTTCTTACCTGTCCGGAGGATTCTTGGCACCCTGTTCGCTCCAGTCAATGCCCGTTGCCGCTTCTGCTGACTTCCTGTGTGCATGGGAACGCCTCCATGTTAAAATGTACTGTCGTATGTGAGAATCACGATCTCACAAATTTGACTAAGCTGTAATCGCAATGCGATTAATATAACTTGAATTACTGGCGAATTCAACTTAGAGCCGGGTTCCCAATGGTTGTATTGCTAGAATATAACGAAGATGACGAATATCACGAATTCACGAATATAGCACGATATTCTCATTCTTTGTTATATTCTAGCAATAACCATTAGGAACTCAGCTCTAAGTTTAATTCACAAAGCGAACATATACTCGCATTGCGCATTCAACTTAGAGCTGAGTTCCTAATGGTTGTATTGCTAGAATATAACGAAGATGACGAATATCACGAATTCACGAATATAGCACTATATTCTCAATCTTCATTATATTCTAGCAACAACCATTAGGAACTCAGCTCTAAGTTTAAGTCGCAAAGCAAACATATACTCGCATTGCTGAGAGCTGAGTTCCTAATGGTGGTTGCTAGAATATAACGAAGATTGAGAATACAGTGCTATATTTGTGAATTGTGAAACAAAACTCAATATTTATTAGCCTGATTCTGTAGTTTACACAAACACCCCACATGTGGTCGTCAACTGCTGTACGGGCACACGGCAGGGCGCAGAAGGAAAGGAACGCTATATGGTTTTTGGAGGGCAGATTTCACTGGGATAATTTTAAGTTGCCATGTCACATTTGGAGACCCCCTGATGCACCCCTAGAGTTTAAACTTTAAAAAAGTGACCCCATTTTGGAAACTACGGGATAAGGTGGCAGTTTTGTTTTTGGTTGCTCTACATTACACTTTTGTGAGGCAATTTTTTGTGATGTTTGTTTCATAATAAAGCATTTTTGAAACAAATGATTTTTTAGTGTCTTCATTAGAAATTTGGTTTGATCCGAATATCTTCGCGGCTATTTCCTGGATGCTGAGCAGTGGTGTAGAACACTGTGCCTTGCAGTAACACACATAGGGAGTCTGCTGTAGTAGTGAAATAATTCCATGAGTCAGTATGACATGCAGATGACAGGCGTCGTTCTTAGAATTACTGCATGCTTCTCTTATTTGGGCAGTCACGGGCCAACACTGACCAAATAACTAAAATATTTACTCAGCCTTACAGGTCGATGTTAGCGTCAAGAAGAAGCGCACTCCTTTTACAACCTTGTCAGCTGATTCCACATAGATGTCTACAGAACCAGTTCTATTAAACGCTTATATAAGTAGAGCCCCCCGACAGAGTGGAGAGCGTGTTAGCATTAAGTTTGTGTCGACGTCACTGATTAATTTGCCCTTCCTCTGATCCGTCAGAACAATAACCCCCAAAAAACGGATCCTGTCTGTGTAGCATCCGGCTTCGGTCAGCATTTGCTCAATAATCCATCAGCATTGTTAATGCCAAATAAAACAGCAGTAGATCTAAAACAGAGATCACATGTGAATGGAATATTTACATGTCTTCTGTGTTTTCTACACACTCCTGCTTTTGGCTACCAAATCATAAGCCAATTCTGATGGGACCATACAGGCCTTACAGCTGCTACATAGACAGGACCCATTGTGCATCTCATTTTTACTTCCTTCTGACAGATCAGAAGAAGAGTCAAATAAATAATGATGTCAGCCAGGCCGAAAGCCAAAATAGTGGCCCAGTCATGAAGTTGGGAGGGTGGGAACAGCACGAGAAGTCCACAGAGTTGCCCTATGACATAGTGGTGAAGTGGAAGCAGCATGAGGAAGCCACAGAGTGGCCCAATGACAGTGTGGAGGTGGCGACAGCATCAGGAGAAGGCCACTGAGAGGCACAATGACAGAGTCAGGGAGTTGGCAGCAGTATGAGGAGGACACCAAGTTGCACAATGACAGAGTCTGGAGGTGGCGGCAGCAGCAGTAGCAGCAGCAGGAGAAGGCCACCAAGTGGCACAATGATAGAGTCTGGAGGCGGTAGCAGCATCATCACGAGGAGACCACAGAGCAGAAGGCAGCAGCAGCAGCAGTGGACAACAAAGCGATGCGGTAACAGAGTGGGGAGGTGGGTGGCAATACCAGTACTCACTGACGAAAGTGGGTGAAAGAAGGAGCACTTGTCATCAGATGTGTGGCATCAGGCGAGTGGCATCATCAGAGTAATGGCTGAGAAAGGTAGCCAGAAGAAACCGGTTTCTTTTCTCAAGGTTTGGGTGAGGCGGCATGGATGGTCTAATCAGATGCATCAGGCATTGGTGGGTGGAAATCTTGGCTAATCCAGGCCTGACTCATCTTGAAAAGGGACAGTCTTTCCACATTTTGGGTGGACAGGCAAGTTCTTTTTGGGGTAACTATGGCCCCCGCCGCACTAAACACCCGCTCTGATTCCAGGGCAAACTCGGCCAGTTGAAGCCACAATTCCAGTTTGGCTGCCCAGTAGTCCAGTGGATCTTCAATGTTGGGTTTCATCCCTCTGCCGAATGGTGACAATTCGGCTGTTACTACACAAGCAAGTGAGCATACACATCAGGCCATTTGAGCAAGTGACTCTGACGGATTCCCTGCCTCCATCTCCATTGCATACTGCCACGCTGTGTCTGGGTCCTCTGTCTCATCTTCCTCATCACCCTGTAGCTCCTCTGACTCCTACTCCTCCTCTCCTGTCAGCTGAGTAGAAAAAGCACCCATTTTGCTACACATTGCAATGTCCTTCTCCCCCTCCTGCTCTTCTTCCAGTTCAGCCAAAACAGGGCTCATGTGGCCGTGAGATCTAGGCATGGCGCCAGTCCCCTGACCAGCCAGATTTACCACTATCTGTTCCAGGACATGAAGCAGTGGAATGACGTCGTTCATCCTGTACTCCTGGATACTGACAAATAACGTGGCATCCTCAAGGGGCCTGAGCAGAAGGCAGGTGTCACGCACGAGCTGCCACTGGTTGACATCGAAGTTACACAGGGGAGTACTCTTATCCGCTTGGATCATCAAGAAATCGTTGATGGCCTTTCTCTGTTCGTATAGTTGGTCTAACATATGGAGGGTGGAATTCCAAACGTCGCATATCAGCCTATGTTGGGGGATGCCGTTCTGCCGCGGCCGCTCAAGGAGGGTGTGCTGCTTGCGGTGTACGCTGAAGTGCATGCAAAGTTTCCTGGCCATTTTTAGGATGTGTTGCAGATGGGTGGAACCAAATTAAACACGTATGCCATGCAGGGCGCATGGCTCAGCCTTCCTTGATGCAGCGCCGACACTATGTTCTTCCCGTTGTCAGTCACCATGGTTCTGATTTTCAGTTGTCGTGGAGAAAGCCAGGATTCGATTTCTTGATGAATCACACAAACCAGTTCCTCTCCTGTGTGACTCCGTTCGCCAAGGCAAACCGTATGCAGAACAGCGTGACACTGCCGTGCCCTGCACATGTGGTATGTATGTGGGGCACTGTGACTTGTCCCTGCAGTGGAGGCTGAGGACACGGTGGAGGATGAGGAGGCAGAGGCGGACATTGTCGCAGGACCAACGGTGTGACAACGTGGAGGCGGAAGCGGCGTCACCTGGCCAAGTTGCTGGTGTGGCTGTGCAGAAACCACATTCACCCAGTGGGCCGTAAAGGACATGTATTGTCCCTGACCATAGTTACAGCTCCACACGTCGGCACTGCCATGCACTTTTGCACAGTGGCGGATCCAGAGCCTTGGCCTGGGAGGGACACTTCCTGCGATCACTACAGAAATACAGCCCCACTTACCGCTTACATCCAGTGACGTCTCCTTTGATGTAGATGTTCTCTGTCCTCATCTTCTCCTTTCAGACCTGCAGACCAGACCACCAGTTTTCGTCAAAAAAACAAAAAAAAACTCAGTTTACTACATTTCCATCATCCTCCCATCTTCTGGACAATTCATCCTACTACCCCCAATGCTGTGCCGCTGTGGTCTCCAAAATTATACTGCAGAAACAGATACCCGTTGCCCCGTTGCCCCCCCCCCTCACTCCGCCAGTGCTTTTGCAGACACCGACAGGCTCAAGGACTTGCCCACCTTCTGTTCTACATATTTGTGCAGGGCTGGTACTGCTTTTTTTGCAAGGAAATGTCGGCTTGGGACTCTCCACCTCGGCTCGGCACAAGCCATCAATTCTCTGAAAGGTGCAGTCCACCACCTGGAAAGGGAGGGAGTGCAGCACCAGCAACTTGGACAGGAGCACATTCAGCTTCTGCGCCGTTGATTGCGTGCACGCATACTGCTGTCTCTTGGCAATTGCTTCGGTGATCGATTGCTGACGGAATGACTCACGAGGAGGAGGAGCAGAAGAATCAGGACAGCAGAAAATGGCAATGACAGACAGATCCCTCCAGCTGAGGTGGTGTAGCCTTGACTGCCTGAAACCTGGTGCATGCCACTGGGTGATGCAGCAGTTGCTGCAGCAGGCTGCACCACTACATCGGAGCCACGGTTCTCCCAGGCCACTTTATGGTGATGCTGCATATGTTGACGCAGGGCCGTGGTGCCAAATTTGGCACCCTAGCTACGCTTCACCTTCTGCCCACATATTCTACATATGGCCATGTTCACCTCCTCCGGCGACTTAAGAAAAAACTGCCACACCGCCGAGTAGGTGATTTTCCCCCCAACAGTCCGCACTGACTGACTGCTACCGCCGCTGCCTCCGTGAATTCCTGCACCACTACTTCCGGGCAGGTAGGCTGCTGCGAAGCTGGTTGGTCTACCCCAGGCACGTTTGGCTTCCGACCTCCCACTGCTACCACCCTGCTGCCACCCCACCTTGTTACCACCTTGCTGTCTCAGCCACTGCCTCATGGGCAAGCTGCCACCCTTTTCTCCTGATGATGATAAAGCCTTTTCTGCAATCGGCTGCCAAGTGTAATCTGCATCATCATCAAGTAGTGTCTGCGCGTCACTGATGTCCTCCTCAATGGTCTCTGGGTCAAGAGCCTGACCGCTCGCAACACCACCTCCCACGCCACTCTCCGCATCACTTCTTGCCCGCCTAGCAGAGGAAGCGGCAGATGTCTCCTCCACATCTTGGCTGGCCAGTAGCTGCTGACTGTCCTCTAGTAGCTCGTCCTCACTGTATAGTGAAGCTGAGCCCACAGCATACAATACTTCTGCGGCTGAGGGAACAGCAAAGGACAGAGGCAGGTTTAGGACAGGTGAGGGCACAGGGCCTGCTGGTCAAGACACGGCCGCTAGATGAATCCTCTCGCTACGACTCCTGCTGCCACGCCCCCTTACTCTGCTGTGACCTCTGCCTGCGCCATAAACATTTAGGCTTCTGCGCCTCCTCTGTGCATGGCCTGGCACTTCTCTGTCTTACATACTTTTAGCTGAACTAAATAAATTAAAAGCAAATTAAAACACCCCTAAAAGCGAAGAATATATTTTTCTTTTTGTACTGAAATAGGCCACTAAACGCTTTCACCACAAATAACTGCAACAGTAAAGTGCGTATATATTTTTCTTTCTGTACTGAAATAGGCCAATAAACACTTTCACCACAAATAACTGCAAAAGTGAACTGTGTATATATTTCTCTTGTAGTACTGAAATACGACACTAAATGCTTTTAGTACAAATAACTGCAAAAGTGAACTGCGTACATATTTCTCTTGCAGTACTGAAATAGGACAGTAAACGCTTTTACCGCTAATATCTGCAAAAGTGAACTGTGTATATATTTCTCTTTTTGTACTGAAATAAGACAGTAAAAGCTTTTAGCGCAAATAATTGCAAAATTGAACTGTGTATATATTTCTCTTGCAGTACTGAAATAGGGCATTAAACGCTTTTACCGCAAGTATCTGCAAAAGTGAACTGCATATATATTTCTTTTTGTTCTAAAATAGGCCAGTAAACACTTTTAGCGCAAATAACTTAAAAAGTGAACTGCGTATATATTTCTCTTGTAGTCCTGAAATGGGATACTAAACACTTTTAGCGCACATAACTGCAAAAGTGAACTGCGTATATATTTCTCTTTTTGTACTGAAATAGGCCAGCAAACGCTTTTAGCACAAATAACTGCAAATGTGAACTGCGTATATATTTCCCTTTTTGTACTGAAATACGCCACTAAATGCTTTTACCGCAAATAACGGCAATAGTGAACTGCGTATATATTTTTCTTGTAGTACATAAATACCTCACTAAACGCTTTTAACCCTAAAAACTGAAGAAGTGAACAGCGTATATATTTTTCTTGTAATGCAGAAATACTTTACTAAACGCTTTCACCCACTGGCGTAGGGATCACCATAGCAGCAATAGCAATGGCAAAGGGGCTCTAAGCCACTGGGGGACCGGGCCACCCTGAGGATTTAGGGCCAGCACCCATAAGCAAGGTACGCCACCGCGCAGAGCGCACTCTTGCTGGGGGCACCAGCGCCGCTCCTTCCCACCCAGCGCTGTCTCCTAGCTAATTTATTCACTGCCCTTGCCTCTGTGAAATTGAAGAAAAGTGCCGTAATCTCGCACAGGTGCACTGGCAGAGGCATCGAAGTGTGCATGCGCCGTTTCCTTCCCTCTGTTAGTGCGCCTGTGCAAGATTACGGCACTTCTATTCTTCAATTATATAGAGGCAAGTGCAGAAGTGAACTGCATATATATTTTTCATTTTACACAGATTTAAGCCACTAAAAGGCTTTTTAACATAGCACTTGCACCCGAGAACAAATTGTTGGAATGACAGAGTTGTATAATGGCTATTTGGATCCCCAAATAACCTTTCCCTGCACTTGTAAATCGCTTTTTTTTCACAATGAGGTTTTACCCTATCACTGTCCCTAGTGCCTTCTGACGTCTCTCCCTGCACTAAGATGCTGTGAAATTTTTCCTCCCTATCCTTTCCCTGCACTTACAAATCGTTTTTTCAGTTTTTTTTCACAATTTAGTTTTTCCAATTGCTGTCCCTAGCGCCTTCTCACGTCTGTTCCTGCACTCAGAACGCTGGAAAATGTCTAAATCTAAGATGGCTGCCGTATTTATAGGGCTGTGACCTCACAGGGCTTGCTGGCTGCTGATTGGCTGCATCATTCATGTCAGTCTGGGTGATCCCGCCTTCACATACTTCCTTTCTCCATGTCCTCACACAAGCAGCAGCTATTTTAGGAAAAATGCGATTCATTACCACGAAGCGCAAAGAAATTCGCATTCGTTGCAAATTGAATTTTTCCTGAAATTCAGATCGAATTCTACTTTGTCAGCTTCGATTCACTCATCTCTAGTCTCCTTGTTCTGAAAGCCATAGTTTTTCTTCTTTTTCGGGCGACTGTCTTATGTAGGGGCTCACTTTTTTCGGTATGAGATGATGGTTTTATTGGTACTATTTTAGAGTGCATATGACTTGTTGATCACTTAGTATTACACTTTTTGTGATGTAAGGTGACAAAAAATGGCTTTTTTGACACAATTGTTTTTTTACGGTGTTCACCTGAGGGGTTAGATCATGTGATATTTTCATACAGCAGGTTGTTACAGATGTGGCAATACCTAATATGTATATATCTTATTATTTATTTAAGTGTTACACAATAAGTGCATTTTTGAAACAAATAAAAATAATGTTTTAGTGTCTCCATATTCTGAGAGCCATAGTATTTTTTATTCATTTGGGCAATTGTCTTATTTAGGGTCTCATTTTTTGTGAGATGAGATGACGGTTTAATGGATACTATTTTGGGGAGCGTATGACTTTTTGATCGCTTGGTATTACAATTTTTGTAATGTAAGGTGACAAAAAATGGCTTTTTTGACACCGTTTTTATTTTTATTTTTTTATTGTGTTCATCTGAGGGGTTAGGTCATGTGATATTTTATTAGACCTGGTTGTTACGAACACGGCGATATCTAATATGTCTGCTTTTTTTTTTTCACTTTTAACACAATAAGATCATTTTTGAAACAAAAAAACTCGTGTTTTAGTGTCTCCATATTCTGAGAGCTATAGTTTTTTTTATTTTTTGCCCAATTGTTTTATGTAGGGGCTCATTTTTTATGGGATGAGATGATGGTTTTATTGGTACTATTTTCGGGGGGCATAGACCTTTTTGATTGCTTGGAGTTACACTTTTTGTGATATAAGGTGACAAAAAAATGGTTGTTTTAGCACAGTTTTCATTTTATTTTTTCTACAGCATTCAGGTGAGGAGGTGAATCATGGTTTTATAGAGGCGGTCGTTATAGACACGGAAATACCCAATATGTCTGTTTTTTTTTTCTTTTTTCTGTTTTTTTTTACAGTTTTATGTGTTTTATTTTGGGAAAGGGGCTTTTTTTTTTCCTTGAAACTTTATTTTTTTATTATGAGAAACACTTTTTTTAACTTTTGTTTTTTACTTTTTATTTTTGTCCCACTCTAGGACTTCAACTTCTGGGATCTGATCCCCTCTGCAATGTATTACAATACAACCTATATAGTAATGCATTGGCTTTCAGCAGAGGGGCTGGATCGCACAGGCTTTCATAGAAGGCAAACCCTGATGCCTATGGAAAGGATCGAGCTGCCTTTTCTGCCATCGGGTTCCCGCCACTGATCGGACAAGCGCAGCTCCTGCGCCTGCCCGATCAGAGCTTCGTAGCTGTACGGCACTGGGATTTCTGTCCCAGTTTCCTTTCCATACAAGCAGATACACAAAATACACATGCTCTCCGTGTCACATCAGCATTTTTTCTGGACCCATTGACTTCAATGGGTCCGTGGTCCACAATTTGCAGACGACTATAGGACATTTGAGGAATGGGCTTATAGATGGAGAAAGTACACAAATTATTTGTGTGCTTTCTGCATCCATATGTCCATTCCTCGAAAAGATAGACTAGGTCTGCAAAATGCAAACCTTAGACCTTTTAAAAATAGTGGGTCCACAAATATAATGTAGAGGGCACATGGACTGCATTGATATTTTGCAATTTGCGGAATGAAAATGGATACGGTCGTGTACATGAGGCCTTATAAGCTAATATGCTAGTATTCTTTCTTTCTCATATGCATTTCACAAATAACCAAATTTCTGCACTTAGAGAATTTACAGAATTGAAATACTGTATTTTTTAAGTTGACAAGTCAGGTTTCAACAGGAAATGTTACAAAGCTGCTGAGGCAGGAATATTTCATGGTGGATCCAAAAGTAGCTATCCTTACATTTTGGACTAGTTTGCTAAGAAAACAATCTTCAAAACCTGATAGTGTTTATATAAGACAATTTTGAATTCTACCAAGGGAATATGAGATGAAAATGAACAGTGTTTTTCCAATACGGCCAATACTGCAGAAGACAGATGAAATACTACACTTCTGAAAGATGAGGTTTTCTTGCTGAAGCTTTCTCAGTCAATGGGGTGAGGTTGGATGAGCAGCAGACTCACAGCTGGCATTAGGTGATACGTGGCTTGTGTAAATATAGGCACATTCTAAATTCAATAATCGATTTACATAATTTAATGTAAAGTTTAATGGGTCAGTCACTTTTAACAATTAGTACTCAAATGACACAATTAGAAGGTTTAAATTTAGAAATGTATTAGTGAAAGGTTTCTTTTACATCATGTTCAGGAGTTATGTTTGTAAAATGAAACTTATACTGTGACAGGTACCCTTCCTTGTGTCTTATTAGGCCTGATACTTGTTTAAGGATGATGAGACCTTTCAGTGAGCTTTTAGTCCGGCGATCTCCGGCCGCGTACTGCCGTGCTGCGCCATAACTCTGCCCCCCGCCCCATTATAGTCAATGGGGACGGAGCGGCAGCACGGCAGTGCACAGCCACTTGAGGCAAGACGGATCCGGCAGGCTGAATAGCCTGCCGGATCCGTTCTGCTGCAAGTTTGAAAGTACCCTAAGATCATCAGTCCTGATGTTCACCCATAGGCAAAGGTTAAGGGTTGCCTTCTAGAATTTTTCCTTTTTCAGACAACTTGTTCAAAAACCTCTGACAGACTTTTTTATGGACAAATGGGAAAACCATAATTAATAATAATAACACAGTTTAATCATAATGCTGCCCTATTGTTCCCCTAGTAATAATAATGCCCCCTATAGTGGCTCCACCAATAAAAATGCCCCCTGTTGTGCCTCCAGTTATAATAATGCCTTCTGAAATGCCCCATAATGCCCCCAGTATTAGACATGTCCCCATAGTGCCCTCAGTAATGCCTCCTCTAGTGGCCTGGTACTGCTCCCTATGGTCCCCAAGAGGCCATGCAAAAAAAAATGTAATACTTAGGGTACTTTCACTTGCGTTGCTGGATTCCGGAAGGCAGTTCCGTCACAATCCGGCAATCTGTATGCAAACGGATACCATTTGTAGCGGATACGGATGCGGATCTGTCTCACAAATGCATTGCAATATCGGATCCGTCTCTCCGGTTGTCATCTGGAAAAATGGATCCGGTATTTATCCTTTTCACATTTTTAATGGTAGGCGCATGCGCAGACCGGAAGCCCGAATCCGTCAATGCGGTAATTTTAATGCCGGATCCGGCACTAATACATTTCAATGGAAATTAAAGGCGGATCCGACATTCCGACAAGTGTTGGGAATTTTAGACGGAGAAAATTCTGCAGCACTGTACCTCATAAAAGGTTAGTATATAAAATGAGGATGCTTGGACTGGGAGAAAAAAAAAAACAGAGGGTGGTTATTAACGGTACACACTCAGATTGGGTTACTGTCACTAGTGGGGTACCTCAGGGGTCAGTATTGGGGCCTATTCTCTTCAATATATTTATTAATGATCTTGTAGAAGGCTTGCAAAGTAAAATATCTATTTTTGCAGATGACACTACTTTACAACTGTGTAAAGTAATTAACACTGAAGAGGACAGTTTTCTGCTATAGAGGGATCTGGATAGATTGGAGGCTTGGGCAGAGAAATAGCAGATGAGGTTTAACACTGACAAATGAAAAGTTATGCACATGGAAAGGAATAATGCAAGTCACCCGTACATATTAAATGGTAAAACACTCGGTAACACTGACATGGAAAAGGATCTAGGAATTTTAATAAACAGCAAACTAAGCTGTAAAAACCAATGTCAGGCAGCTACTACCAAGGCCAATAAGATGATGAGTTCCATCAAAAGGGGCATACAGTAGATGCCCATGATGAGAACATAGTCCTACCACTTTACAAATCACTAGTCAGACCACACATGGAGTACTGTGTACAGTTCTGGGCTCCTGTGAACAAGGCAGACATAGCAGAGCTGGAGAGGGTTCAGGGGAGGGCAACTAAAGTATTAACTGGAATGGGGCAACTACAGTACCCTGAAAGGTTATCAAACTTAGGGTTATTCACTTTAGAAAAAAGACGACTGAGGGGAGATCTAATAACTATGTATAAATATATCAGGGGTCAGTACAGAGATCTCTCCCATCATCTATTTATTCCCAGGACTGTGATTGTGACGAGGGGACATCCTCTGTGTCTGGAGGAAAGAAGGTTTGTACACAAACATAGAAGAGGATTCTTCACGGTAACAGCAGTGAGAATATCGAACTCTCTGCCTGAGGAGGTGGTGATGGTGAGTACAATAAAGGAATTCAAGAGAGGACTGGATGTATTTCTGGAGTGTAATAATATTACAGGCTATAGCTACTAGAGATGGGTCGTTGATCCAGGGAGTTATTCTGATTGCCTGATTGGAGTCGGGAAGGAAGTTTTTTTCCCTTAAGTGGGGAAAATTGGCTTCTGCCTCACAGGGTTTTTTGCCTTCCTCTGGATCAACTTGTAGGAAACAGGCCGAACTGGATGGACAAATGTCTTTTTTTGGTCTTATATACTATGTTACAATGTATTTTCTCAGGCTAAAAAACGTAAGAGAGACTGAACTGATGCATCCATATTCAAAATGCATTCAGAATGCATTAGGATTAAACTAATCAGTTTTTTTCAGGTATTGACCCCCTAGGGCAGAACTCAATACCGGAAAAGAATAACGCTAGTGTGAAAGTACCCTTACCTGGGTCCCACTTCCTGATTTTTGTTTCTGAGCAAGACACAGGCCTCTTCCAGACTGCTGCTGATATTCTTGCATCCCAGTAATATTCTTGCATCCCATCATCATGTCATAGCTCCGACTGAGACCCGGAGCAGGCTAATGCGATGTTCTACTGACTCATAGGCTTGAGGCCTAGTCCTCTGAGGCCTATGTGGGTGAACAACTGGGCAGGGAGCCATCAGCTCTCAATGACCCACCACAATTTTTAGCTGAATTGCTGTCTTGAAGAAGCCGATATAGTTGAATCCTGGAGAGCACCATCAGCCACTGGCTAAGTACAAAAGTACCTGGTGTTCCCATCGTTAAATAATGGGACTTGGGTGGCCCATTGGGCATCATCCCACTGGAAATCATCTTGGTCGGAACTATAGCCAGTCTGCCTCAGCTGCTTATGTCATTAGTTCTATATTGCAGCATAAATAAAGCTGGCCATTAGAGTTGAGCGAACACCTGGATGTTCGGGTTCAAGAAGTTCGGCCGAACTTCCCGAAAATGTTCAGGTTCGGGATCCGAACTCGAACTGAACTTCACCCCGAACCCCATTGAAGTCAACTTTTGGGCACTAAAAAGGCTGTAAAATGGCCCAGGAAAGGGCTAGATGGATGCAAAAGGCAGAAAAATGTAGGTAAATCCACTGCAAACAAATGTGGATAGGGAAATAACTTAAAATAAAATAAAATAAATAAAAATTAACCAATATCAATTGGCAACTTGCAGGAGGAGGAGGTGGAATAGGAGGTTGGGGTGGCATCAGGTGGGAATGCTATGGGAGTTGAAGTTCTCATCACAGCCAAAAAGGATTCATGTCTGCCTGCAGTGCCACAGGCCTCATTTCCAGACTCAGGGCCATGGCACCCGCAAAGAGGAGAGCGGTCCCGTAACAGCAACACAGTCCTTAGGTCAACCTGCAATGGAACAGGCCATTATCATTTATGTAGGCCCCTGACACCCAGACAGAGGAGAGGTCATTTGACAGTAAAAAGAGTTTAATGTCTCTAACCCAGACAGCAAGCAATTAAACGAAATATAGGCCACTGACACCCAGACAATGAGGCGGTCATTAAACAGTAAAAAGAGTTTAATATCTTCCACCAAGACAACAAATGATTAAACGACATATAGGCCCCTGACACCCAGACAATGGTGGCGGTCATTAGACAGTAAAAAGTGTTAAATGTCTGCCACCAAGACAGCAAGCAAGTACGTGAAATTTAGGCCCCTGACACCCAGACAATGGGGTGGTCATTAGACAGTAAAAAGAGTTTAATATCTCCCACCAAGACAACAAATTATTAAACGACATATAGGCCCTTGACACCCAGACAATGGGGCGGTCATTAGACAATAAAAAGAGTTTAATATCTCCCACCAAGACAGCAAATGATTAAATGACATATAGGCCCCTGACACACAGACAATGGGGCGGTCAATAGACAGTAAAAAGAGTTTAATATCTCCCACCAAGACAACAAATGATTAAACGACATATAGGCCCCTGACACCCAGACAATGGGGCGGTCATTAGACAGTAAAAAGAGTTTAATATCTCCCACTAAGACAGCAAATGATTAAATGACATATAGGTCCCTGACACACAGACAATGGGGCGGTCAATAGACAGTAAAAAGAGTTTAATATCTCCCACCAAGACAACAAATGATTAAACGACATATAGGCCCCTGACACCCAGACAATGGAGCGGTCATTAGACAGTAAAAAGAGGTAAATATCTCCCACCAAGACAACAAATGATTAAACGACATATAGGCCCCTGACACCCAGACAATGAGGCGGTCATTAGACAGTAAAAAGAGTTTAATATCTCCCACCAAGACAACAAATGATTAAACGACATATAGGCCCCTGACACCCAGACAATGGGTCGGTCATTAGACAGTAAAAAGAGTTAAATGTCTGCCACAGAGACAGCAAGCAAGTACGTGAAAGTTAGGCTCCTGACACCCAGACAGAGGAGAGAGGTGCCATAGCAGCAAAAGAGGCATCATGTCACCCACCAATGGAGAAGGCCACTTTTAGTTATTTAGGCCCCAGCACCCAGACAGAGGAAAGAGGTCCCAAAGCAGAGAATCAGGCTTCATGTCACCCACCAATGGAGAAAGCCACTTTCAGATATTTAGGCCCCTGGCACCCAGACGGAGGAGAGGTTCATTTAACTTTGGATTGCCCCGCAAAATAATGGTAAAATTAAAAAAAGAGGATTCAATAAAGAAGTGCCCTGGAGTACAAGAATATATAGTTAAGGGAAGGTAGTTATAAATGTCTATTCTGCACAAGGGATGGACAGGTCCTGTGGGATCCATGCCTGGTTAATTTTTATGAACGTCACCTTGTCCTCGTTGGCTGTGGACAGGCGGCTGCGTTTGTCAGTAATGACGACACCTGCCATGCTGAATACACGTTCTGATAAAACGCTGGCTGCTGGGCAGGCCAGCACCTCCAAGGCATAAAATGCTAGCTCTGGCCACTTGGACAATTTAGAGACCTAGAAGTTGAATGGGGCTGATGGTTCACACGTACTTTTCCACCATGTTAGTGAAATGCTGCCTCCTGCTAACACGTTCCGTATCAGGTGGTGGTGCAGTTAGCTGTGGAGTGGTGACAAAACTTTTCCACATGCTAACCCTGCCCTCAGAGGAGCTGGCTGTGACACAGCTGCATTGGCGACCTCTCGCTCCTCCTCTGCCTTCGCCTTGGGCTTCCACTTGTTCTCCTGTGACATTTGGGAATGCTCTCAGGAGCTCGTCTTCCAGCGTGCGCTTGTACTCGCGCATCATCCTATCACGCTCCAGTGCAGGAAGTAAGGTGGGCACATTGTCTTTGTACCGGGGATCCAGCACAACCGGGCACACAGGGCACACAGGTCTCGCATGGAGGCCCAGTCATTGGTGGTGAAGTGGTGCTGTTCCGCAGTGCGACTGACCCATGCGTGCTGCATCTGAAACTCCACTATGGCCTGCTGCTGCTCGCACAGTCTCTCCAGCATGTGCAAGGTGGAGTTCCACCTGGTGGGCACGACGCATATGAGGCAGTGAGCAGGAAGGCCGAAGTTCCGCTGTAGCGCAAACAGGTGAGCAGCGGCAGGATGTGAACGCGGGAAGCGCGCACAGACGGCCCGCACTTTATGCAGCAGCTCTGACATGTCGGGGTAGTTGTGAATGAACTTCTGCACCACCAAATTCAGCACATGCACCAGGCAAGGGATGTGTTTCAAACTAGCTCGAGGGTGGGTAGGTGGGAATTTACGCTTCCTCTCCAATGTTTGTGAGATGGAGAGCTGAACGCTGCCATGTGACATGGTGGAGATGCTTGGTGATGCAGGGGGTCGTGTTGGTGGCACATACTCTGTTTGGTGGGCGGCAGGTGCCAACATTCCTCCCGAGAGGGAGAAAGAGGCCAAGGCAGCAGCAGAAGAGGGAGCAGGGGGAGCCTGAGTGAGTTCCTTGTTTTTAAGGTGTTTACTCCACTGCAGTTCATGCTTTGCATGTAGATATACCAAACATGCCTCTATTTAAACCTGATAACATAGATCATGACGGGTACACTTCCAAAATAATAACTGAAAAACGGAAAAGAAAGTGACTCCTAAAATTATTCTTTATTAGTGTTGCTTAAAATTGTTACCCATCTAATGTAGGAAAACTCCCTAACATATAAACAAGGAAGGGTAGTGCTGGGCGGCTAATGTGTGACTGCTGACTCAGGGTAGTGAAGAGATCTATCCCTATCACTCCCCCTGTCTTGTCTCAGCCCGAGGGCAACCCCTGGTGGTGGGGACCCCCCGTCCTCGTACCTAGCCTCCTTGCCCTGTGATAAATCCTAATTCCTCCGATTGTACTATACCCTATTCACATTACCAACAAAACCCTTAACCCCGACGCGTTTCCCCCAACTCGGGTTCATCAGGGGGTACCACACTTCATATTTGTTGGAAATAATGTACATCCCAATCCTGTTCCAGAGATACGGAACCCTGGAGCCAACGGTGGTGGTCAGATAAAGGACACCTGTATAAAACATATATATGAAACAGCCGTTAGCCATACCTTAGTCTGTCAGAGTGGGTGATGAGATGTTAAGATCCTTCCATCACTTACCCACATCGACGTCCCTCTGTGTTTGGATAGCCAGGATGGAGGTGACTGGTATGCACCTACCATCCCACAGCGTAGGGCGCCTTATAAGGGGCAGACTCCTCCCCCTCTTGCCTAACTCTCCGACCAATGGGAGCGCGGCGTTCTCCGATGATGTCACACATCTTGCGCACGCCTCGCCCACTCCTCAGTTTCGCTTTCTGTCTCCCACCCGCTGACAACGTGCGTCAGTCAGGCGTACAGACGCGGTGTCATGGGGCGCGTCATACTGACGTCAGATCCTCCATGTGGAACGCATCATGTCACATCCGGGCCTTGGATTACCCGGAGTATTGACACTTCGTATGGAAACGAAACCAGTATTTTTGGGGACAATGACAAACTGCGGTAATTTAAAGAAAGCACTGATAGTCAAGGCGCTCATTGAGTCCAAGAGGGGACTGTGACCGCAGATTATATATCCAAAAAGCCTCCCTCTGGAGGATTCTGCGATCCCAGTCCCCCCCTCTCGATGACAACGGGACCACCTCCAGGACTGAAAATGACAGGGAGCCAGCATCACCATGATGGAACTCCTTAACATGTTCTGAGATGGGGGTGAGTCTACCCCTCGACACATCATTGATGTGTTCTAGCACCCTCACCCTCAGCTCCCTCTTCTTCTTACCTATATAGTAAAAGGGGCAGGTGCATTGGCATATATACACCACCCCTCGGGTACGACAATTAATGAAGTCCCTAATGTTGATAACCTGTTTTGTGGCTGACCCTTGTATAGTCTCAGATGTTTTGATAAACTTGCAGGCCTTGCACCTCCCACATTTAGATACCCCCTGGGGTTTGCGTTCAAGCCAAGTGCCCGGTCTCTTGGGGCCAGTGTAAAAGCTATGTACAAGGCGATCTCGCAAGCATCTACCTTTTCGGTAAGTAATACTCGGATGGTTTGAGATTACTTTATTTATGTCCGGGTCTAGTCCCAAAATGGACCAATATCTGTTCAAGATGTCCCTCACTTCTTTGTTTCCTGCATCAAAAGTTGAGATTAATCTAATCTCTGCATGTATATTATCCTCCCGTTTTCTAGGTATCAAGAGTTGTGTCCGGTCTCTCAAGAGCGCCCCTTTATATGCCTCCCCCAAGATCTTCCTAGGATATCCCCTATTAAGAAACCTCATTTGGAGCTTCCTGGCCTCTGTTTGATAGTCCTCTACAGTCGAACAATTACGGCGAACCCGTAGATATTGGCTTTTCGGGATACTCCTCTTTTGTACATAGGGGTGGAAACTACCCCAATGCAGTAACGAGTTTGTTGCTGTCTCCTTTCTGTACAGGGAGGTCACTATCCTATCCCCCGCTTCATCACTGTCACATCAAGAAAAGTGATCCTAAACTCCTCTATCACAGATGTGAATTGTAGACCCACTGTATTTATATTCAATTTATGTACGAAGGTAAGAAACTCATCTTTGCTCTCTTCCTAGATCAGGAAGACATCGTCGATGTATCTGGTCCAGTAGTGGATCTTACTGTTCCACCATGTTTCCCGATCTGGGAATACTATCGTGTCCTCCCACCAGCCCAGGAAGAGATTAGCATACGATGGGGCACAAGGACTCCCCATCGCAGTCCCCCTGAGCTGGTGGAAGGACCGGGAGTCAAAGATGAATACGTTATGTGTAAGTATAAAGCGGAGCAAGGAGAGGACAAACTCATTATGCATTATGACAAAGGAGAGGGGGGAGAGAGAATGACAAGGGGAGAGAGAATGACAAGGGGGGGAAAGGGAATGACAAGGGGGGGGAGTGTGAAGAATGACAAGGGGGGGGGAGTGTGAAGAATGACAAGAGGGGAGAGAGAATGACAAGGGGGGGGAGAGAGAACTGGCGTTAGTTAAAGGGGTTCTGCAGTTTGTTACAACTGATGATCTATCCTCTGGATAGATCATCAGCATCTGATCGGCCGGGGTCTGACACCCGGGACCCCCGCCGATCAGCTGTTTGAGAAGGCAGCGGCGCTGCAGGAGCACCGCGGCCTTCTCGCTGTTTACCGCAGGCGCAGTGACGTCACGACTAGTATCACTGGTCTTGGCGGGGTTAAGCTCTGTTCACTTGAATGAAGCTTGGCCCCACCCAGGCCAATGATACTAGTCGTGACGTCACTGCGAGAAGACGGAGGCTCTACTGCCAGCGCAGCTGTCTTCTCAAACAGCTGATTGGCGGGGGTCCCAGGTGTCGGACCCCTGCGATCAGTTTAAATAAACTGCAGAACCCCTTTAATATGGCAGATCATATGGGTGGGGCATTGTGATGTCACATGGGGGGGGGCGGCAAACTTTACTTTTGCCTAGGGCGGCAAAAATCCTTGCACCGGCCCTGTGAGGGATGTTGCTATACAGGGATTCGACGTCAATGCTGGCTTTTGCAACTGAATTTCACCCCAGAAAATAATATATCCTTTGACGGACACTATGAAACTTGTGAAGTCACAGCTGGAACACCAGATTTATGGTATTGCTATTTTGGTAATTGAATTTCAACCCAGAACAAAAGCTATACTTTTACGGACACTATGAAACTTGTCCAGTCACAGCTGGAACACCAGATGTACGGTATTGCTATTTTTGCAACTGAATTTCACCCCAGAAAATAACATATTCTTTGACGGACACAATGAAACTTGTCCAGTCACAGCTGGAACACCAGATTTACGGTGTTGCTATTTTTGCAACTGAATTTCACCCCAGAAAATAAAATATCCTTTGACCGTCACTATGAAACTTGTCCAGTCACAGCACAAACACCAGATTTACAGTATTTCTATTTTTGCAACTGAATTTCACCCCAGAAAATAATATATCTTTTGACGGACACTATGAAACTTGTCCAGTCACAGCTGGAACACCAGATTTATGGTATTGCTATTTTTGCAACTGAATTTCACCCCAGAAAATAAAATATCCTTTGACGGACACAATGAAACTTGTCCAGTCACAGCTCAAACACAAGATTTACGGTATTTCTATTTTTGCAACTGAATTTCACCCCAGAAAATAATATATCCTTTGACGGACACTATGAAACTTGTCCAGTCACAGCTGGAACACCATATTTACGGTATTGCTATTTTTGCAACTGAATTTCACCCTAGAAAATAATATATCCTTTGACGGACACTATGAAACTTGTCCAGTCACAGCTGGAACACCAGATTTATGGTATTGCTATTTTTGCAACTGAATTTCACCCCAGAAAATAAAATATCCTTTGACGGACACAATGAAACTTGTCCAGTCACAGCTCAAACACAAGATTTACGGTATTTCTATTTTTGCAACTGAATTTCACCCCAGAAAATAATATATCCTTTGACGGACACTATGAAACTTGTCCAGTCACAGCTCAAACACCAGATTTACGGTATTTCTATTTTTGCAACTGAATTTCACCCCACAAAATAATATATCCTTTGACAGACACTATGAAACTTGTCCAGTGACAGCTGGAACACCAGATTTACGCTATTGCTATTTTGGTAATTGAATTTCACCCCAGAACAAAAGCTATCCTTTGACGGACACTATAAAACTTGTCCTGCCACAGCAGAAACCACTGATTTAGGGTATTGCTATTTTGGAAATTGAATTTCACCCCAGAAAAAAAATACATTCTTTGCCAGACAGTATTACACTTGGGTAGCCACAGCTGGAACACCAGATTTAGGGGATTGCTATTTTTTGAAGTGAATTTCACCTCTGAATAAAAAATTCTATCCTGAGTTTCTAGGGGTGACAATAAGCACAGTCAAGCCCCTGATGTAGAACATAGGCAGCTTGTGCTGGCGCACCACAAGACACAAAATGACCGCCGATCACCCCAGAAAGAAGTGACAGAAAAACGCTCTGGGCAGCCTGAAAACAGTGAGCCATTAACTAGCAGAAGTTGAATGATTCAGAGCTGTAGATCGATCACTTCATTAAGTGTTTTTGCTGAGTTAATCCCTGCCTAATCTCACCCTAACAGCAGCTGCATCCTATCCCTACACTAATCAGAGCAGAGTGACGTGCGGCGCGATGTGACTCCAGCTTAAATAGAGGCTGGGTCAAATGCTGCACTTGGCCTCTCACAGCCATGCCAATAGTAGGCATGGCTGTGATGGCCTCTTGGGGCAAGTAGTATGACGCTTGTTGATTGGCTGCTTTGCAGGCTTTCAAAATGCGCCATAGAAATCGCCGAACAACAAACCCGAACCTGAACTTTTACGTAAATGTTCGGGTTCGGGTCCGTGTCAAGAACACCCCAAAATTCGGTACGAACCCGAACTATACAGTTCGGGTTCGCTCATCCCTACTGGCCATACATTTTAGCTTTCAGCCAAACACTTATTTGCTTGATACTTATCTCTCTCTACTGCCCCATGCACATGTACACTCAGCTTGACTATGCATGTGCTGCCAGACACTTCTGGTGGTAGTTTACCATTCCTGATAAAAAAAGGTTTGGGCATGTTGAAATTAAACAGCCTTATTCTTTTTTCCCCATTGGGAGAGCATTGGGAGGCCCCATATACATTGGATGGTTGACTGGTCCGGCGAAAATCATTTTGTTTGACCAGGGGCATTCAAAGAAATGGTGGCGCCCCATAGAAAAGGTCATAATTGGGCCCCCAATATGGGTCTCTATTTTTTAGTCAGAGAAGTCAGAGAAAATTCTTTCATTGGGGCTTAACTGGTAAGGTTTCTGCCACCCATATAGCATATCCTGGGTTCAAGACCCAGCCACGACAATCTAAAAAAAAAGAGCAATGAAAGTTACATATACAGGGGGGTCCACAAACACAGAATGCAGAAGGCCCATCCTGCTTCATGTCAGAATGCTAACGCTGGAACTCCATAGAAAAGAACATAGACTTCTTAGAGCACAGCTGACAGCAACCTCTGAAAGGGGGAAGGGCCAACCCTGACTCCACAGAGAAGAACAGGGACTTTTTACAGCCTTGGAAAGGGAGTGGGACCATTTGGCTGGGCCCACGAACCTGGCAGGCCCCATAGCAACTGCATGGTCCGTCTCCATTGATGGCCGTACACATAGTAATTCTACCAAGGGAATATGAGATGAACATGAACAATGTTTTTCTAATACAGCCAGTACTGTTGAAGACAGATGAAATACTACACTTATGAAAGATGAGCCTTTCTTGATAAAACTTTCTCACTCCTTGGGATGAGTTTGGCATTCTCAGTCATTGGGGTGGGTGCGATTGGATGAGCAGCAGATTCACAACTGGCATTAGGTGATACCTAGCTGCACACATTACTCCCTGCACAGCCAGCTTAACAATAGACATACGATCTGTGGATAACACAGCAAATAGGCAAATACTATATATATATATATATATATATATAAATATATATATATATTTTCATACACGCGGACACGATTGTTGGTACCCTCCTTGTGAGCAAACTACTCCAGCTGTCTCAGGTTTCAAGGATGCCTATTCCAGCTCCTTCCCTAGATATTCAATATGATTTAGAAGGTCACTTCAGAATAGTCCAATGTTTTGCTCTTTGCCATTCTTAGATGTTTTTAAGCTTTGTTTTGGGTCATTATCCAGTTGAAGGACCCATAACCTGCAACTGAGACCAAGCTTTCTGACACTGGGCAGCACATTTCACTCCAGAATGCCCTGATAGTCTTGAAATTTAATTGTACCCTGCACAGATTCAAGATACCAGATGCTGCAAAACAGCCCCAAAATATAACCCAGCCTTCTGTATGTTTCACACTAGGTACAATTCCTCTTGCGGCCATGTCCAGGGAGATTGGCTACAGTTCCGTAGACCTTAAACTTCTGAAAAATATGTGCAACTATAGTAACAGGAACATCAAGCTGTTTAGAAATGGTCTGATAGCCTTTACCTTTAACATGTTTGTCTATGATTTCTTTCTAAGCTCCTGAGACAACTCTCTCCTTAGCTTTCTTTGGTCCATGTTCAGTGTGGTATCCATCATACAGCACAGTGACTACTTTTCACCCGTCAAATAGGCAGACAGACTGATTACAAGTTTGAAGAAACCTGTGATGCTAATTAAAGGACACACCATAGTCCCTATGGTCAAATTATTGTCAATCTTTCCTAGGGGTACCATCATTTTTGTCTAGACCAGTTTCATTAGTTGTTTTTTTATAATAATTCTGTTGGACCACAATTCAAGACGAGCAATAGCTAATTTCAGTATATTTTTTATTTATTATTACTTTTGTCAGTTTCAAGTTACAAATGTGGGTTTTTCTTTCTGTAACAGAAGGGTAACAACAATTTTGTCCACATGTGTACATATATATAAATACACACATCACTTTAAAGTGCACCTGAGGGATAGCCAATTCACACTTGCCCTGCCACTGCTTAAGTGTTTGTATTTACAATATACAAAATGTTAAAAACATTAGCTTATATAAAGAATGCATAAATCTATTTTCTAATCACTCTGCACAGGAAATTTTGATTACCATGCCATAGTGTTTGCTATTTTACATGTATAGAGGATTCCCAAAGTTTCTCAGGGCTAGCAGTTACATAATGCCCAAAAAACTGAGCTTTGCTCATGTGTACTATTGCTTTCAGTTAGAAAATGTGCTTAGCTTGTCAACAGCTGACATCCGGAAAGCTTCTTTGGCTTCAGCAACTTGTTAACCAGACAGGGCCTTGGGAAAGCGGCAGCCTGCTGCCCTCAACAAAAGACCCTGTTTATCACTTGGAGATGCAATAAAATTAACAAATGTCCAGAGTAAACCTAATTCACTGTGCTACTTAGTTTTTGAAATACATAAATATGTCAAGTGAAAGGCCTCTAATAGACCCTTTTATCCTGGTAATAGTGTACATATCATTTTCCTCTCATTAGTACAAAAACTACCTAGGGAACTATTGTCCCATCCTTCATCTATTTAATCTGCATTAGCTTCCTTTTACCTTGTGTTTAATCTGCCTTCCCTGAAGGTATTTTGAATAAATCAATAGGAATACATGATTGTTTAATGATTTTTAGAAGAGCTCCTTTCGACCATGGCTGCATGATTTAGAATGACTAATTCCACTTTTTACAATTGATTCTTTCCCTTGTGTAGACTAGTCATTCTTACCACAGCATACAAAAGAGAATAAAATTAAAATTAGACACAATCTACTACTTTTAACCCTTGTGCTGAGAAAGACGAGAATCTTAACCTTTGCATGAACATTAGGTCCTTTACTGGCATAAGACTGTGGTGGTGGATCAGAATATTGCAATAAAATTGGAATTTGGATAATAGTAACAATTAGTATCTATAGTTTTTTAGTATCTATATATGATTCATATCTAAAAATATCTATCTATCTATCTATCTATCTATCTATCTATCTATCTATCTATCTATCTATCTATCGACAAGGATGAAAATACAGCAGCACTGCCTCCTTACCTGTCTATTAATCTATCTATCTATCTATCTATCTATCTATCTATCTATCTATCTATCTAATCTATCCATCCATCCACACACACACCAATCAGCCATAGTATAAAAAGCAATTGCATAATATTGTGTAGGTCCCCCATATGCTGCCAAAGTAGGTCTAGTTGGGCATAGTCTTTTGATATCTGGCACCAAGCTGGTAGTTTATGAGTTTGGACCTCTGTGGATTGAACTTGCTTTTTGATGCACATCCAACAGGTGCATGATCAAATTGAAATCTTGACAATTTGGAGGTCAAGGCACTACTTCGAACCCTTTGTCATGTTCCTCAAACCATTCCTGAAAAGAGGCCACTGCCATCAGAGAATACCACTAACATAAAAGGGTATACTTGGTCTGTACAATGTTTAGGTAAGTAGTATGTTTCAGAGTAACATCCACATGAATGCCAGGATCCAAGGTTTCTCAGCATAGCATCACACAGATCATTACACTGCCTTAGTTAGCTCATCTTCTTCTCATAGCGCAGCCTGGTGCCATTTCTGCCCCAGGTAAGTGACACACAGGAACCCGGTGTCCACATGATGGAAAAGAAAATGTGATTAATCAGACAGGCCGGATCCAGTTCTGATGCTCTTTACCTATGGTAGCCGCTTTGACATTATGCAGTGGTCAGCATGGGCACTCTGTACTATGTTCTGTCCTATTTACCATTAACTTTTTTAGCAATTTGTGGTACACTAGTTTTTCTGTGGGATTGGACCAGATGAGGTAAAGTAGCTTTTGCTTCACATGTGCAACATTAAGCCTGGATGCCCATGAACCTGTCATCAGTTCAGTAGTTGTCCTTCACTGGACCAGTTGTGGTATATACTAACTACTTCATACTGCAAATACCCCAAAAGACCTGCTGTATTGTAGATGTTTTGACCCAGTCGTATATATATATAGTAGGTGTTTGCCTAAATGTAATAGGCATAGAATATTGGGGCAGATTTTCTAAGAGTGGTGCTCTTTACACTATCTAAGACTACGAATCATAGTCTTAATATTAGGCAAGTTTACTATTCTAGCACCTTTAAATATGGAGTATTGATAAAATCCTGCACCAGATTTATGCTAGAATTCTGTCTATGTACTAAAAAATTTTCCATGCACCAAAATTCTTGAGAGACAAAAATCTCTCTCTGTGCAAAATAAACTCCACCTGTAAGTTGGCGTAGTTTTGCGCCAAATACACACGTGTCACTGTTAGACCACATCCTTTTTCTGTGAAGAACCTCCACCTTCCTACACAGCTACCCCCTCTTGTTGGACAAGGCATAAAAAGCACAGAAAAGTGTATAAAACAGTTAGTAAATGTGGTGAAAATGATGCACTCCAGTTTGGCACATGTTCACTAGTAAATCTGAGCCAATGTGTTCTCTTTGGGGGACATTTACTAAGACTGGCGATTTAGACGCCAGTCTTAGTCCCTGTCTGATGCAGCTTGAAATGCCCAAAAGTGGCATATATTTTTTCATAAATGACCCCCTTTATATTTAGTTTGGTTCCTGTAGTCCTATTCAACTAGGTATTCTACTGGATATCCTGTGCAATCAAACCTTTAAAATGAAACAAAGAGCAGCACTGCACATTTGTGTTTCACTTAAAAAATGTTTAAACATTCTCACAAGAAATAAAACTACTGTATATAAATAAATGGTTGCCCTGTACTAGTTAGCTCCTGGCCACCATATTTAGTCATATAAAAATGATATGCTATAAGAGCAAATCCATTACATCCAGTTCACACACCAACACTTTTCAAATGAAGCCATTTATGAACTGTGCCTGGAATTTGTGGTATATATTCTAGACTCCAATATGTTGGTTGACCTTGCAAAAACTATGGTACCTTATGAACAATCACAGTAGTAAAATAACATCAGTTTTTTTTTTAATCAAAGTGTTTCAAGACCAATAATATCAGTTTAACCAGCTCTGGACCGCCTAACGCACTGATGCGTCCAGGCGGCGGCTGGTTTACTCCTCCTGGACGCATCCGTGCATCATCTCGCGAGAGGCGAGATTTGCTGTGAACGCGCGCGCACGTTCACAGCAGCGCGCAGCTCGGCAGTTATATTACAGCCTGCCAGCGATGATCAATCGCTGGCAGGCTGTAGATGTAAAATACATCGCATCAAACTTGTATATCAGACGCTATTTTGTTAACAGCGTCTGATATACCTGCTACCTGTTCCTCTGGTGGTCCCATTTGCTGGGATCAACCACCAGAGGACCAGGTAGCTATGTAGAGTAGCACCAAGCACCACACTACACCCCCCCTGTCACTTATTAACCCCTTATTAACCCCTGATCACCCCATATAGACTCCCTGATCACCCCCCTGTCATTGATCACCCCCCTGTATGGCTCCATTCAGACGTCCTCCATTCAGACACCGGCAATGTGCTTTACGCATTTTGCAGATCCGCACATTGCCAGAACTATATAGAAAATGCTTTTTCTTGTCCGCAATTGCGGACAAGAATAGGACATGTTCTATATTTTTGCGGAACGGAAGTGCAGACCCGGAAGTGCGGATCTGCAATTCCAGATCCGAGCGGGACAAAGTCTGTCCCCATAGAAATGAATGGGTCCGCAATTCCATTCCGCAAACAGAATTGTGGACATGTGAATGGGGCCTAAGGGTCCCTTATCACCGCCAGTTAGTTAGCTACTTGTTAGGTAGTTAGCGCCCAGCCCACCGCACCGCAGTCACTGATTTTGGCAGAGATTTTTTCATCCACATTGATCGATGCGAATGAAGAAATCTGTGCCATTACCCATATGCTCAATATAAGGAGAATAGCAGGAACTCCTAATGCTGGCCATACATGTAATTATTCCGGAGACCCTCAAATGCCAGGGCAGTACAAACACCTCGCATGTGACCCCATTTTAGAAAGAAGACACCTCAAGGTATTCCGTGAGGGGTATGGTGAGTTCATGGAAAATTTTATTTTTTGTCACAAGTTAGTGGAATATTAGACTTTGTAAAAAAAAAATATATATCAATTTACGCCAACTTGTGCCAAAATTTTTTTTTTTCTGTGAACTCGCCATGCCCCTCACAGAATACTTTGGGGTGTCTTCTTTCCAAAATGGGGTCACATGTGGGGTATTTATACTGCCCTGGCATTTTAGGGGCCCTAAAGCGTGAGAATCCAAATGAGTAAAAATGCCCTGTGAAATCCTAAAGGTACTCATTGGAATTAGGATCCCTTTGCGCATCTTGGCTGCAAAAAAGTGTCACACGTGGTATTGCCGTACTCAGGAGAAGTAGGGAAATGTGTTTTGGGGTGTATTTTTATATATACCCAAACTTTGTGTGAGAAATATCTCAGTAAACGACAACTTTTTAAATTTTTTTATACAAAATTGTCAATTTACAGAGATATTTCTCTCACCCAACATGGGTATATGTAAAAATACACCCCAAAACACATTGCCCTACTTCTCCTGAGTACGGCAATACCACATGTGTGACACCTTTTTGCAGCCTAGGTGCGTAAAGGGGCGTAAAGTCCAACGAGTACCTTTAGGCTTTACAGGGCTGCTCACAATTTAGCCCCGCCCAAAATGCCAGAACAGTAGAAGCACCCCACAAATTACCCCATTTTGGAAAGAAGACACCCCAAAGTATTCGCTGAGGGGCATATTCAGTCCATGAAAAATTTAAATTTTTACAAGTTAGCAGAAAGGGAGACTTTGTGAGAAAAAACAATAAAAAATAAATTTCCGCTTAATTGTGCCAAAAAAAAAATCTTCTATGAACTCTCCATGTCCCTCATGGAATACCTTGGGGTGTATTCTTTCTAAAATGGGGTCACTTGTTGGGTATTTATACTGCCCTGGCATTTTAGGGGTCTCTAAAGCGTGAGAAGAAGTCTGGAATTCAAATGCGTAAAAATGCCCTCCTAAAAGGTACTCATTGGAATTAGGGCCCCTTTGTGCATCTTGTCTGCAAAAAAGTGTCACACATGTGGTATCGCCGTACTCAGGAGAAGTAGGGCAATGTGTTTTTGGTTGTATTTTTACATATACCCATGCTGGATGAGAGAAATATCTCTGTAAATTGACAAGTTTGTATAAACATTTTTAAAAAGTTGTCATTTACAGAGATATTTCTCACACACAGTATTGGTATATGTAAAAATACACCCCAAAACACATTGCCCTACTTCTCCTGAGTACGGCGATATCACATGAGTGACACTTTTTTGCAGCCAAGATGCGCAAAGGGGCCCTAATTCCAATGAGTACCTTTAGGATTTCACAGGGCATTTTTATGCATTTGGATTCTCACGCTTTAGGGCCCCTAAAATGCCAGGACAGTATAAATACCCCACAAGTGACCCCATTTTGGAAAGAAGACACCCTAAGGTATTCCGTGAGGGGCATGGCCAGTTTACAGAAAAAAAAAAATAAATTGCCACAAGTTAGCGGAAATTGATTTATTTTTTTTTTTACAAAATCTCATATTCCACTAACTTGTGACAAAAAATAAAATTTTACATGAACTCACCATACACCTCATGGAATACCTTGGGGTGTCTTCTTTCTAAAATGGGGTCACTTGTTGGGTATTTATACTGCCCTGGCATTTTAGGGGTCTCTAAAGCGTGAGAAGAAGTCTGGAATCCAAATGCGTAAAAATGCCCTGTGAAATCCTAAAGGTACTCATTGGAATTTGGGCCCCTTTGCGCACCCAGGCTGCAAAAAAGTGTCACACATGTGGTATCGCCGTACTCAGGAGAAGAAGGGCAATGTGCTTTGGGGTGTCATTTTACATATACCCATGCTGGGTGAGAGAAATATCCCTGTAAATGACAACTTTTTAATTTTTTTTATACAAAGTTGACAATTTACAGAGATATTTCTCTCACCCAGCATGGGTATATGTAAACATACACCCCAATACACATTGCCCTACTTCTTCTGAGTACAGCAATACCACACGAGTGACACTTTTTTGCAGCCTGTGTGCGCAAAGGGGCCCAAATTCCAACGAGTACATATAGGCTTTACAGGGCTACTTACAATTTAGCCCCGCCCAAAATGCCATAACAGTAAACACACCCCACAAATGACCCTATTTTGGAAAGTAGACACCTCAAGGTATTCACTGAGGCGCATAGTGAGTCCGTGGGAGATTTTATTTTTTTTTGCCAGAAGTTAGCAGAAATGGAAACTTTATTATTATTTTTTTCCTCAAAGTGTCATTTTCCACTAACTTGTGAAAAAAAAATGAAATGATACATGAACTCACCATGCCCCCACGCGAATACTTTGGGGTGTCTTCTTTCTAAAATGGTGTCATTTGGGGGGTATTTATACTATCCTGGCATTCTAGCACCTGAAGAAACATGACAGGTGCTCAGAAAGTCAGAGCTGCTTCAAAATGCGGAAATTCACTTTTTCCATAGTTTTTTTCCATAGTTTGTAAACGCTATAACTTTTACCCAAACCAATAAATATACACTTATTGGATTTTTTTTTATCAAAGACATGTAGAACAATAAATTTAGAAAAAATGTTATATAAAAATGTCAGCAGCAATGAAATACCACCAAATGAAAGCTCTATTAGTGAGAAGAAAAGGAGGTAAAATTCATTTGGGTGGTAAGTTGTATGACGGAGCAATAAACGGTGAAAGTAGTGTAGTCAGAATTGTAAAAAGTGGTCTGGTCATTAAGGGTGTTTAAGCTAGGGGGGCTGATGTGGTTAATATCAGTAGGAAAATCTATATTTTATTCCCCTCCCCTTCTTTCCCTACTTTTTTTCTTTGATGTAAATTTCATCTCCCCTCCCCTGTTTGAAATATTCTAGCAATTTTATTAATATATGACAGTTTTTATCTGTTTATATATTCATTTAAAGGGGTTTGCCACTTTCTAGCTACTTGTGACCAATATGTACTGTATGTAGACGACTATATGTATGTAGACGACTATATGGCACTTACTAATATAGCCATTGATAATATTCTGTGCAGTCCACATACTGTGCTGTCCTGTACATCAGATGGCCGCTGATTCCCACATATCGATATAACCATATATCCAGATTTCATGCAATTTACTGTAATTCGTCATACAGTTACTCCCAAACTGTTAACCAGGGCTGTAACACTATAAAGTGTCACAGTCCCGGAGTCTCCGCCTTCATGGGCAGCATAGACACTGGAGCAGCAAGCAAGGGACCAATTAGAGTGGTCCCTTGCCGTAGATCGCTCTGATTGGTTAGTTTGTACAGAATAACCAATCAGAGTGTAGTTGCTCTAGTTCTTCCAGTTTCAGTCTCTGATCTTCATGCTCTGATATACTCTCCTCATGTCTCTTATGTCCCCTTTGTGCCTCTGATGTTCGTGTACCCCTGATGCCCCCATTGTGCCCCAGATACCCCTTGCATCTCGCCATTCAGTTCCCCTCTGTTTGCCATTATTGTATGCCAATGACAGCATCTCAGGAATGGAGCCACCACCATAAGCAGTTGTTATCTTCTGTAACAGCCAAGATTGGTGCTGGCACTAATCAAGGTCGCCTAACCCCATCTTCAATGCCACTGATGTAACAGGTTAAAAGAGGGAGGAGATGGCTGCATCCCAACGGTTGCCATAGCAGCCAGAGGCTTTACAAAGGCCTACAGGCTTGCCATGTACAGCAATGTGTGGTCTGAATAAAGTTCTTGAACAATATCTATCTGAAGGCTTTCTGTATCAGCATCGCAGTTGAAGCCCCCCCTCTCTTACTATGGATTTTGAGGGAGAAGCAACAACCTGGTCTTCACCTATTCAGTCACCTATATTCAGTTGTGTCTAGAGTTGATCGAACCCGAACTGTATAGTTTGGGTTTGTACCGAATTTTGGGGTGTTCGGGATATGGACCCAAAGCCGAACATTTTCAAAAAAGTTCGGGTTCGGGTCTGTTGTTCGGCAATTTCTTCCTGCTTTCTGAAGGGCTGCACAGCAGCCAATCAGCAAGCGTTTTACTTCTTGCCCTAAGAAGCCATCACAGCCATGCCTACTAATGCATGGCTGTGATTGGCTGGGTGCAGCATGTGACCCAGCCTCTTTATAAGCTGGAGTCACGTACTGCTGCACTTCACTCTGCTAATTTGAGCTTATGGAGAGGATGCTGCTGCTGCGATCAGGGACAGAGTAGGGCAGAAATCAGAAGAACCTGTGCTACTTTAATCCACAAGATACAGCAAATAGAGAGAAAGGGAGCTTCAGCAATCCAACATTTCTGTACCCAGCCACTGCCAGGGAAATCATTTTTTGTAACCCATCTGTTACTGAGGTGGTGCTCAGCGGCCATTTTAGCCACTGCACGGTACTGCATGTGTGCCAGCAAACCAGAGGCATCAGCCTAATCCTATTTTGTGGCTCAGTGAAGGTAAAAAAAAAACATTTTTTTCTGGCTGCTCAAGTCCCCTATATTGCCTTTTGTATGTTTAAGGGGTGACATAGTCCATTTGTCTTGTCTGGGATCTGTGGTGCCACAGAGCACTTTTGTGTACAATGCACTAAACAGTATATTCAATTTCAGCTATCAAATAGTGCATCAGTGTATTTTAGTGGTCATCCTGATCCACCAAGCCTATTTTACACCACCAAAATATATATTTGACGCATCTGCGGGGAAATAGAGAATCTGTGTAATTTTGGGGGACAAACCGTATTCCTTGTCCATAAAACAGTTCTGCATACACCGTCCAATGACCTATTTTATATTTCTGCAGGGAAATAGTGCTTCTTTGTTTTTTATAGAAAAAAAAACTTATTTAATGTCTACCAAACAGTCTGAAATACCCATTCCAACCACCTATTTGACATTGCTGCTGTAAAATACAGCATAAGTGTATTTTTTTAACAAAAAAGTTGAAATCCTGATCCACAATGCATTTTGAAATATACCGCTTAAATGCCAATTTCACATTACAGCTGAGAAATAGTGCATTATTCTTTTTTTGTGGGAAAAAAGAAATATTCTTGCTTCTCAAAGCAGTTGTACATACATGGTATAAATATCTACTTTTAATTTACAGCGGTTAAAAACTGCCTTTTGGGGTTTCATTGAAAAAAGCCGTGTTGTAGGCCGAAAAAACAGTTGTGCATCCGTCGTATAAATAATGAATTCCAATTTATAGCAATTATATACTGCTTTTGTAAATTTTGGTGACCGCATCCGTGTTCTGGAAATCTAGTGTCCATACATAGTATAAATATCCTCTTTTAATTTACAGCAGTTAAAAACTGAATTTTGGGGATTCATTGATACAAGCCGTGTTGTAGGCCGAAAAAGCAGTTCTGCATCTGTTGAATAAATAATTAATTCCAATTTATAGCAGTTAAATACTGCTTTTGTGAATTTTGGTGACCGCATCCGTGTTCTGGGTCCCCAAATCTGGTGTCCATACATAGTATAAATATCTAATTTTAATTCACAGCAGTTAAAAACTGCATTTTGGGGTTTCATTAAAAAAAGGCGTGTTGTAGTCCGAAAAAACAGTTGTGCATCTGGCGTATAAATAATTAATTTCAATTTACAGCAGTGAAATAATAATATTCTGTATTTTATTGCAAAAATACTTGTTCTTGTCCCACAAACCACTTGTGCATACAGCGTACCCCAAAAATGTTTACATTTCTGCATAGAAATTGAGAATCATTGTGTTTTTGGCCCAAAAAACTGTATTCTTGGTCAACAGAGCATTTTTATGACACGGCACTGCCTTAGTGAATGTAATTGTCAACTACTGGCAGGTAATTTGACACCGGAGAGAAACCAATCTTTCAGCTTGGAGGGTGAACGCAAATAATGAGGAGAACATCAGATAAGGCACGTGGGCATGGTCGTGGTGGTGTTGGTGGAGCTCTTGTTGCTTGGAGAGGACGTGGCCATTCAGCGCCAACTACAGGTGCAAGTGAAACACCTTCCTCTGGTGCGAGTAGGCGACAGAATCTGCAGCGTTATTTGGTAGGCCCGAATGCCTCTCTACGGATGGTGAGGGAATTACTGGCCTTTGAAATGCTGGCATTCCGTCTGGTGGAGACGGACTGTTTCAAACAGCTGATGGCGGTCGCTGTCCCACAGTACGTAGTTCCCAGACGCCAATACTATTCTAGGTGAGCCGTCCCTTCCCTGCACAACCAAGAGGAGGATAAAATCAAGTGTGTGCTGCGCAACGCCATCTGTGGCAAAGTCCACATAACCACAGATACATGGACCAGTAAGCACGGCCAGGGCCGCTATATCTCCCTGATAGCACACTGGGTAAACATAGTGGCGGTTGGGCCCGAGGCGGATAGCAGTTTGGCGCATGTCCTTCCACTACCGAGGATCGCAGGGCATTATTCTTTGCCTCCTGTTGCCTCCTCCTCCTACTTTGCAACCTTTTTTTTTTATATGGAGTAACCAGTGGCTACACCCAGTGACTACCAAAAATGATCGTGGTGCACAACCCTTGGTCTGCCCTGTTACCAATAAAGAAAATGAATGAAAAGAAATGGGTGGCACTCTGCGGACACCTGAGACATATGGAGAACACAAAAGCAGCACAGTGATGAAATAATTCACCCTTTAATGTACCTAGGCATATAAAACATAAAGCATAAAACATATAAAATAGCTACTGGAAGAACGCTAATAAAACAATAAATAGTCCTCTATATAAGTCCAGGGATATGGACTAGTGCTCTGGGTTTGTAAAATGACCCAAAAGTATTGTAAATGGTAGGTCTTGCAACTTAGATTATCATCTCCAAAGGCTACTAAGTCCACCTTTGGGAATGATCCTTATTAACCCCAGAGTCAATGTCCAGTTCACATATGTGACGATTGTAGAGTTGCGTGTAACACTTGATTTAATGTTCCATATAATGGGGCAATAGGATAGCCAAAAAAACTCAGTTCAATATTCCGATATTGCCCATAAACTAAATGTTATGATGTAGAGATAACTACATTACCACCAACGTATGTGTCTGCGGCGTCCTTCTCTTTTCTGTGCGCTCGCTGTCTGTATCTTCCAGGATCTGTCGCGGCGTCCCACGTGATCCCTACGTCATACGGTGGCGTCCCACCTGTGGGACACCACCGTATGACGTAGGGATCACGTAATTCGACCACGGAGCAGGAGCATTTACTCACCCCTCCGTGGTCATCCCCTGCTGTAGGCAAGTGTCGGGCCCTGCCGGGATACCGGAATTTAGTACCGGCCCCAGCTCCTATCCAGCATTTATGTAGTTAATGTCTTTAGAAGTAGCCTGACCTTATTAACTATTGTTGCGCAGGCTCCCCGGGCCGCTTGAGTTTAACATCTCTGTTCCTCCATGCGCCGTTTGCCCCTTCATTCATAAAGTGGACGGAGCAGACAGGCGGAGCATGGAGGAACAGAGATGTTTAACTCAAGCTGCCTGGGGAGCCTGTGCAACAATAGTTATTAAGGTCGGGCTACTTCTAAAGACATTAAATACATAAATACTGGATAAGAGCTGCGGGGCCGGTGTATTACTGCAAACTGCACCGGCCGCTGCGAGCGTGTCCCCCTCCCTGCAGTGTTGGGGGTCTGTAGATGGCACTGTTATGGGGTATATGTGGATTACACATATATAGCATAAGATGCTATATATGTGTCAGCCAAAGATCCCCCCCATAACAGTGTCGCCACAGATCCCCCACATAACAGTGTCAGCCACAGATCCCCCCATAACAGTGTCGGCCACAGATCCCCCCCATAACAGTGCATCAGCCACAGTACCCCCCCCCCATATGTGCATCCACGGTAACGCGGCCTGGATTTCTGCTTATTGCAGGAGCGCACGCGCACGGCGTCAGTGGTTGCTATAGCGCCGTGCGCTCCCTGCCACCGCTGCAAGACATTAATACACTGGTACAGATAATACCAGTGTATTACTGTAGTGCAGCGGCAGGAGGGAGCGCATGGCGTCATAGCAACTACCGACGCCGTGTGCTCCTGCTGAAAGCAGAAATCCAGGCCGCGTTACCACGGATGTCTCACGTCCGGGTTTCACGGACGTCCGACATGGCTTTATATAACTGGGCTCCAATCGGAGTTTACTGCACCCCTAGTCTGGGTGCCAGGGGCCTACAATAATGATAATCGCTTGCTGCATTGGTGGGTGATATGATGCATGTTTTGCTGTTATGGGAGCTCTCTCCTCTCTCTGGGTGCTAGGGCCTAAATTGCTGAAAGTGGCCTGTTCCATTGCTGGGTGACATGATGCCTGTTTTGCTGTTATGGGACCTCTCTCCTCTTTCTGGGTGCCAGGGGCCTTCATTAATGATAATTGCCTGCTGCATTGGTGGGTGACATGATGCCTGTTTTGCTGCTATGGGACCTTTCTCCTCTGTCTGGGTGCTAGAGCCTAAATTGCTGAAAGTGGCCTGTTCCATTGCTGGGTAACATGATGCCTATTTTGCTGCTATGGGACCTCTCTCCTCTGTCTGGGTGTTGGGGCCTAAATTGCTGAAAGTGGCCTGTTCCATTGCTGGGTAACATGATGCCTGTTTTGCTGTTACGGGACCTCTCTCCTCGTTCTGGGTGCTAGGGCCTAAATTCCTGAAAGTGGCCTGTTGCATTGGTGGGTGACATGATGCCTGTTTTGCTGTTATGGGACCTCTCTCCTCTTTCTGGGTGCCAGGGGCCTTCATTAATAATTGCCTGCTGCATTGGTGGGTGACATGATGCCTGTTTTGCTGTTATGGGACCTTTCTCCTCTGTCTGGGTGCTAGGGCCTAAATTGCTGAAAGTGGCCTGTTTCATTGCTGGGTAACATGATGCCTATTTTGCTGCTATACGACCTCTCTCCTCTGTCTGGGTGTAAGGGCCTAAATTGCTGAAAGTGACCTGTTCCATTGCTGGGTAACATGATGCCTGTTTTGCTGTTATGGGACCTCTCTCCTCGTTCTGGGTGCTAGGGCCTAAATTCCTGAAAGTGGCCTGTTGCATTGGTGGGTTACATGATGCCTGTTTTGCTGTTATGGGACCTCTCTCCTCTTTCTGGGTGCCAGGGGCCTACATTAATGATAATCACCAGCTGCATTGGTGGGTGACATGATGCCTGTTTTGCTTTTATGGGATCTCTCTCCTCTGTCTGGGTGCTAGAGCCTAAATAGCTGAAAGTGGCCTGTTCCATTGCTGGGTGACATGATGTCTGGTTTGCTGTTATGGGACCTCTCTCCTCTAGTTGCGTGCTAGGGCCTAAATTGCTGAAAGTGGCCTGTTCCATTGCTGGGTGACATGATGCCTGTTTTGCTGTTATGGGACCTCTCTCCTCTTTCTGGGTGCTAGGGCCTAAATTACTGAAAGTGGCCTGTTGCATTGGTGGGTGACATGATGCCTTTTTTGCTGTTATGGGCCCTCTCTCCTCTGTCTGGGTGCCAGGAGCCTACATTAATGATACTCGCCTGCTGCATTGGCGGGTGACATGATGCCTGTTTTGCTGTTATGGGATCTCTCTCCTCTGTCTGGGTGCTAGAGCCTAAATTCCTGAAAGTGGCCTGTTGCATTGGTGGGTGAAATGATGCCTGTTTTGCTGTTATGGGACCTCTCTCCACTTTCTGGGTGCCAGGGGCCTACATTAATGATAATCACCTGCTGCATTGGTGGGTGAAATGATGCCTGTTTTGCTGTTATGGGACCTCTCTCCTCTTTCTGGGTGCCAGGGGCCTACATTAATGATAATCACCTGCTGCATTTCTGGGTGACATGATGCCTGTTTTGCTGTTATGGGACCTCTCTCCTCTGTCTGCGTGCTAGGGCCTAAATTGCTGAAAGTGGCCTGTTCCATTGCTGGGTGACAAGATGCCTTTTTTGCTGTTATGGGACCTCTCTCCTCTGTCTGGGTGCCAGGAGCCTACATTAATGATAATCGCCTGTTGTATTGGTGGGTGACATGATGCCTGTTTTGCTGTTATAGAACCTCTCTCCTCTGTCTGGGTGCTAGGGCCTAAATTGCTGAAAGTGGCCTGTTGCATTGGTGGGTGACATGATGCCTGTTTTGCTGTTATGGGACCTCTCTCCTCTTTCTGGGTGCCAGTGGCCTACATTAATGATAATCACCTGCTGCATTTGTGGGTGACATGATGCCTGTTTTGCTGTTATGGGACTTCTCTCCTCTGTCTGGGTGCTAGGGCCTAAATTGCTGAAAGTGGCCTGTTCCATTGCTGGGTAACATTATGCCTGTTTTGCTGTTATGGGACTGCTCACCTCTGTCTGGGTCCTAAGGCCTACATAAATGATAATAGCCTGTTCCATTGCAGGTTGACCTGAGGCCTGTGTTGCTGTTACGGGACCGCTCTCCTCTTTGCAGGAGCCATGGGCCTGAATGAGTGATTGTGGCCTGTGGTACTGCTGGGTGAAATCAATACTGTTTTGGCGTGATTTGAACTCTCCTATTTGTGGGTGCCAGGGGCCTGAATCTGTGCATGAGGCCTGTGACACTGCAGGCAGGCATGAATCCTTTTTGGCTGTGATGAGAACTTCTCCAACTCCCATGTATGGTTGCCTTGGGCCTGAATCTGTGAATGTGGCCTGTGGCACTGTTGGCAGACATGAATCCTTTTTGGCTGTGATGAGAACTTCTCCAACTCCCATGTATGGTTGCCTTGGGCCTGAATCTGTGAATGTGGCCTGTGGCACTGTTGGCAGACATGAATCCTTTTTGGCTGTGATGAGAACTTCTCCAACTCCCATGTGGATGGATAACTGGCTTAGGTTTTCCCCGTCATATCCTTAAAGCTTGTAAAAAAGCTGGATCTTGACATAGGGGCCAATTGATATGGTGGATTTGCTGATCTCTGTGATGGAGACACCCCTTTGCTCGGTTTTCCTTCCTTTGAGGGATATCTGGCTTTCATTGTGTTGTAGTCCCAATACTGGGGCTCCACATTTATTTTGCACATTACCAACTCCCATGTATGATTGCCATGGGCCTGAAGCTGTAAATGAGGCCTGTGACCCTGAAGGCAGACAAGAATCCTTTATGGCTGTGAGGGGAACTTCAACTCCCATAGCATTCCCATCTGATGCCACCTAACCTCGTATTCCACCTCCTCCTCCAAGTTGCCAATTAATATTGGTTCATTTTTATTTATTTTATTTTAAGTAATTTCCCTATCCACATTTGTTTGCAGGGGATTTACCTAAATTTCGCTGCCTTTTGCAGCCCTCTAGCCCTTTTCCAGGGCTATTTTACAGCCATTTTAGTGCCCAAAAGTTCGGGTCTCCATTGACTTCAATGGGGTTCGGGTTCGGGGTCAAGTTCGGGTCAAGTTCGGATCCCGAACCCGAACATTTTCGTGAAGTTCGGCCGAACTTCTCGAACCCGAACATCCAGGTGTCCGCTCAACTCTAGTTGTGTCAATTGGTTTGAAAACTAAAGGACAGCACCCACAAATTGTACAAAGTACCTTCAGTATATGAAGTGAATGGAGTTATACTGAAGTTCTCCGCATAGGGCACAAGGGGAGGAGTGTGATCCTCTTGGAATCGCCAAATATGTAATTGTTTGGACATAGTAGAATTATGTTGATGCTTTTATTTTTATTTTATTTAATAGTATACAATTGTTCTATACTATATATACTATTTCCAAAGGAAAAGTTCATATAAATGAATGTCTTAAGTATCTACTGTTTGTATTTACTTTCTACACTATTTCTTTTGTGCATCTCATTGTGTGAATATTAGTATGGTTTTTGTGGGTATTCCCAAAATAAATTTGTCCAGTTCCTCATTAAACACCTATCAATTAGGCATAGATGTAATCATTCTATCACTATAGACGTATATTAAAAGTGTTCTTAATGTCATCAAGACTCCATATTAAATACCCGAATGTCTTAACAGAGACAAGGACTATTGATCTATAAACGAGAAGCTATAAAATCCTTTCTATTTCAATCTTGCTCTTTTAAAGTTAGAGCACTTGCCAGGAAAAATAGGAAAATGAATGCGCAGGTTTTTGTGAAACTGACAATGATGGGATAGGTCACCCAAACCCATCGCAAAGGTCTATTAACTTTCTCCACTAATACCCTGCTAATTCAAACAATAATGTTTAACAGGTTACTTTGATTTACTCTCACACATTACCTTTTTCTCTTTCTCTTTTGTTTGCATATTAGCAAAATTGATGTTACTGCAAATTATGGAAATGTACAAAATAAGAAACACAATACAACCCAAAAATAGTATCATGCAGTGCTTAGATTAATAATCCATGTACAGTAGCACCTGGGTAAGTACATATGGGGTCATTTATCAAAGTGGTGTAAAGTTGAACTAGCTTAGTTGCCCATAGCAACAAATCAGATTCCACCTTTCATTTTTGACAGCTCCTTTGGAAAATGAAAGGTGGAATCTAATTAGTTGCTATGGGCAACTAAGCCAGTTCTACTTTACACCACTTTAATAAATGACCCCAATAGTTTATACTGTTAATATAATGGATAAATACTTTGTATACACTATATGGAGAAAAGTATTAGGACGCCTTTTAATGATTAAATTCAGATATTTCTTTCAGGCCTATAGCCACAGATATATAAAATTAAGTACCTAGTCATGCAATCTGCCTTTCACAAAGATTTGTGAAAGAAAAGCCCCTTCTAAAGAGCTCACTGAATTCCAGCATGAATACGATGCCACCATTGTAACAAGTCACAAAATGTCTTCTCTCCTAGATATTCCATGATCAACTGTGAGCGGTGTTATTAGAAAATAATAAGAGTAAGAGTTTAGGAACCACAGCATCTCCGTATACTAATACATTTTTAACAGTTTTATGCCTCAAACTTTGTGAGAACAGTTTGGGGAAGGCCCCTTTCTGTTCCATCATGACTGGGCCGCAGTGCATAAAGCAAGGTCCATAGAGGCATGGTTGCAGAGTTTGGTGTGGAAGAACTTTACTGGCCCCCATAGAACCCTAACCTCAACCCTATCAAAAGCCTTTTGAGCAAATCTCTCCCATGCAAAGATTTCAAAGCCATCTGGGGTTTTAAGATGTGTTGTCCAAGCTCTTTTGAAGAAGCACAAAGAAAGGGCAATATTGAATACTGTAGATGCAGTGGTCGACCAAGGCAGATTTACAGCTGTACTATCAGCTCAGACCTGTCAGAAACCAGTTAGATGTCTACTGTTTGAAGATGTGTGGCCAAAAGTGGTCTTCAAGGAAGAATTGTGGCCAAAAAGCCATACCTTTGATGTACAAACAAGTGACTCAACTATGCACAAAAACCTAGGATCTGGGGTGCAGAAAACTAGCAGTTAAATTACAGATATAAATAATTAATGCTTTTATTTTTGAAAATAGTCTTTCTTTGCAGCATTTTTTATTACACATCTGCATAAAATCTTTGCAAAGCACCGTATGTATATTGCTATACAGTGGTACTATAAATAGAACCTTATAGTGGCCTGGTGAATAATGCATAACAAAGCTGTGAAAGTATTGGTAAACTGTCTAGCAAAACAAAGATATAGATTACTTACTGTGAAGCACCCCTATCACTAATTAGGGCACTGCTTACTAGTCAACCCAACAAGGGTAATCCCACTCAGGAACCTAAACTAGCTCACAATGAGCAATCCTAGCTGATGCTATGGAATCCTAGGTGGTGATCACAGGCTAGCTACTGGCAGGTGAGCAGATAAAATGGTTGTATTAGCCAAATCAGTAGCCAGTATCCTTAACATAGACAAGCCAGGTCACACTAAGAGAGACAAACAGAAGAGCAATGAAAGGCAAGAGAATAGTCAGGGGATGGTCCAAGGTTATACATGTAAAGAAGGCAAAAGAATAGTTGGTTTAATAATCTGGGTCAATACACACAAATATGCATACACTAGGGGAAACCCTTAAAAACTGTGCCAATTTTCATTTTCGTGTTTTCGTTTAATCTTATCAGCGTTACAAGACCCATATTTTTTTACTTTTCCAATCACACAACTTTATGAAGACTTCATTTTTGGCTGGACAGCCTTATTATGTGGGTCAATACAATTACAGCAATGCAAAATTTGTGTACTTTTTATTTTATTTCACTACATTAAAATAATAAAAATCATTGAAAAAATAACAATTATTTTTGCATCGCCATTTCTGACACCCATAGCTTTTTTATGTTTTCATCTACAGGGCTGTGTTAGGGCTGGCATTTTGCGGTATAAGCTCTAGTTTTTATTGATACCATTTTGGGGTACAAATAACTTTTTTTTAAATTCATTTTCTGGATCAGCAAGATGAACATAAAATGCTTAATCCCAAATTTTTTTTTCATTTATGGCATTTACCGCGCAGGAAAAATATTTTTATAGTTCAATAGTTTGGACAGTTTCAGAAATGTATTTTTTTATTGTTTATATTTAGAGATGAGCGAACACCTGGATGTTCGGGTTCGACGAGTTCGGCCGAACTTTCGAAAAATGTTCGGGTTCGTGATCCGAACTGGACCCGAACTTCATCCCGAACCCGAACCCCATAGAAGTCAATGGGGACCCGAACTTTTGGGCACTAAAAAGGCTGTAAAACACACCCGGAAAGGGCTAGAGGGCTGCAAAAGGCAGCAAAATGTAGTTAAATCCCCTGCAAACAAATGTAGATAGGGAAATGATGAGTTAACATAAAATAAATAAAAATTAAACAATATTAATTGGAGTGAGGTCCCATAGCACAGAATCAGGCTTCAAGTCACCCACCAATGGAGAAGGTCACTTACTATTATTTTGACCACAGCACCCAGACAAAGGAGAGGGTCCCACAGCAGAGAACCAGGCATCATATCACCCACCACAGGAGTAGGCCACCATTTAGTTACTTTGACCCCTACACCCAGACGGAGGAGAGAGGTTACACAGCAGAGAATCAGGCATTTAGATCACCCACCACAGGAGTAGGCCACCATTGAATCAGACCCGGCAACCATGTCCAGATGGCACAAGCATAAGCTTTATATCAATCAGCACAGGAGAAGGCGACTTTGACAGACTTTGACCCCTACACCCGGACGGAGGAGAGGTTTCAAAGCAGAGAATCAGGCATTTAGATCACCCACCACAGGAGTAGGCCCCAATTTAATGGGACCCCGGCAACCATGTCAGATGGCACAACCATCAGCTTCATATCAATCAGCACAGGAGAAGGCGACTTTGAAAGACTTTGACCCCTACACCCAGACGGAGGAGAGAGGTTTCACAGCAGAGAATCAGGCATTTAGATCACCCACCACAGGAGTAGGCCCCCATTGAATCAGACCCTGGCAACCATGTCAGATGGCACAACCATCAGCTTTATATCAATCAGCACAGGAGAAGGCGACTTTGAAAGACTTTGACCCCTACACCCAGATGGAGGAGAGAGGTTTCACAGCAGAGAATCAGGCATCATATCAACCACCACAGGAGAAGCCACCATTTAGTTACTTTGACCCCTGCACCCAGGAAGAGGAGAGAGGCCCCACAGCACATATTCTGGCATCATACTAACCACCACAGGAGAAGCCACCATTGAGTTACTTTGACCCCTGCACCCAGGAAGAGGAGAGAGGCCCCACAGCACATATTCTGGCATCATATCAGCCACCACAGGAGAAGCCACCATTGAGTTACTTTGACCCCTGCACCCAGGAAGAGGAGAGAGGCCCCACAGCACATATTCTGGCATCATACTAACCACCACAGGAGAAGCCACCATTGAGTTACTTTGACCCCCGCACCCAGGAAGAGGAGAGAGGCACCACAGCACATATTCTGGCATCATATCAGCCACCACAGGAGAAGCCACCATTGAGTTACTTTGACCCCTGCACCCAGGAAGAGGAGAGAGGCCCCACAGCACATATTCTGGCATCATATCAGCCACCACAGGAGAAGCCACCATTTAGTTACTTTGACCCCTTCACCCAAACAGAGGAGAGAGGTTCCACATCAGAGAATCAGGCATCATATCAACCACCACAGGAGTAGGCCACAATTTAATGGGACCCCGGCAACCATGTCAGATGGCACAACCATCAGCTTCATATCAATCAGCACAGGAGAAGGCGACTTTGAAAGACTTTGACCCCTACACCCAGATGGAGGAGAGAGGTTTCACAGCAGAGAATCAGGCATCATATCAACCACCACAGGAGAAGCCACCATTGAGTTACTTTGACCCCTGCACCCAGGAAGAGGAGAGAGGCCCCACAGCACATATTCTGGCATCATACTAACCACCACAGGAGAAGCCACCATTGAGTTACTTTGACACCCGCACCCAGGAAGAGGAGAGAGGCACCACAGCACATATTCTGGCATCATATCAGCCACCACAGGAGAAGCCACCATTGAGTTACTTTGACCCCTGCACCCAGGAAGAGGAGAGAGGCCCCACAGCACATATTCTGGCATCATATCAGCCACCACAGGAGAAGCCACCATTGAGTTACTTTGACCCCTTCACCCAAACAGAGGAGAGGTTCCACATCAGAGAATCAGGCATCATATCAACCACCACAGGAGTAGGCCCCAATTTAATGGGACCCCGGCAACCATGTCAGATGGCACAACCATCAGCTTCATATCAATCAGCACAGGAGAAGGCGACTTTGAAAGACTTTGATCCCTACACCCAGATGGAGGAGAGAGGTTTCACAGCAGAGAATCAGGCATCATATCAACCACCACAGGAGAAGCCACCATTTAGTTGCTTTGACCCCTGCACCCAGGAAGAGGAGAGAGGCACCACAGCACATATTCTGGCATCATATCAGCCACCACAGGAGAAGCCACCATTGAGTTACTTTGACCCCCGCACCCAGGAAGAGGAGAGAGGCACCACAGCACATATTCTGGCATCATATCAGCCACCACAGGAGAAGCCACCATTGAGTTACTTTGACCCCTGCACCCAGGAAGAGGAGAGAGGCACCACAGCACATATTCTGGCATCATATCAGCCACCACAGGAGAAGCCACCATTGAGTTACTTTGACCCCTGCACCCAGGAAGAGGAGAGAGGCACCACAGCACATATTCTGGCATCATATCAGCCACCACAGGAGAAGCCACCATTGAGTTACTTTGACCCCTGCACCCAAGAAGAGGAGAGAGGCCCCACAGCACATATTCTGGCATCATATCAGCCACCACAGGAGAAGCCACCATTTAGTTACTTTGACCCCTTCACCCAAACAGAGGAGAGAGGTTCCACATCAGAGAATCAGGCATCATATCAACCACCACAGGAGTAGGCCACAATTTAATGGGACCCCGGCAACCATGTCAGATGGCACAACCATCAGCTTCATATCAATCAGCACAGGAGAAGGCGACTTTGAAAGAACAATGACCCCTACACCCAGATGGAGGAGAGAGGTTTCACAGCAGAGAATCAGGCATCATATCAACCACCACAGGAGAAGCCACCATTTAGTTACTTTGACCCCTGCACCCAGGAAGAGGAGAGAGGCACCACAGCACATATTCTGGCATCATATCAGCCACCACAGGAGAAGCCACCATTGAGTTACTTTGACCCCTGCACCCAGGAAGAGGAGAGAGGCACCACAGCACATATTCTGGCATCATATCAGCCACCACAGGAGAAGCCACCATTGAGTTACTTTGACCCCTGCACCCAGGAAGAGGAGAGAGGCCCCACAGCACATATTCTGGCATCATATCAGCCACCACAGGAGAAGCCACCATTGAGTTACTTTGACCCCTTCACCCAAACAGAGGAGAGAGGTTCCACATCAGAGAATCAGGCATCATATCAACCACCACAGGAGTAGGCCCCAATTTAATGGGACCCCGGCAACCATGTCAGATGGCACAACCATCAGCTTCATATCAATCAGCACAGGAGAAGGCGACTTTGAAAGACTTTGACCCCTACACCCAGACGGAGGAGAGAGGTTTCACAGCAGAGAATCAGGCATTTAGATCACCCACCACAGGAGTAGGCCCCCATTGAATCAGACCCTGGCAACCATGTCAGATGGCACAACCATCAGCTTTATATCAATCAGCACAGGAGAAGGCGACTTTGAAAGACTTTGACCCCTACACCCAGATGGAGAGAGAGGTTTCACAGCAGAGAATCAGGCATCATATCAACCACCACAGGAGAAGCCACCATTTAGTTACTTTGACCCCTGCACCCAGGAAGAGGAGAGAGGCACCACAGCACATATTCTGGCATCATATCAGCCACCACAGGAGAAGCCACCATTGAGTTACTTTGACCCCTGCACCCAGGAAGAGGAGAGAGGCCCCACAGCACATATTCTGGCATCATACTAACCACCACAGGAGAAGCCACCATTGAGTTACTTTGACCCCTGCACCCAGGAAGGAGAGAGGCCCCACAGCACATATTCTGGCATCATATCAGCCACCACAGGAGAAGCCACCATTGAGTTACTTTGACCCCGCACCCAGGAAGAGGAGAGAGGCACCACAGCACATATTCTGGCATCATATCAGCCACCACAGGAGAAGCCACCATTGAGTTACTTTGACCCCTGCACCCAGGAAGAGGAGAGAGGCCCCACAGCACATATTCTGGCATCATATCAGCCACCACAGGAGAAGCCACCATTTAGTTACTTTGACCCCTTCACCCAAACAGAGGAGAGAGGTTACACATCAGAGAATCAGGCATCATATCAACCACCACAGGAGTAGGCCACAATTTAGTTTATTTGACCCCTGCACCCAGGAAGAGGAGAGAGGCCCCACAGCACATATTCTGGCATCATATCACACACCACAGGAGAAGGCCTCTTTCAGTGATTTAGGCCTTTGGACCCAGACAGAGGAGAGAGGTCAGAGATTAGCTTCATATCCCCCAGCACAGCAGAAGACCGCTTTATTTGACTTAGGCCTCAGCACCCAGACAGAAGACAGAGGTAGCATGGCAGAGGTTATGGCTTCATGTCACCCGTTAGTTTAACCGGCCACTTTCATCTGGTTAGGCCCGGCGCCCAGACAGAGAAGAGTTTCATTCAACTGTGGGTTTCATAAAATTTGTATCAAATAAAGAAGTGGCCCGTAGCACAACAAGACATGTTTTAGGCAGTTAATAAGGACTACTCTGCACAAGGGAGGGACAGGTCCTGTGGGATCCATGCCTGGTTCATCTTTATGAAGGTCAGCTTGTCCACGTTGGCTGTGGACAGGCGGCTGCGCTTGTCAGTAATGGCGCCCCCTGCCGTGCTGAATACGCGTTCAGATAAAGCGCTGGCCGCCGGGCAGGAAAGCACCTCCAAGGCATAACATGCTAACTCTGGCCACGTGGACAATTTGAAACCCAGTAGTTGAATGGGGCCGAACCATCCGTCAGGATGTGGAGGGTGTGCAGACATACTGTTCAGCCATGTTAGTGAAATGCTGCCTCCTGCTAACACGTTCCGTATCAGGTGTCGGTGCAGATAGCTGTGGCGTGGAGACAAAACTTTTCCACATTTCTGCCATGCTAACCCTGCCCTCAGATGAGCTGGCCGTGACACAGCTGCGTTGGCGACCTCTTGCCACTCCTCTGCCTTCACCTTCCACCTGTTCCCCTGTGACATGTGGGAATGCTCTCAAGAGCGCCTCTATCAGCGTGCGCTTGTACTCGCGCATCTTGCGGTCGCGCTCCAGTTCAGGAATTAAAGTGGGCACATTGTCTTTATACCGGGGATCCAGCAGGGTGGCCACCCAGTAGTCTGCACACGTTAAAGCGTGGGCAACTCTGCTAATCGTTGCGCAGGCATTGGAGCATATATTCGCTCATGTGGGCCAGGCTACCCATGGGTAAGGACAAGCTGTCCTCTGTGGGAGGCGTATCGTCATCGTCCACCGTATCCCCCAGCCACGCACCAGTGATGGGCCTGGGCTGCCACCCCGCTGTGAACTTGCGTCATCCTCGTCCCCCTCCACCTCCTCCTCCTCATCCTCCTCGTCCTCCAGTACAGTGCCTTGGCTGGCGACTTGTGAACCTGTCCTCTGCTGCTTAAACAAACCTCCCTCTGAGCCAATTCGAACAGACTGGCCCGAAAGTGTTAGAAACAGAGCCCTCATCCTCCTCCTCCTCCTCCTCCACCTGGGCCACCTCCTCTAACATCATTGCCCTAAGTGTTTTCTCAAGGAGACATAGAAGTGGTATTGTAACGCTGATAACAGTGTCATCGCCACTGGCCATGTTGGTGGAGTACTCGAAACAGCGCAGCAGGGCACACAGGTCTCGCATGGAGGCCCAATCATTGGTGGTGAAGTGGTGCTGTTCGGCAGTACGACTGACGCGGCGTGCTGCAGCTGAAACTCCACTATGGCCTGCTGCTGCTCGCACAGTCTCTCCAGCATGTGCAAGGTGGAGTTCCACCGGGTGGGCACGTCGCATATGAGGCGGTGAGCGGGAAGGCCGAAGTTCCGCTGTAGCGCAGACAGGCGAGCAGCGGCAGGATGTGAGCGGCGGAGCGCGCACAGACGGCCCGCACTTTATGCAGCAGCTCTGACATGTTGGGGTAGTGGTGAATGAACCTCTGCACCACCAAGTTCAGCACATGCGCCAGGCAAGGGATGTGCGTCAAACCGGCTAGTCCCAGAGCTGCCACGAGATTTCGCCCATTATCGCATACCACCAGGCCTGGCTTGAGGCCCACCGGCAGAAACCACTCGTCGGTCTGTTGTTCAATACCCCGCCACAACTCCTTTGCGCTGTGGGGCCTGTCCCCCAAACATATGAGTTTCAGAATGGCCTGCTGACGTTTACCCGGGCTGTGCTGAAGTTGGTGGTGAAGGTGTGTGGCTGACCGGATGAGCTGGTGGAAGCAGTGGAGGAGGAAGCCGAGTAGGAGGAGGAGGCTACAGGAGGCAGAGAATGATGCCCTGCGATCCTAGGGGCGGAAGGACGTGCGCCAAGGAACTGTCCGCCGGGGGCCCAGCCGCCACTACATTCATCCAGTGTGCAGTTAGTGAGATATAGCGTCCCTGGCCGTGCTTACTGGTCCACGTATCTGTGGTTAGGTGGACCTTGCCACAAATGGCGTTGCGCAGTGCACACTTGATTTTATCGGACACTTGCATGTGCAGGAAGGCACGGCTGTCTTGGAGAAGTAGTGGCGGCTGGGAACCACATACTGCGGGACAGCCATGGCCATCAGCTGTTTGAAGCTGTCTGTGTCCACCAGCCGGAATGACAGCATTTCAAAGGCCAGCAGTTTAGAAATGCTGGCGTTCAGGCCAAGGGCTCGAGGGTGACTCGGGGAATTTGCGCTTCCTCTCTAAGGTTTGAGATATTGAGAGCTGAACGCTGCTGTGTGATATAGTGGAGACGCTAGTTGACGGTGGCGGTGGTGGTGGTGTCGGTGGCACATCCTCTGTTTGCTGCTCGGCAGGTGGCAACATTCCTCTCGAGGCGGAAGCCGAGGCAGCAGCGGTAGAGGGAGCAGGGGAGCCTCAGCGAGTGCCTGGTTTTTAAGGTGTGTACCCCACTGCAGTTCATGCTTTGCATGTAGATGCCTGGTCATGCAGGTTGTGCTGAGGTTCAGAACGTTAATGCCTCGCCTCAGGCTCTGATGGCAGAGCGTGCAAGTCACTCGGGTCTTGTCGGTAGGACATTGTTTAAAGAAGTGCCATGCCAGGGAACTCTTTGAAGCTGCCTTTGTGGGGCTGGGTCCCTGTTGGCGATGTCCAGTAGCAGAGCGAACTCTGGGGGCGGCTCGTCTGCTTTGGCCCCCTGCTCCCTCTTTGGCTTCGCTGTTGTCTCGGTCTCACCACTACCTCTTCCTCTGAACTGTGAAAGTCATCGCCACGACCTTCAGTCCATGTGGGGTCTAAGACCTCATCGTCCTCTGCATCGTCTTCCACCCAGTCTCCCTCCTGACCTCCTCCTGTTCAGTCTGCACACTGCAAAAGACGCGGCAGTGGGCACCTGTGTTTCGTCATCATCAGAGAGTCGGTGACTCTGCTGTGGTGGTATTCCCATGTCCTCTTCATCTGGAGACATAAGTGGTTGTGCGTCAGTGCATGGTATGTCTTCCTCCACTGGGGAAGGGCTAGGTGGACGCCCCTGGGAAACCCTGGAAGCAGAGTCTTCAAACAGAAGAAGAGACTGCTGCATAACTTGTGGCTCAGACCGTTTCCCTGATATGCTTGGGGGTGATGTGACAGACTGATGGGCTTGGTTTTCAGGTGCCACCTGTGCGCTTTCCGCAGAAGACTGGGTGGAAGACCATGTGGTGAACGTGCTGGAAGCACTGTCGGCCACCCAATCGATTAATGCCTGTACCTGCTCAGGCCTTACCATCCTAAGAGCGGCATTGGGCCCCACGAGATATTGCGGTACATTCTGCCGGCTAGTTGAGGAGTTCGTTCCCTACTGTGTGCGCCTGGGGCCGAGCGGCCACGTCCTCTACCAGCAACAGAGGCTCCACGGACACCACCACGACCGCGTCCTCGTCCCTTAATAGTATTTTTCTTCATTGTTGCGATTCAACTCGCACCACAATGAAATATATTATTTTTATAAGCAAAATCCCCTCACTGGAATACTTTCAGTCTTTTGACTGTATGGATTACAGATGGAATGACTTTGTTATATGTGAGTACCGCTTTCTTTGACAGATTCTAGTATGGGTACATATATGTTTTCCCAACCCCAGCACATTAGTTTGCTAATTCCAGATGTATGAAGCATGCAGGCCTAACTGTATCTAGTATATTGAGCGCCAGATAAACTAACTTGGCCTTTTTAAATAAAAAAAAATTCCCTCACTGGAATACTTTCAGTCTTTTGACTGTATGGATTACAGATGGAATGACTGTTATATGTGAGTACCGCTTTCTTTGACAGATTCTAGTATGGGTACATATATGTTTTCCCAACCCCAGCACATTAGTTTGCTAATTCCAGATGTATGAAACGCAGGCCTAACTGTATCTAGTATATTGAACGCCAGATAAACTAACTTGGCCTTTTTTAAATAAAAAAAATTCCCTCACTGGAATACTTTCAGTCTTTTGACTGTATGGATTACAGATGGAATGACTGTTATATGTGAGTACCGCTTTCTTTGACAGATTCTAGTATGGGTACATATATGTTTTCCCAACCCCAGCACATTAGTTTGCTAATTCCAGATGTATGAAACGCAGGCCTAACTGTATCTAGTATATTGAGCGCCAGATAAACTAACTTGGCCTTTTTAAATAAAAAAATTCCCTCACTGGAATACTTTCAGTCTTTTGACTGTATGGATTACAGATGGAATGACTGTTATATGTGAGTACCGCTTTCTTTGACAGATTCTAGTATGGGTACATATATGTTTTCCCAACCCCAGCACATTAGTTTGCTAATTCCAGATGTATGAAAGCATGAGCCTAACTGTATCTAGTATATTGAGCGCCAGATAAACTAACTTGGCCTTTTTAAATAAAAAAAATTCCCTCACTGGAATACTTTCAGTCTTTTGACTGTATGGATTACAGATGGAATGACTGTTATATGTGAGTACCGCTTTCTTTGACAGATTCTAGTATGGGTACATATATGTTTTCCCAACCCCAGCACATTAGTTTGCTAATTCCAGATGTATGAAAGCATGAGCCTAACTGTATCTAGTATATTGAGCGCCAGATAAACTAACTTGGCCTTTTTAAATAAAAAAATTCCCTCACTGGAATACTTTCAGTCTTTTGACTGTATGGATTACAGATGGAATGACTGTTATATGTGAGTACCGCTTTCTTTGACAGATTCTAGTATGGGTACATATATGTTTTCCCAACCCCAGCACATTAGTTTGCTAATTCCAGATGTATGAAAGCATGAGCCTAACTGTATCTAGTATATTGAACGCCAGATAAACTAACTTGGCCTTTTTAAATAAAAAAAAATTCCCTCACTGGAATACTTTCAGTCTTTTGACTGTATGGATTACAGATGGAATGACTGTTATATGTGAGTACCGCTTTCTTTGACAGATTCTAGTATGGGTACATATATGTTTTCCCAACCCCAGCACATTAGTTTGCTAATTCCAGATGTATGAAGCGTAGGCCTAACTGTATCTAGTATATTGAGCGTCAGATAAACTAACTTGGCCTTTTTAAATAAAAAAAATTCCCTCACTGGAATACTTTCAGTCTTTTGACTGTATGGATTACAGATGGAATGACTGTTATATGTGAGTACCGCTTTCTTTGACAGATTCTAGTATGGGTACATATATGTTTTCCCAACCCCAGCACATTAGTTTGCTAATTCCAGATGTATGAAAGCATGAGCCTAACTGTATCTAGTATATTGAGCGCCAGATAAACTAACTTGGCCTTTTTAAATAAAAAAAATTCCCTCACTGGAATACTTTCAGTCTTTTGACTGTATGGATTACAGATGGAATGACTGTTATATGTGAGTACCGCTTTCTTTGACAGATTCTAGTATGGGTACATATATGTTTTCCCAACCCCAGCACATTAGTTTGCTAATTCCAGATGTATGAAGCATGAGGCCTAACTGTATCTAGTATATTGAACGCCAGATAAACTAACTTGGCCTTTTTAAATAAAAAAATTCCCTCACTGGAATACTTTCAGTCTTTTGACTGTATGGATTACAGATGGAATGACTGTTATATGTGAGTACCGCTTTCTTTGACAGATTCTAGTATGGGTACATATATGTTTTCCCAACCCCAGCACATTAGTTTGCTAATTCCAGATGTATGAAGCATGAGGCCTAACTGTATCTAGTATATTGAGCGCCAGATAAACTAACTTGGCCTTTTTAAATAAAAAAATTCCCTCACTGGAATACTTTCAGTCTTTTGACTGTATGGATTACAGATGGAATGACTGTTATATGTGAGTACCGCTTTCTTTGACAGATTCTAGTATGGGTACATATATGTTTTCCCAACCCCAGCACATTAGTTTGCTAATTCCAGATGTATGAAAGCATGAGCCTAACTGTATCTAGTATATTGAGCGCCAGATAAACTAACTTGGCCTTTTTAAATAAAAAAAATTCCCTCACTGGAATACTTTCAGTCTTTTGACTGTATGGATTACAGATGGAATGACTGTTATATGTGAGTACCGCTTTCTTTGACAGATTCTAGTATGGGTACATATATGTTTTCCCAACCCCAGCACATTAGTTTGCTAATTCCAGATGTATGAAACGCAGGCCTAACTGTATCTAGTATATTGAGCACCAGATAAACTAACTTGGCCTTTTTAAATAAAAAAAAATTCCCTCACTGGAATACTTTCAGTCTTTTGACTGTATGGATTACAGATGGAATGACTGTTATATGTGAGTACCGCTTTCTTTGACAGATTCTAGTATGGGTACATATATGTTTTCCCAACCCCAGCACATTAGTTTGCTAATTCCAGATGTATGAAAGCATGAGCCTAACTGTATCTAGTATATTGAGCGCCAGATAAACTAACTTGGCCTTTTTAAATAAAAAAAAATTCCCTCACTGGAATACTTTCAGTCTTTTGACTGTATGGATTACAGATGGAATGACTGTTATATGTGAGTACCGCTTTCTTTGACAGATTCTAGTATGGGTACATATATGTTTTCCCAACCCCAGCACATTAGTTTGCTAATTCCAGATGTATGAAACGCAGGCCTAACTGTATCTAGTATATTGAGCGCCAGATAAACTAACTTGGCCTTTTTAAATAAAAAAAATTCCCTCACTGGAATACTTTCAGTCTTTTGACTGTATGGATTACAGATGGAATGACTGTTATATGTGAGTACCGCTTTCTTTGACAGATTCTAGTATGGGTACATATATGTTTTCCCAACCCCAGCACATTAGTTTGCTAATTCCAGATGTATGAAAGCATAGGCCTAACTGTATCTAGTATATTGAACGCCAGATAAACTAACTTGGCCTTTTTAAATAAAAAAATTCCCTCACTGGAATACTTTCAGTCTTTTGACTGTATGGATTACAGATGGAATGACTGTTATATGTGAGTACCGCTTTCTTTGACAGATTCTAGTATGGGTACATATATGTTTTCCCAACCCCAGCACATTAGTTTGCTAATTCCAGATGTATGAAACGCAGGCCTAACTGTATCTAGTATATTGAGCGCCAGATAAACTAACTTGGCCTTTTTTAAATAAAAAAATTCCCTCACTGGAATACTTTATGGCTTTTCACTGTATGGATTACAGGTGGACTGGTATTAGTAGGGGTGACACAAGCACACCCAAGTCCCTGATGTAGGATTTCTATGGCACAGACCACTATTACAAGTGATTAATGGACGTTGGGAGAGATTGTGCTGCAGCACTAGTCCCAAGATGGCCGCCGCCTATCAGCCCAGTAACATGTGCCACAAAATGGTCTGCACAACCTTTAAAAAAAATAGCCTTGGACTGTGCTGCTAAATCGCTATTGGTCTGAATCCCAGGTGTAGATGTCTGACTTGTTTGGAGCTTTGGAATGCACACTGTGGCAGCTTCTGCTGCAGCACTACAAGTCGCAAAATGGCGGCCGGCGGTCAGCCCAGGTACATGTGGATGGAAAAATCACTCTGGCCACTCTAAAAATAGCCAATCCCTATCAAAAAAGCAGCTCAGCTGCAGTTGTTCAGATGAATCACAGGTGGAGGAGAGAAATTTGCTTCCAGTTATTCAATTATCCCTGCCTATTCTCGCCCTAGCATCAGCTGCGTCTATCCCTGTTCTATTCACATCGGGAGTGAGCACGTCCCGACGTGCGCACAAGCTTATAAAGAGGCTGAGTCACATGCTGCACTTGGCCAATCACAGCCTTGCCAATAGTAGGCATGGCTGCGATGGCACCTTAGGGCAAGTAGTATGATGCATGTTGATTGGCTGCTTTGCAGCCTTTCAAAATGCGCCAAAATACATGCCGAACGACGAACCCGAACCCGAACTTTTACGAAAAAGTTCGGGTTCGGGTCCGTGTCACGAACACCCCAAAATTCGGTACGGACCCGAACTATGCTCGAACTGTTCGCTCAACACTATTTATATTGTAAGGGATTGTCTCCTTTCTGGGGATCTTTCTCACAGAATTATCGCTGACAACTGTGTTGCATGTCCAAATAGTGCATTAATTGGACAATCTTCAGACACAGCACGACACAAATAGTACAAAACAATAAACACTTGCCCGGCTGGGATCTAACTAAACATAATGCATCCCTACCTCTCTTGTAGAGCACTGTTCACATGTGCCAGTTGGTCCGGCTTTCCTCAGCCAAATAGTCCACTCAGGGAAGTGATCAGGGTTCGCATAGCCTTGTGGCCCCTCAGTCCTCCTGACTGAGACCACTTACAGAGCCTCTGCTCCAGGATCACACACACTTCCCCCAGACTGACAGCCTGGGATGCGCTTTATGCCGCCTTGATTAGGGCAGGCTTCACCTGCGCTCACCTCAGGTATGAGGGAATACCCGTGCTGGAAGGGTGTGGACCGGCAACTACCACTACCAAGCGAACTGCCAGTCCAAATAAAATCCAGCCCAGAATACAACGTAAACAAAACTGACTCAGCAAACTATCCTTTGCTGAGACCACTGCACACTTCTGGATTTTAGTTATCTCACCCAGCTGAGGTATCTGTGTGAGATATATACGTCCTCCTGCACTGTACACCTTGCCACATATCCCCCCCCCCCCCCCATTCACACCTGTGGGGGTGAATACTTGTAATACCCGGATGCTTGTGAGAGGGCAATCGCCTCACACCTTTCCCTTTATTTTTCCACACCCATGTCAGCAGAGCTTGGTTTATCACCAAAAGGACGTTCTGCCTAAAGGACATTGTCTAAGAGACTCCAGTGTCCATCTAATAGCCAGGCATTCTAGTTTCACTCTTCCACTAGCTACTATGATGATACGCTCTCGCACTCTCTAATCTCGCTCTCTTAGTTTCCTTGGCTCACGCACATGCCGAGGTCCTTTCCTGGACTGCTGCAGCTCTTCCACTAGAGCATGCTTGTCGCCGCTTGCTCCTTTTAAACTCCTTTGGCTCACTTATTTTTTTCTATTTTTTTCCAGCATTTCTGCTTTTCTCTTTGCTAGCTCTGGAACGACCATAAGTTCCATTTCTACGCTCTTCCTTCTCTTCAGCAGTGGTTTTCTCAGGTTTGGCTGCAGTTTCAGAGACCTCTGCTTCTTTAGTGGCATTTTCCACTTTGGCAGACTCTCCTTCAGCCTCTTCCTTGGGCTCAGCCGAGGATTTCTCCCACTCTAACCCATTGGCCTTAGCATATTCAGCCTTTGTCTTCTTGTTGTCTCCATTCTCTTTAATATTTTTTTCACCCCTCTCAGATATGGTATCACATACCGGCACTACCAATTCCTCCTTTTCTTTGACATCAAGGTTGGAGGCTCTGAGAATACTGGGATCCTTATCAGATTCTTCATCTTTCGGTATTCCCTCCAGATGGTCACCCAGGATATCACTACCCATTCGTGCAGGCTCTAGGAGAGCCACTTCACAATAGTAGACATCTGATGCTGGTCGTCTGTCTCCTCATATTTCTTACCCAGCAGACTGCTGGCTTTCTGGAAGACATTGACGGCAGAGGGAATGTCTTTCATGACCAGGTCCTAGCTACTTACTACCACGAGCCTCTTGAATTCAGCCTCCATATCAGCCACATTACCTGGTTCTGCAGAACCATCTTTCTACTTCTCTTCCACAGCGCGACCCATTCTTAACAGGCTCTGGCTTAGACTTCTTGGCATCTTTCAGAGGACTCTCCTCTTCAGGTTTCTCATTTTCTTTTGATTGACCCAACCTGTTATCTTGAGAAGCTCTTGCCTTTAACTCTTCAAGTTTAGTCCTCATTTCTTCCACCTGCTGCTCGAGAGCATGCTAAGACTTCTCCAGCTCATAGACTTTCTTCCCAACATCATCCTTTGAGCTCTTGAGATCTTCCATCTCTGCTCTGAGTTGCCTGTTCAGCCTCTTAAATTCATCTCACTCCTCAAATGCTTCTTCAAGGGCTCTACCCAAGGAGAGAGCATTGGTCTCCTTCTCCCGAGCATCAGTCTCCGCTCGGTCATGTTCTTCGGCATATCGGGCTGAGGCGTTTTCCTCTTCAGCCAGGAGCTGGTCAAACTTCTTCTGTTTCTTCTCCAACTTAGACACATTTTGTCTCTGGTGGTCCAGTTTTACCATCCGATCACCCAACTCTTGATCAAGTTGAGCAATCGTGGCTTCTAAATGTCTTTTCTTCTCCAAGAGAGCAGATTTTCCTGAGATGCTGTTTGAGACCTCATCAGCCAGCTCATCCCTTTCCTGCTCCGCATGTCGTCTGGATCGCTCAGAAGCTGCAAGTTCCTCTTGATGTTGGAGAATTTCCACTTCTATATGTGACTCTAGATCCTTTAGTTCATTAATCTCTTGTTTTTTTGTGTATGACACTTTAGGTGTCCTAGGACTGTATCTAACCCCTTTCAAACTCTTGAAAGCCAAAGCAGTATTAGTAATGTCAAAATGATGCCAACATATATAGTGAGGGGTAAACAGATGCGATTTTGAACAACAGAACTTATTTACTTAACTTTGAAAACGTTTTGGAAGAAAACATTGTCACTCAAACAGAGTCCAAGCTAAAGCTGATCTGGCAAAAAAAAAGAATTATTATGTAAATACATAAATTATGTTTTTGTAAATAAATCCAACTCATGACAAATAAAAAATGCGTAAAAAAAAAGGTTAATATGATCCCATTATTGCTCACGCTCTCACTATCCAGTAATTGATAGGACTCATCTCCAATTGATACATTTTATATTCAACACATCCTTACCTTGCTTGGATAGTGAGAGCGTTAGCAATAATGAGCCCATACTGACTTTGTTTTTTTTACATATTATCTGTCATGTTGGATTTATTTATAATAAATATAATCACTATATTTGCATATGACTTCATTTTTAGCCGGGACAGTACGAGTACCAGCTTTAGTTTATTTATTATTATCTGTTTTATTTATGGTTTTTTAAACAACCATTTAGCTTGAACATCCATGGTTATCCATACCCCATTACAAGTGATATCAATTATCTTTAATATTTATTAAATTAACTTTGAAAAATCTTTTGAAGACAAGATTGTTACTTGGACGGAGTCCAGTATAATTGCTGTATAACTGTAATGCAGACCAATAGGTACACTACTACAAAAAGGCCCCAAAATGACTCATGAACGGCTGTGGCGGAAAACCAAAGCACTACATCCGATAATTGCTCAACAAGAGCAAGAGAAGACACAGCCAAAATATACAAAAGTATAAAGATTTATTAACAAATAAATAAATAAACAGTTAATGACAAATACATACACTTTATTTGTGCGGTGGAGGAGCACAGAGTTAAAGCCCAAGAACCACCACTGACGCTAAATGTCCCCCACACCACATAAAATAATTAAACACTCAATAGTATAACAACGGTAGGGTTAGAGGTCATAGTAAACCCCAAAAAATTAATCAAACCACATGGCCAGAAAATGCATGGAATAATCAGACATTCTAGGACACAAATAGCATACCGTTGGCCATAGTATAAGGGGGAAGTCAGCGCCAGTGGAACAGACACCCTCGACGCGCGTTTCGCACTTCGCTTCGTCAGGTACACTAGTCTGTGATCTACTGAACTTTTTGAAATAAAATTGTATTATTTTTTTAATGGTCAATTGCACAGAGGCCACTACAATAAATGGCTGGTAACTGTGATGTGCAAGAAAACATCAGGTATACTAATCTGTGATCAATTGAATTAATTTAAATACATATTTATTTTTTGTAAAAAGGTCAGTTGGGCAGAGTGATGTACACCAACTGTAATAAACTTACCTGTCTGGGCTCCAGCAGCATGATCCTCGGTCTCAACACAGCTGTATTGGGAGAGACACGATCCTGAGACACACCCCAAGTGAGGTGACCGCATCCATAGTAATAGGATGCAATGCTCTGTTTCTCCCACATGTGCTGGGGAGATAAGCAGTGGGCTGATTAGCTTAGCTACTCTATTACTATGTACTAGTGTTTCTGACCAATGGAGTGCTGAGTAATGGACCTATCAGGTTCTGATCCAGGGACTCTGCAATTTATTAAAATCCCTCCCTGGCCATTCACCTGTGCCAGTGATAGTCTTGTTTGGCTCACTAGCTAGGTTCCTTGTTCCTGCATTTCCTATGTGCTTCGGACCCTGGCTTGTCTTCTGACCACTCTCTGTCTCTCATTTGGTACTTAGTAGCCCGTCTGGTTCTGACCCATTGCGGTACGACTCTGCTTTTGTGTTTGTTGTCTGTTGGTCATTGTCCATCTCTTCACTTATTTAGAATAGGGACCGTCATTCAGTTGCTGTTCTGCAGTTATACTGCAAGTAGGTAGGGAAAGCCGGCTGGGTTCTAGGTTAAAGCTTACTGTCCTTGTTTATCCCTACTGGCATTACATTATCACTGGCCCCAAAAATATTTTCTGGGTGACCTGCTCAGATATGGATGCCGTGGCAACATGGCCAATCAAATGAAAGTTTTTGCCCAATTAGTTCAGGATCCAATGTAGAGAGTCCAACAGCAGGAGTTCCACCAGCCCCTCATAGCTACAGCTCCATCGCCAGTAGTGCTTAAGGTTAAGCTCCCTGATCGCTTCTCTGGTGACTGGAAAAGTTTTGTAACCTTCTGTGAGAGCTGTAAAAAAATGTTTCGTCTTAGGCCACACTCATCAGGCATGGAAACACAGAGAGTAGGCATCATTATGTCTCTGCTTCAGGGGGACCCTCAGGAGTGGCCGTTCTCGGTATAGCACAATTCTCCCAAACAATTTTCTGTTTCCTTTCTGCTATTAGTCTCCTGTATGATGAGCCATATTGGGCAGCTTACACTGAAAGTCAACTTCTTTCCATATGTCAAGGCAGATGACCACTGGAAGATTATAGCTTTGAATTCTGTAAGTGGTACACTGCTTCTGGCTGGAATTATCTGGCCCTTAGGTCTCAGTTTAGACTGGGTGTTTCTGATACTATGAAATACTTCCTAGTTAATCATCCTACCCCAGGGTCCCTCGATGCCACTATGTCTTTAGCTATTCGACTTGAAAGATGTCTTAGGGAATGCAAGCAGGGAAGATCTGTCCTTATCTATCCTTCTTTTTTTCCTATGTTCATTTGTCCAAGGTGCAAGTGGGTACTATGTCTTCTCAGCAACAGAAGGAACACTGCTTGAAGAATGGCCATTGCTTCTACTGCAGCAGTGCTGCAGATCGACTGGGTTCCTGTCCTTCTAGGATGAAGGTGGAAGAACTTCAGCATCTGATTTATGATCAGGGAGGTCACTCAGATGCACAGGTATTTCCCGAAAAGACTGGTAGGGTTCTACAGCCTGTTAATCTGTCTTTACACGGAAGGTCTGTATCTGATTTAGCTTTTATGAATTTGAGGGCTGTAGCCTAGGGCTCTTTCACACTTGCGTATTTCTTTTCCGGCATAGAGTTCCGTCATCGGGGCTCTATGCCGGAAAAATCCTGATCAGGATTATCCCAATGCATTCTGAATGGAGAGAAATCCGTTCAGGGTGCATCAGGATGTCTTCAGTTCAGGACTGGAACATTTTTTGGCCGGAGAAAATGCCGCAGCATGCTGCGCTTTTTCTCCGGCCAAAAATCCTGAACACTTGCCGCAAGGTCGGATCCGGAATTAATGCCCATTGAAAGGCATTAATCCGGATCTGGCCTTAAGCTAAAAGTCGTTTTGGCGCATCGCCGGATCCGACGTTTAGCTTTTTCTGAATGGTTACCATGGCAGCCAGGACCCTAAAGTCCTAGTTGCCATGGTAAAGTGTAGTGGGGAGCAGGGGAGCAGTATACTTACCGCCCGTATGGCTTCCGGGACGCTCCAGAGTGACATCAGGGCGCCCCACGCGCATGGATCACGTGATCGCATTGATCACGTGATACATGTGCATGGGGCGCTCTGACGTCATTCTGGAGCGCCCCGGGAGCCGCACGGGCAGTAAGTATACTGCTCCCCCGCTCCCCACTACTACTATGGCAACCAGGACTTTAATAGCGTCCTGGCTGCCATAGTACCACGGAAAGTGGTGATCAGTCTTCAAATGCTTTCAGTTCACTTGCGTTGTTACGGATCCGGCGGGCACTTCCGGCGACAGAAGTGAATACCGGATCCTAACAACGCAAGTGTGAAAAAGGCCTAACTTTGTTAATTTTAATTTTATGTCAGCTTTGGGTCTTGTGATATGTAAACTATCTAAACCCATTCTGCTTCTGGGGTGGATACTACTTCCTTAGCCGGAGGGTTTATTGAGTATGAAACCCCTGAATTGGTTATGAAGATCGGGTCTATTCATTCTGAAAAGTGTTTGTTATTTGTCATGAAAAAATTGTCTGCTGATGTTATTTTGGGATTACCCTGGTTGAGGGCGCATAATCCTGTCTTTAATTGGACTGCTGGGAAATTTGTAAAATGGGAGCCTCAATACTCTAATCATTGCTTATCTATCCAACTCTCTGGTCTTTAACTGGAGGAAGGACCACTACATGTGTTTATTAAGGACTTTTAGGATGTGTTTTTCAAAGAGGCCTCTGAAGTCTTTCCCCCCTCATCGCGAGTATGATTGCGCCACTGAGCTTGTCCCTGGTGCTAAACTTCCCAAAAGGCCGAATTTTTTATCTTTCTGGGCCTGAAAGGCAGGCTATGAAAGATTATATCCAGGATACTTTGAAGACAGAACATATTTGACCATCTGTATCTAATTTAGGAGCTGGATTCTTGTTTTCTTTTCCGGCATAGAGTTCCGTCATCGGGGCTCTATGCCGGAAAAATCCTGATCAGGATTATCCCAATGCATTCTGAATGGAGAGAAATCCATTCAGAGTGCATCAGGATGTCTTCAGTTCAGGACCGGAACGTTTTTTGGCCAGAGAAAATGCCGCAGCATGCTGCGCTTTTTGCTCCGGCCAAAAATCCTGAACACTTGCCGCAAGGTCGGATCCGGAATTAATGCCCATTGAAAGGCATTAATCCGGATCTGGCCTTAAGCTAAAAGTCGTTTTGGCGCATCGCGGGATCCGATGTTTAGCTTTTTCTGAATGGTTACCATGGCAGCCAGGACGCTAAAGTCCTAGTTGCCATGATAAAGTGTAGTGGGGAGCGGGGGAGCAGTATACTTACCGCCCGTGCGGCTCCCGGGACGCTCCAGAGTGACGTCAGGGCGCCCACGCGCATGGATCACGTGATCCATGCGCATGGGGCGCTCTGGCGTCATTCTGAGCGCCCGGAGCCGCACGGGCAGTAGTATACTGCTCCCCCGCTCCCCACTACTACTATGGCAACCAGGACTTTAATAGCGTCCTGGCTGCCATAGTACCACGGAAAGCATTTTGAAGACTGATCAGTCTTCAAATGCTTTCAGTTCACTTGCGTTGTTATGGATCCGGCGGGTACTTCCGGCGACAGAAGTGCATGCCGGATCCTAACAACGCAAGTGTGAAAAAGGCCTAACTTTGTTAATTTTAATTTTATGTCAGCTTTGGGTCTTGTGATATGTAAACTATCTAAACCCATTCTGCTTCTGGGGTGGATACTACTTCCTTAGCCGGAGGGTTTATTGAGTATGAAACCCCTGAATTGGTTATGAAGATCGGGTCTATTCATTCTGAAAAGTGTTTGTTATTTGTCATGAAAAATTTGTCTGCTGATGTTATTTTGGGATTACCCTGGTTGAGGGCGCATAATCCTGTCTTTAATTGGACTGCTGGGAAATTTGTAAAATGGGAGCCTCAATACTCTAATCATTGCTTATCTATCCAACTCTCTGGTCTTTAACTGGAGGAAGGACCACTACATGTGTTTATTAAGGACTTTTAGGAAGTGTTTTTCAAAGAGGCCTCTGAAGTCTTGCCCTCTCATCGCGAGTATGATTGCGCCACTGAGCTTGTCCCTGGTGCTAAACTTCCCAAAGGCCGAATTTTTTATCTTTCTGGGCCTGAAAGGCAGGCTATGAAAGATTATATCCAGGATACTTTGAAGACAGAACATATTTGACCATCTGTATCTAATTTAGGAGCTGGATTCTTGTTTTGTGAGTAAAAAACATGGTGGTTTGCACCCCTGTCAGGTCCTCTAGTGGCATCTTACCTTTTTTATTGTAATTATAGTTTTAATTTGTGATTTATAGTTTGTAATTTTTTTGATTATGGTTTTAATTATGGATTTTAATTTTTTAACAGTTTCTGGATTAAGCTCCATGAGTCCTGTGGTGGATGCTATAGTTAATGATATGTGCCAGGGGCGTAGCTAAAGGCTCATGGGCCCTGGTGCAAGAGTTCAGCTTGGGGCCCCCCTTCCCTCGTGCTTTTTGTGTCTTCTTATGCGGCACTAGGGTCTTTGGGCCCCCTTAGGCTCCTGGGCCCGGTAGGGACTGCTACCTCTGCACCCCCTATAGCTACGCCCATGATCTGTGCACAGTTTGGGACCAGTCTTGCAAGAGCCTGGAAAAAGCTCAAAGCATCCAGTATAAACAAGCCAATAAAAAGTATTCTTTGGGTCCAAACTTTGGGATAAACTGTCTGGCTTTCTGCAAAAAATAGGGTACCAACTGGTAAACTTGCTCCTAATTTTATTGGCCCATATAAAATCAAATCTATAATAAACCTGGTATCTTCAATTACCTTCTTTGTTCAGGGTATGACATGTCCTTCACAAATCTTAGCTCATGAAGTACATTCCTTCTGTGATTCCTCCAACTAAACCTTCTGATCCAGTTGTAATTCAGGGCAATTTAGAAGACGAGCTAGAAAAAAATCTTGACTCTCGGACAGTCCATGGTTCTCTTCAGTACATTATCCACTGGAAGGGATATGGTGCTGAAGAAAAGACATAGGTCGCTGCTCGAGATGTTCACGCTCCCCTGCTCCTTAAGTTGAGGGTGCGGTGGCCCCTCCTAAGAGGGTTGGTAATGTAATAAATTCACCTCTCCCTGCTCCAGCAGCACAATTCTCAGTCTCTACATGGCTGCATTGGGAGAGATGTACTGCTGAGCCATGCCTACTGACGTGACCACATCCTTAGTAACAGAATTTAATGCTCTGTTTCTCTTTGCAGCAGGCGTGTGCTGGGGGTGATTAGCAGTGGGCTGATTAGTTTGGCTTCTCTATTACTGTGTACTAGAGTTTCTGATTAATAGAGAGCTGAGTCATGGACTTATCAGGTTCTGATCCAGGGACTCGGCGTTCTATTTAAATCCCTTCCTAGCCATACACCATTGCCAGTGATAGTCTTGTTTGGCTCACTAGCTAGGTTCCCTATTCCTGCATTCCTCTGGTGATTCCTCTGTTCTTCTGACCCTGGCAATAAACATGTTTGTGTTTCTAGGTATCACAATGGCTTTTTCTCCACATAGTGCAGTATTGCATAATCTACACTTACCTCTCTCTTAAGGTCATGGCATCTCTTTCCTGGCTACTCCATAAGTAACTAGTTGTTTTGGGGTTTAAGAGCTGTGAAGTGCAAGTCAACTACGCTTGTTGTTGGACAACTCTTTAATAATATATACAGGACCCGTTTCTAATATTAGTTTCAAATTTCGAGGTATGATCAATCTTTAGTCTGGGTTTAGACATTGCAGTAGTGTGTCATGTGGCCAATTACAAAAAAGCATGTTTGGTATTTTTATACAGGTGAAATGTCAAAAAATGGGGTTTGCTTGTAAATACTGTGTGAGTCAAAAAAAGGCAAAAAAAAGTGGCAAGGACAGTAAGATACTGCAATTTGTATATCCAACCTTAAAGGTTTTATTGGGAGCAACGGAAAAAAAATAAAAATCTTTGAAGGCATTTGAAACATCTCTATGCATTACATTTCACTACTTTGACTTTAAAGTGCACATGAAAGAATAATACTTATATTCGTTTATCTGCAAATTTAAGCAATTGTGAGAATGTAATGCTTTCAATGTAAATTACTACTACACTTAATGATGGAAAAGACATTGATTTGTAGTCTGCTGCAGCTATTCTTCTATCCCGAATGACTGAGTTGTGTCATTAGTGTTCTTTAATGAGCATTTTCCAGCCAAGTTTAATAAAATTTAGGTAAATGATCTGACATACATATTCGAATTCAGTTCTTATAGGCTGAAACAAAAACCATCAGATGTTGAAAGTCTATCATTCTGGTGAAAGAAAAGTTGCATTTTCATTAAAAATCCATTCTACACTGGTGATATAATATATTGGAAGCCAGCTAACATGAAAAATTATTCATTAAATTCAATTGTCAAATAATTTTGAATAAATCAGATTCATCTTCGGTGAGATATGCCAGGAAATTGTATAAGATCCTGTAAAGTAAATTTGCTATCCACCATAAGATCTGATTTTTGATATGTAAAAGGAACAAGCTAATTTAATGCTAGGTAATGTGCAAACTGACCAACATTTTAATTGAAATTTATGTTAAATCCAGCTGTACTTTCTCTTTAGAAACCTCTGATCAATGTTTAAGCTCTTGTACACCATAACTAGAGATAAGCGAATCAAAGCTGATGAAGTCGAATTCGTTCTGAATTTCAGGAAAAATTATATTCTGAACGAATGCGAATTTCCTCGTTCTTTGTGGTAACGAATCGCAATTTGTCCTAACATGGTGGCTAGCCGGCTACAATGGCGGCTAAAATAGTGGCTACACGAGTGAGGACATGGGGTAAGAAAATCTGGGAAGGCGGGATGACCCATAATGCCATGCATGCAGCCAATCGGCAGCTAGCCCGGTGATGTCACAGCCCTATAAATATGTCGGCCATCTTAGATTCTGCCATTCACAATTGTTCTTTGTTCAGGAAAAGACATGTATGCAGGCGCTAAGGAGAGTAAAAGAAAAACTAATAAAAAAATAAAAAAAAGGAAAGAAGCGATTTACTAGTGCAGGGAAAGGATAGTGAGAGGAATCATTTCACAGGCAGGGAGAGACATGTGCAGATGCTAGGGAGAGTCATAGGAAAATCCTCATTGTGAAAAAAAGCGATTAACAAGTGCAGGGGAACATTACTTGGGGATACAGAAAGTCTCATAATACAGCCAGGGCCGATGCAAGGGTTTTTGCCGCCCTAGGCAAAAGAAGAGTTTGCCGCCCCTCCCCCATGTGACATCACAATGCCCCACCCATATGATCTGCCATATTAAAGGGGTCCTGCAGCTTATTTAAACTGATGATCTATCCTCTGGATAGATTATCAGCATCTGATTGGCAGGGGTCTGACACCCGGGACCCCCACGATCAGCTGTTTGAGAAGACAGCCGCGCTGGCAGTAGCGCCTCAGCCTTCTCTCTGTTTACCGCGGGCCCAGTGACGTAACGACTTGTATCACTTGCCTGGGTGGGGCTAAGCTTCATTCAAGTGAACAGAGCTTAACCCGCCAAGGCCAGTGATACTAGTCGTGATATCACTGCGCCTGCGGTAAACAGCGAGAGGGCCGAGGCACTACTGCCAGTGCGGCTGCCCTCTCAAACAGCTGATCTGCGGGGGTCCCGGGTGTCAGACCCCCGCCGATCAGATGCTGATGATCTATCCAGAGGATAGATCATCAGTTTAAATAAACTGCAGAGCCCCTTTAACTAACACCAGTTCTATCTCTCCCCCTCTTGTCATTCTCCCCCCCCTGTCATTCTCTCCCCCCCCCCTTGTTATTCTCTTTCCCTTTTGTGTCACTCCCCCCCCCCCTTGTCATTCTCTTATTCTCTTTACTACCCTTGTTATTCTCTTTCCCTTTTGTGTCACTCTTTCCCCCCCTTGTTATTCTCTTTCCCTTTTGTCCCCCTTGTCATTGTCCCCCTCCCCTTGTCATTCTCTTTCTCCCCCCCCTCCCTCCACTACCTCTAGTGTAGCGTGGCCGAGCGCTGTATGGTCCACTGGTACAGGAGCTTTAGTTTCCTGTACCCGGGCGGACTGACAGGAAGTGCACACTGTGTGCGCACTTCATGTCAGTCCGGCCGGGTACAGGAGACAGATGCTCCCTGTACCCGCGGACCATACAGGGCTTGGCCACGCTACAATGAGGGAGTGACAGGAGGGAGCGCTGAGCGCTTCCCTCCTGTCAGTCCCTCTCTTCATGCTGTGCCCGGGCGGTGCGCCCTCATGGACGCGCCAGCCCGGGCAGTGCTGCAGCCGCCAGAGGCTCAATATAGAGAGCTCGGGCGGCTGCAGCATGAGGGGCGGCCGGCTCTCCTAGCGGCGCCCCTTCCCAAGGGGGGCTCTACGCAGCTGCCTAGTCAGCATATAGGACGCGCCGGCCCTGAATACAGCTCTGTCATTCCAGCAATTAGTTATTGGGGTGCAAGTGCTATGTTGAAAAGCCTTTAGTGGCATTTATCTGTGGAAAAAGAAAAAATATATACACAGGTCACTTTTGCTATTATCTGCGCTGATCTCAATTAGGCCTCTTTCACATTTGCATTGTGAGGATCTGGAGTGCACTTCAGTCGCCAGAAATGCCCGCCGGATCCGTCACAACGCAAGACAACTGAAAGCATATTGAAGACTGATCAGCATAGCTATTTGAACCATGCGACGCAGGGACCCGGTGACGTAATCGAGGAGCGCCCCGGCCGCCGCATGGAAGGTAAGTAGCTTCTCCCCCGGCTCCCCGCTGCTTTTCCATGTCAGCCGGGACTTTAGTAGTATCCTGGCTACCATGGTTACCATTCTTTAAAGCTAAACATCGGATCTGACGATGCGCCGAAACGACGTTTAGCTTAAAGTCGGATCCGGATTAATGCTTTTCAATGGGCATTAATTCTGGATCCGTCCTTGCGGCATGTCTTCCGGATTTTTTTTCACATACTGAACGGAAGACATCCTGATGCATCCTGAACGGATTTCTCTCCATTCAGAATGCATTGGGATAATCCTGATCAGTATTTTTCCATCCTAGAGCCCCGAGGACGGAACTCTAGGACGGAAAGCAAAAACGCAAATGTGAAAGAGGCCTTAGTGACCTATTTCAATACAATACGATAAATATTTGTGCAGGTCACTTTTGTTGTTATTTGCGCTAAAATCGTTTATTGCAATATTTCTAAAGAAAAAGAGAAAAATAGAATAAGTTCATATTTGCTGTTATTTGCGCTAAAAGCGTTTATTCTCATATTTCACTACAATAGGAGAAAAATAGAAGCAATTCATATTTGTTGTTATTGGCGCTAAAAGCGTTTATTGCCATATTTCACTTCAATATGAGAAAAATAGACGCAATTCACATTTGGTGCTAATTTGCACTAAAAGCGTTTCTTGTCATATTTTACTACAATACGAGAAAAACAGAAGCAATTCATATTAGGTGTTATTGGCGGTAAAAGAGTTTATTGCTATATTTCTAGAGAAAAAGTGAAAAATAAACTAAGTTAATATTTGCTGTTATTTGCCATAAAAGCGTTTATTGCCATATTTCTAGAGAAAAAGAGAAAAATAGACTAAGTTCGTATTTTCTGTTATTTGCCCTAAAAGCGCTTATTGCAATATTTCTACAGAAAAATAGACTAAGTTCATAAATTCTGTTAATTGCGCTAATAGTGTTTCTTGTCGAATATCCCTACAATACGAGAAAAATAGACGCAGTTAACATTTGGTGTTATTTTCGCTAAAAGTGTTTATTGCCATATTTCTAGAGAAAAAGAGAAAAATAGACTAAGATCACATTTGGTGTTATTTGCGCTCAAAGAGTTTATTATCATATTTCCCTACAATACGAGAAAAATATACGCAGTTCACATTTGGTGTTATTTGTGCTAAAAGCATTTAATGCCATATTTCACTTCAATACGAGAAAAATAGACGCAGTTAACATTTGGTGTTATTTGCGGTAAAAGCGTTTATTGCCAGATTTCTAGAAAAAAATAGACTAAGTTCATATTTGCTGTTATTTGCCCTAAAAGTGCTTTTTGCAATATTTTTGGAGAAAAAGAGAAAAATAGACTAAGTTCATAAATTTTGTTATTTGCGCTAAAAGTGTTTCTTGTTGTATTTCACAATACGAGAAAAATAGACGCAGTTCACATTTGGTGTTATTTGCACTAAGAGAGTTTATTGTCATATTTCCCTACAATACGAGAAAAATATACGCAGTTCACATTTAGTGTTATTTGCCCTTAAAGTGTTTATTGCCATATTTCTAGAGAAAAAGAGAAAAATAGACTAAGATCACATTTGGTGTTATTTGCACTAAAAGAGTTTATTGCCATATTTGTAGGGAAATTGAAAAAATAGACTAAGTTCATATTTTCAGTTATTTGCACTAAAAGCGTTTGTTGTCATATTTCACTACAATACAAAAAAAATAGATGCAGTTCACATTTGGTGTTATTTGCGCTAAAAGAGTTTATTGTCATATTTCCCTACAATACGAGAAAAATATACGCAGTTAACATTTGGTATTATTTGCGCTAAAAGCGTTTATTGCCATATTTCACTTCAATACAAGAAAAATAGACGCAGTTCACATTTGGTGTTATCTGCGGTAAAAGCGTTTATTGCCATATTTCTAGAGAAAAATAGACGCAGTTAATATTTGGTGTTATTTGCGGTAAAAGCGTCTATTGCCATATTTCTAGAGAAAAAGTGCAAAATGGACTAAGTTAATATTTGCTGTTATTTGCCCTAAAAGCGTTTATTGCCATATTACTAGAGAAAAAGAGAAAAATAGACTAAGTTCATATTTCCTGTTATTTGCCCTAAAAGCGCTTATTGCAATATTTCTAGAGAAAAAGAGAAAAGTATACTAAGTTCATAAATTCAGTTATTTTCTCTAAAAGTGTTTCTTGTCGTATTTCACTACAATACGAGGAAAATAGATCCAGTTAACATTTGGTGTTATTTGCGCTAAAAGTGTTTATTGCCATATTTCTAGAGAAAAAGAGAGAAATAGATTAAGATCACATTTGGTGTTATTTGTGCTAAAAGAGTTTATTTTCACATTTCACTATAACACGAGAAAAATTGACGCAGCTCACATTTGGTGTCATTTGCGCTGAAAGCGTTTATTGTCATATTTCACTAAAATACGAGAAAAATAGGCTCAATTCACATTTGCTGTTATTTGCTCTAAAAGTGTTTCTTGTAATATTTCACTACAATACGAGAAAAATAGATGCAATTCACATTTGGTGTTTTTTGCGCTAAAAGCGTTTATTGTCATATTTCTAGGGGGGAAAAAACTAGACTAAGTTCAAATTTGCTGTTATTTGCACTAAAAGTGTTTCTTGTCATATTTCACTATAACACGATAAAAATTGACGCAGTTCACTTTTGGGTTCATTTGCTCTGAAAGCGTTTATTGTCATATTTCACTAAAATACGAGAAAAATAGACGCAGTTCACATTCGGTGTTATTTGACTAAAAGAATGACTTGTCAGATTTCCCTACAATACGAGAAATATAGACGCAATTCACATTTGGTGTTATTTTCGCTAAAAGCGCTTATTGTCATATTTCACTACAATACGAGAAAAATAGATGGAGTTCACATTTGGTGTTATTTGCGCTACAAGTGTTTATTGTCATATTCCACTACAATATACGAAAAATAGATGCAGTTCACATTTGGTGTTATTTGTGCTAAAAGCGTTTATTGCCATATTTCTAGAGAAAAAGAGAAAAATAGTTCTTTGTTGGTGTTATTTGCGCTACAAGCGTTTGTTGTCATATTTTACACCAAAACTAGTAAAATAGACGCAGTCCATATTTGGTGTTATTTACGCTAAAAGCGTTTATTGTCATATTCCCCTACTATACAAGAAAAATTAACCCAGTTCAAATTTGGTGTTATTTGCGTTAAAAGAGTTTATTGCTATATTTCTAGAGAAAAAGGAAAAAATCAATGAAGTTCACATTTGGTGTTTTTTGCGCTAAAAGCTTTTCTTGTCATAATTCACTACAATATGCGAAAAATAGACGCAGTTCACATTTGGTGTTATTTGCGGTAAAAGCGTTTATTGCCATATTTCTAGAGAAAAAGAGAAAAATAGACTAAGTTCATATTTGCTGTTACTTGCCCTAAAAGCGTTTATTGCCATACTTCTAGAGAAAAAGAGAAAAATAGACTAAGTTCAAAATTGCTGCTATTTGCTCTAAAAGCTTTTCTTGTCGTATTTCACTACAATACGAGAAAAATAGATGCAATTCACATTTGGTGTTATTTGCACTAAAAGCATTTCTGGTCATATTTCACTACAATACAAGAAAAATAGTCGCAATTCATATTTGGTGGTATTTGCGCTGAAAGCGTTTCTTGTCATATATCACTCCAATACAAGAAAAATAGATGCAGTTCACACTTGGTGTTATTTGCGCTAAAAGCGTTTATTGTCATATTTCACTACAATACGTGAAAAATAGATGCAGTTCAGATTTGCTGTTATTTGTGCTAAAAGCGTTTATTGCTATATTTCTAGAGAAAAAGAGAAAAATAGACTAAGTTCATTTTTGCTGTTATTTGCACTAAAAACGTTTCTTGTCATATTTCAGTACAATACGAGAAAAATAGACGCAGTTTACATTTAGTGTTATTTGTGCTAAAAGCGTTTATTGTCATATTTCACTACAGTATTAGAGAAATAGACGCAGTTCACATTTGGTGTTTTTTGCACTAAAAGCCTCTCTTGTCATATTTCACTTTTATACGCCAAAAATCGACGCAGTTCACATTTGGTGTTATTTGCGCTAAAAGCGTTTATTGCCATATTTCAGTAGAAAAAGAGAATAATATAGGCCGTTCACTTTTTCTGTTATTTACTCTGAAATCGTTTAGTGACCTATTTTAGTCCAATATGATAAATGTATATGTAGGTCACAATTGCTTGTATTTGTGCAGAAATAATTTAGTGGCCTATTTCAGTACAATACGAGACATATATACTCAGTTCACGTTTGCTGTTATTTGCGCAGAAGTAATTTAGTGGCCTATTTCAGTACAAAAAGATAAATATATTTGTTGCTTTTAGGGGTGTTTTAATTTCCATTTCATTTGTTTAGTTCAGCTACAAGTATGTCAGACAGAGACATGCCAGGCCATGCACAGAGGAGTGGCAGAGGCATAAATCTTTTTGGCGCAAGCAGAGGTCACAGCAGAGTAAGGGGTCGTGGCAGCAGTAATCCCAGCGAGAGGACTGAGCTCCCGGTGTCATCTACCGGTCATATCTTGACCAGCAACCCAGCGGTTCTTGATTTGTTAACTCGGTCATCCACGTCATCCCAAGTGACATCAGACACCCCCAGCCAATAGTCGGTGGGTTCGTCAGACACAAATCTTAGTTGGCAAGGCCCAAGAGCAGGCCCTGTGCCCTCACCTGTCCTCAAGCTGCCTATAGCCTTTTCTGTTCCCTCACCGCGAGAAGTAGTATATGCTGAAGGCTCTGCTCCCCTTTTCAGCTAAGAACAGCTATTAGAGGACAGTCAGCAGCTACTGCCCAAACAAGATCTGGAGGAGACATCCGCTGCTTCCTCCACTAGTAGGGAAAGTAGTGATGAGGAGAGTGTAAAGGGAGCATGTGCTGCGAGTTATCAGGCTCTTGACCCAGAGGCCATTGAGGAAGACACAATTGCATAAGTGATCTGCAGATACTAATCGATGATGATGAAGCCGATCGCACTTGGGAGCCGGGTGCAGAAGGGGCTTCATCATCATCAGTAGAAGAGGGTGTCAGCTTGCCCATGAGGCAGCGGCGGAGCCAGCAAGTTGATAGTATGGCTGGGAGTCAGCAGGGTGGCAGCAGTGGGAGGTCGGGAGCCAAAGGTGCTCGGCGTAGACCACCTGCTTCGGAGCTGCCTACCTGCCCGGGAAGTAGTGGTCCATGGGTTGATGGAGGCAGCGGCGGTAGCAATCAGTCACCTACTCGACGGTATGGCAGTTATTTTTCAAAATGCCAGAGGAGGTGAACGTGGAATATGTCGCATCTGTGGGCAGAAGGTGAAGCGTGGCCAGGAAGCCAATGTTGGCACTACGGCCCTGCATCAACATATGCATCGTTGCCACATAGTGGCCTGGGAGAACCGTGGCTCCGATGTGGTGGTCCAGCCTGCTGCAGCAACCGCTACATCACCCAGTAGCACGCACCCAGTTTCAGCCAGTCAAGGCTCCACCACCTCAACCGAAGGGAGCTGTCTGTCAATCCCTTCTTCTGCTGGTCCAGATGCTCCTGCTCCTACTCCTCGTCAGTCATTCCATCAGCAATCTATCCCTGTAGCGATTGCCAAGAAACAAAAGTATGCGTGCAAGCATCCAATGACGCAGAAGCTGAACGTGCTCCTGTCCAAGTTGCTGGTGCTTCAGTCCCTCTCAAGTTGTGGACTCTGCACCTTTCAGAGAACTAAAGGCTTGTGCCGAGCTGAGGTAGAGAGTCCCAAGCCATCATTTCATTGCGAAAAAGGCAGTACCATCCCTGCACACACATGTAGAACAGAAGGTGGGCCAGTCCTTGAGCCTGGTGGTGTCTGCCAAAGTGCACGGTAGCGCCAACGTGTGAAGCTGTAACTACGGTCAGGGACAATACATGTCCTTTACGTCACACTGGGTAAATGTGGTTCCTGCACAGTCGCACCAGCAACTTGGACAGGTCACACTGCTTCCTCCTCCATGTTGTCACACCGTTGGTCCTGCGACAATGTCCGCCTCTGCCTTCTCATCCTCCACCATATCCTCAGCCTCCACTGCAGGCACAAGTCACAGTGCCCCTCCAGCATACTACATGTGCAGGGCTTGGTGGTGTCACACTGTTCTGCACCTTGCTTGCCTTGGTGAACAGAGTCACACAGGGGAGCAACTGCTTCTTGTGATGCATCAATAAATTGAATTCTGGCTTTCTCCCCGATAACTCAAAATCGAAACTATGGTGACCAACAATGGGAAGAACATTGTGTCGGTGCTGCGTCAAGGAGGCTGAGCCATGTGCCCTGCATGGCACAAGTGTTCAATCGGTTCCTGAAGTCTTCCACCCATCTGCAAGGCATACTAAAAATGGGCAGGAAACTTTGCATGCACTTCAGCCACCAGTATACTGCAAAGCACACCCTCCTTGAGTTGCAGAGGCAGAATGGCATACCCCAACATAGGCTAATCTGCGACGTTTCCACCCGTTGGAATTCCACCCTCCATATGTTGGACCGACTATACGAACAGAGAAATGCCATCAACAATTTATTGATGAGGCAAGCGGATAGGAGTACTTCCCTGTCTAACTTAGATATCAATTACTGGCAGCTCATGCATGCAACCTGCCATTTGCTCAAGCCCTTTGAGGACGCCACGTCATTTGTAAGTCGCCAGGACTACGGGATGAACTTTGTTATTCCACTGCTTCATGTCCTGGAACAGATAGTGGTAACAATGGCTGGTCAGGGGACAGGAGACGTGGCGCCTTGATCTCATGGCCACATGAGCCCTGTGGGGGCTGAACTGGAAGAGGAGGGGGGGGAGGCCATTGGAGCACAAGCAATGTGCAGCCAAATAGGTGGTTTTTCTACTCAGCTTACAGGACAAGAGGAGCAGGAGCAGCCAGAGGAGCTACAGGACAATAAGGAAGACGAGACAGAGGACCCAGACACACCGTGGCAGTATGCAGTGGAGATGGAGATAGGGAGTCCCCCCGAGTCACTTGCACAAATGGCTCGATGCATGCTCATGCCCATTCGGCAGAGGGATGACTTCTGGCTCTCCACCTTGTTGGACCCTCGCTACCGGTCCAGAATGGGGGCCTTTTTTACACGCACCGTGAGGGAGGACAAACTGAACTACTAAAGAGACATCCTATGTAGTCAGTTGGCCGCTGCCTATCGGCCCCATTGTCCATACTCTCGCAGGTCTGACCGGGGGCCCTCTTTCCTCACGTTCCTCTGCCATGGCTGCTGGGGAGGGGTGGGGTGGCAGGAGCAGTACCAGCTCCATCTAGATTCGCTGATGAGTAGCTTTATTCACTTTACTTTACTTTATTCAGTAAAGAAACTACTCACCAGCAGCAGCTAGACCTGGAGCAGGACCTGTACCAGCAGGTGGTGGCATACTTGGACAGCACCCTGCCACCCCAACTAGGAAGATCCGCTAGACTACTGGTATCTAAACTGGATTTGTTCCCTCAACTGGCAGAGTTTGTAGTGTGGAGCGAGTGTTTAGTGCGGCGGGGGGCCATAGTTACCCCAAGAAAAACTCGCCTGTTCTCCCAAAGACTGACCTTTGTCAAAATAAATAAGGCGTGGATCCGCCAGGATTTCCAACTACCAATTGCTGACACATCAGACTAGATCATCCATGGTGCCACACCTACACTTTGATACAAGAGACCTTTATCTTCTGACTACCTGCCTCAGCTACTACTGATGCTGCAACCTGCCTGGTGCCACACATGTTATGCCAAGAGCTCCTTATTTCACTCACCTTCGTCAGCGGGTACTGGTATTGCCACTCACCACCCCACTCTGTTACCAGGTCACTTTCAGGTCTCCTGATGCAGCTGCTGCTGCCATTTCCACACTATGTCACCTGGCCACTATGTCACTCTATGGTATCCTCTTGATGCTGCTGCTGCTGCCATCTCCACACTATGTCAACTTGCCACTCTGTGGTCTCCTCATGCTGCTGCTGCCATCTACACACTGTGTCAACTTGCCACTCTCTGGTCTCCTCATGCTGCTGCTGCTACTGCCATCTCCAAACTATGTCACCTTGCCACTCTGTGGTCTCCTCCTGCTGCTGCCATCTCCACACTATGTCACCTTGCCACTCTGTGGTCTCCTCCTGCTGCTGCCATCTCCACAATATGTCACTTTGCCACTCTGTGGTCTCCTCATGCTGCTGCCGCCATCTTCACACTATGTCACCTTGCCACTCTATGGTATCCTCCTGATGCTTCTGCTGCTACTGCCATCTTCACACTATGTCACCTTGTCACTCTGTGGGATCCTGCTGCTGCTGCCATCACCACACTATGTCACCTTTCCACTCTGTGTTATCCTGCTGCTGCAGCCATCTGCACAATATGTCAACTTGCCACTCTTTGGTCTCCTCATGCTGCTGCTGCTGCTACTGCCATCTGCAAACCATGTCACCATGCCACTCTGTGGTCTCCTGCTGCTGCCATCTCCACACTATGTTTCCTTGCCACTCTGTAGTCTCCTCATGCTGCTGCCATATCCACGCTATGTTACCTTGCCACTCGCTGGCCTCACCATACTGCTGCCATATTCAGACTGTCATTGTGCCACTTGGTGGCCTTGTCATGATGCTGCTGCTGCATCTGCCACCTCCAGACTCTGTCATTGTGCCACTCCGTGGCCTCCTTATACTGCTGCCACCTCTAGACTCTGTCATTGTGCCACTCGGTGGCCTCCTCATACTGTTTTCACCTCCAGATCCTGTCATTGGGCCACTCTGTTGTCTCCTCATGCTGCTTCCACCTCACCAGTATGTCATAGGTCGACTCTGTGGACTTTTCATGTGGTTCTCACGCTCCCCACTTCATGACTGGTCCACTATTTTGGCTTTCGGCCTGGCTGACATCATCATTTATTTGACCTTTCTTCTGATCTGTCAGAAGCAAGGAAAAATGAGATGCACAACGGATCCTGTCGTTAGCCAAAAGAAAGAGTGTCGGTAGCCAAAAGCAGGAGTGGGTACAAAACACAGAAGACATGCAAATATTCCATTTACGTGTCATGTCTGTTTTAGTTTCACTCCTGTTTTTTTTTTTTTGGCATTAGCAATACTGATGGTTTATTGAGCAAATGCTGACCGAGTGAATCCGTATACTCCACAGACAAGATCCGTTTTTTGGGGTTATTGTTCTGACGGATCAGAGGAAGGGCAAATTAATCCATAAAGCCATATAAAGGCTCTATGCAGCCCGGAAATAGACGTTTTTTTTATCGCGATTCACCGCGAATATATTCGGATCGAAGCAAATTTTTTAGGAATATTCGGCAAACCGGCCAAATCGAATTTTTGACAAATTCGCTAATCTCTAACCATAACCAATACTCATCACACCAGGGGAATTATTTGATAATCACAAGAAATCCTTTTGACAAGATTTTTGGGCATTAATGGATTAATGTTAGCCAAAAGCAAGAGTGTCGGTAGCCAAAAGCAGGAGTGGGTACAAAACACAGAAGACATGCAAATATTCCATTTACGTGTCATCTCTGTTTTAGTTTCACTCCTGTTTTTTTTAGGGGGCATTAGCAATACTGATGGCAAATGCTGACCGAGTGAATCCGCATACTCCACAGACAGGATCCGTTTTTTGTGGGTTATTGTTCTGACGGATCAGAGGAAGGGCAAATTAATCCATAAAGCCATATAAAGGCTCTATTTAGCCCGGAAATAGACGTTTTTTATCGCGATTCACTGCGAATATATTTGGATCGAAGCAAATTTTTTAGGAAAATTCGGCAAACCGGCCAAATCGAATTTTTGACAAATTCGCTAATCTCTAACCATAACCAATACTCATCGCTCCCGGGGAATTATTTGATAATCACAAGAAATCCCTTTGACAAGATTTTTGGGCATATTAAATATAGGTGTACAGGACTGTGTCAATTGAATACCTACTAGAGGTGTCTGTCCATATTTGTTGTCTCACACCTCCTCTTCCATGGGGTGTCCGCAACATCTTCAGGGCGGCCAGCAAGATGTTGAAGCTGTTCTTCCATAATCCCTTGTTGCATGAGCTTGAGCATTTACTCTAACATAAATATCAGGGGGATGGCATCATTTATGCAACAGTTTTCCATTCTGATGAATCTGGTGGCATCTTTGAAGGGCCTTACTACATGGCACTCGTCCCTGACGAACTGTTACTTCCTGAACTCAAATTAACACATACTACCTGCTCTGGTTTTGTACATGATGTAATCATTGATGGCTTTCTGCTGCTTGTACAGATCCTCCAGGTTATGCAAAATGGAGCTCATGTTAATTGTACCATTGTGGATCAAGTGGTGCAAAATCAGACCATTCTTTCGCTTCTAGTCCAGGAGATTGTCCTTAGCCACATAAGAACTGCTGAAATGTGGGGACACTCCACGGGACATGGCCAGCATAGGCGTGCGCAGCCTATTGCATTAGGGTGTGCACCATAAAGCAAGAACACACACGCCGCATGCGTGTGTATAAATATATATACATATATATATATATTATATACACATACACACATATTTGTGTTAGGGGCTCATGATAGTACAGAGTAAAATACCATAATGAACATAGGATGGTATAAAATGGCAAGTCGGTTGTGGTGTGCCGGAAACGATGATGAGGTAGGCCTGAGAAAGAAGAGGGCTTACCAAGGAAAAGAAAAGAAGAAAAAGGAAAATAATGTTATAATGTGGTGTGGTGGGGACAAAGCGGCAGCACGGCAGTTCACGGGTACTTGCGGCATGGCGGATCCAGCAGGCTGTTCACCCGTCGGAACAGCCTACCAGATAGCTATGCCGCTACTGTGAAAGTACCCTTATGTTTAAGAATGAGGACATGGGAAGACCACCGCAGCACGTCTCTGATGATGACGAAACACAGGTGACAACTGCTGTGGCTTTCTGCAGTGTGTAAACCGACAAGGAGGGCAGCGGTGAAAACTGGGTGTAAGATGATGTGGAGGGTGATGAGGTCCGACAACCCACATGGAATCAAGGTCATGCGAGTGACGTGTGCAGTTCGGAGGGAGACGCGGTGTTCGCACAGAGCAACCAGCACAGCAAAAGAGGGAGCAGGATGCAAAAGCAGAGCAGCCGTTCCCTAGACAGTACGCCTGCTACTGCCCACTGCATCCAGGGACCGAGCACAACAAAGCCAGCTCCAAGGAGTTCCCTGGTGTGGCAGTTCTTCAGACAATGTGCAGACGACAAGACACGACTGGTTTGCACAGTGCAATAAGAGCCTGAAGCGAGGCATAAACGTTCTAAACCTGAGCACAACCTGCATGACCAGGCATCTAAGTGCAAAGCAAGAGCTGCAGTGGAGTAAAGACCTCCAAAACCAAGAAATCTAGAACCTAAAGTTGCCTTCCCAGAGAGATTCTCTGGGGGACATGATCATTTCATTTTTTGCAAACTGTATTTTAGGCTACATCCACCCACACTCATCTTCTGTAGATGAGAAACAGTGAGTCTCTCCGAGTCTCTCCGGTCGGTAGATTAATTTTCGAAGCTTTGGGTCCTATCTATGATGATCCGGATCGGACCTCTCTAGCCGAAAGCAAGCTGTGTGGCCTTTCGCCCTGGGTGTCAGGCTGTCAGCTATACATAGGGGTGCAGCAGTGCCTGCCTGCCTCCAGGCAGCGAACTGTAAGAGAGTTCAGAAATCAGAGGTAGCCTTTGACTGAGAGTCTAGTAGGGCTAGTGCATCCTGCCATTGCCATTCATTGAATCATTTAATGAATGGCTCAGGCGGTATAAGCAGCAGCGCCCAGCCCAATGTCTCTGCCTAAGGAGAGCTGTGATTCTCCTAGGACAGGGGTAGGCAATCTTTGGCTCCGAGCTGTTTTGAAACTACAACTCCCAACATGCATAGTTGCTCTGTTCTTCTAAGAACTTACATAGAAATGAATGGAGCATGCTGGGAATTGTAGTTTCACAACATCTGGGAGCCGAAGGTTGCTGATGCCTGTCCTAGGAGAAAGGACCTTTGATAACATCATCACAATGTGCCCAGTACCATATTGATATTACTGGTCACATGTCTATAAGGTAATCAAAGGTCCTTTCTCTCTACCGGGAGTGTTGCTGCAGAAGAAGTTTGCCATAATTGTGAAGCTTTTTTTTGTGAAGATTACATCAGGAAGAGGTGACAGGGGCTGTTATGCTATTATACTGTAAGCTACTGTATTGTGTGGGGTGCTGTATAGCGTGGGGTGCTATACTGCTCTACTTTATAGTGTGGGGTGCTGTATAGTGTGGGGTGCTGTATACTGTCAGTTGCCATACTGCTCTACTGTATACTGAGGGGTGCTATACTGTATGCTATAGGATGCTATACTGCATACTGTGGGGTACTATATACTGTGGGGTGCCATACTATATATTGTATACTGTGGGGTACTGTATACTATAGGGTGCTTTACTGCATACTGTGGGGTGCTGTATATTATAGGGTGCTATACTGCATACTGTGTGATGCTGTATACTATATGGTGCTATACTGCATACTGTGGGGTGCTGTATACTATGTATTGCATACTGTGGGGTACTGTATACTGGGCGGTGTTATATACTATATACTGTGGGGTAGTACACTGTATACTGCGGAGTGTTGTACACTAGAGATGGCCCGAACTATCCGCCGGCGAACAGTTCCCGGCGAATATAGCTTGTTCGCGTTCGCCGCAGCGGGCGAACACATGCGATGTTCGGTCCGCCCCCTATACATCATCATTGAGCAAACTTTGACCCTGTACCTCACAGTCAGCAGACACATTCCAGCCAATCAGCAGCATACCCTCCCTCCCAGACCCTCCCATCTCCTGAACAGCATCCATTTTAGATTCATTCGGAATTTGCAGTCTTAGTGAGAGGAGGGAGAGTGTAGTTGCTGCTGATTTAATAGGGAAATCGATAGCTAGGCTAGTGAATTCAGTGTCCACTCTAGTCCTGAAAGACTCATCTGATCTCTGCTGTAAGGGCAGCGTCCTGACAGCACCCCAAAAAGCCCTTTTTAGGGCTGCAACATTAGTCTGCTTTTTTTTTTCTCCATATACATATTGCAGTTGCCTGGCCTGCCTGTGTGTGGGGAGCTGCAGACCCACAGACTGTAGTGTGCCCACTGCCAGTGCCCACCCCTGTCATCCCATGTGGCACAGGACTTTGCATCAAAAAAAGGCATTTCATTTTTACACTTTAATCTAAGGTTAGTTGCCTGCCAGTGTGTGTCAGGCTGACTTCCACTGACTGTAGTGTGCCCACTGCCAGTGCCCACCACTCATACCGGCTGGCACAGGACTTTGCATAAAAAAAGGCATTTACTTTTTACACTTTAGTGTAATTTCAGCTGCTTGCCTGCTGCTAGTGTGTGTCAGGCCGACTTCAACTGACTGTAGTGTGCCCACTGCCAGTGCCCACCCCTGTCATCCCGTGTGGCACAGGACTTTGCATCAAAAAAAGGCATTTCATTTTTACACTTTAATCTAAGGTTAGTTGCCTGCCAGTGTGTGTCAGGCTGACTTCCACTGACTGTAGTGTGCCCACTGCCAGTGCCCACCACTCATACCGGCTGGCACAGGACTTTGCATAAAAAAAGGCATTTAATTTTTACACTTTAGTGTAATTTCAGCTGCTTGCCTGCTGCTAGTGTGTGTTAGGCCGACTTCCACTGACTGTAGTGTGCCCACTGCCAGTGCCCATCCCTGTCATCCCGTGTGGCACAGGACTTTGCATCAAAAAAAGGCATTTCATTTTTACACTTTAATCTAAGGTTAGTTGCCTGCCAGTGTGTCAGGCTGACTTCCACTGACTGTAGTGTGCCCACTGCCAGTGCCCACCACTCATACCGGCTGGCACAGGACTTTGCATAAAAAAAGGCATTTAATTTTTACACTTTAGTGTAATTTCAGCTGCTTGCCTGCTGCTAGTGTGTGTTAGGCCGACTTCCACTGACTGTAGTGTGCCCACTGCCAGTGCCCACCCCTGTCATCCCGTGTGGCACAGGACTTTGCATCAAAAAAAGGCATTTCATTTTTACACTTTAATCTAAGGTTAGTTGCCTGCCAGTGTGTGTCAGGCTGACTTCCACTGACTGTAGTGTGCCCACTGCCAGTGCCTACCACTCATACCGGCTGGCACAGGACTTTGCATAAAAAAAGCCATTTAATTTTTACACTTTAGTGTAATTTCAGTTGCTTGCCAGCTGCTAGTGTGTGTCAGGCCGACTTCCACTGACTGTAGTGTGCCCACTGCCAGTGCCAACCACTGATACCGGGTGGCACAGTAGCTTGCCGATAAATAAGGCATTTAATTTTTAGACAGTAGTCTAAATTCAGTTGCTTGCCTGCTGCCAGTGTGTGTCAGGCCCGCTTCCACTGACTGTAGTGTGCCCACTGCCACTGCCAACCACTGATACCGGGTGGCACAGTAGCTTGCTGATAAATAAGGCATTTAATTTTTAGACAGTAGTCTAAATTCAGTTGCTTGCCTGCTGCCAGTGTGTGTCAGGCCCACTTCCACTGACTGTAGTGTGCCCACTGCCAGTGCCAACCCCTGTCATCCCGTGTGGCACAGGACTTTGCATCAAAAAAAGGCATTTATTTTTACACTTTAGTGTAATTTCAGTTGCTTGCCTGCTGCCAGTGTGTGTCAGGCCGAATTCCACTGACTGTAGTATGCCCACTGCCAGTGTCCACCCCTGTCATCCCGTGTGGCACAGGACTTTGCATCAAAAAAAGGCATTTAATTTTTACACTTTAGTGTAATTTCATTTGCTTGCCTGCTGCCAGTGTGCGTCAGGCCCACTTCCACAGACTGTAGTGTGCCCACTGCCAGTGCCAACGACTGATACCGGGTGGCACAGTAGATTGCCGATAAATAAGGCATTTAATTTTTAGACAGTAGTCTAAATTCAGTTGCTTGCCTGCTGCCAGTGTGTGTCAGGCCCACTTCCACTGACTGTAGTGTGCCCACTGCCAGTGCCAACCCCTGTCATCCCGTGTGGCACAGGACTTTGCATCAAAAAAAGGCATTTATTTTTACACTTTAGTGTAATTTCAGTTGCTTGCCTGCTGCCAGTGTGTGTCAGGCCAAATTCCACTGACTGTAGTATGCCCACTGCCAGTGTCCACCCCTGTCATCCCGTGTGGCACAGGACTTTGCATCAAAAAAAGGCATTTAATTTTTACACTTTAGTGTAATTTCATTTGCTTGCCTGCTGCCAGTGTGCGTCAGGCCCACTTCCACAGACTGTAGTGTGCCCACTGCCAGTGCCAACGACTGATACCGGGTGGCACAGTAGATTGCCGATAAATAAAGCATTTCATTTTTAGACAGTAGTCTAAATTCAGTTGCTTGCCTGCTGCCAGTGTGTGTCAGGCCGACTTCCACTGACTGTAGTGTGCCCACTGCCAGTGCCCACCACTCATACCAGGTGGCACAGTACCTAGCACGCGTAGTACCACTTATCTAAAAAAAAATGACAGGCAGAGGCAGGCTACCCCGCAGGGGCCGTCGTGGTCGTGGTGCTGTGATTTCCACTGTCCCTGGAATAATGCCTAGTGTTCAGAGGCCACGTACCCTGAACCCGAAAAATTCTGAGGACATAGTTGACTGGCTTAGACAGGACACCCAATCTTCAACAGCTTCCGCTAAGAACCTTGACGCACCATCCTCCTCCAGCTCAGCTTCGGTCACCTGCTCTCAAGTTACCACGCACCCGCCCGCCGCCACCACCACCACCACCACTACCACCACAGCCACCACAGCCGCTTCACTTGATCCGTCAGAGGAGTTATTTACACATCAGTTGGATGCAATTAGTGATGCGCAACCATTATTGCCAGATGATGTAAATTACAGGGATATGTCTCAGTCAGGCAGGATTACACACATGGACATACAGTGTGATGATGATGATGATGATGTTGTACCCGCTGCTGCTTCCTTTGCTGAGGTGTCAGATACAAGTGAAGCGGTTGATGATGACGATGTGTCCACGGATGCCACGTGGGTGCCTGATCGAAGAGAAGAAGAGGGGGAAAGTTCAGAAGGGGAGACAGAGAGAATGAGGAGACAAGTTGGAAGCAGGGGGAGGTCGTCGCAAGGAGTTAGTGGCACAGTCAGACAGCATGTATCGGCACCTGGGGTCAGCCAGACAGCACGCCAGTCAACGCATGCTGTTGCCACCACCAGAATGCCGTCATTGCAAAGCTTAGCAGTGTGGCATTTTTTTTGTGTGCCTGCCTCTGATAACAGCAATGCCATTTGCAACCTGTGCCAAAAGAAACTGAGTCGCGGGAAGTCCAACACCCACCTTGGTACAACTGCTTTGCGAAGGCACATGATCTCACATCACAAACGCCTATGGGATCAACACATGAGTACAAGCAGCACACAAACTCAAAGCCACCATGCTCCTCCTGGTCCAGCATCTTCAGCCACGTCAACCATTGCTGTCCTCCCTGCCCCCTCTCAACCAACCGCCACTCCATCTCTCACCTTCAGCAGTTCCTGCTCATCTGCCCACAGTCAGGTGTCTGTCAAGGACATGTTTGAGCGTAAAAAGCCAATGTCACAGAATCACCCCCTTGCCCGGCGACTGACAGCTGGCTTGACGGAACTCTTATCCCGCCAGCTTTTACCATACCAGCTGGTAGAGTCTGAGGCCTTCAAAAAATTTGTCGCTATTGGGACACCACAGTGGAAGGTACCCGGACGAATTTTTTTTTCAAAAAAGGCAATTCCAAACCTCTACCATGTCATTGAAAAGGAAGTCATGGCATCTCTGGCATACAGTGTTGGCAAGGGTCCATCTGATCACTGATACCTGGTCTGCAAAGCACGGTCAGGGCAGGTATATCACGTACACTGCGCATTGGGTCAACCTGCTGACGGCTGACAAGCATGGAATGCGTGGCTCCGCAGCGGAGTTGGTGACACCGCCACGACTTGCAGGCAGACCTACTGCCACCTCCTCTACTCCTACTCCATCCTCTTTGATATCCTCCTCGGCTTAGTCCTCTTCTTCTGCGGTGTCTGGCTGCACATCAACTGAATCCCCCCAGCTCCCCAGGGGCTATTCCACATCCCGGATATGACAGTGTCACGCTGTCTTGGGGTTGACTTGCCTGAAAGCAGAGAGCCAAACAGGACCAGCACTCCTGTCCGCCCTAAACGCACAGGTGGATCAGTGGCTGACACAGCACCAACTGGAGATCACCAAAGTGGTGTGTGACAACGGAACAAATTTGTTGTCGGCATTGAATTTTGGCAAGTTGTCACATGTGCCGTGCATGGCACATGTGTTGAATCTCATCATACAACGCTTTGTGTCTAAGTACCCAGGCTTGCAGGACGTCCTCAAGCAGGCCAGGAAGGTGTGTGGCCATTTCAGGCGTTCCTACACGGCCATGGCGCACTTCTCCGATATTCAGTGGCGAAACAACATGCCAGTGAGGCACTTGATTTGCGACAGCCCAACACGTTAGAATTCAACACTCCTAATGTTCGACCTCCTGCTCCAACAAGAATAAACCGTCAATGAGTATTTGTATGACCGGGGTGCTAGGACAGCCTCTGCGGAGCTGGGAATTTTTTTGCCACGTTACTGGACGCTCATGCGCAATACTTGTAGGCTGATGCGTCCTTTTGAGGAGGTGACAAACCTAGTCAGTCGCACTGAAGGCACCATCAGCGACCTCATCCCATTTGTTTTCTTCCTGGAGCGTGCCCTGTGAAGAGTGCTGGATCAGGCTGTAGATGAGCGTGAAGAGGAAAAGTTGTGGTCACCATCACCACCAGAAACAGCCTTGTCATCATCGCTTGCCGGACCTGCGGCAACGCTGGAAGAGGAGTATGAGGAAGACCAACTACAGCAGGCACCCCAGGGTGCTCGTTGTTATCACCTATATGGTACCCATGGTGTTGTACGTGGCTGGGGGGAAGAACAGACCGTCAATGACATCAGTGAGGACAAGGAACGGGAAATGAGTAGCTCTGCATCCAACCTTGTTCAAATGGGGTCTTTCATGCTTTCATGTCTGTTGAGGGACCCACGTATAAAAAGGATGAAGGAGAACGACCTGTACTGGGTGGCCACCCTACTAGACCCCCGGTATAAGCAGAAAGTGTCAGAAATGTTACCAAATTACCGAAAGTCGGAAAGGATGCAGCAGTTCAAAACCAAACTAAAAAATATGCTTTACACAGCTTATAAGGGGGATGTCACAGCACAACGGGAATCTAACAGGGGAAGAGGTGAGTGTAATCCTCCTACTACCACGGCGGCAAGGACTGGACGATTTACAGATGTGTTGTTGATGGAGGACATGCGGAGCTTTTTCAGTCCTACTCATCGCCACAGCCCTTCGGGATCCAGCCTTAGAGAACGACTCGACCGACAGGTAGCAGACTACCTCGCCTTAACAGCAGATATCGACACTCTGAGGAGCAATGAACCCCTTCACTACTGGGTGTGAAGGCTTGACCTGTGGCCTGAGCTATCCCAGTTTGCGATAGAACTTCTGGCCGGCCCTGCTTTAAGTGTCCTGTCAGAAAGGACCTTCAGTGCAGCAGGAGGCATTGTCACTGACAAGAGAAGTCGCCTCGGTCAAAAAAGTGTTGATTACCTCACCTTTATAAAGATGAATGAGGCATGGATCCCGAAGGGACTGACAGTGGGGGATACATTTGATTAACAAAAGGCCTGATTACATGCCTTGGCCTCAAAATGGTCCCCACGCTGCTGTATTTAATGTCTGCATACCGGATGACTTTCTTGAATTCTTCACCACCACCTAGGGTTCAAGCCGCAATGTTTTAGTCACTTTTCTGCCTGGAAAACATCAATTTTTCCGGCCGCTGCTACAATAGCGGCTGCAACAATGCCATTATTTTTCAGGCATGTGTACATGCCTAATTTTTCTGTCCTATGGTGCAGCACTGTGGCTGCAAAAACAAACCAAAAAAAAAGGCACATACAAGTGTCAATTCCCCTTCGTGATCGTTACCTTGTTGTGGTGAAGGGGCTTGCGTATCACAATGAAGCAATCATCACCTCTATGAGTGTGTTGGCAATGTTGCCACACCCCAGATGATAAGGCCGTTGCTTCATTATGGTCAGACCAAAAGCGATCGGACGGCTGGATAATATTTCATAGAAAAAACATTAATTTACCTTTTTTTTTAATGTTGTATGGGTTTTTAATGCATAAAATAAAAAATCATTATAAAGTCTCTTAATAGTTTATTAGGAATAATGCAGACAATTAAAAAAATCCCCCATCAATTCCAATACAAAGCAAGTACAGAGCTTTCATGATGTCGTAATGGTTCGCTAATTCAACAATGTTTAATCAATTCGACACACGTCCCCGGATAGGGTCCATAACAGGGATTAAACTGATAGTAATAGTACTAGTTAAGACACCACTCATATAGTGTGTCACAGCACATTGCTCTGTGCACGCGCAGTGCCCCAATTTGGGAGTAAGAGGACCGACCAAGCTGCTTTTTCCATCTCCCGGTTCCTGAAATCAATTCAGTTTGGTGTATGAGAGTTTGGTCTGTCACTGTGAAGGCAGTCGAAGGTACCCGGCCTAAATTTTTTTTCACAAAAGGCAATCCCTGATATGGGATGTAACAGGGATTAAACTGATGAGAATAGTACTACAGAAAATACCACTCATATCGGGTGTGACAGTAAATTGCACGGCGCAGACGCAGTGACTGTGGATTCAAATAGAGTGGAGGGAGCCAGTGTTTTTTTAACCATCTCCCCGTTCGAAAAATCTATTCAATTCACCTTTCGGGGACCCTTGGTGTTGTACGTGGCTGGGTGGAGGAAGAAACCTTCAATGACATCACCGGGACGTGGCTAGCTTGGTATCCAACCTTGTGCAAATGGGGAGTTTGCGGTTGTGCAAATGAACTGTTTGCGGTTGTTTGCGGTGCATTAAAAGGGGAGTTTGGTCTGTCAAAGTCTGTGAAGCGGGCGTAACCCTTATCGATACAACCCCGTAACCCTGATCGATACAACATCATACCTGATCGTATACACACACTAGATGTTTTAAACCACGTTGTTCAAAAAAATTTAGGATTGTTAGGTGATTTATGCCTTTTATGGATTAAAACCCAACTCTGCGTCAACTATGTAATTTTCCATGGGAATTTTGCCATGGATCCCCCTCCGGCATGCCACAGTCCAGGTGTTAGTCCCCTTGAAACAACTTTTCCATCACTATTGTGGCCAGAAAGAGTCCCTGTGGGTTTTAAAATTCGCCTGCCTATTGAAGTCTAGGGCGGTTCGCCCGGTTCGCCCGTTCGCGAACATTTGCGGAAGTTCGCGTTTGCCGTTTGCGAACTGAAAATTTTATGTTCGCGACATCACTATTGTACACTATACACTATGAGGGGCTGGGGGTGTTATACAATAGACGTCAATTCAACAAATCTGACCTAGATAAATGAAGGGTATTAGGTTCTCCTAAATAAAAACTGGCCTCCCTATGGCTGATAGCCCCCAATTTACATTTATCCTATAATCTGTAATAATAATTACACTCTATTTCATTAAAATCCTCCGACCACTAAACAACGGCGAGCTATTGTAGTGTATTCTGTGTTTACTCCTGCACCAGGGATGTGGTTTTGTGTCACCAGTCGTAACTCTATTGCTTCCTTTTCATTGATAAATCGCATTGATTATATGGTTTAGGGTCAGCACTGACGATCGCTGTCCTCTAAAATCGCTTCATACTACCCTCATAATGTTTGCCAGATCCCTGGCATCCTCAGGGGTAATGGGCAACGACACTATATACATGGCATAGTTTTCTTTAACCCCTTCACGTATGTTTAAAGATGGCGACCGCTCCTGCCGCCATTGCCGCGGGTGGCTGCCATTGCCGCGGGTGATGCCGATCGCGGACATGTAACCCCTCAGATGCCGTGGTCAATCCTTCGGCGATCGGAGGAGCCGGAGCGTGTATGCAGCAGCCTGTGTCTTTATGAATGATACGAGGCTTTTGCATAGCATTTCCTATGGAGCCCTTGCCTGTAAAAGGACTCCATAGGAAAGTAATAAAATCATCATAGATTCCAATGCAAGTGCATTTGGGTCTATGATAATAGCAATCTAATGATTGCATGATTGAACTATAAAGAAGTGTATCGCAGAGTGCACCTGTCTTTGCTTTTGTTTAGTCTTTGATTGTTCTTCACATCCACATAATTGTTACCTAATGTAGGATGGTTATTGTGGTACTTGTAGTCCGTTGCTGGCAACTTCTATTGTATGCATTTTTTTGCTGTTGATTGCCATAAGCAACAGACTATAAGTGTTTATCACAACGTTTTCTAATGGTTTGTATAGTCTTACCCTCAGTTCACACTTGCGCGTTCGAACGCGCTGTAAAACGCATAACTGATGCAAACCAATGCTTCCCTATGGGACTGGTTCACATTTTCACGTTTTACAGCGCGTTCGAACGCGCTGAAAAACGCCCGACGCATAAACAAGCACTTGAAATTTTTTTTAGGCGTTGGTCGCGCGTTTTGGCCCATAGACTTCAATGGGAATGCGCAACGCTTGTATTTTGCGCGTTTTTGACACTGAAAACGTGCGTTCGAACGCGCGTTTATGAATTTGCAACATGCTGGAAAGGCCAAACTTCATATAAACAGGGATATTTGGTCATTGGACAACACTGCAGTCAATCACACAAACGCGCATAAAACACGCATTTACTATTGCCAAAAACATGCACAAAAACGCGCGGAAAACGCGCGTCTCAGAAACGCTCAGGTCTGAACCCAGCGTTATGTATGGAGGTGTAGAAACTCCTATTTAAATGGGCCTGTTTTTCATCTACAGGCTACATACAGGTGCACCTGTTTAGGCCCTGGGCCATATCAGCCAGTCTCGGGTGGCGCTCACAGGCACTTCCCACCTCCCATTGCAGGCATGGCTACATGCTGGAGGTTACTGGTAAGCTGTCTGTGAGTGAGGCCTTATGCTCCCGTAATCCGCCCACTGGCCCCTGGTATTGCCCAAACGGCACAGGTAGGTGAGTGATAGGGCCTCGGGCTACTTGAGAGACCTTGGCGCGGTGCCCGAGCTTAAGACATATCCTCATAGTAGGATATGTCGAACTAACCTCTCAATTTTACATCAGTGTGAGGGTTTAGTATTATCGCAGAGTGCTCCTGTCTTTGCTTTTGTTTAGTCTTTGATTGTTCTTCACATCCACGTAATTGTTACCTTATGTAGGTTGGTTATTGTGGTACTTGTAGTTTGTTGCTGGCATCTTCCATTGTATGCATTTTTTGCTGTTGGTTGCCATAAGCCATGGTTGCTATAAGCTACAAGTGCAGGATATGCTCCCCTATATATATGCACAACCGCATGTGGGTTTGAGCATATCCTGCCTGTTTAACACCACGTTTTCTAATGGTTTGTATAAAAAATTGTAAAACAAAAGTTTAAAATAAATAAAAAAAAAACATAAAAATTCAAATCATCCCCCCTTTTCCCAAAATAAAAATTAAAGAACTAAAATTTTTAAAAAAATACACATCATGGGTGTCGCAATGTGGAAAAACTCCCATAGTATAAAAATATTAAAACATAATCCTCATACGGCAAAAAAAGGAAATTAAAAAACAGCACACTGTTGTCGAGTGCAAATCCTATCCAAGACCAGCAACAAAGGTCCGTGTCAGATATACCTGTATGTCCAAAAAGATGGCAGCACTCCAAATTCCAAAGCAGGTGAATAATTTATTAACCCAGTGACAGCCTCATATGGCAAATAGCAAAATGGAAAAAAGGATCCAAATGGCCAATTCACCGTTTTTGGTTTCATTTTCTACAAAAAATAAATAAAAAGTTATCAAAAAGTCATACATACCCCAGAATGTTATCAATGAAAAGTTGAGATCGCCCTGCAAAAAATGAGCCCCCACACAGCTCCGTATACTTAATTACTACAAAGCTATAGGGGTCAAAATATGGCAACAAAAAATAAAACTGATTTTTTCCCACTTTTTTTTTATCACTATCAAAACGCAAGAAAAACTACACATATAAGGTATCGCCTGATTTGTACTGACCTGTAGAATAAAAGTAACTGGTCAGTTTTATCATACATTGAACTTCGTAATTTAAAAAAAACATAAACTGTGGTGAAATCGCTTTTTTTTTGCAATTTCACAACATTTGGAATTTTTCCCTGCTTCCCACTACATCATATGCAATAATAATTGGTGGCGTTAGAAAGTACAACTTGTCCTGCAAAAAACAAGCCTTCATATGGCTATGTGAAGAGACAAATAAAAAAGTTTTGGCTCTGGGAAGGCAGGAAGCGCAAAACGAAAATGCAAAAAAAAAAAAAACCTCTGGGTTTGAAAGGGTTAAAGGATAACTGTAATTTTCATTTTTTTGGGTAAAGTGTAGGGCTAAATCTTTGCAATAGACTTTATTCAGCCAAAACGTTTATTTTTGGTAGAAAACTGGGGCTGAAATGTCCATTAGCAGAACTCTCTTAAATTAGCGTTGCTAAGGGCCATCCGTCTCCTATTAGAAAAGGGGAGATGGGCTGTGCAGGTGCTGTGTTTCTGCCTCCCATGCTTCCCTGGTGGGCACAGGAGTCTTAGGAGTTAAAATTACATCTATATTTCCCCTTTCTATACAATCTAATGCTTCGGTACATTCACTGGCTAAATAAAGTCTATTACAAAAATGTTACCTATCACTTGCCCTACACTTTAGCAAAAAATATAAAAATATGACAGTTATCCTTTAATATTTACCGGAAAAAAATAAACACGGAGCACAACGCGAAGGAGGGGGCGGTCAGGGCAAATGGACAGAGGAAGCCCAAGATGGGTAAACACCCCCTACGATGTACTTAATCTGCCCCTGCGTGCGCACTATGATAAGCCCAGGAGTGGGCTCATGCCTATCTCAGTTGTATGCTCGCCGATGGCCGCCGCTCACCTTCCAGGCGGGAAAACCTCCCATCTTCTTTGTAGTCGCTTGCTCCAGTGCTCCTGAGCAAGAAAACGGCTGTGCTGTGTGGCCTGTGCCTTCTAGTGAAGTGACCACCTCACCAGTGTTGTGTGTGTCACAGCGTGTGTCTGCAGATACACTACAGCCAAGCTAAGCCTGCTTTAGTTTAACTTCTGACGGACGCAGGGCGTACAGGTACGCCCTGGTATCCTCGAACTTAAGGACTGAGGGCGTACCTGTACACCCTGCGAATTTCCGATCCCTGCTGCGCAGGTGGCGGTGATCGGAACAAGGTGCCTGCTAAAATAATTCAGCAGGCACCTTGGCACAATGCCCAGGGGTGTCCTGTGACCCCCCCATGTCGGCGATCGCAGCAAACCGCAGGTCAATTTTAGACTTGCGGTTTGCTGCATTTACGAGTTATTCGGGTGTCTGATGAACCGATAACCCAGAAAAGACGGTGATCGGTGGTCACGCCACCTCTTAGGATCGCCTCTGATTGGATGAGAAGCGGCATGTGGGCGAAGCGGCGGCAAATTTGAATTGCCGACCCTGCTCTCCCGGCCCACAACCGTCCGTGGAGTCGGGAGAGCAGGAGCTGCCATTCCTGCTGCAATTAGTAAGTTTTTTTTTGTGCCCTCAGGAACTTGACTTTACTTTAGGGACAGTTAGGGATAATTAGTTATGGGTGTATAGGCAGGGGTAGTGAGGGTTTAGCAAGTTTTTTTTGTTCTTTTTTAATTTAGCACCCCATAGGTGTCTGGGGTCCACAGCACTAAGCTGTGTGACCCTAGACCCCTCAAGGGGTGCTGCAGTGTGCCCCCCCTCCCCCCACTTTTTTTGGGCACAAGCATTTTTTTGTTTTTTTTTTGCGTCCAGCCACTGTTAGCATATCGCCCACCCCACCGCTGATCAGCTTTGTACCGCTGATCAGCGCGTTTGAATTTTTTTATTTTTTTTACACTTTTTGGACCTTTTATTTTTTTAGTTAGTGTTTTGTTTTTTTTTCAGTTAGGGAAAAGTACACGAACACCCATGCCCCCACACACACTCACACCTAATAAAGATTTCCACGCATGCACACACGCAGACACACACTCCCCTATGGCCCGCCGGACGTTCTCGGCCGAGGAGGCATACGCCCTCCTTGCCTCCGAGTCCGAGAGCCCCAGTGAGGACGAGGATGACCCGACGTTCCTTTTGTCATCCGCATCCTCCTCATCATCAAGCGATGATGAGCCCCCAAGGCGGTGAAGACACTGCCAGGCGGATCAAGGGGACCCCCATGCTAGGGCTCATATTAGTTTTCCGGCCCACCAGGTCAGTTCACCTGAGCCCCCTGCAGGTGAATTTGGCTTGTGTACCCCAGAGAACTTTCAGCCCGTGATTTCTGATTTTGTTGGTGAATCAGGAATCCAGATTTACACAGTGGGCTTCACTGAATACAACTTTTTTAGTCTTTTTTCAGTGACCAACTGGTAAATCTAATGATGGAGCAGATGAACCTGTACGGCCAGCAGTTCGCTGTTCAACACCAGGGCTCCGTTTTGGCTAGGGCCTGTGGCTGGACTCTGTAAATGCAGCCGAGATGAGGACGTTTTGGGGCCTCGTGCTGCCTAGTCAAAAAACCCAGTGTAAGGCATTACTGGAGTGGGGACATCCTCTACCAGACCCCACTCTACAGTATGGCCATGACACGTCCCCGATTTGAGGCCATTAGGAAATGCCTTCATTATTCAGATAATGCAGCATGTTCCCCCGAGGTGATCCTGCCTATGACCACCTGTACAAAATAAGGCTGGCCATCGATCATTTCGGGGCCAAATTTATGGAAGCCTACGTACCTTGAAGGGAGGTCACGGTTGATGAGTCTCTCATTGCTTTCAAGGGTAGACTCATTTTCCGCCAGTATGTTCCCTCTAAGCAGGCGAGGTATTGCGTGAAGCTGTCCAAACTCTGTGAGAGTACCTCAGGGTATACTTACAAGTTTTGTGTGTATGAGGGGCGAGATTCCCGTATTTAACCCCCAGAATGTCCCCCCACTCTGGGTGTTAGCGGGAAAATTGTGTGGGACCTTATGCATCCACTGCTAGATAAGGGTTACCACTTTTACGTGGATAACTTTTATACTAGTATCCCCTTGTTCCAGTCCCTCGTCGCCAGATCCACGTCCGCTTGTGGGACCATGTGGAAACATCAGTGCGGCCTCCCTACCCACCCCCTCTAGGTACCTATCCCCAGGGGTGAGACCCGTGCCCTTACCAGTGGAAACCTGCTGCTGGTCAGATATAAAGACGAGAGGGATGTCCTTGTACTGTCCACAATTTATGGTAACGGAATCACCCCTGTCCCTGTGCGAGGTACCACGGCAACGGTCCTCAAGCCCGATTGTATCGTCGACTAAAATCAGTATATGGGAGGAGTTAATCTCTCTGATCAAGTCTTCAAGCCATATAACGCCATGCACAAAACCCGAAGCCAAACATAAAATAGGGCAGCACTACCTTAGTCCTCGAACGAACAGTACTTTGTGTGGCGGTGCCTGTGGTGTCGGATCCCGGCCGTGGACCCCCGCAATAGATTCAGAAAAGAAGACGAAAACCACGGCACTCTTCTTGAAAAGCTGTGAAATTTATTCACCCAGCATGCGACGTTTCGACACTCGGTCTTTCTCAAGCATAGACCGAGTGTCGAAACGTCGCATACTGGGTGAATAAATTTCACAGCTTTTCAAGAAGAGTGCCATGCACAAAACCCGGGCATGGTACAAAAAAGTTGCGGTCTACTTGGGGCAGGTTGCCATGTACAACTCTTTTGTACTGTTCCAGAGTGCTGGCAACACAGGGACATTCCTTCAGTTCTATGAGGCAGTCCTCAAGACCCTAATCTTTTCTGACCGGGAAAGAGCAGGGGGAGTACCTCGGGAACTGGAGGCACCAAAATCTTCCCTGGCCAACACTTTCCAGGTGTGGTCCCCCATATTGGAAAGAAGGGACGGTCCCCAAATGCAAAAATGCAGAGTGTGTAACAGGAGGGGGATATGGAAGGACACTACCACTCAGTGTGACACGTGCCCCGATCATCCGGGCCTCTGCATTGACGGTTGTTTTAGGGAGGACCACACTTCCATGGAGTACTAAATTTATAATCCCCTTTCCCAATTTAGCCACTGACTATCAAAAAAAAAACTATGGTTCTCAGACTTGAGACACCAAACAAAAAAATGTTATTCCAAAAATTATATTTAGTAAAACTAAAACAAATAAAAACAGTCGGTAATAAAAAAAATGTATTCCAAAAATGATATTTAGTAAAACTAAAATAAATAAAAACAGTCGGTAATAAAAAAAATTTATTCCAAAAATGATATTTAGTAAAACTAAAATAAATAAAAAAAAAAAAAAAGTGCTGTTGCATTTTTGTGTTTGTTTATTTTGCCATAGCTACGTGCGCCTGCATACAGGGATGTGCTGACTGACCCCCCCCCCCTTGTGTTTCTGTTTAGTATATGTTGGTGGTGTGGCAGCCTCCTTTTCAGTCGTGCACACCTGACTAGTTTGTCTGCCTTAGAGGCTGGTTTTAATCAGAGTGAGTATAAAACTGAACTTGCATTCATAGTGCCTGCTAGTAGCCATCTGGCTCCAGGAAGAGTACACAGTGGTCTAAGCATGCATGTTGGTACCTGCATCCCTGGATCTAATGGAGGCTGTTATAGCTCCAGAAAGGGTTAATAAGCACGGTGGATCCTAGCATGCATGCTGGGCCTGCACTCCCTAGATTTTATTTGGCTGTCATGGCCCATAACAGGTAGGATTTAGCGTTAGGACCACTCATATAGGGGGACTTGGCGTGGCGAGTGGCTTATTACCTTTTGATCAAAACGTACACTAACGACCTCTTATAGCTTCTAGCATAGAGGCAGGGCAGAGTGCTGGTTGCAGAGTGCTGTTGCATTTTTGTGTTTGTCTATCCCCCCAGATTAACACTGTCCAAAAAAAAATTTAAAACGGTGCCAAAACAGCTATTTTTGGCACTTTTCCATTTCAATCCATCTTTACCGGTAAAAAAGCAAGGGTTAATAGCTAAACAAAACTTTAATATTTGTTCCCCTGATACTGCAGTTTACAGAAACGCCACATTTGTGGTCTTAAACTGCTGTATCACTAAAAGGCAAGGCGCAAAAGGAAAGGACCAACATGGTTTCTGTAAGGCCGATTTTGATGGCCTTTCTTATTGGCACCATGTCCCTTTTGAAGCCCCCCCCTGATGCACCCCTAGAGTGGAAACTCCCTAAAAGTGACCCCCGTCTAAAAAACTACACCCCTCAAGGTATTCAAAACTGATCCTACAAACGTTGTTAACCCTTTAGGTGCTCCACAAGACTTAATGGCAAATGGAGATGAAATTTCTGAATCTTAATTTTTGGTAACCTTACCTCACAAAAATGTAATATAGAGCAACCAAAAATCATATGTACCCTACAAATAGTCCCAACAAAACCGCCACCATATCCTATAGTTTACAAAATGGGGTCACTTTTAGGGAGTTTCTACTGTAGGGGTGCATCAGGGGGGCTTGAAATAGGACACGGTATAAATAAACCGGTCCATATAAATCAGCCTTCCAAAAACCACACGGCACTCCTTTCCCTCTACGCCCCGCTATGTGGCCGTACAGTAGTGTACGACACATGTGGGGTGTTTCTGTAAACGGCAGAGTCAGGGCAATAAAGATACAGTCTTGTCTGGCTGTTAATCCTTGTTTAGTTAGTGGAAAAAATAGGTTAAAATGGAAAAATTGGCAAAAAAATGAAATTCTGAAATTACATCTCCATTTGCCAATAACTCTTGTGGAGCACCGAAAGGGTTAACAACGTTTGTAACATCAGTTTAGAATACTTTGAAGGGTGTAGTTTCTAAAATAGGGTCATTTTTGGGTGTTTTCTATTATGTAAGCCTCACAAAGTGACTTCACTGAACTGGTACCTAAAAAAATGTTTTTTTGAAAAAATTTCATTAACATTTCCAAGATTTGCTTCTTAGGCCTCTTTCACACGGGCGTCATGTTTGACGCCCAGATAGGATGTGGGTGCGTTGTGGGAATATGCGCGATTTTTCCGCGCGTGTGCAAACGTTTGTAATGTGTTTTGCACGCGCGTGTGAAAAATCGCCATGTTTGGTACCCAGACCCGAAGCCGGACATAGCTTTCATGGAAGCAGGTGATTGGACCATGTGACCCAGTGACGTCACGGAAGGTCCTTCACCCCCTTCCCGGCTGAATACAGAGCAGGAGACCGGTAACCGGCTGCTACGCGATCAAGTGGAGGGGGTAAGTTTATGTTTGTATTATTTTTAACCCTCTAGTGCCCTTTTGGCCTCATGTTTGACGCCCGGATAAGAGGTGGGTGCGTTGCGGGAATATGCGCGTTTTTCCCGCCCGGGTGCAAACGTTTGTAACGCGTTTTGCATGCGCGTGAGAAAAATGCCCATGTTTGGTACCCAGCCCGAAGCCGGACTTCATCACTGAAGTCCGGTTTCGGGTTTTCTGGAGAATTGATTATTTTCCCTTATAACATGCTTATAAGGGGAAATAATAGCATTCTTAATAAAGAATGCATTGTAAAATGAAGTGGAAGGGGTTAAAAAATAATAAAAGTTAACTTACCTTAGCCACTTGATCGCGTAGTTGCAATCTGTCCTCTCTTTCCCTGCATCAGCTAAGATCTAAAGGACCTGTGATGATGTCACATCACATGGTCCAATCACATGGTCCATAACCATGGTAAGATGGACCATGTGATTGGACCATGTGATGTGACGTCATCACAGGTCCTTTAGATCTTAGCTGATGCAGGGAAAGAGAGGAGAGATCGCAACTACGCAATCAAGTGGCTAAGGTAAGTTAACTTTTATTATTTTTAACCCCTTCCTCTTCATTTTACTATGCATTCTTTATTAAGAATGCTATTATTTCCCCTTACAACCATGTTATAAGGGAAAATAATAGAGATCGGGTCCCGTTGCTAAGCAACCATGCGGGAAAAATTTCCCGCAGCCCCATTCACTTCTATGGGGCCTGCGTTGCGTGAAAAACGCACAATATAGAGCATGCTGCGATTTTCACACAACGCAGAAGTGATGCGTGAAAATCACCGCTCATGTGCACAGCCCCATAGAAATGAATGGGTCCGGATTCAGTGCGGGTGCAATGCGTCCTCCTCACGCATTGCACCCGCACGGAAGACTCGTCCGTGTGAAAGGGGCCTTTTACTTTGCATTCTCTATTGAGAATGCTATTATTTTCCTTTATAACTATGTAATAAAGGAAAATAATAAAGGTCGGGTACGCATCCCGATCGTCTCCTAGCAACCATGCGGGAAAATCACACCGCATCCGCACTTGCTTGCGGATGCTTGCGATTTTCCCGCAGCCCTATTCACTTCTATGCGTGAAAAACGCAGAAACTGGAGCATGCTGCGATTTTCACGCAACGCAGAAGTGATGCGTGAAAATCACCCCTCATGTGCACAGCCCCATAGAAATGAATGGTTCCGGATTCAGTGCGGGTGCAATGCGTTCACCTCACGCATTGCACTCGCGCGGAAAAATCGCCCGTGTGAAAGAGGCCTTAGGCTTGTAACGTCCCGCAAAAATAAAATGGCATTCCCAAAATGATCCAGACATGAAGTAGACATATGGGGTATGTACATTAATAACTATTTTTGGAGGTATTACTATGTATTATAGAATTAGAAAAATTGAAAGTTGGAAATTTGCTAATTTTTCCAAATTTTTTGTAAAGTTTGTATTTTTTTATAAATAAAAATGAATTTTTTTACTTAATTTTACCAGTGTCATGAAGTACAATATGTGACAAAAAAAACAGTCTCAGAATGGCCTGAATAAGTAAAAGCATTTTAAAGTTATCACCACATAAAGTAAAACTGGTCAGATTTGCAAAAAATGGCCAGATCCTTAAGGTGAAATAAGGCTGCGTCCTTAAGGGGTTAAAGAAAAAAAAGCACAGTGGCACTGTGGTGTGTGGCAGTTAGGAGTGGTGCAGTCACAGTGGCACTGTGGCAGAACAGTGTGCAGACAAGAGGCAGCAGACTAGACAGACTAGAGAGTTTTCATTGGGGGGCTGGGGGAAGGGGTGTTGAGGAGTCACAAGGCTGCTACTTGCCAGTGCCAGGGCAGAAATTTACAAGGGGCCCAAATATGGATGGGAAAGGACCAGGCTTATTAACCTGTAGGATACCAGAGCCGTACCTATATGGCCCATCAGGACCTGACTTGAGTCTCAGCACTGTACAGGTATGGCGGGCTGATCGGGCAGGTGCAGGAGCTGTGCCCGTCCGATCAGCGGCACGGGTCCGGCTGTCACTGACAGCTGAACCCCGGCTATCAGGGGAGGGTGCACAGGCATCAGTGAAAATTCCAGCTCGATCTATAAAAGTATAACATGATCCCCTCCATCAGGTGAACCTGTAAAAAAAAATATATAAAAGCTATGCAAAAAGAGCCATTTTTTTCACCTTTCCTTACAAAATGTGTAATACCAAGCTTATGTTGTATTTTCATGGTGACGGATTCCCTTTAGATTTTCATTTACAAGCAACTTTCTGTTTACTAGCGATAAAAAATGTTATTTCAAACAAAATAAATATTTCAGTATATTTAAATGTAAAAATAAAGTTTCTTATGGTTTTGGCGAGGGGAAGGGGGGTGCCAGAGAAAGTACTCGCCCTGGGTGCCAAATACCCTAGGCACGCCACTGCCTGAGAGAGAGAGATCTAGGGGCCCCCCACTTTCAGGACATACTATCACATGATGTATTGTCCTCCTCTGACACTTTGGGTGAAGCTACTCCTGGGTTTATGTCAATTAGGGGAAGCTACTCCTGGATCCGCTTTTAAGCATACTGGTAATAGGAAGAGAGTGTGTTTTTTCTGCGTACAGAAGGGACATTTTATCAGAGTATGTCCATGCATTAAACAGCAAAAAGAAAAAAGAGGGACATTTAATTCCTATCTGACTCTTCAAGGGGTGAGAGGAGAGTCAGAAAATGTGCATTTGTCTTTGACTGGTAGTACCCGATTTCTGCTGACTGCTGAGGTGTCGCTAGAGTCAAAAACTGTGGGGATTGAGGTGTTTATCGACAGGGGGCCGGGGTGAACTTGATTGATGCTCAGTTCGTCCGTATGCATGGGTTATCACCGAGTGCATTAGAAAAAAACATTTCCATTTTTGCTATTGATTCTGCACGTCTAACTCAGAAGTGTTTATCTGAAGTGGTGCACGATATCAGATTAAGAGTGGGTGACTTTCATCAAGAAGGTATCTTGTGTTTTGTGTTGGAGGGTCTCCCTGCAACGGTGGTTCTGGGTTTACCGTGGTTAAGCAAGCACAATCCAACCATTGATTGGCAAGCTAGACAGATTTTGGAATGGGGTGATTATTGCATTGACAATTGTCTGAATACATCTTTTTCTGTTTTAACTACTAAGATATTACCCTCTTTTATATCTAATTTTGCCGATGTCTTTTCCAAGAGTGGATGCCAGGTTTTACCTCTGCATCGGGAATATAATTGTCCTATCAACCTTATTCCCAGAGCTAAGGGTACTTTCACACTAGCGGCATAGCTATCCAGCAGGCTGTTGACTATAATGGGGCGGGGGCGGAGCTACGGCACAGCACGGCAGTGCACGGCCGGAGATCGCTGGACTAAAAAAACTGCAGGTCAGACGTGCTGCACCGTAGCTCCGCCCCCCACCCCATTATAGTCAATGGGGACGGAGCAGCAGCACAGCAGTGCACGGGTACTTGCGGCATGGCGGATCCGGCAGGCTGTTCCCCCGCCGGAACAGCCTGACAGATAGCTATGCCGCTAGTGTGAAAGTACCCTAAATTGCCAAAATGTAGATTGTATAACCTTTCTGGGCCTGAAAGACTGACCATGAGAGAGTATTTTGCCGAGAGTTTGGCTAATGGACACATAAGGCCTTCCAAGTCTCCAGTGGCAGCAGGGTACTTTTTTGTTAAAATAAAGGACGGAGGTCTTCGGCAATGTCTCAATTTCGGGGAACTCAATCGGATTACTGTACGTGATCCTTACCCTCTTCCTTTAATTCCCGAATGGTTTAACCAGATTATTGGTATCAAGGTTTTCTCCAAGTTGGACTTATGGGACATATAATCTGGTTAGGATCAAGGAAGGGAATTTATCAAAGATGGCTTTTAATACTCCTGAGGGGCCGAATGCTTTTCTTCTGCCGCTGTATTGGTGCAGCCGGATGTATCAGAACCTTTTCATTGTGGAAGTAGACGCGTCCGAGGTGGGGGTAGGAGCAGTTTTATAGCAGGGCCCGTCACCTGGTAAACGGCGTCCATGTGCCTTTTTCTCTTAAAAACTCTCTTCCGCAGAGAGAAATTATGATGTGGGTGACAGAGATTTACTGCCATTAAGTTGGCTTTTGAGGAATTTACGGTGTTTACTGATCACAAAACCTGGCTTACCTGGAGTCGGCTAAATGACTGAACCTGAGGCAGGCCAGATGGTCTTTGTTTTTCACCAGATTCAATTTCACTGTCACCTATCGTTCTGGGGTTAAGAACATCAAGGCAGATGCCTTGTCACATAGTTTTCCTGGAGGTAGGGGTAGGGTTGGGTGATATCAAAAATATTGCCACGATAACGATATTAAGAAATTTATCGCGATAACGATATATATCACGATAAATGCCCATTTAGAAGAAAAAAACACTTGGAGACATTATACTGTATGGGGGCAGCGCAAGGAGACGTTATACTGTATGGGGGCAGCGCAAGGAGACGTTATACTGTATGGGGGCAGCCGCAAGGAGACGTTATACTGTATGGGGGCAGCCACAAGGAGAAGTTATACTGTATGGGGGCAGATGCATGAAGACATTATACTGTATAGGGGCAGCCACAAGGAGACGTTATACTGTATGGGGGCAGCCACAAGGAGGCGTTATACTGTATGGGGGCAGCGCAAGGAGACGTTATACTGTATGGGGGCAGCGCAAGGAGACGTTATACTGTATGGGGGCAGCGCAAGGAGATGTTATACTGTATGGGGCAGCCGCAAGGAGACGTTATACTGTATGGGGCAGCCACAAGGAGACGTTATACTGTATGGGGGCCACAAGGAGACAATATACTGTATAGAGGCCACAAGGAGACGTTATACTGTATGGGGGCAGCGCAAGTAGACGTTATACTGTAAGGGGCACGGGGGCAGCCGCAAGGAGACGTTATACTGTATGATGCACTGTTATGGGGGGCACTGTGGCTGACGCACTGTTATGGGGGCACTGTGGCTGACGCACTGTTATGGGGGCACTGTGGCTGACGCACTGTTATGGGGGGCAGTGGCACTGTGGCTGACGCACTGTTATGGGGGGCACTGTGGCTGACGCACTGTTATGGGGGCACTGTGGCTGACGCACTGTTATGGGGGCACTGTGGCTGACGCACTGTTATGGGGGGGGCACTGTGGCTGACGCACTGTTATGGGGGGCACTGTGGCTGACGCACTGTTATGGGGGGGCACTGTGGCTGACACATAAATAGCATCTTATGCTATATATGTGTCATCCACAGATCCCCCATAACAATGTCAGCCACAGACCCCCAACACTGTAATGTCTTTAGAAGTAGCACGACCTTATTAACTATTGTTGCGCAGGCTCCCGGCCCCGCAGCTCTTATCCAGTATTTATGTAGTTAATCTCTGTAGAAGTAGCCCGACCTTAATAACTCTCTAATAACACTCTAAGCTCTCTGCTCCGCCTGTCTGCTCCGCCCACTTTATGAATGAAGGGGCAGACGGCGCATGGAGGAGCAGAGAGCTGCCTGGGGAGCCTGAGCAACAATAGTTATTAAGGTCGGGCTACTTCACTGCAGGGCCGGTGCTAAATTCCCGGCAGAGCCCGCTACTTACTACCTGGCCGGCGCCCGGCACTACATGTCCCAGGCGCCAGGAATTCGGCCCTGACATGGATGTTTTAGGAGCGGTCGGCACACGTGCGACTGCTCCTATGACGTCATTAAATACCGCGGTTATTAGGAAACTGTGATATCGCCATATCGCAGTTTCTTAATACCGCGGTATATCGCAGCCACCGGTATATTGCCCAACCCTAGGTAGGGGTGGTGATATCCGCTCTTTACCATGACCTAGAGGTGAAGGTGTTAGATGCCCAGGGAGATGCACCGGATTCTTGTCCCTCTGGGAAACTGTGTGTGCCATCGGACTTGCGTCACAAGGTGTTTGAGGAACATCACTGTACGGTTCTTACGGGACACCCTGGGAGCAGATCCCCTGCCAACCTCATCTCTCGTAGATTCTGGTGGCCAGAATTGCTTTAGTGTGTTGAGGACTGTGTCAGCCTGTAGTACCTGTGCACGCGCTAAGGTGACACATACTCGGCCTTTCAGATCTCTACTTGTGATGAGCGGCAGGGGCGATATTCGAATTTGTGATATTTCTCGAATATTTGGGCGAATATTCGTCATAAATTATATTCTGGATTGTGAAAATCGGCAATGTAATATCCGTGTATTGCACGTGCAATACAGGCATGGGTCACTATTGCTACATTTTTCAAGATGCTAGAAGTTTCCTGACACTGAAGAAAATGGTTGGCACAGCGGAACAGGTCTGACTACACATTAGTGATTGGTGCACTACGTATTGTTGTGAACTTGTGACATCACAGCACTATGTATGTATGGACAGCAGAACCATCACAATGCTTATCACCCTGCACTGGAACCTATCAGCTACACTATATCACAATCTAACCTACACTAACTATCTCCCACTAACTATCTGTAATATATATATATATATATATATATATATATATATATAAGCTAACTAACTAACTATCTAATGTAATGTGACACAGCAAAGCTCCGAGAAAAGCAATGTCACTGCTGTCTCTCTCAGAACTGAAAAAAAAAAAAAAAAAAGGAAGAAAATGGCTGCTGAGGAGGTTCTTATATAGTAAGGGGTAGGCAACTTTCCTATTGGTTGCTAGGGATGTTGCCAAGCTCAGACAAATACATTGCAGCCTTCTTATTGGCCCACAAGCAAGAAGCAGGGTGGGATCATGGGTTCAGAGGGGAAAAAAATGGAATATTCACGAATACGAATATCGCTTTTGTAAAATGGTACACTTTATAGCGTTGCTGAGCTTACCTAGTGCTAAAACACTTGCACAAGTGTTTGTTGACAACATTGTGAAACTCATTGGCATTCCCTCTGGGACTCAGTTAGTTTACAGATTCTGGAAGGCGTTCTGTACTCGACTGGGAGTACAACTGTACTTTTCTTCTGCTTTTCATCCTCAGTCGAACGGACAGATGGAGTGCACTAATCAGAGTCTGGAGACTTACTTGAGAGGAGTGGTCTTCGTTTTTGTCTTTGGCAGAGTTTGCCATAAATAATCGTAGACAGGAGTCCACTGGGAAGTCGCGTTTTTTTTGGGGCATATGGGTTTGGCACATTTTCTGGTTCAGATACTTCTGGTATCCCTTAATTCGTCATCATCATTATCATCTATATGGCGGAAAATTCAAGATAACTTGATGAATATGACAGGAAATGTATGTATGGTCCGGACCTAAGAGTGGGTGATTCTGAGTGGCTGTCCACAAGAAACATTAAGTTGAAGGAACCTTCTTGGAAGTTGGGTCCAAGGTTTATTGGTCCATATAAGATCACTGCCATTATTAATCCTGTAGCTTTTCGTCTTGAACTTCCTCGGGCCCTGAAAATTCATAATGTGTTTCATAAATCTTTGTTGAAGAGATATGTTGAATCATTGGAACCATCTTCTTTTCCACCCGCTCCTGTTATGTTGGATGGTAGTTTGGAATTTCAGATTGCCAAGATAATTGACTCTCAAGTTCTCCGTAGATTTCTTCAGAATCTTGTTCACTGGAAGGGTTATGGAACAGAGGAGAGGATGGGGGTACCGGTATCTGATGTGAATGCCAATCATTTGGTGAAAACTTTTCACAGGTCTTACCTGGATAAGATCGGATGTACCGAGACATACGGCCATCCCGGCGACAATGAGTGGCGGGAGATCTGTGAGACTGGCAACGCGTGGTTTAATCTGACAGGTTTTCCTTTTGCATCAATAGGTGTCTGTGTTGTTTCTGGTAATGGCCACGCCCCTTGCCTCCAGGTGTTTAACTTTTCTTATTTATAGTTGCTTCTCCCACTATGCTGTGCGGTTTATATTCTGTGTCTGTGGAATGTTTGTGGTTGGATCTCGGCTGAGTTCCTGGTGCTTCCATAGCCTCTTTGAAGTTAAGTCTTTCCTTTCCCTTTTGTATTTTGTTTGGGTTCTGTGTGTTGCATTTGCCTATTGTTTGTATTAGGCCAGAAGTAGACTCCTGTTCGTACTTCCTTTTGGAGGAACAGGTAGTCTAGTCCCTGCCATTAGTACCAGGGTCCTAAAGGGCTAGATAGGACTCTAGGTATTTCTGCGTATGAACGCACCTACCTTTGGGGTCTGTTCATACTGGTAGCCAGTCAGGATTTTGGTTAGGGTTTTCACTAGGAGGTATCTATCTTCCCTAGTTCTCAGGCCTGATTCTCTGTTTCCCCTTTCCTTCCACTGCTCGGTGTGGTGTTTCCCTCCCACACCAAAGCGTGACAGGTCTCCTCCTCAGTATGGGAAGGAAAGATCGCTAATGCCATCACTCTTCCATGTGCTGTCTTGTTGTTTGCCGGCAGCAGATTGTGTTTACACAGCACTATCTGCTGCCGGCAAATTATGATTTTTGTGTATGCACAAAGGATCAGATTACCCGAGAAATTTGCATTTGGCTTATTCATGGGGTAATAGGTGGTACATTTAAATCTCTAAATAATCGCTAACGGGCGTTCCTATCAAGACTCGTTAGCGATTATCTTTAAGATTCTAGACCCGTGCAAAGGGCCCTTAATTTTCCATGTTCAGTGGCCAGCTTAACAGTGAACTCAAAAAAAAAAAAAGTGGAATTCCAAGGCATCCTCTAATATTCTCTGATAAACTGTAATGAACCGTCAGTTATTTTTCATCAATATTTCTAAGCCATAACTAGGTGTAGTTCTACAGGGTGGGCCATTTATATGGATACACCTTAATAAAATGGGAATGGTTGGTGATATTAACTTCCTGTTTGTGGCACATTAGTATATGTGAGGGGGGAAACTTTTCAAGATGGGTGGTGACAATGGCGGCCATTTTGAAGTTGGCCATTATAAATCCAACTTTTGTTTTTTCAATAGGAAGAGGGTCATGTGACACATCAAACTTATTGGAAATTTCACAAGAAAAACAATGATGTGCTTGGTTTTAATGTAACTTTATTCTTTCGTGAGTTATTTACAAGTTTCTCTTCGTTTACAGCCATTGACATATCGCTGAGGTTAACACGTGAGGAGCAGATAGAAATTGTGTTGATGTCTGGTGAACACAGTAATCGAGTCATTGCAGCAGATTTCAATGCAAGACACCCTACGAGACCACCCATCTTCCATGCTACAGTTAGCAAACTGCTTGCTAAGTTTCGTGAAACTGGTTCAGTGTTGGATTTGCCAAAATGTGGACGCATTAAATCTGTCACTAATGAAGAAACATCAGTGGCTGTCCTAGCTTCATTCAGCAAGAGCCCACAGCGTATCACTCACCGCATGTCACTGGGGAGTGGCATCAGTCGAACATCCCTTCGGCGGATATTAGCTACTCACAAATGGCACCCTTACAAACTCCAGCTACTGCAGCATCTCAACGAGGATGACCCAGATCGACGCACTGAATTTGCAGAATGGGCAAAACAAAAATTGGAACAGGACCCTCAGTTTATGCAGAAGATTTTGTTCAGTGATGAGGCAAACTTTTATGTGAATGGTGAAGTGTGTTTCCCTTTTTATGCACTGAAGCTGGCACGTTCCCTGAGTTTTTCCAGCAAGATGGTGCACCACCACATTATGGGTGTCAGGTCCGAGCATTCCTAGATGAACAGTTTCCTGGAAAGTGGATTGGTCGTCGTGGGCCAGTTGAATGGCCCCCAAGGTCTCCCGATCTGACCCCCTTAGACTTTTATCTTTGGGGTCATCTGAAGGCAATTGTCTATGCTATGAAGATACGAGATGTGCAGCACCTGAAACTACGGATACTGGAAGCCTGTGCTAGCATTTCTCCTGCGGTGTTGCTATCAGTGTGTGAAGAGTGGGAGAAAAGGGTTGTATTGACAATCCAACACAATGGGCAGCACATTGAACACATTTTATAAGTGGTCAGAAACTTGTAAATTGCTCATGAAAGAATAAAGTTACGTTAAAACCAAGCACACCATTGTTTGTCTTGTGAAATTCCCAATAAGGTTGATGTGTCACATGACCCTCTTCCTATTGAAAAAACAAAAGTTGGATTTAAAATGGCCGACTTCAAAATGGCCGCCATGGTCACCACCCATCTTGAAAAGTTTCCCCCCTCACATATACTAATGTGCCACAAACAGGAAGTTAATATCACCAACCATTACCATTTTATTAAGGTGTATCCATATAAATGGCCCACCCTGTACATCTCAGAAGTACAAACCTTTCCATTAGGGTGCATTCACAAGACTGTATGTATTTTGCGGTCCACCAAAATACGGATGAAATCCGTGTGACTTCCGTGTTGCATCAGTGTTTTTTTTGCAGATCTATTGTAAAAATGTATATTCTTGTCTGAAAAATAGACAGGAATAGGGCATTTTCTATCTTTTTTGCCGAGCTACGGAATAGACATATGGATGTGCACAGCACATGGTATGCTGTCCAGATTTTTTGCGGACCCATTTAATGGGTCCGCATTCAATCTGCAATGAATGTGGATTGGAAGCGGACCAAAAATACGGTTGTGTGAATTGGCCTTTATAGTTATTTTTTCTTAGCAGGTTCTACTAATAGTTTTGGTTTACAAATACTGATGCAAAATACTGACCAAATACTGACCTTGTTATGATGACAATATTTTAGGGAACTGATACGTAAGCAACTCAACTTCTACAAAGTAAGTTTATAGAGATCATATGCTTCAAAACTAGTTATTAGAATAAGATCTTGGATCTCATGAAATTTAAGCATGATACCATTTATACTTAAAATAGCATTTTCAGTATAGTAATACAAATATTACACTTGATAGATTAGAATGGACACAAATATGCCACTATCTCACTGACTACAGCTTATTTAAGGGAATCATGTAATTGACATGCAAATAAAGGCACTTTGCTCTTTCATGCTGTTTCCTCGCTCTGGAGCGCTATTAATCCCATTAATTGCACATAAAAGACTGGTAGCAATTCTACAAATGAGTAAACACAGAGATACATTGTAATGGTACTAGCACAGCAAATTGGATTTAAGCCCTTATTGTACAAACCTGTTTCATTTGGCCAATTTTATTATCACTGTTACTGGAACAAATTACTTTATTAAACAGAAGGGGCTTTTACTAAATCCCCTGTTCTTGTGGGTATTATCACAGTGCTGGTCAGTGATTGCCAAAGTCTATAATGCATTGCAGACTCATGTCCACGCGTTCAGCCATTTCCCTCTTATAACTTGCTTCATAAATCCACAGAGCAATAGTCTTTGTCTAATCTGACGTATATAAAGTGCTGAAATAACTGGCAAACAGTGATTTTTTACCTTTTTAAAACTCTGGTAGAGCAAGCGTTTCTGAATATTACAGTCATTTAAATGGATAAAGCCAAATAATATAAATCAAATTTTAATTTGAAAATGTATGTAATGCTGTGTTCTCTATATCATTTAGTACTAGCTGCTTTCTTGATTTGTAGCTCCTCCTTATTGCATTGTCTGGTGGATTTGAAAATTCCAAGTCAATTCTCATGAAGTGCCAAAGATGCTGATCTGTGCTTCCCCCATGCTTTACACTGAAAGCATATTCATATTGATCTTTGGGTATAAGCACAAGTTCAAATTCAAGCAGTCACTGCATGTTGGAATAATTTTTATTACAGTTAGAAAGAACAACTATAAACCATAAGGAGCTACTGATGAGTAAAAGATTGGAAGGAACCATAAATAATGTTTATTACAGCCAATGATGTAAAATTATCGTGAGTCTGCAGCCTTTTACTGACCATATTACGGACTATACTAGCTACTAGAGATGAGCGAATTTCTCAAAAATTCGATTTGGCCGGTTTGGTTATAAAACGGCTATTTCCTGGCTGCAGACAGCCTGTATAGTGGTGTAGAACACTGTGCCTTGCAGTAACATGCATAGGGAGCCTGCTGTGGTAGTGAAACAATACTGTGAGTCAGTATGACATGCAGATGACAGGCGTCACTCTTAAAATCACTGCACACTTCACTGATTTGGGCAGTTACGGGGCCAAAACTGACCCAATAACTCAAGTGTGAACTCAGCCTTACAGGTCAATGTTAGAGTCAAGAAAAAGTGGATTCCTTTTACACCGTCAGCTGATTCCACATAGGTGTCTACAGAACCTGTTCTATTAAATGCTTATACAAGTAGAGCCCCCCGCCACGACAGAGTGGAGTAGGTGTCAGAACAATAACTCCCAAAACACGGATCATGTCTGCGTAGCATCCGCCTTCACTCGGTCAGCATTTGGTCAGTAATCCATTAATATTGGTAAATATTACAGTAACAGTGGCTACACCCCTGGATCGACTATAGGGAATGGTGCTCACCCGTCGGTTCACCCAAACTGAATATAAAGGAAAAGAGACTGCAGTAGAATCAGGGGCATTCAATCTCGGAACCTGTAGATACTCACATTTATTAAATAGCATTGGTAAAGCCAAAAAAACAGGAGTGGATCCAAAACAGAGATGACATGTGAATGGAATATTTGCATAATGTGTTTTGTACCCATTTCAAAACAATGATGATGTCAGCCAGGCCAAAAGGCTAAATTGTGTCCCAGTCATGAAGTGGGGAGGGTGGGAACAGCATGAAAAGTCCACAGAGTGGTCCTATGACATAGTGGTGAGGTGGAAGCAGCATGAGGAGACCACAGAGTGGCCCAATGACAAAGTCTGGAGGTGGCAGAAGCATAAGGACGCCACAGAGTGACATAATGAAAGAGTGTTGAGTTGGCGGCAGCAACAGCATCAGTAAGAGGCCACAGGGTGGCACAATGACAGTGTGGAGGTGGCAGCAGCAGCAGCATGAGGAGACTACAGAGTGGCCCAATGACAGAGTCTGGTGGTGGCAGCAGCATCAGGAGGAGGCCACAGGGTGGCAAAATAACAGAGTGTGAAGGTGGCAACAGCATCATCAGGAGGCCACAGAGTGGCACAATGACAGAGTGTAGAGGTGACGGCAGCAGCATCAGGAGGAGGCCACAAGGTGGCACAATGACAATGTGGAGGTGGCAGCAGCAGCACCAGGAGGCCACAGAGTGGCAAGGTGACATAGTAAGGAGGTAGCAGCATCAGGAGACCACAGAAAGACCAGGTGACAGAATGGGGAGGTGGGTAGCAATACTGTTACCAGATGTTGGGTGAAAGAAGGAGCATTTGGCATCAGATGTGTGGCATCAGATGTGGCAGCATCAGAATAGTAGCTGAGGCAGGTAGCCAGAAGTAAACCGGTCTCTTTTGTAAAAGTGTTGGTGTGGCACCATGGATTATCTAATCTGATGCATCAGGCATTGGTGGGTGGAAATCCTGGCTGATCCACGCCCGATTCATCTTGACAATGGTCAGTCTCTCCACATTTTGGGTGGACAGGCAAGTTCTTCTTGGGGTAACTATGGCCCCCGTTGCCCTAAACACCTGCTCTGATGCCACACTACTGGCCTGGCAGGACAGCTTTTCCAGGGTAAACTCTGCCAGTTACGGCCACAAATCCACGTTGGCTGCCCAGTAGTCCAGCGGATCTTCAATGTGGGGTGGCAGGGTGCTGTCCAAGTATGCCACCACCTGCTGGTACAGGTCCTGCTTTATGTCTGGCTGCTGGTGAGTAGTTTCTTCACTATGCGGGTGAAGAAAGCTGCTCATCAGTGACTCTAGACTCAGGCTGCTGCTGATGGAGCTGGTACTGCTCCTGCCTCCCCAGCAGATATGGCAGTAGAATGTGAGCGCAGAGGGCCCCCCGGTCATATCTGTTAGAGGCTGGACCAAGGTGCAGATAGGCAGCGGCCAACTGACTACATATGATGTCTCTATAGTAGTTCAACTTGTCCTCCTTCTCAGCTGGTGTAATAAAGGCCCCCATTTTGGACTGGTAGCGAGGGTCCAAAAGGCTACAATTTTCTGACTTCGCCACACAACGGCTAATAAGCCCCTTTTTTTCCCCCCACTAATATACCCCAAAAAAGACTTTAGAACACGTGGCTGCACCGCTGAATGGCTAATAAGCCTTTTTCCCCCACTAATACACCCCAAAAAGGCTTTAGAACATATAACTACACAGCTGAACGGCAAATAATACTTTTTTCCCATGAATACACACCAAAACAGGCTGCATTTTTATCTTACTTCACCACACAATGGCTAATAAGCCCTTTTTTTTGCACTAGTACACCCCAAAAAAGGCTTTAAAACATATAACTGCACCGCTGAATGGCAAATACGCCCTCAGTTATTTCCACTTATACATGCCAAAAAGGCTTTAGAACATATAACTGCACCACACAAGGGCTAATAATACGAATAAATATTTCCTAGTAATATACCCTGTTAATGGCTGTATTACACAGCACTTGCACACCAATTGCAAGGTTTGCTGGAATTACAGAGGTATCATCTATTGCAAACCTGAAGGCAGCAGTATAATGGCAATTTGGATCTACAGTTAGTGAAGCAAGGTATAATAGGATTGTTCCTATTACCCAGGCAATACAGTCCCCTATTGGACCCTGTTCTCTTTTTATAGTGTGGAATAATTCCTCCTTATCCTTTCCCTACACTTCTAATGATCTTTCCCTGAACTTCTATCCAGCAAAATAAAAGTTTTCAAGTCTTTCCTAGCACTTTCCCTAGCGCCTGCTGACGTCTCTCCCTGCACTAAGTACACTGGAAAATGGCTGAATCCAAGATGGCTGAGGCTATTTATAGGGCTGTGACATCACAGGGCTGGTGGGCTGCTGATTGGCTGCATGCATGGTATTGTGGGTGATCCCTCGTTCCCAGATTCCCTTGCTCCATGTCCTAACAGGTGGAGCAGCCATTTTAGGAAAAAATGCGATTCGTTACCACGAAGCGTCAGGAAACTCGGATTTGATGTGAATCAAATTTTTCCTGAAATTCGGATCAAATTCCACCTCGTCAACTTCAATTCGCTCATCTCTAATCCTTACATCACAAATCAAAAGTGGTGATTTGTTTCACCTCATTTGTAAAGAGGCGCATGCTTTTTTTAAAATTTGTGTTTTGTAATTGTAGGCTAGTAATCTGTCATTTTATAAACAAATGCGACATTTTTATGCAGGTGTTAAAATGTGACAATCGTTAAAATTTTGACTTTTTGAATAAAAATCACATCTATCTGATCTGCCGTTCGCCTTTTTAACAATTTACACAGAAGCAAGCTTAATCTACCACTACATTTTGCACCTTTTAAAAAATGAGGACAAAACTGATATATTTGGAGCAAATCAAAACGTCATTAATTTTGGAGCATTTTACACAACACGATTAGTAAATTGCAACTTGTACAGATGACAGTTGGATGTTACTCATCCTTTGCACTCAATAATAAAAAATGTTCGTTGTTCTATGTCTGCCTGATTCTTTTACACCACCTTTTCACTGCACTGAACCCCAGGGAGTGATGGCCTGAGGGAGTACTGCATGATACATCTCACCAGGTCCACTACCACTCCCATCCTCTGCAAGGCTCCTGCTGCAAATACAATGAACGGTCCTTGATTAAGCGAGAAAACAACCACGAGTACAAATTTGTACATGATAATCTTTGCATGCCAGTGCCTATGTGTCTTCAACTTTCAATTACTAAATGTGTCATTGATCACCTATATGATTATCCACTTGTGTATATATGCTATTACTCATACTTCAAAGGGAACCTGTCAGCACATTTATGCCTATAAAACTGGTTGACCTGTTGCATGTCCACTTGGCAGCTGAAGGCGTCTGTGTTGGTCCCATGTTTATACGTGCCTGCATTGGTCAGAAAAATGACTATGTATATGCAGATTAGCTTCTAGGAGCAACGGAGGCGTTCCCATTACACCTAAGGGCTCCGCTCTCTCTGCAACTGTCACTTCTACTACACTTTAATTAACAGGGTCAGGCAGTGAAAATGCCAGATGTTTCTATGTCTAATTTTTGTGCAGGCCACTTTGATTAATAGAGTCTAAGGACTTAAACAGGTTTTCACCAGAACCCTCTGTGAATCAGAATGGACTTAGCGGCTGGAAAGCTCCACGAGTAGTCACAGACAGAGCTGAAGAGGGGTATACAGAACGTATAGGGAATTGTGCAATAATCAGGGACAGTAAAATAGTCAGCTAGTCGAGACAGAACCAGAGAAAAACAACAAGTACAAGTGGGCAAAGCAGTGGCATACACCACAAGATGGTGGCAGATCATAGTAGTAGCAGAACCCAACAACAGCAGTGTAATAGCAAGGCCCAGTGGCATGCATATTCTTTTAAAAAAATGTAATATTAACAAATTAGTTTGCCAAGAAGTCCCTTTGTAGGAATGGCAGTAGAGGCAGCGGGTGGGTGGCATCAGGCCGGTAACAGCATCAGAATGGTGGCAGCATCGGCCCATTTTGCACAATATTCCAGTGTACCAGCACACTACAGTATGATTATTAGTGGCATAAGGATCTATTCTTTTGCATCAGGCACTGGTGTCTGGAAATCCTGCTTGATTCATGTCTGATTCATCTTTATGAAGATTAGTTTCTCAACATTTTGGGAGGAAAGGCGTGTAACTATGCTCCCCGCAGTACTTAACACCCACTTTGATGCCACTCTACTGGCATGCCCAGCAGTATGTCATTACCTGCTAGTTAAGGTTCTGCTGCATATCCTGCTGCTGCTGGGTGGTTGCTTTAGTTGGCAGCTAAAGAAAACTGCTTATCGTAGACTTCAGACTTAAGTTGCTGCAAATGGCGCTGGTGCTGCTCCTGCTCCCACCCCACCAGTCATGGCAGTGGAGTGTGAGGACAGAGGGTGCCCCCATTCTGACCTGCATAAGGACGGGCAATGGTGCTGGTAGGCAGGTATCAACTGACTACACAGCAAGTCTCTGCAGAAGTCAATTTTTGCATCCTTCTCAGAAGCTTCTCTGCTGTTGCTTGGGCACATGAACCACCTAGTTGTGTATAGAATTTCTGGGCATTTATATCCTCCTCCCCACCCTCCTCAGGGCTCTTATGGCCATGAGATGTAGGTGCCACGTTTTCTGCCCCCTCTCCAATCAGATTTGTCAGCATCCCCTCCAGGATTTGAATGAGTGGAATGACATTCATCCCGTATTTCTGCCGACTGACAAATAAAGTTGCCTCCTAAAAGGGCCCGAGCAAACGGCACGTGCCATGCATGAGCTACCACTGGCTAATGTGAAAGTTACACTGGGGAATAGACCTGTTGGTCTTCTGAATTGAGAAATCGTTGACCGCCTTCCTCTGCTTATACAGGCGGTCTAACATATGGAGCACGGAGTTCCAACGAGTGGAAATATCGCCTATCAGGAGATGTTGGGGGAAGAGCATTTTGTTATTGCAGCTCAAGGAGGGCATGATTTGCACAGTTTGAGTGGCTGAAGTGCATGCACAGTTTTCTGGACATTTATAACAGCTCTTGCAGTTCAGTGGAAGACTTGAGGAACTAGGTAATAATGAGATTGAAGATGTGCGTCATTCAGAGCACATGGGTCAGCCCTCCCTGACGCAGCGCATGGTTCCTATCTACAGTAGCTGAGTAGATAGCCAGTGTTCGATTTCTTTTTAAATGACTCAGAGCTGACCAGGTGCAGAACTGCATGAAGACTGGAGGACCACTGTGAACTGTTTCTACTTTGGAGGGTGAGGAGAAGGTGGAGGATGAGGAGGCAGAGGAGGAAATTGGCGCAGAAATCCCAGCATTACAACACAGAGGCGACATTGCTATCACCTGGCCAAGTTGCTGGTGTGCCTAGGCCGGAACCAAATTTACCCAGTGGGCTGTGAACGACATATATTGTCCTTGACCATAGTTGCACTTCCATACATCAGTGCTGGTTTGAACTCTACCCTACACCGAGGGGCCCTAGGACTGGCCCACTGTCTGCACAACTTACATTTGCAGGGCTGGTACAGCTATTTTAAAGCTTTTGCACCATTGGATGAGTGCACGCATACTGTTGTCATTTAGCAATCACCTCTGTGATTGATTTCTGAAACAAGTGACGAGAAGTAGGAGGAGCATCAGGAGCTATAGACAACGTTGAAGTCGATGGGAAGGAACAACAGCTTCCTTCTGCCTTCTGCTGACGTTGGCGAGACCTGACTGCTGGAGAGGGGGTACAGGTCGGCGGTAGAATCAGGCTGTATGACTAAATGAGTTTCAAGGTTTTCCCACTCCACTTTATGCTGATGCTCCATGTGTTGATGCAGCATAAAAGCAGGTTCATAAAAGCAGAGGCAGGCATCACGCAGTGGTGGAGGGAAAATTTGGCAGTGTGGGAATTTTTCAGCAAATCGCTGGGGGACATTAGCGTGGCAGTATGCAGGATATATCGGCAGAAGGTGAGGCGCAGCCAGGGTGCTATTGTAGTGGGTTCCTCACAGGTAGTCTCCTGAGTAGCATATGGTGTACTCCTCCTGCATTTGGCTGCAGGTCTCCCACTACTTCCATCCTGCTGTCTCACAGGTATGCTTCCACCCTGCTGTCTCATGGTCACACTTCTACTCTGCTGTCTCATGGGCATGCTGCCACCCTCGCCCCCTGATGATGACAATGCCCCCTTCCTGCTGCCACGAGTGATTGACAAGATCGTCATTAATGCCACCCTCCCCTGTCTCTTGTGCATGTCCCTGACCTCTCGCAAAATGTGTTTCTGAAAGAAAGCCGAGGTACAGAGGATACACGATGCCACACAGACAACGGTTCTTTCCCAGCAGTTGAGTTTACTGAACAATGTAGTGAACAAGAAGCTGAGAATATAAAAAACAGATTGGTACACAGAGAATAAACCAACAGTAAATGTAACACTATCTAACAATAAACCAGTGACTGTGATTTTTTTCCCCAAAGTCCATAAAGCAGCCTAGCTGCACTTGAATGTTCCTGGACGAGCTCCTCATTGTGGTGCACCCTAAGTATTGTGCAATACTATTTGTAATCCACAGGGAAATGATGTCTGTCTCTTGTAACTAATCCTTACTCCAGCTCCCAGCATATAACACCCTATGAGCAGACAGAGAGATAGGAAGGTGTCAGTGTATGAGTCCCTTAGGGCTATGCATTAGCTTGCAGCCCGTACACCGCAATGTAACTGTACTTGGAGCGTTATTGTATTGTTATTGTCTAAGTGCCACTTCAACAGTGTGGTGCAATGTGACACTGCAAAGCCACACTCACAGTTTCTTGAGCAGGTTCTTGGTCCTTTTTCCTATTTTCTGGTCCACTCCAGAACTGGATCCTACAGACACGACACTCCTGGGGTCGTCGCTACAAACCTCCCCTTCGTGCTGTCGCGAGTCTCCACCGTGAGCCGATCCATTACCTTCCAGAATTAGCAGAGATGATCTCTTCTGGTTTCCAGCAGCACCATCCTGGTTGTTTGCGCACAGCACTGAACTTAGGTAAGTCTCTCCTCTGCCTTGGCTAATTAGGTTTTCTTAATACCCTTTTATCATTGGATAGTTACATTCAAGTCCTGTGCATGGTGACCATCACTCTTTTCAGTGTGGTCAGGTTATTTAGACTTTACCTAACTCCCATGATATGTTCATATATGCATATTAATGTATATTATGTTTACTTCATTATTGTTGGTTGGTGTGCGACACCAGTTTGGCATTTTTCTGTAACTTCCTTCCCCCCCCCCCCCCTTATAATGATTTACACTTTTTCTAAAAGTATTGTGTGAGCCCCAATTTTCTCTTGCCTTTTGTATTGCTTGGGAGCTTACACCGAGTCACCTGCGTATTGGCCCTTTGTATCGTCACAAACCTTTGTGTGGATATATTTTCCAAAAATGTTTTCGCTACATTAGGGTTTCCCATGGTTGCTTTTTTGTTTCAGCAGCACCAAGCACAGCCTCCGTCTGCTCACTTCCTGCTTCTAGAGGAACCTCTGCCCCTTACACAGGGAGAGTGTGATGCAATAAGTAATTTGCTAAGTGCAGTGTCAAACCTGCATATTTAGTTTGCTATAACACTTGTAAGGATCCAAAACAGCCCATAATTTAGCTATTTTCAAACTTTGCAAACTAAAAAGGTTATTAGGAGGTAGTTTAGGTAGGGCACACGCCTATATTTGGGTCACATGTACCAAGCACAATTAAATAAAACAATATATTTATTGGGTATAAAAAATCAACACAATTTGTGCAATGTGCAAAATATCATGTAAACATACTCAGGGACATAGGTTGTTGTAGAATGGGACACAAATAAATACTACAGCTATATGGCCATCAGTCCATAATATGGTGAAAATAAGGTTGTCCAATTATGTGTTCATGTATTTTCCACTATTAATATTAAATGGATATAAAGTTCATCATTACCCTCAAAAAAGCTCCAAAATGAATATATTAATCAGGATCCAAGTCCAAATATAGTGAGTCAAATTGAGAGTGCAGCAGACAACTGTATTGCCTACAATGTAGACCAGTGGAAGAAAGTTTGAGCGGCGTCCCGCTCTGTAGATAACAGCGGCGTCCCGCTGTTTAGAAGGCGATCGCTATTCCGCCCACAATCTGAGCAACAGACAGTCTTACCGTAGTCTGATGAATTGTACTTTATCTCCCACCTTCAGGTTAGATGGTACAGGTATCGGGAGTCTGCCCCAGTACAGTGTGTCCACGCCGGCGTCCTAAACCACGAGGACCGATGATGTCATGTCGGTATCTTTCCTGTGTCAGACGCCGTAATTCGCGCGGTGTATTAGTAAAGTGGTTGGAATGGCAGGTACCACGATGGATTACTTCAAATCTCAGATGGGCATATTCAGGGCCGTGGATCCAGCATATGGGGGTCAGTTTACCAGACGCGTTTCGGGGTATACTTGTTTCGCCCCTTCCTCAGTGGTACCTTAGGTTATTAGTATTCCTCTGATAGGCAGCTCCAATATAGACTTTTTTATCTTATTCATTGCTGCCATCTACTGACCAAAGTGAGATGTTGCAGTAATTATACAATTTACAACATAGCAGAGTAATACATTTAAGGTCCCTTGCCCCACATCCTTACATTTCCACCTGACTGTCATCATTGGTAGTTGCACACCTAGAGAAGTCTGCAGTGGACCTCTCCTCCAAGTCTGTGCTGGCCTGTAACTGCTGACTGTCCTCAAAAAGCTCATCCTCGCTGAAAAGCGGAGCAGAGTCAGAGGAATACCTTAGTTGGCTAGCAGAAGTAGCAGCAAAATTATAGAAACAGCTCCTGGGCCATGCCAACTAAATGTGGCGTCAGAGGAACCAACCGATTCCTGGCTATGTGTATCTATCGTCACCTGAGATGATGATGAAGTGCGAGTTAACCATTTCAGTTAAACTGGATTGTTGGCCAAAACAAAACCAATTATACCATTATACCGCCTGTTGAGACTAAGTCTGACACACAGTAAGTGTATGTATAACAGAACAGATTAAGTATTATTGCCGCAGCAGGTGAACAAGATGCACAGGGCGATTACACTAAGCTTGCACTGTCCATGCAGTCTCCCTATGCTATCCCTATGCTTTCCCTACAGTCTCAAAAAACTCTTCCCACAATCTCCCTGCAATGTTTCTGCACTGTTCTTGCACTTTTCCTCCATTTTCCTCCATTTTCCCTTTCCAATATTTTTTTTTAACTGCTTGACTGCTTGTAGCAACACTGTCCATAGATGAGTGCTTGTCATGTCTCTCCCTGAGCGTATCTCACAGTGAAATAGCGGAGACCGTGAGGTATTAGACTTTGTATAGGTCTGTGACATCACAGGGGATGGCTATCTGCAGTTTGTTTAGCTGCGCTGCATTATGGGTCAGTACAGTGTAGGGGGCAGAGTAGGACAAACAGTACACAGTACAGGGTATAAGGGGCCATAATACATCTTAGGGGGCATAAAACAGGGTATCAGACTGACTGATCTTGGCCAAGCTGGCCACCAGGATCCACAAAGCCACCAGATCTGGATCGAAGGTCTGTGGCACTGACAGGCAGGCAGTAGCAGCACTTAGAGGGTGCAGATTGAGTCATACAATGTTACTCAGAGGCGCTTCTGCTTCTCCTTGGGGATGGACTGAAGTGGCGGGTAGGTGCTCCTTCGTTTGCCATATCTGTCTCTGAAGTGCGACTGAAATAATTGGTAGAGTCACAATCCCTGCTCACTGCTGCTCTTCCAGTCAACTTAACACTTGGTGCAGCAGTGCAGAGCAGGAGGAGGAGAATGTCTCTCCTCCCCTGCATTTCATATGGTCCTCAGAGTCCGCACCGCCTTACAACTCATAGCTGACATTATAAAAAACTCACTGTGATACAGCAAAAAAGCGGCTGCACCCTGCAGGCGATAAATGAAAGGGGTGCTCACCCTACGAATCTCACCCTTGATTTGGAAAAGGAACCAGAAATAAATATATAATTAGGGGGCACACCCACTATTTGGAGTGAACTACTGATATGGTTCAATAGCATAAAAATTAATATAGAAATTTAATATAGAAATTTCATGGACACACATAGAACTTAATACACATAAGTGGTGACCCTGTAAAGGTTACATAGCACAAAACCTGTAAGGGTTAAATAGCACAAATCCTTGATAGTAACAATATGTAGCAATGTGTACCCTGGACACGGATGATATCAACTTAGAGTCCGGCTAACAACAATATTATTAAGCCCAAGCCTGTAGTAAAATTATAAAGTTCATCCATATAATTCCTTCATAAACTTTCATAAAACTCCATCGATGTAATCCTATTGAGGACAACGTTGAGGGTACAGATATATAGATATAAAGAGACCCATATAGAGAGCAATGAGGGAACCCTCTTGGTGAAAGTCACTTTGTGATCAAAACAAACTTCATGATCTAAATAAACTTCATCGCTCTTGTGGGAAGCATAACATATAAGACACGGACCTGCTCAGCCGAGATGCAGGCACTCCTCCGTTGAACCTTGCGGCAGTTGTAAGCAAAAAGTCTGTTCCACCTACCTCCCTTCTCGCGCGTCCCGCTCGCTCCTCTTGCTGAGAACGTTCCCCTGACACCAATGGCGTCCCACGTGGTGTCCATCTAGCGTGGTGTCCCACGTGACTTTACCGGGGTTAGAAGGCGCTTCATTACCGAGGATGGGAGGCGGTGGCCGCAGGGTCCTAAAGTCCTGTGTATTGGAATGTCTGTTTGGATGATAAAAATATCTATACATGTGCTTCTGGCCAGAAGATTTTATCACTCCACAAAAGCGATATTGCACACTGCCCAAGCGCGTTTGGGGTCAGCCACCTTCTTCAGTGGGTGGCAATACTGTGGATTGTACGTCTTTATAGCTGTTTAATTGATTGAGTATGCCATAAACTGTGGCAAAAACTTTATTGGAATGGATAAGGGTCCACGGGATTGGGATCCAAAATGTTTTTTCTCTGCAGCTTGAGCTTAATATAAACTATATACGGTCACCGCCATAATACATTGTACAATAAATTTATAAAAAATATACAATACATAAAGAAATGTGGAGATCTCCACATTTCTTTATGTATTATATATTTTTTATAAATTTATTGTACAATGTATTATGGCGGTGACCGTATATAGTTTATATTAAGCTCAAGCTGCAGAGAAAAAACATTTTGGATCCCAATCCCGTGGACCCTTATCCATTCCAATAAAGTTTTTGCCACAGTTTATGGCATACTCAATCAATTAAACAGCTATAAAAGACGTACAAATCCACAGTATTGCCACCCACTGAAGAAGGGGGCTGACCCCCGAAACGCGTTTGGGCAGTGTGCAATATCGCTTTTGTGGAGTGAAAAAATCTTCTGGCCAGAAGTACATGTATAGATATTTTTATCATCCAAACAGACATTCCAATACACAGGACTTTAGGACCCTGCGGCCACCGCCTCCCATCCTCGGTAATGAAGCGCCTTCTAACCCCGGTAAAGTCACGTGGGGCGCCACGCTAGATGGACACCACGTGGGACGCCATTGGTGTCAGGGGAACGTCTCAGCAAGAGGAGCGAGCGGGACGCGCGAGGAGGGAGGTAGGTGGAACAGACTTTTTGCTTACAACTGCCGCAAGGTTCAACGGAGGAGTGCCTGCATCTCGGCTGAGCAGGTCTGTGTCTTATATGTTATGCTTCCCACAAGAGCGATGAAGTTTGTTTAGATCATGAAGTTTGTTTTGATCACAAAGTGACTTTCACCAAGAGGGTTCCCTCATTGCTTTCTATATGGGTCTCTTTATATCTATATATCTGTACCCTCAACGTTGTCCTCAATAGGATTACATCGGTGGAGTTTTATGAAAGTTTATGAAGGAATTATATGGATGAACTTTATAATTTTACTACAGGCTTGGGCTTAATAATATTGTTGTTAGCCGGACTCTAAGTTGATATCATCCGTGTCCAGGGTACACAGTGCTACATATTGTTACTATCAAGGATTTGTGCTATTTTACCCTTACAGGTTTTGTGCTATTTTACCCTTACAGGGTCACCACTTATGTGTAATAAGTTCTATGTGTGTCCATGAAATTTCTATATTAAATTTCTATATTAATTTTTATGCTATTGAACCATATCAGTAGTTCACTCCAAATAGTGGGTGTGCCCCCTTATCATATATTTATTTCATAGCTGACATTGTTAAAGTCTGTTCTGGCTGCTGGCAACCCACCAACTCCCTACCTGTGGTGACTTGGTTACATGGAAGGGAGAAGAATTGTAAAAAAAAAATTGTCTTTCTGGTACATCATCTTCTGGACAGTGCCCTAGGCACTTGCCCTCAAGTTCCTAATTAGAAATGTGGCCCTAGCCCTCTGTGCACTTAATTACTCATTTGCATATGGATTAAAAGTACTTCTCCAGATGAAGCAACTGATCTCTAAGTGAAAGTTATCATTACCTTCAGCTGATCTAGACCCATAGGCATTGTGCTTGGTTTATCAGTGAATTTCCTGGTGACAGACTCCCTTTAATTAGCATTTCTGCACAGTACAACTCAGAGAGCTGGAGAAAAGTGAACTCTTAGGGCTGTTTCATACGAGTCCAGTGTGGGAATCATGCTCCGTGTCTGAGCGTGATCCTCCGTTCTGGACTTGCAGGAGTGCACAGCATTATTCTGATTTATAATGCTATGTACTTTTGCTTGATCTTATTGCTACAAGATCATACTGGCCGCTTTATGTCACTATGATTCTGTATCAGTAAGGTCAAGCAGAGGCACATAGCATTATAAATCAGTATAATGCAGTGCGCTCCTGCAAGACAAGCAGTGTCCAGAATGGAGAATGATGCTCACACATGGGGTGTGATTCCCACAATGGACTCGGTCATGTGAAACAGCCCTAAGGCCTCTTTCACACAGTCAGAGTTTGGTCAGTGATTTGCATCAGTGATTGTGATTTGTGAGCCAAAACCGGGTGCGAAAACACAGAACAGGTGCAAATCTTTCTATTATACCTTATGTCTGGAGTCACCATTTCTGGTTTTGGGTCACAATCACTGATGGAATACACTGACCAAACCCTAGCCAAAACACTGATATGTGAAAGAAGCCTTACTCAGCAAATCTGCTGCATATAGCAACATAGCAGAGCCCAGATAGCAAGTGAGGGACAGTGGAGTTAAATAGACAAAAATGGACAGGTAATGTGACTGTGGTGCATGCCAGTCGACTCCTCTGCCAGCATTGCTGAGGAGACCAGTACAGTCCCAATCAGCAGAGAAAGTTTACATTGCTGGGAAATGGAGTGGTAAGTTAATGACTACAGATATGGTACAGAACTGATGACAGGGAAAAGAATATCTTTGGCAAAAAAACAACGTGTAATATTTGAAAGTTCAAAAATAGAATGGATTCAAAGAGAAGCTTTTTCTAAGGCCAAGCATAGGATCAAAGACAATACTGGATAAGTAGCATAAGCTTGCAGGAATCAGTGGTCTGTAAACAGCATTTGTTGTACTGAGTAGGACAGACACCTAGCAACAGTGCTCTTCTTCTTCTGTAGATTGACAGTGCATGGGGTAGATTGACACAGGATTTATGTTTGGTTTTCTGCTTGTTCCTATCCTGTTCTTTTTAAAATCCCACCAAACAGTAGTTCCTATAGAGAGTAAAGCTGGTTAGTGGTCATACATTAGGTGATTCAGGTGGCTCCATTCTGAATAACTAGTTGCCTACCATTACTTTGTGAAGGTTGTCATTATGGATGAGGACACCATGGATGGAATTTATTAAGACTGGCATTTCATATGCCAATCTTAAACGGAAGTGTGCTCGAGTTCAGTGACTCTAGAAGCATACACCCCTTTATAAATTTGGTGCATCTCAAATTGAAATCTATCCCTGCAATGAGCAAGTGTAAATTTTCACTGTAATTTGCACCAAATTCTGGTGTGAGATAAAGTAAATCTGTTGTTCCATCATCACAAAATTGAAACCAATAATTTGATAAATCCCCAACCCTCCTCATAAGTTAAAACAAAAAATGTCCCACAGTTGGCAGATGTGGGAGGGAAGATGCACTTTCCCCAGTGTCATACTGCAATAGAGAGCCCGGCGCTGGCCGACACCCTTCCCCTTTATGCACCCTTGAAGGTCGCAGGCTGGTTTAGGGCTAAATCAGACAGTTGCCTGTGAAAGAGCCGGGTAGGGACACATCTCCTGTCCCTGCTGTTTACACTCATAGGTCACAAGCCACATGGATGAAAGTGTAACATATTTAAGAAGGTTTTAGAGATCTTCCTTGTGAACCACAGTGTACAATTAAATAGAATGTTGACCAAGGATCTGTCCAATTGCCAGCAGGGGTTAGGAAGTTTGTTTTTTCTACTTTATGGAGAATTGGATCTCTCCCATCTAGGGAGTAATTTTAGATTTCCTTTGGATCAAATTTTAGTTAAATGGGCAAGTCTTTTTTAACCAACTATGTAACACAGGAGATCAACCTTTTCACAGATATCTATGTTTAGTCTGTGTCTGTCACACTCTTGTGACAGGAAAAGGCACCGAAAATTGTCTTAATTAGTCCTAGAGGTGTGTAATTGTAGAAATACAGAAACTTTCCTTAGATAAACACCCATCATTATATTAAACCCTTTGTGCACCTTGATGTATGTGTCAAGCATTTTGGTATCAATGCAGATCAATCAGAATTTTTTTTCTTTCCTCCTTCCAAGAGACATATGAGAGCTTATTTAGTGCATAACAAGTTGTTGAATTGTCCATATTTTTTCCATTACTTTGTTCTCTATGCATTATAAGTATCTTTATATTTTAATTGTTCAGACATTTTTTTGGATACAAATAATGTTTATTTATTAGTTTTTCTTTTTATATGTAAATTGGGAAAAGAGGTGATTTGAATTTTTTAGATTTTTAAAAACAAAAATAAATTAAAAACACTTAGGGTACTTGTACATGTGATCCTTTGATTGTTGGTTTTTACTGTCGTTCCTTTTAAGCCCTGCAGTTTACTGCCATAGCAATGCATCAGAACCCTGTGATTTTGTGTAGAGCAGGCTCACTGGGATCAAAGCCTCTGTCTATCCTCTCATATGCCACCGTCTTTAATGACTGTGACACCTGAGGGGTTACATGACAGGTATCGGCATTTTCTACGATCCCGGTCTTTGCAGCCAGATGCCAGCTGTATTAAGCAGCAGGCAAACTGTACATATTGAACAGGCTCTGCTGCAGGCTGAGCCTGCTCCATACATTCCCTACATACATTGGGGACAGTTGGATGCTAATCTCTGTAAAGCGCTGTGGAATATAGTAGCGCTATAAATGCATAAAATAAATAATAAATAAATATCTGTTATTTTTTCATTAAGGAGTTAATGTTGTATTTGTATCTCATTTTAGTTATTTAACTCTAGAGAGAACAGTATTTCTAGGAAAAGAATATTAGGCAATTAGGCAATAAATCTCACTATCTTGATCTTGAAAATATTTTGAAAGCAAAAATGTACATTTCAACTGTAAAATGTATAAGGAAATATTGCTGGATGCCTCTTATAGCTAAAAAATGTTAGACTGACTGTACACGTGATAGCTTGTTTGGCCGCTTCAAGTGAATGGGAGCTGAGCTGCTGAGCTTCCATAGCTGAAAACAGTTGATCAGGTTGTGTGCCGGGTATCAGACCTCCATCAATACTATATTGATGAACAGAGCTTAGATCATCAGTGTTTAAAAGCTGGAATACCTCTTTACTGCTTCCTTATGAATGCAAGAATTTCAGCCTCCTATCAAAATATGGGTAATGGTAGTACTAGCCTTACGAAAAGCTTTCCCTACAACAGTACAACATTTTATTTTAAATATGCATTTTTCCATTCTGGTATAGTCATTGATGCTGGAGAAGTGAAGATCACTTTAAAGGTCTGTGCAGAGCTCATCCAACAGAAGTGTTTTATCCATTCTTCATTTGTTTAATTCCAAACGCAAACCTTTTAGAATGTCACCTCCCAACATCCCTTCAAAGGGAAGGCTTGAACTGGCCTGTTTACATAGACTGCAAATGTATTCAAGTCAGAGATGTTGGATTAAAGGAAGAAAGGAAAGTGAAATCAAAGACTCTAAACTGCACATGAAAGCCAATTGCTGCCAACCAATCTGTTCAACTTCCAACCATTTGCACTTTATGAATAAAGGTCAATCTAGCATTAGTAACCAAATGTTAATGTTTCTATGACAGTCTAAGCTGCTTTAAAAGCTGAGCTAGTGAGTGAAAGTGAGACTCTATGAAGGGGGGGGGGGGGTAACGGCTGTTTGGACACACCTAACCATCTATTCCCTAAGAGGAACCAATTATGTGCTGAGATAAAAGGTGTATTAACAAGATAAGCTAAAGCATGCACACGGAAATCCTATTCAGCTCATCCCCCCTGGGAGTTACATACAATGGCATTTGTTAATTAAGCCCCTTCTGCTAATTCTTTTATTGCAGATACTGATACATTTTTTTTATCATTATACCCATCTATATATGAAATGGTGGCCATGCACAGATTAATATTGACCAAATTCACCAATTTGGAGGGGAACCGGCGAACAGCAAAGCCCTGGTTGAAGTGGGTCACTGCTGCAGCCAGTAATTGGCCCAGAAGGTATTTCCAGCCAATTCATGTGTAATGAGCATGGACAAGGAAGTGGAGAGCAACACGGACCAGAGCAGCCAAACCAACAATGGCGGGGTGTTACTTATTTTTAACCCATTCTGGCATTTATTTCAATTTTTTTTATTGTTTTATCCTTCTTAAAATGTATTTACAAAAATATAACACTGTAAGAATTATCACAACAATATTGCATGTGCCGACTGTTTGTGTGTCAGTGTGTCTACAGCTTCTATGCAGACCTATGCATCCCCATAGTTACAGACTACAAATACACCTGTAACCTTTTGTTGACAGACTGCAAATTACTTTGTAGCTTGTCATTTCAAGATTACACCAACTGCATAGAGAACTTTTCCAGCATACCTAAACTGCTGAACCACATTTCAATTGGCTGCGAATAATTGGTTTGCTGCAACAAATACATAGCTTAATTTTTAGAACCAATGGAATAGTCTATTTATGGCTAATAGTTCTTTATGGTCAATGCAGTGAAAAAGGCACATGGTATACATAGACATTTTATGGCAGATCCCACAATTGTAATGAAATCGGTTTTCACTAGTGTTGATCGAGCACCAAAGTGCTCGGGTGCTCTGGTAGAACACTTTGGGATTCTTGGGTGCTCTACAGAGCACCCGAGTCCAATGGAAGTCAATGGGAGAACCTGAGCATTAAACCAGGCACCCCCTGCTCTGAAGAGGTTTTTTCTGTCACAGTTTATCATTCAGCTTTATAGCTGAGTGGTTAAGGTCGTTGCCAATAATGTAAAAGGTTGTGAGTTTAAATCCCAGCAGAAACTTTTCAGAAATAGAGGGTAAATTAGATTTAAATACACTGACTTTAGCATCACGCTCAAGCACACGTGGTATTCGGCCGAACACTGTGATGTGCTGAGCATCACGATGCTCGAGTCGAACACCAGTACGGCCGAGCATGCTCGCTTAACACTAGTCATCACTCTAAAGACTATGCTTCTCTGATGCCTCTGTTCAGATACAAAAATCATCTGACAGATTAGATTATAACCTAATTGTTTTTTTTTTTGGCAAAAGTTTCCTGGAAGCCACTTATCTCCCTTATTCTATAAGACTAAAGCTACAAATTCAGAATGGTCAAATGAGTTAATGTTCCATCAATAAACATAACCCCTGCATCTACTGTGAAAACATGTTAAAACATTTGACCACATCTGCTTAGGTAAAGTCTATGGCTAATTGGCTAAAGTTTTTTGTTTGTCAATCTTAGAGAAGGCTCAATTACAATCATGTATTTTAACATCATTAATAAACCAGACTTTCATTGATTTTGATTGTATGCTATGAAAACTCTTCAAAAATCTTAACAATACTCGGAATAGCCTTAATTACTGGTGCACAACCACTTGGTAACCATATCATCCTGTAACCCCTCAAGAACTCCACCAAAACATCATAAACCATTATGTTTGTGGACCATTTTATATTTTATTATAGACCTTTAACATTTAGGATGCAATTTTTTAGCCCCACCCCTACACTTATGCCAAAAAATGCAGTGGAAAACTATCAAATGCTACAGCCGAAGCCAACCTAAAGCAAGATATAAAGAAAACATAAAAAGCTAAATTAAAACTAACTGCTTTGGCTCATTTCTATCTGCAAAGTTTTTAAAATATTTCTGTGAAAATACGATATTTATGAAAGTGACTATTAATTTTGTATAAGGACATATAAAAGCAAAACTTATTTGAAATGCAATATGATAAACATCAATATGTAAGCATATGTATGAAAAATATCACATTTTCTAGCTTGTTTAACAATCCCATCTAAAAGAAGTTTGAGCCCAATAAATTGTGACAAAATACAAATTGCCTTTGTTCTTTTACATGTTGTTTATTTCTATAATCTATGTCTACTTTTCTTTTTCTCGTTTTCTATCTATATTTAGATTAAGAGAAAACATCTTAGCTGAACTTTTAACCCCTTTTTGCTTGAATCTTTATCTTGTGCTGTTTTAGTAGTACAATATTTAGATTTTCCCAATAAATTTATAATATAGAGATATATGACTCACCATGTACAGGGTCACATAAAATGTACACAAAGGTTGCACTTGTTATCACCAAAGAAAATCTACTTTTCAGACCTATAATTCTTGTTTCTTTTCATCAGAAACAAAAGTGAATTTGACCGTTTCATGCATGGGAAGAAATTGACACATTTGCTACAGAATCTTCAAAATCCCCCCTTCCCCACTTACCAAATGAAACTAATTGAAAGCAATAGCAAAAGCCACATCTGCAGGCTGATGTTTGTCCCTGCCTTTCACTTTCGGCTCTAGAAGCTGTTTTTATTCCATTGATCCCTGAATAGTCATGCCTGTCAGGAAGCCATATCAACCATTATCATTCTAATTTTACTGGCTTTCTTGGTCCCTAATCTAATTTGCAATGATGCTTAAGCATTTCGCAAGGCCGCAGCACTTTCTTCAGAATTTCAACAAGAGCATTAAACCCCCAATTTACATTAATGAAGTGCACATTTAGTTAGGGAAGAGGGTAAATGGAGGGTCCTTTAGACACAGTTTTGTTTCATGATAGCATTTTGTATATGTGTCTTTTTATGTAACTATGTAATCACACACACACTTTGTAAAAAATCGCCATATTTGAACACCTTTAACGTTTCATATTTCTGAGCAGAGCAGTGTTAGGGCTTGTTTTTTGTGGGGAATAGCTGTAATTCTTATTAGTTCACTTTTGGGGTAAATTAGAACTTTTGGTCAATTTTATTAAATTTTCCGGAGTTGAGCAAAAAAAAAAAGAAAAGCAGAAAAAAGAAATGTAGCCGTTTAGATTTTTTCCCACTATGGAATTCACCATGCAAAATAATACTTTTATATTTTAATAGTTCTAACATTTTTTTAACCTGACCATACAAATAGTTAATTTTTTTATTATTTATTTATTTTTTTTAATTATTTTTTTTTGTCCCCGTTATACCATAGACTGCAATAGTGTACTATTGCAGTCTATAGAGATCCTGTGAATTTGCCAATTAAGCCCATAGTAACAAGCAGTTTATAATGGCATGCCTGAGAGACTTCTCAAAGCCTATATTAAGCAGTGGACACCTGCTGCATATGGAGTGTGCTCAGCTCACGAGACCATTCCATACACCCCTCACACACCTCAGACAGATATTTTTATCTAGCACGAATTGATTAACACAGGAAACAGTTTGTTATGTACTCCGGTTAAATGATAAACAATAAAAACTACAGTAATGTTAATGTAGATATAGAGATAAATTATAGATGATAGATATAGAGAGATAGATAATAGATATATGATAGATACATGATAGATAATACATAGATAGATAGATAGATAGATAGATAGATAGATAGATAGATAGATAGATAATACTTAAAATACTGGACATTCAACAATTTCCTATGGACTGCAGCTACATTTGCATTGGAAGTTGCGACATAGTAAAAAGTCTAAAAATAACTAATAGCCAACCTCTTCTCATTCTCACTGTTCTGAAAATAATTTTACAGAAAAAGCTAGCAATAACCAAATAGAATTTTACAGAAAAAGCTAGCAATAACCAAATAGAATTTTTTGAATTAGCTGTAGCTTCTTCTATCCAAAATAAAGTTGCTACTTTTAATTCTAGAATACACATTCTAAAAGTTAATAGCGTTGTCTAGGATCATAAAAGCAAGATGCAAAATAGTCAATGGTATAAAATAGCAAAAGAAGAATTACTTACCTGTTAAACCCCCTCGTGCTAACAAATCAATTTTTCCTGAAATGGTTGTAAAAAAATATACTCACCTCATCCATTTGCTTGCGAAGAGGCCATTGCATCCATCTTGATTAAAGAAAACACACTAAATCAGGGGTCTCAAACTCAATTTACCTGGGGGCCGCAGGAGGCAAAGTCTGGGTGAGGCTGGGCCGCATAAGGGATTTCACAAAAAAACTGTTTTATTAACAGTTTTAATTATTTCTTCTGAACATGAAGTGTCCTAAACATGAATAGAACATTGAGTGAAGTTCCCCCTCTGGCTCCCTCCATGTTGTCACATTTCTCCCCCTCTGGCTCCCTCCATGTTGTCACATTTCTCCCCTTCTGGCTCCCTCCATCTTGTTACATTTCTCCCCCCCCCCCCCATCCATGTTATCATATTTCTCCCCTCCATGCCATCCATGTTGTGTTGTCACTCACACCACTGCCCTGAGCCCATGTGACCGTGTGTTGCCATGACGGTACTCGCAGGCTGGGCGGGCGGCGTGGCGCTGCAGCAGTACTACAGTAAGTCAGATGATTTTTTTTCATTCATTAATTTTTGCGCAGGCCGGCCGTTGGTGCGGGCCACAAAATATTGTACTGAGGGCCGCAAATGGCCCGCGGGCCGCGAGTTTGAGACCCCTACACTACATCTTGTGCAGTACTGTTTGACGTCACCACGACATCACACTGGCCGGGCGAGGTGATGAACATCAGTAATGACGTCACCGGGTCCAAGTTTTTTTGGTGCATTTTCTTCAATCAGGATGGCCACAATGGCCTCTCTGCGAGCAAATAGATGAGGTGAGTACATTTTTTTAAAATGCCAAATTAACCCCATGATGGGCTGATCCTCAGACGCCGTGATCAGCATTGAATGCAACATCTGAGGGGTGAAATTATGTTCCCTGTCATTGCGCCCGCTACATACATTGGAATGCGATTCTTGATAAAGTAATTTGTTTCTTTGTGAACTTCGGCAAAGCACCCGAATCGAATTTTGGAAAACTTCGCTCATCTCTAATGCGAAACGCTCATTCATTGATTGATCCTGTTGTTCGTGCAGGAACTGCAATCATAGTTCCTGGGAAGTAGAATGTGCTGTCTAAACAGCGATCTGCTGCCCAGAAACAACGATTCTGTATGAGGACGATCGCTATAGTGATCCCTCGTCCTAATACTCTGAAGGAGATCGTGGCATGTAAATGGAAGGTCTCCTTCAGTTAGCGAGCAGCCGTCGGGAAGGAATGGTTCCTTCCCTACAATCGGCTGCTCCATTGGCCCATGTTAACTTGCCTTAACAGGTAAGTAATGTCAAATTTGTTATCCTATTTCATTGCTTGCCTTTGTCCCAAATTTTGTGGTAAAAATACACAAATTTTCCAGCTGTTAAGCACATTCATCCTAGCTTATTTTTGTGGTATTTCGGGTTTTTATGCATCACATGTAAAGTGTTTGCATAATAACGTGACTTTCCAGCAATTTTTCTTTTAATTTCATATGGATCTATTTAGTTTTTGGTAGTGTTGGGCGCGAATATTCGAATCGTGAATTTTAATCGTGAATATCGCCACTTCGAGAATTCGTGAAGATTTAGAATATAGTGCTATATGTTCGTATTTGCGAATATTCTAGATTTATTTTTCCCCTGAACCCATGATACCTCCCTGTTTATTGCTTGTGGGCCAATGAGAATGCTGCAATGTCTTTGTCTGAGCTTAACAACATCCCTAGCAAACAATAGGAAAGTTGCCTACCCCTTTACTATATAAAAACCTCCCCAGCAGCCATTTTCTGAATTTTTTTTTTTCAGTTCTGATAGACAGCAGTGTCATTGCTGTGCTCTGTGCTTGGCTGTGTCACATTACATTAGATAGTTAGTTAGTTAGTTTATATATATATATATATATAATACAGATAGTTAGTGGGAGATAGTCAGTGTAGGTTAGACTGTCATATAGTGTAGCTGTCCATACATACATGCTACAGGCAAGGTCACAACAATACTTAGTGCACCAATCACTAATATGTAGTTAGCCCTGCTAAAATGTGAAGTTGCACGTATTGCTCAAAAATATGGGAATCATTAATTGCGATTTGCGCAATCGCAAATATATCGGACCACTCTATCTGCATATAAGGCTATTGTAATGTTCTGCCATGCCAACCATTTTCTCCAGTCTCAGGAAACTTCTAGCAGCTTGAAAAATGTAGCAATAGTGACCCATGCCTGTATTGCGCGAATATTACATTGCGATTTTCGCAATCAAGAAAATAATCGCGAGTTTATGGATTTGCGAATTTATGATGAATATTCGCCGAAATATTAGCAAAATATTGCAAATTCGAATATTGTCCCTGCCACTCATCACTAGTTTTAGGGACAGAATTATAGCATTTCAATACTATAAAGTGACAGATGCTGATAGAACAGTATTTGAATTTATGGAGTATGTTCACAGGGTCAGACTTTGTGGAACATTTCTCTGAGAATTTTGATGATAATCTGTTCAGAAGCTTAAACTGATTTCTTCCGCAGATTGGCGTACAGATTCACATAGATGTTAGGTTCAAAGAAAGACACTAAGATTCTACACCAAAACAGAACATGATTTGGCTTTAGCAATCCCCTACATGGTCATTACTTTTTCTGGACATGTAAATGGTGCAAAAATCCTCCATTCACCTGTGTTGCCAGTAGAATAGAAGTAAATTCTGTTGGGATTTAGGTGTGGGATCCCTATCTAATACAAAATGAACATGGTCATGCAGGAGAACAAGGGCAGCACAGTCCGTGATTCACTGATGTCTGAATTTGGCCTTATTCACACGTCAGTGATTCATGGATGTGTGCTGTACGTGTTCCTCACAGACAGCACACGTACACATTTATTTTAATATGTGTATTCACACATCTAACACAGACGCAATCCATGTTATATCCTTATTCCACTGACCATTTATAGAAGATGCTCTAAATATTCCTTTTTAGTTATGCAACACTGATGACACACTGAGAGCAAGAAACGGACACACGGACCAAACATGGATTATTCATGGAAATCTTCACAGATGAATCAATGACCATCTTATAATGGATTTCATCATGGACACAGATGTGTGAATAAGGCTTAAGGCTTTACTCCGCAGCGAAACACAGGGCAGGGATTGACACTTTTCAACCACATAGTATAACATGGGTCAGTCTTTTTCTGTATATGAACATGTCTGCCCCATAGAAGCCTGTGATTAATTTTTGTTCTGATCCACAAAGATTCTTAAGTGTTTTAGATTTGTAAAGAATAAGCTTTTAAGCTTCCTTCATACATATTTTTTACTCCATTTTTTTATTTTTTTTGTTACAAATATTGGGGCAGACATACTAAAATAGGTTTATGATGTTGTTTTAGAAAGTGGTGAAAGGAAGATGAGACACAATGTGCCATAGGGTGTTATACTATTAGAATGATATATAATTTTTTTATACCACCTTAAAGGAAGTTTGAATTGTCTGGGGATGTTGGCAAAACGTATTGCTAGAAACCGTGCTACCACACCTCACAACCAACTATATTGTGTTTGAATAATGGCTGAAAACATGTCATATTTATGTTGCCATTGCATAATTATTTATAATTTAAAAACGCCATAAAATGCAACATACATTGATATGGGTTTTTTCAAGCAGAGGCAAAAACTGATAAGGCATAATGGAAAGATTTTATCCTGTTCTATGTTTTTGACCAGAACCCTGGTTTTGGCTCACAAGCTGACTGTGTGAATAAGACCAAAGCTGGTTTCAGGTATTTTATGGCATTCTTTTGCACTTTTGCTGTAATAGTGGCTTTTTGTTCACTTGTTTTTGGGGTTTTTTTTTCTGGAAAATGCCAGCTTCAAAAATAAAGTCTATAGGAAATATGAAATGCAGAATACAAACACATTTTTTGCTCCTGGAATTTTTTTCTATTTGATGGCCTTTTTAGTGTCTTTGGAAAATGCAATGGCATTTTTTTGCAATATTTTTTTCTCTATAGGGAAAAAACACCATCCACACATTTAATTTGAAAAAAAGAAATAAAAAAAAGCCATAAAAAATATGGTATGGAAAAATCTTCAAGCTCTTTATGTAGGATTGCTAGTGGTCAAAAAACACCGCACTACGCCGACGGCCACGTCTTCTCTGCCTCCCTCAATCTCATCTCAATGATAGGCAGAGCTGAGGATTGTGGAGCGGTGGCTTAAAGCCGCTGCCTCGCAAAGACCCCTTCTCGGCACAGTGAAATTTTGGCGCCAAAATTCTGCTTAAAAAGCCGCCATGTGAACATCCTCTTAGGCCTCTTTCACACGGGCGTCATGTTTGACGCCCCGGATAAGAAGCGGGTGCGTTGCGGGAATATGCGCGTTTTTCCTGCGCGGGTGCAAACATTTGTAACGCGTTTTGCACGCGCGTGAGAAAAATCGCCATGTTTGGTACCCAACCCGAAGCCGGACTTCATCACTGAAGTCCGGTTTCAGGTCTTCTGGAGAATTGATTATTTTCCCTTATAACATGGTTATAAGGGGAAATAATAGCATTCTTAATAAAGAATGCATTGTAAAATGAAGTGGAAGGGGTTAAAAATAATAAAAGTTAACTTACCTTAGCCACTTGATCGCGTAGTTGCGATCTCTCCTCTCTTTCCCAGCATCAGCTAAGATCTAAAGGACCTGTGATGACGTCACATCACATGGTCCAATCACATGGTCCATCACCATGGTAAGATGGACCATGTGATTGGACCATGTGATGTGACGTCATCACAGGTCCTGTAGATCTTAGCTGATGCAGGGAAAAAGAGGAGAGATCGCAACTACGAGATCAAGTGGCTAAGGTAAGTTAACTTATTATTTTTAACCCCTTCATCGTCATTTTACTAAGCATTCTTTATTAAGAATGCTATTATTTCCCCTTATAACCATGTTATAAGGGAAAATAATAGAGATCGGGTCCCGTTGCTAAGCAACCATGCGGGAAAATCGCAACGCATCCGCACTTGCTTGCGGATGCTTGCGATTTTACCGCAGCCCCATTCACTTCTATGGGGCCTGCGTTGCGTGAAAAACGCACAATATAGAGCATGCTGCGATTTTCACGCAACGCAGAAGTGATGCGTGAAAATCACTGCTCATGTGCACAGCCCCATAGAAATGAATGGGTCCGGATTCAGTGCGGGTGCAATGCGTCCTCCTCACGCATTGCACCCGCGCGGAAAACTCGCCCGTGTGAAAGTGGCCTTAAGCTGCTAGCTATATACTTTTTTAGTGTTTTTGAAACATTTTACTGTTTTTGTGTTTTTTACCAGGCTTCAGATATTACATAAACTTTTATGGGAAATATTAAATGCAGTACACACTAGTTTTTTTTTTTTATACTTAAACATTTATACTTAGCATGCTCTGGGTATAATGTTTAGACCATCTTGACCAAAAACAAAGACCTAGGAGTATAACCAGACTGTGTAGGGCGCTTGGGATCTGGGCGTGCTGTGGTCATGTACTGTACAAGCAGCCTGCTCTTACTTAACTAATGTAGATGCCACTATATAGGCAGTCTGCATTGTTAATGGCTGCACCGAATCTACAATACAGAGCAGCCAAATCCTGTACAGTATGGTCTTCATTAGTTAAATAAGAGGCAGCTGCAGCCTAATTGGCCAAGCAGTACTCAACCTCAGAACCGATACGTCCTGAATGCACTTAGGGTATGGCCACATAGTAAGATCTCTGCATGCAGTTTTGGAAGCCAAAACCAGAAGTGTTACCTGTCCTTTCTCTCCTTTTATGATCCACTCCTGATTTTGGCTTCCAAAACTACATGTAGAGACTGTGTGGCCGTACCCTTACACAATTGGCCAGCCCTGCCGAAATCAGCAGGTTTGGCCAAATTTAGCCACCTAGGTGTGTTCAGACTTAGAATAAATGGTACAGATTCTCTGCAGCAGAATTGTGTGTGGAAAATATAAAGAGAAAACCCAAGGCAAAAAATGACCTATGCTTACAATTATCTGCAGCAAGTTTATTTTTGCTGTGTTAATTTATGCTGTAAGTTTTACCCATGGGTAAAACTACTTCTGACCATTATATCACCTGGATCTGGTATTTTTGTGGCAGTTTTCCCCTGTGCGTGTTGTATCTCTAGTTTGCAGTTCTCCCAGATCTGGTAGGTAGAGTAGCTCTAATCCACTGCGCAAAGTTTCCTGACCTATATGGATGTGAATTTAGCACTAGGGTTGACACACAAACTGTCTTGGCGGTCTTTCATGCTATGTTCCTGCTTACTACTTCCCCCTCCCCTCAACATAGACTTGTATTGGCATGTGTAATCTGGTCCTTTAGTTAACAGCTCCACCTTGGATGGTTTCAAGAGAAATTTAAAAGTTAAAAGCATTAAGCAAGAAGGTTTGGGAGAGGTAAACAGCTGATAACAGGAGAACTATACTTTTTTCTATGATATATTACAAAGTTTCTTATGGTCACTTGTATTATTGATTTGTGATAACTAAGTTATGTGAAAAGTTAAGGCCCCTTTACACTGCCCAATGCTCGGAAGGATTATTGTTGCTCCTTAGCAATAATCTGCCAGAGCAAAGGTGCCGCTTTTGTTTATCGAGTAATCGGGTAATAGGATTGTTGGTGCAGACCAACGTTTGCCGGCAGCAGATCGTGTTGTCTAAACAGCACTATGCTGCCGGAAAACAATGATTCTGTAAGGGGTTAAGCGATGGCATTAGCGATTTTTCCTCCCCATACTTTGGAGGGGATTTCTACATCAAATGCAGTGGGCTCCTCCACTGACGAGCAGGTGATTGCCAGGAAGAAAGAATTTGTCTGCTCAACTGAGCAGCATAAAGCAGCCTTTAGTGAGCATTTAAAGGGGTTATCCCATGACTAATGTAAAAAATGAAAATCAGACATCATATAATACATGACAGTCTCTTTCTAACAAAGCCAGAACCAGCCCTGTACCTCACATGGATCTAGAGAACTCCACATACATTGCTCTGTTAGATTTATATCAAGCTGAAAGCTCAAGGGGGGGTCTTTTCTCCCCATGACAGCTCAGGAGGCAGTTGAAGGATGAAACTGAGCATGTGAGGCCATCTCAGTGAGAAGGACAAATAAAAAAACAAATTACAGGTGGCGCTATACAGATTGTTATATATATATATATATATATATATATATATATATATAACAAAGTGGCTATGCTAAAGTTTTAATCACATGCAATTACAAAATAATTCAGATACATGTGGTGGTTTTTTGAAAACTGTAAAGTATTATTTGTGGGACAACCCCTTTAAGTTTAAAAAATGGGATAGCAAATTGGAAAACAAAGGGGTTTGGAATAAGATACGTTTCAGTTATACTTTGTGTATTAGCACAGCCTAAAGACACATTACAGATTAAAACATTTCCTCTCTTCCTATTGTATTTTGCTTCCTGTAGCTTGGAGAAGTCACAAATGCTGGGTGCTCTGAATACAAGTGAATTGAATAGCATTTACATACAAATGTAAATGACATGTATATTGAAAGATCTCTCATGCATTCCCTCTTAAAAAGTATTTACATGCTCACGTGTGTAGGACAATCAATATGGAGCATTATGGCAGAGCATATGCAAAAATCACTGAATTGGATCTCATTTGCTAAAAGAGCCAAATATGTTCATATTAGACAGATGATTACATATTGCTTTCCCTTTCTTAGAGAATATTTAATGGCTATTTAATTCAGAAGTGCTTACCGATCTTTGGGGTTCTATTCTTTAAGTTCTATTCCAATGTGGATGGATTTAATCAATGATCAGGCTTTTTTTTTTAATTTCCTAAGTGCAAAAGCTGCCACCCAGACCATTTATTAACATTTGCATAATAGCTTATACTACATTGCAGTGGCACCATTTTACATTAACTGCAGTATCAAGATCCATAATCTTGATTATTCATAAATGCAGCATGCATAGAAGGAAACAATGTAATATTTTAGTGTCTTTTTATATATTTCATGATGATCAGATATTATGGATTATGTCATGAAATAATGGCATATTTCTCCTCAATTCAAGTTCAATACACTGTATAAAGTGAAGATTCACCTTCAGTTTACCTATATTGATGTACTAAAGGGTTGCATAAATAGTTCTTCCCTAATGCATCTAGTATATAAAGTATAGTAATTAAGACTATTTTTCCATAGAAAAGTACATCAAAGAATAACTTCACAAGTGGCAGATTTGTTGCAGAAATTTCTGTACTTAAATATTTCTGAAACATATGTACGAATTTCTTGACCATTGGTTCTTGACAAACTAATTCTGGTTAAATTTGTACAACTCCCCCCCCCCCCCAAACACACACACAAACACTTATACACATATACACTTATACGCATACATTTATTATGTGTTTTGGACATTTTTTGCACTTGCACACTTTTATACTTTTGGCTTGGCTGAAAAAAGGTTGTGACTTGGTGAAAAAAGGAGGCATAGGTTAAAGGGGTTATCCAGGAAAATATATTTATGGCTTATCATCAGGATAAGTCATTAGTATCAGATCTGCAGGGGTGTGACACCCAGGACCCCCGCTGATCAGTGGTTAGAAAAGGTCTTGAAGGCTGCAGCCTCTTCCTAGGCTAGTGACATCACTGTTCATCAATCACATGGCCTAGTTGCAGCTAAGCCCCATTCAAGTCAATGGGGCTGAGCTGCAATACCAAGCACTGCCACTATACGATGTAAGGCGCTGTCCTTTGAAAGCTAATAGGAGCCTGCATTGCTCACCAGGAGCTGTCTGAACAGTTGATCAGCGGGGGTGCCAGGACTTCAACCCCTGCTGATGCGATAATGAATAAATTTGTTAAATTTTCTGCATGAAATACCAATGGATTTTTCAGTCTAAAGTCTAAAATCAATCATTATAGGTGTTTCCAACAGCATGTACGCTGTCAGGGGGACTGGATTATACTTGTGATTTTTTGAGGTGAGGTGAAGTTGCAATAATACATCGGGCTAAGGGCTCGTGCACATGGCTGTTGGTTAGTTGTTCCGGCCATGTGCACCCCGCATCACGGATGCAAACCTATTTACTTGAATGGGTCCATAATCCAGAAGATGCTGTGCGCTATGGAGTGCTTCTGTGGGGTTTCTTTCAGTGCCAACGCATGGCAAAAAAATCTATTTTTTTGTGGTGCGGATAGATCATGGACCCATTCAAGTTGAATGGGTCTGGATCCGTCTGCGGAATCCACGCGGATGTTCCCCGTTCATTGGGGACAGCAAATTGCTGTCCCTAATGCATGGAATGGCCAATCAATGGCCGTGTGCATGAGTCCTAAACCTGAAGCGCCATCCACAAAACATCTGTCCACAACTCAGTAAATGTAATTTTCTGGGCATGGCGCTAATCCTCTTAAAAATTGCACAAATGCATCAAAGATTTGACACGAATACCTACTCCACCAACAGAACAGCCAAAATCACTCCAAAATTCTGGCTCAGTGCCATTGATACTTTACCCCCTTAGTTTACACTTTGGGGGAGAGTTATCTCCCTACACCATTGTTATGGCATAAAGAAAGTTGCAAACAGCGTGTTTGCAATTTTTAAAAACCACTGCCACTGCCTCGCACTCTCTGAAAAGGGGGGATGGCAGGGCCCAATGTCTCAGCATATTTATCTTCTTTTATAACATTTTTAGTGTAAATGAAGACAGAAGTCTAAAGCAGCTATGAGCACTGCTAAATCTGAATTACATATTTGCAATACTTACTATATGAAAATTAAAGGCTATTTGCGCACATTTTTGATCATTGATGTGTTGGGCTCATCTACTAGAGACAAGATAGCTTCCACAGATGGGATCTGCACTAACAGACTTGTCTCTCCTGGGTCTACGCCTCCAAACATCAGGGCAGTGTAGGATCCAGCTATAGTATACTCTATTTAAAAGCTATGGGTATACGATTTGCATGGTCCAAACTGAGACAGCCACTCACTCATATATAGAATGTGTAACACCCCCGAGTGGTGTTACCACTCCTACACCCTGCTACTGTCCCTAATGGTCTAACATAAAGTCATCTATGCATTATGTTCCAGGTCCTCCACACTGTGCATTTCTAATGGTATGTAACTGTTCATGTAATTTGTCTGGTTCACCAGCAGGTGGCAGCAAACATGGCAGAGCTGTAATTAGATAGAATGGAACCTTCCATTCCATTCTAACCCCCCCCTCTTGAGAGAGGTGGGCAAGTCCTACTTCCTGCAGGAAGTGTGGGGAAGGAGTTCTAGGCAGTCTAGTTTACCCCCAGCTAGGGGAAGGGTGTGCAGGGGCACGTCTCTGCTGGACATGTCCACGCCAACCAGAGCACCTTAAAGTGAAGTGCAGCATACAGAAGAACCTGAGTTATACAGCCAGCCTGTCAGTACAGCGGATTCAGAGAGAAACAGATGCAGCAGAGTGGAGTTTGCCTGCCAGTTTCATGCTATAGCCTGCTGGAACCAATGCAAAGCCTGTAAGGGTACTTTCACATTCGCGGCATAGCTGTTCACCTGCCGGATCCGCCATGCCGCAAGTACCCGTGCACTGCCGTGCTGCCGCTCCATCCGACGGAGCGGCTGCACGGCAGTGCACGGGTACTTGCGGCATGGCGGATCTGGCAGGCTGTTCACCCGCCGGAACAGCCTGCCGGATAGCTATGCCGCAAATGTAAAAGTACCCTAAACCGTCTTGGAGAACGTTTACGCAAAGTAAAGCTGCCATTGAACTTCATCTCGAGGTCTTGACTCAAGTTATTCTTTTATCGCTCAATTATTCCCTGGGGTCCAGAGGAATCCAGGTAGGAGCACCATGACACACATAAAGAGACATTTTAGGCCGCACTATACCACTCGGTATTTGCTACACCTGGGACACGTTATATAGAGGGCCCTAGGGGGAGGCGCCCATTGCAAATGCAAAAGACAAAGTTAGACCAGCACCACCAAAAAATATGAAATAAAATACAGGGGCATGCTACCAGTGCTGTAATGCAATAGCAAACAAAAACTATAAGCAGAAGCACCCTGCTCCATGCACATAGACATGTAAACACAGGAATCATGGCTATATCTAATTGCGTAACTGTTATTTTAACTATATGAAAATGTTAAGCTCTTTGTGCACATTTTTTTGGAAGCCACCTTGTCACTGGTAGATGGCCCTGACACAGTTTTGATCAAAAATATCCAAAGATCTTCTAATTTTCATATAATAAGTATAGCAGATATGCAATTCAGATCTTGCCGTGTTTGCATGTATCTTTGTGCATGGAGATGGGTGCTGCTGCTTGTAGTGTTTGTTGCTTTTTCATTGCAGTCGTAGTAGCATGCCCCTGTACTTTATTTCATATTGTTTGGAGGTGCTGGTCTAACTTTGTTTTCTGCATACATTTCAGTCTGGTTTGTTGATGACTTTGGTTGCTGCTGAAAAAGATTTCTGTGTAGCACTGACTGAATTGCAAATAATGGGGTCGCATGCTACGGCTACAACTGTTGCTGGATTTTTGTGATTCTAGGGTCACGAAAGTGGCAACTTGTGGGTTGCGTTGTGACCCCATTCACTTTCATTATGTTGTTAGGCTGCAGTGCTAGACAGTGATCTTTGTCTTTTTGTCCACAAATTTCAGTTTTTACTTCATTGTCACTTGGTCTAGATTTTAATGATTATTTGTCTGAATATTGTCTCATAGTCATCTGTCACACTGACACCACACCACATTTTAATTTACTAAACACCACCAACACTGATCAAAAAAATTGTAAAGTGTAATAGTGAGGATTACATAAAATGTACTGTTTTAATGACACAATACACTTTAATTATTTTAATTATTGATCAGGCATCAATATGTAGAGTGGCAGCAGGAGGTTAATTAATCACTGCCTGAGCTGTACATCTTAAAGGGCGTACAATTTAATGAAATGGATAATGACGATAGTAAATAGATTGCAAGCACTACTCTACACATGAGATACTGATAAGAATCTGGAGAGATTAAGATATATTACTGGTAGATGATGGTTGCTTGGCTGAGCAGACTGAACATAATCCCAAATGAGAATCAGCTTTTTATCTACTCTTGGTATATGCGATAGAATAGTAAAAAAAAATATAGAATAGTATATTGACAGGTTGGATAAGTGCAATAGAAATTTTGGGACAGATATATTAATTTTAAAAGGAATAAGATTTATTCATTTTATACATTTTTTAAGATTTCAAGTTTAGACAGCATAAATTTAGGGGAGGCAATCAGAAGAGGGACCAAATTCAATACATGGGTGCACGGTGTGTGATTTGCATTCTTGCAAGACGTTAAACACTTTTTCTTATGCCAGATCAAGAATGTCTTATTTACTTAATGCTTTGTGCCAAATGCTGGTGCATACCTTTAATAAACCTGGTGCACTTTAGAAATCTACTATGTCACACCCCTTTACTAGACTCTTTTGCAAAAGTGTCCAGTGAGATGCAGAATGTATTTTAAACATAGTTATTAAATCTGCCCACTGTTCTAAAAAAGATTCTTAAAGTGAGTAAAAGCTTCCCACTGCCAAAAGTGAAACTTCGTATTGATTCGCTATTCACTTGTATAGTGCAGGTGTGGAGCATACCTCCAGACCTGTCAACTTCTATTCATTCAACACCAAGAAGTGAGTGTCAAACCCCTTGAAATCTCAAGGTGTTGTAGTCTGGTCTCAATGTTATCTTCTCTGCCTCTAGAAGGGTCACACAAATTAGATCTACGTGAGCCAAATCCACCAATTCCAGTGATTTTGGCCAGACATCTAATGTGGAAGGGGCCTCTTGACTCTCCCTGACAGCTAATATTGGGCGAGATAAGGATTGGCCACATTGGATTTTTCAATGTGGCCTATCCTGCTGTTCTCATGGGGTTAACCACTGCTAAATTTGTGAGGAAGCTGATTTCTTTCCTTTGCCCATTCACTGCATATGAGAGTAGTAGGCCAAACAATCACTTGGCCAACAGTTATCTTATGTGTATGGCAGCTTTAGGTTGCATGCTCTGTTGGCTTTTCACCACTTGTTCTTAACTCCTTTAATATCCCTTCAAAGTAAATGTAATAGCCCTCCCTTTCAATTACTAGTCTTCTGTTTCCTATACAGAGATGCAGAAAAATATTGACGGTATCAAGAAATGTGCGTTTCCTAAGATGCTCCTTGCACAATTTTTTAAATCAAAACCAAAATTGGAGATCAGAAATATAATAAAAGCGTTATACTTTTCAGCAGTTTTGGATTTTTATCCAGGTTTAGCCCATGGACTACTCTGTATTTACTTTTTTATTCATTTACTTCCCAAATACAAAATTGAGCAACTTTCTAAAAAGTCTTGATTAAAGATTTCATTCAGCACACTATGTGCTCTCCACATCAGCATTTGCGGAGCTGCTGCCGCGAACTCCCGGGTTTCGGCCCCGAAACATCAGGCCGCAGCTCCCCAAAAGATAGAGCATGTCCTATTCTTGTCCGCGCATTGCCGGTGTCCGTGTTTTGCGGATCCGTGGATCCTCAAAGCACATACGGACGTCTGAATGAGCCTTACAGGGGCTTGATTAGTGACGAGGGGGGTGACAGGGGGTGATCAGGGGGGTGACATGGGGTGATCAGGGGTTATCCAGGGGTTAATCAGGGGTTAATCAGTGACGGGGGGTGGTGGTGTGGTCATTGGTGCACTTACTTTAGCTGCCTGTGTCCTCTGGTGGTCCCAAGCAAAAGGGACCACCAGAAGAGCAGGCAGCAGGCATATCAGATGCTGTTTACAAAACAGCGTCTGATATGCGATTTTTTCTGACATCTACAGCCTGCCAGCGCATGATCAGCGCTGGCAGGCTGTAGTAAAACTTCCTCCAGACGCGATCCTGTGAACGCACGCGTTCATAGGAAATCTCGCTTCTCGCGAGATGACGCACTGGCGCGTCAAGGAGGAATAACCTGGCCACCCGCAGGATGCATCCCTGCGTTAGGCGGTCGGATAGTGGTTAAACATATGTCTTTTTTTTTCATGTCAAAGGGGCCATAGTCTTTAAAAGGATTTACTGTAATTTTTACCAGAAATGCTCATGTAGTTGCTTACACCATGTACATGTTCCTGATGGTTTTTAAAAAAAATAAAAAATTTGACTTTTCTGTCCCGTTTTCACCATGTAAAGAAATCTCTCTGATTTCTTTACATGCTGTATGTAGCATTTCTTGTTGCCATATCCAACCAAACCCATGATGCACTTCTTCTTTCTCTTCCATAACAACCACTAACAATGCCCAGCTAGTTTATAGTTCTTCCCACCCAGATAGTTACATAGACACTCCCCTATCACTGCCTTTGTTGCTGCTTTGACACGACCATGGACATAACATCACAGGAAATAACAAACAGCTGCATGGACATGGTCATGAGACCACAGTCCAAAATAGAAGATAGGAGCAATGAAGGTAAAAGAAATACATTACAAAGGTATAGCTGCCTTCATAAATTAATATTTTAAAGTATGTGGATGAAAATCAGAAAACCCATTTAAAGTAAATGTCCAATATTCTGTGTTGATTGATTTTTAAAATATATCTTTATAAGGTCCAGGGGCATCGCTAGGTCTTTTTATTCAGGGCATGGGCCCCAAATAAAACTGCCACTGTCCCGAACCTCGGGACCAGCAGCAATTGTGGTGCCCCCGCTCCACTCAGTGGCAGCGGGGCATCGGAGCACATAGGTCCCTGCCCGACACCTGTCACCGCCATAGGCTTCAGGCCTAGTAGGCCAGAAGCCTATGTGGTAGTAAAAGCCTGCCGCAGGCGTACGCGATGACATCATCACGCACGCACGCCCGGTGCAGGCGTGTGGGATGATGTCATCACGCTCCATAACGTTATGTGCCTGTGCCTGGGAGCAGGGCTTTGCTGTACGCACCTGCCGGACACAGGTAAGTATTTTTTTTGGTGTGTGTGTGTGTGTATGCGCACGCGTTCTAACTTTGGGGAGCATATTACTGCAGGGACAGAGGGGGCAAATGATTACATGGGGGTACATTACTTCACGGGGGCAGTGTGGGGGCAAATTACTTTATGGGGGAAGTGTGAGGGAACATAACTTCACAGATGCAGTGTGGGGGCAAATTACTTAATGTGGTGCAGTGTGGGGGCAAATTAGTTTATGTGGGCAAGTGTGGGGGAACATTACTTCATGGGGGCAGTGTGGGGGCAAATTACTTATTGGGGTGCAGTGTGGGGGCACATTACTTAATGGGGTTCAGTGTAGGGGCACATTACTTAATGGGGTTCAGTGTGGGGGCACATTACTTAATGGGATGCAGTGTGGGAGCACATTACTTAATGGGGTGTAGCGTAGGGGCACATTACTTCATGAGGGAAATTTAGGGGCACATTACTTAATGGGGTGCGGTGTGGGGGCACATTACTTAATGGGGTGCAGTGTGGGGGCACATTACTTAATGGGGTGCAGTGTGGGGGCACATTACTTCATGGGGCAGTTTGGCAGCACATTACTCAATGGGGTTCAGTTTGTGGGCAAATTACTTAATGGGGGGCAGTATGGGGTGCAGTATTACTAATGAGTGCATTCTAGAAGGGAATTACTATTGGTGGGACTATGAGGAGCACTATTACTATGTGGCGGTCTATCTATATGGCAGTTATTTTTCTTCAGGATAGTATTTGAGGATATCGGGGGGCACAGCGAGCAGCAGAAGAACACTGTGGGGACTCCAGGTTGGGGGATGATGACAGAAAAGTGAGGAAGCTAAGATATCTGTGTCACACTCTGGAGAGATGAGGCAGCTGAGAGACGTTGTCCAGACCAAATGAAGAAGATGATGACAAAGAAGATCTACTTCGGAGGAAACATCACCTGGGAGACACTGGATGTGACAGGTATGTGCCGCTGTATAGCAAGTACAGCAAAATGCAGTGTGTTTGTATGTGTGTGGGGGGACAGACGGACAGACTTAGAGAATTGGGCCATATTCATTAGGGCTTGTGCCCCGGATTTTTTTCGACCCTAGAAACACCCCTGGCCAGGGCACTGTTTTAATTATATAAAGTTACAAAGTTACTGCCTCAACATAGGGTTTAACAATACAATTCTGACTGTTGGCAGCTACCACTAGGGGGAGCTTAGGAGCTAACTGTGTATTGTTCATACATTAAACACAATAATAAAATAGTATGCAATAAACTCAAGCACTCTCTAGTCTAGACTTCAGGCAGACAGAATTTTATTATTTAGCTGCATATCTAGTCAGGCTATTTGGAGGTCTATATGAGAAAATCTGAACTATGACCCTTATAAAGAAATGTTAAGAAAGTAATTAGCAGAAAAGAGCAGAACATTGTGTTTAATTGTGGGCGTTCTAAAAAAAAAATGCATGTGCAGTGAATGTGATATTACAAATGTACAGGATTTGGCCCTAAATCTGAGTGCTAAAAAAGTAGTCCTAATTCAAAATACACAATAAAAAACAGATCAGATGACTATGTCTGTTGAGATCACTATGATAGCCTTCTAAATATTACTCAGTTTGAACACATAGGCAGCATATTGAGAAGCATAATGGTCTATGAATATGTTCTTTGTTATATAAGAGCCATCAAAGGTCTTGTTTATTAAGCCACAGGAACAGAATGGAAGACCCATCGTTTTGGGTGGTATGACAGATAAGTAATACGATTTCAGCCTCAGTGGAGAAGATATGGTGGTCTGAAAATTCAGTGCTAAAGTAAAGGGGTTTGAGGACTTCTGACTTGAATTATACAAAAGGAACAAATAAAAAAATGTTATAGATTCATCTATTTGCTCTTCTCTGACCCTTTCTTCTGCTCCTCTTCACAGTAACTACCCTGGGAAAGGCACAATGCTTTCTCCTGTCACAATATTGAGAAAAATTGAATTGGGGAAGAAAGACCACCAGATGCTTTATTGTCTTAGACGTTTCCACATAATTAGCTGGGAATAAAGATCCTCTGCATGGTTCCTTTGCATTGAATGAACTTGGATATTGCAACACAGCAGTGCGTTTTATGATTCATGCTCTGTTATCCACTGCCTTTTCGCAAACTGCCAGCTACTTTATCACTGCCGGCCAAGACCGGGCCCACAACTTAAAATGCAACAATGCAAAGTTAACTGTGCGTGACAGATGTCCGTGAAATTGTTTAACACACACTCACTCACATATACATATAGAACACAAAGCTGTCTTTTATTGCATTTTATTGGCCTCCCGCTAGGAGCCGTATTCCTAGTACATGTAAATAAAACTTAAACACCCCGGTAAATCAATTCATTGTTCTCAATATATCAATGCAACTTTGTGTTAGTTGAATAATAAATGTATATATACAGATTTGGAAAGGAGAGAAGAAGAGGTGTGGCACCATTTTTATTCTCCTAGGTTTTGTAGAAGATATTGAAAGTGCAACTGCCCAGTCTTGTAGATTTTGGTATTGATAATATCCCTATTTTTCTGTACATCAGTTTATAGTCTTGTCCTCATATAATTATATCAGATTTTTTAAATACTCATACAATAATTTAAAAACTCTTTTGCACTTAAATTTGAAAATTTAAATTTTTCAAGTAATCAACTAACGATGGGGAATGCTGTACTGTATGCTTCTCCTACAACTAAGCCATATATTGTATAAAAATCATGGGGAGAAACCATTGATCTTTAGAAGAAGCCCATTCTACTATTTAATGGAGGTTTGACATGGTTGGCTTTATTTTGGCCACCTCTTTTTATGGGCAGCTCAGGTCTTTGGAAATGCTATATTTTTAGAATGTTTGTTAGGGTATATTTTAGGTATTATGTCCTGGTCTGAGGACCTTACTGTCAGATGAAACCAATCCCAAGGGTCACAATAAAACACAAATAAAAATCAAAAGTATATGACATAAATGTTTGATAAATGTCGGTTGCACTTCTTGGACTCCCACCTATTGTGCGAATAGAGGTCCTCTCCTCTATTAGCACTTCAGAAAGAAATTAGTGGTAATCGGATTCTGCGGACGGCCTGCATGGTGAATGGACATCTTAGATGATTAAATAAAAACAACATTAAATTAAGTATGATAAACTATGACATTTTAAAATTAATAGTTACAATTATCACACTTGCTTTGTCAGAAAATGGGCTTCACTGCATTGATATTATACTGAAGCACGCTTATATTAGGCGAATTTCAGGTGCAGATGGCTATCTGAGACTACTCCCTGCTCGTGCCAGGTCTAAAATTGTGGGCGTGGGCAGGCGAAGGGGGAGAGGCCGGCAGGCATGTCTCATTCATCATTTTCTACGCCAAATTGTCCAGATGTAAGACAGCAAGGAAGCTGTCCTACATTTAGAACTGGCGCTGGATGTGCTGAAGTTATGGAGAAGCCAGTGCCTCTTCATAACTTCGGCGGACCACCCCCCCCCCCCCCCAGCTAAGGGGCTTTATTAAGACTGGCGTCTAAAACGCCGGTCTTAATAAATGTACCCCTTTTTGTCTGAAAACAAGTGTGAATAACAGTAACATTCATTTTTACATATAACACCAATAATATAAAGTTAAATAAATTAATGTTCACAAATCACAATGTAAAGTGATTGCAATATAAAATACAGTATTGAAGACAACTTCGGTGCTGATGTTGAGAAAATAATCATTTTATTTTTCCATCAAGCGGACAGTACAGAATTTATCTACCTCCTCTTATGATAAGCTCATTTACAATGGTGATAGACTGTATATTTATTTAATATGTATTGACAGGGTTGAACCATCTACATTTTAGTAAACCTAGTTGTCGGGTAAATGACAGACAAATTGTCTTCTTTCTTTATCAGAGAAAAACCTAATGACTTCTTGTAAAAGTGTTGACTCTTCACTGGATGAATATAAAGCACCTCGGCAGGGTGCCAATTAAATACTATGGCGAGGTTGTCTGACTCCCTGTCTGTGCATGCCTGTGGTAGGGCGTTTCTATGTTTGTATGTGCCCTGTAAGCACATACTGTGGGTGGCCTGACCAACATTTTGGTGGTTGTCTTATTCCTACCCCTTTTACTACGACCCTGGTCAGGCTACTTTTATTCCTCTGACAGCTTCATGTAGCACAAAACATGGACTAATGCATGCCATGAAATTGGCAACAAAGCCAAGCAAAAGAAGGAACAATCCCCTGTCAGGATGTGATCACAATATGGCTGATTGGATCTGGAAGCAGATGCCAGCAGCGGATATTGTTTGAATGACTGAAAAGACATGACCCCCAAAAGGACAGAAGAAAACGAGGCCCTCCTCATGAACCAAAGGGGGAGGGAAGGAGAGGTGAAACCAATGAATAAATCAGACTGTAAGGACCAGGGAATAAAAGGAAATGCTAAAGAGAACTTTTATGAGGCAAAAGAGGGCAGTCCAGTCTGTAATAGCGCTACCTCCCTAGCTTGAGGAACATTTTCACAGACAATAACTTCTTAACAGATGGGAGCTTCAGTTAAAGCGAAAAGTACTCTGTTTTCTACACTTTTGTATCCCTGTTTGTTTAGTCTGCTCACAGTGAGGACAGGTGTCTGAAGAAAGCATCTACCACGGGTTAAAAGTTGCTTTGGTAAAAGAGATGCCTCAAGTAACGTCAGATAGACAGAGGTAATTTCTTAAAATATCTATTTTATCCACAACCTGGAAACCTAGTAACATCTGAAATGTCACTGGTTTCTTAACTCTGCAGGTAAATGACATAGATAGCATTGTAAAATATAGTAGATTGTGCCTAAAAATTACATGATAATTGATTTTAAGCCCTAAAATACAACTTCCTCTTAAATGATTCACTGGAATGTGTAGTGCAAATGTAAGAAATTAGTTAAATAGATATTGATATTTTATATTTTTGTGCAAAATTTTAAATAAGATTTGACATTTTGGTCAAGTTAGGCTGGGTTCACATTACCGTTTTATTTTCCATTCTTTTAATCAGAGCCTTATAAGATACTGTACATGACACAAATGAAGGTTAGCATGGGGAATCATTGTGCATGATTTGCCAAACATTTACAGTCACACTGGTACAGCGATTTACAATACTCTTCTGCAATGTACATCTTGTCTAAGCAAGAGTACATAGTTTGACAGCAACAGTGAATTTGGAACACATTTGTAACAAATTAGGCGACATCTTAAAGGGAGTCTGTCGGCACTTAACTTCAGACAATGCTAAACTGCTGCTAACCGCAGATAGGGGCTTGGAAGAGTAACCCTGGTGAAATGTTTTCATCAGGAAAAGTGTGAATATGAAGTTTTATTCTGCCATATTTTACTCCAGGACATCACTTCCCTGTGATGTGATCTCTAAGTTGAGCTACTTAACTGCCCCTAACCTCTGAGTGACAGATGTAGCATCCAACCAGTAGACCAATTCAGCTGTCACTCAAAGCAGAGGAGAGGGGATGTGAAACTGCTCAATGTAGAGACCACTTCACTGTGAAATTCTGCATTCAATGCACTTGATGAGGCAGAATCTGGCTGAAAAAAACTTTATATTCACATTAGGCCTCATGCACACGACCGAATGGCTTTTTCAGTATTTTGCGGGCCGCAAAAAATGGATCAGAAAGTATACGGATGACGTCCGTGTGCATTCCATTTTTTGCGGAACAGAACAGCTGGCCCCTGATAGAACAGTACTATCCTTGTCCGTTATGCGGACAATAATAGGACATGTTCTATCTTTGAACGGAACGTAAAAACAGAAATACGGAAACGGAAGGCATACAGAGTACCTTTAGTTTTTTTTTGTGGATCCATTGAAATGAATGGTTCCGTATATGGTCCGTATACGGAACACAAAAAACGTAACGTAAACGAAATGAAAAAACGTTTGTGTGCATGAGCCCTAACTCCTGATTATAAAAACTTCACAAATGTTCAGCTCTGTCCAGCTCCTACCTACTGCTGGCAACAGTTTTGCTAGGTCAAAACTGCTGATAGACTCCCTTTAACCCTCAGTTCACACTTGCGCGTTTTACAGCGCGTTCGAACGCGCTGTAAAACGCATAGCCGATGCAAACCAATGCTTTCCTATGGGACTGGTTCACATTTTCGCGTTTTACAGCGCGTTCGAACGTGCTGAAAAATGCCCGACGCATAAACAAGTACTTGAACTTTTTTTGGGGCATTTGTCGCGCGTTTTGGCCCATAGACTTCAATGGTAACACGCAACGCTTGTATTTTGCGCGTTTTTGACACTGAAAACGCGCGTTCGAACGCGCGTTTATGACTTTGCAACAGGCTGGAAAGGCCAAACCCCAGGTGCTAGGCACAGTTTGGAGAGAAGCCAACACTGCAGTCAATCACACAAACGCGCGTAAAATGCGCGTTTACTATTGCCAAAAACGCACACAGAAACGCGCGTAAAACGCGTGACAAAATGCGCGACAGAAAGCGCGTCTCAGAAACGCTCAGGTCTGAACCCAGCGTAAATGAAAAAAATGGAGCATATTAAAAAAAACTGTGCCCAAAATCTCTGAAAGCACAATTCTACTATTGCTATGGTTTGCTTCTCATAATCTGAAGGCAAACATAAAACACTAAGGAGCAACTGTAATAATTTTAAATAGCATTTTCAAAAAACATAGTGTAATGCCTTGAAAAAATTCTGGAATTTCCATTGTATCTTGAAGTTAAATGAAGATAAATGAAAATAAAACCAAAATGTTTATACTATGGTTATGGTAAAATATCTACTTTATTTTTTCCTAAATTTCTAGATAAGAGTACCAGAGAGTCCTGCACTAGAGCATTTGTAGAAGATAATTCTGTTTGGCAATGGCTTTGGCTATCCACTTATAACCATCCCTTGTGATGTCACCGCCCTTTAACCTTTTCATGACCAGGCCCAAAAAGGCCTGAATGTCCATGCAATTTATTGTGATTTTGTGCACCCGGTGGTTTAGTGACCGTAGCTTTTTTATTTGTCTGACTCCAAAAATAATTTTTGCGAATTTTTTTTTTACCTGACATATAGGACTTTTTATTAGAGTGTTTTTTTAGATCTTTTTTTATTTTTTTTCAGTTTAATTTGGAGGAAAACCACTAATTATTATTAAAAAGTAATTTTTTTTAATAATAGCTTTTTATTTCTTAACTATTAAAACTGACACAAAAATTAATTATTGCAATAGGTTCCTAATTTTGTGACGATCTTATATATAAGGGTGGGTTCACACTAGAGTTAGGGATTCCGTTATTGCTTTCCGTTATACCATGGTTATAACGGAATGCCCAGACAGAATGCAAAACGGAAGCCTTTAAATGGCATTCCGTTTGCTTTCTGTCATAATACAAGTCTATGGGAAAGCATAACGGATCCGTCTGGGTCCCGTTATGCAAGACGGAAAACAAAGTCCTGTCCACATTCCATCATAATAGAATTCCGTCATAATAGAAGTTTATGGGCAAAAGAACGGATTCGTCCTTCCGTTTTATGGATTCTATTATTTTCCGTTATAACCGCCTTACAACGGAAAGCCATAACGGAAACCATAACGCTAGTGTGAACCCACCCTAACATGTATAGGTTTGAGAGAACAGGGCGACTATGGTGACGATTTCTGTTAGCGACAGGATTTTTTAAATTTTTAAAAAAAATGTATTTGTATTTTTTATTATTATTATTTTTTTTTACTTATATTTAAATTTTTTTTTTTTTTGGAAATAAACTGTCCCCCAGTAGGTCAATAAAAGACCTATGGAGGACACTGACTTTTTTATTGTAACTTTTGTTTTCACTAGGAGCCCAAGTTATAGAGGAAAATAGCCCCCTGTGGGGACATTACACACAGGCAGAGCTGATCAGGGTCTCCTTAGACCCTGCAGCTCTGCTCCTGCCCCTGCTCTAGACCCCCCCCCCCGGCAGTCACGTGACTGCCGCTTCCTGTTCCCTCTACTGTGTGCTCCTTCAGCGTTCTCCTGCGAGCACATGAGAAGGCAGAAGCGGTAATAAACCACTCCTGTCTGCTCCTCAGGGTTCCCGCTGAGTCTGTCAGCCAGGACCCGACCTGCTCCTGCTAGATTGCATGAAATGGAGCTTTAATCCCAGCGCAGATCAGAGCTGGGATTAAAGCACTGCCGACACGTTTATATATGTGCTAGCTGCACGGGGCAAGTGCAGTTAGCATGTATATAGCCGTATGGCAGTCGGGAAGGGGTTAAAACCCTCATCTCGCGTGGCCTCTGTTATTTCACTGTGAGCTGAGTATAGGGAGAGGCATGGAAGCTCTGTTGCGCTAGGGATGGTAGTGGATTTTAGGGATTTTAGTCTAATTTTACTGTTACTGGCAAGTCCACCTTGTTTAACATAGTAACATAGTAACATAGTACATAAGGCCGAAAAAAGATATCTGTCCATCCAGTTCGGCCTGTCATCCTGCTAGCTGATCCAGAGGAAGGCAAAAAAAAAAAAAAAAAAACCTGTGAGGTAGAAGCCAATTTTCCCCACTTAAGGGGAGTAAAAAATTCCTTCCCGACTCCATTCAGGCAATCAGAAGTACTCCCTGGATCAACGACCCATCTCTAGTAGCTATAGCCTGTAATATTATTACACTCCAGAAATACATCCAGTACCCTCTTGAATTCCTTTATTGTACTCCCCATCACCACCTCCTCAGGCAGAGAGTTCCATAGTCTCACTGCTCTTACCGTGAAGAATCCTTTTCTATGTTTGTGTACAAACCTTCTTTCCTCCAGACGCAGAGGATATCCCCTCGTCACAGTGACAGTCCTGGGGATAAATAGATGATGGGAGAGATCTCTGTACTGACCCCTGATATATTTATGTATAGTTATTAGATCTCCCCTCAGTCGTATTTTTTCTAAAGTAAATAACCCTAATTTTGATAATTTTTCAGGGTACTGTAGTTGCCCCATTCTAGTTATTACTTTACTTGCCCTCCTCTGAACCCTCTCCAGCTCTGCTACGTCCGCCTTGTTCACAGGAGCCCAGAACTGTACACAGTACTCCATGTGTGGTCTGACTAGTGATTTGTAAAGTGGTAGGACTATGTTCTCATCACGGGCGTCTATGCCCCTTTTGATGCAACCCATTATCTTATTGGCCTTGGCAGTAGCTGCCTGACACTGGTTTTTGCAGCTTAGTTTGCTGTTTATTAAAATTCCTAGATCCTGTGACGAGGGGACATCCTCTGCAACTGGAGGAAAGAAGGTTTGTACACAAACATAGAAAAGGATTCTTCATGGTAAGAGCAGTGAGACTATGGAACTCTCTGCCTGAGAAGGTGGTGATGGTGAGTACAATAAAGGAATTCCAGAGGGGACTGGATGTATGTCTGGAGTGTAATAATATTACAGGCTATAGCTATTAGAGAGGGCTCGTTGATCCAGGGAGTTATTCTGATTGCCTGATTGGAGTCGGGAGGGAATTTTTTTCCCCTTAAGTGGGGAAAATTGGCTTCTGCCTCACAGTTTTTTTTTGCCTTCCTCTGGATCAACGTGTAGTAAACAGGCCGAACTGGATGGACAAATGTCTTTTTTCGGTCTTATATACTATGTTACTATGTTACTTTTCCATGTCAGTGTTACCGAGTGTTTTACCATTTAGTATGTACGGGTGACTTGCATTATTCCTTCCCATGTGCATAACTTTACATTTGTCAGTGTTAAACCTCATCTGCCACTTATCTGCCCAAGCCTCCAATCTATCCAGATCCCTCTGTAGCAGTATATTGTCCTAATCAGTGTTAATTACTTTATACAGTTTAGTGTCATCTGCAAAAATTTATATTTTACTATGCAAGCCTTCTACAAGATCATTGATAAATATATTGAAAAGAATAGGGCCCAGTACTGACCCCTGAGGTACCCCACTATTGACAGTTGCCCAATCTGAGTGTGTACCGTTAATAACCACCCTCTGTTTTCTGTCACTCAGCCAGTTACTTACCCACTTACAGAAATTTTCTCCCAGTCCGAGCATCCTCATTTTATATACTACTAACCTTTTATGTGGTACAGTATCAAATGCTTTGGAGAAGTCCAGATATACGACATCCATTGATTCGCTGCTGTCAAGTCTAGAACTTACCTCCTCATAGAAACTGATTTGTTTGGCATGACTGATCCCTCATGAAACCATGCTGATATGGCGTTATTGCTTATTTCCTTTGAGATCCTCTAAGATAGCCTCTCTCAGAAAACCTTTAAACAGTTTCCCCACAACAGATGTTAAACTTACTGGCCTATAATTTCAGGGCTCTGTTTTTGGACCCTTTTTTAATATTGGCACCACATTTGCTATGCGCCAATCCTGTGGAACATTCCCTGTCAGTATAGAGTCCGCAAATCTCAGAAATAAGGGTCTGGCTATGACATTACTTAATTCCCTTAGGATATGGGCATGTATGCCATCCGGTCCTGGCGATTTGTCTATTTTAATCTTTTTAAGTTGCTGTTGTACTTCTTCTTGGGTCAGACAGGACACTTTTAATGGGGGATTTATTTTTACATTCAGCATTTCATCTGACAGTTTATTTTCCTCAGTGAATACATTGGAGAAAAAAATATTTAACAGCTTTGCTTTCTTCTCGTCACTCTCTGCAACTCCCCCTTCATTACTCTTTAAAGGGCTGACACCTTCAGATTTATACTTTTTAACATTTATATAATTGAAGAAAATTTTAGGGTTAGTTTTACTCTCTTTGGCAATTAATCTCTCGGTCTTTAGTTTGGCCGCTTTTATTTGTTTTTTACATGTTCTATTTTTTTCCTTATAGTTTTTCAGTGCTTCCTCACTTCCCTCCTATTTTAGTGATTTATATGCTTTCTTTTTGTCATTTATTGCTATCTTTACATTTCTATTTATCCACATTGGTTTCTTTTTGTTCCTTAACCTTTTATTCCCATACGGTATGTACCTCTCACAATGAGAATTTAGGATGCTTTTAAAGATATCCCATTTTTTGGCTGTATTTTTTTTTTTAGGACTTTGTCCCAGTTACTTAGGCCTATGGCCTCGCTTAGTTGGCTAAATTTAGCTTTTTTGAAGTTTGGTATTTTTGTTCCTCCCTGTAAAAATGCTCTTTTGAATGATAATTGGAAGGTTATTACTTTATGGTCACTATTTCCCAGGTGTCCCCCAATTTGCACATCTGTTGTTCTGTCAGGTCTATTAGTTAGTATGGCTGTCCCTCTAGTCGGTTCCTGAACCAGTTGGGAAAGGTAATTGTCTTTGGTTATTGCCAAGAACCTGTTTCCTTTATGGGATGTACAGCTTTCAGTTTCCCAGTCCATATCAGGGTAGTTAAAGTCCCCCATAATAAATACCTCATTATGATTTGTGGCCTTGTCTATCTCATTTAGTAATAGATTTTCTGTGGACTTTGGTATATTAGGTGGTTTATAGTAAACTCCTATTAGTAATTTATTATTGTTTTTGGCTTCATGTATCTCTACCCACAGTGACTTCACATGTTCATGTCCCTCACTTATATCTTCTCGGACTGTGGGCTTTAGATAGGACTTTACATAAAGGCAGACCCCTCCCCCTCTCCGGTTTTGACGATCCTTTCTAAACAGACTGTAACCCTGTACATTAACTGCCCAGTCATAGCTGTCATCCAGCCATGTCTCAGTTATTCCCACTATATCATAGTCCTCCTCACACATCAATAATTCCAGTTCACCAGTCTTGTTAGTCAGGCTTCTGGCATTAGTATACATACAATTAAGAGTTTTTTGTATATTTTTAACCCTACACCTTTCCTTCTGAACTGTTTTAGTCCCTCCTTCCATTCCTCCCACAGTCCCCAGTTTATTAGATAAACAATTCTATTAGGCCTTGATTCTTAAATTTGGATGAATAACCTGTCTTGTTCTACTGTTATTGGGTATCCAGCTTTTTTAATAGATAAACAATTCTATTATGCATTGATTCTCAAATTGGGTTGAATAACTTGTCTAATTCTACTGTTATTGGGTGGCCACCATGCTTAATAGATAAACAATTCGATGAGGTCTTGATTCTCAAATTGGGTTAAATAACCTGTCTTGTTCTACTGTTATTTGGGTGTCTATCTTGTTTAATAGATAAATAATTCCATTAGGGCCTGACACTCAAATTGAGGTGAATAACATGTCTTGTTCTACTCTTATTGGGGTGTCCATCTTGTTTAATAGATAAACAATTCTATTAGGCCTTGATTCTCAAATTGGGGTGAATAACCTGTCTAATTCTACTGTCATAGGGGTGTTCACCTGGTTTAATAGATAAACAATTCTATTATGCCTTGATTCTTAAATTGGGGTGAATATCGTCTTTTTCTACTGTTGTTTGGGTGTCCACATTGTCATTGAATAACTTATTTTACATAAACTTTTAGTAAGTACAGTATGTCAAACAGACAGTTGCCAGCATCCTCCAAAGGAACGGTTGGTGGCAAAAATGTTGTGGTAGCTTGCACAAGAAGCAGCAGAAGAATGGGAGTGGTAGCAGCCACTGCAGCAACAGGTTAGAGCAGGCATGGCTAACCTGCAGCTCTCCAGCTGTTGTAAAACTACAACTCCCAGCATGCCCTGCTGCTGTAGGCAGTCTGGGCATGTTGGGAGTTGTAGTTTTGCAACAGCTGGAGAGCCTCAGTTTGGCCATTCCTGGGTTAGAACTTCTACCGTCATTCAGTGGTTGTGTTTAGATGACCAATCCAGCTGCCCTGGAATGGTTGACTCGGTCTTCAACATCATCTCAAATTACATCAGCCACACACAGCCTGGAGTCGGTGGGTTCCTCTGACACCACACTTAGTTGTCATGGCTAAAGAACTAGTGAGGATGAGCTTATTGAGGACAGTCAGCAGCTACAGGCCAGCCCAGATTTTGAGGAGAGGTCCGTTACGTCCTCCTGCAGTCATGAAATTAGCGATTATGACAGTTGTGTGTAAGCAGGTGTTTCGAGCAGTAAGGGACGTGGCCATGAGACTGGTGCGGGTGACATAAGCGACAACCAGACAGCAGTGGAGGATGCAGCCGATTGCATGTGGGAGCTGAGAGAAGGGGCTTTATCATCATCATCATCAGGGGGTGAGGGTGGCAGCCTTCCCGCAAAACAGTGGTCGAGTGGCAGTGCGCCGCTGAGCCAGCAGGTTGCAAGTGTGGCCGTAGGACAGCAAGGTGGACCAGTGTAAGATCTGGAGCCAAACGTGCCCGGTGTAAACCGTCTGCTACTCAGGACCCTACCTTTTACAGAAACTAGCGGTGCACAACTTCATACAGGCAGCGGCAGGCAGTGATAACAGAGTAGTGGAGGTAAAATGCAATACTCGCCAGTGTGGGAATTTTTTACCAAATCTCTGGACTTAGCGTGGTGGTATGCAGGATCTGTGGGCAGTAGAGTAAGAGCAGCCAGGGTGACAATGTCATGAGCTGATGAAGGCTTGACGGGCTCATACGCGTCCTCGATATGTATATGCATTGATGAAATAAAGAAAGATGTTTTAAAGACAAAGAGTGTCTGCTGGGATTTTTTGCTATATTTCCATTGGAGTGATTCCTTTCCCGTGCCGACAAACTGGAAGTCAGGTGCTGACCATTTTTGCATGGAGCGCCAACATAAAGTGGCCTGGGAAAACTGTGGTTCTCATGTAGCGGTGCAGCTTGATGCAGCAACCGCTGGATCTCCCAGCGGCCGGCACCCCTTCTCCAGCAGCCACACCTCCTCCACCTCAGCAGAAGGAAGCCGCGTTTCCTTCCCTTTGACTGCTGGTCCTGAAGCTCCTCCTTCTACTCCTCGTCATGCATTTCGCCAGCAGTCGATCACCAAGGCGTAGAAGCTGAACGTGCTCCTGGCCAAGTTGCTAGCACTTAAGTCCCTCCCTATCCATGTGGTTTGGTTGACTGTGCACATTTCAGAAAACTGATGGCTTGTGCCGATTAGTGATGAGCAGCAGGGGCAATATTCGAGATAGCGATATTTCACGAATATGTGGTAGAATATTCGTCATGTATTCACAAATATTCATATTCGAGATTATTTTCTTGATTGCGAAAAATTAGCAATGTAAAAATCGCATAATGCGTAACGCGAAATACAGGCGTGGGTCACTCACTTTGGCTAAATTTTTCAAGCTGCTAGAAGTTTCCTGAGTTTATCCTGAGACTGGAGAAAATGGTTGGCATGGCAAAACATTACAATAGCTTTATATGCAGATAGCGTGCTCCAATATATTTGCGATGGCGCAAATTAGAATATTTTTTTTGCACTACGTGCAACTTCACATTTTAGCAAGTCTGACTACATATTACTGATTAGTGCACTAAGTATTGTGTGAACTTGGCATTGCTGCCTTCTCATTGGCCCACTAGCAAGAAGCAGGGAGGAATCATGTGTTCAGATGGAAAAAAAATGTTGAATATTCGAAATTACGAATATATAGCACTATATTATAAATATTCGCAAATTCTCGAAGTTGCAAGATTCAAGATTAAAATTCGCTATTTGAATATTCGCACTCAACACTAGTGCCAAGTCAAGGTGGAGAGTCCAAAACTGTAATTACTTCTCTAAAAAAGCTGTACCAGCCCTACATAGATACATATAGCAGAAGATGGGCAAGTCCTTGAGTGTCTGCTGCACAGTGTCTGCTACAGTTCATGGCAGCACCGACGTGTGGAGCTGTAACTATGGTCAAGGACAATATATTTTCTTTATGGGCCACTAGGTAAATGTGGTTACTGCCCAGGCACACCTGCAACTTGGCCAGGTGATGGCAATGCCGCTGCATTCTTATGCTGTGATTACTATGCCAATGTTCTCCTCTTCCTCCTTTACCTCAACCTCAGCCTCCACTGTAGGCACAGTTCAGTGTTCCTCCAGCATACCACCTATACAGAGCATGGCGGTCTCATGCTGTTCTGCACCTGGCCAGCCTGGGGGAACAGAGTCACATCGGGGAGGAAATGCTCCGCATTCATCAGCAAGAAATCGAATCATGGCTTTCTCCTCGCTAATAGTGATGAGCAGCATAGGCAATATTCGTTTTCATGATATTTGGCAAATTTTTGCCTAATATTCACCATAAATTCACAAATTCTGGAATTCGTGATCTCCAGTCATTATTTTCTTGATTGCGAAAATCTGCCATGTAATATGCACGTATTGTGTCCGCAGTATAGGCGTAGATCACTTTTGCTTCATTTTTCAAGCTGCTAGAGGTTTCCTGAGACTAGAGAAAATGGTTGGCAGCAACTTTTGTTACTGTGAGGAAGAACTCCTGATTAGAGTTGAGCGAACACCTGGATGTTAAGGTTCGAGAAGTTCGGCCGAACTTCACGAAAATGTTTGGGTTCGGGATCCGAACTCGACCCAAACTTGACCCCGAACCCGAAACCCCATTGAAGTCAATAGGGACCCGGACTTTTGGGCACTAAAAAGGCTGTAAAATAGCCCTGGAAAGGGCTAGATGGCTGCAAAAGGCATCAAAATGTAGGTAAATCCCCTGCAAACAAATGTGGATAGGAAAATGACTTAAAATAAAAAATAAAAAAAATTAACCAATATCAATTGGCAACCTGGAGAAGGAGGTGGAATAGGAGGTTGGGGTGGCGTCAGGTGGGAATGCTATGGGAGTTGAAGTTCTCATCACAGCCAAAAAGGATTCATGTTTTCCTGCAGTGCCACAGGCCTCTCTCACAGACTCAGGTCAATGGCAACCATACATCGGAGTTGAAGTTATCATCACAGCCAAGAAATCATGTCTGCCTGCAGGGCCACAGGCCTCATTCAAACATTCAGGCCCACGGGACCCACAAAGAGGAGAAATAAATTCACGCCAAGACAGTATTGATTTCACCCAGCAATGCCACAGATCTCATTCACAGATTCAGACCCATGTCACCCATAAAGAGGAAAGTAACAATAATGCCAAAACAGTATTGATTTCACCCAGTAGTGCCGCAGGCCTCATTCACTAATTCAGGACCATGGCACCCGCAAAGAGGAGAGCGGTCCCTTAACAGCAACACAGGACTCAGGTCAACCTGCAATGGAACAGGCCATTATCATTTATGTAGGCCCCTGACACCCAGGCAGAGGAGAGGTCATTTGACAGTAAAAAGAGATTATTGTCTCCCACCAATGCAGCAAGCGATAAATCGAAATATAGGCCCCTGACAACCATACAATGTAGAGGTTATTTAATGGCATAAAGAGGATAATGTCTTCCACCAATGCAGCAAGCGATGAAACGAAATATAGGCCCCTGACAACCAGACAATGGGGCGGTCATTTGACAGTAAAAAGAGGATAATGTCTCCCACCAATGCAGCAAGCGATGAAATGAAATATAGCCCCCTGACAACCAGACAATGGAATAATAAATGTGGAGCCCCAGTTATGGGTCTACAACACAATGAAAGACAGATATCCCTCAAAGGAAGGAAAACCGAGCAAAGGGGTGTCTCCATTACAGAGATCACCAAAACCACCATATTAAGTGGCCCCTATGTCAAGATCCCGCTTTTTTACAAGCTTTAAGGATGTGACGGGGAAAACCTAAGCCAGGTATCCATCCACAGACAGCTGTTTCGGGGTGTTGCCCCTCATCAGTGTGGAGTAGGATTCTGGATAACCGGGGGCAATGCCTCGGAGACTACTCAAACACAACAATAGCTGATCTCAGGGAAACCAGCTAAAAAAAAACACTGCAGAGCCTCACTTAAGAGTCTCAACACAGCAATCCAAAGTGCAAAGCTCCCTGGGAAACAGGAATATGCAAAATAAATGTGGAGCCCCAGTTATGGGTCTACAACACAATGAAAGCCAGATATCCCTCAAAGGAAGGAAAACCGAGCAAAGGGGTGTCTCCATTACAGAGATCACCAAAACCACCATATTAAGTGGCCCCTATGTCAAGATCCCGCTTTTTTACAAGCTTTAAGGATGTGACAGGGAAAACCTAAGCCAGGTATCCATCCACAGACAGCTGTTTCGGGGTGTTGCCCCCTCATCAGTGTGGAGTAGGATTCCAGCTAACCAGGAACAATGCCTCGGAGACTACTCAAACACAACAATAGCTGATCTCAGGGAGACCAGCTAAAAAAAAACACTGTGGAGCCTCACTTAAGAGTCTCAACACAGCAATCCGAAGTGCAAAGCTCCCTGGGAAACAGGAATATGCAAAATAAATGTGGAGCCCCAGCAAGCAATGAAACGAAATATAGGCCCCTGACAACCATACAATGTAGAGGCCATTTGACAGCATAAAGAGGATAATGTCTCCCACCAATGCAGCATGCAATGAAACTAAATATAGGCCCCTGACAACCAGACAATGGGGCGGTCATTTGACAGTAAAAAGAGGATAATGTCTCCCACCAATGCAGCAAGCGATGGAACGAAATATAGGCCCCTGACAACCAGACAATGGGGTGATCATTTGACAGTAAAACGAGGATAATGTCTCCCACCGCTGCAGCAAGCAATGAAATGAAATATAGGCCCTGAAAACCAGTCATGTCACCAAGCAATGGAAAAGGCCACTTTCAGTTATTTAGGTCCCAGCAGCCAGACAGAGGAGAGAGGTCCCATAGCAGAAAATCAAGCTTGACGTCAAACGCCAAAGCAGGCGATTAACAGAATTTTAGGCCCCTGACACCCAGACAGAGGAGAGGTTCATTCAACTTGGGGTTGCCCCCAAAATAATGGTACAATTAAAAAAAGAGGATTCAATAAAGAAGTGCCCTGGAGTATAAGAATGTATGGTTGAGGGTGAGGCAGTTATAAATGTCTACTTTGCACAAGGGATCCATGTGGGATCCATGCCTGGTCCACGTTGGCTGTGGACAGGCGGCTGCGTTTCTCTGTAATGACGCCCCCTGCCATGCTAAATACACGTTCAGACAATACACTGGCTGCAGTGCAGGCCAGCACCTCTAAGGCATAAAGGGCAAGCTCTGGCCAAGTGGACAATTTGGAGACCCAGAAGTTGAATGGGGCAGAACCATCAGTCAGTACGTGGAGGCGTGTGCACACGTACTGTTCCACCATGTTATTGAAATGCTGCCTCCTGCTAACACGTTCCCTATCAGCTGGTGGTGCAGTTTGCTGTGGCGCGGTGACAAAACTTTTCCACAGCTTGGCCATGCTAACCCTACTGTCTGAGGAGCTGGCCGTGACACATCTGCGTTGGCGACCTCATCCTCCTCCTCCTCCGCCTTTGCCTTGTGCTTCCACTTGTTCCCCCGTGTCAGTTGAGAATGCCCTCTGGAGCGCCTCTACCAGCGTGCGCTTGTAGTCGCGCATCTTCCTATCACGCTCCAGTGCGGGTATTAAGGTAGGCACGTTGTCCTTGTACCGGGGATCCAGCAGGGTGGCAACTCAGTAGTCAGCACAAGTTAAAATGTGGGCAACTCTGCTGTCGTTGCGCAGGCACTGTAGCATGTAGTCGCTCATGTGTGCCAGGCTGCCCAGAGGTAGGGATAAGCTGTCCTCTGTAGGTGGTGTATCGTCTGTGTCCACCGTATCCCCCCTGCCATGCTCCAGTGATAGCCCTGAGCTGCGTAGGGTGCCACTCTGCAGTGAAACCGGTTGCTCCTCCTCCTCTATCTCATACTCCTCTTCCTCCAGAATTTTGCCCTGGCTGTCCACATGTGTACCTGGCCTCTGCTTTCAAGGAGACATAGAAGGGGTATTGTAATGCTAACAACGGCGTCATCAGTACTGGCCATGTTGGTTGAGTACTCCAAAGACCGCAACAAGGTACACAGGTCTCTCATTCAGGCCCAGTCACTGGTGGTGAAGTGGTGCTGATCCACAGAGCGACTGACCCGTGCGTACTGGATCTGAAACTCCAATATCGGCCGCTGCTGCCTCGCACAGTCTCTCCAGCATATGTAAGGTGGAGTTCTACCTCTCGGGCATGTCGCATATGAGGCTGTGAGCAGGAAGGCATACGGACTTTTAGCAGCAGCTCTGACATGTCTGGGTAGAGAAACTTCTGCACCACCAGATTCAGCACATGCGCCAGGCAAGGGATGTGCGTCAAACCGGCTAGTCCCAGAGCTGCAATGAGATTTCGCCCATTATCGCACACCACCAGGCCAGGCTTGAGGCTCACCGGCAGCAATCACTCATGAGTCTGCTGTTCTATGCCCCTCCAAAGCTCCTGTGCGGTGTGGGGTTTGTCACCCAAACACACGAGTTTTAAAATCGCCTGTTGACATTTACCCCGGGCTGTGCTGAAGTTGGGGGTGAGGTTCTTTCGATGACCGGATGTGGGGGTGGTAGAAGAGGAGTAGCAGGAGTATGTTGCGGAGTAGAAGAAGGAAGCAACAGGAGGCAATGAATAATGCCCTGCGATCCTCGGTGGTGGAAGGACATGCGCCAAGCCGCTATCCGCCTCGGGCTCGGCCGCCACTACGTTTACCCAGTGTGCAGTTAGGGAGATATAGCGACCCTGGCTGTGCTTACTGGTCCATGTATCTGTGGACCTTGCCACAGATGGCGTTGTGCAGTGCACACTTGATTTTATCCTCCACTTGGTTGTGCAGGGAAGGGACGGCTCGCCTGGAAAAGTAGTGGCGGCTGGGAACAACGTACTGGGGGACAGCCGTCTCCACCAGACGGAATGACAGCATTTCAAAGGCCAGTAATTTTGAAATGCTGGCATTCAGGGCCAGGGCTTGAGGGTGGGTAGGTGGGTATTTCCTCCTTCTCTCCAATGTTTGGGAGATGCTTGGTGATAGTGTCATATGTGGTGGTTAGTGATGAGCGGGAGGTGCCATATTCGATTTCGTGATATTTCGTGAATATTCGATTGAATATTCGTCATATATTCGTCGAAATCGAATATTCGTCATTATTCTATATATTGCGAATGTTACGCAAATTTATTTTCGCATCGCGAATTAAACTTAGAGCTAAATTCCAAATGGTTGTAACTTGTATTACTAGAATTGACGAAGATAATGAATATCACGAATATAGCACTATATTCTCAATCTTCGTTATATTCTAGCAATACAACCATTAGGAACTCAGCTCTAAGTTTAATTCGTAATGCGAACATATAACCGCATCACGAATTCAACTTAAAGCTGGGTTCCCAATGGTTGTATTGCTAGAATATGACGAATATAGCACTATATTCTCAATCTTCGTTATATTCTAGCAAGGACCATTAGGAACTCAGCTCTGTTTCAATCGCGAAGCGAGCATATAATCGCATTGCGAATTGAGCTTAGAGTAAATTCCTAATGGTTTTATTGCTAGAATATAACGAAGATAACGAATATCACAAATTCACGAATATAGCACTATATTCTCAATCTTCATTATATTGTAGCAATACAACCCATTAGCAACTTGGCTCTAAGTTTCATTCGCGAAGCTAACATATAATCGCATTGCGAATTGATCTTAGAGATAAGTTCCTAATGGTTGTATTGCTAGAATATAACGAACATGACGAATATCACGAATTCACGAATATAGCACTATATTCTGAATCTTCGTCATATTCTACCAATACAACCATTAGCAACTCAGCTCTAGGTTTCATTCGCGAAGCGAACATATAATCGCATTGTGAATTGATCTTAGAGCTAAGTTCTTAATAGTTGTATTGCTAGAATATAAGGAATATCGCAATGCGAATAATTCAGGTTATATTAATCGCATTGCGATTACAACTTAATCAAATTAGTGAGATCGTGATTCTCACATCCGACAGTAAATTTTAGCATGCGTTCCCATGCACACGGGAAGTCGTCAGAAGCGGCAATGTGCATTACTGGAGCGGGCAGGAAGCCAGGAATCCTCAGGACAGGTCAGAACAGCTTTTGGGAAGTGGGAAGACAACCAGAGAGCAACAAGGATTAACAGCTAAAAAAAAAAATAATTGAATATTCGAAATAGCGAATATATACCGCTATATTCACAATATTCGCGAATTATCGAAGTTGCGATATTAGCGATAAAAATTCAAATATTCGCAACACTTAACACTAGTGGTGGTGTTGGTGGAACCTCCTCTGTTTGCTGCCACGGTGACACCAGAGGTGGAGGTAGAGGCCGAGCCAGCAGCAGAAGAGGGAGAAGGAGGAGCATGAGAGAGTTCCTTGTTTTTAAGGTGTTTACTCCACTTCAGTTCATGCTTTGCATGTATATGCCTGGTCATGCAGGTTGTGCTCAGGTTAAGAACGTTTATGCCTCGCTTCAGGCTCTGATGGCACAACATACAAACTACTCGTGTCTTGTCGTCAGGACATTGTGTGAAGAACTGCCACGCCAATAAACTCCTTGGAGCAGGCCTTGGTGTGCTCGGTGCCTGGGTGCAGTGGGCAGTAGCAGGCATACTGTCTATGGAACGGCTGCTCTGCTTTTGCACCCTGCTCCCCCTTTTGCTGTGCTGTTGCCTCTGTGCGACCACTGCCTCTTCCTCAGAACTGCACGCCTCACTAGCACGACCTTCAGTCCAGTCTGGGTCTAGGACTTCATCATCCTCCACATCATCTTCCACCCATTCATGACCCCTGCCCTCCTCGTCGGTCTGCACATTGCAGAAAGCAGTTGGCACCTGTGTTTCGTCATCATCAGAGATATTTTGTGGCGGTATTCCCATGTCCTCATCCTGCAACAAAAGTGGTTGAGCATCAGTGCATTCAAGGTATTCCTCTTCTGGGGCAGGGCTAGGTGGATGGGCCGGGGAAACCCTGCCAACAGAGTCATCAAAAAGCATGAGAATTTCCTGCTTTCTGCAGAGGACTAGGTGTTAGATACTGTGAAGGAACTGGAGGCACTGCCAGCCACCCAATCTACTATCGCCTGTACATGTTCTGGCTTCACTATCCGTAGAGCGGCATTTGGGCCTATCAAATAACACTGCAGATTCTGTCGCCTACTCGCACCAGAGGAAGGTGTTTGACTTGAAGCGGTAGTTGGCGCTGAACGTCCACGTCCTCTCCCAGCAACAGGAGCTCCACCAACACCACCACGACCATGCCCACGTCCCTTATTTGATGTTCTCCTCATTATTTGCTTTCACCCACCAAGCTAAAATATAGGTCTATCTCCGTTGTCAATTTACCTGCCACTAGTCGACAATTACATTCGCTAAGGCAGTGCCCGTGTTATAAAAATGCTCTGTGGACCCAGAATAATGTTCAAAATTCTCAATTTCTATGCGGAAATGTCAAATATTTTTTTTGGTACACTGTATGCACAACTGTACAATTTCACTGCTGTAAATTGAAATTAATTATTTATTCACCGGATGCACAACAGTTTTTTTGGCTTAAAACACGGCTTTTTTCTATAAAACCCCAAAATGCAGTTTTTGACTGCTGTACATTAACAGTAGATATTTATACTATGTATGGACACCAGATTTGGGGACCCAGAACACAGATTTGGTCACCAAAATTCACAAATGAAGTATTAGACTGTTATAAATTGAAAATAATTATTTAAACGACAGATGCACAACAGTTTTTTCGGCCTAAAACACAGCGATTTTCAATAAAACCCTAAAATGCAGTTTTTTACTGCTGTAAATTTAAATTAGATATTTATATTGTGTATGTACAACTGCTTTGTGAAGCAAGAATATTGCTTTTTTCACACAAAAAAAGAATAATGCACTATTTCTCAGCTGTAATGTGAAATCGGTATTTAAGCGGTGTATTTCAAGATGCTCTATGGATCAGGATTACCACTCTTTTGTCAAAAAAATACACTTATGCTGTATTTCACAGCAGCAATGTAAAATAGGTGGTTGTAATGGGTATTTCAGACTGTTTTGTGGGCCTTGAATAAAGTTTTTTTCTATAAAAAACAAAGAAGCACTATTTCCATGCAGAAATATAAAATATGTCATTGGACGGTGTATGCAGAACTATTTTGTGGACAAGGAATATGGTTTTTCCCCCAAAATTACACAGATTCTCTATTTTACCGCAGAAATGTCAAATATAAGTGATCAGGATGCACAGGTTCTTCAAATTTCTGCCCTATTCTGTCCCTGATCGCAGCACCAGCATCCTCTCCCTAAGCTCAAATCAGCAGAGTGACGTGCGGCAGTACGTGACTCCAGCTTATAAAGAGGCTGGGTCACATGCTGCACTCAGCCAATCACAGTCATGCCATTAGTAGGCATGGAAGTGATGGCTTCTTAGGTCAAGAAGTAAAACGCTTGCTGATTGGCTGCTGTGCAGCCCTTCAGAAAGCGGGAATAAATAGCCGAACAACGGACCCGAACTCGAACTTTTTTTAAAATGTTCGGGTTGGGTTCCGTGTCCCGAACACCCCAAAATTCGGTATGAACCCGAACTATACAGTTTGGGTTCGCTCAACACTACTCCTGATCACTGCATTTTTTTTAAAGGACGAAATACAAACACACTAATCCCTATCACAGCACAGTAATTCCTATTACACTATCTAGCACCCTGAATCATATATCACTATCTAACCTACACTGACTATCTACCACTAACAATTTGTATTATATATATATGAGCTAACTAACTATCTAATGTAATTGAATAAGGAGCCAGATGACTTAGCAAAGCACAGAGCACAGCAATGACACTGCTCTCTTTCTCAGAACTGCAAAAAACAGCAGAAAATGGCTGCTGGGGAGTTTCCAATATATTAAGGGGTAAGCAACTTTTCTATTGGTTACTAGGGATGTTACTAAGCTCAAAGATATTGCAGACTTCTCATTGGCCCACAAGCAAGAAGCAGTGAGTGTACTGATGAAAAAATCTAGAATATTTGCAATTACGAAGATATAGCACTATATTCTAGATCTTCGTGAATTCTCGAAGTGCCGATATTCGCGATAAACATTTGCAATTAGAATATTCACGATCAACACTACTCGCTAACTGAAGATTGGAACTATGGTCGCCGATAATGGGAAGAACATTTTGGTGGTGCTGCGTCAAGGGGGCTGACCCATGCACCCTGCATGGCGCATGTCTTTAATATGGTTGTAACCTACTTCCTGAAGCCGTGAATGATTTATTGATGATGCAGGTGGACAGGACTCCCCTGTGTAACTCTGACACTAGCCAGTGGCAACTCATGCGCGATGCCTGCTGTTCGTTCAGGCCCCTTATGGAGGCCACTTTATTTGTCAGTCGCCAAGACTAGGTGATGAATGATGTCATTCCACTCCTTCACGTCCTGGAGCAGATGCTGATAAATCTAACTGGCCAGGGAACAAAACACGAGGCGCCTACCACTCCTGAGCCCTGCGGGGGATGAACTGGTGGAGGAGGACATAAACGCCCAGGAACTGTATACAGAAATGGGTGATTTATCTGCCCAAGCGACAGGGGAACAGGAGGAGCAGAAAGAGCATGAAGAGCTGGAAGGTGATGAGTAGTGATGAGCGAGCATGCTTGGCCGAATATCTGTTCGGCTCGAGCATCGCTATGCTCGGCACATGGTGGTACTCGGGTACTCGAGCGAGTACTGCATGTGCTCGAGCGCAATGCTCGAGTCTCCACCCCGCACATTTTGTGGGTGTTAAGCAGCCAATAAAGGTGCAGGTAAGATAAGTACTGCACTTACTGTAATGCCAGTCGCCACGTTGGCTGCTGGCATTACAGTGATTGTCTAGTTGGAGCGCGTCATCGGAGGATATATAGCACCCGATGATACGTGCTCGGATCAGTCATAGTCAGGGAGAGCAGAGCTTAGGAAGGGAAAGACAGTGTAGGAAGCGATTTTCACAGTTTTTATTACGAGAAAGCTTTTCCAAGATGCAAAAGTCCTTTTAAGGACTACGGTGTGTGTGTGTGTTTTAGAGCAGCAATCTATTTACCTGCTGCAGTCTCAGGGAAAGTGCTTCGGAAGGAAAAGAGAGTGCAGGGAGAGACATTTGCTGTTTTTACTACCAAATGCTTTTCAAAGACCCCAAAGTCCATTTAAGGACTACTGTGTGTGTTTGACAGCAGCAAGATATTTTTATTTTGTACCTATTAGTGACATATACTGTACATTATCTGCAGACTGTGTCTTTAATAATTTGGGCCACCTCTAGTGTCCATAATCTGTGGTGTTCTGTAACCAATAGTGTAGAACAGTGATGGCGAACCATTTAGAGACCGAGGGCCCAAACTACAACCCAAAACCCACTTATTAAGTCTAATAGTGCGTCTTCCGCATACTTTATCATTTAGCTATAATAGCCTGCCTACGTTCAATGTGCTGCCTGTGCCATTCATAGAGTTCTCTGTGCTGATGAAGGTCAGGAAAAGTCTAAGATATATTGGTATGCCTTAGATTTTTTCCAGGGCTCAGGTGCCCACAGAGAGGGTGCTATAGGTTCGCCAAAACTGGTGTAGAACGTCTGCAAACAGTTTCTGTATTACAAATTCCAATAATATGGGCCACATCTAGTGTCTATAATAGGTGGTGTTCTGTAACCAATAGTGTAGAACTTCTGCAAACAGTGTCTGTATTACAAATATCCAATAATCTGGGCCACAATTAGTGTCCATAATCTGTGGTGTTCCGTAACCAATAGTGTAGAACATCTGCAAACAGTGTCTCTATTACCAATTCCAATAATCTGGGCCACATCTAGTGTCCATAATTAGAGATGAGCGAACACCTGGATGTTCGGGTTCGAGAGGTTCGGCCGAACTTCCGGAAAATGTCCGGGTTCGTGATCCGAACTCAACCCGAACTTCATCCTGAACCTGAACCCCATAGAAGTCAATGGGGACCCGAACTTTTGGGCACTAAAAAGGCTGTAAAAGACACCCAGAGGGATAATATACCGCAATAAACGCATTGCGATTACAACTTTGAGCTAACGATCACCATGGGAACGCCTCCTCCAGTAGAATGTACTGTTGGATCTGAGAATTAAGTTGAAATCGCAATGCGATTCTTATATATTTGCTTAATCGCATTGCGATTTCAACTTAGCATTGCTAATAATTCCATCCATATCGTTAACTTACTGAGTCAGTAAGTTAACGAATATGGATGGAATTATTTAGCAATGCTAAGTTGAAACGGCAATGCGATTAAGCAGATATATAATAATCGCATTGCGATTTCAACTTAATTCTCACATCCAACAGTACATTCTACTGGAGGAGGCGTTCCCATGGTGATCGGTAGCTCAAAGTTGTAATCGCAATGCGATTAGCAAATACATAAGAATCGCATTGCGATTCCAACTTTTAGTACTCAACTTTTAAAATCGTACACCACTTTAAGTTCCAAAGTTGCAATCGCGTTCGAATAGAACTTAAAGCTGTCTCTTAGTCAGTTTTAGTATTGGTGTGCTGTAATAGAAGTTACATTCGTACGCGAATATAAATTAGAGCAATACAGTCAACTTTACACTGTTAGTTTTATTATCGCGATAATACAACTATTCAAGAATCGTGTACATGCGTCTGTACGTGTGTGCGTTACCTCGGATCGGATCGAGAGAGACGAGAGTGGAGATTGGTGACTGTCCCAGCGATTATGGCGAAAAGTAATTTCTCTAAAGAAGAGCTGGATTTCTTAATAACTGTAAGTAATTGAACTTAGTTAGTGTGTAATGCAGTAATGTGATTTAAACTTATTAATGATTTTTATTAGCCAAGAAGCCTGCAGGCCTTCACTGATCTCATAACTGCCTTACACTGTCACATGTCCTACTGCTTGGTGACATAAACTCATCACAGGCTTTAGCAGACTGCACAACTACATGAGTGATTAGTGAAAGACACTGTTAAAGGGGTGGCAATGTTCAAGTCACTTTTAAAGGGATGACGATGTTCAAGTCACTTTTAAAGGGATGGCGATGTTCAAGTCACTTTTAAAGGGGCGGCAATATTCAAATCACTTTTAAAGGGATCGCAATGTTCAAGTCACTTTTAAAGGGATGGCGATGTTCAAGTCACTTTTAAAGAGACGGCAATATTCAAGTCAATTTTAAAGGGATCACAATGTTCAAGTCACTTTTAAACGGATGGCAATGTTCAAGTCACTTTTAAAGGGGCTGCAGTGTTCAAGTCACTTTTAAAGGGGCGGCAATGTTCAAGTCACTTTTAAAGGGATGGCGATGTTCAAGTCAGTTTTAAAGGGATGGCGATGTTCAAGTCACTTTTAAAGGGGCTGCAGTGTTCAAGTCACTTTTAAAGGGGCGGCAATGTTCAAGTCACTTTTAAAGGAATGGCAATGTTCTACTCTTTGACTGTTTTGATATTAAATGTTATTTTTGATGGTTTTTATGACTATGATAACTAATAATTGTATTTTAGAACTGTGGGATTACATGATTTAATTGTTATCTTGCAGGAAATGTTGGAGAAGGGGTACGACCGCAGAAGGTCAAGGGGCGAAAAGCAGGCCATAGTGCGGAGAATTGCTTTCCAGCTGTGGCAGAAGCATGGGTGCACTCATCGGAAGGATGCGATTCTAAAAAGTGGTCAGATCTGAAGCGCCACAGGATGGATCTGATCACTAAGATCAGAGATAAATCTTTTCCAGGTACAATACTTATTTGCATAACTGAGCAGATAGATAACAATATGTTGGTGAGAGAAATAAGTATTTTAACCCTTTACAATAAATCATTTAGTACAGTGGTGTTGAACTGATGGGAAAGGGTGCTAAAGGTGGCAATATGAGACCTCTTTCTGGGCCACATATGTTTTTTGACTTTACACAGTTGACTTTGGCCCCTGAAGCTTGTCCAAACTCCTCGCACGTCTGGACGAGTGTAGACAACAAGCATCGATCAGGACAATTAGGCCACATGCCCAAATGAAGTCATAGACTCGAATCACTCTTGTTCCCTGGGGAGTGGCCCAACACCCAATATCAGCAGTGAGTTGAAGCTGAACTTAATCAACGATGCTCAAAGGCAGAGTGCAGGGGGTACCCACAGGGTCCTGGGCCGGCAAGTCAAGGCAGACACTGATGATACTACACTTGATCTAAGCCAAAAGGAGAAGAAAGATAGGCGTAGTTAATTATTATGCCATCCAGACACTACCATAGATTAATTTGTGTACCTTTAACTGTAATTTGGCGTTACTTGTTTATCTTGGTATTTTTAAAAAATTTGGTCATCATCATTACAGATGCTCCGCTTCCCAAAGTGAGAGCCAAGCTCTCTAAAAAGAAGAAGGCGGTGGAGGTGGAGGAGGAGACAGACCACTCGGACGAGGAGGAGCAGGAAGAGGCAGGGCCATCAGGCTATCGGGCCCATAGCCCACCTGCTGCAGTGGAGGAGGGTGATGACTCTGAGGAGGCAGAAGAGGAGATGGTCACTACCCCCCGACAAGAAGGTAAATGGATGATGTGGATATTTTTATTTATTCAGTGTCCCAGGAAGCTAATGTTACGGGTGGGAGTACTGATTTCCATAACGTATCTAACTGACACATACATTTTTGGAAGTACGATATAACAAGCATGCAATATATAAATTTTTGTAAGAATATATTTTAACAAACTATATTATTTTTTTAAATGAAGAAAATATAATAAAACAGGCAACAAATAAAGTACAACACATAACAGTAATATAAAAAATAAACACTAAAAAGTAATTGATCAACATCAAAGCCATTAACGTAACTACTAAATCAATAACCCAAAACTAAAAGGAACTATTATTAATCCTACCTAAACCAATATATAACAGATTTCAAGAAAAAAATATCATCTGCTTTATATAACAATTAATGATTGTATTTTAATGTACATTTCCAAATTTTATTTCATTTATTTTACAGCTGACAAGATGAGGCAGCTCAAGATGCAGTTCTCCCGCCAAATGCGAGCCATGGAGGAGGCTCATCTTAAGGACATCGATGATCTGCTGGAGGAGCAGAGAAAAATTTAAAAATTACCCTAATTTTTTTGGTTATTTATATATTTATGTTAAAAAATAATTCTATTTTGTTAAAGATTATTTTATAAAACTATAATGTTAAATCAAATTTATTGTGTTTTGTTTGATTGGAAACAAAGGGTACAGATAGTTTTGCCCATATTAATAATTATTTTTCATTACTGTAATCTTTCAAGGGTTTCAAGTTCAACTGGTTTATGTGCTAGATCTGGTAAGGTTTCTGGTAAGGCTGTAAAACACACCCGGAAAGGGCTAGAGGGCTGCAAAAGGCAGCAAAATGTAGGTAAATCCCCTGCAAACAAATGTAGATAGGGAAATGATGAGTTAACATAAAATAAATAAAAATTAAACAATATTAATTGGAGTGAGGTCCCATAGCACAGAATCAGGCTTTAAGTCACCCACCAATGGAGAAGGTCACTTACTATTATTTCGACCCCAGCACCCAGACAAAGGAGAGAGGTCCCACAGCAGAGAATCTGGCATCATATCAACCACCACAGGAGTAGGCCACCATTTAGTTACTTTGACCCCTTCACCCAGACAGAGGAGAGAGGCCACACAGCACATATTCAGGCATCATATCAACCACCGCAAGAGAAGGACACTTTTAGATACTTTGACCCCTGCACCCAGGAAGAGGAGAGAGGTTCCACAGCAGAGAATCAGGCATAATATCAACCACCACAGGAGAAGCCACAATAAAGTTACTTTGACCCCTTCACCCAAACAGAGGAGAGAGGCCCCACAGCACATATTCAGGCATCATATCAACCACCGCAAGAGAAGGACACTTTTAGATACTTTGACCCCTGCACCCAGGAAGAGGAGAGAGGTCCCACAGCACAAATTCAGGCATCATATCACACACCACAGGAGAAGGCCTCTTTCAGTGACTTAGGCCTTTGGACCCAGACAGAGGAGAGAGGTCAGAGATTAGCTTCATATCCCCCAGCACAGCAGAAGACCGCTTTATTTGACTTAGGCCTCAGCACCCAGACAGAGGACAGAGGTAGCATGGCAGAGGTTATGGCTTTATGTCACCCAATAGTTTAACAGGCCACTTTCATCTAGTTAGGCCCCGGCGCCCAGACAGAGGAGAGTTTCATTCAACTGTGGGTTACATAAAATTTGTATTAAATAAAGAAGTGGCCCGTAGTACAACAAGACATGTTTTAGGCAGTTATTAAGGACTACTCTGCACAAGGGAGGGACAGGTCCTGTGGGATCCATGCCTGGTTCATCTTTATGAACGTCAGCTTGTCCACATTGGCTGTGGACAGGCGGCTGCGCTTGTCAGTAATGACGCCCCCCGCCGTGCTGAATACGCGTTCTGATAAAACGCTGGCCGCCGGGCCGGAAAGCACCTCCAAGGCATAACATGCTAACTCTGGCCACGTGGACAATTTTGAAACCCAGAAGTTGAATGGGCCCGAACCATCCGTCAGTACGTGGAGAGGTGTGCAGACATACTGTTCAACCATGTTAGTGAAATGCTGCCTCCTGCTAACACGTTCCGTATCAGGTGGTGGGGCAGTTAGCTGTGGCGTGGAGACACTTGTCCACATTTCTGCCATGCTAACCCTGCCCTCAGAGGAGCTGGCTGTGACACTGCTGCGTGGGCGACCTCTAGCTCCTCCTCTGCCTTGGCCTTCCACCTGTTCCCCTGTGACAGTTGGGAGTGCTCTCAGGAGCGCGTCTACCAGCGTGCGCTTGTACTCGCGCATCTTCCTATCACGCTCCAGTGCAGGAAGTAAAGTGGGCACATTGTCTTTGTACCGGGGATCCAGCAGGGTGGCCACCCAGTAGTCAGCACACGTTAAAATGTGGGCAACTCTGCTGTCATTGCGCAGGCACTGCAGCATGTAATCGCTCATGTGTGCCAGGCTCCCCAGAGGTAAGGACAAGCTGTCCTCTGTGGGAGGCGTATCGTCATCGTCCACCGTATCCCCCCAGCCACGCACTAGTGATGGGCCTGAGCTGTGTGGGCTGCCACCCTGCTGTGAACCTGCTTCATCCTCGTCCTCCTCCACCTCCTCCTCATCCTCCTCGTCCTCCATTAGAGTGCCTTGGCTGGCGACTTGTGAACCTGCCCTCTGCTGCTTCAAAAAACCTCCCTCTGAGCTACTTCTAACAGACTGGCCTGAAAGTCTTAGAAACGAGCCCTCCTCCTCCTCCTCCACCTGGGCCACCTCCTCTTCCATCATTGCCCTAAGCGTTTTCTCTAGGAGACATAGAATTGGTATTGTAACGCTGATAACAGTGTCATCGCCACTGGCCATGTTGGTGGAGTACTCAAAGCAGTGCAGCAGGGCACACAGGTCTTGCATGGAGGCCCAATCATTGGTGGTGAAGTGGTGCTGTTCCGCAGTACGACTGACGCGAGCGTGCTGCAGCTGAAACTCCCCTATGGCCTGCTGCTGCTCGCACAGTCTCTCCAGCATGTGCAAGGTGGAGTTCCACCGGGTGGGCACGTCGCATATGAGGCGGTGAGCGGGAAGGCCGAAGTTCCGCTGTAGCGCAGACAGGCGAGCAGCGGCAGGATGTGAACGCCGGAAGCGCGCACAGACGGCCCGCACTTTATGCAGCAGCTCTGACATGTTGGGGTAGTGGTGAATGAACCTCTGCACCACCAAATTCAGCACATGCGCCAGGCAAGGGATGTGCGTCAAACCGGCTAGTCCCAGAGCTGCCACGAGATTTCGCCCATTATCGCATACCACCAGGCCTGGCTTGAGGCCCACCGGCAGCAACCACTCGTCCGTCTGTTGTTCAATACCCCGCCACAACTCCTGCGCGGTGTGGGGCCTGTCCCCAAACATAAGAGTTTCAGAATGGCCTGCTGACGTTTACCCCGGGCTGTGCTGAAGTTGGTGGTGAAGGTGTGTGGCTGACAGGAGGAGCTCGTGGAAGCCGTGGAGGAGGAAGCCGAGTAGGAGGAGGAGGCTACAGGAGGCAGAGAATGATGCCCTGCGATCCTAGGTGGCGGAAGGACGTGCTCCAAGGAACTCTCCGCCTGGGGCCCAGCCGCCACTACATTCACCCAGTGTGCAGTTAGTGAGATATAGCGTCCTTGGCCGTGCTTACTGGTCCACGTATCTGTGGTTAGGTGGACCTTGGCACAAATGGCGTTGCGCAGTGCACACTTGATTTTATCAGACACTTGCATTTGCAGGGAAGGCACGGCTGTCTTGGAGAAGTAGTGGCGGCTGGGAACCACATACTGGGGGACAGCCATGGCCATCAGCTGTTTGAAGCTGTCTGTGTCCACCAGCCAGAATGACAGTATTTCAAAGGCCAGTAGTTTAGAAATGCTGGCATTCAGGCCAAGGGCTCGAGGGTGACTAGGTGGGAATTTGCGCTTCCTCTCAAAGGTTTGAGAGATGGAGAGCTGAACGCTGCTGTGTGAAATAGTGGAGACGCTAGGTGGTGGTGGTGGTGGCGGTGGCACATCCTCTGTTTGCTGCTCGGCAGGTGGCAACATTCCTCTCGAGGCGGAAGCCGAGGCAGCAGTGGTAGAGGTAGCAGGGGGAGCCTGAGCGTGTTCCTTGTTTTTGAGGTGTGCACTCCACTGCAGTTCATGCTTTGCATGTAGATGCCTGATCATGCAGGTGGTGCTCAGGTTAAGAACGTTAATGCCTCGCCTCAGGGTCTGATGGCACAGCGTGCAAACCACTCTGGTCTTGTCCTCAGCACATTGTTTGAAGAAGTGCCATGCCAGGGAACTCCTTGAAGATGCCTTTGGGGTGCTGGGTCCCTGTTGGCGCTGGCCAATAGCAGGCGAACTCTCGGGACGGCGGGTGTTCTGCTTTTGCCCCCTGCTCCCTCTTTGGCTTCGCTGTTGTCTCGGTCTCACCACTGCCTCTTCCTCTGAACTATTTAAGTCAGCGGCACGACCTTCAGTCCATGTGGGGTCTAAGACCTCATCGTCCTCTGCATCGTCTTCCACCCAGTCTTCCTCCCTGACCTCCTCCTGTTCAGTCTGCACAATGCAATAAGACGCGGCAGTGGGCACCTGTGTTTCGTCATCATCAGAGACTGGGTGACTCTGCTGTGGTGGTATTCCCATGTCGTCATCATCTGGATACATAAGTGGTTGTGCGTCAGTGCATGGTATGTCTTCCACCGCTAGGGAAGGGCTAGGTGGACGCCCCTGGGAACCCCTGCCAGCAGAGTCTTCAAACAGAAGAAGAGACTGCTGCATAACTTGAGGCTCGGACAGTTTCCCTGATATGCATGGGGGTGATGTGACAGACTGATGGGCTTGGTTTTCCGGTGCCACCTGTGCGCTTTCCGCAGAAGACTGGGTGGAAGACAATGTGGTGAACGTGCTGGAAGCACTGTCGGCCACCCAATCGACTAATGCCTGTTCCTGCTCAGGCCTTACTATCCTCATAATGGCATTGGGCCCCACCAAATATCGCTGTAAATTCTGCCGGCTACTTGAGGGAGTTGGTTCACTACTTTGTGCGCCTGAGGCCGAACGGCCACATCCTCTGCCAGCAACAGAGACTCCACGGACCCCACCACGACCGCGTCCTCGTCCCTTAATAGAATGTTTTCTCATTGTTGCGATTCAACTCGCACCACAATAAAATATATTATTTTTTAGCCCCTAAATTCCCACACTGGAAGATATACCGTAATTCCTTTTTCCGGTATTAATTACAAGAAGACTGCTGCAAATTGGACACCAGAATTTTTTAAATGCTACTTATGTTAAATGAATTCCCACAGTGGGAGAACTATTTCCTTTTCAAAGGAGTAACAACGTGCGGCCTACTATTTCGGGTGTCACCAACACCAGATTGATTAAATTGGCCTTTTTGGAACCAAAATGACAACACTGGACACTATAATGCCTTTTTCTGGTATTAATTACAAGAGGACTGCTGCAAATTGGACACCAGAATTTTTTAAATGCTACCTATGTTAAATGAATTCCCACAGTGGGAGAACTATTTCCTTTTCAAAGGAGTAACAACGTGCGGCCTACTATTTCGGGTGTCACCAACACCAGATTGATTAAATTGGCCTTTTGGAACCAAAATGACAACACTGGACACTATAATGCCTTTTTCTGGTATTAATTACAAGAGGACTGCTGCAAATTGGACACCAGAATTTTTAAATGCTACTTATGTTAAATGAATTCCCACAGTGGGAGAACTATTTCCTTTTCAAAGGAGTAACAACGTGCGGCCTACTATTTCGGGTGTCACCAACACCAGATTGATTAAATTGGCCTTTTTGGAACCAAAATGACAACACTGGACACTATAATGCCTTTTTCTGGTATTAATTACAAGAGGACTGCTGCAAATTGGACACCAGAATTTTTTAAATGCTACTTATGTTAAATGAATTCCCACAGTGGGAGAACTATTTCCGTTTTAAAGGAGTAACAACGTGCAGCCTACTATTTCGGGTGTCACCAACACCAGATTGATTAAATTGGCCTTTTTGGAACCAAAATGACAACACTGGACACTATAATGCCTTTTTCTGGTATTAATTACAAGAATACTGCTGCAAATTGGACACCAGAATTTTTGAAATGCTACTTATGTTAAATGAATTCCCACAGTGGGAGAACTATTTCCTTTTCAAAGGAGTAACAACGTGCGGCCTACTATTTCAGGTGTCACCAACACCAGATTGATTAAATTGCCCTTTTTTGAACCAAAATGACAACACTGGACACTATAATGCCTTTTTCTGGTATTAATTACAAGAGGACTGCTGGTATTTCAGAACACCGGAATTTTTAAAATGCTCGTTTTGGTACATAAATTGCCCACACTGGAAGAATTATTGCCTAAACCTTTTTACAGTATTATTTACTGAAGGAGTGCTTCTTTTGGTCTAACACCAGAATTATGTTTGTTACAGGGAAAGATTTTTTAATTTATATTTCTGGCAAAAAAATAAAAAATTAATTTCTGGCTGACAGTATTGGACCTGGCTGTAGTGACACTGGCTAGCCTAGCTGGAACAGCACATTCATGGGATTTGCTATCCAAGTGGGTTACTTTCAGTTTCACCACTGATATATTAAATATATTGGCAGTTAGTAGGGGTGACACAAGCACAGCCAAACCCCTGATGTAGTATATCTATGAAAAATCGACTATTACATGAGATTAATGGACGCGGTGGCAGCTTTTGCTGGCGCACCACAAGTCCCAAAATGGCCGCCGCCTATCAGCCCAGTAACATGTGCCAGAAAATGGTCTGCCCAGCCAGAAAAAAATTGACTTTGACTGAGCAGCTGAATCGCTGTTGTTCTGTGTCACAGGAGTAGATTTTTCAATTCTTTGGAGCTTTTCTTTGGACTCTGTGGCAGCTTGAGCTGGTGCACCACAGGTCCCAAAATGGCCGCCGCCGGTCAGCCCAGTTACATGTGCCGGTAAAAATCGATCTGGCCAGTGTAAAAAAATAAACTTTCAGTGAACAGCTCAGCTGAGTTGTTTTGATTCACTGGTGTAGATCTTTCACTTCTTCTCAGGTTTTTTCCTCGATTATTCCCTGCCTATCTCGCCCTCACAGCAGCTGCATCTATCCCTGCTCTATTCACATCGGGAGTGAGCACGTCCCGACGTGCGCACAAGCTTATAAGGAGGCTGAGTCACATGCTGCACTTGGCCAATCACAGCCTTGCCAATAGTAGGCATGGCTGCGATGGCATCTTAGGGCAAGTAGTATGATGCATGTTGATTGGCTGCTTTGCAGCCTTTCAAAATGCGCCACAAAAAATGACGAACTACAAAACCGAACCTGAAATTTTATGAAAATGTTCGGGTTCGGGTCGTGTCACGAACACCCCAAAATTCTGTACGGACCGGAACTATTCTCGAAATGTGCGCTTAACAACACTAGTGCTATTCGTATCCCACTCTTAAGTTCTAATCGCATTCGATTTTAACTTATGCTTTTTTTTTGACAGGCATCGCATTCTATTTTAACTTACTGCTGATGCCTGGAAAAAAAAAATGCATAAGTTAACATCGAATGCGATTAGAACTTAAGAGTGGGATACGAATAGCACTGCGTGCTAGAACAGCACGCACACGATTATTCAAATTTTGTATTATCGCGATACAAAACCAAACAGTAAAGTTAAAATCGAATGCAATTAGAACGTGTAGTGTGATGCGATTTATTTGAGTTCTAAGAATCGCATTGCGATTTCTGCTTCAGCCGGATTCCGTGCTAATGGAGCGTCTACATCACCATGGGAAAAATGCTAGAATGTACTGTCGGATTTGAGAAGTTGAAATCGCAATGCGATTAAGCAAATATATAAGAATCGCATTGCGATTTCAACGTAATTCAAACATCCGACAGTACATTCTACTGGAGGAGGCGTTCCCATGGTGATCGGTAGCTCAAAGTTGTAATCGCAATGCGATTTCAGCTTTAAGCCTGTACTATTCTGCTATATAGTACTTTCAAAATGCGCCGAGAGAACATGCCGAACTCCGAACCCGAACCCAAACCCGAACTTTTTTTAAAATGTCCGGGTTCGGGTCCGTGTCACGGACACCCCAAAATTCGGTACGAACCCGAACTATTCTCGAACTGTTCGCTCAACACTATCCATAATCTATGGTGTTCTGTAACCAATAGTGTAGAACATCTGCAAACCGTGTCTGTCTACAAATTTCAATAATCTGGGCCTAATATAGTGTCCATATTCTGTGGGTTTCTGTGACATATACTGTCCTGCATCCGAAAACTGTGTCTTTAGCGGAACAATATGCACCACATCTAGTGACAAAACCATTAATATGAAGAAGGCGAGCAGTAAGGGACGCGGAAGTGAATGTGATGGTGCACGCAGAGGCCGCGGCCCTGGATGCAATGAAACTGTGCCTGTTGCCAGTGCACCAGAAAAAAAAAAACATCCACCGTACCCAGCTTCATGTCCAACTTAGCTGGATGGCGCAGGACAACACTGTCCAAGTCGGAACAGTGCGAACAGTTGGTTGGATTGCTGAAGATAATGCTTCCAGTTGGTTAAGCACCACCATCTTGTCCAGTCTCTGTAAGAGTCTGGTCAATCGAATCCGGAAATGGAAGAGGAGGTGGTGGACGATGAGGTCACTGAGCTAACATAGGAAGGTGAAAATTCGTTTTAGGACAGCAGTGCAGAGGGGGAGGGATTTGTAGCACCGCAACAGTCTGGAAGAGGCAGTGGGGTTGCAAAAGGGAAAAGTCGGCCTACACAAACAGGCCCACAACCGTTACACCGAGCACCCCCATATGTAAATCTACCCTGCCAAGGGGTAGGTGTTCCGCAGTATGGGAAGAGTGGTAGTTTGCAACCAGTGCCGTACCAAAATAAGCCGGGGCATGAACACTAGCAACCTCACCACCGCCAGCATGATCCGCCACATGGCATCCAAGCACCCTAATAAGTGGGCCGAACACCTGGGTCCACAATCTGGGTCTGCGGGTCCCACCACTGCCTCCTCTTCCCCTGTGTTACGCACTGCTGGCCAATCCCCTGTCGAAGGCGCAGGCCAAGATGCCCCTCGCCCTGCACCTTGACCTTCGAATTAACTTTCAGCAACAACATCCACTTCCCTGCCCCAGCGCAGCACAGCGTCTAAATGTCGATAACACAGGTATTTGAACGCAAGCGCAAATACCCACCCACAGGCCATAGCACTAAATGCGCAACTTTCAAAATTATTGGCCCTTGATATGTTGCCATTTAGGCTTGTGGACACTGAGGCCTTCCCCAGCTGACATCACCCATGCCCTGACCAACACACTTACTGGGAAGGTCCACTTAACCACGGACACATGGACAAGTGCTGGTGGCCAGGGATGCTACATTTCCCTGACCGCACACTGGGTGAATGTTGTGGAGGCCGGGAGTGAGTCATACCCTGGGATGGCACAGGTGCTACCCATGCCCAGGATTGCAGGCCCATCAGGGTGACCACCAGCAGCTATGTTACTGGCTCCAACCCCCACTTCTCCTCCTCCGCCACCTCCTCTTCCACTTCTACCTTCTGCAGTGGTCAGCCATCAGTCGCTATCTGGAAGTAGTGTAGCACTACTGTGGGTAAGCATCAACAGGCCATGCTGAAGCTGACCTGCTTAGGGGACAAACAGCACACCGCCGCAAAGCTGTAGCAGGGTATAATGGACCAGACCGAACTGTGGCTCTCGCCACTCAACCTACAACCAGGCATGTTTGTGTCTGACAATGGCCGTAATTTGGTGGCAGCTTTGGAGCTTGGCAACCTGACACACATTCCATGCCTAGCCCATGTCTTAAACTTAGTGGTTCAGCGGTTTATCAAAACCTACACCAATTTGCAAGAGCTACTAGTTAAGGCGCGCTGCGTGTGTGCCCATTTCCGCAAGTCATCTACAGCTTCAGCCGGTCTGTCAACGCTGCAGCAAAGCTTGCAGCTTCCAGCTCACCGACTGTTGTGCGACGTGAGCACGCGCTGGAACTCTACGTTCTACATGTTGGCCATGCTTTGTGAGCAACAGAGGGTATTTGTGGAATACCAGCTGTAACAAGGTCGTCACTTTTCGAGTCATCTGCCACTATTCACAAGCGAGGAGTGGGCATTGATGTCAGACCTCTGTGAGGTTTTAAAAAACTTTGATGAATCCACACAGATAGTTAGTGGTGATAACTTTATTGTCAGCGTAACTATCCCACTGCTGTATCTACTCAAACGATCGCTGCTCACAATTAGGGAGGATGCTCTGAATGTGGCAGATGCAGAAATGGGGGAGGACATTAAACAGGGTGATAGCCAGACCACCCACAGTTCGTCTTCTCAGTGCAAATTGGACCATGAAGAGGAGGAACTGGAGACAGTTGCCTCTGCTACAGAGGGTAGTACCCATGGAACTTTAATTCCATCTGTTCAGCGTCGATGGGCAGAAGAGGAGGAGGAGGAGGATGAGGAGATGGAAGGTCATCCTGATGTCGACATCTGTACTCTGGCATACATTGCTAACTTCATGTTAGGCTGCCTTTCCCGTTACCCTCGCGTTATACGCATTTTAGATAACACAGGATACTGGGTGTTCACCCAGAGCAGGGGGTGCCTGGTTATCTCCCATTGACTTCCATTATACTCGGGTGCTCGGTTGAGCACACGAATATAGCAATGTGTTCGGGCCGAACACCCGAATACTTTGGTGCTTGATCATCACTAGTGATGAGGAAGACCAGGCAGATGACCCCGACAGACCATGGCAGTATGCGGTGGAGATGGAGGTAGGGAGTCCATCCGATTCCCAATGGCCATATGCATGCTAAGTTGCTAGCATAGTGACAGCTGCATTATCCCCATTCGGTAAAGGGATGACTACTGGTTCTACACAATGTTAGACCCTCGCTAAAAGGCCAAAATGGGGGCCTTTGTTACACCTTCTGAGAGGGATAAAAAACTCAACTACTATTACTATCGAGACATCCTATATAGTAGGTGGCCCATCCTCATGAACATCTGACCGGGGGACCCTCTGCAGTCATGCTCCACTGCCATGACTGCCTGGGGGGGGGGGGGGAGCTGCAGGAGCAGCACCGGCTCCATCATCAGCAACTTATGTCTCTGATGAGCATATTTCTTTACCAGCCTACTGAAAAAAAAACAGCCAGCAGCAGCAACAGGATGTGGAGCAGAATCTAAACCAGCAGGTGGTGGCATACTTTGAATGCACCCTGTCACCACAGATCCAAGATATCCTGGACTACTGGGCAGCCAAACTTGAATTGCAGCTGCAACTGGCTCAGTTTCCCCTGGACAAGATTTCCTGCCCAGCCAGTAGTGTGGCATCAGAGCGGGTGTTTAGTGCATAGGGGGGCATAGTTACTCCAAAGAGAACTCGCCTTTCAACACAAAATGTCAGTGTATTTAAATCTAATTTAGCCTCTATTTCTGAAAAGTTTCTGCCAGGATTTGAACTCTTAACCTTCTACATTAGAGTCAAGAACCTTAACCACTATGCTATACAGCTACATGTTAACCTGATGTTATATACTGATATATAAAATGATACTTCTGTTGTATAGGAATACTTACTACATGACAAACTGCTATGAGGTTTTTCTGAGACATGGTCCATGCCTCTAATCTAGAAGGTTGTGAGTTCAAATCCTGGCAGAAACGTTTCAGAAATAGAGGCTAAATTAGATTTAAATACACTGACTCGAGCATCGCGCTCGAGCACACGCGGTATTCAGCCGAGCATCGCGATGCTCAATTCGAACACTAGTTCGGCCGAGCATGCTCATTTAACACTAGAGATTAACCTTTATAAAAATGAATCAGGCATAGGACAGCCAGTATTTCCAAACACCGGTGCTTGATGCAACACCAGAACATTGTAAAAAATGGCCCGTTACTTCAGGCCACATGCTGCTGCAACTATTCTGATGCTGCTGCCATCTACAACTGCCACCATTTTGTGCTGTTACTGCCACTGCTGTTGCCCCACCTCCCCACTCTGTGACTGACTCCTCATGCTGTTTTTTAATTGAAAAAAAAAAAAGATCTTTTAAAAATTCCTCTATGGAACTTGAACAAGAGATCTTCAGACTGCTTATCTTATAGACTCAAATGAATTATCATTGGAGTCTGTGAGAGATTTGTTGTGTTCCTATAAGGCCTTGTCACAGCCTCATTCAGAGGGACCAAGGCTGCCACAGAGAATGAACTGCTAGGGAGAGCCTTTCCACCCCCGGAAGGGCTCCACTTCCAGGTTTCTAACTTTCAGATCCTCTGGTCACATTTGACCATGGCATCTGAGGGGTTAAATGTCTGCGATTGGCATTATCGCTGATTGCAGACAATAGCCCGGGGCCTCTGCTGTTTGAAACAGCAGAAACCTGGAGGCTATGGTGCCCACTAAACGTGCACCTTTTTTAAATGAATGACTTCCACTGTACATGTATAGCAGCTGTTGTCTAAGGGTTAAAACAATACAAAAATGCATTTGCTTTGGGGCAAGAATTCTTTCCATATTAAGATCATCATACAAAATGGCTAAATGAATAAAAGAAACAAAGCATCATATATGTCATACCACTTTAAGTTGTGGACACATTTATTTGTGTGTATTTATTGTGCACCTCCTCCTCTATCCCTGAATCAAAAGTTTGGAAGAATGATTGCTTATTTAATGCAGAGCCCATTTTTTTTTACAGTTACAAATTACATAATCTAATGATCTTATCACCACAGCTTCATTTATCTGACTTTATTGCCTTTCATTTCTGAAAATAATTTACGGCTTGCATTCTGACACTTAAATTAAGAGGGTGCACTAATTCTTGTGCATAACAATAATGAATTAATAAGCCTTCCCATGCATAGTCAGCAAGGATTAATTATTATGCACACTACAGTAAAATCACTATTTGGTGGGTAAATTTAGTCTTATAAGCTTTTGTTCTCAGTGACAACACATCCCCAATGAATAAAAAGATCCCCATTCCCCATTAAAAGCAATTCATAAAAGTACTGTCAAAAATTTGAGTTGACACAATAGGCTGCATTGTTGGAGACACATCTAATATATAAAGCTGAGTGTATGTATGTGTGTGTGTGTATATGTATGTCAGCTAATTAAATCTGCACTGTCTCATTTACAATCACGAAATTTGGCACACAGGTACATCAGGTGTCCGGGAAGGTTACATAACGGGTATCAGCTCTCTAGCACGTACCGTTCCTGATATAGTCCCCAAAAGTGCATTAGCCAATAGAAGCCTGGTCACATGACCCTTATCAGCCAATAGAAGCTCGCAGGCCCTTAGTCTCCACATACACACAGTTTTACACCAGGTTTCCATAACAACCCAGCCATTTTTCTTCACTGCTGTAAGTCAGCTTTAAAGGAAATCTGTCACCAGGATAATCGCTATTGAAGTAAAGCCATCGCCTAATAGAACTTAGTACCTTATTTCCAGATGTGCCTTTGTTCCAGCAATAGTTGTTTTTTATCCTCTGAAAATCCTGTTTATTTCATATGCAAATGAGCAAGTAAGGCCCCCAAAGGGGCGCCATTGTTGCCGGAAGGAGCTCAGGCACGCCTCCTGCCACAATGAGTTCTACATCACATTCAAGCCATAACTCTGCCCCCTTTTCCCTGCTCCCAGCATGAGGGTGGGCTTGGGCACTAGCAGGAGGCATGCCTGGGCTCCTCCCTGCAAGAGTGACGCCCCTCTGGGCACCTTACTGGCTCATTTGCATAGCAAATAAACTGGATTTTCATAAGATAGAAAACATCTATTGCTGAAACAAAGGCACATCTAGAAATAAGGTGATAAGTTCTGTTAGGCTATGGCTTTACTTCAATAGTCATTATACTGGTGACAGATTTCCTTTAACCTTTTCAAGCCTGGAGGTTTTTTTTTTTTGCATTTTCGTTTAGTGTTCCCTGCATTCCCAGAGCCATAACTTTTTTATTTGTCTGGTCACATAGCCATATAAGGGCTTGTTTTTTGCAGGAAAAGTTGTACTTTCCAAAGCCACCATTTATTATTGCATATGATGTAGTGGGAAGTGGTAAAATATTCCAAATAGGGTGAAATTGCTAAATAAAAGCAATTCCACCACAGTTTTACTTTTTTTTTTTCTATTTACGACGTTTGATGTGTGAAAAAAATGACCAGTTACTTTGATTCTACAGGTCAGTACGAATCTGTCGATACCTTATATGTATAGTTTGTCTTGTGTTTTAATAGTGATAAAAAAATAACAAATGGGGGGAAAAAATCAGTTTTATTTTTTTTCGCCATACTTTGACCCCTATATCTTTTTTGCAATTATGTTTATATGTATGGGGGCTCATTTTTTGCGGGGCGATCCAAACTTTTTATTGATACCATTCTAGGGTGTGTATGACTTTCTGATCACATTTTATTTAATTTTTTATAGAAAATGGAGCGACCAAAAACGGCAAATCGGCCGTTTGGACACTTTGTTCCGTTTTTTTTAGTTCTTTTATTTTTATTTTGAGAAAAGCAGGGTGATTTGAATTTATGTTTTTATTTTTATTTTTTTTTACAATCTGATTGCTATTATCATACACTCCAATGCACTTGCATTGGAATCTATGATGATTTCACTACTTTCCTATGGAGCCCTATTACAGGCAAGGGCTCCAAAGGAAATACTATGCAGCAGCCTCCTGTCATTCACACAGACAGGGGCTGCTGCATACATGCTCTGGCTCCTCCGATCGCCATATGGAGGAGCCGAAGCACAACCGAAAGCAAAAACTTTCGGTTTTCAGCGCGCTCAGATGCCGTTGTCAGGATTGACCACGGAATCTGAAGGGTTAAATGTCCACAATCGGTATTACTGCCGGTTGCAAACATTAGCCGAGGGTGTCTGCTATAGGAAGCAGGCGGCCACCTGCAGCTATGGTGCCCACAGCGGGCCAGAGCGGGCACCATTTTTAAACGCTGATGGTACATTTAAGTCATTGGGCGTGACGGGGTTAAAGGAGCAGGGTGCTGTGGATGACACTGTTAAGGGAGCAGCGTGCTGTGGAGGTCACAGTTCAGGGTGCATGTAGGGTGTCCATTCAGGCCACCCTTAAAAAACGGACTTAAAAACCCCACCCCCAGGTCCGGCAAAGTCACGCCCCAGACCTGGTTAGACCATGCCCCCTCCCACACCGCCGATGGGGATTGAAAAAATAAAGGTAAAAATCAACTTCTAAATTGAAAAAATAGTAGTGTGGTGCACTGGAGCAACAAGTGACCAAGCGAGGTGCTCACAGTAGAGTAGGCGCACCCTGTCTACTCAAAAAGATGCAAAATTGAACAGAATGAACTGGGCACTCTCAAATACTAGAACCAGCAATTAATTTATTAATAAAACCAATTGATCTGAATATCCTATTCATACCTCATGCATGGAATCAATTTATAAAACCACAATGAACAATATTGAAGTCATAACATAAATGGGTGACCACAACTTCAGACGTGTGTAAATTAAGTCCTATTGTGTACCAGCAATCTTGTACATGGAAGAAAATATGAAGTGCACCTAGTGCGTATATTATCTGTGCTGTCTTGGTATAAACACCGATGTATAAATGTCTCTTTCTCCAGTAAATCAATTACTATTTCTCCAATAAATAATCCTTCTGTAAAAAGTCATTAAAATAAGCACTCATGGCAGGGGCATAGCTAGAAATGACTGGGCCCCATAGCAAAACATTTTCATGGACCCCCCCTCCCAGATCTCCCACCCCCACATATCTATCGGATCTCCCACCCCTTCCAGAGCTCCCACCCAAACACCCCTCCAGGACCTCCCACCCCAACATCCCCAGACCCCTCCCTAGATTCCCCTAAATTTCACCCACAGTTCCCCCCTCAGTGTCATCCACAGATCCCCCCTCAGTGTCATCCACAAATCCCCCCCCTCAGTGTCCTCCACAGATCCCCCTCAGTGTCCTCCACAGATCCCCCCTCAGTGTCCTCCACAGATCCCCCTCAGTGTCATCCACAGATCCCCCCCTCAGTGTCATCCACAGATCCCCCCTCAATGTCATCCACAGATCCCCCCTCAGTGTCCTCCACAGATCCCCCCTCAGTGTCCTCCAAAGATCCCCCCTCAGTGTCTCCCACAGATCCCCCTCAGTGTCATCCACAGATCCCCCTCAGTGTACTCCACAGATCCCCCTCAATGTCATCCACAGATCCCCCTCAGTGTCCTCCACAGATCCCCCCTCAGTGTCCTCCAAAGATCCCCCCTCAGTGTCTCCCACAGATCCCCCCCTCAGTGTCATCCACAGATCCCCCCTCAGTGTACTCCACAGATCCCCCCTCAGTGTCCTCCAAAGATCCCTCCTCAGTGGATGACACTGAGGGGGGATCTGTGGGTGACATTTAGGGGAATCTAGGGAGGGGTCTGGGGATGTTGGGGTGGGAGGTCCTGGAGGGGTGTTTGGGTGGGAGCTCTGGAAGGGGTGGGAGATCCGATAGGTATGTGGGGGTGGGAGATCTGGGAGGGGGGGTCCATTAAAATGTTTTGCTATGGGGCCCAGTCATTTCTAGCTATGCCCCTGCCATGAGTGCTTATTTTAATGACTTTTTACAGAAGGATTATTTATTGGAGAAAGAGTAATTGATTTACTGGAGAAAGAGACATTTATACATCGGTGTTTATACCAAGACAGCACAGATAATATATGCACTAGGTGCACTGTAAATTTTCTTCTGTGTACATGATCGCTGGTACACAGTAGGACTTGATTTACACACGTCTGAAGTTGTGGTCACCTATTTATGTTATGACTTCAATATTGCTCATTGTGGTTTTATAAATTGATTCCATGCATGAGGTATGAATAGGATATTGGTTTTATTAATAAATTAATTGCTGGTATATGCTATTGTATATTTTCTTTGTAATAGCTTCTAATTCCTAACAACAGGCTGGTGATTGCATTTACACACTGTCACCTCTAGATGTACAGTCATGTGAAAAAATTAGGACACCCTTTGAAAGCATGTGGTTTTTTGTAACATTTTTAATAAATGGTTATTTCATCTCCGTTTCAACAATACAGAGAGATTAAAGTAATCCAACTAAACAAAGAAAACTGAAGAAAAGTCTTTTCAAGATCTTCTGTAAATGTCATTCTACAAAAATGCCTATTCTAACTGAGGAAAAAGATAGGACACCCTCACATGTATTCCCTCTTAAATTGGCTCAGATCTCACACAGGTATATCACACCAGGTGCACATAATTAGTAGATCGTTACTCTGCATGTTGAATGAGGCTTGCCCTATTTAAACCTCAGACATTTAGTTTGGTGTGCTCCTGACTGTTGAAGTGAGAGTGAGCACCATGGTGAGAGCAAAAGAGCTGTCAGAGGACTTCAGAAAAAGATTGTAGCAGCCTATGAGTCTGGGAAGGGATTTAAAAAGATCTCCAAAGATTTTGAAATCAGCCATTCCACTGTCCGGAAGATAGTCTACAAGTGGAGGGCTTTCAAAACAACTGCCAACATGCCCAGGACTGGTCGCCCCAGCAAGTTCACCCCAAGAGCAGACCGCAAGATGCTAAAAGAGGTCTCCAAAAACCCTAAAGTGTCATCTCGAGAACTACAGCAGGCTCTGGCTACTGTTGATGTAGAAGTACATGCCTCTACAATCAGAAAGAGACTGTACAAGTTTAACTTGCATGGGAGGTGTGCAAGGAGGAAACCTTTGCTTTCCAAGAGAAACATCAAGGCCAGACTGACATTTGCCAGAGATAAAGTTGACAAAGACCAGGACTTCTGGAATAATGTTCTTTGGACAGATGAGTCCAAAATTGAATTATTTGGACACAACAGCAGAGGACATGTTTGGCGTAAACCAAACACAGCATTCCAAGAAAAGAACCTCATACCAACTGTGAAGCATGAAGGTGAAAGTGTCATGGTTTGGGGCTGCTTTGCTGCAGCAGGACCTGGTCAGCTCACCATCATAGAATCCACGATGAATTCTACTGTGTATCAGAAGGTGCTTGAAGAACATGTGAGACCATCAGTTAGAAAATTAAAGCTGAAGCGGAACTGGACCATGCAACATGACAATGACCCAAAACATACTAGTAAATCAACCAAAGATTGGCTGAAAAAGAAGAAATGGAGAGTCCTGGAATGGCCAAGTCAAAGTCCAGATTTGAATCCCATTGAGATGCTGTGGGGTGACTTGAAAAGGGCTGTACGTGCAAGAAACCCCTCAAACATCTCACAGCTGAAAAAGTTCTGCATTGAGGAGTGGGGTAAAATTTCCTCAGACCGATGTCGAAGACTGGTAGATGGCTACAAGAACCGTCTCACTGCAGTTATTTCAGCCAAAGGAGGTAACACTCGCTATTAGGGGCAAGGGTGTCCTATCTTTTTCCTCAGTTAGAATAGGCATTTTTGTAGAATGACATTTACAGAAGATCTTGAAAAGACTTTTCTTCAGTTTTCTTTGTTTAGTCGGATTACTTTAATCTCTCTGTATTGTTGAAACGGAGATGAAATAACCATTTATTAAAAATGTTACAAAAAACCACATGCTTTCAAAGGGTGTCCTAATTTTTTCACATGACTGTATCTGTCTAATCATTTATATAGTGTAGGTCAAGCACAGGAAGTTAGTTGAGAGTGGAGCTGTGAGTTGGGAGATGGTTAGGAGAAGAAATCAAGTAACCTAAGCTGTGTGTCCCTGAGTATCCCCCAGGAGAAAGGCAAGATATACTGGATCCCTTCCCTTTTGTAGTGCCACTGTCCTGGAGTCATAGACGAAGTGGATTAATTGTTTTGAAGCAACCTGTTCAAATAATAGAGCAGATGACTGATGCCGGCCGCAAGGGAGACAGCCCAGTTGGTTGCCAAGTTCTAGTTCAGAAGATCCAAAGTACCAAAAGGCTAAAGTTTCAGAGCAAGTTGAACAAGATAAGGAAAGTACCACCCTCTCTATTAGATTGAGTTGTAATCTGCAGTTCACCATTGTCCCACCTTGCCTGTTGTCTGGAAGTGCAGCTGACCTCCATCTTATGCACCTAGGCATTACTTGTGTGGATGTTATCTACTTCAAGGCAAGTATTTTAATTAAAGTTCTTGTTGGTTCAACTACTGCCTCTCCCCTTTTTCCACACCATCCCTCAATGCACCTTACGGTGCTGGCGTCACGAACACCAGGGACCCTGCCACCAAGGCACCCACACCACCAAGGGCAGCTCAACTACCATCTGGCTGGGAGTCCCTGGACAAAATAGAGAGTGCCCCAAAGGATTTTGTGCCATCCTTCCCTTCACTGCACACTGGCCCAGGGAGCTACAGAACAGTGAGTAATACTACTACCCCACACACATTGGCCATGCGGTCCGGTCGCTGCAAAAATTAAGTGGATGATCCGCTATGGAGGTCAGTGTTAAGGGGCAGATTGCTGTAGAGGCCACTGTTAAGGGGGTGGGGTCTTGTGGAAATTAGTGTTATGGAGACGGGGTACTATGGAGGTCACTAATAAATGGGCAGCAGCAGTGGAGGTCACTGTTAAGGGGACAAGATGCTGTGGAGGTCACAGTTAAGGGGTGGGCACTGTGAAGGTCTCTGTTAAGAGGCAGGGAACGGAGGAGGTCACACTTAAGGGGACTGTCCGCTATGAAGGTCAGTGTTAAGGGGAAGGATGCTGTAGAGGTCCCTGTTAAGGGGGAGGGGTGTTGTGGAGGTCACATTTTAAGGGAACAGAGCTCTGTGGAGGTCACTATTAAGGGGGCGGGTTATTGTGTAAATCACTGTTAAGGAGACGGGGTACTGTGGAGGTCACTAATAAAGGGGCAGGCTGAGGTGGAGGTCGATGTTAAAGGGGTGGGCACTGTGGAGGTCACTGTTAAGGGAGAAGGGGACTGTGGAGGCCACTATTAAAGGGGCCGTGGGGTACTGTGAGGTCACTGATAAGGCAGCAGGGTACTGTGAGGTCATTGTTAAGGGAGCAGGGTACTGTGGCAGTCACTGTTAAAGGGGCAAGAATGGTGGAGGTCACAGTTAAGGGGACTGTAACCTATGGTAATTGTTAAGGGGTGGGTGCTGTAGAGGTCACTGTTAAGAGGGCGCACCCTTGTCGAGGTCTCTGTCAAGGGGGTGAGGTGCTGTGGAACTCATTGTTAAAGGGGCAGGCTGCTGTGAATGCTAAAGTTAAGGGGGTGGGCTGCTGTGGACGTCCCATTTTAAGGAGACGCAGCACTGTAGGGGGGTCAGTGTTAAGGGGTGGGGGGCTGTGGAGCTCACATTAAGGGGACGAGGTACTGTAGATGTCACTGTAATAGTGGATATTGTCGATATATTTTAACGGCACACACAAACATTAAATTAAATAGATGAAATATACCCATGCGAAGCCGGGTCCTTCAGCTAGTTACTATTAGAAATGAGCGAATTGAATCGCACGAAGTGGAATTCCATCCGCCTTTCATGATAAATTCGACTTGAAATATTATAAAAAACATAAAAAATTCAAACTTACCTCCTCTATTTGCTGGTGACGGGCCGCCAGCCTCCATCTTGATTGAAGATCTCATCCGAAATCCCGTGCGTGGTGACGTATTACATCACCATGCCGCCCGGCGTGATGACGTAATCTGCGATTTTGCTCCAGATCTTCAAACAAGATGACAGTAGCCGGCCCATCACAACAAAAAAAAAGTGGTAAGTTTGATTACATTTTTTTTTATTGTTAATGTTACACTGTTTTTACACTCATATGCCGCGATCATGTATGAACGCGGCATCTGAGGGGTACAATGATGGGGACGGCGCTATAGCAGCTCCGTGTCATTGCATCTGCTACTTACAAAAAAATTCACTTTGTGACGAAGTAATTTGTCATGAAGTTAATTTTTTAATTAGCCGAATCGAACTTTTCAATTATTTGCTCATCTCTAGTTATTATTAGTGTTGAGCGCGAATATTCGAATAGCGAATTTTTTTAGCGAATATCGGCACTTCGCTAATTCGCGAATATTTCGAATATAGCGCTATAAATTCGCTATTTCGAATATTCGTTTTTTTGGGGTTTTTTTTGTTATATTTTTTTCTTTCCCACTTCCCAAAAGTAGTTCTTACCTGTCCTGAGGATTCCAGGCTTCCTGGCTGCTCTAGTCAGTGCCCGTTGCTGCTTCTGCCGACTTCCGTGCTCATGGAGCGTTCCCATCAGCATGGGAACGTCTCCATATACTAAAATGTACTGTCGGATTTGAGGAATTACGTTAAAATTGTAATGCGATTAATTCAAGTTATATTAATCGCATTGTGATTACAACTTAGCACTGCTATCTTACATAGGCTAGAATTAACGAATATGGAATATAGCACTAGCAGTGCTAAGTTGAAATCCCAATGCGATTACTTCAAGTTAAATTAATCGCATTGCGAATTCAACTTAGCACTGCTGCTATATTCCATATTCGTTAACTTCGTTCATTCTAGCAAGCTGACCCATTATAAACCCAGCTCTAAGTTGAAATCGCAATGAGATTAATATAACTTGAATTAATCGCATTGCGATTTCAACGTAATTCCTCAAATCCGACAGTACATTTTAGTATATTGAGACGTTCCCATGGTGATGGGGACGCTCCATGAGCAAGGAAGTTTATGGTTGGCTTGGTAGAATTAGCGAATAGCGAATATGACGAATGTATTCGTCATATTCCTCAAAACGAAGATAACGAAGTATTCTACATCTTCGTTTTAGCAACCTATTCGTCAACTTCGCTAATTCTAGCAATCAACTAGGAAGGTTGACTATAGAGACAGCTGTGTTAAATTTGCTATGCGATTTTTATTTTATTTTTAATAGAATAATTATATTACTTGATATAATTATTATAATTATTCTATTTATTAAAAAAAATATATATATAATCGCATAGCGAATTAAACACAGTTGTCTCTATAGTCAACCTTCCTATTTGATTGCTAGAATTAGCGAAGTGGACGAATAGGTTGCTAAAACGAAGATGTAGAATACTTCGTTATCTTCGTTTTGAGGAATATGACGAATACATTCGTCATATCCGTCATCTTCGCTATAATTCTAGATATGAAACCAATAGGAAAGTAGCCTTAAGTTACAATCGCAATACGCGATTATTTAAATCGCATATTAATCGCAATAACTAGAATAATGACGAATATTCGATTTCGACGAATTTGAAACGAATATTCTTTCGAATATTCGCAAATTTCGTCTAAATCGAATATGGCACCTGCCGCTCATCACTAGTTATTATATATAAACCTGAGAAAAAACGAAGAAATAATTGTAAAACCTAGTGACAAGGGTGGCAACATAATCCTGAAAAATCGAGAGGACTATGTTGATATGGTCTTGGGAATCCTTGATGATAGGAAGACCTATCAACCCTTAGCATCAAATCCAACTGAGAAGTACCTACAAGAATTTAGACAACTTTTGACACAGGCTAAAGAACAAAACCTTATAAGTCATGATAAATATCTGTTCCTTTTTAATAAGAACCCAACAACACCAACCTTCTATGCGCTACTAAAAGTGCATAAGAAGAAATGTCCAATACCTGGGAGGCCCATTGTGTCAGACAATGATAGCCTCACACAAGGGGCCAGCCTATATGTAGATTACATATTAAGGAATTTTGTCACTTCACTTCCATCATATATTAAGGATACTAAAGATTTACTCCTGAAAATTAATGATCTGTCCCTCTCTTCAACAACTCTCTTAGCCAGTTTAGATGTGAGTCACTATACAACAATATACAACACTCACTGAGTATTAAAGCGGTTGAATATTTTCTGAACACAAGAAGCATTAGCTTCAAAGAACACAATGATTTTGTTATATCACTATTAAAATTTGTTTTGGAGCACAATATTTTTACTTTTCACGATAAGTTTTATAAACAGATCACTGGGACCGCGATGGGGACGGCCTGTGCACCAACTTACGCTAATCTATTTTTGGGGTGGTGGGAAAGTCACATAGTTTTCACGGATGAGATGTCTCTATATACCTGCAACATCTCATTCTGGGGCAGGTATATAGATGACATTCTCATCCTGTGGGAAGGCACACAACCTCTTTTCCTGGAATTTGTTGAAAAATTAAACAATAATGCCATAGGCATGAAATATACACATGAAATCCAGTAAAGAGAAATAAACTTCCTGGACCTAAAAATTAGTAAGTCAGCATGTGAAACACTTAGCACAGACATATACAGGAAACCCACATCTACAAATGGATATCTACATTGGACCAGCTGGCATCCGACCCCCCTAAAGAGGGAAGCCCCGATAGGTCAATACCTTCAGGAACGTTGGAATTGCTTGAATGAAGAAACATTTATGAAAGAGAGTGTTGAAGTATACTCAAGATTTCAAAATCGAGGGTACCCGAAATGCCCATTAAAAAGAGCCTTTAATAGGGCAAAAGGTGTAAAAAGAGACGAACTTTTGGAAAATAAAGTAAGTAAAAAGGGGCAGACAATTAGATGCATTGGAACATATGATGGGTTCACTGGAGAAATGTATAAAATACTGGAGAGACACTGGAGTGTCCTGCAGTTAGACATAGACCTGAAGGACGTTCTAAATCCATATCCAAACATCACATACCGTAGAAAACTGTAGGGTCAATACCATGTGGGGATTGTACATTCTGCAGATTTATTCTCAAAATAAAAACCTTTGATAATCCAATTGATGGCAGGAGATATGATATCAGGCAACTAATCACCTGCAAAACAAAAGGAGGGATATATGTTGCAAAATGCACATGTCCAAAATTATATGTTGGAAAAACTATCCAAGAATTTAGACAGCGAATATCAGGACATTTAAGTGCTATAGAAATAAAAAAGGAGAAAGTCACCCTAGGTCTGAGGGGGGGGGGAATCTTGATAAGAAACTCCTCCAAATAGAGGCAAGATGGATAGACAGACTAAATACAATGAGCCTCCTAGGCCTAAATGAGGACTTCTCCTTTTCAGCCTTCTTGTAAGGAACTGTACCGACTTTAAATAGTAAAGTAAATATTGTTCTAGAAATAATAAAATATTATAAAACAATGTACCCCTCCTTTTTTATATATAAAAAAAGGCTGGAGCACGGTAATAAAATGTCCTGTACAATTTATAATCTTCTTGTGTGCCTAAGACCCTGGACATATATAGATAATCTTGGTAAATCCTTTAAAGTACTGGTATATGCGAAATAATGAGACTCTTAAGTAAAATACCCTCTATGTCCACAAGTATGCGCAAATTGCGCCAGACTCTGGAAAACATGACATTTCAAAGTCCTTGCGCATGCGGAATAGGGAAAAGATCCTGCAAAGATTCAAAAGACCTTGGACATGCGCATACAGTCTTGGCAAATACCTGATTCTCTAACACTTTGGACATGCGCATAAAATCTTGACAAGTGTTTCAAAGTCTTTGGATATGCGCAATGATGAGACAAACTGAGACTTGTATGTGAAATATTTTCAGAGTCTAGGAGCATGCGCAAATAAAATACTGGGAAAAAGCGGCCGGACATGCGCAGTAATGTGATTGGCCTAAGGACCGGTGATGTAATAGATGGGAGGGGATAGAAAATGTAATTGAACAAAAGACAAATCAATACAAACACCAGCCTAATAGAAGTTCAAAGAGCGGGCGCACTCTGAATGGATTACAACCGAAGAGGAGGGATCTCCGTGGACATAAAACGTCGATCCTGGAGATGCTTGGCTTCTTCGCTCCCATACCCTGACGAAGCCACGTAGTGGCGAAACATGTCGGGGGGGCAATAGGGACTTGAATTTTAGTATCTGGGGAATAGGCAATCTCTGAGAAGGCACACTGCAGGCGCATCTTAGGAAAGTTACAACTATAGGATAGAAATAGAAAAGAGAGAATAATAGAATCAGGTGAAGACAGATAGATAGATAGAAAATAGCGATAAAAAACAGTTAAAGACACGAAATAGAAAACGCTATAAAGATCTGGTGTATATATAACACCAATATCTTCGGAATTCTGCCGAACAGACAGGACAGGTGAAAATAACCTTCCCTCTCTGACTCTGCCACACCTCACAACTCCATATAACATATAAAGCAAACACTATTTGCCTTTAACCCCAGTATATTTTAAAAGTTAGTGGGTAATAATGAGAAATTAATTCCTCTTTTAAGAAATAAATAATAAAGGGTATATTTTATAATGCTCCTTAAACAGAAAATTGTGGCTTCTAGCCACCTTAGTGTATGAATTATATATAAACCTGACACCTGTACAAAAATATTAGACATATTGAGGAAGATGAATGAATGCGGCTCTATATTTCACTAGAAAATAATCTGTTGAAGGTCCATGAAGGAACAATTTGCATGTTCTTACCTCCTATCCTTAAAAGAACACATAGAGAAAAAACAGATACACCGATTTATACCTGTGGCTTGCGGAGTGGTGCATGACCAGGAGTGGACTGACAATAGAACCTACAAGGAAACCTCCTGGTTTGCTGATGCCCAGTGGCCCACCTGAGCCCTCTTTGCTGCCTCCAGTCAGAGAAGTAAAGGTCTGATTCTCCCAGGGTTAAAGGAGTTATCCAACAAGAAAAACTATATAAAGGTGGTATCACCGTAAACGTACTAACCTAGAGAATGAAAGTAACAGTTTATTTTTTATAGGGAACACTGTAAAAACAAACCCCATAAAACTGTGGTGGAGTTGCATTTTTTCTCCAATTCCAACCCATTTGGAATTTTTTTCCAGCTTCACTCTACATTGTATGCAATATTAAATGGTGCCATTAAAAACTTGAAATTGTCCCACAAAAAGCAAGCAAGTTATGGCTCTGGGAAGGCAGATAGTGAAACATAAAAATTGCTGGGTCCTAGGGGTGGTTAACTGATTCACTGGCTCTTGTACAGTGACACTGGGGTGACACTGGGGGTGACTGTTCAGATAGTAACTGCAATCTGTCACAATGTCAGTAATTTGCACGGTGTCTGGTTCGACTGGCCAAAATCGTACCTGAAGTGTGCAGAGTGTCTGAACTCATTATCCCTCTACTGCAGCAGGGACTGAGAATGCGGTACACTGATCGACTCATTAATTAAAATGTTGTAGCCCTTAAGTCCAGGCTGCATAGGGTGTCTTAACTTTTTTCCCCTAAGCAGCAGTAAAGTCTATAATGATTTACGCTGGTTACCTTGCTGACTCTCTTTCTCTTGCTATAGCCATGCAAATCCTCCAAAATCTTCCCTCTCTCTCTGTGATGATAGTGGAGGGGATCACATGGGGATCTCTTAGTCACCAGAAACATGGAAGCTAAATGCTTGAGAAGAGGAGCACATGATGTCTGCTCCCTGCCTCTTTCAGGCCTTTCCCCATACTGCCTACTACTAGCATAACTAGATTTTGCTGGAACTAGGAGAAAGGGCCTGTCCACACCCTAAACTCTAGAAAGGCTTGTCCAGGATTGTTAGTTATCGCCAGAAAGGCTTGTCCAGGATCGTTAGTTATCTAGCTCATGCTGGAACATTCCTGGCATACAGTGCATTACATTACATGAAGTGCAGAACATTACCTTAAAAGTACATTATCAAATAATTGCAGAAAACCCTTTACACTGGGGTACTGCACATGCTATGATTTTTAGTATATAATCTGTCTCCATATGACTTAAACCTCTCTTTTCACTCTTCCTGTTTCTGTAAGGGTAACTCCAGTGGTTGATGAGACCTCTGTCCTCAGAGCCTCTATCAGGGAGATTAAAATGTTTGAGTTTGTTAAAATTCAACTTTTTTTTACAAATTCAGGATGAATTCCAAATTGATAGAATTGATTTGCCCATCTCTAGCATGTGTATCTCCTTGTACTTCACAGATCAATTTTCCCCTAATTTTTCCACTAAGTTTTGGTGGTAGCCTTAAACTGTTCATTTGGTGCTTTTTCATAAAAAAAATATTTTTTATCTGTTGCTGTGCTTGTGTCCCCATAAAATTCTTCTCTGGGAAATTACATGCAAGCTGGTCTCCTTTCCAAAAGGAAAGGAAAACTGAGAGTCTCAAAACAGTAAGAGCTGAAGCAAAGAAAATTTGCTTGGCTGCCTGAAAGACCCTGTTTGGTGTATTATTTCTCCTTTTGGAGAGCGCTGAGTATGCATGAGGTGTATTGTAAGCCAGTCAATGTTCTTCTTGGAAAAATGTATAAAAATTAGCACATCATACTTCTGCTGGTATGAGGTAGGCTTAAAATGGCTACATTGAATATCTTTCCCAGAAATCTAGAGGGGCATAGCCTGGCCTACAATACTCCACATGTGTACTACACATAATAGGCACTCTCCGTAATGAGAAAGGACAGCGCCCAGACAACGTATTTATATTGCACAGAAACCCAGAAACTAACTCACAATCAAACTCTCATTGCTTTACATGCAATGGGAGAAATCTGCAGTCTCTACAACAATAAAGCTCTCTGGCCATGTAGTCTGGAGCGACCTCTAATAAATGATGGGGAAGTGGGCTAGACTACACAGAATAATGTGCATCAGCTAACAGAGATGAATAATCATTTATTACCTTAGAAGATGAGTTTGTTTTTCTATCTCTTCTGTCTTTTAAGAAAGAAGGTTTTCATGACTTTTCAAGAGAAGAGTTTACAACTTGCTCTGAGTGACCCAATCTGCTGGAACACCATTTTAGTTTATGAGAACGTCTGTCAGTTCCTGATAGGATGACGGAAACCCAAGGAGTAAAGAAATGTTCCTGGTGGCTGCATGGTGTAATACTGGAGATCTGCCAGTCTGCGGGGACAATGGTCACTTTACCAAGAAAACATACGCTGCCGACACTCTGTAAGGTTTTGTGATGATAAATGTATGAGAGCAGATTTATGCTTTTTTTTTTATATATATATTTTGCTGTGTGTGATCAAGTGAGAATGTGTGTTTTCATGTCTCACAGTCCAGACATTGACAGCTTATTTTTTATATGATCCATAGCTACTTTTTTCCCCTTGGAGACCACAACAACGCTATACATCTACATGTTAACCTGCCCTGAAATATAAAATGATACTTCTGCTGTACAGAAATACTTACTAAATGACAAACTACTATGAGGTTTTAACGACACAGTTTATTATTCAGCATTATATCTTAGTGGTTAAGGTCCTTTCCTCTTATTTAGAAGGTTGTGAGTTCAAATCCTGGCAGAAATTTTTCAGAAATAGAGGCTAAATTAGATTTAAATACACTGGGTGTCCCCAAGCACTGGCTCCATATATGGACAAAACTATATATGGAGTCGGAGCAGGGACTCACACTGGGGGATTCCCTCACTGTACAGCAATCTTCTGCATAGACCTTAGTGAGACCCAGCACCCTCACCTCTTAAGAGCAGGGAGTGCCTGGTTTTATGCTCAGGTTCTCCTATTGACTTTCATTGTGCTCGGGTGCTCTGTAGAGCACCGGAGCATCCCAAAGTGTTCTACTCGAGCACCCAAGCACTTTGGTACTCAATCCACACTATTCAACACATTTATAAAGAATTTTTGTTGATGTTTTTAATATTTCTGTGTTAATATCTATATTAAAAAATAAAATAAAATCCTGCAGTTTTCGCATTGACCACATTAGACTGCTCAGTTCGGAAAAGGATAGGATGAAGTAAGTTTTTTTTTACCCCAACCTTTTGTTGTTTGGCAGCAGCTTTCTCTAATCTCCTGATTGAATGCATATGCATCTTTGGCCAAGCATGTGTATGGGGGAGCTGAGGAGTCAGGAGAGGTAGCTGTCAGCCAATAGGTATTAAATCTGTATAGCCTTCCTAAGCCTAATAATAGGCACTGCTTCTTTGTTTGTTCAAATCACTTTACTGTAGTTTGTTGCTTATCATTACTGGCAGAATTCCAATGACAGATATCACCTATATATAGATAACACATGATCCAAAATTCACAATAAATGATAGTCAAAGTTTATCTAATTACTCCTGACCTCTGCACAGGTCACATTGCATATCTAGAAAACTCTCCCATAGAAATCAATGATGTTCCGTCCTGTCCATTGTGTCTAGGTGCAACACACCTCTGTGGGAGCCAGTGTAGAGGATGGGAGTGGTAGTGGCCCTGATGTGATGTTGTAGTGTCACATTGTGCTACCTCAGGCTGTAGCTCCCTGGAGTTTGATGCAGTGAAAATGGTGATATTGAAAGAAACCAGGAGGAGATTGTTAAACAAATAACTTTTTCCTTTACTGAGTGTAAAAACAGACAGCAGCACATTCATCAGCAGTTTGTACAAAATTAGCTTTCTCTCCTCCCAGATGATGGGGTATGGTGAGTGGCAATACAGCAAAGATGACATTCAGAAACTTGCTAGCTGATTATGTCTCTTTCCTTTCCCTATGGCTTTTTTATGGTACCTGTGACTGTAGATGTCACTGAATGATGAAGGCTTGTAACTATGCCTGTCCTGAGCTCTTGTGATGGTGTCTTAAAGTTTTTCCTACCACTTTGGCAGCAGAGACTTGATAGCTTGGACGCTTGACTGCTGACTCTCATATGCCATAGTTTTTAATCCTTCTGTGGCCTAGGACCCTGCAGTCTCCGTTGGGCCATTACATACTCGTAGGTGAGTTGCCTCTGTGGGCCTCCTGGGGCAATTAAGTCCCCTAGGTGGGGTTCTATTGTGGTTCACCAGGCCTGAAGGAATGGGAGATAGATTATATTCTCCCTCTTTCCTTACTCTACTTTCTAAACTTCTAGACTGACTCTCCCTAGGTCAGCATGACCCTTGGCATGTAGTTGGACCAGTTTACTCCTACCAATAGAGGAGGAATAGAATGGTAAGTTCCATTCCAGCTACCTAAATTGCCAACTGTACCCCATCTGCTGGTGAACAAGGTGCATTACATGAAAGGTGACATAGCATGAAATTACAAAGCATTACATTATAAGCCAATTATAGTACCCCCAGGTCTGGGGAACTATGCGCGGCCCATGTGTAGTACCCCAGACCTAGGGGTTCCATTTTGGTGTCCTTAATTGATGTATTTTATTTGTTTCCTATGCAACCTGTTTTGTATTTTATGTACCATGTCATTTTATTCAGCAGGGGTTGTACTGGCAATGGCTGGCTGTAACAGGGTTAATCACCCTGTTCCACCCCTCTTGGGAGAGTGGGCTGGTCTGACTTATGGCCACGAGGGAGAGGTCTGGAATTAGTTACTCTAGAGGAGAACAAGGTGGAGAGGGGAAATGTCAGGTCCTGTCCTGATAGTGGGATAGCTGTGAAGTAGCTCGTAGAGCACACACTCCCAAGCACCATATCCAGGTCCAGTATCCAGAGATCCCTCTCTGCCAAAGGGTCTAGAAGTAGCTTGTAGAGCACCCACTCTCAAGAATCATAATGAAAACAAAGTGGTGAGGTAAGGGGAATACAGTAAAGCCATCCATCACCAGTCAACCACTAGGCCAGTATCATTTAAGGGCAGAAATACAGCCATCCAACCTGCCACAATACCTCCTCAGCTAGTGCCAGAGAAGACCTGCACTAAAAGCCTGCTGCTGTATTTCAAGTTCAACATTGCACTTAGTAAAAAGAACTGCAATGGACCCCATGGAGCGGTGGCCTGTGGTAGGACACTGTGACACAACAACACTACATCAGGACTACTACCACTCCCATCCTCTACACCGGCTCCCACGGGGACTCGCTGCACATGTGGCTACCACAAACCATATATCTAAATGCTGTTAAGAACCGTGCAGGCAAGATGACAGCCTCCATAATGTTCAGGAAACAGAATAAGAAATCTACGATAAAAAAAATAAAAACAGATTTGAAAAAATATGTGTCACTATCTGGTTTTAGCTGGCAGGAAAACAATTTGGTTATTCCCTTGACACTGTCATGTAACTCAATGGTACATTGTAATAACATGTTAGGCTGGGTTCACATGAGGTTTTTGCCATTGTTTTAACGTATACAAAAAATGTATTAAACGGGTGCCTCAGACAGATGCCATATGTTGGCATCGTTCACCATAGAGTTCCATTGTAAAAAAACATATATGTTAACATATATGCTTTTTACCAGACTCTGCAGCATGGAAAAATGTGATGTGCTACTCTGTTATATCCCTTTTTTTGTTCAATGTATACGTTAAACAAGGCAAAAATGTGATGTGGACCCACCCTTAGGATTACCTGCAATCCTACTTCAAATCACAGATTGTGAGTAGAGTTAAGCAAACACCTGGATGTTCGGGTTCGAGAAGTTCGCATGAACTTCACGAAAATGTTCGGGTTTGGGATCCGAACTCGACTCCGAACGGGAACCCCATTGAAGTCAATGGGGACCCGAACTTTTGGGCACTAAAAAGGCTGTAAAATAGCCCAGGAAAGGGCTAGAGGGCTGTAAAAGGCAGCAAAATATAGGTAAATCCCCTGCAAACAAATGTGGATAGGGAAATGACTTAAAATAAAATAAAATAAATAAAAATTAACCAATATCAATTGGCAACTTGGAGGAGGAGGTGGAATAGGAGGTTGGGGTGGCGTCAGGTGGGAATGCTATGGAAGTTGAAGTTCTCATCACAGTCAAAAAGGATTTATATCTGCCTGCAGTGCCACAGGCCTTATTCACAGACTCAGGGCCATGGCAACCATACATGGGAGTTGAAGTTCACATCACAGCCAAGAAGGATTCATGTCTGCCAGCAGTGTCACAGGCCTCACTCACAGACTCAGGCCAATGGCAACCATACATGGGAGTTGAAGTTGTCATCACAGCCAAGATGTAATCATGTCTGCCTGGTTGATGCTGCCACACGCGGCTCCTCCAGCGGATGGGTCTTTGCCATAGTGACCTTATGGTCCCACGTCCCGGACGGCAGGCATTACAATAGCCTTGGATTTAAGATAAGCTATCTGTTTTTTTTTTCTTAGTGCACGGTTTACACTTGAGCACTTTATTATATGCACTTTGATTGTTTGCATCCCCTGATGAACTGGCGTTGTTGCCAGGGAAATGCGTCGGGTCTTTGTCATTCATTAGGAAGGCTACGCCATTTTTTCGAACTTGGTGAGCCTTCCCTTGTAGGTGTGTGTGTCCATAGAAGGCGCCGGCCACACGGCTAGGGTTACTACATTAGGGGGAGTGTATAGGTCCACCGACCCAGCATCCCTCCCTCCCTTGTTCCTGGCCTCCCCATCCTTAGGACATAAGGGCAGATGTACACCAGTGACTGGTACTCATTCATAAGTACATTGTTTACTTAAATATATATTGGGCATTTTATAATTAAATTAAAAGTTATGTTTTAAGGAACCCTCTTTTTCTATTATTTTTTGGTTTTGACGATTTGGGTGTCCAGCACTTCATATTGACTATATCTTTGACCCATTGGGTTTTTCAGTTGGGGGTCATTTGACAGTAGAAGAGTTTAATATCTCCCACCAAGACAACAAACGATTAAACAACATATAGGCCCCTGACATCCAGACAGAGAAGAGGTCATTCAACATCAAAAAGAGGATAATGTCACCCACCAAAGCAACAGGCGATTATCTAAAATGTAGGCCCCAGCACCCAGACAGAGGAGAAAGGTTCCATAGCAGCAAAACAGGCATCATGTTACCCACCAATGAAACAGGCCACTTTCAGTTATTTAGGCCCCAGCACCCAGACAGAGGAGAGAGGTCCCATAGCAGCAAAACAGGCATCATGTTACCCACCAATAGAACAGGCCACCTTCAGTAATTTAAGCCCCAGCACCCAGACAGAGGAGAGAGGTCCCATAGCAGCAAAACATGCATCATGCTACCCACCAATGGAACAGACCACTTTCAGTTATTTAGGCCCCTGACACCCAAACAGAAGAGAGGTAATTTGAAAGCAAAAAGAGGTTAATGTCACGCACCAAAACAGCAGGCAATTAGCTGAAATGCAATCCCCTGGCACTCAGACAAAGGAGAGGTTCATTCAACTTGGTGTTGCCCCCAAGATAATGGTACAATTAAAAAAAGAGGATTCAATAAAGAAGAGTACAAGAATGTATGGTTGAGGGCAAGGCAGTTATAAATGTCTATTCTGCACAAGGGATGGACAGGTCCTGTGGGATCCATGCCTGGTTCATTTTTATGAACGTTGCTTGTCCAAGTTGGCTGTGGACAGGCGGCTGTGTTTGTCTGTAATGACGCCCCCTGCCATGCTAAATACACATTCAGGCTAGCACCTCCAAGGCATAAAAGGCTAGCTATGGCCATGTGGACAATTTGGAGACCCAGAAGTTGAATGGGGCCGAACCATCAGTCAGTACGTGGAGGCGTGTGCACATCTACTGTCCCACCATGTTGTTGAAATGCTTCCTCCTGCTAACACATTCCGTATGAGCTGGTGGTGCAGTTAGCTGTGGCGCGGTGACAAAACTTTTCCACAACTCGGCCATGTTAAACCTGCCTTCAGAGGAGCTGGCCGTGACACAGCTGCATTGGCGAACTCTTGCTCCTCCTCTGCTTCACCTTGTGCTTCCTCTTGTCAACCCGTGTCAATTGGGAATGCTCTCAGGAGCGCGTCTACTAGCGTGCGCTTGTACTCGCGCATTTTGCTATCATGCTTCAGTGCGGGAATTAAGGTGGGCACGTTGTCTTTGTACCGGGAATCTAGCAAGGTGGCCACCTAGTAGTCAGCACACGTTAAAATGTGGGCAACTCTGCTGTCGTTGAGCAGGCACTGCAGCATGTAGTCACTCATGTGTGCCAGGTTGCCCAAAGGTAAGGACAAGCTGTCCTCTGTGGGAGGTGTATCTTCATCATCCTACGTTTCCCCCCAGCCACGCACCAGTGATTGGCCTGAGCTGCGTTGGGGGCTACTCCGCTGTGAACATGCTTCATCCTCATCCTCCTCCACCTCCTCCTCATCCTCGTCCTCCTAGTCCTCCAGTAGTGGGCCCTGCCTTGCCAAATTTGTACCTGGCCTCTGCTGTTGCAAAATACCTCTCTCTGAGCCACTTCTAAAAGACTGGCCCGAAAGTGTTAGAAATGACCCCTCTTCCTCCTCCTCCTGGGCCACATCCTCTCCCATCATTGCTCAAGTGTTTTCTCAAGGAGACATAGAAGTGGTATTGTAACGCTGATACCGGCATCATCGCCACTGGCCATGTTGGTGGAGTACTCGAAACAGCGCAACAGGGCACACAGGTCTCGCATAGAGGCGCAGTCATTGGTGGTGAAGTGGTGCTGTTCCGCAGTTCGACTCACCCGTGCATGCTGCAGCTGAAACTCCACTATGGCCTGCTGCTGCTCGCACAGTCTCTCCAGCATGTGCAAGGTGGAGTTCCACCGGGTGGGCACGTCGCATATGAGGCGGTGAGCGGGAAGGCCGAAGTTACGCTGTAGTGCAGATAGGCGAGCAGCGGCATAATGAGAACGCCAAAAGCGCACACAGATGGCCCACACTTTAGTTGTGAATTAATTTCTGCACCACCAAATTCAGCACATGCGCCAGGATGTGCGTCAAACCGGCTAGTCCCAGAGCTGCAACGAGATTTCTCCCATTATCGCACACCACCAGGCCAGGCTTGAGGCTCACCGGCAGCAACCACTCGTCAGTCTGTTGTTCTATACTCTATGCCACAACTCCTGCGCTGTGTGGGACCCGTCCCCCAAACACATGAGTTTCAGAACGGCCTGCTGACGTTTACCCCGGGCTGCACTGAAGTTGGTGGGGAAGGTCTGTGGCTGACCGTATGAGCAGGTTGAAGAAGAGGAGGAGGAAGCCGAGTAGGAGGAGGAGGCAACAGGAGGTAGAGAAAGATTCCCTGCGATCCTTGGTGGTGGAAGGACGTGCGCCAAACAGCTTTCCGCCTGGGGCCCAGCCGCCACTACATTTACCCAGTGTGCACTTAAAAAGATATAGCGTCCCTGGCCGTGCTTACTGGTCCACGTATCTGTGATTAGGTGGACCTTGCCACAGATAGCGTTGCGCAGTGCACACTTGATTTTATCTGATACTTGGTTGTGCAGGGAAGGCACGGCTCTCTTGAAGAAGTAGTGGCGGCTGGGAACAACATACTGTGGGACAGCCACCACCATCAACTGTTTGAAGTTGTCCGTGTCCACCAGCCTGAATGACAGAATTTCAAAGGCCAGTAGTTTAGCATTCAGGCATTCTGGCATTCAGGGCCAGGGATCGAGGGTGGCTAGGTAGGAATTTACGCTTTCTCTCCAAGGTTTGTGAGATGGAGAGCTGATCGCTGCCGTGTGACATGGTGCAGATGCTTGGTGACGGAGGTGGTCGTGTTGGAGGCACATCCTCTTTTTGCTGGGCAGCAGGTGCCAACGTTCCTCCAGAGGCGGAGGAAGAGGCCGAGGCAGCAGTAAAGGATGGAGCAGGAGGGGCCTGAGCCCTTTCTTGGTTTTGAAGGTGTTTACTCCACGGCAGCCTGTGTCTCCCATGTAGATGCCTGGTCATGCAGGTTGTGCTAAGGTTCAGAACGTTAATGCCCCGCTTCAGGCTCTGATGGCACAGCATGCAAACCACTCAGGTCTTGTCATCAGCATATTGTGTGAAGTGCCATGCCAGAGAACTTCTTGAAGCTGACTTTGGTGTGCTCGGTCCCTTGTGGCGGTGGTCAGGAGCCGGCGAACTCTCTTGGCGACGGCTGTTCTGCTTTTGCACCCTGCTCCCTCTTTTGCTACGCTGTTGGCTCGGTCTCACCACTGCCTCTTCCTCTGAACTCTGAAAGTCAGTGTCACGACCTTCATTCCATGTGGGGTCTAGGACCTTATCCTCCCCTGCATCGTTTTCTGCACAGTCTTCCTCCCTGAACTCCTGTTCGGTCTGCACACTGCAAAAAGACGCAGCAGTTGGCACCTGTGTTTCATCATCATGAGAGATGTGCTGACTCTGCTGAGGTGGTATTCCCATGTCCTCATCAGGAAACATTACTGGTTGTGCGTCAGTGCATTCTATGTCTTCCACCGCTGAGAAGGGGCTAGGTGGATACCCTTGGGAAACCCTGCCAGCAGAGTCCTTAAACAGCAAAAGAGACTGCTGCATAACTTGAGGCAGAAGACTGGGTGGGAGATAATGTAAACCTAGCGCCTGTACTTGTTCAGGCCTTACCATCCTTAGAACGGCATTAGGCCCAACCAAATATCGCTGTCGTTTTTGGAGGCTACTGGAACCTGAGTTAGCTGGTTCACTAGAACGTGTAGCTGTGGCAGAATGGCCCCAGAGGGTCCACTAACACCACCACGACAATGTCCGCGTCCCTTATTAGATGTTTTCCTCATTGTTACCGTTCACCACAATAAGGAAAAACTTATTTGGCCCAATGTATAGAGTTCAAATTAAGGCCATTTTTTTACAGGCACCTAACACTATCTATCTATTTATGTACCTTATTACAATAATACAGGCACAGCAGAAACCACAGATTTAGGGCAATATCAATTTTAGGCCTAGTATTTAAGCCCTGGCTGAATGGTATCCTTTTACGGACAGAATTACACTTGGAGATGCACAGTAGTGTGTGCTAATATAGAGGATTACGCTTTCAGGCCTTTTATTTAGACCTTGATTGTAATATACCCTTTTACGGACAGAAATACACTTGGAGATGCACAATAGCGTGTGCAAATATAAAGGATTACGCTATCAGGCCTTGTATTTAGTCCTTGAGTGTAATATACCCTTTTACGGACAGAAATACACTTGGAGATGCACAGCAGCGTCTGCAAATATAGAGGATTTAGCTTTCAGCCCTTGTATTTAGACACAGTGTAATGAACCCTTTTACGGACAGTAATACACTTAGAGATGCACAGCAGCATGCACAAATATAGAGGATTTATTTTTCAGGCCTTGTATTTACACGCTGACACGCTGAGTGTAATATACCCTATTACGGACAGATTTACACTTGGAGAGGAACACTGGAAAACACAGATGTTTAGGATTTCTATTTTAGGGATTTTATTTAACCACAGAAAAAAATCTATACTTTGACTGACAGTATTAAACTTAGCCAGCCACAGCTGGAACACCAGATTTAGGGGATTGGTATTTTGGCAAATGAATTTCACCCCAGAAAAAATCTATCCTTTTACGGACAGTATTACACTTGGACAGCCACAGCTGGGACCCCAGGTTTAGGGGATTGGTATTTTGGCAATTGAATTTTACCCCAGAAAAAAAATCTATCCTTTAACGGACAGTATTACACTTGGCCAGCAACAGCTGAAACCACTGATTTAGGGGGTTGGTATTGTGGCAATTGAATTTCACCCCTCAATAAATTTTAGAAATTTCTATCCTGTGTTTCAAGGTGTGACAATAAGCACAACCCCCGATGAGGATATTGCAAAAAAAAGCCTACTATTGAACCCTAAAATGTATGTTGAACTTGGTGGCAGCTCAAAACATGTGCTGGTGCACCAAAAGATCACAAAATGGCCGCTGATCACCCCAGAAATAAGTGACAGAAAAACGCTCTGGGCAGCCTAAATACCAGTGGGCAATGAACTAACAGAAGTTGAATGATTCACAGCTTTAGATCGATCACTTCATTAAGTGGTTTTGCTGAGTCTCCCCTGCCTAATCTTGCCATTACAGTAGCTGCATCCTATCCCTACACTAATCAGAGCAGAGTGACAGGCTGCGCTACATGACTCCAGCTTAAATAGAGGCTGGGTCACACGCTGCACTTGGCCAATCACAGCCATGCCAATAGTAGGCATGGCTGTGATGGCCTCTTGGGGCAAGTAGTATGACGCTTGTTGATTGGCTGCTTTGCAGCCTTTCAAAAAGCGCCATAGAAATCGACGAACACCAAACCTGAACTTTTACGTAAATGTTCGGGTCCGTGTCCCGAACACCCCAAAATTCGGTACGAACCCGAACTATACAGTTCGGGTTCGCTCAACACTAATTGTGAGTTGTGCCAAAAGACAGTTTACCCTTTGAAAAAATAAAAAAAAATATAAAAAATTAAAAATAATAAAAAAATCTATTTATGCAATCATGACAAAATATATCTAATTGTGTTATTGTCTCATAATTGCTGCTAAATGGTGACATCACCACACATGGCCTTAGTAATGTAATTCTTTTCCATACATATATTGAGGGGGCCCATAAATGTTTCCTTATAGTATCTCCCTAAGCTTTCCTGTTTAAGCTATTGTAACAATATATCTAGCAGCCGCCCAAGTTTTTTCTAAGTCCAGACGCATGCGCGTATGTGGGATTCACCAGCATAGTGCGATCCACTTAGTTCGGAGAGCGTGCCTGTAGCGAGATTTTTTCTAAGTCCAGACTCACGTGCAGACTCGCCAATGCATTGCAATCCTTCTAGCTGGCAACTTTTTCTAAGTTCGGGCACCTGCGTCAGTCATCGGACAGAGCCGCCCACCTCATCGTGACCTCATCTATATGCAATGGGGTGAGTATTACTGGAATTACACCCCTATTGGCGCACAGGATGATCGATCATATTGAGATAAAGCAATTGGCTGAAACTTTTACCCTGGGTTCAGACCTGAGCGTTCTAGAAACGCGCGTTTTACGCACGTTTTTGTCGCGCGTATTTCAGCGCGTTTTTGCAAATAGGAAACACGCGTTCGTACGCGCGCTCTTGTGATTGACTACTGTGGTGTCAATCACAAAACGCGCGACAAACGCCCCAAAAAAAGCTCAAGTACATGTTTATGCGTCGGGCGTTTTACAGCGCGTTCAAACACGCTGTAAAACGCTCAAGTGAGAACCAGGGCCATAGGAAAGCATTGGTTTTCATGTGCTGAGCGTTTTACAGCGCGTTTGCACGCGCTGTAAAACGCTCAGGTGTGAACTTAGGGTTAATCCTGGTAATTCAGAGGGTTTAAAGGAGGGTCCCCGCCCCCAACACACATACCTGCAGCTATATCCCCTGAAGACGCCCGTTGTGGCGAAACATGTCGGGACGCAGGGACTGATGCATGTGTGAAAGCATTTCAATATTCAGCCTAGTCAGAGAGGGACCCAACAAAGTTGGGAAATCTAAGATAGTTGAGCACAGGAGGAGTGAATGAGCACATGGATCGTGTATAAGTATAGTATAAGCCTCGGAAGTTTGCGGCCGCAATATTTACCACAGGGGCTGTATAGTTGAAATCTCTGTAATACTGCCACCTGTGTGATTTATAAACAATCCAGTATAAATTGTATGAATCAAAGCACATAGTGGAATTGATGAATGGGTTTAAGACCTTTCAAATGATAGTCACTATGAGTGACTTGATGCTTTAACTCATAGGTGTTATCCCTTCTTACTCGGCTTCTGGAATTTTAATGTTTATGTGGCGTTCCTAATTAATTAGAATTGGGTTTTAATTAAAAATAATAAAGGATAAATTTTACGGTCTACGGTTCAATCAGGGAAGTGCATTAAAACGCTTATAGGTCTATTGACCAGTAAATAAATATAATAAAAAGACAGTTTATGCTCTGCTACATCCTTCTGCAATGCCTATCTTTTGTGTTTGTGCCCAGTGTATGTCTTTAGACACAAAGGAGCAGATTTAATAATCCTAACTAACTTGTAGATGGCATAGACGTAGATAAGCATTCTAGAATGTGCCAAATTTGGCTAGACACTTTAATTTAAAGTAGCACTCCCACAAAATAGAGTAGCATTCTGATCTCCAACTGACACAGGACAGGAAGTCAGTTACTTCTACATTCATTCCTATGAGACTTACATTGACATTCCCAAAGGAATACAAAGAAAAACTTAATTCTTGTCCTCACATAAGATGCTTTGTCAGTTGGAAAGTAACATGAGTGTTGGTCACATGACATATCCACCATCCACTAGGTGGAGCCTTTTCATCTCATCACAGAGGAGTGAGTCAGCATAGTGCAGAGCCAGTCTGTGCCAAGATAGTGAAGTGTGAGTAGCTAAGAGGTAGCTAAAAACAAGCTCTGTATTAATTCAACCAGAGATAAGAGAAAGACAGTAGAAAAGATATACATGAGAAGTCTCATAAGTAGTGTTGAGCGAACAGTTCGAGCATAGTTCGGGTTCATACCCGAACATTTTCAAAAAAGTTTGGGTTCAGGTCCGTTGTTCGGCGATTTCTTCCCGCTTTCTGAAGGGCTGCACAGCAGCCAATCAGCTAGTGTTTTACTTCTTGCCCTAAGAAGCCATCACAGCCATGCCTACTATTGGCATGGCTGTGATTGGCCAAGTGCAGCATGTGACCCAGCCTCTATTTAAGCTGGAGTCACGTAGCGCAGCCCGTCACTCTGCTCTGATAAGTGTAGGGATAGGATGCAGCTACTGTGAGGGCAAGATTAGGCAGGGGAGACTCAGCAAAGACACTTAATGAAGTGATCGATCTAAAGCTGTGAATCGTTCAACTTTTGCTAGTTAATTGCTCACTGGTTTTTAGGCTGCACAGAGCGTTTTTCAGTCACTTTTTTCTGGGGTGATCAGCGGCCATATTGTGACTTGTGGTGGGGGTTAAGTTCAATTGCCAAAATAGCAATCCCCTAAATCTGGTGTTCAAGCTGTGGCTAGCCAAGTGTAATACTGTCTGCTGTCTGGCAAAGGATAGATTATTTTCTGTGGTGAAATTCAATTGCCAAAATAGCAATCCACTTAATCTGGTGTCCCAGCAGTGGCTGGCAAAGTATAATAGTGTCCGGCTAAGTATATATTTTGTTCTGGGGTGAAATTCAATAGACAAAATAGCTATACCATAAATCAGTGGTTTTAGCTGCGACTGCCCCAGTTTAATAGTGTACGGCAAAGGATATATTTTCTTCTGGGGTGAAATTCAATTGCCAAAATAGCAATACTATAAATCTGGTGTCCCAGCAGTGGCTGGCCAAGTTTAATAGTGTCCGTCATAGGATATATTTGTTCTGGGGTCAAATTCAATTGCCAAAATAGCAATACCATAAATCAGTGGTTTCAGCTTTGGCTGGCCAAGTTTAATAGTGTACGGCAAAAGTTTTTTTTTTTTTCTGGGGTGAAATTCAATTGCCAAAATAGCAATACCATAAATCATTGGTTTCAGCTGTGGCTGCCCAAGTTTATTAGTGTAAGGCAAAGGATATATTTTGTTCTGGGGTGAAATTCAATTGCCAAAATAGCAATACTGTAAATCTGGTGTCCCAGCAGTGGCTGGCCAAGTTTAATAGTGTCCGGCATAGGATATATTTGTTCTGGGGTCAAATTCAATTGCCAAAATAGCAATACCATAAATCAGTGGTTTCAGCTTTGGCTGGCCAAGTTTAATAGTGTACGGCAAAAGATTTTATTTTTTTCTGGGGTGAAATTCAATTGCCAAAATAGCAATACCATAAATCATTGGTTTCAGCTGTGGCTGCCCAAGTTTATTAGTGTAAGGCAAAGGATATATTTTGTTCTGGGGTGAAATTCAATTGCCAAAATAGCAATACCATAAGTCAGTGGTTTCAGCTGTGGCTGGCCAAGTTTAATAGTGTAAGGCAAAGGATATATTTTGTTCTGGGGTGAAATTCAATTGCCAAAATAGCAATAACGTAAATCTGGCGTCCCAGCAGTGGCGGGCCAAGTTTAATAGTGTCCGTCATAGGATATATTATGTTCTGGGGTGAAATTCAATTGCCAGAATAGCAATACCGTAAATCTGGTGTCCCAGCAGTGGCTGGCCAAGTTTAATAGTGTCCAGCATAGGATATATTTTGTTCTGGGGAGAAATTCAATTGCCAAAATAGCAATACCATAAATCAGTAGTTTCAGCTGTGGCTGGCCAAATTAAATAGTGTCCGGCAAAGGATATATTATTTTCTGCGGTGAAATTCAGTTGCAAAAATAGAAATACTGTAAAACTGTTGTTCCAGCTGTTGCAGGCTTGGTTTAAATCTGTCTGTAAAAGGGTATATTTTTTTCTGGGGTGAAATTTAATTGCCAAAATAGCAATACACCAAATCTGGTGTTCCAGCTGTTGCAGGACTAGTTTAAACCTGTCCATAAAAGGGTATATTTTTTTCTGGGGTGAAATTCATTTGCCAAAAAAGAAATACAGTAAATCTGGTGTTCCAGCTGTGACTGGACAAGTTTAATAGTATCCGTCAAAGGATAGATTTTGTTCTGGGGTGAAATTCACTTGCCAATATAGAAATACCCTGAATCTGGTGTTCCAGCTGTTGCAGGCCAAGTGTTAATCTGTCTGTAAAAGGGTATATTACATTTAAGGTGTATATACAAGTGGTGAGAGGGTCATCCTCAATAACTTCACACGCTACCGTGCATCTCCCTTTGAATTTCAGATGGTTAAAGGGTATATTACACAAAATGTTAAAATACAATTGCTGAAGGCATAATCCTACATATTTTTTCACACGCTACTGTGCATCTCCAAGTGTAAATCTGTCCATAAAAGGATACCTTTCATCCAGGGCCTAAATACTAGGCCTACAATTGATATTCCCCTAAATCAGTGGTTACTGCTGTGCCTGGATTAGTGTAATACAGTACATAAATAAATAGGCAGATAGTGTTAGGTGCCTGTAAATAAAGGTCTGAATTTGAAATCAATACATTGGGCCAAATATTTTTTTACTTATTGTGGTGCTTGGTAACCGGTAACAATGAGGAAAACATCTAGTAAGGGATGCGGACGCGGTCGTGGTGGTTTTAGTGGACCCTCTGGTGCTGGGAGAGGACGTGGCCATTCTGCCACAGCCACACGTCCTAGTGAACCAACTACCTCAGGTTCCAGTACCCGCCAGAATTTACAGCGATATTTAGTGGGGCCTAATGCCGTTCTAAGGATGGTAAGGCCTGAGCAGGTACAGGCGCTAGTCAATTGGGAGCCGACAGTGGATCCAGCATGTTCACAACATTATCTCCCACCCAGTCTTCTGCAGAAAGCTCACCGGTGGCGCCTAAAAACCAAGCCCATCAGTCTGTCACATCACCCCCATGCATATCAGGGAAACTGTCTGAGCCTCAAGTTATGCAGCAGTCTCTTATGCTGTTTGAAGACTCTGCTAGAAGGGTTTCCCAAGGGAATCCACCTAGCCCTTCCCCAGTGGTGGAAGACATAGAATGCACAACCACTTATGTTTCCTGATGATGAGGACATGAGAATACCACCTCATCGGAGTCCGCACGTCTCTGATGATGAAGAAACACAGGCGCCAACTGCTGCGTCTTTTTGCAGTGTGCAGACCGAACAGGAGGTCAGGGAGGAAGACTGTGTGGAAGACGATGCAGGGGACGATGAGGTCCTAGACCCCACATGGAATGAAAGTCGTGCCACTGACTTTCATAGTTCAGAGGAAGAGGCAGTGGTGAGACCGACCCAACAGCATAGCAAAAGAGGGATCAGGGGGCAAAAGCAGAACAGCCGACGCCAAGACAGTTCGCCTGCTACTGGCCACCGCCACCAGGGACCGAGCAACCCAAAGGCAGCTTCAAGGAGTTCCCTGGCATGGCACTTCTTTAGTGTTGAGCGAACAGTTCGCGCATCGTTCGGGTTCGTACCGAATTTTGGGGTGTCCGGGACCCGGACCCGAACCCGGACATTTTCAAAAAAGTTCGGGTTCGGGTTCGGTGTTCGTCGATTTCTTACCGCTTTCTGAAGGGCTGCACAGCAGCCAATCAGCTAGCGTCTTACTTCTTGCCCTAAGAAGCCATCACAGCCATGCCTACTAATGGCATGGCTGTGATTGGCCAAGTGCAGCATGTGACCCAGCCTCTATTTAAGCTGGAGTCACGTAGCGCCGCACGTCACACTGCTCTGACTAGTGTAGGGAGAAGATGCAGCTTCTGTGAGGGCGAGATAGGCAGGGAAAAGTCAGCAACAGCACCTAATGAACGGATCGATCTGCAGCTGAGAATCAGTGAACTTCTGCTATTTACTTGATTGCTGGTTTTTGGCTGCACAGAGCGTTTTTCTGTCACTTATTTTCTGGGTTGATCGGCGGCCATTTTGTGACTTGTGGTGCTCCAGAACAAGCTGCCACACATCCATCAATGCTTCAATACTATTTTTTTTTTGCTATATCCTCCATCAGGGGCTTGGCTGTGCTAATTGTCACCCCTAGAAACTCAGGATAGCAATTTCTATATTTTATTAAGGGGTTAAATACAATTGCCCAAATACCAATCCCCTAAATCTGGTGTTCCAGCTTTGGCTAGACAAGCATAATACTGTCTGCTGTCTGGCAAAGGATAGATTATTTTCTGGGGTGAAATTCAATTGGCAAAATAGCAAAACCATACATCAGTGGTTTCAGCAGTGGCTGGCAAAATATAATAGTGTCCGCCAAAACAGATATTTTGGTTTGGGGTTAAATTCAATTGCCAAAATAGCAATACCCTAAATCAGTGGTTTCAGCAGCTGAGCCTGGCAAACTATATTAGTATTCCGCCAAAACATATATTTTGTTCTGGGGTGAAATTCACTTGCCAAAATAGCAACACCCTAAATCTGGTGTCACAGCTGAGCCTGGCAAACTATATTAGTATCCGCAAAAACATATATTTTGTTCTGGGGTGAAATTCACTTGCCAAAATAGCAACACCCTAAATCTGGTGTCACAGCTGTGCCTGGCAAACTATATTAGTATCCGCAAAAACATATATTTTCTTCTGGGGTGAAATTCACTTGCCAAAATAGCAACACCACTAAATCTGGTGTCACAGCTGAGCCTGGCAAACTATATTAGTATCCGCAAAAACATATATTTTGTTCTGGGGTGAAATTCACTTGCCAAAATAGCAATCCACTAAATCTGGTGTCACAGCTGAGCCTGGCAAACTATATTAGTATCCGCAAAAACATATATTTTGTTCTGGGGTGAAATTCACTTGCCAAAATAGCAATCCACTAAATCTGGTGTCACAGCTGAGCCTGGCAAACTATATTATTATCCGCAAAACATATATTTTGTTCTGGGGTGAAATTCACTTGCCAAAATAGCAATCCACTAAATCTGGTGTCACAGCTGAGCCTGGCAAACTATATTAGTATCCGCAAAAACATATATTTTGTTCTGGGGTGAAATTCACTTGCCAAAATAGCAATCACTCTAAATCTGGTGTCACAGCTGAGCCTGGCAAACTATATTAGTATCCGCAAAAACATATATTTTCTTCTGGGGTGAAATTCACTTGCCAAAATAGCAACACCCTAAATCTGGTGTCACAGCTGAGCCTGGCAAACTATATTAGTATCCGCAAAAACATATATTTTCTTCTGGGGTGAAATTCACTTGCCAAAATAGCAATCCACTAAATCTGGTGTCACAGCTGAGCCTGGCAAACTATATTATTATCCGCAAAAACATATATTTTGTTCTGGGGTGAAATTCACTTGCCAAAATAGCAATCCACTAAATCTGGTGTCACAGCTGAGCCTGGCAAACTATATTATTATCCGCAAAAACATATATTTTGTTCTGGGGTGAAATTCACTTGCCAAAATAGCAATCCTCTAAATCTGGTGTCACAGCTGAGCCTGGCAAACTATATTAGTATCCGCAAAAACATATATTTTGTTCTGGGGTGAAATTCACTTGCCAAAATAGCAACACCCTAAATCTGGTGTCACAGCTGAGCCTGGCAAACTATATTAGTATCCGCAAAAACATATATTTTGTTCTGGGGTGAAATTCACTTGCCAAAATAGCAATCCACTAAATCTGGTGTCACAGCTGAGCCTGGCAAACTATATTAGTATCCGCAAAAACATATATTTTGTTCTGGGGTGAAATTCACTTGCCAAAATAGCAATCCACTAAATCTGGTGTCACAGCTGAGCCTGGCAAACTATATTATTATCCGCAAAAACATATATTTTGTTCTGGGGTGAAATTCACTTGCCAAAATAGCAATACCTCTAAATCTGGTGTCACAGCTGTTGCAGGCCCATTGTAAATCTGTCCATAAAAGGATACCTTTCATCCAGGGCCTAAATACTTGCCCTAAAAGAGATATTCCCTAAATCAGTGGTTACTGCTGTGCCTGGATTAGTGTAATAAGCTACATAAACAAATAGGCAGATAGTGGTAGGTGCCTGTAAAAAAGGCCTGAATTTGAAATCAATACATTGGGCCAAATATTTTTTTCCTTATTGTGGTGCTTGGTGAACGGTAACAATGAGGAAAACATCTAGTAAGGGACGCGGACGCGGTCGTGGTGGTGTTAGTGTACCCTCTGGTGCTGGGAGAGGACGTGGCCATTCTGCCACAGCCACACATCCTAGTGAACCAACTACCTCAGGTTCCAGTACCCGCCAGAATTTACAGCGATATTTGGTGGGGCCCAATGCCGTTCTAAGGATGGTAAGGCCTGAGCAGGTACAGGCGCTAGTCAATTGGGTGGCCGACAGTGGATCCAGCATGTTCACAACATTATCTCCCACCAAGTCTTCTGCAGAAAGCGCACAGGTGGCACCTGAAAACCAAGCCCATCAGTCTGTCACATCACCCCCATGCATATCAGGGAAACTGTCTGAGCCTCAAGTTATGCAGCAGTCTCTTATGCTGTTTGAAGACTCTGCTGGCAGGGTTTCCCAAGGGAATCCACCTAGCCCTTCCCCTGTGGTGGAAGACATAGAATGCACTGATGCACAACCTCTGATGTTTACTGATGATGAGGACATGGGAATACCACCTCATCGGAGTCCGCACGTCTCTGATGATGACGAAACACAGGTGCCAACTGCTGCGTCTTTCTGCAGTGTGCAGACCGAACAGGAGGACAGGGAGGAAGACTGTGTGGAAGACGATGCAGGGGACGATGAGGTCCTAGACCCCACATGGAATGAAGGTCGTGCCACTGACTTTCATAGTTCAGAGGAAGAGGCAGTGGTGAGACCGAGCCAACAGCGTAGCAAAAGAGGGAGCAGGGGGCAAAAGCAGAACAGCCGCCGCCAAGAGAGTTCGCCTGATACAGGCCACCGCCACCAGGGACCGAGCACCCCAAAGGCAGCTTCAAGGAGTTCCCTGGCATGGCACTTCTTTAAACAATGTGCTGACGACAAGACTCGAGTGGTTTGCACGCTGTGCCATCAGATCCTGAAGCGAGGCATTAACGTTCTGAACCTTAGCACAACCTGCATGACCAGGCATCTACATGCAAAGCATGAACTGCAGTGGAGTAAACACCTTAAAAGCAAGGAACTCACTCAGGCTCCCCTGCTCCCTCTTCTGCTGCTGCCTCGGCCTCTTCCTCCGCCTCGGGAGGAATGTTGGCACCTGCCGCCCACCAAACAGAGGATGTGCCAGCGACACCACCACCTGCGCCACCAAGCATCTCCACCATGTCACACGGCAGCTGCTCAGCTCTCCATCTCACAAACCTTGGAGAGAAAGCGTAAATTCCCACCTAGCCACCCTCGAGCCTCTGGGCCTGAATGCCAGCATTTCTAAACTACTGGCCTTTGAAATGCTGTCATTCAGGCTGGTGGACACAGACAGCTTCAAACAGCTGATGTCCATGGCTGTCCCACAGTATGTTGTCCCCAGCCGCCACTACTTCTCCAAGACAGCCGTGCCTTCCCTGCACATGCAAGTGTCCGATAAAATCAAGTGTGCACTGCGCAACGCCATTTGTGGCAAGGTCCACCTAACCACAGATACGTGGACCAGTAAGCACGGCCAGGGACGCTATATCTCCCTAACTGCACACTGGGTAAATGTAGTGGCGGCTGAGCCCCAGGCGGAGAGTTCCTTGGCGCACGCCCTTCCGCCGCCAAGGATCACAGGGCATCATTGTTTGCCTCCTGTAGCCTCCTCCTCCTACTCGGCTTCCTCCTCCTCTGCTTCCACCAGCTCATCCAGTCAGCCACACACCTTCACCACCAACTTCAGCACAGCCCGGGTAAACGTCAGCAGGCCATTCTGAAACTCATATGTTTGGGGGACAGGCCCCACACCGCGCAGGAGTTGTGGCGGGGTATTGAACAACAGACCGACCAGTGGTTGCTGCCGGTGGGCCTCAAGCCCGGCCTGGTGGTGTGCGATAATGGGCGAAATCTCGCCGCAGCTCTGGGACTAGCCGGTTTGACGCACATCCCTTGCCTGGCGCATGTGCTGAATTTGGTGGTGCAGAAGTTCATTCACAACTACCCCAACATGTCAGAGCTGCTGCATAAAGTGAGGGCCGCCTGTGCGCGATTCCGGCGCTCACATCCTGCCGCTGCTCGCCTGTCTGCGCTACAGCGTAACCTCGGCCTTCCCGCTCACCGCCTCATATGCGACGTGCCCACCAGGTGGAACTCCACCTTGCACATGCTGGAGAGACTGTGCGAGCAGCAGCAGGCCATAGTGGAGTTTCAGCTGCAGCACGCACGCGTCAGTCGCACTGCGGAACAGCACCACTTCACCACCAATGATTGGGCCTCCATGCGAGACCTGTGTGCCCTGTTGCGCTGTTTCGAGTACTCCACCAACATGGCCAGTGGCGATGACACCGTTATCAGCGCTACAATACCACTTCTATGTCTCCTTGAGAAAACGCTTAGGGCGAAGGATGGAAGAGGAGGTGGCCCAGGAGGAGGAGGAGGAGGAGGAGGAGGATGAGGGGTCATTTTTAGCACTTTCAGGCCAGTCTGTTAGAAGTGGCTCAGAGGGAGGTTTTTGCAACAGCAGAGGCCAGGTACAAATGTGGCCAGCCAGGGCCCACTACTGGAGGACGAGGAGGATGAGGAGGAGGTGGAGGAGGATGAGGATGAAGCAGGTTCACAGCGGGGTGGCACCCGACACAGCTCAGGCCCATCACTGGTGCGTGGCTGGGGGATACGGAGGACGATGACGATACGCCTCCCACAGAGGACAGCTTGTCCTTACCTCTGGGGAGCCTGGCACACATGAGCGACTACATGCTGCAGTGCCTGCGCAATCGACAGCAGAGTTGCCCACATTTTAACGTGTGCGACTACTGGGTTGCCACCCTGCTGGATCCCCGATACAAAGACAATGTGCCCACCTTACTTCCTGCACTGGAGCGTGATAGGAAGATGCGCGAGTTCAAGCGCACGCTGGTAGAGGCGCTCCTGAGAGCATTCCCAAATGTCACAGGGGAACAGGTGGAAGCCCAAGGCGAAGGCAGAAGAGGAGCAAGAGGTCGCCAACGCAGCAGTGTCACGGCCAGCTCTTCTGAGGGCAGGGTTAGCATGGCAGAAATGTGGAAAAGTTTTGTCTCCACGCCACAGCTAACTGCACAACCACCTGATACGGAACGTGTTAGCAGGAGGCAGCATTTCACTAACATGGTTGAACAGTACGCCTGCACACCCCTCCACGTACTCGACTGATGGTTCGGCCCCATTCAACTTCTGGGTCTCCAAATTGTCCACGTGGCCAGAGTTAGCATTTTATGCCTTGAGGTGCTAGTCTGCCCGCGCCAGCGCTTTTGTCTGAACGTGTATTCAGCACGGCAGGGGCGCCATTACTGACAAACGCAGCCGCCTGTCCACAGCCAACGTGGACAAGCTGACGTTCATAAAATGAACCAGGCATGGATCCCACAGGACCTGTGCCTCCCTTGTGCAGAATAGACATTTCCCTCCCCATCAACCATGTATTCTTGTACTCTGGGGCACTTCTTTATTGAATCCCCATTTTTTTTACTTTACCATGATCTTGCGGGTGCAACCCAAAGTTGAATGAACCTCTCCTCTGTCTGGGTGCTGGTCCAAAATACATGAGAGTGACATTCTCCGTTGGTGGTTGATATGACGCATGATTCCTTTGCTGTGGGACCTCTCTCCTCTGTCTGGGTGCTGGTCCAAAATACATGAGAGTGACATTCTCCGTTGGTGGTTGATATGACGCATGATTCCTTGCTGTGGGACCTCTCTCCTCTGTCTGTGTGCTGGGCCTAAATAAATGAGAGTGACATTCTCCGGTGGTGGGTGATATGACGCATGATTCCATGCTGTGGGACCTGTATCCTCTGTCTGGGTGCTGGTCCAAAATACATGAGTGGCCTTCTCCGGTGGTGGGTGATATGACGCATGATTCCATGCTGTGGGACCTGTATCCTCTGTCTGGGTGCTGGTCCAAAATACATGAGAGTGGCCTTCTCCGGTGGTGGGTGATATGACGCATGATTCCATGCTGTGGGACCTGTATCCTCTGTCTGGGTGCTGGTCCAAAATACATGAGTGGCCTTCTCCGGTGGTGGGTGATATGACGCATGATTCCATGCTGTGGGACCTGTATCCTCTGTCTGGGTGCTGGTCCAAAATACATGAAGTGACATTCTCGGTGCAGGGTGATATGACGCATGATTCCTTGCTGTGGGACCTGTATCCTCTGTCTGGGTGCAGGGTCAGAGTCTCTCAAAGTGGCCTTCTCTTGTGGTGGGTGATGTGAAGCTGATGTTTGTGCCATCTGACATGGTTGCCGGGGTCCCATTAAATGGTGTCCTACTCCTGTGGTGGGTGATCTAAATGCCTGATTCTCTGCTGTGAAAACCCCTCTCCTCCGCCTGGGTGCAGGGGTCAAAGTCTCTCAAAGTGGCCTTCTCTTGTGCTGGGTGATGTGAAGCTGATATTTGTGCCATCTGACATGGTTGCCGGGGTCCCATTAAATGGTGTCCTACTCCTGTGGTGGGTGATCTAAATACATGATTCTCTGCTGTGAAAACCTCTCTCCTCCGTCTGGGTGCAGGGGTCAAAGTCTCTCAAAGTGGCCTTCTCTTGTGCTGGGTGATGTGAAGCTGATGTTTGTGCCATCTGACATGGTTGCCGGGGTCCCATTAAATGGTGTCCTACTCCTGTGGTGGGTGATCTAAATGCCTGATTCTCTGCTGTGAAAACCCCTCTCCTCCGCCTGGGTGCAGGGGTCAAAGTCTCTCAAAGTGGCCTTCTCTTGTGCTGGGTGATGTGAAGCTGATGTTTGTGCCATCTGACATGGTTGCCGGGGTCCCATTAAATGGTGTCCTACTCCTGTGGTGGGTGATCTAAATGCCTGATTCTCTGCTGTGAAAACCCCTCTCCTCTGTCTGGGTGCTGGTCCCAAATAAATGAGAGTGGCCTTCTCCGGTGGTGGTTGATATGGCGCATGATTCCTTGATGTGGGACCTGTATCCTCTGTCTGGGTGCTGGTCCAAAATAAATGAGTGGCCTTCTCCGGTGGGGGTTGATATGACGCCTTATTCCTTGCTGTGGGACCTCTCTCCTCTGTCTGGGTGCTGGTCCAAAATACATGAAGTGGCCTTCTCCGGTGGTGGTTGATATGACGCATGATTCCTTGATGTGGGACCTGTATCCTCTGTCTGGGTGCTGGTCCAAAATAAATGAGTGGCCTTCTCCGGTGGTGGTTGATATGACTCATGATTCCTTGATGTGGGACCTCTCTCCTCTGTCTGGGTGCTGGTCCAAAATACATGAGAGTGGCCTTCTCCGGTGGTGGGTGATATGACGCATGATTCCATGCTGTGGGACCTGTATCCTCTGTCTGGGTGCTGGTCCAAAATACATGAGTGGCCTTCTCCGGTGGTGGGTGATATGACGCATGATTCCATGCTGTGGGACCTGTATCCTCTGTCTGGGTGCTGGTCCAAAATACATGAAGTGACATTCTCCGGTGCAGGGTGATATGGCGCATGATTCCTTGCTGTGGGACCTGTATCCTCTGTCTGGGTGCTGGTCCAAAATACATGAGTGACATTCTCCGGTGCAGGGTGATATGACGCATGATTCCTTGCTGTGGGACCTCTCTTCAATTGATATTGGTTAATTTTTATTTATTTTATTTAATTTTAATTCATTTCCCTATCCACATTTGTTTGCAGGGGATTTTTCTACACTTTGCTGCCTTTGGCAGCCCTCTAGCCCTTTCCTGGACTATTTTACAGCCTTTTTTGTGCCTAAAAGTTCGGGTCCCCATTGACTTCAATGGGGTTCGGGTTCGGGATAAAGTTCGGATCGAGTTCGAATCCCGAACCCGAACATTTCCGGGAAGTTCGGCCGAACTTCTCGAACCCGAACATCCAGGTGTTCGCTCATCTCTACACTTCTTTAAACAATGTGCTGACGACAAGACCTGAGTGGTTTGCACGCTGTGCCATCAGAGCCTGAAGCGAGGCATTAACGTTCTGAACCTTAGCACAACCTGCATGACCAGACATCTACATGCAAAGCATGAACTGCAGTGAAGTAAACACCTTAACAGCAAGGAACTCACTCTGGCTCCCCCTGCTCCCTCTTCTGCTGCTGCCTCGGCCTCTTCCTCCGCCTCGGGAGGAATGTTGGCACCAGCTGCCCACCAAACAGAGGATGTGCCACCGACAACACCACCTGCGTCACCAAGCATCTCCACCATGTCACACGGCAGCGTTCAACTCTCCATCTCACAAACCTTGGAGAGAAAGCGTAAATTCCCACCTAGTCACTCTCAAGCCCTGGGCCTGAATGCCAACATTTCTAAACTACTGACCTTTGAAATGCTGTCATTCAGGCTGGTGGACACAGATAGCTTCAAACAGCTGATGGCCATGGCTGTCCCACAGTATGTTGATCCCAGCCGCCACTACTTCTCCAAGACAGCCGTGCCTTCCCTGCACAACCAATTATTCGATAAAATCAAGTGTGCACTGCGCAACGCCATTTGTGGCAAGGTCCACCTAACCACAGATACGTGGACCAGTAAGCACGGCCAGGGACGCTTTATCTCCCTAACTGCACGCTGGGTAAATGTAGTGGCGGCTGGGCCCCAGGTGGAGAGTTCATTGGCGCACGTCCTTCCGCCACCAAGGATCGCAGGGCATCATTCTTTGCCTCCTGTAGCCTCCTGTAGCCTCCTCCTCCTACTCGGCTTCCTCCTCCTCTGCTTCCACCTGCTCATCCAGTCAGCCATACACCTTCACCACCAACTTCAGCACAGCCCGAGGTAAACGTCAGCAGGCCATTCTAAAACTCATATGTTTGGGGGACAGGCCCCACACTGCGCAGTAGTTGTGGAGGGGTATTAAACAACAGACCGACGAGTGGTTTCTGCCGGTGGGCCTCAAGCCCGGCCTGGTGGTGTGCGATAATGGGCGAAATCTCGTGGCAGCTCTGGGACTAGCCGGTTTGATGCACATCCCTTGCCTGGCGCATGTGCTGAATTTGGTGGTGCAGAAGTTCCGCTTACTTTCCGCTTACCGCCTCATATGCGACATTCCCACCAGGTGGAACTCCACCTTGCACATACTGGAGAGACTGTGCGAGCAGCAGCAGGCCATAGTGGAGTTTCAGCTGCAGCACGCACGGGTCAGTTGCACTGCGGAACAGCACAACTTCACCACCAAAGATTGGGCCTTCATGCGAGACCTGTGTGCCCTTTTGCGCTGTTTCGAGTACTCCACCAACATGGCCAGTGGCGATGACACCATTATCAGCGTTACAATACCACTTCTATGTCTCCATGAGAAAACGCTTAGGGTGATGATGGAAGAGGAGGTGGCCCAGGAGGAGGAGGATGAGGGGTAATTTTTAGCACTTTCAGGCCAGTCTGTTAGAAGTTCCTCAGAGGGAGGTTTTTTGCAACAGCAGAGGCCAGGTACAAATGTGCCCAGCCAAGGCCCACTACTGACGATACGCCTCCCACAGAGGACAGCTTGTCCTTACCTCTGGGGAGCCTAGCACACTTGAGCGACTACATGCTGCAGTGCCTACGCAACGACAACAGAGTTGCCCACATTTTAACGTGTGCGGACTACTGGGTTGCCACCCTGCTGGATCCCCGGTACAAAGACAATGTGCCCACCTTACTTCCTGCACTGGAGCGTGATAGGAAGATACGCGAGTACAAGCGCACGCTGGTAGACGCGCTCCTGAGAGCATTCCCAAATGTCACAGGGGAACAGGTGGAAGCCCAAGCCGAAGGCAGAGGAGGAGCAAGAGGTCGCCAACGCAGCTGTGTCATGGCCAGCTCCTCTGAGGGCAGGGTTAGCATGGCAGAAATGTGGAAAAGTTTTGTCTCCACGCCACAGCTAACTGCACCACCACCTGATACGAAACGTGCTAGCAGGAGACAGCATTTCACTAACAATGGTTGAACAATACGTCTGCACTCCCTCCACGTACTGACTGATGGTTCGGCCCCATTCAACTTCTGGGTCTCCAAATTGTCCACGTGGCCAGAGTTAGCATTTTATGCCTTGGAGGTGCTGGCCTGCCCGGCGGCCAGCGTTTTGTCTGAACGTGTATTCAGCACGGCATCATTACTGATAAACGCAGCCGCCTGTCCACAACCAACGTGGACAAGCTGAAGTTCATAAAAATGAACCAGGCATGGATCCCATAGGACCTGTCCCTCCCTTGTGCAGAATAGACATTTATAACTGCCTCCCCCTCAACCATGTATTCTTGTACTCCGGGGCACTTCTTTATTGAATCCTCATTTTTTTAACTTCACCATGATCTTGCAGTGCAACCCAAAGTTGTATGAACCTCTCCTCAATCTGGGCGCCGGGACCTAAATAACTGAAAGTGGCATGTTACAATGGTGGGTGACATGAAGCCTGAACCTCTGCCATGCGACCTCTCTCCTCTGTCTGGGTGCCATGGGCTAAATATCTGGAAGTGGCCTTATCCAGAGGTGGGTGATATGACGCCTTATTCCTTGCTGTGGGACCTCTCTCCTCTGTCTGGGTGCTGGGGCCTAAATAACTGAAAGTGCCCTTCTCCAGTGGTGGGTGATATGACGCCTTATTCCTTGCTGTGGGACCTCTCTCCTCTGTCTGGGTGCTGGGGCCTAAATAACTGAAAGTGGCCTTCTCCAGTCGTGGGTAATATGACGCATGATTCTCTGCTGTGGGACCTCTCTCCTCTGTCTGGGTGCTGGGGCCTAAATAACTGAAAGTGGCCTTCTCCAGTGGTGGGTAATATGACGCATGATTCTCTGCTGTGGGACCTCTCTCTTCTGTTTGGGTGCTGGGGCCTAAATAACTGAAAGTGGCCTTCTCCAGTGGTGGGTGATATGACACATGATTCTCTGCTGTGGGACCTCTCTCCTCTGTCTGGGTGCTGGGGTCTAAATAACTGAAAGTGGTCTTTTCCAGTGGTGGGTGATATGACGCCTTATTCCTTGCTGTGGGACCTCTCTCCTCTGTCCCTACTCATAAGGACCGCAAGCCCCCATAGCCATGTGTTCAGGAGTTTTCTTCCGATGCCTGAGCACAACTGAAAAGAAGATTGGCCATCTGCATAAGACCTCATGCCCATTACTGTATGTATTTTGCAGTCCTCAAAAAATGGATCCGTAAAAAATACGGATGTCCGTGTGCATTCCATATTTTTTGGAACAGAACAGCTGGCCCCTAATAGAACAGTACTATCCTTGTCCGTAATGCGGACAATAATAGGACGTGTTCTATTTTTTTGTGGAACGGAAATACTGAAATGCAGTGACTTCCGCAACCAAAAAACGGAACGGACACGGAAATAAAATACATTGTGTGCATGAGGCCTAAGAAAGATTTATATCCCACTGAAGACACTGTGGATATGTATATTTTGAGTACGGCAAACTGTAAAAAAAAGTGCAGAGTGTAGTGGGACTTTGGGGTCTGCCCTGTGGTTACATTGTATACAAAGAGAAAACAAAATGTTGTACCCCCATTCCTGGATGCTTAGTTAAAAAGACAGCAGGTGCCATTTCAAGGAAAAGTGCTCTCAAGAGACAACTGTGCCTGTTAATTCAGATTGCAGCAGTGTAATCTGTAAGATCTATGGAAACTGCGTTTATGAAACATCTGCCGACCATGCATGCCGAACCTGTGATTAATGCACTTGAACTTGATTCTTCAGTAAAGAATCTTTTGCTGTTAACGTGACCTGATCATTTACTTTAGGGTCCATTCACGCCTCAGTTGTGCATTGCGAATCTGCAAATTACGGATCCGCAATACACCCGGCCGGCACCCACATAGAACTGCCTATTCTTGTCCGCAGATGTGCACAAGAATAGGACATGTTCTATTTTTTTCCGGAGTCACAGACTGGAAGTTCGGGGTCGCGCTCTGGAAATGCGGATGCAGACTGCACACTGTGTGCTGTCCGCATCCGTTCCTGCCCCACACAGAATGAATGGGTCAGCACCTGGTCCGCAGAATTGCTGAACGGATGCAGTCACATTGTACGAACGTCTGAATGGTATTGCACTGAAAAATGCTGCTGTCACGACAACCTGTCTTGCACCTCAAAACTTTAACCATCAAATGCACCTCAAGGCAGAAGGACCCCAGAACCAGAGTGTACCTGAAAGGGAAGAACAGCTGTGACCCTTCTTCCCAGCATTGCATGCTGGCCCAGGTACTTTCAGAACCATAGTTAAAACTACTATTACATCCATCCGTCTACCAACACTCACGCATGCTCCTGTGGCCTGGTCATTGCACATGCTGCTCCAGCGAATACAATCTAGGGGGTATGAAAAAACATAGTCAGTAGTTCCAAACACATTATTAGATCACAAATAGAAAATTAGGATGGGTTCCGCAAAGACATCAGATCTCACAATTAATTTAGAAGAGAAACCACAGCTCTCCAAAATAGGTTAATCAGTAAAGATGCCCATTAGTTATAATTTCAGCAATATGTCATGAGGTATGATCCCCACAATATTAAAGGGCATCTGTCAGCAGATTTGTACCTATGAAACTAGCTTACAAGTGCACATGTAACAGGTCAGACAGTTTCAAGTTGCTGACAGATGTCCTTTAATGGCCAACGTTTTAGTCCATCCCTTATCTAAGTCACAGCATAGGGTAAGTATCAGAGAATATAGTCAGATATAGAAGACAAAGTGGGGCCATATAGGGACAATACAATAACTCGGTAGGATAGACACATAGGGGGTCATTCATTATCCAGACAAACACCTATATTAGGCGTATTTCTGGCATAGATTGCGGAGCAAAGGTTATTTGTGCCGCAATCTGTGACTTTTCCCCACTCACGCCAGGTCTATAAAAGTGGGCACGGCGTAGGCGGCGAAGAGGACAGGCCGGTAGGGCCGTCTCATTCATCATTTTCTACGCCTAGTTTAGGTGTAGAAAATGGCCTAAATGTAAGACAGCTTACATTTAGACTGGTGCTGGATAAGGCGAAGTTATAAAGAGGCCGGCGCCTCTTCATAACTTCGGTGGATCCACAGCCAGGTATAGGGGTTATTGAGACTGGCATCTAAAACACCGGGTTTAATAAATGAACCCCATAATATTGAGGTCTCAGGCTATATTCTGGTTACAGGGGAAGGTCAGTCAGTCAATATAAAAATATGTGCGATCTAAAGGAAGTCAAGGAGCAATAAAGTAGCTGGGGTTCATCTAATGGCAATACATGTAATATGTACAAATGGTATTCAGATACAACTTAACCATCAATAAATAAATACACATGATCCGAGAGTGGAGGTAAAAGCCATACCATAACTTATTTATTAAAACCACTTTCATAACTTATAACTTTAAAACTTGCACGTGAGCCCAGTCATAAACTTAGACTCTAACACCATTAATTGCACATCAAAGTTCATCCCCTAATGGGATGGCTATCCACGACCACCCCCACAGTACGCTTTAAATACAAAATTAAGGCGGGCGGGGCATGAAGTCTTGAGCTACATGGGCAGTCTGTGCAACAAATGGCCGCCCGACCCACGCAGCACGATCTAAAATAGACCCCATGCCGTACCTAGGCACCAATCAGAGATATGTCACCAGGGTCCAGGTAAATCCTACCTGGACCCTAGTGCCACCATAGGCCAGACATCCCAGCCAATCAGTACCTCGATCACTCGGCAGAACAAATTCTGCCCAGCAATCCTAAAATGGTGGGAATGAGCAAATGAATTTATAGTTTTTGTGGGAAAAGATTCCATAAAATTATTAGGTGGTCATTTATGTACAGACATACTCCACGCAGATCCTGTTGCGCGCTTTTTTAGACGGCAGGGCGTGGTGTTGGCGGGGAAGGGGACACCTGGTTTAGGCATAGAAAATGGTCCAAATGTAAGACAGCAAGGAAGCTGTCTTACATTTAGAATCAGCAATTGATACGCGGAAGTCATGTAGAGGCCAGCGCCTTTTCAAACCTTCGCCGATCCACCGCCAGGGCTGTGGCTTATTAAGACCGGGTCTTAAAGGGGTTATCCAGATCGTACTTACCGTGCTTCCTGACACCCATGTTACTTCTGATGCCAGCAAGTCCGCTGCTGCATCTCCCCGTCGCGTGGATGAAAACATTCAGCAACGGGGGGAGGGGGGGGGGGCATATGAGGAGCAGTCAATAGCAGGCCGCGAAGGGAAGGAGCCTCCCTAGCATTGCGGGTGATGATTGACTGCCGCTCAATACCCCCTTCCCCCCTGAAAGCTGAATGTTTTCATCAGCCGGGCGGGCAGATGCAGCGGCGGACGTGTCTGCATCAGAAGGGACGTGGGTGTCGGGCAGCTAGGTAAGTACAACCTTTGTGAGGGGCCTGGGCATATGGGGGTGCATTATAGATGTTGGATAACCCCTTTAATAAATGTGCCCCTTAATTTATTATGTTAAACCTCTGCTCTTATATGTATCAGAGTCGTATGGGCAGTGCCACTCAGTGATTGACAGGTAACCTGCATGACTAAACATACACAGAAGGCTGACAGTCACAAAGTGGAACCAGCCACATGGCTCCGATACATAAAAAGAGCAGATGTTTAACTGTATAAATTACATTTTACTGAATCTCTTCTACAAAATGATCGGGTCATTTATCAAACTGGTGTAAAGTAGAACTGGCTTAGTTGCCCATAGCAACCAATCAGATTCCATCTTTACTTTTTGACAGCTCCTTTGGAAAATGAAAAATGAAAGGTGGAATCTGATTGGTTGCTATGGGCAACTAAGCCAGTTCTACTTTACACCAGTTTTATAAATGACCCCCATATATATCAACCTGCCCTATATCATGCTGTCTCTGGATTATACTGTGTTTTGTTGTGACAGGTTCCCTTTAAAAAATAGCATGGCCACAGATCAGAGTGCCATGTACAGTGGCTTCACTGTCACTCTGTCCCTCATGGGCCCATAATAACCTAGAAACAGTTAGTTTGATTGGAGATGAGATCACCATAATTTGGTATTTTGGATGACCTTGTAAGATCGCACTTTTACTATCCAAAAATCATAGAAATGCATAGTGATTTCTGTAGTTTAATTTAGAATGGTCTGACTGCCTAAATTTCTTGCTGTACAATTGCTATACCTTTGCCATTGATCAATGATGTCAAAAGTACACTACACACTGATCTGTAGAAAGAGTGAAGAACCACCTTAAACATGCTCTCCAATTGACTGTTCAATGCAACATCAGGAGTGCTCTGTGGTCATTTCTTCATGTGATTTGTGGACGATTCAAATAAATGGAACATATTTTCAGATGCAGAAATTTCTACAATTAATCGGTTATGCTTGAAACCAGGATTTGGTTTAAAGAGTCTATCTAAGGGGGTTCGGGAGCTTTTAATGGAAGGGATTTGGGATGGTGAGTATACTAATAGTATCCCTGCCTTTTATTAAAATTAAACTGGACACCCCCTTTAATATGGAAAATATATTAATTCAAACAATGGAGCCCTAATCCTGTCTAAGAGTTAAACAAGGTAAAACAGTATTTAGACTGTCTAGACTAAGTTTGTAACACCTGTTTGTATACTACCTATTTGTTGGCTTACTTTGTAGCAGAATTATGTACATATTGGTGCACATTTTATTAGAGTTTATTAGATTTTATCATAAGGATTTTAGTAGTGTGGACTCCACTTATTTGGGTTGCAAGTTCAATATAAAATTAAAGGGGTTCTCCTGGATTTTTGTACTGATGGCCTGTTCTCAGTATAACATAGTAACATAGTAACATAGTATATAAGGCCGAAAAAAGACATTTGTCCATCCAGTTCGACCTGTTTCCTGCAAGTTAATCCAGAGGAAGGCAAAAAACCCCTGTGAGGTAGAGCCAATTTTCCCCACTTAAGGGGAAAAAATTCCTTCCCGACTCCAATCAGGCAGTCAGAATAACTCCCTGGATCAACGACCCATCTTTAGTAGCTATAGCCTGAAATATTATTACGCTCCAGAAATACATCCAGGCCCCTCTTGAATTCCTTTATTGTACTCACCATCACCACCTCCTCAGGCAGAGAGTTCCATAGTCTTACTGCTCTTACCGTGAAGAACCCTTTTCTATGTTTGTGTACAAACCTTCTTTCCTCCAGACGCAGAGGATGTCCCCTCGTCACAGTCACAGTCCTGGGGATAAATAGATGATGGGAGAGATCTTTGTACTGACCCCTGATATATTTATACATAGTTATTAGATCTCCCCTCAGTCGTCTTTTTCTAGAGTGAATAACCCTAATTTTGATACCCTTTCAGGGTACTGTAGTTGCCCCATTCCAGTTATTACTTTAGTTGCCCTCCTCTGAACCCTCTCTAGCTCTGCTATGTCTGCCTTGTTCACGGGAGCCCAGAACTGTACACAGTACTCCATGTGTGGTCTGACTAGTGATTTATAAAATGTAGTAAGACACGGCATCTATGCCCCTTTTGATGCAACCCATTATCTTATTGGCCTTAGCAGCAGCTGCCTGACACTGGTTTTTACAGCTTAATTTGTAATTTATTAAAATTCCTAGATCCTTTTCCATGTCAGTGTTACTGAGTGTTTTACCATTTAGTATGTACGGGTGACTTGCATTATTCCTTCCCATGTGCATAACTTTACATTTGTCAGTGTTAAACCTCATCTGCCATTTCTCTGCCCAAGCCCCAATCTATCCAGATCCCTCTGTAGCAGAAAACTGTCCTCTTTAGTGTTAATTACTTTACACAGTTTAGTGTCATCTGCAAAAATTGATATTTTACTGTGCAAGCCTTCTACAAGATCATTAATAAATATATTGAAGAGAATAGGGCCCAATACTGAACCCTGAGGTACCCCACTAGTGACCCTGACCCAATCTGAGTGTGTACCGTTAATAACCACCCTCTGTTTTCTATTACTGAGCCAGTTACTTACCCACATACAGATATTTTCTCCTAGTCCAAGTGTTCTCATTTTATATACTAACCTTTTATGTGGTACAGCGTCAAATGCTTTGGAGAAGTCCAGATATACGACATCCATTGATTCGCCGCTGTCAAGTCTAGAACTTACCTCCTCATAGAAACTGATTAAATTAGTTTGACATGACCGATCCCTTATGAAGCCATGCTGATATGGTGTAATTTGCTTATTTTCATTGAGATACTCCAAGATAGCATCTCTTACAAAACCTTCAAACAGTTTACCCACAACAGATGTTAAACTTACCGGCCTATAATTTCCAGGCTCTGTTTTTGGACCCTTTTTGAATATTGGCACCACATTTGCTATACGCCAGTCTGGTGGAACATTCCCTATAGGTGATCAAAATCTGATGATCTGCAATACCACTATCCAATGGACGGCATTGTGCTTGGTAACCTGTAAGGAGGCTACAGCACTCAGTGAGTTCCTCAAATAGCTAATTGGTAGGGGATGATGGGTCTCAGACTCCCACTGATCTCATATTGATGGCCTATCTTGAGGATAGATCATCGATATAAAAATCTAAGAGAATGCCTGAGAGCAAGAGAGATCTCTTTTCACACTAGCATCATGGGTTCTGTTTTGCCACTTTCCTCTGTTTAGTATTTGGTCAGCTTTTTTCATCAGTGTTTGTAAGACAAAACCAGAAGTGGGCATCATTTTCCATTATACTTTTTCTCTGTAGGAACCACCCCTAGATTTGGCTTCTAAATCCTGATGCCAAATCATGACCAAATACTGACCTTGTGAAGTGACCTTTATGACAGGGGGGTCAAGTATGATAGCTCTGTTTCTAAATCCTAAAGGATCGTATTGACTTATGATAGGTCAGCCAGATTTAGATTTGTTTCTGGTATTTAGTCAAATGAAAAAAAGTATGCTTCTGATTGAACTTGTTTTTTTTTTTTTTTTTTTATTTATCCATAAAGAAAAGCCATAGAACAAGTATAAACAAAAGATCTTTTTTTTAGGAAGCCCTCCGACATGTCATTTAACTATACAGTATTTCTACAGATGAGAGATGACAAAATTCTAATCAGAATTATGAATTTAGCAAAAATATTTGATTCGATCTGAATTTATTCGTAACGAATCACGTTGAAAAACAGCTATTTCCTGGCTGCAGAGAGCCTGTATAGTGGTGTAGAACACTGTGCCTTGCAGAAACACGCATAGTGAGTCTGCTGTGGTAGTGAAACAATACTGTGAGTTAGTACGACAAGCAGATGACAGGCGTCGCTCTTAGTATCACTTCACACTTATTTGGTCAGTTACGGGGCCAAAACTGACCAAACAATTCAAATGTGAACTCAGCCTTACAGGTCAATGTTAGCATCAAGAAGAAGTGCACTCCTTTTATACAGTCATCATCTGATTCCACATAGATTTCTACAGAACCTGTTCTGTTACATGCTTAAACGAGTAATGCCCTCATGACCGAGTGGTGAGGTGGCAACAGCATGAGGATTCAACAGAGTGGCGAGGATGGGAATCGCATGAGGAATCGCATAAGTCGCCAACACAGTGGCCCAGTCACAGAGTGGTAAGGGTGGGAATTGCATGAGTCGTCAACACAGTGGCCCAGTCCCAGAGGGGTAAGGGTGGGAATCGCATGAGTCGTCAACACAGTGGCCCAGTCACTGAGTAGGCCATGCTGATCATCATCTGGTGGCTTAATGAAAAATACCCACACTGCTTAGTATGGCATTTTCCCCCCAACACTCCGTGCTGACTGCCTGCTACCACTGCCTCCGTGAACCAGTGCACTGCTACATCTTTCCGGACAGGTAGGCTCCTGCGTAGCAGGCGGTCTACCCCTGGCACATTTGGCTACAGATCTCACACTGCTGCCACCCTGCTGACTCACGGCCAGGCTACCACCCTGCTGGCTCAGCCGCTGCCTCACGCGCAAGCTGCCACCCTCTTCTTTTGATGATGATGATGATAAACCCCCCTCTTCACCCGGCTCCCACGTACAATCAGCCACAGCATCGTCTGCATGTCACTGATTTCACCCTCATCAGTCTCAGGGCCATGTGCCTGACGCCTCGCAACACCAGCTCCAACGCGACTATCATTGAAGCTACTTACCCGCCTACCGGAGGACATACTATACTGTAAGGATAAAAAAGCAATAGTATCATACTGTAATTTCGCACTAACTTCGCAACTACTGATTGACGTATAGAATTAAGTGTAAAATAATTTGAACACCCTAAAATGTGTAGTATCACACCAGGTTTGGGTCAAAAACAAAGAATAGGTGCAGATCTTTCCATTACACCTTATCTCTAAATAGGCTTAACTACTGGTTTTGGCTTACAAAAAATGATAGTAATAACTGATTAAATAACTGAAGTGTAAACTCACCCTAAAGTGTGTAGTATCAGGCCGCTATTTCACACCAACTGTGCAACTACTGATTGAGGCATCAAATTAAGTGTAAAAAAATTTGACCACCATAAAACTATGTAGAGAGACCCCAAAACTGGTTGTATCAGACTGCCAATTGACCCCAAAAGCAAGGATGAATGGAAGTACTTTTAGATATGAAATAAACACACCCAAAAACTGTTTGTATCAGGCGGCAAATTCACCCCAAAAGCAAGGATGAATAGAGGTACTTTTATATATTCAAAATTAACACACCCCAAAACTGGTTGTATCAGGCGACAAATTCACCTCAAAAGCAAGAATGAATGGACGTACTTTTATATATGAAATAAATACACCCCAAAACTGTTTGTATCAAACCGCACTTTCAGTACAGAAGCAAAAATGAATGCAAATAGTTAGATATCAACTAAATACACCACAAAACTGGTTACAGATGCTAGGATTACTGCAATTACTGTTTAAAACAACCTAAAATCGGTAGTAATAGATCACTTTTAGTAACCCCAATTAGTACAGCAAGGTGTAATAGTAATAGCTCCTATTACCCAGCTTTACACTCTCCTATTGGCCCCTGATCTCTCCTTACAGTGCGGATAATGCCTCTGTATCCTTTCCCAATAGTTTACTGTTTTTAATAAAGTCTTTTCTAAACACTGTCCCTAGTGTCTGCAACGTCTCTCCTTGCACTAACTTCACAGTAAAATGGCGGAGGAGGCATGAGGAGGCGTTTTATAGGGCTGCGACATCACAGGGGCTGGCTATCTGCAGATTCACTGTTTGCATGGCATTGTCAGTGCTCCCTTGTTTCCGGGCTTCTTACTTTCACTTTGTAACATGTGCAGCAGCCATTTTAGAAAAAATGTGATTCGTTACCATGAAGTGCCAGGAAATTTGACTTTCCCTTTGTAACATGTGGAGCAGCCATCTTAGAAAAAATGTGATTCGTTACCACAAAGTGCCAGGAAATTTGACTTTGAAAATCAAATCTTTCCTGAAATTCGGATTGAGTTCCAATTAATCAACTTCAATTCGCTCATCTCTACTACTGACAATAAAAATAAAATAATAATAAAAAAAAAAAACAAGATGAAATGGAAAGTTTAAATTAACAGCTCAGCTGATCAAGCAAATAGGGCAAATAGGTTTATAAGAGAGCTCTAATATTAGCTCCTTCCCGACATCCATTGTACATGTACAGAGCATCGGGAAGTGACTATACAGGTGCACTGATTGGGCAGGTGATTTTTTTCCCCCTGCTTTAGGAGACTTAATTAAGATTTGTCTACTCCTTTCTCTCCCATGATTGAACTTGCTGGTCTCTTTTTAATCATAATAGCTGCAGCTACTATGATTAGTTAGTAAGAACAGCTAAAAAAGGCACCAATTATTAGACTGGCTATTATACATATTAATGGATAATTACTTTAAAGGCTTATGGCATGGCCACTCAGCAGCGTAGACATGGTTGGAGTGTGGCTTGAACTGCGTGACTAGTTAAGTCATGGTGGTATTCAAATAACTCATTACAAAAAGCTATCTGTAAAAAATGTAGTTTGTTGACCAAAGCCACGGCTTTCAAGGCTGCACTGTTCAAGTCACATCCTTATTCCTAGTGTTCAGCGTGAATATTCGTATTGCGAATATTAATCGCGAATATCGGCACTTCACGAATTTGCGAATCTTTACACTATAGCTCTATATATTTATAAAATCAAATATTCGCTCGTTTTTTCACACAGTACACTGATCCCTCCCTGCTTGTAGCTTGTGGGTAGAGATGAGCGAACACCTGGATGTTCGGGTTCGAGAGGTTCGGCCGAACTTCCGGAAAATGTCCGGGTTCGTGATCCGAACTCAACCCGAACTTCCTCCCGAACCCGAACCCCATAGAAGTCAATGGGGACCCGAACCCCATAGAAGTCAATGGGGACCCGAACTTTTAAAAAGGCTGTAAAAGACACCCAGAGGGATAATATACCGCAATAAACGCATTGCGATTACAACTTTGAGCTAACGATCACCATGGGAACGCCTCCTCCAGTAGAATGTACTGTCGGATCTGAGAATTAAGTTGAAATCGCAATGCGATTCTTATATATTTGCCTAATCGCATTGCGATTTCAACTTAGCATTGCTAAATAATTCCATCCATATCGTTAACTTACTGAGTCAGTAAGTTAACGAATATGGATGGAATTATTTAGCAATGCTAAGTTGAAACGGCAATGCGATTAAGCAGATATATAATAATCGCATTGCGATTTCAACTTAATTCTCACATCCGACAGTACATTCTACTGGAGGAGGCGTTCCCATGGTGATCGGTAGCTCAAAGTTGTAATCGCAATGCGATTAACAAATACATAAGAATCGCATTGCGATTCCAACTTTTAGTACTCAACTTTTAAAATCGTACACCACTTTAAGTTCCAAAGTTGCAATCGCGTTCAAATAGAACTTAAAGCTGTCTCTTAGTCAGTTTTAGTATTGGTGTGCTGTAATAGAAGTTACATTCATACGCGAATATAACTTAGAGCAATACAGTCAACTTTACACTGTTAGTTTTATTATCGCGATAATACAACTATTCAAGAATCGTGTACGTGCGTCTGTACGTGTGTGCGTTACCTCGGACACTATTCTATTTTGCCAGCCACAGCTGAAACCACTGATTTATGGTATTGCTATTTTGGCAATTGAATTTAACCCCAGAAAATAATCTATCCTTTGCCAGACAGCAGACAGTATTATACTTGTCTAACCAAAGCTGAAACACCAGATTTAGGGGATTGGTATTTGGGCAATTGTATTTAACCCCTTAATAAAATATAGAAATTTCTTTCCTGAGTTTCTAGGGGTGACAATTAGCACAGCCAAGCCCCTGATGTAGGATATAGCAAAAAAAACAAACTAGTATTGATGGATTGATGGACTTGGTGGCAGCTTCTTCTGGCGCACCACAAGTCACAAAATGGCCACCGATCAACCCAGAAAATAAGTGACAGAAAAACGCTCTGTGCAGCCTAAAAACCAGCGAGCAAGTAACTAGCAGAAGTTCAATGATTCTCAGCTGTAAATTGATCCGTTCATTAGGTGCTGTTGCTGACTTTAACCTGCCAAATCTCGCCCTGACAGAAGCTGCGTCCTCTCCCTACACTAATCATAGCAGTGTGACGTGCGGCGCTACGTGACTCCAGCTTAAATAGAGGCTGGGTCACATGCTGCACTTGGCCAATCACAGCCATGCCATTAGTAGGCATGGCTGTGATGGGCTCTTAGGGCAAGAAGTAAAATGCTAGCTGATTGGCTGCTGTGCAGCCCTTCAGAAAGCGGGAAGTAATCGACGAACACCGAACCCGAACCCGAACTTTTTAAAAAATGTCCGGGTTCGGGTCCGGGTCCCGGACACCCCAAAATTCGGTACGAACCCGAACTATTCTCGAACTGTTCGCTCAACACTACTTGTGGGCCAATGAGAAGGCTGCAATATAGTTGTCAGAGCTTAGCAACATCCCTAGTTCTTCCTCACTGTCGTGAAAATTGCTTCCCACCATCTTTTCTAATCTTCTCAAACTTTGAGTAGTTGGATTTAGGCCACGGCCCTTTTGTGCATGCGCATTAAGCGAAAAAAGTGCACAGATTCACGAATATATGGCGAATATTCTACCATATATTCACGAAGTATTGCGAAATCGAATATTGCCCCTGCCGCTCAACACTTAGTTATCTCTAAACAATTAAAAAAATGATGAGGTTGGGCAGAATTACAGATAAACTCATTGTGGGATTCTGAAACTTGGCTTACTATGTAGTGTATTTCTCAATAAAAAATAAAATAAAAAGAATTTCCTCGCGCTTCGTGGTAACGAATCACAATTTTTCCTGAAATGGTGGCTACACGTGTGAGGACATGGGGCAAGCAACTCTGGAAAGGCGAGATGACCCATAATGGCATGCATGCAGCCAATCAGCAGCCAGCCAGCCCTGTGATGTCACAGCCCTGCAGGGAGAGACGTCTGAAGGCGATAGGGACAGTGATAGAAAAAACGTCATTGTGAAAAAAAAGCTATTTACAAATGCAGGGAAACATTATTCTACGTTCAGCGCTGCAGTTTTCTGTTGAAAAGCCTTTAGTGACGTATATATGTGGAAAAAGAAATATATATTCTGCGTTCAGCGCTGCAGTTATCTGTTCAAAAGCCTTTAGTGGCGTATTTCAGAGCTCACTGTTGCAGTTCACTGTTCACTGTTGCAGTTATATCTGGTAAAGCCTTTACTGGCGTATTGCATCAGAAAAATAAATATACATTCGCCATTCGCTTGTGCACTTTTATGTAGAAAAACCTTTATTGACTTATATCAGTAGAAAAATAAAAATACATTCGCCATTCACTGCTGCACTTATATGTAGAAAAAACTGTATTGACGTATATCGGTAGAAAAAGAAGTATACATTCGCTGTTGCACTTATATCTTGAAAAACCTTTATTGACGTATATCAGTAGAAAAATAAAAATACATTCGCCATTCGTTGCTGCACTTCATATGTAGAAAAAACTTTATTGACGTTGTAGGGATCATCTCTTTTTCGGGGGTCATTCTCACAGAATTATCGCTGACAATAGTGTTGCATTTCCAAACAGTGCATTTATTGGAGAGCCTTCAGACACAGCACGACACAGGTAGTACAAAACTATGAACACTGGCCCGGCTGGGCTCTAACTAAACATATTACTTAAACGCAGTTCATACTTGGACTCAGATGCAGCTTTCTCAGCCAATCGCCCAGCAGCCTCCAGGCTCTAGCAAAACAGTATGTCAGGGGAACTAGGGCCCAGAAGTTCGCCTGACTCTGGCCGTGCAACCCTCTCACTACAGGCTTCGCGTGGTCCCCCAAACTCCAGGCTATTCAAAGCCTTGTGGCCCCTCAGTCCTCCTGACTGAGACCACACACAGAGCCTTTGCAGGACTCAGACTGACATACTGGGAGGTGCTTTATGCTGGCCTGATTACAGCAGGCCTCATCTGGGGATCCCTTCCTGCTAGGGAAAAACCTGCCCCGGGCTGGGGAGTGGATTGGGAGGTCCCACTGCCAAAACCTACCTTCCCAATCCAAGTAAAATCCAGCCCTGAATAAATAAAGAAGCTAGCTCCAGAAACAATGTTTGCTGAAGCCAGCACCATCCTGGATTTCACCCACCTCAGCCAGCTGAGGAACCTGGGAGAGATATAACCCCCTTCCTGGACTTTCCCATGCATTTTACTGTTCACCTTGCCACAACGTATATGAGTAGGAAAATAAAAATACATTCGACATTCGTTGCCGCACTTATGTGTAGAAAAAACTTTATTGATGTTTATCAGTAGAAAAAGAAATATACATTCGCTATTCGCTGCTGCACTTAGATCTTGAAAAACCGACGTATATCAGTAGAAAAATTAAAATATATTCAGCGTTCAGCGCTGCAGTTATATGTGGGAATGTCCTTTTTGCGGTATGGACCGAATTACGTTGTGGTGAATTTTTTTTATTTCAAACATGTTTTTTCAGGAAAATTGATGGGTGCTTGAAGAGCTCCTTTTGCTGTTAGGACCAAATTATGTTGTGGTGAAATTTTTCATTTACGTTTCACACACTACGCTCTTACTTGACGACGTCCATAAGAGCGGCGCACAAATACAGGTGAATACACTATGCACTAACCATGCACAAAAATGCGAACTAATTCACACCAGCCCGCATCTATCTGCAGTATTGCTTACTGGACACTACAGGGACTTCTCTGCAGCACAGAAACCGCACGAGGACTGCGTCTCGCTCTTCCAGTGCAGAACTACTTTCTCCACTATGTCCAGATATATGTGGTAAAACCTTTTGTGACATATTTCAGTCGAAAAACAAATTTTATTCAGCGTTCAGCGCTGTAGTAATATGCGGTAAAATATTTAGTGCCTTATTTCGGTGGAAAAAAATTGTATTCAGCGTTTAGAGCAGCAGTTATATGCGGTAAAATCTTTTGGGACTTATTTCGGTGAAAAAAAAAAATTGTATTCAGCATTCAGCGCTGCAGTTATATGCGGTAAAATCTTTTGTGAATTATTTCGGTGGAAAAACAAATTTCATTCCATGTTCAGCGCAGCAGTTATATGCGGTAAAATCTTTTTGAAACTTATTTCGGTGGAAAAAAAATTGTATTCAGCATTAAGCGCTCTACTTATATGCAGTGAAATCTTTTGTGAATTATTTTGGTGGAGAAACAATTTTTATTCAGCATTCAGCGCTGTAGTAATATGCGGTAAAATCTTTTGTGACTTATTTTGGTCGAAAAAGAAATTGTATTCAGCATTCAGCACTGCAGTTATATGTGGTAAAATCTTTATTGACGTATTTCAGTGGAAAAACAATTCTTATTCAGCGTTCAGAGCTGCAGTAATATGTGGTAAAATCTTTATTTATGTATTTTGGTCAAAAAACCAAATTTATTCTGCGGTCAGCGCTGCGATTATATGCGGTAGAAATTTTATTGAAGTATTTCGATCGAAAAACTAAATTTATTCTGCGGTCAGCGCTGTGGTTATATATGGTAAAATCCTTAGTGACGTATCTTGATGAACTTCGCGACTCTTCCGGGCTCAAAACTATCTTGACGCTTTGTCTTCTCATTGTCTGTAGCTACTAGAGGCCTGTTCATGCCAGGCAGGCTCCCCCAGAAGTATCTTGGTTGATCGACACTCTGTCATTGTGCCATTCTGTGGCTTCCTCATGCTGCTGCCACGTCCAGACTTTGTCATTGTGTCCACGCTCTAGCACTCAGGTACTGGGTATAATAAATTCTTACTTGTAATTAGCAATTCACAGGGCAGTCTCCCTAAAGGCAGGCTAAATCATCTGCTCCATTATTTGTAAGGATGCCTTCATTTACTCTGATCCACAATGTCCATAGATGCATGCGGTAAAGGATAATTTTGCGCATGAATCATCCGTCTGTGTCCAGGTACTTTTAGGTTGCTCCTGGTCACTCGTGCTTGTGAAGTCCATTGACAAATTTAGCTCTCACCTTCTCTAGACTTTATCTATATCCAGACATAGACTCACTGGTCTGTACTGTGCTGCTGTAATAGTGTTCTCTATACTCCCTTAGTCTGGCCAGACCCAAGGGGCTAAAATAGCAGCTACATTGTGGACTACTCTGATTCACCTCCTCCACTAACTTCCTCCTCTCTTCATTTCATTCTCATCCTCAACACACACTCGCTTGACACCCCCCCAGCTATCTATCTATATATATATATATATATATATATATATATATGTGGTGCCAGCACTACCTAGGGTGAATAAAGCTAAATGACACTGCCAGCCTGTTAAAGGGCATTACAGCATGATACCACAATAAATTTAATATGACATTTAGCAAGAATTTAAAGTGCCCACATATAGCACATAGTGGGACACTGCATCAAAATGAATCAGGTGTGGAACAGCCAGGATTTCCACACACCAATGCCTGATGCATCAGACTAGATCATCCATGGTGACACACCAACACTTTGACAAAAGAGACCGGTTTGAACTGGCTACCTGCCTCAGCTACTATTCTGATGCTGTTAACCGCCTAATGCCACACATCTGATGCCAATTGCTCCTTCTTTCACCCACCATCTTCAGCGGGTACTGGTATTGCCACCCACCTCCACAGTATGTCACCTTGCCACTCTGTGGCCACCTGATGCTGCTGCCACCTCCAGACTCTGTCATTGTGCCACTCTGTGTCCTACTCATGCAGCTTCCACCTCCATACTCTGTCATTGTGCCACTCTGTGGTCTCCTCATGCTGCTGCCACCTCCAGACTTTGTCATTGTGCCGCTCTGTGGTCTTCTCATGCTGCTGCCACCTCCAGACTCTGTCATTGTGCCACTCTGTGGCCTACTCATGCTGCTGCCACCTCCAGACTCTGTCATTGTGTCGCTCTGTGGCCTCCTCCTGATGCTGCTGCCACCTCTATACCTATGGTCCACTATTTTGGTTTTCCACTTGGCTATCATTATCATTTATTTGACACTTCTTCTGATCTGTCAGAAGGAAGGAAAAATGAGACGCACAACGGATCCTGTCTGTGTTGCAGATTTACGGCCTGTATGGTCCCATCAGAATTGGCTTATGATTTGGTAGCCAAAGGCAGGAGTGGGTAGAAAACACAGAAGACATGCAAATATCCCATTCACTTGTCATCTCTGTTTTGGATCCACTCCAGTTTTTTTGGCATTAGCAATACTGATGGATTATTGAGCAAATTCTGACTGAGTCAAGACGTATGCTCCACAGAAAGGATCCTTTTTTGGGGGGTTATTGTTCTGACGGATCAGAGGAAGGTCTAATTAATCAGTGACGTCAACACAAACTTACTGCTGACACCTTCTCCACTCTGTATAAGCATTTAATAGAACAGGTTCTGTAGACATCTATGTGGCATCAGCTGACGAGGGTGTAAAAGGAGTGTGCTTCTTCTTGACGCTAACATCTACCTGTAAGGCTGAGTTGATACGTGAGTTATTTGGCCAGTTTTGGCCCCGTGCCCGCCCAAATAAGTGAAGTATGCAGTGATTCTAAGAGCGACACCTGTCATGTGCTTGTCATACTAACTCACAGTATTGTTTTACTACCACAGCAGACTCCCTATGCGTGTTACTGCAAGGCACTGTGTTCTACACACCTATAAAGGCTCTTTGCAGCCCGGAAATAGCTGTTTTTTGTAACACAATTCACCGCAAATAAATTTGGTTTAAAGTTCATTTTTCAGAAAAATTTGGCTAACCGGCCGAATCAAATGTTTTGAAAAATTCGCTCATCTCTGGCTATTGCATATACAGAGTGTCTATATTGGGTAGGAAACCTTCATATAATTCAGAAAAGGTTTCTAGCATTATGGAAGGTATTATCTTGATAAATGACTTTGCTCCTTCCTTAAAAGAAAGTGGACCAAAACTTTGATAAACGACCCCTCCAGCCTTTACATTACAGTGATTCAGGTTCTCACCCATAGGCATCATTTGTCAGCTTGTCAGGATTATCCTATATGTTGAAATTATGTCAGTAGAGTTATTACCTCTTTTGTGTTTTTGCCGTTTCACAGGTTAAGGGTTAATATGTACATTTGAGCAATGAATACATACATTTCGAAATGTGCAAGACGCAAACCTAAATTTTCAGCTATCCTTTACATTAAATTCCAGAGGTCATTAAATAGAGATTGCACACAGACAATTCCATTAATGGTCACACTGGACAAATGGCATGGAATAATTTCTCAGGTGCCTATGGGACTACTACAATCCCAACATTTTCTTACAGTACCAAAAATCTTAAGGCTGTTTTGGACTTGGAGGTTATACACTAGTTAGAATGTATAAAAAGCCTACTCAGTGCCATACATTGTCTAAATACTTGATGCCTACTGCACGGTTCCACTGTTTTGTCAGACAGTGTTGTACAGTGCCAACATATGGTGCCTTGAAATGTTTTCACCCCCTTTGAACTTTTTGGCCACCATGGGAAATGCTATGTGCGGCACAAACCCCACCCTTCTCATCAACCCAAGAACACCATTCCCACAGTGGAGCATGGTGGTGGCACTCATATTTGTAAAGATAGGCCACTGTGTAGGCATCCAGCCAAATCATGTACAGCTGGAATATTTATTTCCTTTAACCCCTTAGTGACTGCCAACATGCCTTTTTATGGTGGTCACTGTGGTACCATAGGCCAGGCTGTAACCTGTTTACAGCGGCCTAGTGAAGCAAGCACCTCACAGGGAGAGTGCTGTGAGGAGGATTGGCATGGTAGTGGCACTAATAGGAGTAGTAGTGGCTTGCAATGGCTGTCATCACTCTGGTGCTTCCTGGGACCATACAGCCCTGAATGGCGGGCACACCCACGTGGCACACTCTGACTCCTAAATTCCTGCCTGGTGGAAGTGGGGGTGCACTTGATGGATGTTTGGAAGGATGCAAGGCAGGCGGTCTAGAGCAGGGCCGGATAATGGTAGCGGTCAATGGTGGTGAAAGGCAATAATCAGGCCAGTGTAGGGGTAACAAATCTAGTGTTCTTTAATGATTTAGTTTAAGCAGTTCATAAACAGAGACACTGGTAGCATTCAGTTCAGATTCTACAGATTACATACTCAATACTTCCATGGGATAACCAGCAGTAAGAAGACTCTGAGTCTCTCTCTATCAGAGCCAAACTACTTTTCAAGACCAGAGGGATGCACATTCGCAATATGTACTACAACTCCCATGGCAGAGTGTAGATCCTCCATCATGTAGCTAACTAGTAAAGAAGCACGTTGGGCACCTGAGGCAATGTACCATTTTCACTAGCAGTAAGGCCTGTCGATTTAGAAGAGCCATTGTACTTACTGTCTGTCCTTTGCACCAGTCCTTTAAATTGGTCCTCAATAATCTGTATGTTCTCTTCTCTTTTCTCTCTCAGAGGATGGTAGTAGTCGTTGGGATGCAAGGATGAGGGTTCGCTGCAGCAGTTCTCACTTCTGCACAGACACATGCAGATTCAACCTCTGACTTAGAGCTGTCTTACACCAACAGATTCTCTAACCAATTTCTGTTCAATCAGACCAATAGTTGGAGTGTGTATAACAAAAGATCTGTGTGTAAATGGCCATCTGACCAATGATTTGTCAGAAAATCTGTCAGATAATCTGTTGGTGTAATACAAACTTTAGTCTGCTTGAACTCAACTCTCGAAACTTAAAGAGGACCTTTCACCAGTTTAAAAGCTAAAAACTAACTATATCTGTCGGCAGAGCGGCGCCCAGGGGTCCCCCTGCACTTACTAGTATGTCTGGGCGCCGCTAGTATGATTTTAAATTTAAAAAAAAAAAAAACCTCCATACATTTGGTATCTCTGCATCCGTAAGACCCCACCAGCATTGCTGTTTTTGGCAAACAAATGTGGATAGGGAAATGACTTAAAATAAAATAAATAAAAATTAAAAATAACAATCTTAATCTAGGAGGAGGAAAAGGATGTGGAGTAGGAGGTTGAGGAGGCATCAGGTAGGAATGCCATCAGCAGCGCGTCTACCAGGGTGCGTTTGTAGTAACTAGTGATGAGCGGCAGGTGCCATATTTGATTTCGAAGAAATTCGCGAATATTCGATAGAATATTCGTTTCACATTCGTCAAAATAAAATATTCGTCATTATTCTAGTTATCGCGATTAATATGCGATTTAAATAATCGCGCATTGCCATTGTAACTTAAGGCTACTTTCCTATTGGTTTGATATCTAGAATTAGCGAAGATGATGAATGTATTCGTCATATTCCTCAAAACCAAGATAACAAAGTATTCTCCATCTTCGTTTTTGCTACCTATTCGTCAACTTCGCTAATTCTAGCAATCAAATAGGAAAGTTGACTATAGAGACAGCTGTGTTTAATTCGCTATGTGATTATATTATTATTTTTTTTTTTTTAATAAATAGAATAATTATAATAATTATCAACATGGACATGTTGTGTTAGACAACTGTTCACATAGTGCAGTACTGCATGGTGGCCTTTGTTTTGTGGTGCTGCGCTGCTGGATTGGTGGGACCCAGCGCCATGGGTGGCATTGTCGGACAGCAGGGTTGCTGTTTGACTCCTGGGTCCCGCCGCCTACCAGGGCAGTGCCGCTTTGTCACCGCATTGTGCTGTGCCCCTTAGTCAGAGTAGGTCCCACTCAAAGAGGCGACCTTGGCGTGGTGAGTGGGCTTATGCCTTTTGATCAAAATGTACACTAATGCCTCTGGTACAGCATGCAGTATAGGGGGCTGTACTCATAATAGAATGCTGAGAAGCAATAGATCAAAGCATAGCATTGTGGATGTGCGACCCAGTGCTCTCTCTCCCAGATATTTATAATTATTGTATTTATTTAAAAAAAATCAAAGTAATATAATCGCATAGCGAATTAAACACAGCTGTCTCTATAGTCAACCTTCCTATTTGATTGCTAGAATTAGCGAAGTTGACAAATAGGTAGCTAAAACGAAGATGGAGTATACTTTGTTATCTTCGTTTTGAGGAATATGACGAATACATTCGTCATATTTGCAAATTCTACCAAGCCAACCATTGCGATTTCAACTTAGAGCTGGGTTTCTAATGGATCAGCTTGCTAGAATTAACGAAGTTAACGAATATGGAATATAGCAGTGCTAAGTTGAAATCACAATGCGATGAATATAACTTCAAGTAATCTCATTGCGATTTCAACTTAGCACTGCTATATTCCATATTTGTTAATTCTAGCTTAATATGTAATATAGCAGTGCTAAGTTGTAATCGCAATGCGATTAATATAACTTAAATTAATCGCATTGCGATTTCAACTTAGACCTGGTTTACTATGGTTGGCTTGGTAGAATTAGCGAATATGACGAATGTATTCGTCATATTCCTCAAAACGAAGATAACAAAGTATTCTCCATCTTCGTTTTTGCTCCATATTCGTCAACTTCGATAATTCTAGCAATCAAATGGGAAGGTTGACTATAGAGACAGCTGTGTTTAATTTGCTATGCGATTATATTACTTAGCTTTTTTTTAAATAAATAGAATAATTAGAATTAGCGAGGTTGACGAATAGGTAGCTAAAACGAAGATGGAGAATACTTCGTTATCTTAGTTTTGAGGAATATGACGAATACATTCGTCATATTCGCTAATTCTACCAAGCCAACCATAGAAACCAGGTCTAAGTTGAAATCGCAATGCGATTAATGTAACTTGAATTAATCCCATTGCGATTTCAACTTAGACCTGGTTTACTATGGTTGGCTTGGTAGAAGAAGATGACGAATGTATTATGTAGAACTACTTTTGGGAAGTGGGAAAGAAAAAGTATAACAATAAAAAAAACTAAAAAAAACTAACGAATATTTGAAATAGCGAATATATAGCGCTATATTCGCAATATTTCGCGAATTAGCAAAGTGCCGATATTCGCTAAAAAAATTTGCTATTCGAATAGCTAGTAGTAACGCATCTTTCGATCAGTAACAGATGTTTTTACAAAATTTGGTTCCCTGTCAGAAATGCACAGCAGGGGTTTTTCACTGGCAAAACTGGGTTAATGTCACCCACCAATGGAACAGACGATTTTTCAAATTGTAGGCCCCTGGCATCCAGGCAGAGCAGGGGTTTATTCACGGCAAAACTGGGTTAATGTCACCCACCAATGGAACAAGCAATTTTTAAAAATGTAGGCCCCTGGCATCCAGGCAGAAGAGGGGTTTACTCACGGCAAAACGGGGTTCATGTCACCCACCAATGGAACAGACAATTTTTAAAAATGTAGGCCCCTGGCACCCAGGCAGAGGAGGAGTTAATTCATGGCAAAAAAAATATATGGAGTAATGGCAAAATAGTAGAATTCAAAGATCTTAAAAAGGGGTTTGGTGTGGTTGACAACTTTATTATATATTATTTGCAATTAAGGAACGCCCTAAATAAATGTATGACTGGAAAAAAGACATCTTAGAAATGCCTCCCCCACTTAAAAAAAATAGAAAAGCTCTATACAGGAAAGAATACATTTACTATAATCTATAAGACCTTAATACAACAACTGATTTGAAAGATGGACGGCAAGATAGGTATAAAAAAATGGGAAGGGCCTTCTGAGCCAGTAAACCATGAAAATTGATCAGATATTCTTACAGGGATAACCAAGCTTTCTTTAAATCATTCACACAGATTGGTACAATTTTTTGTGGTTATTATTCTCCAGCGAAATTGATGAAGTTCTATAAAAATAAGGTCTTCAAATGTCCTAAATGTGGAGAGGTTGGGGTGGATGATATTCATTTATTACAGGCGTGTTGTCATATTCAAAAATTTTTAAATGAGGTAAACAGTAAAATATATTCCTGGGAATTTTGAAGTATGCGTATTGGGAAACATAACAGGAATGGGTGATGCTACGAAACGGGAAATCGCTACCAAACTTCTATTTAAAGCAAGAAGATGTATTGTGAAAAATTGGATAGAGAAAAAGGCCCCTACAATTATACTCTGGGAGAGAACAGTAATATGTACACTGATATGAAAATAGGGAATTTTGAGAAAATATGGAAGAGATGGCTGTAAAAGGGGATAGGGTGGAGCAGAGGACGGGGAGAGGGAGGAAACCCTTCTGTTTTTTTTTCTCTCTGTGAGATTTGGACCAGTGATGGGAGGGGGGAGGATGGGAGCGGGGGGGAAGATTAGACATAAATTAAGAGATGGAGATGATGTTATTGATGTAATCCATGTGATACTTTCACACTTGTGGCAAACTTTAATACCAGAAAAAAACTGATCAGTTATATCCAACTGCATTCTGAATGGATAGAAATACGTTCCGGATGTATCAGGATGTCATCAGATCAGTCACTGTCAGTCGTTTTGGACAGAGTAAATACAACAGCATGCTGCGGTTTTATCTCCGTCCAAAATGCTGGAACACATGCCGGAAAGCCTGATCCGGCATTAATTTCCATAGGAATGTATTAGTGCCGGATCCGGCATTAAGAAATACCTGAAGGACGTATCTGTCCTTCAGGTATGCGCATGTGCAGACCCTTAAAACTGAAAAAATAATACAAGACGGATCCATCTATCCGCATGACAAGCGGAGAGACGGATCCGTTCTTGCAATGCATTTGTGAGACGGATCTGCATCCGTATTCGTCTCCAAATGCTTTCAGTTTACATCCAGATCGATGGATCCGGCAGAGTGTTTCGGCGACGGAACTGCTTGCCAGAACAATCTGCCGCAAGTGTGAAAGTACCAAAAGAACCAAATGCTGGTTAACCTTAAAGATGTCTATTTTAAGTCCCCTTCACAATGGTCCACATTTACTAATCTGATTGCGCCTAGACTCTGCTATAAAATATGTCCAAATTTTGTGTAATTTGTCACAATTTGATGCTTTGACTTTTAGAGAACTACATTGCACTTAGTTCACAAAGTAAGCAAGAAAGAGGACATGACCGAAGATGCTGCAATTTGTGCCAAAATTGCACTAAAATAAGCCATCCAGAACGCTATGCACCCTATTTATCAGCATGAACCACTGTAATAAATTTTAATGTTCACAAGATTAGTAAATTGGCCCCAATATTTTTTGAAGATAAAAATGCCATGAAATGGGCAAAGTTAACTAGTTATATGCTATATTTAAAAATTATAGTGTTAATTTATCAAAACCAATGTTTGTAACCAGGCCTTGTCATAATTTAAGCATATCCTCCTTCAGATTGAAATCAATGCATGCTAGTAACTACCAGATATTTCAGTCATCATTTACCCCAGAAAACTGTCATAAATAACAATAAATGTGTCAGGGTCGACGGCTCTGCCAACACCCTTCCCTGCCATGCCCCCTTTTTCGGAAAGTAGGGAGGGTGGCGTAAAAATGCCACTTGTGCCTAGATGTAGGCGCAATGGCTTTTAAAAATTGCAAACCCGTTGAAAATCTGATCCCAAATTTTTGGTGTTACGTTTTGAGCGAAATTCTTAAAATGATGTTTTTACAGATGAGAAGACAGAATAAATGAAGAAGAAGCATCCTATGGCTCCTGGCTGTACACAACGGCAGGCATTTGCCACCAAAATGTGTATATATTTTACTTTAAAAAAAAAACACAATGTAAAAAACAACAACAAAAAAAAAATAATCCCACAGTGCAGTTCGGTTTTAAAGAGGCTGTTTGTTACCACCACTTATCATCTATTTACCCATAGCCATGTATGTCGCAGTCACAAAGAGGTTGGATACAGTCCTAGGAAACCGCACAACTTTTCAGGGCAAATTGGAACACTTTCAATTCAGGTCAAATTTATTTGTACCCAAATCAAATCGCCCGATCAAGAAATTCTCTCACCACTAGTTTATAATAGTGTTAAGCGCGAATATTCGAAGCACGAATTTTAATCGCGAATATCGCCACTTCGAGAATTTGCAAATATTTAGAATATAGTGCTACATATTCGTATTTGCAAATAGTGTTGATCGCGAATATTATAATCGCAAGTTTATTGCAAATTTATTGCGATTATGGGCACTTAGCAACATCCCTAGCAACTAATTGGAAAGTTGCCTACCCCTTAGTGATGATCGCGAATATTCTAATCGCGAATATATTACATTGCCGATTTTCACAATCAAGTAAATAATGACTGGAGATCACGAATTCTCGAATTTGCAGATTTATGGCGAATATTCGGCCAAAAATTCGCTAAATATCGCAAATTCGAATATTGCCTATGCTACTGATCAGTAGTGTATAATAAAAAATCTGCAAGTCTACATATGTTGCAGAATTTGAAATCTGCAGCACGCCCTATTGGTTGCAAAAATGCAGAGGAATTTCATTGTGGATTTTATCCAGTGCTAAAAAATTTCAAAATATGTATTGTATTTTTGTATTCAAAATATTTATTATTATTATTCAATGAAATAAAACATAATAAAAACCACAAAAGTAAGTCTTGCAAGCATAGTAAATCGTACATGTACAGGAATGTTGTCATGGTGTGGGTGTACATGCGGATGTACTAAACACAGTTATTTTACATTGCTGCATCCCTTGTAATAAGCGTCAGAATGCTGCATGTCAAGCGAGAGGGAAGAAGTGATTAACGGTGCTCATCTTCCATGATGGTTCATCGCTCCTCCCCCCTGGTAACCTCTAATATATTCATTGCCTTATTTTCATACATGTTGATTGAAGAGAGCTGTGTCTTGTAAGTGGTTGGATTGTCATCCAAAGTAGATGTAAAATCTTTCTTCCCACCAATGTCTAAATCATTGTTTTCCAGCGGTGCAGATGATGTGGCACAGATTATTAATAGCCCTGGTCTCTACACCACTTGACACAGCGCTCCAGCTGTCATTCTGCTCTCTGGCTCATATGATTCTTACACTGGTGGAGTGCCAGGCTCAGGCCTGTTCCATCAGTCAATGTCACCCACAAACCAGTGATGAATAGCTCGCCTGTCGCTGTGGCAAGGTCTGGGTGCTCATTCACACACGCCTGACTTTTACCAACTTCTACACACACCAGCTGAGACCTGTCCCAGCTGATACATGCGGGGCTACCCTGAAAACAATCCGCCCCCTCCTTCTGGATTAGTTCAAAATGAAACAAATCCTAATGTGATCATGTCACTAATTATGCATTTAATTCAGTTATAAGGAGCTAATGGCTCCCCCAGTGACAGCTTTTACTGCTAAAAGGCAATTCATTCCTGAAACTGAGAAATCTAATTACACAAAATGCTTTGTCCTAATCTTTTCAGAGAATAATCTTATTTGTAGACATTAACATCCCAGATGCTGCTGCTGTTTGTCCATTATGACAGTGTTTGTCCTGAATAATGTATAAATAGCTCTTTCTGGACAGTTGCATGTCACTAAATCAATACAATTTGCTGCCTTCTGTTACATTAAGTCGGCATCGGCAAGCTGGAGAAAATTAACCTTTTTTTTTTCTTTCGTTTTTCTCCGCCACGAGCCTTCAGAATGAGGAATGAGGCGCATGCCAAAAGATGACTGTCATTCACTCTGACACAAGTTGGTTAAAAGTTAATAAAAAGAATGCAATGAATTAGTATGGTATTCCCTTAAGGAGAAGTAAACTCAGAGCTGAACAGGATTCTGCCTGTAAAATCACTAGTGTTTAACCCTTTGGGGAAATATAAGTGTTCAACAGACTATAAGACAATGGACTGAGTGGCATTGTAACGTTATATGTACAGAAAAATAATAGAAATACATATAAAGGGGTAATCTAATTATTAATGGAAAAAATGGAAAAATCCAATAACATATTGGGCATGAAAATCTCTTTCTATCAAACTTAGAACCAGTCCTGTACCTCACATGGATCCAGAGATATCCTCCAATTTCCCTACTAGATTTATTTAAAGCTGGCAGCTTAAGGGGCGTGCACTTTCAAAGGGGGCATGCCCTTTCTACTGCAGCTGGTGGCAGTTAAAGGATGGAACTGAGCATATGCACCCATCTCAGTGAGCAGGACAGAGAAATTAGAAAAAGCGCAAACAGCCGGTGGCGCTATACAGATAGATTTCAGTGAATAACTCAGCGACTAAATGCTTAACTACGTGCAATTACTAAAGTATTCAGTCAGGTGCTAGTTTGAAAAATGTAGAATATTTTTTCCTTTAAATACAATAATGAGTTATTTATCATTTGATTTCCTGATGACACCCAATGACTTAGCTGCGAAAAAATGTTCACATACCCCTGTTTAATTTGAAACTGCCATGTGCCGGCCGTTCCGTGCATTGGAGACCGGACAGCGGTCTCCAATGCACGGAACGGCCGGCACACGGCAGTTTCAAATTGAACAGAGGTATGAAAACTATACAGGAAAGATTTTGAATTAATTACATTTCTGTGACTGTCCTACATGATTGGGACTTGCAGAGATACACGCCTATGCTGCATCAACAACAGAATTCAGATCTATGGGCCACATTTTCAATCGCATAAATTCCTGCTCTACCGCTTGTGAATATACCCTTATACAGCACATCCCCACTTTCCATCTAAGTTTTGGGGTGTGACGTATTCCCAATATACTGTATGTCTTTAAATTACTTGTGTATATTAGAGGCCTACATAATGATGTATATTTATGAGAATCCGTCTCTTGAGAATCAGGAGTGTTCTGATTATAGAACAGGGAGATCTCTGCTGTCAGTTTATCGATAGACACTGAGGGGGACATTTATTTAGACCAGTGTATTACATGCTGTGTCCTATCCCCCACTGGTGGCAGATGCACCACAATTAGGTTCCTAGTGTAGGATATAACTAATGTGCCGGGCTGGCTAAGGCCATTCCTGTACCACCACTTCCCGCCCTGGCCAGTTTTTGGAAAAGATGTGAGCATGGGTCTAAACACCCCAAAAGTCTATAGATATTGCACAAGCGTGTGCCATACTTGGCAACTTTTTGAAGCCATTTTTCTGGCATACAGGGGTTGAGAAATGTCCCCACCTGTCTGTTTTATGAGGTCTGTGACTGCTACCTTTTACTTCAGGAAAAATAAAGGCTTCTGTTGATGCCAGACTGTATTCTAACTAATCCAAAGAACAAGAAGGATACCTGATTTCTGTACAGCAGTGACTTTCTGTTCATGCTCTTAATTTCTTTGAATATTTTTGTGCTACTGTACATTTAGGGCAATTTCAGGTTTTAGGTGTGCATCTATCTTATATATTGTTCTTGCATTAGTCAGCATTGACAAGAACTCTGCTTGATGTCAGTGAATAGCAACATTACAGTATATATAATTACTTGTTAAAAACAGTAAACACAGCCTGCCCTTCCTAGATGCCACTGGCAGGGTTGTACCTACCCCTTTACATGGATCCGTGGATTCTCGTGGCCACTACTTTTCATGGATTGACAATTCACAACTGTGAACGTGCATTACACAGTTTATTCTGTGCAACAGTACAACTCCAGGGCACAAAGTGGCCTATACAGCATAGTCCAAGTACTGTTTCTTAAATGCCTCATTCACATTTCCGTGTCAAAAAAAGCATACATGTTTCATCCATGAAGATATCAGTGAAGGATCCGTGGTTGGTCCGTGTGTCTGTTTTCACCATCCGTGTGTCATCCGTAATTCACTGACGTTGCTCAGCTGAAAATTTATTTCCAAAGAATCTCCTATTAGTCTTCAGTGATTGATTTTCACCGACCCATGGACTTCAATGGGCGTGCTTGGTCCACATCATGGTTCAAAGTAGTGCATGTCCCTGTGATTTTTTTACTGATCCACGGTCAGTAGAAAAATACTAAAATGTGAACAGACATGTTTAAATCAATGGGTACTTGTGCTGTCCGCACAAAATGCGGACAGCACACGTCAGTGAAAAACAGAAATGTCAATGAGGCCTATGGACTGCTCTCTTTAGCTTATAACAGCAGTATAACTGTAACTGATCACCTTTGTTTGGCAGATTACAGTGCAATACTTGAACCTTTCACTTTATGCAGAAGGAAGGGTGCTCTCTAACGCTTCTTTCACACAGTCAGTGTTTGGTCAGTAAAATCGATGAATCCCAGCAGGCGTATAAGAAGTATACTTTTATTCCAGAAAAAACAAGTGTCACAGGACGCGTTTTGGCCCGTCCAGCCTTCTTCAACTGCACCTATTTGGTCAGTGACTTCCATCAGAGATTGTAAACCAAAGCCATGAGTTGAGGCTACACAGAGATAACGTATATTGGAAAGATTTGCACCTGCTCTGTGTTTTAGACCCATGTCTGAATTTGGCTCACTATTAGTGATGAGCGAAGTGAGCTTTGGATGATACATCCAATGTCTCCTCGTTCAAAACTTCAGATTAACACTGCACGGAGATCCTTCTCCGTACAGTATTAAAATGTATGGCCTCCAATGAGTTATAGTTAGTCATTTGCGAAGCCACGCGAGACTTTGTTGAATAACTTCGGTAATTTATTTTTAAAGTGGAAAACCACTTTAAAACTTGGAACACGGCTTCAGTTACGAGGTACCAGTCAATACTATCACTGATGGAAATCACTGTTCAAACACTGACCAAACGCTGTCTGTATGAAGTGGCCTAAAGGCTGTATTACACAGCCCGATGTGGCAGACGATTGTCGGGGAGAAGTGTTCCCGCTAGTGGAGGAGACTGCTGCTATAACATGCAGCTATGCCATCGCTCGTCCCCATGCTGTATAGAGGTTTGCGAACGGCAGATCTTTATTAGACACACTGATCAGCCACTTGCAAATGATAATGTTTTAACATGTCAAAAGACTTGGATTGCCTGATGATCGAGCATTCATCAGGCAATCGGCAGCAGTATTACACTGAGGGATGATCGCGAACGCTCGTTAGCGATTATCTGCTGAAAAATCGGGCATTGTAATAAAGGCTTTACACTTTGTAATAAAGGCTTTACACAACTTATTTTCCAAGAATTATTGAACTGTCCCTTTCAACTCTATCAGCATTGTTTGGGTAGAACATTGTCCATATACTTAAACAAGTTTTTAATTATGCCATAAAATGCATCAAAAGTTATTATTTAAAAACATTATTTTAAAAAATCATCTAAATATTACAGATGTTTTAAAGTAATTTTTAAGCCGTTTAAACTCATCAATAAAACCCTGTAATAACTCCCACTAGCTATACTTATTTGTAGGTGTTTTATTCGGAAGTATATTTCTGTGTGAGTTGTATTTTTTGTCAGTCTCAGCTTCTTTCTGGATCACTGAGCCCCTTTAACCATTGCTCAACCTTGTCCTTTGAGTCTGAATAATAGATTGATGGCTTTGGACATGGGTTATTTGACCACCTTTTTGTGCTCGGATCTACCACTGATTCTCAGATGTTGTTCTTTCATGTGACAAATTTGGTTTAGTTTAGGTACTTTAGCACGTGTATGGCCACTTTAGAGTGCTTCCACACATAGTTTTAAATGGTACATCTTACATTTTTGCCAAACTAATGCTCCAAAATTGCTTGACATGGTCAGTGTTTTAAAGGATCTTTGAGGTGTTTTTGCCCATATTGTGTGTTTTACCACCTGGTATTTTGTAATGGTGGTTTTTTGTCTTGTAATAGTGTCTTGCATTGTTTTTAAAGGAAAGTATATTCCCTCTTGTAATGTCACTTCACTTTGTATTACATGATAGAAAAATGTATTGTTACAAAAAATACCATGCAAAAAATGCATTAAAAATGTAATACACACTAGTGGCTTTAAGCCTTTCAGTCCCAGAGGTTTTTTGGTGTTTTTATTTTTCACTCACTCCCTTTCCAGGGCCACAACTTTTTAATTTTTCCATTCACGTAGCGATATGAGGGCTTGTTTATTGCAGGACAAGTTGTACTTTCTAATGGGGCCATTTTATATTGCATATGATGCAGTGGGGAGCTTGAAAAAAGCCGCACCAGTTTTATGGTTTTTGTTTTTACAGTGTTCCCTATGTGGTAAAGCTGACCTGTTACTTTCACTCTCTGGGTCAGTACAATTATGGCGATACTACATATGAAGGGGCATAACTACCTTAGCGGCAGACCATGCGACAGCTATGGGGCCCAGGGCAAGAGGGGTCCCAGTTGGCATTAGTGTTGAGCGCGAATATTCGAATAGCGAATTTTTATCGCGAATATCGCAACTTCAATAATTCGCAAATATTGCGAATATAGCGCTATATATTCACTATTTCGAATATTCGTTTTTTTGTGTTTTTTTAGTTGTTAATCCTTGTTGCTCTCTGGTTGTCTTCCCACTTCCCAAAAGCTGATCTTACCTGTCTAAAGGATTCCTGGCTCCCTGCCCGCTCCAGTCAATGTCCGTTGCCGCTTCTGCCAACTTCCCGTGTGCATGGGAACCCCTCCATGCTAAAATGTACTGTCGGATGTGAGAATCACGATCTCACAAATTTGACTAAGTTGTCATCGCAATGCGATTAATATAACTGAATTATTCGCATTGTGATATTCGTTATATTCTAGCAATACAACCATTAAGAACTGAGCCCTAAGATCAATTTGCAATGCTATTATATGTTTGCTTCGCAAATGAAACAGGGCTGAGTTGCTAATGGTTGTATTTCTAGAATATAACGAAGATTGAGAATATAGTGCTATATTCGTGAATTTGTGATATTCGTCATCTTCGTTATATTATAGCAATACAACCATTAGGAACTTAGCTCTAAGATCAATTCGCAATGCGATTATATGTTCGCTTCGCAAACGAAACAGAGCTGAGTTGCTAATGGTCTGTGCTAGAATATAATGAAGATTAAGAATATAGTGCTATATTCGTGAATTCGTGATATTCGTCATCTTCGTCATATTCTAGCAATACAACCATTAGGAATTGACTCTAAGCTCAATTCGCAATGCGATTATATGTTCGCTTCGTGAATAAAACTTAGAGCTGAGTTCCTAATGGTCGTTGCTAGAATATAAAGAAGATTGAGAATATAGTGCTATATTCGTGATATTCATTATATTCTAGCAATGCAACCATTATGAACTTAGCTCTAAGATCAATTCGCAATGCGATTATATGTTCGCATTACGAATCAACTTAGAGCTGAGTTCCTAATGGTTGTATTGCTAGAATATAACTAAGATTCAGAATATAGTGCTATATTCATGAAATTCGTTATCTTCGTCAATTCTAGCAATATAAGTTACAACCATTAGGAAATCAGCTCTAAGTTTAATTCGCGATGCAAATATAAATTTGTGTAACATTCGCAATATATAGAATAATGCCGAATATTAGATTTCGATGAATATATGACGAATATTCAATCGAATATTCGCGAAATATCGCGAAATCGAATATGGCACCTCCCGCTCATCACTAGTTGGCATCATCTCCTCTTCTTCTGGGGGTGAAAACTTGGTCAGGACTCTCCCCTTTAAAGAAACAACATTTAGCAAACGAGGCAGTGGAAAAAATGGCCCAAGGGTCATTTAAAGGGTTTTAGGTGGAAACCCTTCTGTCCCATGTAGGGGGGCCTGGTTTGATCCTTGCTATGGGTCCCTTACTTCTCTATGTACGCCACCGCACATATGTATAGTTGTGTTTTAATACTGAAAAAAAATTAAAACTTTAAAAAAAATTACCAAAGGTAGGAGAAAAATAGCAGTGCGTCTTATAGTGCGAAAGTTGCATTTTTGCTGTAGTTATAATGATACCAGCTGAGAGGGAGTAGGGGCTGTGGCGGGCCCGCATGACAGCGGGGCCCATGCACTGACTGTATCCTACTACACGGGCCCCGCTCACTGTATATAAGTTAGCTAGAATTGAAGACATTGTTATTATAAGTAAAAAGCCTTAGTAATCCTTAGTTGTATTATTCTACCTACAATCGGTGGCAGAGAGGAGGGAGGAGGCAGGCCGGAAGGACGGGCGCAGGCAGTGTGAATCACTACATCATGTGCCTGTGCCGCCCAGTTTATGAATGAAGAAGGCAGTACAGGCAGGTGACATAGTGACTCACTCTGCCTGTGTCCGTCATGCATGCTGAGCCCACTCTGTATTTTACCTCTCCTGGTGCCAAATGGACTCCAATAAATGCAGAGAGAGTAGGCTACAGCTTTCGCCATGGCTGAAAGCACAAAAGCAAAAAAAAACACAATGCAACAGCATTCTGCAAACACAAATAATAAAGTAATCATGTTATACTCACTATAGAAAATGTACTAATATTAATGCTATGTCATAAATGTGAGATTCTTGGCAAATACATTTTGTACAAAATTATTTGCGACAAGGCAATTTCTTTAGGACAGGAACCTACACTAAATACTACTCTGGTGATGCAGGTTCCACACTTCATTAAACCTCTTGTTACGCTCACAACTACTTGGTCCTCTCCATATGGAGAAACAGCTCCCCCTGGTTCCTGACCAAGGCCTCTTATGTAGCTAAGCCACTTTTCTCTGCTTTGTTCTGATGAGGGGCAATCACCCTAAAAGCACAGTCTGCAGATGAGATGTTCGCTTACCTATTATCCAAGTTATGCTTCAAACTCTGTTTAAAAGGTTGAGCATTGACTTGTAGGATAGGTATCAGAAATGTAGCTCTTTTTTTCTTTTGAAAGGAAAACTAATTTTACATGTCTCTCATGCATTGGGGATCTATCTCTGATTTGCGTAAAATTGATTCATACCTGAATCAATTTATTTGCTTATTTGGAAGAATCAAAAGTTCAGAACAAAACAAATTTTAAGAACTTTGCTCACCCTTACTCCAGATTCAGATGTAAAGCCTATGCGAAATATGAAAAGCACTATACACAAGGATTTTTATGTAGTGGCATTTTTCATGCTTGAGGCGTATTTATTCAGTCAGTGGCGTTTTTTAGTTAAATCGCAGCATTTTTCCCTCATTGCTTGTAAAAAATTCTGTGTGTGTTTCATTTACTAATTGCATTTTTGCATGTTTTTTTTGTACCAAATACCATTGTATTTTCCCCATATTGCTTGACAGTGGAAATGATATTACAGGGGGGCACATGCTTTCCTTTATAAAATACAAGGCATACAAAAAAACACCATTAAAGATTCCAGGTACAAAAACAATTCTATATGCTCAAAAACACCTCAAAATAGCTGAAAAATGCTATAAAAACACTGACCAAATCCGACATTTTTTTGCCAAAAAAAGCATGCAAAAAATGTACACCCACCAACACAGAGTGAAAAAGATTTGGTGCCACTGATTTGCAGTACCAGCTAAGTAGATCTGCAGCGTAAGGGCTTATTCACACAAATGTATTTTCTTTCCGTGTCCATTCTGTTTTTTTTGCGGACCGTATGCGGAACCATTTCCTTCAATGGGTTCGCAAAAAACGGAAGTTACTCTGTGTGCATTCCGCTTCTGTATGTCCGTTTTTCCATTTGGCAAAAAAATAGAACATGTCCTATTATTGTCTGCATTACGGACAAGGATAGTACTGTTCTATTAGGGGCCAGCTGTTCCGTTCCGCAAAATACGGAATGCACATGGATGTCATCCGTATTTTTTGCTGATCCGTTTTGTGCGGACAGCAAAATAAATACATACGCTCGTGTTCATGAGCCCTAAATTTGACCTGAAGTGCTGATCGGCAGCATGTAAATTTATGCCACGAATTTTAACCGCACTAAATTTCAGCAGTAGAAAATCCATTTCATGGGGCCTTAAGGGTACATGCACACGTTCAGGATTCATGTGCGGAGAATCCGCACTGAATTCTGCACGTGTTTACAGGCAAATCCGTGCTGTCAATCCGCTTCAATTGGTGCGGATTTGCGTGCGGATTTGGTATGGATTTTCCACATGCGGATTTTACTAAGTGAATGGAGAAAATCTGGTCAGGAAAAATAAAATAAATTGACATGCTGCGGATTTTAAAATTCGCACTGCAGGTCAAAATCCGCACGGAAAAAATCTGCATCGTGTGCATTGAGAATTTCAAATTCACATCTAATACAATGTACACAACCTACCGTGCAGATTTTCCGTGCGCAAATCCACACAGAAAATCCGCACGCAATCCTGATCGTGTGCATTTAGCCTAAAGAGGACCTGTCATCTCTCCTGACATGTCTGTTTTAGTAGCTACTCGCATTCACCATGAAATAACAATGCGGTTTTGTAATTTCTTATTTGTCTGTGTTGTGCCATTCTTCTATTATTCCTACTGGAAGTTTACAAATAAATTGCCAGCAATCTGCAATGAAAGTCTATCTGGATTTCACCAGTTGGGGTTGTGTGTCTTCACAGTTTCACACTATCCAACCAGTGCTGCCAGTGGCAGACTGTGCAGGGACACACCCCAAACTGGTGCCACCCAGTTGGACCTGCTGTCAATTGATTTATAGACTTCTAGTAGGAATAAAAGGAGAATGGAGTAACATAATGTTATATGAATAGACTCTACAGAATGGTAATTGCATGGAGAATACCTAAATCAAACATGTCAGAAGTGGCGGTGCTTTTTTTTCTGTGTATTGCAACAACTACATTATGTGATTGCCTGTTTCCAGACATAATGTTATGTTGTTAATAAAGTACTGCCAAAAAAGAAAATGCAGGAAGAGGTGGAGACTTCCTGTGCCGGTACAGAGAGAGAGCTGAGAGCAGGGGCGGACTGGTAACTTAAAGTGGCCCTGGAAAAAATACTAAAAGTGGCCCTGTTTTGTAGTTGGGTCCAAATTGATGGAAGGCACATTATACCACCCAAACAGAGCCAAATACCCCAGTCCATCACCAAATACTGCTAGCAGCACCAAATACATCCCCAAAAACTTCCACTGGCCGGCCGTGAGTAGGGCCCAGACGGCACCTGCTGTTAGTTTTTGTCCGTCTCACTGAGCTGGTTAAAGGTGTTCAGTTTGAGTCATCAACAGCCACAGCCATATATTCTGTTAGAAACTATGGCATTACAGGGAGAAAGCTGCAGTAGAAAGGACACACCCCCTGGGCTTTCATCCTGAAAATAATCTAGCATTGACTATGAGGATCTCTGGACCCATGTGCAGTACAGGGCTGGTTCTAGCTTTGTTAGACGGGTATTACCATGTATTATATGATCAGATGATTAGATGATCAGTCATGGAGCGCCTCTAAGGAGACAATCTGCATGAATTCCATGTGTGATCCAGACAAATATGTTGACTCCTGAGGAGGTTGAATGCTTTTACAAGACATTTGGTATTTTAAGCCATATACCCAGCCAACATCTCAAAACTATACAGACTTTTGATATGGAAGCAGTATATACACATGTTTTTGTTTTCTCTACTATTTTTTTTTTACGTGGGTAATAAATGGGTTAAGATTTGCTTCTACATGGGTAAGGGCAATCATGGATATTTCTGAAATGGCATGGACTGACAAAGAGTATAGGTAAAAGGTTGCCTTCAGACAGAATCCCAGGCATCCATTAGGGCCACTTTGACAATACACTCTACATAAAGTCTTTCTTTGCTTCAGTGGGCCGGTGTGGTCAGACAGAAAAGGCAGCCTAGCAGCAGGGGCTGACTTACCACTCCTCCATCACTGTCAATAAGCAAAATAGAGAGACATATCATTTTCCTCGCTGTTTCAGTGATTCTATAGCTCATTGCCTTCCCTTTGTTTCAGTAATAGATTTAATTAACTTACAATTAATCATAGAGAGTGATATTTAAAGCTCATCCCAGCAGAGTATGGAGTCACAGACCAAAGAATATATCTATGGAAGGCTTCGGTAATCAAGAGGTCACACAAGATAGATGTTTATCACAGAGAAACACAGGCGAAAGATACATTTATGTGTCTGCTCCGCTCTGAATAACTGTTTTAAGATAATTGCTCTACTTCAAAATACAACCGTGCAAAAGGCCTAGCCATGCAGAAAAGAAGATAAATAGAATATCCGAGGTGGACTGAAGAAGATAAATAATAGGGCTTTGGTGAAAAGACCTCACGTGACCAGTACTTCATGTGAAATCATTATTACATTTTCCTTGCAGCCTTTAAATGCCCTTTCTGGAAATAGGGGTTAAGTTGCTGCATAAGTCATGCAGAAAACTGGTTTTTGTGCTATTTCTGAAGCATGCCACTGAAAATGCTATGTACAGCAATAGCATAACAGTCCTAACTGCGCACAGAATCTCACTTTTTGATTATACCAACCTCTTTCCTCAAAGATTTTGATTCCTTTATGATTCTAGTTGCTTCAAAACGGTTAGATCTTGTTCACACTGGAGGACAGTTTGGTTGTTCTTCTGAAAAATATAAAAATATATGATAGTGAGTAGTGATTAGTATGTATGTATGTATGTGTGTGTGTGTGTGTGTGTTTGGGGGGGGGGGGGGGGGCTCCTATCAAGACCATACATAGTAACTAGCAGAAAGATCTGAAATTACTCCACTGAGGCCCTATGGTGCCCATAAATCGGATGAGGCCATGCTGTGTCTCTAAATATTTTTATATAAAAAAAAAAGATTCTTTATAAAATTCAAACATGTTCTGACAAAGAATGTTCATCAGTGCTAGATTAAGATGAATTCCTTGGCTGTCCACCTCAGGGGTTGTGGATTGTGGATTCAATCTGATGCATGAAGATAATAACACAGGTGAAAAGGATGTGCAGAGTGCCTGCACTCCTAGTGTGGTACCGAAAGGGGCGCACTCAAAAGACCTCAGGACAGGAATAATCTTTCTAGGATTTATTGACAACGCGTTTCGGGGCATACATGCCCCTTTTTCAAGTCTGGAGTGCCGTGCTTTAAAACAAGAGTACGCCAAAAATGTCACTCAGGAGTAGCTCTGTGACACGTGGGAACGCCAGCAGTTCGGCTCTGCAGAACCCTCCTGGTTTATAATCTTTCACCCCTATATGTGTATCTGGTCTTTGCTGTAGGGGAACTACCAGGTTGCTAACTACTAAAGTAGTATCTGTTCAGTGACAGCTGACCGAGGTGGGTCAAGACACATCTCCAAATGGCACCAAAGGGAAAACTGATTCATAGTCAGTGAGCAAGTCTAGGTTAGGGGAGGCAGAAATCTTCAAGCCATTAAACTGGCCAAAGGTCAGGGCTGGCTACACGGGGTCAGTATGATAAAGAGTCAACATGCTTCAACAAGGTCAACAGGCAGAGGTCATGCACAGAAGATCAGATGAAGCAGAACACCTTCACAGGGACTAGACAAGCTAGGAACCTTATTGCTCAGGCACCTTTCCATATGAGAAGGTGCCATAAATATTCTGGGAAGGCTAGCCATATGCTGGGGACAGATTAGAATACACATGTTCTGGCCAGAACATGAAATAGTGCATACACTCTCCACAGGCACAAAGGACTAACAGCATGGACCCAAGGCACAAAAGAAGTGTAGGGCAGGGTGTCATTTCCAGTGGCCGTTCCCCTGAGGAGTGCGGAGATGCCAGTGGGAATGGACCGCTAGCCATTACACTCCAGGGCTTTTAAATACATTTTAAAAACACCGTTCTGACCCCAGATGCAGATCTAGTTGTTTCCTGTGTGTTTATCAGCTTGACATTGCATTTACTGTGTTGCAATTCATTTGCATTTATTGTATGGTAACAGCGCCATCTATTGATCAGTTCATGTATTTCTTCCAACTTGTTTTTCCTATGCATTATGGGAGTCCCAGAGCATTGTGGGTAGTTCCTGGTTCTTCCTCTTCTTGTGCTGGGATGGCAAGCAGCCACCATCTTATGTCTCAGGTGCCACACTCTCTCACTGGTTTCCTGCCCCATCATCTGTTATTCAGCCTGTTTCCTAGCATAGTCGGTAAGGGCATTATCTATGTGCTATTTACTGAAGTTTATTACGTTTCTTGTATTGATAACTCACTATCACTGTATTATCTCATGTACTGGATGTATAGCAGATTATTCTATGTCTTATGCCACGTACCATGGATATTTATGTCCTAAAATACTACTGTTTTATTCTGTAGTTTCACCTTTCCTGTCAATCTACTATTAGAAGTAGAGAGAAAGTAAAAAGAAAGTTAAAGCATTACAGTTTTCTCTTCTTATCAAGACAGAGAAGGTTTAGCTACATGTCAGAGTACACACCGTGCTAACGTGTATGAGGACAGCATAAACACCATAACCTTCAAGCCTTTTGTTGAGTTTAGTTTTTGGTGGATTTTTTTTTTACATTTAAAACGTGTTTTTTTCTGGCATCATTGATGTTCTATAAGAAAACCTATAGAAAAAAAGGCTAGAAAAAGCCTTTTGCTCTTATAATTGGCCTTAAAGGGATTTTGCAGCCAATACATACTGATGATGACCTACCCTCAGCCTAGGTCAACATCTGATCTGGTTGGGTTTCACTCCCGTCCCCTCCACCGATGAGCTTTCTGAAGAGGAGGCATCGCTCATACAAGCACTGCTTCCTCTTCAAGATTACACTATGTGTCATCTCACTTGCACCTAAGGCGCAGTGTAATTACAAGTGCTCATCCCATGGAACAGGCACTTGCAATTACACTGCGCTGCAGAGACTTCCAAGACGATGCGCAGTGTAATCTTGAAGAAGAATTAGCGCTTGCAAGAGTGTTGCCTCCTGTTCAAACAGCCGAGACTAGGTCATCATTATGTACTGGTTGCACAACCCCTTTAATGCCAGCAGTCTATTTTGTGGTAGCCGACATTAAAGCATCTTTTCTCGATCAAGACCTTTCAAGGTATTTGAACCGATTTTAGCGTAGCTTCATGTCTCATCTGCCTCCACATATGATTCAACATCTTGTGCACCTGCATACTGTAAAGAAAAGTATAAAAAATGATATTTAAAGAAAAAAAGGTATGAGTATATTGTGTGGCTCAGTGGAATTATTGTTAACATAAACAGTGAAGGATTAAATAAAAAACAAGCACAAATATAATTTTAATATTAAATCTTAGTAGGGGACTTTTCTTTGTTTTTGTATTGGAATATATATTCATTTTTTTAGATAAATCATGTAGTAAAATTTGGAAAAAAGATAAGAAAAATTCCTAGATATGTATCTCTGTTTTAATCAATGACAAAAAAGTGGTAAATATTTAAAACGGAGGAAATTAAATAAAATTAAGTACATATCTGTTATACAGTGATCCTTCAAGATACAATGGCCTCAGTATACAATATTTTCAACATACAATGATCTTTTCTGACCCATCGTAAGTTGAAACTAGACTCAACATACAATGTCTCAGAGTCGACCCAGATCCGACCAATCAAGGCCACTTCTCTGGTAGCTGTATAGTTGCTAGTAAGCAGCTATTGCTGACGGTTATATGTACGGACTTGTTTTACCTATCTTAGTTTTCTGCTTATTTTTCTTAAATCTTCATGTTCTTTTATCTTGGATGACATTTTGGGGCTTTTGAATCAATTTCTCAAGTTACAATGGTTTCAACATCCAATGTTCGTCCTGGAACCAATTAATATTGTAACTTGAGAGATCACAGTACTATTTAAAGTTACACATAGGATTAGGCTTTACATCATTGGGGTCTAAACTTTAAATCTTACCAAAGACAAGTCTGCATTGAGTTTACATCTTCTGCTTGCATGCATTTATATGCGTGTGTCTAGAGGATATGTTCAGTTACGAAGGGACAGTATCTATTTTAATCTTTCAGTAGATTTCGGCACTCTAATAATAATATTACTAATATTCTACAAGATTTGAATTCCATTGCATTACATGTGGTCAACAATGCTTAGAAAATAGAATGGAATTTCTTATTAAGTTTCTGGGATTGATGCAGTTTCTTTCTGGGATCTGTGCTTTACATTACTGACCTCATTATTGTATTGTTTCATTTGCATACATGGTTTGTCACATTAATTTGATAAATAGCACATGCAAGGAAACCACTTACACAGAGAATGCTATCAATCAATGATAAAACCTTCCCTGTGTACATCTATTAGTGACTGACAGCTATCTATATATACACAGTCACACAGAGAACGCTATCAATCAGATAACACCCCCCGTGTATAACTATCAGTAACTGACAGCTATCTCTGTATACACCCTTACACAGAGAATGCTATTAATCACTGATAACACCTCCCCTGTGTACAACTATCAGTGACTGACAGCCATCAATGTATACACACTTACACAGAGAATGCTATCAATCACTGATAATACCTCTCCTGTGTAAAACTATCAGTGGCTGACAGCTATCTCTGTATACACACTTACACAGGAAATGCTATCAATCACTGATAACTAGTGTTGGGCACGAATATTCGCATCTCGAATTTTAATCGCGAACATCGCCACTTTGAGAATTCACGATTTAGAATATAGTGCTATATATTTGTATTTGCAAATATTCTAGATTTTTTTTGAACCTCTGAAGCTACGATCCCTCCTTGCTTCTTGCTTATGGGCCAATGAGAAGGCTGCAATGTCTTTGTCTGAGCTAAGCAACAACTCTAGCAACCAATAGGAAAGTTGCCTACCCCTTACTATATAAGAACCTCCCCAGCAGCCATTTTCTGCAGTGTTTTTTTTTCAGTTCTGAGAGAGACAGCAGTGTCATTGCTGCGCTCTGTGCTTTTCTATGTCACATTACATTAGATAGTTAGTTAGCTTATATATATATATATATATATATATATATATATATTACAGATAGTTAGTGGGAGATAGTCAGTGTAGGTTAGATTGTGATATATTGTAGCTGGTTCTGCTGTCCATACATACATGCTACAGACATAGTGCTGTGATATCACAAGTAGTGTTGGGCGTGAATATTCAAATCGCGAACATCACCACTTCGAGAATTTGCAAAGATTTTGAATATAGTGCTATATATTCATACTTGCGAATATTCTAGATTTCTTTTTCCTCTGTACCCATGATCCCTCTCTGATTCTTGCTTGTGGGCCAATAAGAAGGCTGCAATGTTTTTGAGCTTTTTCAGTTCTGAGAGAGACAGCAGTGTCATTGCTGTGCTCTGTGCTTTGCTGTGTCACATTACATTAGATAGTTAGTTAGGTCATATTTGTGTTCGATACGACTATCAGAACGATATAATGTTACCAATTACAGCAGTGAAGGTGTGGCGGAACTGCTATTTGATAGGGCAGCCTAGAGGGGGCCGACCTAGGTGTGAATGAAAAATACAAAAGGGGGGTATGGGTGGATTGTTGCCGCGAACACCGTGTGGCCGTACGTATCGTGAGGGGAAGGACCACCGTCCTTAAATAGACCGTGACAGAGCCTCCCCTCACACAAATCCAGCAAATGATATTTGCTTTCCACTTGTGTTCGGTACGACTATCAGAACGATATAATGTTACCAATTACAGCAGTGAAGGTGTGGCCGAACTGCTATTTGATAGGGCAGCCTAAAGGGGCCGAAAAGAAAGACAGACAATTATCTGCGATTATACATATATTTGCAATATAATATTCAAAATAACAAGTGCTGAAAAGCCTGAGACATTTCTACGCACGGATCAGGAATGTATCGAGAGTAGCATCAAGAGTTCCATCTACCTAATCTTTTAATAATATGGACGAGTATCTTATTCTTTGAAGTGGCTGAAGCAGCTCTGATTCTAACTGAGTGACCTGTAACGGTTGAGAGATTCACCCCGAGGGATGACAATAATGTACAAATGTGTTTTAAAAAAAGTCTGAATATTGAGAGGTGTCGACTCATGCGTCAACAAAGGCGAATCGACCGAGGCAGTTTTGATAAAATCCATCCATCTATGTAGTACTGCTACGGGACACCAATCATTATTAGTAGGGAAGTAGTTAATCTCTACTATTTCACCTGGTTGTGATGTTTTAGAATGGACTAAAGTAAGGAAAAACTTATTACCGTCCCACTTAAAATGTTCTTTCCTGATAAACGAGGTAGATTATGATGAGCATGTAAATTCACCTGGTCTTAAGAACCCATAGAAGCTCAAATATAAGGCTGCTTTAATCAATAGACTGACACTTTGACCGAATGGTTTTCTTTCTAGTATTTCGGAAAATGGTCTAAACATAGGCCCTATCAGAGGTTTCCGTTTAGATTTAGGTCTCGGAATGGTACACTGTATATCCTTCAGAATGGCTTTGACAGGATGTGCTGAAAATAAAGACGGCTTATCTGGATGTAGTAGGTACCAATGATGTTGAATGCCCGCTAAATATATTTTAATAGTATTGTACGATAGTTTGAGATCTGAGTGGCAAAAAAGGACAAATGCCAGTGTGTAAGAAATGTCCCCTAGATTCGATTGAGCGTATGTCTCCTTAAACTTATTAAACCTAGCCCAGGCTGTGCCGTAGATCCTCATAGTATTATTAGAAAGTGAATTGTTCATCCGTGACCTGGCTGTTTCCAAGTGCTCCGTTAGTCCATGAACAGTAGTTTGTGGTTTTGGCATTGGAGTTGGTAACGGATCTGCTTCTCGGGAGATCTGGCAAAAAAGTTTAAAATTAAGCCTAGACAAGGCGTCTGCTGCTTTATTTTCCCTACTGGGTATATGTGCATATTAAAAATGGAAGTGACATTGCAAGGCTAACCACACCAGCCTTCTGACCAAGGACATGACCTCTATAGAAGCTGATCTGCCTTTGTTAATAATGTCTGTGGTGACAGTGTTATCTGTTAAAAACAGCACTGTTTGGTTCTGCCATAATTCTCCCCAAACTTGTGCTGCCGCAACTATTGGGTAAACTTCAAACAATGGGGAGGATTGAGAGAATCCCGTGATATTTGCTTCTTCTGGCGGCCAGGGACTAGCCAACCAGTGACTCCTGCGAATCCTACCGACGAAGAAGCATCTGTATGAATAATCGGGGACTTGCTTGAAACCGAGGGAACAAATAATGACACGCAGTTCCATTGGGTTACAAAGGCGTTCCACATAACTAGATCCACCTCTGCTGTTGGTCTAAATGGATCGTGCTGTCTTGATCTGGAGCTGATGATAGCAATCTAAGCAGTGTTGATATGAAAGATCTTCCCTGGGGAATGATCCTCATCGCGAAATTCAGCATTCCTAACAAGCTCTGCAGTTCTACCCTAGTGGTAACCTTCCCTTGTGCTAACTTGTTTACCGCTTCTTTAACTCTTAACAGCTTATCTTCGGGTAAACAGGCCTGTAAATTCACTGTGTCTAGCTGTACACCTAAAAAGGTCAAGACTTTACCGGGGCCGTCAATTTTATTTTCTGCTACTGGCACACAAAGGTCTGTGAACACCCTGTGCAAAACTTCTAGGTCACGTGGAATACGTGACGGAGGTTCAATTAGGATAAAATCATCAAGGTAGTGGATTAAATGATGTGTGTTGAATGTATTCTCTAGGACCCAGTGTAGGCTTTTAGCACATTGGTCCAACAACCATGGGCTTGATTTGGACCCGAAGGTCAACTTGTTGGCGAAGTAATATGACCCTTCCCATTTAATACCGTGCCATCTCCACAGGTGAGGTTGTATTGGCAGCAGTATGAAGGCGTCCTTAATGTCCGCCTTTGAAAGCCACGCCTGGGCCCCGAGTGATAATATCACTTGAATGGCTTTGTCTATTGAAGAATATAGCATTGCAAACTCTTTGGATGGTATCAACAAATTGAGACTGGGAATGGTTAATGAATGCAGAGCTGACAATTCATATATGAGATGTTTTTTATAAGAAAATTTGCCAGTAACTATCCCCAATGGGGTTAATTCTCCAATTCTCGAATGGAGGCTGACGAAAAGGACCTATGAGAAAACCCTTCTGCAGCTCTGCCTGGATGAGTAGTGAAACTGCCTCCGGATCCTTGCATGTTGACTGTAGATTTTTGCATTCGTATGAGGTCTGGGGCAATGCTATCTGACCAGTATGAAATCTGAATGTGAGGCCGTTTATTATGAATTCGACCCAGGCAGGATCTGGATGACCTGACAAATAAACAGCGAGTAACTCTACATTAACTGAGCCTAGTCATGCTGGATTGGCTCCTTTCTGTGGACAGGCTATCCATGGGTGTGCCCTAAAACAAATTGCGCAGAGATGTAACAGTATGCACTGACTATAGAAACAACCTGAAGTATTGAAATTATTAAATTATATTTGATGGGCCGGCCTAATTTATCCACTCAGGTGACTTACTTCCCCGGTGGAATGTCAGATGTATTTTTTGGATGTGTGCTGGTTGACGGTAGGCTATTTGCAGCACACCATTCTGCCATATGAGAATTAGAGCCGCAACTGGTACATGCGGGAGCTTTCAGACCAGCGAAATGCCGGCAGAATAATTCGGTATCGATGATTGACCAATCTATAATACGCTGAAATTGAGTTAACATCGCTGCGGCTTTTGCTGAAAAAGAACGATGATATTCGTAGAACCTTCGTATTTATGGGCTAAATTGACCACCTTATATAAGTATAAATCTAGTTCCTCCCTGCGGTTAGGAGCCACTGAGCACACTACGTCCCTGTACAGACTAAAAGCAAGGACAAATTCGGTGATACTGAGCTTCCTATTTAACCTGACGTCCCTGGATTTCAGAATTACAGAAACTTCACGGCAAGCTATGGTTTTATTATCAGGCACCTCATGGGTTGCAATGAGTAAAGAGGCCAGTTTTACGTCCTTACCATCTAGAATGTGTGGGGATCCGCTCTGGTAGGCAGTGGTAGCGGGTGCAGTATAGAGGCAACACAGACAGGTCTTGGTGTTTAAACGGTGCTTTCTTTATTCACACGGTGAATACAAGTAAAAGGCAGTGCAGTTCATAAGGAGGGTGGTCACACACAACAGCAAAATAGTTCAATCACAGCAAGTCCCTGAATGGGCCCCAAACCAGCTGCAGGCTACTTGAGGCCTGTTTACGTCACATAAAGCAAAGCCCATTTAAAGCCAGGAGTAATATCACCTTTTTCTCCTTGGTGAAGTAAGTCCCTGGGTCCGGCTTCTAGCCACGGAACACGGATCCCTCCTGGCTTCAGCTGCAGTTCCCTGCACAGTCCTTTATAGGCCTCAGCACACAGCCCAGCTCACCTCCACCTCTCACTCTCACAGCCAGAGAACAAAAGCCTCCACATTGCACACCACACCCTTGTTGCTGGTCGGGTTTCAACCCTTCCCTGCAAAACCTGGCCTGGACCGTGGGGAGACAGGCACCCACCTGCTTATCTGCCTGCTCCCAGTAAGAGCCGGCCCGGATCCGCTGTGTCAACAGCATAACCGCTGCAAAATTCACTTTTCTGGCTCTTACTCCACCGGGGCCAGGACCCCCGGTGGCACGTACCTCCCGTCTATCACCACCCCAGGTACTCTCCTACATATGTAAAACCTGGTAATTGTTCAAACTACCACTAAATGTCGCTGTGGATGCATGAAACAGGCTCGTTTAAGCCCAGGCATGGTAAATTGTGGGAGTCGCATTGCGATCGAAGCAAAACTTAAACTCTTGCAGTGAGAACGCAGGAGAATCATCTTACCTGCGGCGCCTGCCCTACCCCCCGACTTGTACCGTGCAGACGTGCGCTCTGCTCCTGAGTATCGCCCACGCTGCAATTTCAAAAATACCGCGCTGGAGAATGCCGCAACGTCACTTCCGCCAATGAATGCCGCAAACACCATGCGGCCGTACGTATCGTGAGGGGGAGGCAAACCGCCCTTAGAAAGACCGTGCCGGAGCCTCCCCTCACACAAATCCAGCAAATGATATTTGCTTTCTTCATATAATACAGATAATTAGTGGGAGATAGTCAGTGTAGGTTAGATTGTGATATAGTGTAGCTGATTTGCGCAATCGTTAATATATTGGAGCACTCTATCTGCATATAAAGCTATTGTAATGTTCTGCCGTGCTAAAGTTCAGGGACTTGTAGGAACCAGCTATATTTATAGTCTGCTCTTAAGTCCTGGGCAGATGGGTGGGGCGTGCTCAATCTAAAGGAGGGAGCTACCCTCCAAACATACTACAAGAAAATTTAGAGTAGTACATCCAAAGTCACAGAAGCACATCCATAAAGCTAGCATGCAGACAGCAAACAAAAAAACATATGGCAGCACACCATTGCACATGCAAACAATAGAACTAGGGATTAGGGATTATTCTGGATTAAAATGGTACTATACCTACTATACATGAAAAATGGAAGCTCTTTGCACACATTTTTGATCAAAAGTGTCTCAGGCCCAACTACTGGCATCACAGTGGCTTCTGCAGATTGGTACCTAACAATAACAGAACTGTCTCTCCTGGGTCTAACCTAAGCCTACAATGGTTAGGGCAGTGTAGGAACCAGCTATATTTAAACTCTGCTCAGAAGCCCTCAGCAGATATCTCTGTATACACACTTGCTCAGAGAATGCTATTAATGATTGATAATACCACCCCCTGTGTACAACTATCAGTGACTAACAAATATCTATGTATACAGTTTAACAGAGAGAATGCTATCAATCACTGATAACACTTCCCCATATACAACTATCAGTGACAGATAGTGCGAGCGAATGGAAGTGAAATTAATTGAATTCAATGCGAATTTCTGGAAAACTTCGATTTGCAATGAATACAAATTTATTCTTGCTTCGTTGTAACGAAAATGGAGGCTACACATGTTACAAAGTTAAAGTAAAATGCCTGGGGACGAGATATGATTCATAATGCAATCAGCAGATGTGAAGTCACAGCGCTATAAAAAGCCTAATCCCGCCCTGCTCTTTGCCATTTTACTGTGAACTTAGCATAGGGACAGATGTGTAAAGTGGTAGAGACAAAATTTAACAAAGCTTTAATTGTAGAATCTTAGATATGGACATTGCAGGGACAGTGTAGGGATATCGTAGGGAGAGTTTTTAGACACTGTAGGGAGAGCATAGGGAGACTGCAGGGACAGTGCACACTCTATGTTATTGCCCTGTGCATCTTGTTCCTCTGCTGTGCCATTCGTTTTTAATCTGTTCTGTTAAACATAGACTGACTGTGTATCAGACTTAGTCTCAACAGCCAGTCTAATATGTAGTTGCGTGTACTGAGTTAATCTGCTACGCCATTAATAATTAATCTGTTTAGTTATACATAGACAAACAGTGCATGAGACTCATTGTCAACAGTCGGTGTAATATAGGCATTTATATAGTTCTGCTGGGCCATTTCTACTTAATCTGTTCTGGTATACATAGATTGACTGTGCATCAGACAGTCTCAACAGCCGGGCTCTAATATATAGGTGTGTGTACCTAGTTAATCAGCACAGAGGAGGAGAGGTCTTTTGCGTCCTCCCTTTGGAGTGCAACTAACAATGATGACAGTTGGTTGGGAGCACGTGTTAGAAGCGGCCAAGGACATGGCCATAAGACTGGTGAGGTTGACATAAGTGATGAACAGACATCATCCACTTATGAACAGAAATAAGTGGATGATGATGTAGCTGATCGCACATGAGAACTGATGGCTTGTACCCACCAAAGGTCGAGAGCCCCCAAGTCAACATTACTTCTCTGTGGGCCAGTCCTTGAGCCTTTCAGTGTCTGGTACAGTTCATGCCAGCCATTATGGCTCACTGGGTAAATGTGGTATTGGCGCAGGCATATCAGCAACTTGGCTAGGTGATGTCAATGCTACCTCCACGTTGTAATAGTGGGATTTCTGCACCAATGTCCTACTCTGCATACCACCTATACAAAGCAGAGCGTTGTCATGCAGTTTTGCACCTGGCCAACCTGGACGAATGGAGTCACAACGGGGAGGAACTGCTCAACCTCATCAACCAAGAAATTGAATCCTCATCAATTGGAGATAGGAGCCATGGTCACCGATAACAGGAAGAACATTCTGTCTATGCTGCGTCAGGGAGAGCTGACCCATGAACCCTGAACTGCATAGTTCACATCTTCAGTCTGGCTATGACCCGGTTCCCTAAGTCCTCTACCCAACTGAAAGAGATCTTGAAATTAACAGTGATGTGAACATAGTCTTAATGCTGTCACCCTCCCCAGTGTCATGGGGCCACTTCTTGAATTTTGTACCACTCAGTTATTTCCATCACTTATTGTGAGGCAAATTCTGGAGCCAACTCTACTCCTTGATTAGGTATCAAGAATAGATCTGCACTTGTTTTGTGGATTTGACCTGTACTTGCTTTGGGCTGACAATTACTGACCAAATAAGTGAAGTGTGAACTAAGTGTAATACTGACACACTTCTACATCTAACAGAAGGAATTCAAACACGTGTTTTCCCTGCCATAACATGGATTAAAAGAACCTTTTTATTCTCGACTACTTTATTGGCACTGCCTCCATGTCCTTATTTTGTTCCACTAAAGAGTCATCGGAAGACCTGCAGGGGCGGTGCAGCTTTTTTTTTTTCTTTGCTTTACCAAAGGATGCTTTTTTTTTTTTTTTTTTAAGCTAGTGGTTAGCTAGGAATGTTGGTGGCCTGCACAATGATGTGCATGGTCATATATGTGACCTGCATGTCAATCACACAGTAACTGTTGCGCTACTAGAAAGGACTAACTATGCATGTTGCTGCACTGCACGGTGATATACTGTACATCAGGATATGTTCTCCCCAAAGTTTAACTGCAAGTCTGGATAGACCTGATTTTGTGGTTAATTAATTTGGATCAAAGCAAATGTTTTGGAAAAATTTGGTGAAACGAATAAATCAAGTTTTGATTTTGGACATTTCTACTGACTGACAGCTATGTATACACACATATAAAATGCTATAATACCTCCCCATTTACAGCTATCAGTGACTGACAGATATCTATGTATACACACTTATACAGAGAATGCTATCAATCACTGTACCTCATTGACTTATATGGAAGAGTTTTCTAGGTATGCTCTGTGACCTGTGCAGACCCATGGCATAATATATGGTAGCAGGACCCCTCTAGTCTTTATTATATTGATTTTGCCATGGTACCAGTGGTACATTCATTTCTCCAAAATGTCCCAGGAGTCATCTTCCAACAGGACAATGCCAGGCCATATGTTGCACGTGTTACTGTGAGCAGCCTGCATTCCCTAAGCATGCTACCATGACCTGCAGCATCTCTCCAGATTTGTCTGTGTGCGTGGTGCTTGATATTCAATACCAAATAAATCGAGATGATTCGAATACTTTGTTTCCATTTTTAGATAATTTGCATATCATTAATCATGATTTTCCTTCCTAATGTAGCAATTTCACTTTTGAGGAGTGTATATCCACTGGTATGTAATGGGCCATCAAAACCTGTACACCAGCTCCCAAGACTGTCAAGGTCTTCTTAACCCTTTCAGGACACAGACATTTTTTTTTTTCTCAGCTAATTAAGACTGTAAAGTACTTTTTAGTCCCCTTTTTAGTCCCCTTTAATGTATTTGTTAGTACCCTAATCAATAGACTGCAGTAGAATACTATTGCAGTCTATGGGATTTTCCCAGGCTGTGTATTAAGCTTGCCGTAAGCAGGGCTTAACATGAAATTTGCTATGGCAGGCCTGTGACTCTTCACAATGCCCAGGCTGCTATAGCAACTGATCGGAGGTCATAGGGAACTCCTTCTTTCTAACTGCCAATATACCGTGGTCTTTATTGACTACAGCATCGGAGAGGTTAAATTACTGGAGTTTTCACACCCAGCACCCATCATGTATGGACCTGGATTTGCATAAAATATGCCAAGATTATGGTATAGAATATGTGGCACACAATTATACACTGTATGTTGGAACTTTATGAAAGTATTGAGTAGTTGCATTAATAAACATTTATAAGATCATTCATTCCTGATCATTGCCTGCTCGTTAACTGCATTTAGATGCTGCAATCTTTCCTGCTGTATGGGGATGAAAGATTGTTACTACAATAGGCCATTGCCATACAGTTTCATTGTTGGCAGAACATCCCTGTCTTCAAAGAATCAGATTAGCACAATTTCATGTGTAAATTGGCCCTTATTTAAAGGAGTTATCCTGGAAAAGATAATGATGATCTATCCTCGGGATCTCTCTCTCTCTCATCTCTCGCTTCTGTTTTGTTTCCCTCTCTCTTCTCTCTCACTCACTTTTTATCTCTTTTTCTCTCCTCTCTTGTTCTTCTTTCTCTCTATAACTCACATCTCTCTTATTTCTTTATCACTCTTCTGTCCCTCTTTACTATGCATCTCATTTCACCTTGTCCCTCTAGCTATCTCTTCTTTTTCTCTACCTGTATATCTTCAATTGTTTCTCTTACTGTTGGTTTCCTCTCTCATCTCTTTACTGTCTCTCTTACTCACTTTTCTCGCTATTCTCTCTATCTCTTCTATTGCTCTCTATTTCTTTTCAGTGGGATTGGCTGACCATCTAACTTGTATGAGTTTCCTCTCGACTCTTTCCCAATGGCAGATGTCGGAGGACATAAGGACCCGGCATGTTGAATTTCCAAATTTCCTGTTCTTCTGTTTTTGGAGAGTTAAGCAGGCTACAAGATTTGTCTGGCAGTGGCTTTCTCCCCTCTCCCATTCACAACACATGCAAGCTCGGCTCTTTAAATGGACAGTACTCATATCAATGTAGCAAAGGTAGATGGATCAATCATCTGCTCTTTGACAAAAGAAATAAATAAATGATCAACTATGCTGCAATGTTTACCGGTCACACCACTGGTACAGATAATCTTTAGGCTGCCAAGAGCAATATCTTGAATGTTGTAGTAAAGAATTTTATAAGGGAAGCAGGTAAACTTTTACACTATAAGAAGACTATTCATAAATGTAACATAGTACATTCATAAATGTGCAAGCTGAGCATGCACATGTATGGAGAGGCCAAAAGAGATACAGTGGGGAAAATAAGTATTTAATACACTGGCGATTTTGCAAGTTTTCCCACCTACAAAGAATTGAAAGGTCTGTAATTTCTCAATATCGTGAGTACTCTTCAACTGTGGGAGACTGAATTTTTTAAAAATCCAGAAAATCACATTATATGATTTTTAAATAATTAACTTGCATTTTATTGCATGAAATAAGTAATTGATACAATAGAAAAACAGAACTTAATATTTGGTACAGAAACCTTTGTTTGCAATTACAGAGGTTAGAAGTTTCATGTAGTTCTTGACCAAATTTGCACACACTGCAGCAAGGATTTTAGCCTACTCCTCCATACAGTTCTTCTCCAGATCTTTCAGGTTTCGGGGCTGTCATTGGGCTACATTGAGTTCCAGCTCCCTCAAAATATTTTCAATTGGGTTCAGTCTTTGCCTTCTCACCAAGATGCTTGCATATTGTCCTATAGCCCATACCATCCTTGTGCAGGTTTACAATTTTGTCCCTGGTGTTCTTAGACAGTTCTTTGGTCTTGGCCATGGTGGAGAGGTTGGAGTGTGATTGATTAAGTGTGTGGACAGGTGTTTTTTTTATAGAGGTAACGAGTTCGAACAGGTGCAATTAATACAGGTAATAAGTGCAGAGTGGGGGGGGGGCTTCTTAAAAAAAAACAGATCTGTGAGAGCTAGAATTCTTGCTGGTTGGTAGGTGATCAAATACTTATTTCATGCAACAAAATGCAAATTAATTATTTACAAATCATACAATGTGATTTTGAACGAGTTCAAACAGGTGCAATTAATATAGATAATGAGTGCAGAGTGGGGGGGGGGGCTTCTTAAAAAAAAACAGATCTGTGAGAGCTAGAATTCTTGCTGGTTGGTAGGTGATAAAATACTGATTTCATGCAAAAAAATGCGAATTAATTATTTACAAATCATACAATGTGATTTTCTGGATTTTTTTTTTGTTGAAGTGTACCTACGATAAAAATGACAGACCATTCCATTCTTTGTAAGTGGGAAAACCTGCAAAATTGGCAGTGTATCAAATACTTATTTTCCCCACTGTAGCTGTTGGTTGACATTTATGAGATGTGTAAGGCTGGATTTCGTTACCTTCTTCTCTAGTCTGTCCTGTCTTCTCTCCTCTCTCTTTCCTTTTTCTCTACTCTCTTGTCCCTTTCACCTCTTGTGTCTTTTTTCTCTTCTTCTCTCACTCTCTTTCTACTCTCTCAAAAGCACTATTTTATATATACATATTTGGGGTTGCTTCCAGCATTATGGGTGTCGGCAGCAGTATTCTATAAAATATTCAATTACCATACGAACGTACTGTCTTACACTTATTAATGGCCTTCCTATAGTGTAAGGTTACCTACCTCCCTTATAAAATTCTTGACTACAACATTCATGATATTACTCTTGGCAGCCTAAAGATTATTTGTACCAGGGGTGTGACCTGTAATCGCCGCAGAATAGTTGATCATGTGCTAATGCCCTTTATTTATTTCTTTTTTGTTATTTTTCACAGAGCAGATGATTAATGCACCTACCTTTACTGCATTGACCTGGGTGCCGTCCTTGAAGGGCATCCATTAAAAGAGAAAAAAAAATTGCTGATAAATCGAATTCATCCCTGCCAGTTTGTGCAAGTGATTACGCAGTGGGAACTTGTAAATTCTTATTCCATTAAAAGGAACAGCAGTCAGGGGTTATAATAAAACAAATTAAGTCTGAGGTTAAGAAATGTGAAGAATCACTCTGCAGGCGAGGGATTTATCTTCACCTGTGCCATAGTCTTATATGGGGAAGATACTGAGATTCATTTCCAGCTGTCTGAAAGAAGTCCCAATGAATTCTGTTACATGTACATTACTCTGGATGGCCTTGTATTTGTTGTGATTATTTGTAGAAGTAGTTTTACTATTGCTTAAACATCATAAGCCGCTGATATATGTCTGTTATAAAGAAGCCGCGTTAAATTCCACTTCAGTTAGATTTTTTTTTATACTGTAAGTGCTGTAAGTATTTATTCAAATCGAGAATATTAATCGCGAATATCGGCACTTCGAGAATTTGCGAATATTTAGAATATAGTGATATATTCATAATTTCGAATATTCGATATATTTTTTTTTCATCTGAACACAGGATTCCTCCCTGCTTCTTGCTTGTGGGCCAATGAGAAGGCAGCAATGTCTTTGTCTGAGCTTAGCAACATCCCTAGCAACCAATAGGAAAGTTATAAATTTTTGTAGAACTGACAATGCTGTATTGGTATGCAGCGAGTAGAATAGAGTAGTGGACAGAAGTGGTGTTAGTGGCAATGATGGTGGTAGTTGTATTCCTCACACTGGGACTTCTTGGGCCGTGCAGTGATAGGAGGGAGCACCATGGTTCCTAGTGGGACACACTCTGATATTGGGGCTCCTGCCTGGCGGTGGTTCGGGGTGCCCTTGGTGTGATGGGGTGCAAGGCAGGAGGATAACAGGCCGGCAGTGAGGAGGCAATGATGGAGCTTTCTTTGTAGCAACAAAACAATTCTTTACTAGAAAATGATGGCAAAGTGCAAATACACGTACTCTTGCAAGTTGGCACAGTTCTTAGATATCACAGGAGTTAGCTTGTCCCCAAGGCTGTGTACAGGGGTGAATGACATCTTAATGATGCCCTCTGAGTCTCTTTACAGATGAACAATGCACCCTCATCTTTCATCCAGCCAAAGGGATGCAATCTCTCTCTTTATATATCAGTAGTAATTTCTATACAGAAAAATTGACTATTTTCCATTATTCTGTACAAGTTGCAATCTGATGATTGCAAGTTGTGGTTCACTTGAGGATCTTACATAAAGTAAAAATAAGTTTGAAAAATATAAAAATTAAAATTTAAAGCACTCTTTTTTTGTCCAAAATACAAATAAAAATCGCCCTGTGCAAAAACACCAGTACTATTCAAATATAAAAAGATTAGCCCATTCGGTCCATGGCATAACAGGAAAAAAAATGGCCAATTCACCATTTTTTCAGCACTTTATCTCCCAAAAAATTTAATAAAAAGTGATCAAAAAATCATAGACACCCCAAAATGGCATTAGCAAAAACTATAGATTGTCCCTCAAAAAATTAGCCCCATACATCTCCATAGACATATGGAGTATAAAAAAGTAATAGGGGTCAGAATATGGCACAAAAAAAAAATATATTTCCACATGTGGATTTGTACTGGCCTAGAGAATGAAGAGAACAAGTCAGTTTTACTGCATGGTGAACACACTGTAAAAACAACCCTGTAAAACTGAAATTGTGTTTTTTTTTCCAATTCCACATCATTTGGAATTTTTTTACTACTTCCCACTACATCCCATGTAATATCAAAGGTTGGCATTAGAAAGTACAACTTGTCCCGCAAAAAATAAGCCCTCATATGGCTATGTGAATTGAAAATAAAAAAGGTATGGCTCTGGGAAGGCAAACTGAAAATTGCAACATCAGGAAAGGGATAACATGGTATGGTGTCTGCAATTTCTCTCCATAACCACAATGCAGTGAACTCCATAGCAGGAATACATGTGTTATCTTTTACTGGTTTGTTTTTTCCAACACTTTCTCTTTATAATGGCCACTGTACACTATCAAATCCAATTCAGTTTTCCCTCAGAGACTGGTATTTGCTGCACAGGGCAGGTATGTTCTTGCTTGCTAATGCTTCTCAGCTCACTCTCCTTAGACTGACTCACTATGCTAGCAGCTGCTCCCTAAAGGATGGCTGATGATTATTACTAAGGGACTGGCTGGCCAGTTGACTTCTCCTCCCCATTGTTTAAGATATACAAAACCCTGTTAACCCATTGCAGCAACCACTAGGTCACTACAGGCATTAAAGGGGTTGTCTGGTTTAAGGAGGAAACTAGTTGCATGCTTGCAATAAAGAATACACAATTACTGACCTAGCAGACCCTGTGCTAATGTTCCTGTTCTTCTGGCTGGGCTCTATTGAACTGGTTGCAGTTCTGAGGTGAAGTCGAAAACATGTGACCACTGCTGCCAATCACTGGCCGCAGTGGTGCAGTGATTCAGGCCATTTATTGGCTGCAGCGGTCATGTTTTGTCTACATGATGTCACCGCTAGTGTTTATCGCAAATATTCTGATTGTGAATTTTTATCACGAATATCGGCACTTCGAGAATTTGCGAAATTCTAGAATATAGTGCTATATATTCGTAATCGCGAATAATCAAAATTTTTTTTATCAGTACTACTGCCTCTTGCTTGTGGGCCAATGAGAAGGCTGCAATACATTTGTCAGAGCTAAGCAACATCCCTAACAACCAATAGGAAAGTTGTCTACCCCTTTACTATATAAGAAACTCCCCAGCAGCCATTTTCTGCTGTTTTTTTTAAACTGCTGAGAGAGACAGCAGTGTCATTGCTGTGCTCTGTGCTTTGCAGACTCATCTGAATCCTTTTTTTTATCACACTAGATAGTTAGCTCATATATATATAATACAGATAGTTAGTGGGAGATAGTCAGTGTAGGTTAGATAGTGATATAGTCTAGCTGATTTTAGCTAGTTTTATACTGGCATATCTGAGGCTTACTTTTTTTGCCCAGTCCTTTTTCTAAAATCTCTACTTATTACCTCCAGGAGTCCACTTAATGCAAGACATGTGCTTGGGTCTTGTATTCATAGGCTCCTGGCTGCCCAGCCCCACTGCTGCTGTATAAGAAAAAAGACTGTCAATCATCTGTAAGATTTTAAAAGAACAGACAAAAAAAAGTAAGTCAAGGTCTCTGTCACCAGTTTATGCTTCCTTCACATAGGTAGCAGAAAACTCATGACAGATTTACTTTGGGAACGGATGCAAATAATTAAGTAAATTTATAATTAACTGTTATTTTAGACAGTTCTCAAAAAGAAACCAATATGTATGACTATTTTTTATGTTGCTACAACTACTATTTCATTATTCGTTGTTCCGTTGTTATGACTTGGTTTGGATTTCAGCATTCACTGCATGGCTGATGACAGAACTGAACAGTGTGGAAACTACAATAGGCGAACTAGGTCTGTTTACCATTATTTTTTATGAAAATGTAGGCATCTTCAGACAGAATTGATAACTCTCCGACCATATAGTTTGTGAACCAGTAAGTATCGCAATGCAGAATCTCAGGAAACACAATCATTGGCCAACATTTACTAATATGAGTGCACTTAGGTTCTGGTGCAAATTATGTCAAAATAGACTACAATTGGGCACCTAGGTTTAGAGAAATTATCTCCATCTAGCCTAACAAGAGAGATATTTACTATTATTAAAAATAAATTACAATATCTCAATATTTTTAAGTAAAAAACTTAAGATCTATCATATACAAAATGAAACGGATTAGAAAAGTTAAGTAAATACCTAGCGAATTGCACAAATAAAAAAAAAACATCAGTCCCTGTCCACAGTAGAGCTAACAATCTAATCTCCATATTTCATTAGAATTAAAATAATCTATTACTATTTTTTTTATTTTTTTATTTATGTTTAAATGTGAAGTAATGCAGAGAAATGGAGATTAGTGAATCAATTTGTACAAAATCAATTTTGTTCATAAGTTAGAGTTCTTGAGCCGAGAGGGACTGGCCCTGCTGCTCGAGACTTCCCCTCCCTTGACAGGGCGAGTCATCTCTCCTGGTCCTGTCAATCTCTCACTCGCACCATTGCTCCGAGTAGTAGCACAAGTACACAGGCTCTACTACTTCTACCAGAGCTGCACAGATGCTAACTGTGCATGTGTCCCTACACTTCCAGGGCCAGCCCATCACTGCTCACCCCTGATAATTGCCATGTGTAAAGCAATCTCAAGTCCTCATAAAGAGGAGATGATTGCTTCATATAAATGCAGATCTCACCTCCTCTGACAAGCAGACAATTATGGGGAATAATGGTGCATCACCAATAATTGCCTATGTCAGCCTGTGTAAAGGGGCCATAAAGGGGTTATGCCATTATTAATGGAAAGATTGAACATCAGACATAAATGAGTACATCTCTAACAAAGTAAGAACAAGCCCTGTACCACACATGGATCCAGATCTCTTATTCATTGCTCCAGTTGATCTGCTAGTTTCAGAATGACAGCTCTGGGTATATGTCCTCTCTCAGGGTGTGTGTTCTTTCTGCTGCAGCTCTATCCCTGTAACTGTTACAGCTCATAAAACTAGATATGGCTGGTGGCAGATAAAGGAGGGAATTGAGCATGTGCAACCAGCTCAGTAGATGGACGTGCACATTGCTATAACGATTAAACACCAGGTGGTGCCATTAAAATTAAGTAAAGAGAATATCTCACAACTTGGTTTTTTTTCCAACATAAAGTGAATTACAAAAATAATGAATTACAGTATATTAATTAATAACATTTAATTGTGGCACAGCCCCTTTAAAGAAACTCATGCAAACACTTGGAGGACATAGACACTTTACCCTTGTCTATCATATTATTTCAGTCATAAGATACAGTATTTCCATGGACACTAATAATCTGTTAGTGCCTTCACTATGGCATACCCAATGAGAGCATTACCACATTAATATTTATATCTGAATGACTTGATGCGTGCATCCAACATCTGCTAATCTTGTGTATTGCTTTGGTCATAGATACAGATAGCAGTTTAAGAATCTCACAGCAATAATGATGATCTGCATGTTTTCTTTATAAATGGGTAGTTGATTCAGAGTCACTGTAGTCTTGTCTAGGTTCAGATTAAGATGTTCTTTCTCAACGTACAAATGGAGTGTTCTGCCCCAGTTGTTATCAATTCAACACCTTTCATGAGCATTTAATTCACTTGAAAAAAATCTATGTTTTTTTATTGATTTCAGCTTGTGCTGATCCACTTTATTCTCCCCTTTCCAGCTCATGGAAAGTAGTTTCTTCTTAGACTTTTTTTTTCACTTAAGGGACTTGGCATCTGCCGTTACTATCTCTGAAATGATCCACCTTTAATGGCAAGGGGCATTTCTTTCTGCTGACCTCAGCAGGCACATCTCTACTTACATTAATCAATAATAAACACCTTGGGTGACACAAGACAGCGATTTGTACCTGGAGGTGATGAACATGTTATTGATCCATGAAATGCAGGAGACACCACTTTAAGCAATAAATTACTATGTTGATTAACCACTGAGCGGAATCCATTACAAATACGCGGGCAAATATAATGGTATTTGGTTGACACTTAATTTTCTGCTAATCTCCATAATCTGTCAATAATGAGAGCTTGTTAATTTTTTTTTCCTCATATCGCAAATGGGCAAAAAGATGTTCTTCTGCAACTTAGTCTAATAAATGTTGTCCAGGTGACTGCTGTTTTCATGTCACAACTATTGCTCACAATTTCATAGACAAGACTAACTCTATCACACAGTTTTGTATATCTCATTAATCTTTGTGTTGTGTGTGTATATATATATATATATATCTATATATATATAAAGACAGATATAGATGAGATGGATGAGTGATAGATATGAGATAGATAGATAGATAGATAGACACTACAGATATATAGATAACGATATAGATAGATTATCGAGATAGATAGATAGATAGATAGATAGATAGATAGATAGAGAAACCAATGGACAGACAGATATAAAGGATATAGATAGAATGATTGATAGATAGATAGATAGATAGATAGATAGATAGATAGATAGATAGATAGTAGAAAAACCAATGTACATATAGATATACGTGATATGTCCTGAAATACACTGCAAAGCATTGAAAGTGTTAATATTGTGTTTTTTGCATTATATGTATGTACTACAAACCCTATAAGGTTATATAGGGAGTGGGAGGTCCATTGAGGCTAGTCAGGGCTTCCTCCTCCTAGGAAGATTCTGGGGTCTATGGCTGACTGCTGAGGAGTGAACACTTCAGAGCAGCAAGGAGCAGCTCCTGTTGAGAGATTCCATTCCCCTACAGTCAACAAGCAACGTATATGCCATTCCACAGAAGGGAAAGGATCTAGAAGGTTTAGCCAACAGAAAGGCATTGCGGACTTTGGCAAAGAAGGTAATTGCCGCTAATCTGGCTACAGCCACCTCTGCATGTAGTGGAAACACTGTAAGCTACAAGCTTCCAACCATAACCAAAGGACAGGAGGGCCCCCTGTTCAGAAACTGTATTCTTCTGAGGATACTTTGGATATTATATACTTATATATCTGATTGGTCGGGAAAATGCTTTTTTTGGCTATATCAGAAAGATGTTTATTAATTTATGTTTTCAGAGTATCAGTTGTACAACTAACATTTGGTTTGGTTGGTCAACTCAAACAAGATGCCAACTAAATAAGGTTGAGCAAACCCGAACTGTATAGTTCGAGTTCGTACCGAATTTTGGGGTGTTCGGGACCCCAACCCGAACATTTTCATAAAAGTTCGGGTTCGGGTCCATTGTTCGGCAGCCAATAAGCAAGCGTTTTACTTCTTTGCCCTAAGAAGCCATCACAGCCATGCCTACTAATGGCATGGCTTTGATTAGCTGAGTGCACCATGTGACCCAGCCTCTATTTAAGCTGGAGTCACGTAGCGCCACACGTCACTCTGCTCTTCTCAGTGTAGGGATAGGATGTGTCGCTTCTGTGAGGGACAGATTAGAGAAGAAATCTGCAGAACCTGTTGTACATTAATCCACAAGATACAGGAAATAGAGAGGGAGGGAGCTTCAGCAATCTTACATTTATGTTCCCAGCCACTGCCAAGGAAAGTTTTTTTAAAATCCATCTGTTACGAAGTGGGGGTCGACGGCCATTTTAGCCACTGCAGTGTACTGCGTGTCTGCCAGCCTGGCAGGGACATCAGCTTAATCGTTTTTGGTAGCTCAGTGAAGGATAAAATGCTTTTTTTCTGGCTGCTCAAGTCCCCTACATTACCTTATAATTAAGAGGTGACATAGTCCATTTGTCTAGTCTGGGACCTGTGGTGCCACAGAGCACTTGTGTATACAATGCACTAAACTGTATATTCAATTTCTGCAGTATTTTTGTGATAAAAAGCTGTGATCCTGGTCCCCAAAGCACTTTGAAATACACTGCCCAAATACACATTTGACATTTCTGCAGTGAAATAGTGAAATAATTTTTTTTTTTTTTGTGCACCACGTACGGGTATACTACTGTTCGTTGTGCCGGCAATAGTATTAGAACGATCTTACCCCATGTTGCTTTACGTGCCTCAATCCAGCTCTGGACATCGGTTAAATCTCAGTTTTGGTCCATGGCCAGTCCCTAAACCATAGTCAGACCCCCCCAGTGTAATTACTGCTAGTCTAAAGAAGGAACGCTACCGCAAGTGTTGGAGTGCCCCCCTGTCTAACCGATATACCGCGTGAAAAGCGGGGTGACTAATGGCATAATAGAGACCGCGTGATCCTATAAGGTCCACATGCCTGCATCCCGCCAGCGTGGAAATTCAAGACAGCAACCGCTTGGAGGACACTGAAAAATTGAGATTTAACCGATGTCCAGAGCTGGATTGAGGCACATAAAGCAACACGGGGTAAGATCGTTCTAATACTATTGCCGGCACAACGAACAGTAGTACAACCGTACGTGGTGCACTGCGCTTCAGCGGGACGCCGCTAATAGATTCGCTTAGCGGGACGCCGCTGTATGCATTTCTAAACTGACTGTCTACTCAATTAGAGTGAAAGCTGTTTCATGCCGCAATAAGAACTACTGTAACCATTATTGGATTCATCAATGAACTGTAACTTATGAATGGAGGAGAGATTTTACAGTGTAGACTACTTGACTGGCTGTGATATATCTGGAGCAACAAGTGTTATCATTGGTATTGGGATAGTTATCTCTTTTGAGTTACTTGTTTTGAGATACTTTTAGTTTGGCAAAGGTGCTATTTTATAAGTAATCATTGCAATCATGCGTACAAATGGTTTCTGCTCTGGATAGCGATATATATGTGCAAGAACACTATGCATATTGAGTGAGTTGTGGCACGTCTGCAGATATTTAAGGGCAAGTTTTTTTTTACCAATTATTGTTTTATTGTTAATTTTAATTGATTTTCATTGGTGTAATATAACATCCGATTAAATTTTACATTGGTCCAATATCAGAAGAGTGCCCAGTTTTTGCCAATTCAATATTCGTCATATATTCGTCGAAATGGAATATTCGTCATTATTCAATATATTGCGAATGTTACGCAAATTTATATTCGCATCGCGAATTAAACTTAGATTTCAGTTCCTAAAGGTTGTAACTTGTATTGGTAGAATTAATGAAGATAACGAATATCACGAATATAGCACTATATTCTCAATCTTTGTTACAGTTGTGTTCAAAATTATTCAACCCCCAATGCTGTAAAGGGTTTTAGGGAATTTAGTGTACATTTGTAATTGTGTTCAGAATGAAATCTTACAAAGACTTTTCAAAGAACCAAATGCAACTAAAATGACATCAATTGTTTTTGTAATACAGTATTAAATGTTTTTTAGTGATTTCTTCATTGAAACAATTATTTAACCCCTTAAAGACTACCACTCTTAAGAACAGAGGTTCATTCAAGTGTTTTCGATCAGGTATTGAAAACACCTGTGAATGTCGAGGAGCAGCAATCAAGCATAATACGCACCAATTAGGCAGATGTAAAATGACTGTGATACTTAGCTCCTTCTAGACATTTACTGGTGTGTTTACAAACATGGTGAAGTCAAGAGAATGGTCCAGGAAGACAAGAGAAGAGGTGATTTCTCTTCACAGGAAGGGCAATGGCTATAAGAAGATTGCAAAGATGTTAAACATACCAAGAGACACCATAGGAAGCATTATTCGCAAATTCAAGGCAAAGGGCACTGTTAAAACGCTACCTGGTCGTGGCAGAAAGAAGATGCTGACTTCGACTGCTGTGCGCTACCTGAAGCGCAAAGTGGAGAAAAGTCCCAGTGTGACTGCTGAGGAACTGAAAAAAGATTTGTCAGATGCGGGTACTGAAGTTTCAGCTCAGACAATAAGGCGCACACTGCGTAATGAAGGCCTCCATGCTAGAACTCCCAGGCGTGCCCACTTGCTGTCTCCAAAGAATAAGAAGAGTCAACTGCAGTATGCCAAAAGTCATGTGGACAAACCACAAAAGTTTTGGGATAGTGTTCTGTGGACTGATGAAACAAAATTAGAACTGTTTGGCCCATGGATCAACGCTATGTTTGGAGGAGGAAGAACAAGGCCTATGAAGAAAAGAACACCTTGCCTACTGTGAAGCATGGCGAGGGGTCAATCATGCTTTGGGGCTGTTTTGCTTCTACAGGTACAGGGAAGCTTCAGCGTGTGCAAGGTACCATGAATTCTTTTCAGTACCAGGAGATATTGGATGAAAATGTGATGCAGTCCATCACAAACCTGAGGCTTGGGAGACGTTGGACCTTTCAACAGGACAATGATCCCAAGCATACCTCCAAGTCCACTAGAGCATGGTTGAAGATTAAAGGCTGGAACATTTTGAAGTGGCCATCACAGTCACCAGACTTAAATCCGATTGAGAACCTCTGGTGGGACTTAAAGAAAGCAGTTGCAGCGCGCAAGCCTAAGAATGTGACTGAACTGGAGGCTTTTGCCCATGAAGAATGGGCGAAGATACCCGTAGATCACTGCAAGACACTTGTATCAAGCTATGCTTCACGTTTAAAAGCTGTTATAACTGGAAAAGGATGTTGTACTAAGTACTAAGATTGAATGTCACTTGGGGGTTGAATAAAACTGATAATGATGTGAGCACAGAAAAGACATTTGTGGTTATTTCATTATAAATGTTATGTTATATTTGTCTGACTTACAAGTGCTTCTTTGATTTAATTGTAAACAAGATGACTGAAATGATCAAAATCAATGTCAAACTGGCCAAAACACTCAATTTCAGTGGGGGTTGAGTAATTTTGAACACAACTGTATATTCTAGCAATACAACCATTGGGAACTCAGCTCTAAGTTTAATTCGCAATGCGAACATATACTCGCATTGCGAATTCAACTTAAAGCTGGGTTCCTAATGGTTGTATTGCTAGAATATAACGAATATCACGAATATAGCACTATATTCTCAATCTTCATTATATTCTAGCAAAGACCATTAGGAACTCAGCTCTAAGTTTCATTCGCGAAGCGAACATATAATCGCATTGCGAATTGAGCTTAGAATCAATTCCTAATGGTTTTATTGTTAGAATATAACGAAGATGACGAATATCACGAATTCACGAATATAGCACTATATTCTCAATCTTTGTTATATTCTAGCAATACAACCATTAGCAACTCAGCTCTGTTTCATTTGCGAAGTGAACATATAATCGCATTGCGAATTGATCTTAGAGCTAAGTTCCTAATGGCTGTATTGCTAGAATATAACGAAGATGATGAATATCACGAATTTACGAATATAGCACTATATTATCAAACTTCGTTATATTCTAGCAACACAACCATTAGCAACTCAGCTCTGTTTAATTCGCGAAGATAACATATAATCACATTGCGAATTGATCTTAGAGCTAAGTTAGAGCTAATGGTTGTATTGCTAGAATATAACGAATACCGCAATGCGAATAATTCAGGTTATATTAATTGCATTGCGATTACAACTTAGTCAAATTTGTGAGATTGTGATTCTCACATCCGACAGTGCATTTTAGCATGGAGGCGTTCCCATTGGGATGGGGACGCTCCATGCACACGGGAAGTCGGCAGAAGCGGCAAGGTGCATTAACTGGAGCGGGCAGGAAGCCAGGAATCCTCCGGACAGGTAAGAACAGCTTTTGGGAAGTGGGAAGACAACCAGAGAGCAACAAGGATTAACAGCTAACAAAATAATAAAAAAATCGAATATTCGAAATAGCGAATATATACCGCAATATTCGCAATATTCGCGATAAAAATTTGCTATTCGAATATTCGCACTTAAAGGGAGTCTTTCACCCCCCAAACCCCAATTTTCACTACTTACATCATTCTTTGGTAAACAGTCCCCCCATTATATAGCCACTTACCCCATAATTTTTAAACTTACGGATGTTGAGAAAACGACGTTTATAAGACCTGTCAATCAATAGTGAAGGAGCCCAGGGGCGGCGTCATACCGGCCGGAGCCCAGGCCGCGTGCTCATCATACTTTTCTACCACGCCCCCTTTCACCCAGGCGGCCCGCCCATTGTGATGTGCTCGGCCTCCTCCAGAACTGGCCAAATCCCGCGCCTGCGCCGTGGATCGGGCAGTCCACGCCTGCGCACTGGATTCCCGATTACTGGCGCAAGCATCGGGCTACCCTGTGCGCAGGCGCGGGGCCCGTACTGCGATAGTGTACCAGCGCAGGATCGGAGCTTCAGGAAGAGTCGTGCGGCACAGGCGCGGGATTTGGCCAGTTCTGGAGGAGGCCGAGTGCATCACAATGGGCGGGCCGCCTGGGTGAAAGGGGGCGTGGTAGAAAAGTATGATGAGCACACGGCCTGGGCTCCGGCCAGTATGACGCCGCCCCTGGGCTCCTTTACTATTGATTGACAGGTCTTATAAACGTCGTTTTCTCAACATCCGTAAGTTTAAAAATTATGGGGTAAGTGGCTATATAATGGGGGGACTGTTTACCAAAGAATGATGCAAGTAGTGAAAATTGGGGTTTGGGGGGTGAAAGACTCCCTTTAACACTATTCTTCACACAATGTCCTGATGACAAGACACAAGTGGTTTGCATGTTGTGCCATTAGAGCCTAAAGTGAGGCATAAACGTTCTTAACCTGAGCACAACCTGCATGACCAGGCATCTACATGCAAAGCACGAACTGCAGTGGAGTAAACACCTTAAAAAACACGGCTCCTCAGGCTCCTCCTGCTCCCTCTTCTGCTGTCTCGGCCGCTTCCTCCACCTATGGAGTCAACGTGGCACCTGGCAACCAGCAAACAGAGGATGTCCCACCAACACCACCACCACCTCTGCCACCATCACCAAGCATCTCCACCATGTCACAGGCAAGCATTCAGCTTTCCATCTCCCAAACACTGGAGAGAAAGAGAAAATACCCACCTACCCACCCTCGATCCCTGGTCCTGAATGCCAGCATTTCAAAATTACTGGCCTTTGAAATGCTGTCATTCCATCTGGTGGAGACGGACTGTTTCAAACAGCTGATGGTGGTGGCTGTCCCACAGTACGTCGTTTCCAGCCGCCACTACTTTTCCAGACGAGCCGTCCCTTCCCTGCACAATCAAGTGGAGGATAAAATCAAGTGTGCGCTGCGCAACGGCATCTGTGGCAAGGTCCACATAACCACAGATACATGGACCAGTAAGCACAGCCAGGGCCGCTATATCTCCCTAACTGCACACTGGGTAAACGTAGTGGTGGCTGGGCCCGAGGCGCATAGCGGTTTGGCACATGTCTTTCCACCACCGAAGATCACAGGGCATTATTCTTTGCCTCCTGTTGCCTCCTCCTCCTCTTCTACCACCTTCACATCCGGTCATCGAAAGAACCCGTTACCTCACCCCCAACTTCAGCACAGCCAGAGGTAAACGTCAACAGGCGATTTTAAAACTCATGTGTTTGGGTGACCAACCCCACATCGCACAGTAGCTTTGGAGGGGCATAGAACAACAGACCGATGAGTGGTTGCTGCCAGTGAGCCTCAAGCCTGGCCTAGTGGTGTGCGATAATGAGCGAAATCTCGTTGCAGCTCTGGGACTAGCCGGTTTGATTCACATCCCTTGCCTGGCACATGTGCTGAATCTGGTGGTGCAGAAGTTTCTTAAAAACTACCCAGACATGTCAGAGCTGCTGATGAAAGTGCAGTCTGTCTGTGCTAGCTTTCGGCATTCTCACCTTGCTGCTGCTCGCCTGTCTGCGCTGCCGCATAACTTTGGCCTTCCAGCTCACCGCCTCATATGCGACTTGCCCACCAGGTGGAAGTCTACCTTGCATGTGCTGGAGAGACTGTGCGAGCAGCAGCAGATGATGGTGGAGTTTCAGGTGCAGCACATGGGTCAGTCTCTCTGTGGATAAGCACCACTTCACCACCAGTGACTGGGCCTGCATGCAAGACCTGTGTACCTTGTTGCAGTCTTTTGAGTACTCAACCAACATGGCCAGTGCGTGATGACGCCATTATTAGCATTACAATACCACTTCTATGTCTCCTTGAAAAATCAATTGCGTAAATGATGGAAGAGGATGTGGCAGAGGAGGAGGAGGAGGAAGAGGGGGCATTTCACAGGGCTTCAGGCCAGTAATTCCGAAGTGGTTCAGACGGTGGGTTCCTGCCCAGCAGAAGCCAGGTACACGAGTGGCCAGCCAAGGCACAGTTCTGGCGGACGAGGAGGAGGAGGATGAGGTAGAGGAGCAGGAGGAACCGGGTTTATTGCAGGGTGGCACCCAATGCAGCTCAGGGACATCACTGGAGCATGGCTAGGGGGGTACGGAGGACACAGACAATACACCACCTACAGAGTACATCTTATCCCTACCTCTGGGCAGCCTGGCACACATGAGCGACTACATCCTGCAGTACCTGCGCAACAACAGCAGAGTTGCCCACATTGTAACTTGTGCTAACTACTGGGTTGCCCCCCTGCTGGATCCCTGGTACAAAAACAACATTCCCACCTTAATTCCCGCACTGGAGCGTGATAGGACAATGCGCGAGTACGAGCGCACGCTGGTAGACATGCTCTTGAGGGCATTCGCAACTGACACGGGGGGACAAGTGGAAACACAAGGGGAAAGCAAAGTAGAAGGAGGAGTAAGAGGTCCCCAACGCTGCTGTGTCACAGCCAGCTCCTCAGAAGGCCGGGTTAACATGGCCGACATGTGGAAAAGTTTTGTCATCGCGCCACAGCAACTTGCAACACTAGCTGATATGGAACGTCTTACGAGGAGGCAGCAATTGAACAACATGGTGGAACAGTACATGTGCACACACCTCCACGTACCAACTGATGGGTCTGCCCCATTCAACTTCTGGGTCTCCAAATTGTCCACATGGCTTGAGCTTGCCCTTTATGCCTTGGAGGTGCTTGCCTGCCATGCAGCCAGTGTATTGTCTGAAAATGTATTTAGCACGGCAGGGGGCGTCATTACAGACAAATTCAGGCACCTGTCCACAGCCAAGGTGGACAAGCTCACGTTCATTAAAATGAACCAGGCATGGATCCCACAGCACTTGTCCGTACCTTGTGCAGAATAGACATTTATAACCGCCTCAACCATACATTCTTGTACTCCAGTGCACTTATTCATTGAATCCTTTTTTTATTTGTACCATTATTTCAGGGGCTACCGCAATTTGAATTAACCTCTCCTCTGTGTGCCTGTGGCCTAAATTCCTGAAAATGGCCTGTTGCTTTGGTGGGTGACATTAACCTCTTTTTGCCATGCATTGACCTCTCCTCTGTCTGGGTGCCAAGGTCCTACATTTGTGATAATCGACTGCTGCATTGCTGGGTGGCATGATGCCTGTTTTGCTGTTATGTGACCTCTCTCCTCTGTCTTTGTGCCAGGGGCCTAAATTACTGAAAATGGCCTGTTCCATTGCTGGGTGACATGAAGCCTGCTTTGTTGTTACAGAACCTCTCTCCTCTGTCTGGGTGCCTGCGGCCTAAATTACTGAAAATGGCCTGTTGCTTTGGTGGGTGACATGAAGCTTGTTTTGCCGTGCATTGACCTCTCTCCTCTGTCTGGGTGGCTGCGGCCTACGTTGATGATAAACACCTGTTCCATTGCTGGGTGACATGAAGCCTGCTTTGCTGTTACAGGACCTCTCTCCTCTGTCAGGGTGATAGGGCCTAAATTATTGAAAGTGGCCTGCTGTATTGGTGGGTGACATGAAGCCTCTTTTGCCATGCATTGCCCTCTCCTCTGTCTTACTGCCAGGGGCCTACATTTCAGATAATCGCCTGTTGCTTTGGTGGGTGACATTAACCTCTTTTTGCCGTGCATTGATCTCTCCTCTGTCTGGGTGCCTGCGGCCTAAATTACTGAAAATAGCCTGTTGCTTTGGTGGGGGACATGAAGCTTGTTTTGCCGTGCATTGACCTCTCTCCTCTGTCTGGGTGGCTGCGTTCTACAGTAATGATAATCGCATGGTCCATTGCTGGGTGACATGAAGCCTGTTTTGCTGTCACGGAACCTCTCTCCTCTGTCAGGGTGCTAGGGCCTAAATTACTGGAAGTGGCCTGTTCCATTGCTGGGTGACATGAAGACTGTTTTGCCGTGCATTGACCTCTGTCCTCTGTCTGGGTGGCTGTGGTCTACATTTATGATAATTGCCTGTTGCTTTGGTGGGTGACATTAACCTCTTTTTGCCATGCATTGACCTCTCCTCTGTCTGGGTGCCAGGGGCCTACATTTATGATAATACACTGCTGCATTGCAGAGTGACATGATGCCTGTTTTGCTGTTATGTGACCTCTCTCCTCTGTCTGGGTGCCTGGGGCTTAAATTATTGAAAATGGTCTGTTCCATTGCTGGGTGACATGAAGCCTCTTTTGCTGTGCAGTGCCCTCTCCTCTGTCTGAGTGCCAGGGGCCTACATTTCATATAATCTCCTGTTGCTTTGGTGGGTGACATTAACCTCTTTTTGCCGTGCATTGACCTCTCCTCTGTCTGGGTGCCAGGGGCCTACATTTATGATAATACAATGCTGCATTGCTGAGTGACATGATGCCACACCTTCCCACCTCCTATATAAACGGCAGCCATTTTAGATTGAGTCAGAAGCTGCATTGTCTTAGAGGGAGCAGGGATAGAAATGTGCTGCTGCTTCTGAATGATTTAATAGGAAAAGCGTTAGCTAGGGCAGTCTTCTGTGTCCCCAGGCTCATCTGCTGTAAGGACAGCGTCCTGACAGCACCCCAAAAATTCAATTTTAGGGCTGGTACAGTACATCAGTCGTTTTTTTTTTTTTCATATATATTTTGCAGTTGCCTGCCTGCCAGTGTGTGTGTGTGTCAGGCCCACAGACTGTAGTGTGCCCTCTGCCAGTGCTGCCCATCAATCATACCGTGCAGCACTGGACTTTGCCTAAAATAAGGCACTTTATCTGTACACTTTAATCTAATTTCATTTGCCTGCCGACCAGTGTGTGTGTGTCAGGCCCACAGACTGTAGTGTGCCCTCTGCCAGTGCTGCCCATCAATCATACCGTGCAGCACTGGACTTTGCCTAAAATAAGGCACTTTATCTGTACACTTTAATCTAATTTCATTTGCCTGCCGACCAGTGTGTGTGTGTCAGGCCCACAGACTGTAGTGTGCCCTCTGCCAGTGCTGCCCATCAATCATACCGTGTGGCACAGGACTTTGCCTAAAATAAGGCACTTTATCTGTACACTTTAATCTAATTTCAGTTGTCTGCCGGCCAGTGTGTGTGTGTCAGGCCCACAGACTGTAGTGTGCCCTCTGCCAGTGCTGCCCATCAATCATACCATGCGGCACTGGACGTTGCCTAAAATAAGGCACTTTATCTGTACACTTTAATCTAATTTCAGTTGCCTGCCTGCCAGTGTGTGTGTGTCAGGCCTACAGACTGTAGTGTGCCCTCTGCCAGTGCTGCCCATCAATCATACCGTGCGGCACTGGACATTGCCTAAAATAAGGCACTTTATCTGTGCACTTTAATCTAATTTCAGTTGCCTGCCTGCCAGTGTGTGTGTCAGGCCCACAGACTGTAGTGTGCCCTCTGCCAGTGCTGCCCATCAATCATACCATGCGGCACTGGACGTTGCCTAAAATAAGGCACTTTATCTGTACACTTTAATCTAATTTCAGTTGCCTGCCTGCCAGTGTGTGTGTGTCAGGCCCACAGACTGTAGTGTGCCCTCTGCCAGTGCTGCCCATCAATCATACCGTGCGGCACTGGACATTGCCTAAAATAAGGCACTTTATCTGTGCACTTTAATCTAATTTCAGTTGCCTGCCTGCCAGTGTGTGTGTCAGGCCCACAGACTGTAGTGTGCCCTCTGCCAGTGCTGCCCATCAATCATACCGTGCGGCACTGGACGTTGCCTAAAATAAGGCACTTTATCTGTACACTTTAATCTAATTTCAGTTGCCTGCCCGCCAGTGTGTGTGTGTCAGGCCCACAGACTGTAGTGTGCCCTCTGCCAGTGCTGCCCATCAATCATACCGTGCGGCACTGGACGTTGCCTAAAATAATGCACTTTATCTGTACACTTTAGTCTAATTTCAGTTGCCTGCCGGCCAGTGTGTGTGTGTCAGGCCCACAGACTGTCGTGTGCCCTCTGCCAGTGCTGCCCATCAATCATACCGTGCGGCACAGCACGTTGCCTAAAATAAGGAACTTAATCTGTACACTTTAATCTAATTTCAGTTGCCTGCCGGCCAGTGTGTGTGTGTCAGGCCCACAGACTGTCGTGTGCCCTCTGCCAGTGCTGCCCATCAATCATACCGTGCGGCACAGCACGTTGCCTAAAATAAGGAACTTTATCTGTACACTTTAATCTAATTTCAGTTGCCTGCCGGCCAGTGTGTGTGTATCAGGCCCACAGACTGTAGTGTGCCCTCTGCCAGTGCTGCCCATTAATCATACCGTGCAGCACTAGACGTTGCCTAAAATAAGGCACTTTATCTGTACCCTTTAATCTAATTTCAGTTGCCTGCCTGCCAGTGTGTGTGTGTCAGGCCCACAGACTGTAGTGTGCCCTCTGCTAGTGCCCAACACTCATACCGGGTGGCACAGTACCTAGCACGCGTAGTACCACTTATCTAAAAAAAAAATGACAGGCAGAGGCAGGCCACCCCGCGGGGCCGTCGTGGTCGTGGTGCTGTGATTTACACTGGCCCTGGAATAATGCCCAGTGTTCAGAGGCCACGTACCCTGAACCCGAAAGTTGTGTAAGTTGACTGGCTTACACAGGACACCCAATCTTCAACAGCTTCCGCTAAGAACCTTGGCGCACCATCCTCCTCCAGCTCAGCTTCGGTCAGCTGCTCTCAAGTTACCACACTCCCGCCCACCGCCACCACCACCACAGCCACCACAGCCGCTTCACTTGATCCGTCAGAGGAGTTATTTACACATCAGTTGGATGCAATTAGTATGCGCAACCATTATTGCCAGATGATGTAGATTACAGGGATATGTCTCAGTCAGGCAGGATTATACACATGGACATACAGTGTGATGATGATGATGATGATGATGTTGTACCCGCTGCTGCTTCCTTTGCTGAGGTGTCAGATTCAAGTGAAGCGGTTGATGATGACGATGTGCCCACGGATGCCACGTGGGTGCCTGCTCGAAGAGAAGAAGAGGGGGAAAGTTCAGAAGGGGAGACAGAGAGAAGGAGGAGACGAGTTGGAAGCAGGGGGAGGTTGTTAGTGGCACAGTCAGACAGCATGTATCGGCACCCGGGTTCAGCCAGACAGCACGCCAGTCAACGCATGCTGTTGCCACCACCAGAATGCCGTCATTGCAAAGCTCAGCAGTGTGGCTTTTTTTTGTGTGTCTGCCTCTGATAAAAGCAATGCCATTTGCAACCTGTGCCAAAAGAAACTGAGTCGTGGGAAGTCGTGGGGATCAGTGGCTGACCCGGCACCAACTGGAGATCGGCAAAGTGGTGTGTGACAATGGAACAAATTTGTTGTCGGCATTGAATTTGGGCAAGTTGTCACATGTGCCGTGCATGGCACATGTGTTGAATCTCATCGTACAACGCTTTGTGTCTAAGTAACCAGGCTTACAGGATGTCCTCAAGCAGGCCAGGAAGGTGTGTGGCCATTTCAGGCATTCCTACACAGCCATGGCGCACTTTTCCGATATTCAGCGGCGAAACAACATGCCAGTAAGGCGTTTGATTTGCGACAGCCCGACACGTTGTAATTCAACACTCCTAATGTTTGCCTGCCTGCTCCAACAAGAAAAAGCCGTCAACGAGTATTTGTATGACCGGGGTGCTAGGACAGCCTCTGTGGAGCTGGGAATTTTTTTGCCACGTTACTGGACGCTCATGCGCAATGCCTGTAGGCTCATGCGTCCTTTTGAGGAGGTGACAAACCTAGTCAGTTGCACCGAAGGCACCATCAGTGACCTCATCCTATTTGTTTTCTTCCTGGAGCGTGCCCTGCGCAGAGTGCTGGATCAGGCTGTAGATGAGCGTGAAGAGGAAGAGTTGTGGTCACCATCACCAATAGAAACAGCCTTGTCATCATCGCTTGCCGGACCTGCGGCAACGCTGGAAGAGGAGTATGAGGAAGAGGAGTCAGAGGAGGAATGTGGCTTTGAGGAGGAGGAAGATCAACCACAGCAGGCACCCCAGGGTGCTCGTTGTCACCTATCTGGGACCCGTGGTGTTGTACGTGGCTGGGGGGAAGAACAGACCGTCAATGACATCAGTGAGGACAAGGAACGGGAAATGAGTATCTCTTTATCCAACCTTCTGCAAATGGGGTCTTTCATGCTGTCAAGTCTGTTGACGGACCCTCGTATAAAAAGGATGAAGGAGAATGACCTGTACTGGGTGGCCACGCTACTAGACTATAAGCAGAAAGTGGCAGAAATGTTACTTAATTACCGAAAGTCGGAAAGGATGCAGCAGTTCAAAACCAAACTAAAAAATATGCTTTACACAGCTTATAAGGGGGATGTCACAGCACAACGGGAATCTAATTGGGGAAGAGGTGAATGTAATCCTCCTCCTACCACGGCAGCAAGGACTGGACGATTTACAGATGTGTTGTTGATGGAGGACATGCGGAGCTTTTTCAGTCCTACACATCGCCACAGCCCTTCGGGATCCAGCCTTAGAGAACAACTCGACCGACAGGTAGCAGACTACCTCGCCTTAACAGCAGATATCGACACTCTGAGGAGCGATGAACCCCTTCACTACTGGGTGTGCAGGCCTGTGGCCTGAGCTATCCCAGTTTGCGATAGAACGTCTGGCCTGCCCTGCTTCAAGTGTCCTGTCATAAAGGACCTTCAGTGCAGCACGAGGCATTGTCACTGACAAGAGAAGTCACCTCGGTCAAAAAAGTGTTGATTACCTCACCTTCATAAAGATGAATGAGGCATGGATCCCGAAGGGACTGACAGTGGGGGATACGTTTGACTGATGACATGCCTTGGCCTCAAAATGGTCCCCACGCTGCTATATTTAATGTCTGCATACTGGATTACTTTCGTGAATTGTCCACCACCAACTAGGGTTCAAGCCGCAATGTTTTACTCACTTTTCTGCCTGGAAAACATCAATTTTTCCGGCCGCTGCTACAACAGCGGCTGCAACAATGCCATTGTTTTTCAGGCATGTGTACATGCCTAATTTTTCTGTCCTATGGTGCAGCACTGTGGCTGCAAAAACAAAACAAAAAAAAAGGCACATACAAGTGTCAATTCCCCTTCGTGATTGTTACCTTGTTGTGGTGAAGGGGCTTGCGTATCACAATGAAGCAATCATCACCTCTATGAGTGTTTGGCAATGTTGCCACACCACAGATGATAAGGCCATATGGGTTTTTAATACATAAAATAAAAAATCATAATAAAGTATCTTAATAGTTTATTAGAAATAATGCAGACAATTAAAAAAATCCCCATCAATTCCAATACAAAGCAAGTACAGAGCTCAGAACTAAATTATTTCATGATGTCATAATGGTTCGTTAATTCGACAATGGTTAATCAATTCGACACACGTCCCCAGATAGGGTACGTAACAGGGATTAAACTGATAGGAATACTACTAGTTAAGACACCACTCATATAGGGTGTCACAGCACATTGCTCTGTGCACGCGCAGTGCCCCAATTTGGGAGTAAGAGGACCGAACAAGCTGCTTTTTCCATCTCCCGGTTCCTAAAATCAATTCAGTTTGGTGTATGAGAATTTGGTCTGTCACTGTGAAGGCAGTCGAAGGTACCCGGCCTAAATATTTTTTCACAAAAGGCAATCCCTGACATGGGACGTAACAGGGATTAAACTGATAGGAATAGTACTAGTTAAGACACCACTTATATCGGGTGTCACAGCACATTGCTCTATGCACGCGCAGTGCCCCAATTTGGGAGTAAGAGGACCGACCAAGCTGCTTTTTCCATCTCCCGGTTCCTAAAATCAATTCAGTTTGGTGTATGAGAGTTTGGTCTGTCACTGTGAAGGCAGTCGAAGGTACCCGGCCTACATTTTTTTTCACAAACCCCCCCCCCTCGCCTTGCAAAAAAAAAAAAAAAAAACTTAAAGAAAAAAAGGAGGGTAAAGTTCCTCAATCATCCCATTCCTTCCAATTACTATCCCACTTTTCATAGGATCCTCTTTGTCTATACAGAATCTTCTCATAGCTTTTGACCTTATTGACTAAATTTAGCCAGTTCTTGCAATCTGGAGCAGAGGGGGAGAACCATTTTCTAGCTACAAGAAGCCTAGCTAAAAACAAAACTTTAATCAACAATCCGGACTTCATAACCTGACAACTAACCTCCGATAGGTCCCCCAAAATCCATACTTTGGGAGAAAATGGAATATCCATATTAAGTATTTGGAATAGGGTTCTTTGAACCAACTTCCAGTATTTACTCACCGTTGGGCAATCCCAGAACAGGTGTAGATGATCTGCCCCGGGACTGCCACAACGGGGACACTCAGAAGTGGCTCTAAATCCTCTCCTGTGGAGCCATAGAGGTGTTACATATATTTTGTGCATAATATTAAACTGTACCACCGTGTGATTAAAATTGTGCAAAACCCAACTTAAGTTATCACTAGTGTTGAGCGAACAGTTCGAAAATCGTTGGGGTCCGTACCGAATTTTGGGGTGTCCGTAACACGGACCCGAACCCAGACATTTTCAAAAAAGTTTGGGTTCGGGTCCGGTGTTCGTCGATTACTTCCCGCTTTCTGAAGGGCTGCACAGCAGCCAATCAGCTAGCGTTTTACTTCTTGCCCTAAGAGCCCATCACAGCCATGCCTACTAATGGCATGGCTGTGATTGGCCAAGTGCAGCATGTGACCCAGCCTCTATTTAAGCTGGAGTCACGTAGCGCCGCACGTCACACTGCTCTGACTAGTGTAGGGAGAGGATGCAGCTTCTGTGAGGGCGAGATAGGCAGGGATAAAGAAGTGATTGAATGATCTACCTTTCTACACCTGTGCATCAGAACAACTCAGCTGAGCTGTTCACTGAAAGTCACTATTTTGTTGAGACTGGCCAGAGCGATTTTTACTGGCACATGTAACTGGTGGCCATTTTGGGACTTGTGGTGCGCCAGCACTTGCTGCCACAGAGTGCAAACCAAAGCTCCAAAAAAGTTAAAAATCTACACCTGTGAATCAGAACAACAGCGATTCAGCTGCTCAGTCAAAGTCAATTTTTTTTCTGGCTGGGCAGACTGTTTTCTGGCACATGTTACTGGGCTGATAGGCGGCGGCCATTTTGGGACTTGTGGTGCTACAGCAAAAGCTGCCACAACGTCCATTAATCTAATGTAATAGTCGATTTTTTCATAGATATACTACATCAGGGGTTTGGCTGTGCTTGTGTCACCCATACTAACTGCAAAGATATTTAATATATCAGTGGTGAAACTGAAAGTAACCCACTTGGATAGCAAATCCCATGAATGTGCTGTTCCAGCTAGGCTAGCCAGTGCCACTACTTTGTCCAATACTGTCAGCCAGAAATATCTTTTTTTTTTATGTGCCAGAAATATAAATTAGAAAAAGCTTTCACCGTAATAATAAAATTATTCTGGTGTTAGACCAGAAGAAGCACTCCTGTTGTAATTAATACTGTAAAAGGCTTAGGCAATATTTCTCCCAGTGTGGGAAATTTATCTAGCAAAACTAGCATTTTAACAATTCCGGTGTTCTGAAATACCAGCAGTCCTCTTGTAATTAATACCGCCAAAAGGCATTATATCGTCCAGTGTTGTAATTCTGGTGAAAAAAGGCCAATTTAATCAATCTGGTGTTTGTTAGACCAGAAAAACTAGGCCTCACGTTTTCACTCCTCTAAAAAGGAATTATATTTCCCCGTGTGGGAATCTTTGTACCAAAACTAGCATTATAAAAATCTGGTGTCCAATTAGCAGCAGTGTTCTTGTAATTAATACCGCCAAAAGGCATTATTGTCCAGTGTTGTAATTTTGGTGAAAAAAAGGCCAATTTAATCAATCTGGTGTTTGTTAGACCAGAAAAACTAGGCCTCACGTTTTCACTCTTCTCAAAAGGAATTATATTTCCCCGTGTGGGAATCTATGTACCAAAACTAGCATTATAAAAAATCTGGTGTCCAATTAGCAGCAGTGTTCTTGTAATTAATACCGGAAAAAGGAATTATATCTTCCAGTGTGGGAATTTTGGGGCTAAAAAATTATATATTTTATTGTGGTGCGAGTTGAATCGCAACAATGAGGAAACATTCTATTAAGGGATGAGGACGCGGTCGTGGTGGTGTCCGTGGAGCCTCTGTTGCTGGCAGAGGACGTGGCCGCTCGGCCTCAGGCGCACAAAGTAGTGAAACAACTCCCTCAAGTAGCCGGCAGAATTTACAGCGATATTTGGTGGGGCCCAATGCCGTTATGAGGATGGTAAGGCCTGAGCAGGTACAGGCATTAGTCGATTGGGTGGCCGACAGTGCTTCCAGCACGTTCACCACATTGTCTTCCGCCCAGTCTTCTGCGGAAAGCGCACATGTGGCACCTGAAAACCAAGCCCATCAGTCTGTCACATCACCCCCATGCATATCAGGGAAACTGGCTGAGCCTCAAGTTATGCAGCAGTCTCTTCTTCTGTTTGAAGACTCTGCTCCCACGGTTTTCCAGGGGCGTCCACCTATCCCTTCCCCAGCGGTGGAAGACATTCCATGCACTGACGCACAACCACTTTTGTATCCAGATGATGAGGACATGGGAATACCACCACAGCAGAGTGACCGAGTGTCTGATGATGACGAAACACAGGTGCCCACTGCCGCATCTTATTGCAGTGTGCAGACTGAACAGGAGGAGGTCAGGGAGGAAGACTGGGTGGAAGACGATGCAGAGGACGATGAGGTCTTAGACCCCACATGGACTGAAGGTCGTGCCGCTGACTTAAATAGTTCAGAGGAAGAGGCAGTGGTGAGACCGAGACAACAGCGAAGCCAAAGAGGGAGCAGGGGGCAAAAGCAGAACAGCCGCCGTCCAGAGAGTTCGCCTGCTATTGGCCAGCTCCAACAGGGACCCAGCACCCCAAAGGCATCTTCAAGGAGTTCCCTGGCATGGCACTTCTTCAAACAATGTGCTGAGGACAAGACCAGAGTGGTTTGCACGCTGTGCCATCAGACCCTGAGGCGAGGCATTAACGTTCTTAACCTGAGCACCACCTGCATGATCAGGCATCTACATGCAAAGCATGAACTGCAGTGGAGTACACACCTTAAAAACAAGGAACCCGCTCAGGCTCCCCCTGCTCCCTCTACCGCTGCTGCCTCGGCTTCCGCCTCGAGAGGAATGTTGCCACCTGCCGAGCAGCAAACAGAGGATGTGCCACCGACACCACCAACGCCACCGTCACCTAGCGTCTCCACTATTTCACACAGCAGCGTTCAGCTCTCCATCTCTCAAACCTTTGAGAGGAAGCGCAAATTCCCACCTAGTCACCCTCGAGCCCATGGCCTGAATGCCAGCATTTCTAAACTACTGGCCTTTGAAATGCTGTCATTCCGGCTGGTGGACACAGACAGCTTCAAACAGCTGATGGCCATGGCTGTCCCTCAGTATGTGGTTCCCAGCTGCCACTACTTCTCCAAGACAGCCGTGCCTTCCCTGCACATGCAAGTGTCCGATAAAATCAAGTGTGCACTGCGCAACACCATTTGTGGCAAGGTCCACCTAACCACAGATACGTGGACCAGTAAGCACGGCCAGGGACGCTATATCTCCCTAACTGCACACTGGGTAAATGTAGTGGCGGCTGGGCCCCAGGCGGAGAGTTCCTTGGCGCACGTCCTTCCGCCGCCAAGGATCACAGGGCATCATTCTTTGCCTCCTGTAGCCTCCTCCTCCTACTCGGCTTCCTCCTCCTCCTGAGCTGCTTCCACCAGCTCATCCAGTCAGCCACACACCTTCACCACCAACTTCAGCACAGCCCGGGGTAAACGTCAGCAGGCCATTCTGAAACTCATATGTTTGGGGACAGGCCCCACACCGCGCAGGAGTTGTGGCGGGGTATTGAACAACAGACCGACCAGTGGTTGCTGCCGGTGGGCCTCAAGCCCGGCCTGGTGGTGTGCGATAATGGGCAAAATCTCGTGGCAGCTCTGGGACTAGCCGGTTTGACGCACATCCCTTGCCTGGCGCATGTGCTGAATTTGGTGGTGCAAAAGTTCATTCACAACTACCCAGACATGTCAGAGCTGCTGCATAAAGTGCGGGCCGCCTGTGCGCGCTTCCGGTGTTCACATCCTGCCGCTGCTCGCCTGTCAGCGCTACAGCGGAACTTCGGCCTTCCCGCCACCGCCTAATATGCGACGTGCCCACCCGGTGGAACTCCACCTTGCACATGCTGGAGAGACTGTGCGAGCAGCAGCAGGCCATAGTGGAGTTTCAGCTGCAGCACGCACGGGTCAGTCGCACTGCGGAACAGCACCACTTCACCACCAATGATTGGGCCTCCATGCGAGACCTGTGTGCCCTGTTGCGCTGTTTAGAGTACGCCACCAACATGGCCAGTGGCGATGCCACAGTTATCAGTGTGACGATACCAATTCTATGTCTCCTAGAGAAAACGCTTAGGGCGATGATGGAAGAGGAGGTGGGCCAGGGCCAGGAGGAGGAGGAGGATGATGACGGGTCGTTTTTAGCACTTTCAGGCCACTCTGTTAGAAGTGGCTCAGAGGGAGGTTTTTTGCAACAGCAGAGGGCAGGTACAAATGTGGCCAGCCAGGGACCACTACTGGAGGACGAGGTGGATGAGGAGGAGGTGGAGGAGGATGAGGATGAAGCAGGTTCACAGCGGGTGGCACCCAGCACAGCGCAGGCACATCCCTGGTGCGTGGCTGGGGGATACAGAGGATGATGACGATACGCCTCCCACAGAGGACAGCTTGTCCTTACCTCTGGGGAGCCTGGCACACATGAGCGATTACATGCTGCAGTGCCTGCGCAACGACAGCAGAGTTGCCCACATTTTAACGTGTGCTGACTACTGGGTGGCCACCCTGCTGGATCCACGGTACAAAGACAATGTGCCCACTTTACTTCCTGCACTGGAGCGTGATAGGAAGATGCGCGAGTACAAGCGCACACTGGTAGACGCGCTCCTGAGAGCATTCCCAACTGTCACAGGGGAACAGGTGGAAGGCCAAGGCAGAGGAGGAGCTAGAGGTCGCCCACGCAGCAGTGTCACGGCCAGCTCCTCTGAGGGCAGGGTTAGCATGGCAGAAATGTGGAAAAGTTTTGTCTCCACGCCACAGCTAACTGCCCCACCACCTGATACGGAACGTGTTAGCAGGAGGCAACATTTCACTAACATGGTTGAACAGTACATCTGCACACAACTCCACGTACTGAAGGATGGTTCGGCCCCATTCAACTTCTGGGTTTCCAAATTGTCCACGTGGCCAGAATTAGCATGTTATGCCTTGAGGTGCTAGCCTGCCCGGCGGCCAGCGCTTTATCTGAACGTGTATTCAGCACGGCAGGGGGCGCCATTACTGACAAACGCAGCCGCCTGTCCGCAGCCAACGTGGGACAAGCTGACGTTTATAAAAATGAACCAGGCATGGATCCCACAAGACCTGACCCTCCCTTGTGCAGAGTAGTCCTTAATAACTGCCTTAAACCATGTTGTCTTGTACTCCTGGCCACTTCTTCATTGAAAAATCAATTTTTGAAATTAAGTAGGATCTTGGGGTGCAACCCAGAGTTGAATGAACCTTCCGTCTGTCTGGGTGCCGGGGCCAAAGTACATGAAAGTGTCCTTCTCCTGTGCTGGGTGATATGAATGTTATACTTGTGCTGTCTGACATGTCTCCTTTGTGTGGGTGCAGGGGCCAAAGTCACTGAAAGCGGCCTTCTCCTGTGGTGGCTGATATAAATGCCTGAATCTCTGCTGTGGGACCTCTCTCCTCTTTCTGGGTGCAGGGGTCAAAGTCTCTAAAAGTGCCCTTCTCCTGTGGTGGTTGATGTGAAACTGATGCTTGTGCTATCTGACCTGTCTCCTCTGTGTCGGTGCTAAGGCCTAAGTCACTGAAAGCGGCCTTCTCCTGTTCTGGCTGATATAAATGCCTGAATCTCTGCTGTGGGACCTCTCTCCTCTTTCTGGGTGCAGGGTCAAAGTCTCTAAAAGTGCCCTTCTCCTGTGGTGGTTGATGTGAAACTGATGCTTGTGCTATCTGACTTGTCTCCTCTGTGTCGGTGCTAAGGCCTAAGTCACTGAAAGCGGCCTTCTCCTGTTCTGGCTGATATAAATGCCTGAATCTCTGCTGTGGGACCTCTCTCCTCTTTCTGGGTGCAGGGGTCAAAGTCTCTAAAAGTGCCCTTCTCCTGTGGTGGTTGATGTGAAACTGATGCTTGTGCTATCTGACCTGTCTCCTCTGTGTCGGTGCTAAGGCCTAAGTCACTGAAAGCGGCCTTCTCCTGTTCTGGCCGATATAAATGCCTGAATCTCTGCTGTGGGACCTCTCTCCTCTTTCTGGGTGCAGGGGTCAAAGTCTCTAAAAGTGCCCTTCTCCTGTGGTGGTTGATGTGAAACTGATGCTTGTGCTATCTGACCTGTCTCCTCTGTGTCGGTGCTAAGGCCTAAGTCACTGAAAGCGGCCTTCTCCTGTGCTGGCTGATATAAATGCCTGAATCTCTGTTGTGGGACCTCTCTCCTCCGTCTGGGTGCAGGGGTAAAAGTCTCTCAAAGTGGCCTTCTCTTGTGCTGGGTGATGTGAAGCTGATGTTTGTGCCATCTGACATGGTTGCCGGGGTCCCATTAAATGGTGGCCTACTCCTGTGGTGGGTGATCTAAATGCCTGATTCTCTGCTGTGAAAATCCCTCTCCTCCGCCTGGGTGCAGGGGTCAAAGTCTCTCAAAGTGGCCTTCTCTTGTGCTGGGTGATGTGAAGCTGATGTTTGTGCCATCTGACATGGTTGCCGGGGTCCCATTAAATGGTGGCCTACTCCTGTGGTGGGTGATCTAAATGCATGATTCTCTGCTGTGAAAACCTCTCTCCTCCGTCTGGGTGCAGGGGTCAAAGTCTCTCAAAGTGGCCTTCTCTTGTGCTGGGTGATGTGAAGCTGATGTTTGTGCCATCTGACATGGCTGCCGGGGTCCCATTAAACGGTGGCCTACTCCTGTGGTGGGTGATCTAAATGCATGATTCTCTGCTGTGAAAACCTCTCTCCTCCGTCTGGGTGCAGGGGTCAAAGTCTCTCAAAGTGGCCTTCTCTTGTGCTGGGTGATGTGAAGCTGATATTTGTGCCATCTGACATGGTTGCCGGGGTCCCATTAAATGGTGGCCTACTCCTGTGGTGGGTGATCTAAATGCCTGATTCTCTGCTGTGAAAACCCCTCTCCTCCGCCTGGGTGCAGGGGTCAAAGTCTCTCAAAGTGGCCTTCTCTTGTGCTGGGTGATGTGAAGCTGATGTTTGTGCCATCTGACATGGTTGCCGGGGTCCCATTAAATGGTGGCCTACTCCTGTGGTGGGTGATCTAAATGCATGATTCTCTGCTGTGAAAACCTCTCTCCTCCGTCTGGGTGCAGGGGTCAAAGTCTCTCAAAGTGGCCTTCTCTTGTGCTGGGTGATGTGAAGCTGATGTTTGTGCCATCTGACATGGTTGCCGGGGTCCCATTAAACGGTGGCCTACTCCTGTGGTGGGTGATCTAAATGCATGATTCTCTGCTGTGAAAACCTCTCTCCTCCGTCTGGGTGCAGGGGTCAAAGTCTCTCAAAGTGGCCTTCTCTTGTGCTGGGTGATGTGAAGCTGATATTTGTGCCATCTGACATGGTTGCCGGGGTCCCATTAAATGGTGGCCTACTCCTGTGGTGGGTGATCTAAATGCCTGATTCTCTGCTGTGAAAACCCCTCTCCTCCGCCTGGGTGCAGGGGTCAAAGTCTCTCAAAGTGGCCTTCTCTTGTGCTGGGTGATGTGAAGCTGATGTTTGTGCCATCTGACATGGTTGCCGGGGTCCCATTAAATGGTGGCCTACTCCTGTGGTGGGTGATCTAAGTGCATGATTCTCTGCTGTGAAAACCTCTCTCCTCCGTCTGGGTGCAGGGGTCAAAGTCTCTCAAAGTGGCCTTCTCTTGTGCTGGGTGATGTGAAGCTGATGTTTGTGCCATCTGACATGGTTGCCGGGGTCCCATTAAATGGTGGCCTACTCCTGTGGTGGGTGATCTAAATGCATGATTCTCTGCTGTGAAAACTTCTCTCCTCTGTCTGGGTGCTGGTCCAAAATACATGAGAGTGGCCTTCTCCGGTGGTGGTTGATATGAAGCATGATTCCTTAATGTGGGACCTCTCTCCTCTGTCTGGGTGCTGGTCCAAAATTCATGAGAGTGGCCTTCTCCGGTGGTGGTTGATATGAAGCATGATTCCTTGCTGTGGGACCTGTATCCTCTGTCTGGGTGCTGGTCTGAAATAAATGAGAGTGGCCTTCTCCGGTGGGGGTTGATATGACGCATGATTCCTTAATGTGGGACCTCTCTCCTCTGTCTGGGTGCTGGTCCAAAATTCATGAGAGTGGCCTTCTCCGGTGGTGGTTGATATGAAGCATGATTCCTTGCTGTGGGACCTGTATCCTCTGTCTGGGTGCTGGTCCCAAATAAATGAGAGTGGCCTTCTCCAGTGGTGGATGATATGACGCATGATTCCTTGCTGTGGGACCTGTATCCTCTGTCTGGGTGCTGGTCCAAAATAAATGAGAGTGGCCTTCTCCAGTGGTGGTTGATATGACGCATGATTCCTTGATGTGGGACCTCTCTCCTCTGTCTGGGTGCTGGTCCAAAATACATGAGAGTGGCCTTCTCCGGTGGTGGTTGATATGACGCATGATTCCTTGCTGTGGGACCTGTATCCTCTGTCTGGGTGCTGGGCCGAAATAAATGAGAGTGGCCTTCTCCGTTGGTGGTAGATATGAGGCATGATTCTTTGCTGTGGGACCTGTATCCTCTGTCTGGGTGCTGGTCCAAAATAAATGAGAGTGGCCTTCTCCGGTGGGGGTTGATATGACGCCTTATTCCTTGATGTGGGACCTCTCTCCTCTGTCTGGGTGCTGGTCCAAAATACATGAGAGTGGCCTTCTCCGGTGGTGGTTGATATGACGCATGATTCCTTGCTGTGGGACCTGTATCCTCTGTCTGGGTGCTGGGCCGAAATAAATGAGAGTGGCCTTCTCCGTTGGTGGTTGATATGAGGCATGATTCCTTGCTGTGGGACCTGTATCCTCTGTCTGGGTGCTGGTCCAAAATAAATGAGAGTGGCCTTCTCCGGTGGGGGTTGATATGACGCCTGTATTCCTTGATGTGGGACCTCTCTCTCTGTCTGGGTGCTGGTCCAAAATACATGAGAGTGGCCTTCTCCGGTGGTGGTTGATATGACGCATGATTCCTTGATGTGGGACCTGTATCCTCTGTCTGGGTGCTGGGCCGAAATAAATGAGAGTGGCCTTCTCCGTTGGTGGTTGATATGAGGCATGATTCCTTGCTGTGGGACCTATCTCCTCTGTCTGGGTGCTGGTCTAAAATAAATGAGAGTGGCCTTCTCCGGTGGGGGTTGATATGACGCCTTATTTCTTGATGTGGGACCTCTCTCCTCTGTCTGGGTGCTGGTCCAAAATACATGAGAGTGGCCTTCTCCGGTGGTGGTTGATATGACGCATGATTCCTTGCTGTGGGACCTGCATCCTCTGTCTGGGTGCTGCGCCGAAATAAATGAGAGTGGCCTTCTCCGTTGGTGGTTGATATGAGGCATGATTCCTTGCTGCGGGACCTATCTCCTCTGTCTGGGTGCTGGTCCAAAATAAATGAGAGTGGCCTTCTCCGGTGGGGGTTGATATGACGCCTTATTCCTTGATGTGGGACCTCTCTCCTCTGTCTGGGTGCTGGTCCAAAATACATGAGAGTGGCCTTCTCCGGTGGTGGTTGATATGACGCATGATTCCTTGCTGTGTGACCTGTATCCTCTGTCTGGGTGCTGGGCCGAAATAAATGAGAGTGGCCTTCTCCGTTGGTGGTTGATATGAGGCATGATTCCTTGCTGTGGGACCTGTATCCTCTGTCTGGGTGCTGGTCCAAAATAAATGAGAGTGGCCTTCTCCGGTGGGGGGTTGATATGACGCATGATTCCTTGATGTGGGACCTCTCTCCTCTGTCTGGGTGCTGGTCCAAAATAAATGAGAGTGGCCTTCTCCGGTGGTGGTTGATATGACGCCTTATTCCTTGCTGTGGGACCTGTATCCTCTGTCATGGGTGCTGGTCCAAAATACATGAGAGTGGCCTTCTCCGGTGGTGGTTGATATGACGCCTTATTCCTTGCTGTGGGACCTGTATCCTCTGTCTGGGTGCTGGTCCAAAATACATGAGTGGCCTTCTCCGGTGGTGGTTGATATGAAGCATGATTCCTTGCTGTGGGACCTGTATCCTCTGTCTGGGTGCTGGTCCCAAATAAATGAGAGTGGCCTTCTCCAGTGTTGGATGATATGACGCATGATTCCTTGCTGTGGGACCTCTCTCCAATTGATATTGGTTAATTTTTATTTATTTTATTTTATTTTAATTCATTTCCCTATCTACATTTGTTTGCAGGGGATTTACCTACATTTTGCTGCCTTTTGCAGCCCTCTAGCCCTTTCCGGGAGTCTTTTACAGGCTTTTTAGTGCCCAAAAGTTCGGGTCCCCATTGACTTCTATGGGGTTCGGGTTCGGGATGAAGTTCGGGTTGAGTTCGGATCACGAACCCGGACATTTTCCGGAAGTTCGGCCGAACCTCTCGAACCCGAACATCCAGGTGTTCGCTCATCTCTAGTTATCACCTACATTTTCCCAATCCGGGGAACCCAAATCTAACAATAAAGTGGACCAGGATCTTTGCCCTGGAGATAAACAATCCATGAAATAATTTTTTATCAAGTACCAATAACAATGTGAAATTCTAACTTTCATGCCACCCTTCTTTTGGATCAACTTGTGTAAAAATTCCGGAGTGTCTATATTAAATAAGTGCTTATCAGAAATACTAAGCAGTGCCGAACGCAATTGAAGATATGCATACCAAGCCACCTCACCTACATTTTCCTCTTGTTCTAGCTCCATAAGAGTAAGGATTTGCCCATTTTTAACCACTTGACTCAAATAATAAATGTTTTTTTTCCTCCAATATTGCTGACAGTTTGAGTCATCAAAACTCAGAAGTTTTAAGTTGTGCCACAATGGAGTGCAAATCAGTGATGCCCTAACTTGCAACCAACTTTTTATAACCATCCATGCTTTCATAGCCATTCTGCAGAAGGGTTTATAATCATCCTGTATCTTAAGTAAGTAATCAGACTCCAAAACTGTAAAGAAATCTGAAAAACCTGAATCTTTAACCAACTTTCTGCAGAGATGGCTATTTTCCCAATCGTTAAAGAAACAAAGTTGAGAAGCCATAACATAACCCTTGAAATAAGGGAGATTAAGACCTCCCTGCTTGTAAGGCATAGAAAAATACATAGCCTTCAGTCTCACACGTTTCCTCCCCCATAATAGATCATTTATCATCCGCTCTATTAGCCTAAAATACTTATCCTCTATCCATATAGGAGAGTTACGAAGAACATAAAGAACCTGGGGCAACACCACCATTTTTATTAGCGAAATTCTATCCACTCTTGCAGACAGAATTTTTTGCCATATCTTAATTTTAGATCTCAATTTTTGTAGTAAACGAAACAAGTTAAGCTGTAAATAATCTTGAGTTTTGGCAGAAACTGTCATCCCCAGATACTTCATCGTCTCCGAAACCGATAATCGACTAGTCAAGTCATTAGTGGGTCCTCGCATTTCATCCACTGGAAGGAGAGTCGTCTTAGCCCAATTAACCTCCAATCCGGAAGAATTGCCAAAAAAGTTAACTAACTCCATTACTCTGGGAAGTGTACTTTCTGTTTGTTGAATAAAAAACAGGATATCATCTGCATAAAGGGAGATGCGATCTTGTTTTCCCATTACCCCAAAACCGGCCACCCTTGTATCCTGCCTTATACTAACCGCAAGGGGCTCAATATAGATATTAAACAGGAGGGGAGAGAGAGGACAGCCTTGTCGGGTGCCTCTCCCTAATTCAAAACTCTCAGTCAGCGTGTCGTTAATCCTAATCCTAGCAATCGGAGATTTATATAACAGCTGTATCATTGCTATAAATTTGGGGCCAAAATTCATTTTTCTCATCACTTCCCAAAGAAAAGCCCACTCGACCCTGTCAAACGCCTTAGTGGCGTCTAATGACAGGATGGAGCGGGCATCACTTCCCAGACGACTGAATATTGGTAAAAAACCTATGTAGATTGTGATGAGTGCCCCTTCTCGGCATAAAACCATTCTGATCTGGATGGATAACCGAGGGCAAAACCCTAGAAAGTCTTCTAGCCATGACTTTTGACAGTAACTTAGCATCCGTATTTAATAATGAGATAGGTCTATAAGAACTCAAATCTACCAGATCCTTATCCTTTTTTGGAATTAAAACTATCAAAGCTTCCATCATAGAGGTTGGAAGATCTCCCCCATCCAGCGCATGAGAAAACACTTCCAACAAATGGGGAAGAATAACACCACTGTACTTACGATAAAATTCATACAGAAAACCATCTAGACCTGGCGAGGAGTTCCCAGAAATAGACCTCAAGGCCTCCTGGAACTCCAAGAGGGTCACTTCTTTTTCCAGAGAATTTTTCTGAGTCTCTGGAAAAAACAAAGGTAATAATACAAAGGTGGCTACACTTGGTATGATAAATAATGGTATCCCCAGGTGCTCACCTAATGTGCCCACACCCACTTGGGCATAGAATAAAACTTGATATAAGAAAGGATAGGGGCAACACTGAGCTATATCTGGGCTGTGACACTATCAATAGAAAATATTAAAAAATGTTAAAAACTGGATTTTATTATTTCTTAAAAACCAATACGCATCAATCAGGTATATAACCGTGTTCCTTGTTGGATAAAACCACCTCCTTATTTAGTATAAACGGCAACGTGAGGAGAATACCTATGCACCTGGACTGTGCATATAAACAAACCAGGGCTGGGTCTATGTGCAAATGAGCTGTGCAAACAAATTGTGCAAATACGCAATAGGCAAAGAAAATTAGTGCAAATTCACAATAAGCAAAATTGAGATGACATTGTGCAAATAGCTGAGCACCTCAGTGCATAAACCAGTGTAAATAGTAAAATGTATCCAAAAAATGTCCAAAACACGGGTCCGTGAAAATAGTGTGAACAAAGTCAGAGATCCGGTTTTTGAAAGTCTCCTTCAGCAGTGTACAAGCCGCCACTGTATGTATTTATATATAAACAGTTTATGGAATATCCTGCTCGTTCTTGATAGAGGACCCAAATGGTTTCAAATTGAATGAGAAGGAGTCTCCGATAAAGTGCAATATAGTGCAATATTAGTATAAGTGCGATCTTAGCATATCAGAAAAGATGTTGGCTTGCCTCCTGTATACCAAAATATACCGGTGTGAACAGGCAAACGTCCACTTCTCCCCAGCTTGGTAAGTCGTCGGCCGTTGTGTTCACTCCCCTTTTTTCTCCGTCCCACCGTCCCCAGCTGCCTTACCTCCGCTCCTATGCTCGGTCTCTGCTGCGAGCTCTGCACGCCCGCGGCGCCCGCTCGGCGTTCTGAACACACGTGGCGTCCCACGTGGTTACCTATATGGAGTCGGTTGGCGCTGGGTCCTAAAGTCCGTAATTGTATCTCTTCGTCCGTACTCTTTTGGTGAAGATTCTTTGATTTTTCGTGAGGGACGTGGGAGGAACAGTTATCACAAGGTCACCGCCAGTATCCCAGACGCGTTTCGGGGTTTAACCCCTTCTTCAGTGGATGTTGGCGGTGAGTGGCGGTCTGCATTTTTATGTAGTCTCTTGATTGGTTGATTGCACATGTGACTAATTGCTGTCACTCAAACACTGGTAACGTGCCCAGATCCATATTAACAGAACCTTATATATCCCTATATAAAAAGTTTTTATCAGATAGTTATGCAAAATAAATAAAAACTAAGAAAAAGATACAATACAGTCAGTAAATTTATACTTAGAGGATAAAAGGAATGTTTTTATATATATGAAATCCCATATGAAAATTCATATACACATATCACTAAATTAAAACAATAAACCAATAGAGCACGGGTGGAGCAACTTGATATAAACATAGATGGAGTGACTTGATATAAACACAGATGGAGCGGCTTGATTGTATTTATATAGCGTAAGGGGAGGAGGCGAAGAGAGAGAGGAGGGATCAAGGTGTCGATAAACGACCTGACCTTGATTCCCCATTGCTCCACCCGCCAACCTCCCACTCATCTGTGACTTTAGTCCAAATGGTGATTGAAAGGAGGAAAACTATAATAGACCAACTTACTGCACGGATTGAGGTCCTCAGGGAACAGGTATCATCATTCCCACAGGATGATGCAGTCAAGGGTTGGCAAGAAAGGATTTGCAAAAATTTAGATGTAACAGAGAAAGAAATTATTCAAAAGAAATCGAAAAAGTTACAGTTTAGTAGAAATAAAACTAAAAACACTATAGAGGATCTGGTAGTTCAGCAAAAGGTGGAAAAAGGGGATAAGATCCTGACAGGGGAACAGAGAGGAATAGATACAAGTAGAGAAAACAGACTAGATGATGAGAGAACACAAAGTAATATCCCAACTCGGAATAGGTATGAGGTTTTAGAGTCACCCCATTTTTTAGATTACACCCCACCCCGTACCACAAACAGTGATATGTGTATATGAATTTTCATATGGGATTTTATATATATAAAAACATTCCTTTTATCCTCTAAGTATAAATTTACTGACTGTATTGTATCTTTTTCTTAGTTTTTATTTATTTTGCATAACTATCTGATTAAAACTTTTTATATAGGGATATATAAGGTTCTGTTAATATGGATCTGGGCACGTTACCAGTGTTTGAGTGACAGCAATTAGTCACATGTGCAATCAACCAATCAAGAGACTACATAAAAATGCAGACCGCCACTCACCGCCAACATCCACTGAAGAAGGGGTTAAACCCCGAAACGCGTCTGGGATACTGGCGGTGACCTTGTGATAACTGTTCCTCCCACGTCCCTCACGAAAAATCAAAGAATCTTCACCAAAAGAGTACGGACGAAGAGATACAATTACGGACTTTAGGACCCAGCGCCAACCGACTCCATATAGGTAACCACGTGGGACGCCACGTGTGTTCAGAACGCCGAGCGGGCGCCGCTGGCGTGCAGAGCTCGCAGCAGAGACCGAGCATAGGAGCGGAGGTAAGGCAGCTGGGGACGGTGGGACGGAGAAAAAGGGAGTGAACACAACGGCCGACGACTTACCAAGCTGGGGAGAAGTGGACGCTTGCCTGTTCACACCGGTATATTTTGGTATACAGGAGGCAAGCCAACATCTTTTCTGATATGCTAAGATCGCACTTATACTAATATTGCACTATATTGCACTTTATCGGAGACTCCTTCTCATTCAATTTGAAACCATTTGGGTCCTCTATCAAGAACGAGCAGGATATTCCATAAACTGTTTATATATAAATACATACAGTGGCGGCTTGTACACTGCTGAAGGAGACTTTCAAAACCGGATCTCTGACTTTGTTCACACTATTTTCACGGACCCGTGTTTTGGACATTTTTGGATACATTTTACTATTTACACTGGTTTATGCACTGAGGTGCTCAGCTATTTGCACAATGTCATCTCAATTTTGCTTATTGTGAATTTGCACTAATTTTCTTTGCCTATTGCGTATTTGCACAATTTGTTTGCACAGCTCATTTGCACATAGACCCAGCCCTGGTTTGTTTATATGCACAGTCCAGGTGCATAGGTATTCTCCTCACGTTGCCGTTTATACTAAATAAGGAGGTGGTTTTATCCAACAAGGAACACGGTTATATACCTGATTGATGCGTATTGGTTTTTAACCACTTCAGCCCCCCTAGCTTAAACACCCTTAATGACCAGGCCACTTTTTACAATTCCGCACTACACTACTTTCACCGTTTATTGCTCCGTCATGCAACTTACCACCCAAATGAATTTTACCTCCTTTTCTTCTCACTAATAGAGCTTTCATTTGGTGGTATTTCATTGCTGCTGACATTTTTACTTTTTTTGCTATTAATCAAAAATTACCGAAATTTTTGCAAAAAATGACATTTTTCACTTTCTGTTGTAAAATTTTTAAAAAACTACATTTCTATATAAATTTTCTCTAAATTTATTGTTCTACATGTCTTTGATAAAAAAATCCAATAAGTGTATATTTATTGGTTTGGGTAAAAGTTATAAGCGTTTACAAACTATGGTGCAAAAAGTGAATTTCTGCATTTTGAAGCAGCTCTGACTTTCTGAGCACCTGTCATGTTTCTTCAGGTGCTAGAATGTCAGGAAAGTATAAATACCCCCAAATTACACCATTTTAGAAAGAAGACACCCCAAAGTATTCACGGAGGGGCATGGTGAGTTCATGTATCATTTCATTTTTTTTCACAAGTTAGCGGAAAATGACACTTTCTGAGAAAAAAAAAAAAAAAAAAGTTTCAATTTCTGATAACTTCTGGCAAAAAAAAAAAAATCTCAGACGGACTCACTATGCCCCTCAGTGAATACCTTGGGGTGTCTACTTTCCGAAATGGGGTCATTTGTGGGGTGTGTTTACTGTTCTGGCATTTTGGGCGGGGCTAAATTGTGAGCCGCCATGTAAAACCTAAAGGTACTCGTTGGAATTTGGGCCCCTTTGCGCACCCAGGCTGCAAAAAAGTGTCACTCATCTGGTATCGCCGTACTCAGGAGAAGTAGGGCAATGTGTTTTGGGGTGTATTTTTACATACACCCATGTTGGGTGAGAGAAATATCTCTGTAAATTGTCAACTTTGTATAAAAATTTTTTAAAAGTTGTCGTTTACAGAGATATTTTTCACACAAAGTATGGGTATATATAAAAATACACCCCAAAACACATTGCCCTACTTCTCCTGAGTACGGCGATACCACATGTGTGCCACTTTTTGCAGCTTAGTGCGCAAGGGCCCTAAAACCAATGAGTACCTTTAGGATTTCACAGGGCATTTTTACGCATTTGGATTCCAGACTTCTTCTCACGCTTTAGGGGCCCCTAAAATGCCAGGGCAGTATAAATACCCCACATGTGACCCCATTTTGGAAAGAAGACACCCAAGGTATTCTGTGAGGGGTATGGTGAGTTCATGTAAAATTTTATTTTTGTCACAAGTTAGTGGAATATGAGACTTTGTAAAAAACAAAATTAAAAAAACAAAAAAACAATTTCCGCTGACTTATGCCAAAAATAAAAATTCTGTGAACTCGCCATGCCCCTCACAGAATACCTACAGGTGTCTTCTTTCCAAAATGGGGTCACATGTGGGGTATTTATACTCACCTGGCATTTTAGGGGCCCCTAAAGTGTGAGAATCCAAATGCATAAAAATGGCCTGTGAAATCCTAAAGGTACTCATTGGTTTTAGGGCCCCTTTGCACCCAGGCTGCAAAAAGTGTCACACATGTGGTATCGCCGTACTCAGGAGAAGTAGGGCAATGTGTTTTGGGGTGTATTTTGCATATACCCATGCTGCGTGTGAGAAATATCGCTGTAAACGACAACTTTTTAAATTTTTTATTCAAAGTTGTCAATTTACAGAGATATTTCTCTCACCCAGTATGGGTATATGTAAAAATACACCCCAAAACACATTGCCCTACTTCTCCTGAGTACGGCGATACCACATGAGTGACACTTTTTGCAGCCAAGATGCGCAAAGGGGCCCTAATTCCAATGAGTACCTTTAGGAGGGCATTTTTACGCATTTTCTTCTCACGCTTTAGGGCCCCTAAAATGCCAGGGCAGTATAAATACCCACATGTGACCCCATTTTGGAAAGAAGACACCCCAAGGTAATCCGTGAGGGGCATGGCGAGTTCATAGAAGATTTTTTTTGGCACAAGTTAGTGGAAATTGATTTTTATTGTTTTTCTCACAAAGTCTCCCTTTCCGCTAACTTTTGACAAAAAGTTTAATTTTCATGGACTCATTATGCCCCTCAGCGAATACCTTGAGGTGTCTTCTTTCCAAAATGGGGTCACATGTGGGGTATTTATACTGCCCTGGCATTTTAGGGGCCCTAAAGCGTGAGAAGAAAATGCGTAAAAATGCCCTCCTAAAAGGTACTCATTGGTTTTAGGGCCTTTGCGCATCTTGGCTGCAAAAGTGTCACACATGTGGTATCGCCGTACTCAGGAGAAGTAGGGCAATGTGTTTGGGGTGTATTTTTATATATACCCATGCTGGGTGAGAGAAATATCTCTGTAAATTGACAACTTTGAATAAAAAAATTTAAAAAGTTGTCGTTTACAGCGATATTTCTCACACACAGCAAGGGTATATATAAAAATACACCCCAAAACACATTGCCCTACTTCTCCTGAGTACGGCGATACCACATGAGTGACACTTTTTTGCAGCCAAGATGCGCAAAGGGGCCCTAAAACCAATGAGTACCTTTAGGATTTCACAGGACATTTTTACGCATTTGGATTTTCACGCTTTAGGACCCCTAAAATGCCAGGGCAGTATAAATACCCCACAAGTGACCCCATTGTGGAAAGAAGACACCCCAAGGTATTCCGTGAGGGGCATGGCGAGTTCACAGAAAAAAAAAATTTGGCACAAGTTAGCGGAAATGGTATTTTTTTTTTTTTTTTTTACAGTCTCACATTCCACTAACTTGTGACAAAAATAAAATTTTACATGAACTCACCATACCCCTCACAGAATACCTTGGGGTGTCTTCTTTCTAAAATGGGGTCACATGTGAGGTGTTTGTACTGCTCTGGCATTTTAGGGGTCTCCGCAATCATTACACGTATGGCCAGAATTAGGAGTTTTTGCTATTCTCCTTATATTGACCATACGGGTAATGAGAATTTTTTTCCGTTCAGCCTCTGCGCTGAAAGAAAAAAATGAACGTCACAGATTTTTCCATTCACATTGATCAATGTGGATGAAAAATCTCTAAAAATGTGCAAAAAAAGAGGGAAAAGCTATAAAGCTGCGATCGCTAAGGGACCCTAAGGCCTCATTCAGCGTCCGCAATTCTGTTCCGCAAAATTTTGCGGAACAGAAATGTGGATACATTCAATTCTATGGGGACAGACTTTGTCCCGCTCGGATCCGTAATTGCGGATCCGTAATTGAAGATCCGCAAAAGTATAGAACATGTCCTATTCTTGTCCGCAATTGCGGACAAGAAAAGGCATTTTCTATATAGTTCTGGCAATGTGCGGATCCGCAAAATGCGGAAAGCACATTGCTGGTGTCCGTGTTTTGCGGATCCGCGGATTTGCGGATCCGTGGATCCGCAAAACACATGCGGACATCTGAATGAGCCTTACAGGGGGTGATCAGTGACAGGGGGGTGACAGGGGGTGATCAGGGGGTGACATGGGAGATCAGGGGTTAATCAGTGACAGGGGGTGGTGGGTGGGTGGGGGCGGTGGGGGGTTGTGTGGTGATTGGTGCACTTTGATATTTTTCTCTGGTGGTCCCAAGCAAAGGGACCACCAGAGAAGCGGGTAGCAAGCAGATCAGACGCTGTTCACAGAACAACGCCTGATCTGCGATTTTTCTGCCATAGTACAGCCTGCCAGCGCACGATCGGCGCTGGCAGGCTGTAGTATAACTACATGCGAGCGCGCCGATGGCGCGCATTGCGCATGTGCGGGCGCGTCCTCGCGTCATCTCGCGTCTCGCGAGATGACGCGCCGATGCGTCCGATCAGAGCTACAGGGCCGCCGCCAGGACGCAATCCTGCGTGCGGCGGTCCTGTAGCGGTTAAGAAATAATAAAATCCAGTTTTTAACATTTTTTAATATTTTCTATTGATAGTGTCACAGCCCAGATATAGCTCAGTGTTGCCCCTATCCTTTCTTATATCAAGTTTCTGAGTCTCTGTTAACGTCGGCAGAGAGATTCTCTCCAGGAACCGCCTTGCCAGGTCAGATGAAATACCAGGGGATGCCTTATATATTTGAGAAAAATATTGCAAAAAAGTATCTCTAACTCCCTCTGGATCTTGTATATTTACACCATCTGGATTACGGATCAAAGTTATAGTTTTCTTTTTCTTCTCCTGTTGTAGAACAATTCTGGCAAGGAGCTTACCAGGGCGACCAGACTCTGAGAAATATTTTTGTCCTTTAAAAAATAATCTATGATTTGCTTTTTCAATTACATATTCCTCAAGAAAACGGCTAGCTTTCTGCATCTTATCCTTATTTTCAGATTGATTAATAAATCGCTCTGTTGTAAACGCCACATTCCTAGCCAATTCCTCTTCTTTTTTCCTAAATGTCTTTCTCATAGCAGTGATATCGCTTATAAGAACCCCCCTTAAGTACGCTTTTAGGGCATCCCACACTATATTGATGTTAGCAGAGGGGAGATTCACATCCCAAAAGGAGGATATCAATAGTTTGATAGAGAGAAAGTTATCCATAATGGTAAGCCAGTATGGATTCAACTTAAACCCAAGCCCCATAATATCTCTATTCCCCCCAGTGCGAAGCTCAATTGTTATGGGAGAGTGGTCTGAAATTGTTCTTACTCCATATCGTATAGTTTTTATGTTGTTCAGATTACTCTCATTGGTAAACGCTAAATCAATTCTGGACATTGCTTTACCACCCCTGCTAACACAGGAGTACACTCTCTTCCCTCCACCAAGATGCTCCCATATATCCACCAAGCCCACCTTCAAACAGAACTGGGCCAGTGGGGAAGAACCAAAATTCCAACCCAAATCTAGGTCTAAAGTCAATCTGTCCCTTTTAGGATCCATAACAGCATTAAAATCTCCCATCAGGACAAGTCGGCACTCTGGTCTCTTTTCCAAAAATAACAACAACTGATTGAGTGGATAAACCGAAAACGGCGGAGGTATATAAAAGAAGGCCAGAGTGTAGCTATGTCCATAGAGTCTACCATACAAAAAAATAAATCTCCCCTGATCATCTATGGAGGACTCTATTAGCGTAAAATCTACAGAATGATGGATTAAAACCGAGACACCCCTTGAGGCACTACTAAGGGTGGAGTGATATGATTGTACTTGCCACCCCACTGTCAAACGAGACACAGTCTCCTTGGTGAGATGGGTTTCTACTATACAAATAATGGCAGGGAGGACTCTTTTTATTGCATCCATGATAGCTTGTCTCTTAACCCTCTCCCCAAGACCTCTAACATTCCAAGAGAAAATTCTAACCGACATTAATCACAAAAAAATAAAAAATAAAAACAGACCCCTGCAAGGCAAATTTCTCAGGGTCTGCCTCTGATCGCCCATCTTCAGAAAGTTCTTCTGCTTGGGGAATGATGACATTTTTCTTAAGATTTACACCTAGTTTCCCTTTGATCAGTCCCTTCTCATTTGGGGATTTCCAGAATTGGTCAATTTTCCCCTCTGAGGCCTTTGCCCCTGCCCTAGTTCCGGAAGTGTCCACTGATCGCCGCTTCGGAGCCATTTGGAGTTGTTTGAAGGCTTCTCTCCCTTTTTTTTTTTTTTTTTAAATCTTTATATTTATTTATATATATATATATTTTTTTCTTTTTCTTTTCCTTCCCTTTTCCCCTTTTTTTTTTTCCCCTTTCCTTTGATCCTCTCCTCTGTTGTTCTTTCCTTCTTTTTTTTTTTTTTCCCCTCCTCACTTTCTTTTTCCTCTTTTTTTTTTTCCTCTTAACCCTTTTCACCTCCGTCTTGTTGCTCCCTTTCTTTCTCTCCCCCTTTTTTTTTTTTTTTTTTTAGCGCTAGTTCCCCCTTAGCACTAGTTTACTTTTCTTCCAACCTTTGTCCAGCTCTTTCCATTAATAATTGATTTTCACACAAATAAACTAGATCTCACATGTCCGGCATCTTCACCCACCAGAACGGGGGCAGATGAGAGCAAAAGCTCACCAGCAGCAGTCCGGACCAATGCCACGGGGCGCATGTAAAGAGGCAGGGGACCAGCGGAGAGGAGCAGAGAAAAGCCAAACCCTAACGGGGAAGTCCAGAAAGGTCACGGGGACGGGAGGACGGGTGAAGGGGAAAAACCCCACGATATATCAAACCGGAGAGCTGGAGGAGCTGGAGGCAGTCCGAGGACACAGACAGCAGGAGGCGCGGAAGGACAGGCACAGGCAGAGCAGCGACAGCGGTGGCAGCGGCAGGCAGCGTCCACAACAGCGATAGCAGCGGCAGGCAGCGTCCACAAGCAGGGGTCAGCGTCCACGAGGCACCGGCAGCATCAGGGCAGAATCAGGGCTTCGGCATTAGAGCTTCGGCTAGAGAGCGAGGCGGGGGGGGGGGAGAGCAAGAGGAGGAGAGCGCAACGTGAGCTCCCTCACGTCATCACGCCCCCTCCTGACTTTTTTTTTTTTGGGGCCTACATTTTTTTTCACAAAAGGCAATCCCTGATATGGGACGTAACAGGGATTAAACTGATACAAATAGTACTAGTTAAGACACCACTCATATCGGGTGTGACAGTAAATTGCACGGCGCAGATGCAGTGAGCGTGGATTAAAACAAATGGGAGGGAGCCAGCCTTTTTAACCATCTCCCCGTTCGAAAAATTAATTCAATAAATGGACCCCAGATTGGGGACGTAACAGGGAATAAACTGATAAGAATAGTACTACTTAACACACCACTGATACCATGTGGCAGAGTACATTGCACGGCACACGCGCAGTGCCCCAAATTGGAAGCAACAAGAAGGACGTACACAGATAAATCACATTTCTGCAAGGAGTTTGTCAACCTTTGACAACTGTTTGCGGTTGTCTAAAATCCATTCAATACACGTTCTGATAGGGGACGTAACAAGGATTAAACTGATGAGAATAGTACTACAGAAAATACCACTCATATGGGGTGTGACAGTAAATTGCACGGCGCAGATGCAGTGACTGTGGATTAAAACAAAGGGAAGGGAGCCAGCGTTTTTTTAACCATCTCCCCGTTCGAAAAATCTATTCAATAAATGGACCCCAGATTGGGGACTTAACAGGGATTAAACTGATGAGAAGAGAACTACAGAAAATAACACTCATATCGTGTGTGAGAGTAAATTGCACGGCGCAGACGCAGTGACCTTGGATTAAAACAAAGGGGAGGGAGCCAGCGTTTTTTTTAACCATCTCCCCGTTCGAAAAATCAATTCAATTTACCTTTCGGGGACCCTTCGTGTTGTACGTGGCTGGGTGGAGGAAGAAACCTTCAATGACATCACCGGGACATGGCTAGCTTGGTATCCAACCTTGTGCAAATGGGGAGTTTGCGGTTGTGCAAATAGACTGTTTGCGGTTGTTTGCGGTGCATTAAAAGGGAAGTTTGGTCTGTCAATGTCTGTGACGCGGGTGTAACCCTTACACTACCTGATCGATACCACATCATACCTGATCGTATACACACACTGGATGTTTTAAACCACGTTGTTCAAAAAAAATTGGGATTGTTAGGTGATTTATGCCTTTTATGGATTAAAACCCAACTCTGCGTCAACTATGTAATTTTCCATGGAAGTTTTGCCATGGATCCCCCTCCGGCATGCCACAGTCCAGGTGTTAGTCCCCTTGAAACAACTTTTCCATCACTACTGGGGCTAGAAAGAGTCCCTGTGGGTTTTAAAATTCGCCTGCCTATTGAAGTCTATGGCGGTTCGCCCGATTCGCCGTTCACGAACATTTGAGGAATTTTGCGTTCGCCGTTCGCAAACGGAAAATTTTATGTTCACGACATCTCTATTTGGTGGGTGACATTAACCTCTTTTTGCCGTCCAATGATCTCTCCTCTGTCTGGGTGCCAGGGACCTACATTTCTGATAATCGCCTTCTGCATTGGTGGGTGACATGAAGGCTGTTTTCCCAAGCATTGAGCTTTACACTGTCTGGTTGCCAGGGGCCTAACATTTCTGAATATCACCTGTTACATTGGTGGGTGACATAAACCCATTTTTGCCAGTAATAAGCCACAGGGCTATTTTACAGCCATTTTAGTGCCCAAAAGTTTGGGTCCCCATTGACTTCGGGGTCAAGTTCGGGTCAAGTTCTGATCATGAACCCGAACATTTCCGTGAAGTTTGGCTGAACTTTTCGAACCCGACCATCCACGTGTCCGCTCAACTCTACAAATAAACTATGTATTTACTGTTACAGTTAATGAGTTTTAATGTTGTTAATTTGGTAATCTCCAGAAGATCCAAAAGATTTGTTGGATCTCAGATATTGGCAAGCTTTCCACATCACATTACCACATTTAAAGCATCCTTGTACTGGTATATTTGTTAGTACTTTTCTGTATGAACAGGTGATAATAGGGAACCTACCATAACGTTGGTGCCCTTCTAGCCACCATTTTTCTAGCTTTGGAGCCAGTATGCTGGCTAGCGCAACAACCTATAAAAGAATTGGTAGATATTTCCTAACAATATTTTTTACCTGGCTGAACTGACGACTAAATCCAGTCAAAAACGTAATAAGATGCTATGTGCGAGCATTTTAAACTTTACGAGCCTGAGCTTTTTCGTCCCTTCAAAAGTTGTTCACCGCTTTATCTAGATGCCTTAGTATGCACTTCATGTAGAAGCGACTCAAAATACCTCTACTGTAAAACATTTCTATAGCTTTTTTAGATTCCTCCAAGTAAGTTGTTTCTGTTCAGCAGTTCCTAGAAAGTCTCCCCCAGTCCCCATAAGGTATGTGTTGTCAATAACCGAAACAGAGTGGGATGAGGTAGCCAACAAAGTAGTGTTGTCAGCTGGCTTCTTGCATTAAGGTAATACAACAATATTGCTGTCAACTTCTTTTAATTCTATTTCTAAAAAACTAATAGATGAACCCCCTAACTTGGCATTAAAGATCATAGAATTATTACTGGCAAACTGGACAAACTGACGGAAATCTAAAATACATTTATAAGTAACTTCTTCTTTTACTCCCCTGCATCCTAAACAGACCAATCATTCTCAATTCACTGCTAAAATCCATTTTAAGAGATTAGAATAATTATTAGCTCACTGAGGAATCATGTTACATGTTGCCCATAAAATTCTATGTGGGTGAGTGATCTGGTGAAGAGATACAGAGACACAGAACAACAGAGATGTGGCACATAGAGAGCTATACTGCTCATCAGTACTGTATAATGTCCATGCTGCTGAGGCTACAGAGAAATGGGGAGCAGGCTCTCCTCTTCTCTTTGTGTGTATAGGAGACATCATAGCAGCTAGTCTCCATCCACTAGCTCAGAGAAAGCTGACAATTAGTGATGGAGCCTGCAAAGGGGGGACTGCTCAAATACAGTATATAAGGCATCTAATTTCCAACTAGAGTGTTACTCCTCCTCATGTAGACACAGATTATTCTGAAAAGTCATCTAAAATGATAGGTATGCTCAGATGAAGACTTTATCTGCTACATGAACCACTGTCACAAAATGGTATAGAATGCCAGATTCACAGCTAAGAAGCACATAAAGATGAATTTAAAAGTAGGATGTCACTATATTATGCTGGAGACATACTTAAGCTAGCCAAAGACATTAGATAGAAGTTGTTTGATGGGTGAATAGCAGTTAAACAAACAAAAATCTGGTGAATGCTCATTTTACAGACATGGCCATTGACTGTTACAGTTGTTCAAACTGGCCATACATACTCACTAAAAGCGGGTCATTGATGAAAAATCTTTGTGAAAACATTATGTCAAAGAAGGACCTTTTGTCCACAAACCATCTTTCTTCGAAAAAAATATTGTTTGCCCAACTATTGGGCGGAAATGATAAACAAGTCCAACTACTTTTCAAATAGTCATAGTCTATAATTGGTGGGCTAGAATCACTCGTTGTTAAATTTCAACTGCCTAATGTTCATTTACATTGAAATCTTTTTGATCAACTAACTAATGGCCACCTTTAATGAACTCAGGTAGCATCAGTTTCTATTTTTCTAATAGACAAAAAGGTAGTTGACCTTGGAGGTAAAAACCACATATGACAATTTGCCCAGAATGCCATGGATATGCCGAAGTTCTAATGTGAGAAGTTACAGCGATTCTACTTTTTAATATCCTAATATTTAATGCTGAGAGCACAAAGGCTACAGATCATTTTACATTAAGAATTGTTCCTTTGATTCACAAAATGTTCAATAATATAGACATATCGGGTCTGTCACTGAAACATAAACATAGTTGTTTTATATTCCTAATGTACAGCACAGCCATTAGGCTTCACCTAGCTAAAAGCTTTCTGAACGATGGTGCTTTTTTTTTTTTTAAAACAATCTTGAGGGATTACTTCAGAACTTCAGAACTAAATCTTTATTAGAGAAACTATGATAGGACAATAAGAGCACTTAGTCAAATGCCTCAAGATTCACTGACTGAAACTAAAATAGATTTTCAGTTTAGTGTGTGCATGATACGTGCCAGATAACTATATGGCATGAATCAAGTCAAGCTGGAAGAGATGTTTATTACATAGTAGTGCCAAAAATTACATATATATATATATATATATATATATATATATACAAAAATTGAAGCAGCACTCCAAAGATGTGAAAAACAAGTGGACCCACCTTTATTCCCCTGTTCTCATGCTTGAGAAAGACTGCATTGAGCAGTTGAAACTTTGCAGGGGAATAAAGGTCGGTCCACTTGTTTTTCACATCTTTGGAGTGCTGCTTCAATTTTTGGTAAACAGCTGAGCCAGCTGATTTAGAAGGATTGCACCCGTCTTCATATTTAGAGTGCTGCTGCATATTTCTTTGTTTATATATATATATATATATATATATATATATATTTACAGGGTGGGCCATTTATATAGAGACACCTCAATAAAATGGGAATGGTTGGTGATTTTAAATTCCTGTTTGTGGCACATTAGTATATGTGAGGGGGGAAACTTTTCAAGATGGGTGGTGACCATGGCGGCCATTTCGAAGTCGGCCATTTTGAGTCCAACTTTTGTTTTTTCAATAGGAAGAGGGTCATGTGACACATCAACCTAATTGGGAATTTCACAAGAAAAACAATGGTGTGCTTGGTTTTAATGTAACTTTATTCTTTCATGAGTTATTTACAAGTTTCTGACCACTTATAAAATGTGTTCAATGTGCTGCTCATTGTGTTGGATTGTCAATGCAACCCTCCTCTCCCACTCTTTACACACTGATAGCAACACCGCAGGAAAAATGCTAGCACAGGCTTCCAGTATCCGTAGTTTCAGGTGCTGCACATCTCGTATCTTTACAGCATAGACAATTGCCTTCAGATGACCCCCTTGGGGGCCATTCAACTGGCACACGACGACCAATCCACTTTCCAGGAAACTGTTCATCTAGGAATGCTTGGACCTGACACCCATAATGTGGTGGTACACCATCTTGCTGGAAAAACTCAGGGAAAGTGCCAGCTTCAGTGCATAAAGAGGGAAACACATCATCATGTAGCAATTTCGCATATCCAGTGGCCTTGAGGTTTCCATTGATGAAGAATGGCCCCACTATCTTTGTACCCCATATACCACACCATACCATCAATTTTTTTGTTCCAACAGTCTTGGAGGGATCTATCCAATGTGTGTCAGACCAATAGCGGTGGTTTTGTTTGTTAACTTCACCATTCACATAAAAGTTTGCCTCATCACTGAACAAAATCTTCTGCGTAAACTGAGGGTCCTGTTCCAATGTTTCTTTTGCCCATTCTTCAAATTCAGTGCACCGATCTGGGTCATCCTCATTGAGATGCTGCAGCAGCTGGAGTTTGTAAGGGTGCCATTTGTGAGTAGCTAATATCCGCCGAAGGGATGTTCGACTAATGCCACTCTCCAGTGACATGCGGCGAGTGCTACGCTGTGGGCTCTTGCTGAATGAAGTTACGTTAAAACTAAGTACACCATTGTTTTTCTTGTGAAATTCCCAATAATTTTGATTTGTCACATGACCCTCTTCCTATTGAAAAATAAAATGTTGGATTCAAAATGGCCGACTTCAAAATGGCAACCATGGTCACCACCCATCTTGAAAAGTTTCCCCCCTCACATATACTAATGTGCCACAAACAAGAAGTTAATATCACCAACCATTCCCATTTTATTAAGGTATATCCATATAAATGGCCCACACTGTATATATATATATATATATATATATATATATATATATATATAATTAGGCCTCTTACACATGTCCATTTTTTTTATGCATACAAAGTTCAATGGGCTTGTACCATACTTCGGACTGCCTCAGATATACATAGCCAACTTGGATTAAAATCACAGTGTTGTGGGTAGAGATGAGTAAATGAGTGAATTTCTAAAAAATTTGATTCGGTCAGTTCGCCGAATTTTCCAAAAAGATTTGATTCAATCCGAATGAATTAGTGGCGAATCTCGTTAAAAACCAACAACATTTACTGGCTGCAGAGAACCTGTATAGTGGTGTAGAACACTGTGCCTTGCAGCAACACGCATAGTGAGTCTGCTGTAGTAGTTAAACAATACTGTGAGTCAGTATGACATGCAGAAGACAGGCCTTGCTCTTAGAATCACTGCACACTTTACTTCTTTGGGCAGTTACGGGGCCAAAACTGACCAAATACCTCAAGTGTGAATGCAGCATTACAGGTCGATGTTAGCGTCAGGTATGAAGAACTGTGCAGAGGCCCTAAATCCTACTATAGCGTAAAAGAGCACACTTCTTTTACACCATTGTCAGCTGATTCCACATAGATGTCTACAGAACCTGTTCTATTAATTGCATATACAAGTAGAGCCCCCTGTGGAGAGGGTGTCAGCAGTAAGTTTGTGATGACGTCACTGATTATTTTGCCCTTTCTCTGATCTGTCAGAACAATAACCCCCCAAAAAATGGATCCTGTCTGTTGAGCATCCGCCTTCGCTCGGTCAGCATTTGGTCAGTAATCCATCAGTATTGCTAATGTAAAAAGTAGAGATATCACAGAAAACAAATTGCGTTTCTATGTAAAACTTAACTTTTACTTCACAAATGATTAAAATTACCCTAATTTCTATAAGATAAAAGCTGGTAACACACCTTTGCAAATAATACTGAAGCAGGGTCTTGTTTTTGAACCCGTCAAAGTGCAAAACAAAAGAGATATTGGCACTTACAGTTCTGGAGATGGAGGGTTAAAGTACACAATATGCACGGTACCCAAAGGAGGATTCAGAACAGAGATCTTGTCTTCTTTTTCTTTCTCCCTTCTGAAGATAAGCGGTTAGAGTACAGTCTAGCCAAAAGTTTTGGCAATTACATAAATATTGGAAATTGGAAAAGTTGCTGCTTAAGTTTTTATAATAGCAATTTGCATATACTCCAGAATGTTATGAAGAGTGATCAGATAAATTGCATAGTCCTTCTTTGCCATGAAAAGTAACTTAATCCAACAAAAAAAATTCCACTCCATTTCATTGCTGTCATTAAAGGCCCTGCTGAGATCATTTCAGTAATCGTCTTGTTAACTCAGGTGAGAATGTTGACGAGCACAAGGCTGGAGATCATTATGTCAGGCTGATTGGGTTAAAATGGCAGACTTGACATGTTAAAAGGAGGGTGATGCTTGAAATCATTGTTCTTCCATTATTAACCATGGTGACCTGCAAAGAAACGCGTGCAGCCATCATTGTGTTGCAAAAAAATGGCTTCACAGGCAAGGATATTGTGGCTACTAAGATTGCACCTCAATCAACAATTTATAGGATCATCAAGAACTTCAAGAAAAGAGGTTCAATTCTTGTTAAGAAGGCTTCAGGGCGTCCAAGAAAGTCCAGCAAGCGCCAGGATCGTCTCCTAAAGAGAATTCAGCTGCGGGATCACAGTACCACCAGTGCAGAGCTTGCTCAGGAATGGCAGTAGGCAGGTGTGAGCGCATCTGCACGCACAGTAAAGCGAAGACTTTTAGAAGATGGCCTGGTGTCAAGAAGGGCAGCAAAGAAGCCACTTCTCCCAAAAAAAACATCAGGGACAGATTGATCTTCTGCAGAAAGTATGGTGAATGGATATCTGAGGACTGGGGCAAAGTCATATTCTCCGATGAAGCCTCTTTCCGATTGTTTGGGCCATCAGGAAAATAGCTTGTCCGGAGAAGAAAAGGTGAGCGCTACCATCAGTCCTGTGTCATGCAAACAGTAAAGCATCCTGAGACCATCATGTGTGGGGTTGCTTCTCATCCAAGGGAGTGGGCTCCCTCACAATTTTGCCCAAAAACACAGCCATGAATAAAGAATGGTACCAAAACACCCTCCAACAGCAACTTCTTCCAACAATCCAACAACAGTTTGGTGAAGAACAATGCATTTTCCAGCACGATGGAGCACCGTGCCATAAGGCAAAAGTGATAACTAAGTGGCTCGGGGAACAAAATGTTCACATTTTGGGTCCATGGGCAGGAAACTCCCCAGATCTTAATCCCATTGAGAACTTGTGGTCAATCCTTAAGAGGCGGGTGGACAAACAAAAACCTACTAATTCTGACAAACTCCAAGAAGTGATTATGAAAGAATGGGTTGCTATCAGTCAGGAATTGGCCCAGAAGTTGATTGAGAGCATGCCCAGTCGAATTGCAGAGGTCCTGAAAAAGAAGGGACAACACTGCAAATACTGTCTATTTGCATAAATGTCATGTAATTGTTGATAAAAGCCTTTAAAATGTATGAAGTGCGTGTAATTATATTTCACTACATCACAGAAACAACTGAAACAAAGATCTAAAAGCAGTTTAGCAGTAAACTTTGTGAAAACTAATATTTGTGTCATTCTCAAAACTTTTGGCCACGACTGTACACAGGATACAAGGCACCCAATGGAGGTTCCAGGACGTAGAACTTGCCTTTTTTTTTTTTACCCCCTGTGGATCGCAGTATAAGTAAGACCAAGAGGAGGGGTCTGGACAAAATCTTGCTCTATTGTGTCCCTAAGAGGCTACCCCTACCTACAGGCAGAGCACTCGCCCCGAAAGGGGCGATCCCACCTCTCGGTGGCTAAACCCTCACTCAACCCCTATTTAGGCCCTGCTTCTGGTTCCTCACAATATTTGTATCTATTTACCATCATCTTAGGACTATCACTTTGCACCAGTATCTCCTGATGAACCAGCCTGGCCATACTGGGGAAACGCGTCGGGATTAGAAATTTTGGAAAAATATTGTGAGGAACCAAAAGCAGGGCACGAATAGGGGTTAAGTGAGGGTTTAGCCACCGAGAGGTGGGGTCGCCCCTTTCGGGGCGAGGGCTTTGCCTGTAGGTAGGGGTAGCCTCTTAGGGACACAATAGGGCAAGATTTTGTCCCGACCCCTCCTCTTGGTGTTATTTATCCTGCGATCCACAGGGGGACAAAAAGAGGGAAGGATCTGTGTCCTGGAACCTTCATTGGGTGCCGTGTATCCTGTGTACTCTAACCGCTTATCTTTAGAACGGAGAGAGAAAAAGAAGACAAGATCTCTGTCCTGAATTCTCCTTTGGGTACCCTCCATCTCCAGAACTGTAAGTGCCAATAACTCTTTTGCTTTGCACTTTGACGGGTTCAAAAACAAGACCCTGCTTCAGTACAATTTGCAAAGATGTGTTACCAGCTTTTATCTTATTGAAATTGGGGTAATTTTAATCAATTGTGAAGTAAAAGTTAAGTTTTACATAGAAAGGCAATTTGTTTTCTGTGATATCTCTTCTGGAGCTTTTCAGCTGCTATATATAGTTTCAGTGATTTGGTAATTAGAGATGAGCGAAAACCTGGATGTTCGGGTTCGAGAAGTTCGGCCGAACTTCCCGAAAATGTTCGGGTTCGGGATTCGAACTCGACCCGAACTTTATCCCGAACCCTATTGAAGTCAATGGGGACCCGAACTTTTGGGCACTAAAAAGGCTGTAAAATAGTCCAGGAAAGGGCTAGAGGGCTGCAAAAGGCAGCAAAATGTAGGTAAATGCCCTGCAAACAAATGTGGATAGGGAAATGAATTAAAAAAAATAATAAAAAATAAAAATTAACCAATATCAATTGGAGAGAGGTCCCATAGCAGAGAACCATGCGTCATATCACAAACCACTGAAGAAGGCCACTTTCAGTTATTTCGGCCCCAGCACCCAGACAGAGGAGAGAGGTTTCACAGCAAGGATTAAGGCGTCATATCACCCACCACTGGAGAAGGCCACTTTCAGTTATTTAGGCCCCAGCACCCAGATAGAGGAGAGAGGTCCCACAGCAAGGAATAAGGTGTCATATCACCCACCACTGGAGAAGACCACTTTCAGTTATTTAGGCCTCAGCACCCAGACAGAGGAGAGAGGTCCCACAGCAAGGAATAAGGCGTCATATCACCCACCACTGGAGAAGGCCACTTTCAGTTATTTAGGACCCAGCACCCAGACAGAGGAGAGAGGTCCCACAGCAAGAAATATGGTGTCATATCACCCACCACTGGAGAAGGCCACTTTCAGTTATTTAGGCCTCAGCACCCAGACAGAGGAGAGAGGTCCCACAGCAAGGAATAAGGCGTCATATCACCCACCACTGGAGAAGGCCACTTTCAGTTATTTAGGCCCCAGCACCCAGAAAGAGGAGAGAGGTCCCACAGCAGAGAATCATGCATCATATCATCCACCACTAGAGAAGGCCACTTCCAAATATTTAGGCCCCAGCACCCAGACAGAGGAGAGAGGTCCCATAGCAAGGAATAAGGCGTCATATCACCCACCACTGGAGAAGGCCACTTTCAGTTATTTAGGCCCCGGCACCCAGATTGAGGAGAGGTTCATTTAACTTTGGGTTGCACCGCAAGATCATGGTAAAGTTAAAAAAATGAGGATTCAATAAAGAAGTGGCCCGGAGTACAAGAATACATGGTTGAGGGGGAGGCAGTTATAAATGTCTATTCTGCACAAGAGAGGAACAGGTCCTGTGGGATCCATGCCTGGTTCATTTTTATGAACGTCAGCTTGTCCACATTGGCTGTGTACAGGCGGCTGCGTTTGTCAGTAATGACGTCCCCTGCCGTGCTGAATACACGTTCAGAAAAAACGCTGGCCACCGGGCAGGCCAGCACCTCCAAGGCATAAAATGCTAACTCTAGCCACATGGACAATTAGGAGACCCAGAAGTTGAATGGGGCCGAACCATCAGTCAGTACGTGGAGGGGTGTGCAGAAGTACTGTTCAACCATGTTAGTGAAATGCTGCCTCCTGCTAACACGTTCCGTATCAGATGGTGGTGCAGTTAGCTGTGGCGTGGAGATAAAACTTTTCCACATTTCTGCCATGCTAACCCTGCCCTCAGAGGAGCTGGCCGTGACACAGCTGCATTGGCACCTCTTGCTCCACCTCTGCCTTCGCCTTGGGCTTCCACCTGTTCCCCTGTGACATTTGGGAATGATCTCAGGAGCGCGTCTACCAGCGTGCGCTTGTACTCGCACATCTTCCTATCACGCTCCAGTGCAGGAAGTTAGGTGGGCACATTGTCTTTGTACCGGGGATCCAGCAGGGTGGCAACCCAGTAGTCCGCACACATTAAAATGTGGGCAACTCTGCTGTCGTTGTGCAGGCACTGCAGCATGTAGTCGCTCATGTGTGCCAGGCTCCCCAGAGGTAAGGACAAGCTGTCCTCTGTGGGAGGCGTATCGTCATCGTCCTCCGTATCCCCCCAGCCACGCACCAGTGATGGGCCTGAGCTGTGTTGGGTGCCACCCCGCTGTGAACCTGCTTCATCCTCATCCTCCTCCACCTCCTCCTCATCCTCCTCATACTCCAGTAGTGGGCCCTGGCAGGCCACATTTGTACCTGGCCTCTGCTGTTGCAAAAAAACTCCCTCTGAGCCACTTCTAACAGACTGGCCTGAAAGTGCTAAAAATGACCCCTCATCCTCCTCCTCCTCCTCCTGGGCCACCTCCAATTCCATCATCGCCCTAAGCGTTTTCTCAAAGAGACATAGAAGTGGTATTGTAACGCTGATAACGGTGTCATCGCCACTGGCCATGTTGGTGGAGTACTCAAAACAGCGCAACAGGGCACACAGGTCTCACATGGAGGCCCAATCATTGGTGGTGAAGTGGTGCTGTTCCGCAGTGCGACTGACGCGTGCGTGCTGCAGCTGAAACTCCACTATGGCCTGCTGCTGCTCGCACAGTCTCTCCAGCATGTGCAAGGTGGAGTTCCACCTGGTGGGCACGTCGCATATGAGGCGGTGAGCGGGAAGGCCGAAGTTACGCTGCAGCGCAGACAGGCGAGCACCGGCAGGACGGCCCGCAATTTATGCAGCAGCTCTGACATGTCGGGGTAGTTGTGAATGAACTTCTGCACCACCAAATTCAGCACATGCGCCAGGCAAGGGATGTGAGTCAAACCGGCTAGTCCCAGAGCTGCGACGAGATTTTGCCAATTATCGCACAACACCAGGCCAGGCTTGAGGCCCACCGGCAGAAACCACTCGTCGGTCTGTTGTTCAATACCCCGCCGCAACTCCTGCACGGTGTGGGGCCTGTCCCCCAAACATATGAGTTTCAGAATGGCCTGCTGACGTTTACCCCGGGCTGTGCTGAAGTTGGTGGTGAAGGTGTGTGGCTGACTGGATGAGCAGATGGATAAAGAGGAGGAGGAAGCCGAGTAGGAGGAGGAGGCTACAGGTGGCAAAGAATGATGCCCTGCGATCCTTGGCGGCGGAAGGACGTGCGCCATGGAACTCTCCGCCTGGTGCCCAGCCGCCACTACATTTACAGAGTGTGCAGTTTGGGAGATATAGCGTCCCTGGCCGTGCTTACTGGTCCACGTATCTGTGGTTAGGTGGACCTTGCCACAGATACTTGGTTGTGCAGGGAAGGCACGGCTGTCTTGGAGAAGTAGTGGCGGCTGGGAACAACATACTGTGGGACAGCCATGGACATCAGCTGTTTGAAGTTGTCTGTGTCCACCAGCCTGAATGACAGCATTTCAAAGGCCAGTAGTTTAGAAATGCTGGCATTCAGGCCCAGGGCTCGAGGGTGGCTAGGTGGGAATTTACGCTTTCTCTCCAAGGTTTCTGAGATGGAGAGCTGAACGCTGCCATGTGACATGGAGGAGATGCTTGGTGACGCAGGCGGTGGTGTCGGTGGCACATCCTCTGTTTGGTGGGCGGCAGGTGCCAACGTTCCTTCCGAGGCGGAGGAAGAGGCCGAAGCAGCAGCAGAAGAGGGAGCAGGGGGAGCCAGAGTGAGTTCCTTGCTTTTAAGATGTTTACTCCACTGCAGTTCATGCTTTGCATGTAGATGCCTGGTCATGCAGGTTGTGCTTAGGTTCTGAACGCTAATTCCTCGCTTCAGGCTCTGATAGCAAAGCGTGCAAACCACTTGGGTCTTGTCGTCAGCACATTGTTTAAAGAAGTGCCATGTCAGGGAACTCCTTGAAGCTGCCTTTGGGGTGCTCGGTCCCTGGTGGCGGTGGCCAGTAGCAGGCGAACTCTCTTGGCGGCGGCTGTTCTGCTTTTGCCCCCTGCTCCCTCTTTTGCTACGCTGTTGGCTTGGTCTCACCACTGCCTCTTCCTCTGAACTATGAAAGTCAGTGGCACGACCTTCATTCCATGTGGGGTCTCGGACCTCATCGTCCCTTGCATCATCTTCCAGTCTTCCTCCCTGACCTCCTGTTCGGTCTGCACACTGCAGAAAGACGCAGCAGTTGGCCCCTGTGTTTCGTCATCATCAGAGACGTGCGGACTCCGATGAGGTGGTATTCCCATGTCCTCATCATCAGGAAACATCAGTGGTTGTGCATCAGTGCATTCTATGTCTTCCACCACTGGGGAAGGGCTAGGTGGATTCCCTTGGGAAACCCTGCCAGCAGAGTCTTCAAACAGCATAAGAGACTGCTGCATAACTTAAGGCTCAGACAGTTTCCCTGATATGCATGGGGGTGATGTGACAGACTGATGAGCTTGGTTTTCAGGCACCACCTGTGCGCTTTCTGGAGAAGACTGGGTGGGAGATAATGTTGTGAACGTGCTTGATCCACTATCGGCCACCCAATTGACTAGCGCCTGTACCTGCTCAGGCTTTACCATCCTTAGAACGGCATTGGGCCCCACCAAATATCGCTATTAATTCTGGCAGGTACTGAAACCTGAGGTAGTTGGTTCACTAGGACGTGTGGCTGTGGCAGAATGGCCAAGGTCTCTCCCAGCACCAGAGGGTACACTAACACCACTACGACCGTGTCCGCGCCCCTTACTAGATGTTCTCTTAATTGTTACCGTTCACCAAGCACCACAATAAGAAAAAAATTATTTGGCCCAATGTATTGATTTCAAATTCAGGCCTTTTTTTTACAGGCACCTAACACTATCTGCCTTTTTATTTATGTAGCGTATTACATTAATCCAGGCACAGCAGTAACCACTGATTTAGGGGAATATCTCTTTTAGGGCTTGTATTTAGGCCCTGGATGAAAGGTATCCTTTTATAGACAGATTTACACTTGGAGATGCACAGTAGCGTGTAATAAAATATGTAGGATTATAACTAGAGATGAGCGAACACCTGGATGTTCGGGTTCGAGAGGTTCGGCCGAACTTCCGGAAAATGTCCGGGTTCGTGATCCGAACTCAACCCGAACTTCATCCCGAACCCGAACCCCATAGAAGTCAATGGGGACCCGAACTTTTGGGCACTAAAAAGGCTGTAAAAGACACCCAGAGGGATAATATACCGCAATAAACGCATTGCGATTACAACTTTGAGCTAACGATCACCATGGGAACGCCTCCTCCAGTAGAATGTACTGTCGGATCTGAGAATTAAGTTGAAATCGCAATGCGATTCTTATATATTTGCTTAATCGCATTGCGATTTCAACTTAGCATTGCTAAATAATTCCATCCATATCGTTAACTTACTGAGTCAGTAAGTTAACGAATATGGATGGAATTATTTAGCAATGCTAAGTTGAAACGGCAATGCGATTAAGCAGATATATAATAATCGCATTGCGATTTCAACTTAATTCTCACATCCGACAGTACATTCTACTGGAGGAGGCGTTCCATGGTGATCGGTAGTCAAAGTTGTAATCGCAATGCGATTAAGAATACATAAGAATCGCATTGCGATTCCAACTTTTAGTACTCAACTTTTAAAATCGTACACCACTTTAAGTTCCAAAGTTGCAATCGCGTTCGAATAGAACTTAAAGCTGTCTCTTAGTCAGTTTTAGTATTGGTGTGCTGTAATAGAAGTTACATTCGTACGCGAATATAACTTAGAGCAATACAGTCAACTTTACACTGTTAGTTTTATTATCGCGATAATACAACTATTCAAGAATCGTACGTACGTCTGTACGTGTGTGCGTTACCTCGGACACTATTCTATTTTGCCAGCCACAGCTGAAACCACTGATTTATGGTATTGCTATTTTGGCAATTGAATTTAACCCCAGAAAATAATCTATCCTTTGCCAGACAGCAGACAGTATTATACTTGTCTAACCAAAGCTGGAACACCAGATTAAGGGGATTGGTATTTGGGCAATTGTATTTAACCCTTAATAAAATATAGAAATTTCTTTCCTGAGTTTCTAGGGGTGACAATTAGCACAGCCAAGCCCCTGATGTAGGATATAGCAAAAAAAAAAAACTAGTATTGATGGATTGATGGACTTGGTGGCAGCTTCTTCTGGCGCACCACAAGTCACAAAATGGCCGCCGATCAACCCAGAAAATAAGTGACAGAAAAACGCTCTGTGCAGCCTAAAAACCAGCGAGCAAGTAACTAGCAGAAGTTCAATGATTCTCAGCTGTAAATTGATCCGTTCATTAGGTGCTGTTGCTGACTTTAACCTGCCTAATCTCGCCCTGACAGAAGCTGCGTCCTCTCCCTACACTAATCAGAGCAGTGTGACGTGCGGCGCTACGTGACTCCAGCTTAAATAGAGGCTGGGTCCATGCTGCACTTGGCCAATCACAGCCATGCCATTAGTAGGCATGGCTGTGATGGGCTCTTAGGGCAAGAAGTAAAACGCTAGCTGATTGGCTGCTGTGCAGCCCTTCAGAAAGCGGGAAGTAATCGACGAACACCGAACCCGAACCCGAACTTTTTTGAAAATGTCCGGGTTCGGGTCCGGGTCCCGGACACCCCAAAATTCGAACTGTTCTCGAACTGTTCGCTCAATACTAATTATAACTTTAGCAATTGTATTTTAACACTTTGTGTAATATAACCTTTAACGGACAGAAATATATGGGAGATGCATGGTAGCGTGTGAATGTATTGAGGATGACTCTCTCAGCATTTGTATATACACCTTGGGTGTAATATACCCTTTTTTTGACAGATTAACACTTGGCCTGCAACAGCTGGGGCACCAGATTCAGGGTATGGTTATTTTGGAAATTAAATTTTACCCCAGAACAAAATATATGTTTTTAGAGACACTATTTTACTTTGCCAGCCAGTGCTGGGACACCAGATTCAGGGTATTGCTATTTTGGCTATTGAATTTCACCCCAGAACAAAATATATGTTTTGGTGGACACTATTATATTTTGCCAGCCAGTGCTGGGACACCAGATTCAGAGTATTGCTATTTTGGCAATTGAATTTCACCCCAGAACAAAATATACCCTTTTACGGACAGATTAACACTTGGCCTGCAACAGCTGGGACACCAGATTCAGGGTATTTCCATTTTTGCAATTGAATTTCACCCCAGAACAAAATATATGTTTTGGCGGACACTATCATACTTTGCCAGCCAGTGCTGGGACACCAGATTCAGGGTATTGCTATTTTGGCTATTGAATTTCACCCCAGAACAAAATATACCCTTTTACAGACAGATTAACACTTGGCCTGCAACAGGTGGAACACCAGATTCAGGGTATTGCTATATTGGCAATTGAATTTCACCCCAGAACAAAATATACCCTTTTGCGGACAGATTAACACTTGGCCTGCAATAGCTGGGACACCAGATTCAGAGTATTGCTATTTTGACAATTGAATTTCACCCCAGAACAAAATATATGTTTTGGCGGACACTATTACACTTTGCCAGCCAGTGCTGGGACACCAGATTCAGGGTATTGCTATTTTGACAATTGAATTTCACTCCAGAACAAAATATACCCTTTTACGGACAGATTAACACTTGGCCTGCAAACTAATTGTCACGGTAAACCCCCCACGGGAAACCCCACACCGCAAAATGTCCATGGCTACTAGGCCAGGATGCAGGGAACAGGGAGCTGGTCACCTCCTATTGCGTCCCTATAGCTGCCCCTAGACTCCTGACTGTATGAGCCACCTTCAATGGTAAGGAGGCCCCTACCCTCGAACCTGGAGCCCTGGCATTCCTGCATTGCCCTGAAGGATGTAGACAGGGCAGAGACCACCTATTCATCCTACACCTGGGATGAAAAAGTGTCTCCAGAGGCCCAGCAGTTGACCACAAACTAGACAGGGTCTACACCCGAACGGCATTTAAGTATAACACAGCAACAAACACCTAGAGTTACCAACACTTACCTACCGCCGCCGAGATGGAGCGGAGATGCCAAGATCTACCCAGACCTCCATGCGGACACCAGATGCACGGAGGCTCCGGGCAGGAAACACACTGTCTAGTTTTGCTTAAACCCCTCCCGGAAAGCAACCCCCTTCTGGAGGAGACAACCACACATATGAAAATAAATGTTCCATGCAGGCAAGAGAACACCTACACGGAACAACCACCATACATACCTTCACACAATCCCACACCAGAACCAACACACAAGGAAGGGAATAAGGAGGAACACACCAAGACACCATGCAGGACTTACCTATAAGGACCTTGATGCCAACCAAGGGTGGCTCACACAGATAGGGGAACACACAACCAAGGAGCAGAGCTCCTACACCTAGCCGAATAACATACAAACTGACCTCAGGCTCAACCACACCAGAATATAAAGATCCCTGAGCCCACACCCAGCTCACATAGCACACACCATTAAGCCCGTGCAAACCAAAATGGGGAAACCATCAAATTAAAGGGAAAGTGTCTTGCATGCAAAACCACCATGTTGCCAGCGGCAACCGCACGTGAGGCTACCATGTCACAGCCCACACATGCAGCGACCACGAAAGTCTTTCCTAGCACTGTCCCTAGCGCCTGCTGACGTCTCTCCCTACACTAAGTACACTGGAAAATGGCTGAATCCAAGATGACTGAGGTTATTTAGAGGGCTGTTACTTCACAGGGGCTGGCTGGCTTCTGATTGGCTGTATGTATGGCATTGTCGGTGATTCCTCGTTCCCAGAGTTCCTTGCTCCATGTCCTAACATGTGCAGCAGCCATTTTAGGAAAAAATGCGATTTGTTACCACGAAGCGTGAGGAAATTCGAATTCATTGAAAATCGAATAATTCCTGAAATTCGGATCGAATTCCACTTCATCAGCTTCGATTCGCTCATCTCTAGTTGTGGGCATGCTCTGTCACAGATATAGAGTAGAGTAAGAGGCAAGCTGTCCCCACTACCTATTGTCAATGGTGTAATCTTGGTTACCTTGCTCCAGCTATATAATTGTGCTATTTTTTCATTGTACTCCTACCAATGATATTAATGAGATGACTGCTGATCCTACCTTCAGTGTACACAGCCCAAAATAAAAAGCAACCATCTTCGGAATGCCCATATAATTGAATAGAGTGCCTGCATGCATTCCCCAACCGTCCGCTCCATTCATTTCTGGTGGCTTCACAGGATACAAGGTCCCCATTCTCATGGTCATGGGGGTCTCAGCGGTAGTACCCCATCAATCCAATAGTTATCCTGTGCATAGGGGATAATGCAGTTTCCTGAAACACACTACTAGACACTGTAATTGTGTTTCATGAAAATGTGCTTGTGTCTGAGTTCCCAAAAAGTTGCATAGGGAGGGGGAAGTTCTACCAAACCTCCCAGGGCTAACTCTAGCCTTCTTTCTAAGAGGAAGAAAGTCTGTTCAGTGCTTTGTGTTGTTTGAGGGAAAAGCAACACATCAGCAGCAATTGTGGAGAGTTATCTAGGCTCCAGAGATAGTTCCATGTACCATCCCCTAGAAAGGAAAGATTACAGAAGATCTAGGCAAGCCAGAGAAACAGTGAGACTATTGGCTAAGAAGGGTTATTGTTGTTTATCAGGCTTTAGCCTCCTCTGCATTTGGTGGAGAGATTCCAAGCTACCAGCTGCCCACCATAACCAAAAACAGAGAGGCAACCTGTCAGGACATAGTATTCCTAGAGAGGATACTGAAGCTATTGTGAACCAAAGTATATGACTCTACAGTAAAGTAGAGATAGTTTATCCCTCCAGCCTGGAGAAACAATAGAGGAAGATTGAGTGCTGTAAATGACTTGCTGTAAATGACTTTTGTTCACGTTGATGACCTTTGGATCAGATTCACTAAAATACGGGGTATTTGTTGAGAAAACTGGTCTTATTGTGCAAACTCATCACCTACTTGCACCCAAGGGTGCTTGGGTCATGAACCTCAGGGACCCTACCTTCCCTGTTCCTAACGCACCTCAACTAACATCTGACAGGAGATCCCTCAACACCAGAGTGTGCCCCGAAGGAATCCGGTGCTATCCTTCCACTCAATGCCTGTCGGCCCAGAAAGATGCAGAAATGTGTGTACTAACTACTACACTCATCAGGCAATCACACTCACACATTGCCTCTGTGGTTCCGTTCGCTCAAATAACTTCACCGCAACACAGCTTCAAGCCCTTAAACACCATGGCTATTCTGGCATTAAGGCCACAGGAATTTCTTAGTTTTTGCATCTCCTGATTCTTTGACTCATAATTTCTTATTTTTCTGTTGACGTAGCTATATGAGGGCTTGCATTTTACTAGAAGAAGGACATTTAAGTGAACCTCTTTGGGGGTAAATATAACATGCCTTTTTATTAACTTTAGTTATAGATATCATGTTTTACATTTTGTGATGTTTATTGTGCAGCATAATTAGTGTGTTACTTTTATTCTATGGGTCGGTACAATTAAAACTATATCAAATATGTAAATATTTTTCTGTTGATGTAAATGTTTGAGCCTGTTTTTATGGGACAAAGTATTTTAGTGACACAATTTTGTGGTACATATAGCTTATAGGGATGAGCGAACCCGAACTGTATAGTTCGGATTCGTACCGAATTTTGGGGTGTTCGTGACACGGACCCGAACCAGAACATTTACGTAAAAGTTCGGGTTCGGGTTCGTTGTTCGGCGATTTCTATGGCACATTTTGAAAGCCTGCAAAGCAGCCAATCAACAAGCGTCATACTACTTGCCCCAAGAGGACATCACAGCCATGCCTACTATTGGCATGGCTGTGATTGGCCAAGTGCAGCATGTGACCCAGCCTCTATTTAAGCTGGAGTCACGTCGCGCCGCACGTCACTCTGCTCTGATTAGTGTAGGGATAGGATGCAGCTGCTGTTAGGGCGAGATTAGGCAGGGATTAACTCAGCAAAAACACTTAATGAAGTGATCGATCTACAGCTGTGAATCATTCAACTTCTGCTCATTAATTGCTCACTGTTTTCAGGCTGCCCAGAGCGTTTTTCTGTCACTTTTTTCTGGGGTGATCGGTGGCCATTTTGTGTCTTGTGGTGCACCAGCACATGCTGCCACCAAGTCCATTAATCCAGCAATAGTAGTTTTTTTTTTTTTTTTTTTGCTATATCCTACATCAGGGGCTTGGCTGTGCTTATTGTCCCCCCTAGAAACTCAGGATAGAATTTTCTATATTTTATTGAGAGGTGAAATTCACTTAAAAAAATAGCAATCCCCTAAATCTGGTGTTCCAGCTGTGGCTAGTCAAGTGTAATACTGTCTGGCAAAGAATATTTGTTTTTTTCTGGGGTGAAATTCCATTTCTAAAATAGCAATACCCTAAATCAGTGGTTTCTGCTGTGGCAGGACAAGTTTTATAGTGTCAGTCAAAGGATAGCTTTTGTTCTGGCTTGAAATTTAATTGCCAAAATAGCAATACCCTAAATCAGTGGTTTCAGCTGTGACTGGACAAGTTTTATAGTGTCCGTAAAAGTATAGCTTTTGTTCTGGGTTGAAATTCAATTACCAAAAGAGCAATACTGTAAATCTGGTGTTCCAGCTGTGACTGCACAAGTTTCATAGTGTCCGTCAAAGACTATATTATTTTCTGGGGTGAAATTCAGTTGCAAAAATAGAAATTCAGTAAATCTGGTGTTCTAGCTGTGGCTGGACAAGTAGTTTAATAGTATCCGTCAAAGGATATATTTTGTTCTGGGGTGAAATTCGATTGCCAAAATAGCAATACCGTAAATCTGGTGTTCCAGCTGTGACTGGACAAGTTTCATATTGTCCACCAAAGGATATATTATTTTCTGGGGTGAAATTCATTTGCAAAAATAGAAATACAGTAAATCTGGTGTTCTAGATGTGGCTGGACAAGTAGTTTAATAGTATCCGTCAAAGGATATATTTTGTACTGGGTTGAAATTCAATTACCAAAATAGCAATACCGTTAATCTGGTGTTCCAGCTGTGACTGGACAAGTTTCATAGTGCCTGTCAAAGGATAAATTATTTTTTGGGGTTAAATTCAGTTGCATAAATAGAAATTCAGTAAATCTGGTGTTCTAGCTGTGGCTGGACAAGTAGTTTAATAGTATCCGTCAAAGAATATATTTTGCTCTGGGGTGAAATTCAATTGCCAAAATAGCAATACCGTAAATCTGGTGTTCCAGCTGTTGCAGGCTAAGTGTAAATCTGTCCGTATAAGGGTATATTACACTCAGCGTGCATCTCCAAGTGTATTTCTTTCTGTAAAAGGGTATATTACACAGTGTTAAATTACAATTGCTGAAAGCATAATCCTTTAAATTTGCACGCACTATTGTGCATCTCATAGTGTATTTCTGTCCGTAAAATGGTATATTACACTCAAGGTGTAAATACAAGTGCTGATAAGGTCATCCCCAATAACTTCACACGCTACCATGCATCTCCAAGTGTATTTCTTTCCGTTAAAGGGTATATTACAGTAAGTGTTAAAATACAGCATAATCCTCTACATTTGCACACACTGTTTTGCATCTCTAAGTGCAGGGGATTTACCTACATTTTGCTGCCCTTTGCAGCACTCTAGCCCTTTCCTGGGCTATTTTACAGCCTTTCTAGTTCCCAAAAGTTCGGGTCCCTGTTGACTTCAATGGGTTTCGGGTTCGGGGTGAAGTTTGGGTCGAGTTCGGATCCCGAACCCAAACATTTTTGGGAAGTTCGGCTGAACTTCTCGAACCCGAACATCCAGGTGTTCGCTCAACTCTAATAGCTTATTAAATGATATTCATTTTTGGGGTTGTGGTAATGAAAAATATAACAATTCTGTCATTATTTTTTTTACACTTTATGTTTAAGGCATTCACCATGTGGCATGTTACTTTTATTTTAGTATGATTATGGTGATATAAAGTATACATAGTTTTCAGCCTTTTTTTTTTTACTACATTTGTATGCTAGCACATCTCATGCAAAATAAAATTCATTCAGTCATAACATTAATTCCGTCAATGTTCCTATATTTGGGTTTGTTTCTTATGGAACAAGATGTAGTTTTTACTGGTACCATTTTTGGGTACATGGAAAATATAAAAATGTATTATTATGGGGAGTGGAATAGGAAAAACAGTACAGTTGTAAATCTTTGCCTTTTTACTTTGTTAACTGGACAGTTTAAATACCATTAATTTCCTTATACAGATTATGACAAAAATGGCAATCTAATATATAAAGCAGGGTCAATGTATATGTGTGTGTGTGTACATGTATGGATGTCCGCTAAAGGAATCTGCACCGTCGCATTCACAATCACGAAATTTGGCACACAGGTACATGAGGTATCCTGGAAGGTTTTAGACCGGGTCTCAGCTCTCTAGCACGTACCGTTCCTGAGATATTCCCCCCAAAAATGCAAATTTGGCACATCACATCACCTACATTAGCCAATAGAAGCCTGCAGGTCTTTCATTTCATATCTCAACTGCCATACACACGGTCACATGTCCCTTATCAGCCAATAGAAGCTTGCAGGCCCTTAGTCTCCACATACACACATTTCTACACCAGGTTTTCAGAACAACCCAGCCATTTTTCTTCACCGCTGCAGCTCAGCCTTAAAGGGGCAAGTCGCTGTGGATGATACTGTTAAGGCAGCTGAGTGCTGTGGAGGTCCCAGGGTTCAGGGGCAGGTAGGGTGGCCAATCAGTCCACCTTCAAAAGACGGACTTAAAAACCCCGGCCACAGGTCCAGCTAAGCCACGGCCCCCTCCCACTCCGCAGCTGACCGGGATTAAAAAAAATGAAGGGAAAAAATCAACTTTTGTCAGCTGCAGGGGTGGGAGGAAGGGTGACTTTCTCACTGTAGCTCACGCTCCGATAGCACAGTGCTGCTGTCTGAGAGTGAGCTGTTCAAAATGACATCCCTGTGTCCATCCAGGCCCTGCACCGGAAGGAGAACAAGGAGTCTGAAAGCCAGACTGTCTGGCCTACAACTGCACCTCTGGCCGCCCTAGGAGAAGGCTGCTGTGGAGGTCACAGTGAAGGGGTACGGTCCGCTATGGAAGTCAATGTTAAAGGGCAGATTGCTGTAGAGGCCTCTGTTAAAGAGATGGGGTACTGTGGAGGTCATTAATAAAGGGGTAGCCGCTATGTAGGTCACTGTTAAAGGGGCGGGCTGCTGTGGAGGTCACTGTTAAGGGGGAGAGATGCTGTGGAGGTCACTGTAAATGGGGCAAGCTGCTGTGGAGGTCACTGTTAAGGGGGCAAGATGCTGTGGATGTCACTGTTAAAGGGGCGGGCACTGTGGAGGTCTCTGTTAAGGGGGCAGGGAAAAGTGAAGGTCACAGTTTATGGGACGGTCTGTTATGGAGATCAGTAAGGGGCGGGGTGCTGTAGAGGTCACTGTTAAGGGGGCGGGGTGTTATGGAGGACACATTTTAAGGGAACTGAGCTCTGTGGAGGTCACTGTTATGGGGGCGGGTTATTGTGTAAATAACTCTTAAGTAGATGGAGTTACTGTGGAGATCATTAATAAATGGGCGGTCGCTGTAGAGATCACTGTTAAAGGGGAGGGTGTCGTGGATGTTACTGTTTAGGGGGCAGGCCACTGTGGAGGTCACTGTTAAAGGGGCGGGGTACTGTAGATGTCACTGTTATAGTGGATACTTATACCTTATATACCAATACATTACAGCCTTTTAATGTAACAGTGACAGACAGTCTACTAGGCTGAGCCTGTGGCACAGGGAGATACAAATTAAAAAACATTTTTAAAAAATTCTGAGAAAAAACCTTTAAGAAATAGCTCATTTTCAAATGCTAAATTTTCTTTAAATTGAGATTTTTATGTACATTAGGGGAAATTACTTAATTTTTTTTTTACTTGAGCGTTATCCCAGATAAAATTATTAAATACTAACTAAGAATACTATACTCTATTGTTTTAAGCTTTAAAGGGAATGTGTCATTAGAAAATGACATATTGTTTAAATCATGTTTTTATGTCAACAAGATTTTTTTTTTAGTTTTTGATCAGGTATTTTTTCCCCCATGTCACTATCAGTATTTTAAAAAAATGTATATAATCTAGCAATTTTTACACTGGCCACTAGGCCTAAAATATATTTGGACTTCCTTTTTTTTGAGAGAAGCTACATGGGCTATAGACACAATGGACAGGAGCCTACCCTATTGATGTCTATGGGACAGTTATCTTAGCTTGATCTGTGACCTGTGATTAAGTCAGGAGGGTGTGGATGAGCTATGATATCATCTATTGTGAATGGTGGGTTCTATGTTATCTGTACCAAGGTAATATCTGTAATTGTAATTCTTCCCATAGTGATAATGATAATAGCTACTGAAACGTTACCTGTACATAATACAAAATCATGACCTATCATTAAATCTAGCTGCAATTGTTAAAAGTGGAGAATTATATACATTTTTTAAATATAGACAGTGACATGGAAAAAAAAAACACCAGAAATTCTAAAATATTGCGTTTAACATCGAAACATAATTTAAATAGGTTATTTTCTGATAACACATTCCCTTTAAGACTCTCACTCTCTTTGTGTGTTTATGTATATATATATATATACAGATGTAGCATGGTTAGCACTCCTTCTTTCTGAGATTTCTGAGTTTGGTTATCTAATCTAAGCAAATACCTTCAATTGCTTTTCAATGGCTTTTTTCTCAAGATAATAAAGTGAGTTAAGAAATTTGAGTTAACAGCGGGAGTGCTAACCCTGCTACATCTGTATATATATATACACATTATTTTTATTAATAATTATTATATCAGCTAAATATAGCTGCAAATTTTCTAGACACATTTTACACATTATGAGTAGTGATGATGAGCGAAGTTATAAAAAATTCGATTTGGCTGCTTCCCCGAATTTCACAAAGAAATTTGATTCATGATAAATAACTTTGTTACAAAGCACATTCCTTTGTATGTAGCGGGTGCAATCATGAGGAACAGTGATCGCACCACCCCTGTCATTGAACGCCTCAGATGCCATAGTGGCATAAATTGTTGCCAGGAAGTGTGAGGAAATTCGGCTTTGCAACAAATCAAGTTTTTCTGAAATTCGGATCGAAGTCAATTCATTTGGCTTTGATTTTATCAACACTAGAGATGAGCGAATTAAAGTTGACGAAGTTTAATTTGATCCGAATTTCAGGAAACATTTTCCTCATGCTTCGTGGTAACGAATCACATTTTTTCCTGAAATGGCTGCTGCACGTGTGAACATTGCAGTGATGGCCTACAGGTGATCAGACCATATAAAACATTGGAGGTGAGGGCCTGAAGCCAAGTGAACCCTATAAAGCATTGCAGTGATTGCCTACAGGTGAGCAGACCGTATAAATCATTAGAGGTGAGGGCCTGAAGCCAAGCGAACCCCATAAAACATTGCAGTGATGGCCTACAGGTGAGCAGACTGTATAAAACATTCGAGGTGAAGGCTTGAAACCAGGCAAACCCCATAAAACATTGCAGTGATAACCTACAGGTGTGCAGTCCGTATAAAACATTTGAGGTGAGGGCCTGAGGGTAAGCGAACCCCATAAAACATTGCAGTGATGGCCTACAGATGAGCAGACCGTATAACACATTAGAGGTGAATGCCTAAAGCCGAGCGAACCCCATAAAACATTGCAGTGATGGCCTACAGGTGAGCAGACCGTATAAAACATTAGAGGTGAATGCCTAAAGCCGAGCGAACCTTATAAAACATTGCAGTAATGGCCTACAGGTGAGCAGACCATATAAAAAATTAGAGGTGAGGGCCTGAGGGTGAGCAAACTCCATAACACATTGCATTAATGGCTTATAGGTGGACAGACTGTATAAAACATTGAAGGTGAGGGCCTGAAGGTGATCGAATCCCATAAAACATTGCAGTAATGGCCTACAGGTGAGCAGACCATATAAAACATTGGAGGTCAGGGCCTGAAGGTGAGCGATACCCATAGAACATTGCAGAAATGGCCTACAGGTGAGTAGACAATATAAAATATTAGAGGTGAGGCCCTGAAGCCGAGCGAACCCCATAAAACATTGCAGTTATGGCCTACAGGTGAGCAGACCGTATAACACATTAGAGGTGAATGCCTAAAGCCGAGCGAACCCCATAAAACATTGCAGTGATGGCCTACAGGTGAGCAGACCATATAAAAAATTAGAGGTGAGGGCCTGAGGGTGAGCAAATTCCATAACACATTGCAGTAATGGCTTATAGGTGGGCAGACCGTATAAAACATTGAAGGTGAGGGCCTGAAGGTGATCGAATCCCATAAAACATTGCAGTAATGGCCTACAGGTGAGCAGACCATATAAAACATTGGAGGTGAGGGCCTGAAGGTGAGCGATACCCATAGAACATTGCAGAAATGGCCTACAGGTGAGTAGACAATATAAAATATTAGAGGTGAGGCCCTGAAGCCGAGCGAACCCCATAAAACATTGCAGTTATGGCCTACAGGTGAGCAGACCGTATAAAACATTAGAGGTGAGGGCCTCAAGCCGAGTGAACCCCACAAAACAATGCAGTGATGGCTTACAGGTGAGCAGACCATATAAAACATTAAAGGTGAGGGCCAGAAGCTGAGCGACACCATAAAACATTGCAATGATGGCCTACAGGTTAGCAGACCGTATAAAACATTAGGGGTGAGGGCATGAGGGTGAGCGAACCCCATAACACATTGCAGTAATGGCCTATAGGTGAGCAGATCGTATAAAACATTGAAGGTGAGGGCCTGAAGGTGAGGGAACCCCATAAAACATTGCAGTGATGTCCTAAAGGTGAGCAGACCGTATAAAACATTGAAGGTGAGGGCCGGAGGCTGAGCGACCCCATGAAACATTGCAGTGATGGCCTACAGGTTAGCAGACTGTATAAAACATTAGAGGTGAGGATCTTAAGGTGATCGAACCCCATAAAACATTGCAGAAATGGCCTACAGGTGAGCAGACAGTATAAAAAATTGGAGGTGAGGGACTGAAGGTGAGCGAACCCCATAAAACATTGCAGTGAGGGCCTAAAAGTGAGTAGACCATATAAAACATTAGAGGTGAGGGCCTGAAGCCGAGCAAACCCCATAAAACATTGCAGTTATGGCCTACAGGTGAGCAGACCGTATAAAACATTAGAGGTGAGGGCCTCAAGCCGAGTGAACCCCAAAAAACAATGCAGTGATGGCTTACAGGTGAGCAGACCGTATAAAACATTAGAGGTGAGGGCCTGAAGCTGAGCGACACCATAAAACATTGCAATGATGGCCTACAGGTTAGCAGACCGTATAAAACATTAGGGGTGAGGGCATGAGGGTGAGCGAACCCCATAACACATTGCAGTAATGGTCTATAGGTGAGCAGATCGTATAAAACATTGAATGTGAGGGCCTGAAGGTGAGGGAACCCCATAAAACATTGCAGTGATGTCCTAAAGGTGAGCAGACCGTATAAAACATTGAAGGTGAGGGCCGGAGGCTGAGCGACCCCATAAAACATTGCAGTGATGGCCTACAGGTTAGCAGACTGTATAAAACATTAGAGGTGAGGGTCTGAAGGTGATCGAACCCCATAAAACATTGCAGAAATGGCCTACAGGTGAGCAGACAGTATAAAAAATTGGAGGTGAGGGACTGAAGGTGAGCGAACCCCATAAAACATTGCAGTGAGGGCCTAAAGGTGAGTAGACCATATAAAACATTAGAGGTGAGGGCCTGAAGCCGAGCAAACCCCATAAAACATTGCAGTTATGGCCTACAGGTGAGCAGACCGTATAAAACATTAGAGGTGAGGGCCTCAAGCCGAGTGAACCCCAAAAAACAATGCAGTGATGGCTTACAGGTGAGCAGACCATATAAAACATTAGAGGTGAGGGCCTGAAGCCGAGCAAACCCCATAAAACATTGCAGTTATGGCCTACAGGTGAGCAGACCGTATAAAACATTAGAGGTGAGGGCCTCAAGCCGAGTGAATCCCAAAAAACAATGCAGTGATGGCTTACAGGTGAGCAGACCGTATAAAACATTAGAGGTGAGGGCCTGAAGCTGAGCGAACCCCATGAAACATTGTACTAATGACCTACAGGTGAGCAGACCGTATAAAATATTAGAGGTGAGGGCCTGAGGGTGAGCGAACCCCACAACACATTGCAGTAATGGCCTTTAGGTGAGCAGACCGTATATAACATTGAAGGTGAGGGCCTGAACGTGAGCGAACCCCATTAAACATTGCAGTGATGTCCTAAAGGTGAGCAGATCGTATAAAACATTAGAGGTGAGGGCCTGAAGCCGAGCGAACCCTACTAAACATTGTAGAGAGGGCATATATATTCTCTATGGAAGAGGATGCGGATGAGAAAACAAGATTCAAACATGTACCCTTTTTTGCGGTGAAAAGGGTGCATCTGAATCTTGTGGATTGAGTACATTATAAAGCATACATTTAAATTGCGTTTTTGTTTCTCATTAGCTCAGCTTTCCTCTGGTGGAGTGGAGAAGTCAGGGGCAATCCAGACCTTGTTTATTTTTTTCTGAGTCAACCTGTCAGCATTGTCAGTGGACAAGCAGATACGCTTATCTGTTATAATGCCACCAGCAGGACTAAATACATGCTCAGACAATACGCTGGCGGCAGTGCATGCCAGCACCTCCAAGGCGTAGAGCGCAAGTTCATGCCGTGTGTACAGCTTGGACACCCAGTAGTTGTAAAGCCCCGAGGAATCATTTAGGACGCTGATACGGTCTGCAATGTATTCCTTCACCATCTTTCAAAACTTTTCCCTCCTTGTAGCACTAGGCCTCGCTTCAGGGTGATGTTGCTGGCTGGGTGTCATGAAAGTGTCCCATGCCTTGGAAAGTGTTGCCCTGCCTCTGTTGGAACCACTGTGTGTTCCCCTTGTCTCCCTTCCTCGGTTGCCTAAGGAAGTACGGACTCTGGCGGCCTCATTGTCAGATGGAAAATTTTGGAGCAATTTGTCAACAAGTACCTTCTGGTATTGCATCGTTTTTACTCGTACCAACACCTCAGCTAGTGTTCAGCTAGCGGGGCACTTGTTACTTGTATACCATGGGTATGTACTACATTGCTTAACTATTTGACTTCAGTGCATCCTTAGATATTTTTCTTTGGGATGCAATATTTAGGATTTGGATATGGGGTGCAAATAGCTGTGTGTGTGTCAGCACTGTCGTCTTATTTATTCGGATTGTATGACCTGTGACCATCATCTTGTGTTTTTCACACACACAATTATTGCATACTCAGAAAATTAGGTGAGATTTTCTCTTGATAACTTTAGTATCCCATTTTTGTTAGCAGTAGTACCATCCTTTTTATATATTTATTGAATATTAGATTGGTGTATACTGGTCACATATTGCCCTGCTTGTTTCCCTGTATCAGGTGTGTCACCTGGTTCCATCCTTTTTTCCTTATTCCGTTCCTGTGTTATACTATTGTGATATTTAAATAATAAAGATTTTTATATTTTTTGATAATATATCTGTAGTCTTTGTAGGGTCTAATAACACATGCTGGTGTAAGGCAGGCACATCACACCGTGAAAAATACTGGCGGCTGGGGACTACGCACCGAGGGACAGCCGCCAACATCAGGCTGCGGAAGGCCTCAGTGTCCACAAGCCTAAATGGCAACATTTCAAGGGCCAGTAATTTCAAAAGTTGCGCATTTAGTGCTATGGCCTATGGGTGGGTGGGTGGGTATTTGCGCTTGCGTTCAAATGCCTGTGTTATCGGCATTTGAACGCTGCGCTCGGACAGGGAAGTGGATGTTGTTGCTGACGGTTCATGCGAAGGTCCAGGTGCAGTGCGAGGGTCATCCGGGCCTGCAACTTTGACAGGGGATTGGCCAGCAGTGCGTAACACAGAGGAAGAGGAGGCAGTGGTGGGACCCACAGACCCAGAGTGTGGACCCAGGCCCAGGCCCACTTATTAGGGTGCTTGGATGCCATGTAGCGGATCATGCTGGTGGTGGTGAGGTTGCTAGTGTTCACACCCCGGCTCATTTTGGTACTGCACACTAACACTAATTGCAAACTAACACTCTTTTGTCTTCTGTGCTTTCCTCAAAAAAGCGCCATACTGTGGAACACCTACCCCCTGGCAAGGTAGATTTATGCATGTGGGTGCTCGGTGTAACGGTTGCAGTCCTGTTTGTTGTGGGCTGACGTCAAGCTTGCTTGGCGAGAGAGCCAAACCAAGTACTGGCGATGAACATAGGTTATGTGAATATCCAAGTATTGGAACACTTGTTTAGCCAGACGCGACATGGTGGGAGGAAGGAGGATCAGAGTGAGTATTCGGTTGACCAGACTCTTGGCTACAGAGACTGGACTTTTTGTTATTTCTGGTGCACTGGCAGCAGCCACAGTTTTATTGCGCCCAGGGCCACGGCCTCTGCTTGCACCATCAGCATCACGCCCAGGGCCACAGCCTCTGCTTGCACCATCATTATCACGCCCACTTCCCAATCCCTTTGTGCTCACCTTCTTCATATTAATGGTTTTGTCTGTAGATGTGGCTCAGATTGTTTTACTGTCCGCTAAAGACACAGTTTTCTGATGCAGGACAGTACTGGATACAGAAAAATACAGATTTTGGCCACTACACTAGGGCAGAGAAAATTAAATTTTTACGATACACACTGTATTGACTTGCAGTAAGGTACTGAATACACAAAAATACAGATTTTGGCCACTACACTAGGCCAGAGATAATATAATTTTTAATATACACATTGTATTTGGAAGTTCTATATTGGATACAAATTTGTCCCAAATGAAATGTATTTTCTGCAGGTATACTGTATATACGGTTGCGGCCTAAACGCACACACAGATGTGGCCAAAACTAGTTAACTATGGCCAAAATATAAATCACTCTCTGCTGGAGTAATTAATATAACGGTTGCGGATTTAACGGACACATAGATGTGGCACAAGTTAGGTTAACTTCCCCAGAATAAATTATTTCTCTGATGGTGCAGTGTATATCTAAGTACCAGGCACACTTTAGTGAATAAGCCCCTTTTTATAATGTCTGCCCAACACACTGCTTTATGATGGTGCAGTGTATATCTCAGTACCAGGCACACTGTAGTGAATAAGCTCCATTTATAATATCTGCCCAACACACTGCTTTATGATGGCGTAGTGTAGATGTCACTAATCTGAACTGTTTCTGTCTTTTAGAAGTTTGGGTAGTTAAAAAAGCGATTTTCAAGCCCTTCCTGGTGACGACTGAAAAAAAAAAAGGTGCTGCACTGCTTAAAAAGACTGTTAAGTCTTTCAATAAGGTTTTTGGAGTAAAATCAGTAAGTTTAGAGCAAAACGCCATCTGGCCCTGCCTACTGTCTGCTCTCCCTGACGCTGAATGAGCCAAGCGCTGGACCTCAGCTCCTATATGAAACGGTATAACGTGTTCCGGCCAACCAATCAGTGTAATGCTTACAGCTAACATGGCTATGGCCTTACACTGAGGGAAATTAATTACCTGGACATTGATTGGCTGCTAAGAAGGTGCCAAACGTGCAGGGAGGAGACTCGAGCAATGCGACAAATACACGTGGTGCTCGGCATGCTCGCTCATCACTAGTGAAGTGCGAAAATTACAGCCCTTTTTGCCATGTATTAGTGTCAAAAGTAAAATATATTTGCCGCTCAGCGGTGCAGTTATCTGTTTTAAAGCCCTTTTTCCGTGTATTAGTGGAAAAAAATATATATATTTGCCGCTCAGCAGTTCAGTTATCTGTTTTAATGCACTTTTTTGCGTGTATTAGTAGAATAAGGAAAAATATCTTTGCCGCTCAGCGGTACAGTTATCTGTTTTAAAGCCCTTTTTGCGTGTATTAGTGCAAAAAGGAAAAATATCTTTGCCGCTCATCATTGCAGTTATCTGTTTTAAAGCCATTTTTTGCATATATTAGTGGAAAAACTATAAATATATTTGCTGTTCAGCGGTGCAGTTATCTGTTTTAAAGCCCTTTTTGTCCGAGTATAAATGGAAAAAGAAAAAATATATTTGCCGCTCAGCAATGCAGTTATCTGTTTTAAAGCACTTTTTTGTGTGTATTAGTAGAAAAAGGAAAAATATCTTTGCCGCTCGGCAGTACAGTTATCTGTTTTAAAGCACTTTTTTGCGTGTACTAGTGGATAAAGGAAAAATATCTTTGCTGCTCTGCGGTGCAGTTATCTGTTCTAAAGCCCTTTTTTCCGTGTATTAATGGAAAAAGAACAAAAATATTTGCTGCTCAGCGGTGCAGTTATCTGTTGTAAAGCCTTTTGTGGCCTTTATTAGTGGAAAAAATATATATATTTGCCGCTCAGCGGTGCAGTTATCTGTTTTAAAGCCGTTTTTTGCGTGTATTAGTGGAAAAAGGAAAAATATATTTGCCGCTCAGCAGTGCAGTTATCTGTTCTAAAGCCTTTTGTGGCCTGTATTAGTGGAAGAAGGAAAAATATCTTTGACGCTCAGCGGTGCAGTGATATATTCTAAAGCCCCGTTTGCCGTGTATTAGTGGCGAAATAAAAATATATTCTCCATTCAGCATTGCACTTATCTGTTGACAAGCCTTTTGTGTTAAAAGTGGAAAAAAAATTAGGGCATAATTGCCTTTCTTTGATGCAGTGATATATTCTGAAGCTCTGTTTGCCGTGTCTTAGTGGAGGGAAAAAAAATTATATTTGCCGTTCATAGTTGCACTTATCCGTTGAAATGCATTTTGTGTAAAAGTAGAAAAATATTAGGGCCTAATTGCCATTCTGCGGTGCAGTGATATATTCTGAAGCCCTGTTTGCCGTGTATTAGTGGCGAAATAAAAATATATTCTCCCTTCAGTGTTGCACCTATCTGTTGAAAAGCCTTTTGTGTAAAAGTAGAAAATATTAGGGCCTAATTGCCATTCTGCGGTGCAGTGATATATTCTGAAGCCCTGTTTGCTGTGTATTAGTGGAAGAAAAAAAATTATATATTTGCCGTTCATCGTTGCACTCATCTGTTGAAATGTCTTTTGTGCAAAAGTAGAAAAAAATTAGGGCCTAATTGCCATTCTGCGGTGCAGTGATATATTCTGAAGCCCAGTTTGCCGTGTATTAGTGGTGAAATAAAAATATATTCACCGTTTATCGTTGCAATTATCTGTTGAAAAACCTTTTGTTTTGTGTAAAAGTAGAAAAAAATTAGGGCCTAATTGCCGTTCTGTGGTGCAGTGATATATTCTGAAGCCCTGTTTGCCTTGTATTAGTGGAAGAAAAAAAATTATATTCGCTGTTCGTCTTTGCACTCATCTGTTGAAAAGCATTTTGTGTAAAATTAGAATTTTTTTTTGGCCTTATTGCTGTTCTGTGGTGCACTGATATATTCTGAAGCCCAGTTTGCCATGTTTTAGTGGCGAAATAAAAATATATTTGCTGTTCATTGTTGCACTTATCTGCTTAAAAGCCTTTTGTGTTGTGTAAAAATAGAAAAAAATTAGGGCCTAATTTCCGTTATATTCTGAAGCCCTGTTTTCCGTGTATTAGTGGTGAAATAAAAATATACTCGACCTTCATCATTGCACTCATCTGTTGAAATGCCTTTTGTGTAAAAGTAGAAAAAAATTAGGGCCTAATTGCCGTTCTGCTGTGCAGTGATATATTCTGAAGCCCTGTTTGCCGTGTATCAGTGTAAGAAAAAATAATTATATTTGCCGTTCATTGTTGCATTCATCTTTTGAAAAGCCTTTTGTGTAAAAGTAGAAAAAAATTAGGGCCTAATTGCCATTCTGCAGTGCAGTGATATATTCTGAAAGCCTGTTTGCCATGTATTAGTGGAAGAAAAAAAACATATTTGCCATTTATCGTTGCACTTATCTGTTGAAAAGCCTTTTGTGTAAAAGTAGAAAAAAAGTAGGGCCTAATTGCCATTATGCGGTGCAGTGATATATTCTGAAGCCCAGTTTGCCATGTATTAGTGGCGAAATAAAATTATATTAGCCATTCATCGTTGCATTTATCTGTTGAAAAGCCTTTTGTCTAAAAGTAGAAAAAAATTAGGGCTTAATTGCCGTTCTGCATTGCAGTAAAATATTCTGAAGCCCTGTTTGCCGTGTATTAGTGACAAAATAAAAATAAATGTCAACCTTCATTGTTGCACTCATCTATTGAAAAGCCTTTTGTGTAAAAGTAGAAAGAAATTAGGGCTTAATTGCAGTTCTGCATTGCAGTGATATATTCTAAAGCCCTGTTTGCAATGTATTAGTGACGATTCGAAATAAAAATATATTCGACTTTCATTGTTGCACTTATCTATTCAAAAGCCTTTTGTGTAAAAGTAGAAAGAAATTAGGGCCTAATGGCCTTTCTGCTGGGCAGTGATATATTCTGAAGCCCTGTTTGCCGTGTATTAGTCGAAGAAAAAAAATTATATTCGCCGTTCATCGTTGCACTTATCTGTTGAAAAGCCTTCTGTGTAAAAGTAGAAAAAATGAGGGCCTAATTGCCGTTCTGCAGTGCAGTTATATATTCTGAAGCCCTGTTTGTCGTGTATTAGTGGAAGAAAAAAATTACATTCACCTTCATTGTTGCACTCATCTGTTAAAAAGCCTTTTGTGTAAAAGTAGAAAAAAATTTGAGACTGACCTTTGTCAAGATGAATCAGGCGTGGAACAGACAGGGTTTCCACCCACCAATGTCTGATGCATCAGATAAGATCATCCATGCTACCTCACCCAAACCTTGAAAAAAGAGACTGGTTTCTTCTGGCTACCTGCCTCAGCTACTATTCTGCTGCTGCCACCAGCCTGATGCCACACATCTGATGCCAAGTGCTCCTTCTTACACCCACCATCGTCAGCAGGTACTGTTATTTCCACCCACCTCCACACTCTGTTGTTTTGCACTCTGTAGCCTCCTCCTGATGCTGCCACCACCTCCACACTCTGTCGTCATGCCATTTTGTGGCCTCCTCCTGATGCTGCTGCCACCTCCACACTATGTCACCTTGCCACTCTATGGTCTCCTGATGCTGCTGCCACCTCCACACTCTGCCATTGTGCCACTCTGTAGCCCCGTGATGCTGTCGCCACCTCCACACTGTCATTGTGTCACCCTGTGGCCTCTTCCTGATACTGCTGCCACCTCTACACTCTGTCATTGTGCTACTCTGTGGCCCCCTGATGCTGTCACCACCTCCACACTAAAAAAGAAAAAAATCCCAGCAACAGTGGCATCTTATACCACCACCTCCACACTGTCATTGTGTCACCCTGTGGCCTCTTCCTGATACTGCTGCCACCTCCACACTCTGTCATTGTGCCACTCTGTGGCCTCCTGATGATGCTGCTGCCACCTCAACACTCTGTCATTGTGCCACTCTGTGGCCTCCTGATGCTGCTGCCACATCCACTCTATCATTGTGGCACCCTGCGGCCTCCTCCTGATACTGCTGCTGCCACCTCCAGACTGCGTCACCTTGCCACTCTATGGTCTCCTGATTCTGCTGCCACCTCCACAATCTGTCATTGTGCCACTCTGTAGCCCCCTGATGCTGTCGCCACCTCTACACAGTCATTGTGCCACCCTGTGGTCTCCTCCTGATACTGCTGCCACCTCCACACTTTGTCATTGTGCCACTCTGTGGCCTCCTGATACTGCTGTCTCCACCTCCCCACTCTGTCATTGTGCCACTCTGTGGTCTCCTCATGCTGCTGCCACCTTCGCAATCTCTCGTTATCGTGCCACTCTGTGGCCTCCTCATGCTGCTACCACCTCCACAATCTCTCATCATCATGCCACTTTCTGGCCTCCTGATGCTGCTGTCACCTCCACACTCAGTCATTGTGCCCCTCTGTAGCCTCAAATCACAGAATAAAGTGGCCTAAATGGGAGGAAATGCTCAAAACCCCAAATACCGTAGCGTATTTATAACCGGAGGAGTAGTTCATCTGCATGTGATCCGTTGCTAATGGCAATCCCCAGCAAAAATGCATACAATGGAGGATGCCGGCAGCGGACCACATGTACCATAAAAACATCCTACACAAGATGGAATAATGTGGAATATAAGATTAAATAAATCACTGCAAAAGGTGCACCACAATGATATGCAACTGACAATATAGGCTAAACTCTCACTCTGATGATAAAAATGAGACTTTAGCCAATATATTTCGGTCAGGAACATATCAGAGCCCTGCGCACCCCGTCAAGGTATCTCAGTGTGGCGTGGGACCTACCGCTAACCTACCTATAGTGTGTGAAGACAGTCTGATAGGTGCTGAGGTCCGACTCACAGCCAAGCCCCCACATTCCTCCATAGTAAGATCATTAATACAATGGGAAGAAGGAGGAGGAGGCTGCTAGCCCCACCTATAACAGGCCATGTGACACAGGCTACCAGGTGCACCAGAATGTTACCAACGATAGGCATTGGCACATTCCATACATATAAATACAAATCATAGAATACAGTGTCCTGAATGGGAGGAAATGCTCAAAACCCCAAATACTGTAGCGTATTTATAACCGGGGGAGCAGTTCCTCCACATGTGATCCGTTGCTAATGGCAATCCCAGCAAAAATGCATACAATGGAGGATGCCGGCAGTGGACCACATGCACCACAAAAACATCCTACACAAGATGGAATAATGTGTGGATGAAAATATAAGATTGAATAAATCACTGCAAAAGGTGCACCACAATGATATGCAACTGACAATATAGGCTAAACCCTCACTCTCAACTTATCTGGGAATATGCAGACATCAAATGTTATTCTAAGTATATATGTCATTTATTAAAACACATAATATATGGGTAAAAAAATATTTAAAAATAAAAAAAATGAAAAAAATAAAAAAATAAATACACAACAAAAAATTCTTAAAAGTCCAATCATTTGATTATATTAAATGGTCGATTTTATCGATGTATATGCATTTGGAATATATCCTTAATCGTGTAAGATCCACTCCAGGTAGTTACAACATTAAAGGATATGAGGTATGTCCGTACCTAATTGAGCCAATTCCCCGTTGGTGTATTTATCGGATGTTCTCTGAATAAGTGGTGGCGTCCCACCACAAATCTTACCTCCGTGGATTAGACAGTGTCGGTGTCGGTAATCAGTTCTTTAGCAATAAATCGAGTCAAATCGACGATTGTTTTCGGAGACGATTCAACATTACCGTTTTGCTTTATAACGACGACCTTTCCCGGGCATTGATTCAGAAGAAACCACTCAGCTGACGATATCAAGCGGTATACTCTGCCATAGGTAACATCAGACCTTTAATTCGCCCGGGGGTCTATGGGTCCTGTCGAACTCCAAGGATACGTCTTTCTCCACTTCAAATCGCAGCGCTGCAAGGAGGCTTTTTAAGTTCTATATTCAGTCACCAGTCACCTGAAGAATTTTTTGTTGTGTATTTGTTATTTTATTATTTTTTTATTTTTTTCACTTTTTTTATTTTTAAATATTTTTTTACCCATATATTATGTGTTTTAATAAATGACATATATACTTGGAATAACATTTGATGTCTGCATATTCCCAGATAAGTTGAGTGCCATACCCTGACATTATTATTTTACCTTTATTTCTGTGGTGTTTGGAAGCTCACACCATTTGGGTATTGAGCACCATAATCCAATCACAGATTGGTGGAGCCGTCTCTAAACCATTTAGTCTAAACCCTCACTCTGATGTTAAAAATTAGACTTTAGCCAATATATTACGGTCAGGAACATATCGGAGCCCTGCGCACCCCGTCAAGGTATCACAGTGTGGCGCGGGACCTACCGCTAACCTACCTATAATGTTTGAACACAGACTGATAGGTGCTAAGGTCTGACTCACAGTCAAGCTCCCTCATGCCTCCATAGTAAGATCATTAATACAATGGAAGGGAGGATGAGGCCGCAAGCTTCACCTTTAACAGGCCATGTGACACAGGCCATGTGACACTCTGTGGCCTCCTCATTCTGCTGCCACATCCACAATCTGTCATTCTGCCACTCTGTGGCCTCCTCACGCTGCCGCCACTCCCACACTGTGTCATTGTGACACTCTGTGGCCTCATAATGCTGCTGCCACCTCCAGACTCTGTCTTTGTGCCAGTCTGTGGCCTCCTCATGGTGCTGCCACCTCCAGACTCTGTCATTGGGCCACTCTGTGGTCTCATGCTGCTTCCACCTCACCACTATGTCATAGGGCCACTCTATGGACTTCTCATGCTGTTCCCATCCTTCCCACTTCATGACTGGGCCACTAGAGATGTCGCGATCATAAAATTTTCCATTCGCGAACGGCGAATGCGAACATCCACAATTGTTCGTGAACGGCGAACCGGGTGAACCGCCATAGACTTCAATAGGCAGGCGAATTTTAAAACCCACAGGGACTCTTTCTGGCCACAATAGTGATGGAAAAGTTGTTTCAAGGGGACTAACACCTGGACTGTGACATGCCGGAGGGGGATCCATGGCAAAATTCCCATGGAAAATGACGTAGTTGACGCAGAGTCGGGTTTTAATCCATAAAGGGCATAAATCACCTAACATTCCTAAATTGTTTGGAACAACGTGCTTTAAAACATCCAGTGTGTGTATACGATCAGGTATGATGTTGTATCGATCAGGTAGTGTAAGGGTTACGCCTGCTTCACAGTGACAGACCAAACTCCCTGTTTAACGCACCGCAAACAGTCCATTTGCACAACCACAAACTCCCCATTTGAACAAGGTTGGATACCAAGCTAGCCATGTCCCGTTCCCTGTCCTTACTGACGTCATTGAAGGTCTCCTTCTCCACCCAGCCATGTAAAACACCAAGGGTCCCCGAAAGGTGACAACAAGCCCCCTGGGACGCCTGCTGTGGTTGGTCTTCCGCCTCCTCAAAGCAACCTTCCTCCTCTGACTCCTCTTCTTCAGACTCCTCTCTCTGCGTTGCTGCAGGTCCAGCAATCGACGACAACAATGCTGCTTCTGGTGCTGATGGTGACCACAACTCTTCCTCTTCATGCTCATCTACAGTCTGATCCAGCACTCTTCGCAGGGCACGCTGCAGAAAAAACGCATATGGCATGAGGTCGATGTTGTTTCCTTGGGTTTGACTGACCAGGTTTGTCACCTCCGCAAAAGGACGCATGAGCCTACAGCCATTGTGCATGAGCGTTCAGTAACGCGGCCAAAAAATACCCAGCTCCACAGAGGCTGTCCTCTTTTTTTTAAATTAACCAGTTTAATCTCTGTTTTGTCCCCTATTAGGGGCCGTTGTATGGAATAGATTTTTGGAACCAGGAGATGGCAATAGATGGTTGATCGGTCCTCTTCCTTCCAATTTGGGGCACTGCGAGTGCGCCGTGCAATGTACTGCGCCACCCTATATGAGTGGTGTGTTAAGTAGTACTATTCCTATCAGTTTAATCCCTGTTACGTCTCCTATCAGGGGACATATATCGAATAGATTTTAGGAACTGGGAGATGGAAAAAGACCCATGCTCGGTCCGCTTCGTTTGAATTTTTGGTCACTGCGCGTGCGCCATGCAGTGTACTGTGACACCCTATATGAGTGATGGGCAGTTGGCACAGTACAGTCTGTGGGCCTGACACACACTGGCAGGCAACTGCAATTATATTAAAGGGTAAAAATTTAATTACTTTTTTATCTGCAAGATACTGTGCCACCCTATATGAGTGTTGTGCACACAGTACAGTCTGTGGGCATGCGGCCTCTCACATACGGGCAGGCAACTGCAATATATATATTTAGAAAAATAAAATAAAAGCAGACTGATGTACCAGCCCTAAAAAGGGCTTTTTGGGGTGCTGTCAGGACGCTGTCCTTACAGCAGATGGCCCCTTTCACACGAGCAAGTTTTCCGCCCTGGTGCAATGCATGACGTGAACGCATAGCATCCGCACTGAATCCTGACCCATTCATTTCAATGGGCCTGTGTACATGAGCGTTTTTTTTTCACGCATCACTTGCGTGAAAATCGCAGCATGTTCTATATTAGAAGTGAATGGGGCTGCGTGAAAAACGCATTGCATCCGCAAGCAAGTGCGAGTGCGTTGAGTTTTCCACTGATGGTTGCTAGGAGATGTTGTTTGTAAACCTTCAGTTTTTTATCACGCACGTGAAAAACGCATCAAAACGCATTTCACCCACGCGGAAAAAACTGAGCAACTAAACTGAATGGCTTTGCCTGTGAAATCGCACAGTTTTCACTGAACACATCTGCAACGCATCCGGACCTAAGGCCCCATTCACACATCCACAATATTTGTCCGCATCCATTCCGCAATTCTGCGGAATGGATGCGGACCCATTCATTGTGAATGGGGCTGGATGTGATGCAGAGAGCACACTATGTGCTCTCCGCTTCCACATTTGCAGAGCCGCATCCCCGAACTTCTGGGTTTCGGCTCCGCAAAAGATAGAGCATGTCCTATTCTTGTCTGCAGCCTGCGGACAAGAATTGGCATCTCTATGGGGAGTGCCGGCATAGTGTGTTTCGGATCCGCAACACACTACGGACATGTGAATGGGGCCTAATCCGGACATGCTCGTGTGAAAGAGGCTGATGAGTCTTTGAGGACTGGAGTGGACACAGAACACTGGCCTTGCTAACGCTTTCCCTATTAATTCAGCAGCAGCACTCCCTGCTCTAACTAATACTGCAGCTTCAGAATGAATCTAAGATGGATGCTGTCCTTGCTTTTTTTATAGGTGGTGGGAGGGTCTGGGAGGGAGGGTATGCTGATTGGCTGGAATGTGTCTGCTGACTGTGAGGTACAGGGTAAAAGTTTTCTCAATGATAAAGTATAGGGGGCGAATCGAACATCGCATATCTTCATCCGCCACGGCGAATGCGAACATGCGATGTTCGCCGGCGAATAGTTCGGGACATCTCTATGGGCCACTATTTAGCCTTTTTGGCTTGGATGACATAATCTTTTATTTTAATCTTATATTTTATTTTCTGTTCTGTCAGAAGGAAGAAAACATTAGACATACAACGGATCCTCTCTGAGTAGCAGCTGTAAGGCCTGTATAATCCCATCAAAATTGGCTTGTGATTTGGTAGCCAAAAGCAGGAGTGGGTACAAAACACATAAGACATGCAAATATTCCATTTACGTGTCATCTCTGTTTTGGATCAATTCCAGTTTCTTTTTGCATTAGCAATACTGATGGATTACTGACCGAGTGAAGGCAGATGCTCAACAGACAGGATCAGTTTTTTGGGGGTTATTGTTCTGATGGATTAGAGGAAGTGCAAAATAATGAGTGATGTCAACACAAACTTACTGCTGACCCCCTCTCCACTCTGTCAGGGGGTCTCTACTTGTATCAGCGTGTAACAGAACAGGTTCTCTGATAGAGGTGTAACAGGTGTGCGCTTTTTCACTCTGTAGCACAATCTTGAGCCACTGCACAGTTCTTTATACCTGATGCTAACATTGACCTACAAGGTTAAGTTCACACTTGAGTTATTTGGTCAGTTTTGTCCCCATAGCAAACTAAATTAGTGAAGTCAACTGCCTGTCATACAGATGCAAAGTAACTGTATCACTACCACAGCGGGCTAGCTATGCATGTTTCTGCAATGCACAGTGTTCTACACCAATATACCGGCTCTCTGCAACCAGGAAATACAGGCTTTTTAACGCGATTGGATCGAATCAAATCTTTTTGGAAAATTCGATGAACCGTCCGAATCGAATTTTTGAAAAATCCGCTCATCTTTTCTCAACACTAATTATGAATGCCAAATACTATCACTTTTTCTTTTTTTGAGTTAAAGGGGTTGTCTCATTTCGGCAAATAATATTTTATTATATAGAGGAAGTTAATACAAGGCATTTACAAATATTTTGTGATTCTCCATATTGCTTCCTTTGCTGGGTCGATTCATTTTTCCATGACATTATACACTGCTCGTTTCCATGGTTATGACTACCCTGCAATCCATCAGTTGTGGTCGTACTTGCGTACTATAGAAAAAAGCACTAGCCTATGTGTGCTTCATTGGTCCCAGCCACCAGAGTGGCCGACGTTTTTTCATATAATGTGCAAGCACGACCACCACAGATGGATTGCAGGGTGGAAATAACCATAGAAACGAGCAGTGTATAATGTCATGGAAAAGTGAATCCAGCCAGCAAAGGAAGCAATATGGATAATAACAATACATTAGAAAGTGCCTTGTATTAACTTCCCCTACATAATAAATGACACTTGCTGAAGTGAGACAACCCCCTTAAAGTACATTGCATCTCCGTCAGATATTGTATTACCTTCTACAATGACTGTATCATTTTTTACCGTTACTTTTTATTTCAGATCTCTACAGCGGGTCATATTGATAACAATAATATTTTTTCTAAGTGGCTGTAAATGCAATTAGTAGCCATTGAGATTTCTCAAGTAACACAACTGTGGGATTTGCAAGTTGGATTCCAGCTGGTATTTTAATGAAGTGTGTGTAGACAGCAACAACATCCCTGTCACCCTACCAGCTGAGTTTCATACACAACCTCTGAAAGGGACACCATGTGTTAACACTCACATAAATAGTGCAGTGAGATGCTGCCCCAATATTTCACAGTTCTGTCACCCAGCCCATTCTTCTCAATAACACAGGGTGTCAAGTCATCATCTTGGAGTCTTTTCAGGCTTCACATATGACAGTTTGTTGCAAAATAAAGTACCACACATCAGATGAGCCTCAGTGTCATTAACAGCCTCATAATATACAAAATCTGTCAAACATGCATTTGTTGGAATCATTTCTTAAGATATACTAGCTGTGAGGACATTGATAGGGAGAAACAAGGCATTGTCTACACAAGAGATTTTTTTTGTTAAATAAAGGAAGACACTTCAAAGGTGTAAGTACTAGAGCACCACACTTCTTCACTTGTATTGTAATTTTTGGATCTCTGTGTAAGACCTTGTTCACACAAAGCTTTTATTGCAGCTTCCCTAATGCAACACCGTTCTGAATGATAACTCATTAAAAAGTGAATACATAGAAAGATAGTCCAGAAAGGGGAACACTTTTTAAAAATCTTTGCCATTTGCGATATCATGTTATTGTCTTTGAATGGTAAGATCACATAGATCTATCAAAACTGGAGTAGAGGAAAACTGGCCTTAGGAACCAATCAGATTCCATCTTTCATTTTTCAGAGCTCCTTTGGAAAATGAAAGCATCAATCTGATTGGTTGCTAGCAGTGCAGTGTCTAGGTAAAATTTCTCTCAGGGCGAGTGTCAAAACAACCCCCCCCCCCCCCACATCAAAACTGCTCGATGAAATTAGATCAGAAGAGTACTTGTAACCGTCTCACCATATATATATTTTTTTACTACATGGGGCCCCACTCACTTAGTCTAATATTGCCTAACCTGTGTATGCATAATAAAAATTATCTTTAATGCAGGCTGCATTCATCCTACTACCCACAATACTGTGCTCCCCAATATTATACTGCAGAAACAGATAATACCCCTGATAATACTAGTACCACACAGAGCCCACATATAAAATACCCCTTCTTTGTGGCCTTAGTAAATGTCCCCATAGATGCTCCCCAACAATATGCCAGTAACAAGTGCCCCCCAATAGATGCCCCCAATCATGTGCTAGTGAAAAGTGCCTCTCCCCCTCCCCCCCATTATGTGCCAGTAATAAGTGCCAGTCAGCCCTCCCCCACTCATGTGTCAATAATAAGTGCCATTCTCCCCTCTCCACCCCATCATGTTCCAGTCTCCTCCCTGCCCCCCATGTGCCAGTAATAAGTGCCACTCTCCCCTCTCCCCCCATCATGTGCCAGTTTCCTCTCTGCCCCCCATGTGCCAGTGCTAAAATGCTAGTTCCCCCATCATGTGCCAGTCTCCTCTCTGCCACCCCACCATCATGTTCCAGTCTCCTCTCTGCAACCCCGCCCATCATGTGCCAGTCTCCTCTCTGCCCTCCCACCATCATGTGCCAGTCTCCTTTCTGCCTCCCACCCTACACCCCCCCCCCTTTCACTCAAACCACTCATTAATGCCCATTCACAAACTATTTACAAATATACTTATAAACATATTTCAATGACTATAAGTCAGATAAACTAAATAAACAAACAAAACTATTTACATGCCTTACCCTTAACTTATTAGGCCAGTCATATACAAGTGGCTTGGAGGGTGGGTTCCTGCACTAACATGGGCCAGGTGCACAATTGTCCAGCCAGGAGGAGGATGAGTAGGAGAAGAAACCATGTTCACAGCAGGGTGGCACCCAAAGCAGCTCATGGCCATCACTTGACCGTGGCTGGGGGGATATGGAGGACACAGATGATAGCTTGTTGTTGCCTCTGGGCAGCCTGGCAAATATGAGCGACTACATGCTGCAGTGCCTGTGCAACGATTGCCAAGTTGCCCACATTGTAACCAGTGCTGATTACTGGGTGGCCACCCTGCTGGATCCCCGTTACAGGAACAACGTGCCGTCCTTAATTCTGTCACGGAAGCATGATAGGAAGAAGCCAACGCTGGTAGATGCACTGCTGATGGCATTCACACCTGACACCTGGGGCTCAGTGAAAGCACAAGGCTAAAGCAGAGGAGTAGGAAGAAGAAGTCGCCAACGCAGCTGGGTCACCGCCAGCACCTCAGAAGGCAGGGTTAGCATGGCCAAAATGTGGAAAAGCTTTGTCACCATGCCACAACAACCAACACCACCAGCAGATATGTCTTAGCAAGAGGCAGCATTTCTGCAAAATGGTGGAATAGTATCTATGCACACACCTACACGTACTGACTGATTGGTCTGCCCAGGGTCGTAGCTACAGGGGAATGAGGGAAAGTGGCTGCTTTTGGGCCCTGACCAAGAAGGGGCCCATCCAGGAGGAGAAGGACTAAAAGACTTTGTCAGGGCCCCCTCAACAGTATTATACAATGAAATTAAATACCGTGGCAGTATAGACAGTGTAGAAAATGGATGGAACAGCTGCCGGGCCTGGTCTGAGAGAGCGATCTTTAGTAGCCACAGGAATGGGGGCGGCATGAAAGGAAGGGGTTGCAAAAAAATTACTGGGGGAGTGGGGCCTCATTCAAAAATTTGCTGTTGGGCCCAGTCATTTCTAGCTATGCCACTGGGTCTGCTGAATTCAACTTCTGGGTCTCAAAATTGGGGACATGGCCTCAGCTTCACCTTTACGCCTTGGAGGGGCTGGCCTGCCCTGCAGCCAGTGTATTGTCTGAACGTGTGTTTAGCATGGCTGGGGGCGTTGTCACAGACAAGCGCAGCCACCTGTCCACAGCCAATGTGAACAATTTCACGTTCAATAAAAAGAACCAGGCATGAATCCCACAGGACTTGTTCGTACCTTATGCAGAATAGACATGTAAACCGGCCTCACCCAACCATTATTATACTACAGCGCACTTACTCGTTGTTTTCTTTTTTATATTTCCCAAAGTTTTGGGGTCTACCCCAATTTATTTGAAAAAAAGAAAACAAAACACATTGTTGTTGGCGACTACCTTTAGCTTCACAGCCAAAAAAGGCTTTATGTCCGGCAACAATGTAACCACCAATTGTAATAAATTAAGTTCCCTGTCTGTTATGCAGTGCAGGAATACTTTGAAAGAAATAAGGGATACAGATCAGCCAACAATCTGAACGCCACCTAATTTACTTAATATATTTCCAAGTCAGGTATGCAGTGCAGGGGTACTTTGGAAGAAAGAAGAGATTCATATCACCCAACAATCTGAAGGCCACCTAATTTACAGAATATATTTCCCAGTCAGGTATGCAGTGCAGGGGTAGTTTGAATGAAAGAAGGGGTACAGATCACCCAACAATCTCAAGGCCACCTAATTTACAGATTATATTTTCCAGTCCGGTATGCAGTGCAGGGGTACTTTGAAAGAAAGAAGGGGTACAGATCAGCCAACAATCTGAAGGCCACCTAATTTACTGAATATATTTCCAAGTCAGGTATGCAGTGCAGGGGTACTTTGGAAGTAAGAAGGGGTACAGATCACCCAACAATCTGAAGGTCACCTAATTTACAGAATATATTTTCCAGTCCGGTATGCAGTGCAGGGGTACTTTGGAAGTAAGAAGGGGTACAGATCACCCAACAATCTGAAGGTCACCTAATTTACAGAATATATTTCCCAGTCAGGTATGCAGTGCAGGGGTACTTTGAAAGAAAGAAGGGGTACAGATCACCCAACAATCTGAAGGACACCAAATTTACTGAATATATTTCCAAGTCAGGTTTGCAGTGCAGGGGTACTTTATGGCAAAAAAAATATGTTTTTTTCAAACCCAATGTCCCAGTTGTATTTACTGATTTTATTTCACTTCATTATAGTAAAAAGAAGAAGTTTTTTTTTACCCACAGTGAAACAGATGGATTTACTGATTATTTTTCACTATCAGAGTTGCAGTGCAGGCAGAAAAGGGAATTTATAGAAAGAAAAAAAAGGATTTTTTTCACCCACAAATGAAACAGATGGATTTGAATGATTTTATTTCACTATCACTGGTGCAGTGCAGTGCCCAAAACTAAGTGTTTTTTTCCCCAACAATGTCACAGTTGTATTTATCAGAAATGCAGCGTAGGATCCTAATAGTGCTATCTAGCACAAAAACAGTGTTTTTTGCAAACAACTATGTGAGTGCAGTATGTTACGATTTTATTGGAATATCAGAAATGCAGCGTAGGCCGCTAATGTGCTATCTAGCACAAAAACTGTGTTTTTTGCAAAAAACTATGTAAATGCAGTATGTTACAGTTTTATTGGAATATCAGAAATGCAGTGTGGCACGCGAATTTGCTATCTAGCACAAAAAGTTTTTTTTTTAAGCACCAATGTAAATGCAGTATGTATTGGTTTAATTGGACTGTCAGAAATGCAGCATAGCACGCAAATCTGCTATCTAGCACAAAAAATGTGCTTTTTTATAGCAGCAATGTAACTGCAGTATGTAACAGTTTAATTGGACTGTCAGAATTGCAGCATAGCCCGTAAATTTACTATCTAGCAAAAAAAGTGTGCTTTTTTATAGCAACAAGATAACTGCAGTATTTAATGGCTTTATTGGACTGTCAGATATGCAGTGCCTGTGGAAGACAGATAAAAAATCGCTTTAGGTCACAAAAATAAGTGACAGACTAATGTAATTTAATAATTTTTACTGCCAGGTATGCACTGCAGGCCGCAGGGGTACTTGGCTGGCCAATAAAAAGGGAATTTGTCCTCCACTGAGCTACCAGAACAGAATTAAAGTAATGTCCATGGCACACATTCAGTTCACATGCAGTTGCAAGTGCACTGCACTTGCAATAATGGCAGCCGACGCCCACCGAACTAGCAGATGGATTTAAAGTTATTTTTCAGTGTCACTGGGCTCAGGGCTGGGTACAAAAATGTAACATAGCACCCTCAATAATCGCTGTAGTTTGAAGATTGTAGTTGATTGGCTGCCCTGCAGCCTTTTAAAAAGCACCAAGACATCGCTGAACACTGAACACGAACCCAAACTTTTACTGAAATGTCCGGGTTCGGGTCCGGGTACCAAAAACCCTAAAGTTCGGTACGAACCCGAACTTTACAGTTCGGGTTCGATCAACTCTAGTCACAGATACATTTTTTAAACACACATGTTGCACTGGAGATATCCCACAGATAATGTCACCAGCGGCTGATAGAAAATTACAGGGAATGTCACAGATATTTGGGATGAGGAAACAATATATTGGAGAGGTACCACAGGTAATGTTACTGTTCGCAGCGTCTATGGAAAAAGTCCACTGTATGTCACAGAATAAAATTTTAAACGCACACCTTACACTTTAGATGTGGCCCTGTTAATGTCCCTCTCAGAAGCGGACACTGTCTATTGAAAAAGTACACTGGATGTCACTGAAGTCTTTTGGATGCGCACACTTTACACAGGAGATGTGGCGCGGATAATTTAACTGTCCGCAGCGGACACCATCTATGGAAAAAGTACACTGGATGTCACTGATATTTTAGGGATGCGCACACTTTACACAGGCGATGTGGCGTGGATAATTTAACTGTCCGCAGCGGACACCATCTATGGAAAAAGTACACTGGATGTCACTGATATTTTAGGGATGCGCACACTTCACACAGGAGATATGGCGTGGATAATTTAACTGTCCGCAGTGGCCTATTAGACGCTATTTAGTGCAGGATGTGCTAAAAATATATATTGCTGCTGTCACACACAATAGTCCTTAAAAGGACTTTTGGGTCTTGAAAAGTTTTTCTAATAAAAATCTTACAATAACACTACCTAAACTGTCTGTCCCTATCTATGCACAGCTCTCCCTAAGATTGAGCAATTTAGCGCAGGTTGCGCTACAAACATATATTATTGCTGTCATACACAGTAGTTCTTAAAAGAACCTTTGGGTCTCTGAAAAGTTTTCGTAATAAAAATCTTCCAATAACACTACCTACACTGTCTGTCCCTTCGTATGCTCAGCTTTCCCTTACTAATACTGAGCCGAACTATATAGCAGCCAATGACGCGTTCTTGCCAGCCAATCACTGCAATGCCAGTAGCCAACATGGCTACGGCATTACAGTGCATTAGCAGCCAAGAAAAGTGCGGGGAGGAGACTAGAGCATTGAGCTCGAGCACATGCGGTACTCGGCCAAATACCTCCATGTGCCAAGCATTGCAATGCTTAGCCGAACTGGTGTTCAGCAGAGCATGCTTGCTCAACACTACTGACTACAAGGCCCCCATTTTGGACTGATAGCGAGTGTCAAACAAGGTGGAGAGCCAGAAGTCATCCCTCTGCCGAATGGTGACAATTCGACTGTCACTACACAAGCAAGTGAGCATGCATCGGGCCATTTGTGAAAGTGACTCAGAGGGACTCCCTGTCTCCATCTCCACTGCATACTGCCACAGTGTATCTGGGTCCTCTGCCTCATCTTCCTCATCGTCTTGTAGCATCTCTGGCTGGTCCTTCTCCTCCTCTCCTGTCACCTGTGCAGAAAAACCACCCCTTTCAGTACACATTGCTTATGTTCCAATGTCCTCCTCCTCCTCCAGTTCAGCCTTCACAGGGTTCATGTGGCCGTGAGATGTAAGCGCCACGTCTCCAGTCCCTTGACCAGCCAGATTTACCAGCATCTGTTCCAGGACATGAAGCAGTGGAATTACATTGTTTATCCTGTAGTCCTGGTGACTGACAAATAATGTGGCCTCCTCAAAGGGCCTGAGAAAACGGCAGGTGTCACGCATGAGCTGCCACTGGCTGACATCAAAGTTACACAGGGGAGTACTCCTGTCCGCTCTTGGATCATCAAGAAATCGTTTATGGCCTTTCTCTGTTTGGATAGTCGGTACAACATATTGAGGGTGGAAACGTTGCATATCAGCCTATGTTGGGGGATGCCGTTTTGCCGCTGCAGCTCAAGGAGGGTGTGCTTTGCGGTGTACGAGTGGCTGAAGTGCATGCAAAGTTTCCTGGCCATTTTTAGGATGTCTTGCAGATGGGTGGAACTCTTTAGGAACCGCTTGACAACCAGATTAAACATGTGTGCGATGCCGGGCGCATGGCTCAGCTGTCCTTGACGCAGCGTAAACACCATATTTTTCCCATTGTCGGTCACCATGGTTATAATTTTCAGTTTTCACTGAGAAATCCACAATTCGATTTCTTGTTTAAGGACACGGAGCCGTTGCTCCCCTGTGTGACTCTGTTTGCCCAGGCAAACGAGGTGCAGAAGAGCATGACACTGCTGTGCCCTGCACATGTAGTATGCTGGAATTGTCCCTGCAGTGGAGGCTGAGGACACAGTGGAGGAAGAGGCGGACATTGTCGCAGGACTAACGGCGTGATAATGTGGAGGCGGAAGGGGCGTAACCGCACTGCTGATTGGCAAATATGTTTTTTCTTTTTCCACTAATACACACCACAAAACTCTTTAGAACGTATAACTGCACTGCTGATCGGCAAAAATATTTTGTCTTTTTTCACTTATACACGCCACAAATGGCTTTAGAACATATACATTTTTGGTGCTATTTTTCCATGACAATATCTATAATCAAGTATCCATAATAAAATCCTGCAGTTTTCCCACTGGCCACTAAGCCTAATAATAGGTATCACTTCTAGGTCTGTACAGATCTCTTTATTTTAGTTACCTGCTTATCTGCCATTATAATCCTGCATGTAATGATATCACTTTTAGTGATGAGCGGCAGGGGCAATATTCGAATTTGTGATATTTCACGAATATCTGGGCGAATATTCATCATAAATTTGTGAATTCGAGAATTCGCGATTATTTTCTTGATTGCGAAAATCGGTAAAGTAATATGCGCATTTTGCAGGCGTAGGTCACTATAGGATAATTTTCAAGCTGCTAGAAGTTTCCAGAGACTAGAGAAAATTGTTGGCATGGCAGAACATTACAATAGCTTTATATGCAGATAGAGTGCTCCAATATATTCGTGATTGCGCAAATCGGCAATTAATAATGTGCACATTTTGGCGCAATACACGCAACTTCACATTTTAGCAGGTCTGACTACATATTATTGATTAGTACACTAAGTATAGTTGTGAACTTGTGACATCACAGCACTATGGGCCAGATTTATCATTAGCTAAAGTCACTTTAATGGAGTGAAAAAGTCGCAAAAAAATGCGCAATCGGTAAAATTGCGCATTTTTTTGCGACTTTTTCAAGCTCTGCACTAAGCTCTCCAGTTTTGTGAAAGTGGGCGTGTTGTCTTATGTAAATGAATCTCTAGACAGATTTACTATTGCAACCATTTAAAAAGTCACAAAAAAGTCGCAAAAAAGTCACAAAAAAATGCGCTATTTCACTCCAGGGGGGACCATGCTTATCTTATGCGACTTTTTAATAGAACATGCGACTTTTTTGTAAAGACGTGCGACTTTTGTAAAGCAGCTTACTGAAGAATAAACTGCTACCGTCAATCCACATTTATCACAGTATTAAAGGACCATTAATAAATCTGACTAACTAAAAGTGACTTTGGGCAGATGTTAAAGTGGAGTAAGATGTAAGTGTAATGATAAATCTGGCCCTATGTCTTTAGCAATATATCTATCGACATCAGCTACACTATATCACTATCTAACCCACACTGACCCTCTCCCACTCACTATCTGTATTATATATATAAGCCTACTAACTATCTAATGTAATGACACAGCAAATTACACTGTTGTCTCTCTCAGAACTGCAAAAAAACTGCAGAAAATGGCTGCTGGGGAGGTTCTTATATAGTAAGGGGGCAACTTTCCTATTGGTTGCTAGGGATGTTGCTAAGCTCAGACAAAGACATTGCTGCCTTCTCATTGGCCCACCAGCAAGAAGCAGGGAGGGATTATGGGTTCATATGAAAAAATAAATCTAGAATATTCCCGACTACGAATATATAGCACTATATTATAAATCTTCGCGAATTCTCAAAGTGGCGATACTCACGATAAAAATTCACGATTCGAATATTCGCGCCCAACACTATTAAGGAAATTCCAATATAAGGTGTGGGAGGGGAGTGTTTGGCTACAAGACTTGTTTCAGTTGCCAGGGTCTAAGACCAGAAAGCCCCTGTCCATACATTCCACCATAACCTGCTGTGTCCTGACATGAGGCTATCATGCCCTGTTATCTATTATCTGATTGGTCAGTGCTCTATATCATAAGCATCTGATTGGTTTTGTGTTTGTGTCTTTCTGTATAAATAAACACTGAGGAAGGGGAAACCCGGACTCTTTTCTACGCCAACTCTGTGTGTGTTTTTGATGTCCCCGGCCGGTGAATCGCTTGAACCTCGATAACTTCATTTTTATTAGAGAAAGCTACTCTAAAACCACAGACTATCATCCATTAACCTACAGTCACATACTTCACTTTTGCTTTGACATTACTAATGCTGCCTTGGTGTTAAAAAGCCTAAAATGGGTTGGATACCTAGGAGACCTAAGATTTTTGTATATGACTTTTCAGGACAGTTGGGGTGCTTTGGTTTCAGACCAATTCATATGTGATAGAAAAATACATTTTGGGAAATTCGCCCATCTCTAGTTGCAACTATCTAATATAGAATGGATTTGCTAATCTTGTAGATGGCATAAACTTAACCTTCACCATATTTCACCAGTTTTATGACAAGGGGTAAAGATGGATGATAAATCTGGAGCAGCGATAGATACTTTTCTCTGACTCTATGGGCTCATGCACACGACCGTATGCCCTCCGAGACGTACGGTCCGTGAGCAGGCCATATGTCCTGGAGCGGCATACATCGTGCGCGGGACTCATAAGATCATATGAGTGCAGGACAATAGTCCTGCGGGTGGCCCGATGCGCACAGCATCATAGTAACCTATGATGCTCTGCGCTCCCATGCGCACGATGTATGCCACTCCAGGACATATGGCCCGCTCACGGACCGTATGTCTCGGAGGGCATACGGTCGTGTGCAAGGGGCCTATACCAGTGTTTTAATCTATTTGACAATTATTTAAATGCTTTCTTTTTGTCATTTATTGCTTTCTTTACATTTCTATTTATCCACATTGTTTTTTTCATGTTACTTAATCTTTTATTCCCGTAAGGTATGTACCTCTCACAATTTAGGATGCTTTTAATAATATCCCATTTTGTGGCTATATTTGTCCCAGTTAGTTAGGCCAATGGCCTCTGTTAGTTGGCAACATTTTTCATTTTTTAAGATTCCTATTTTTGTTCCTCCCTGAAGAAACACTCTTTTGAATGACAATTGAAAGGGTATTATTTTATGGTCACTATTTCCCAGGGGTCCCCCAACTTGCACATCTGTTGTTTTGCCAGGTCTATTGTTTTATACCAGGCATGCTCAACCTGCGGCCCTCCAGCTGTTGCAAAACTACAACTCCCATCATTCCCTGACAGCCTTCAGCTAAAATCCTACAGAAGGGCATCGTGGGAGTTGTAGTTTTACAACAGCTGGAGGGCCGCAGGTTGAGCATCCCTGGTTTATACAGACAGTTGTCCAGTATGGCCTCCCTCTAGTTGGGTCCTGAACCAGTTATCTTTGGTTATAGCCAAAAACCAGTTTCCTTTATGAGATCTACAGTTTTCTGTTTGCCAGTCTATATCTAGGTAGTTGAAGTCCCCAATAATAATGACCTCATGATTTGCCGCTTCATCTATCTTGTATTTTCTGTGGACTGTGCTATATTATTTGGCTTATAATAAACTCCTATTGGTATTTTATTATTGTTTTTTCCCTCCATATATTTCTACCCACAGTGACTCTACATGTTCATGTCCCTCATTTATATCTTCCCGGAGTGTGGGTTACAATTATAGTAAATCTGTTTAAATCACTATAAAACAACCCCTTTAAGATAAAGTAAAATGAACGGGTAAAATATTTTAAGAATAAATTCAGGCATCAGCTTAACAGTTTATTTACAAAGCTCTTATTTTATAACTTTAATACTTACCTATTAGCGAAGGAAATTGCTCGGCAAGATGTAAGCACAGATCAGCAATGTATATAATTAGCTTGTAAATGTTTCAATGCCTTTTATCTTACAGTCACTTTTTTTCTTTTTGGTGATCCATCTTTTATAATATTTCACAACCACTGTACCCATATGAGCAGTCACAGAAGCTCATCTGCATTACAGGGTAGATTAATTGTGCTTATTATTTCCTAGATTTGCTTAATATTTCTTCTAGGTATACTATAATGATAATACTGATTAATAATATTAAAAACAATTTGTACTAAGCTTTTATGTGTTGTGTAAAAAATTAAAAATGGTATATTCTCCTAACATGTAACACCCTCTCACCAGCATCATTGTATATTAATGATTTATGTTATAAATTTTTACTTTAAAGGGAAGAAAGGTATTCAAATAATCACTTAGCAAGCTCTGCCTCTAATGCCACCAGACTTAAGGCAGCTATCCTATAAGTCAACGTTCAACCCTTTAAATAGGCCTTGAGACATAACTTGGATAATAAATAAGCCAGCACCTGATCTGCAGACAGCTGTTTCAGGGTTATTGCCCCTCATAAGTGCAGAACAGAGAGTACTGGCTTAACTGGGTGAAAGGCCTTAGGAAAGCACCTTAGCTGGCATGAAAAGGCTTTATTACCGCATAAAATGAAACATGTCAGATTAGCAAAATATGGCTTGGTCCTTATGGTGAAAAGTGGCTTGGTCTTGAAGGGATTTTAATATTAATGGCCTATCCTCGGCATAAACCTAAGCTGAACTAGAGTCCCGACACCTTCCCCTTTTCAGAGCAGGGGGTGGCTGGTTTAATGCTCGGGTTCTCCCTTTGACTTACATTGTGCTCAGGTGCTCAGTAGACCACCTGAGCACCACAAAGTGTTCTACTCGAGCACCTGAGCACACGATCACTTTGGTGCTCGATCAACACTAGAGGGCATTGCTACTAATGGGGGTTATCTTAGTGAGTATTATCACTATTGGAGGCACCATTACTAATGAGGGCAGTCTGGGTGTATAGTATATTATAGTGTTTGTGGACATGGGGGGGGGGGGGACCAGAACAGGCACAGTATTGGGGTAGCTTAAAGAGGTTCTCCGGGTTTTTCCATATAGGTCATCAATATTAGATCGGCGGGGATCTGAAACCCAGTAGTCCCGACGATCAACTGTTTAAGGAGACAACGTGCGCTGTGCACACGTGCCGTCTCCCTTCTCTCTTCCTGCTCTGCTGCTGTATGTCAATGGGACAGAAGCAGTGAACAGCACGCGCCGTCTATTCAAACAGCAGGGGTGTCGGAAGTCAGACTGTGATGTTAACACTTTATTACAAGATGTGGGCCCCTTCTTCAGATTTTGCTCAGGGCCACATTTTGTCTAAAACCAGCCCTGCCTATCCCGAGGATAGGACATCAATACTATTATCTTGAAAAGCCTATTTAAAGACCAAGCTCTTTTGTTTTTTCTTTGTCACATTCCAAAACCAATAACTTTTATTTTTCTGTTAACATGGTTGTTTGGGGGCTTATGTCTTCTGAATTCCAGATCTGAGCAACTAATAACAGGTCACAGCAATGGGCTGACATTATCCCGCTGGAGACTGGGAAGCAGAGACTGGAGAGAGACTATGGACATGGTACCACAGAAGTCCTCGGGGATTGATAGATGGACATAATTTTTCAGCAAAAGGCAAATATAACTGAGGCTGATACTGATATGTAATAGTTTATGCTAAACTTTTCAAAAGATATGAAAAAAGCTCAAGGACCACTTACGTCAATGTTTATTGATATGGTTGAAATATTAAAAGACATCCCAACCAATAACTGTCCTATGTAAACAAGGGCTACCTGGTAACTGAAAGTCACAGTGAACTGTCAAAATGAGAATTCAACTATATCCTATGGAAAAAAAAAAGTATGCATGATGGGACATTTTTCTCGATGGGAAGCATCATTAGACAACACAATTTTTCTCATGATCTTCACTTGCCATATAGCCCTAGACTATCTGTACAGTAAACTTTTCTAAACTATTTTAACATTGAATTATTTTATTATTTATCATTATTATAACTATTTTTACACATACAGTATAAACGACTACTTGGAAAGTGAAATTGCTGAAGTTATTACAATATATCTGAAAATAACTAAGATCACAGCATGTTTGTAACCCAGAAGTTATGATTAATTGTAAATGGACGGTTAGACAACGGTAAAGGTTCCAATCTGCACATTCTCTCTATCGAGGGGTAGGAGAAATCCAAATTATTCATATTATTTTATTAAGCCTCGGCAAGAACACTTTCAGTAGCAACTGAATAAGTTTCTACTGCACTGCATTCTCTCTCCTTTCCTGCTATGCAATATTTGTCATTAGCATCTAAAGATCATTAATTGTATTGGCAGTTTGTTGTAACAGCTTGTGTCTGATATCAAATTCATTATGTTTTTATCAGAAACCTTTCCGCCTCCATTAAGATGAACACGACACCCTGTTTATTAATATGCCATCCATTCCATTCCAGCAGCCGCAGCTCAATGCATCAGTCTGTGGTCATTTTAATGCCAGCAGAACATTAATTTGGCTCATCAATATCTAAAAACACATCTGGCACAGGCTTGTGAAAATTGCTGTTAGCATTGGCAAAGAACATTTGAAAGCTAAGCAGCCGGCATCTGCATTGAAATGTAGAGAATGAAAGTGTTTGCTTGTAAAATATAAAAACCTTTACAGATTTATTATAAGTAATTTTGAGAAATAAAAAAAATATTAATGCAGACATGTTATATAAATAATTATGTAATTTAAAATAAATGCAGAAGTATTCTTTTATTGAACACGGTTATGGACAGTGGCACATTAAAGAGGTTTGTCTGGGGGGATTACATTTTTATAGATGGGGCAGAATGATTTAAAGAAAGAAGAAGCATTACTCACCTCACCAAAAGCCTGCCACTGCTGTTCTGAGGCATAATAGATCCTTGCTGCTCTCCACTTCCTGGTTAAGGGTAAAGATATAGGAAATGTCATGCTTGGTGCATTCCCTTCCAGATTGCACTTTGTTCTACATTTTGGGATCTGTAGTTCCATGATTGTAACATGTTCTAGTGTGGTGTGTTTTCTGTGCATCCTGGGATCTGTAATTCCACAGTCTTTTCGCTCTGTTTGGAATTTTTTTTACATTATTATTGATTATTAAAGCACCATTCATTCCATGGCACTATACTGTTGAAAAGGGGTATACATACATAATAAAAACAAGTACAATAGGCATGAAAAAGTCAAGTCACAAACTGACACAGAAGAAGTGCAGATCCTGCCCATGAGAGCTTACAATCTGCAAAAGATGGGTTAAGGATACAGTAGGAGAGGTCAAAGCTGTTCATGGAGGTATAGTGGTACTGTAGGTTGTAGGCTTGTCTGAAAACGCGGGCTTTCAGGTTTCTTTTGAAGGTTTCCACGTTAGGTGAGCATCTGATATGTTGAGGTAGAGAGTTCCAGAGTATGGGGGATGCACAGGAAAATTTTTGGAGGGAATTGTGGTAAGAGAAGATAAGATGAGATTAGTGAAAGAGCTCTTGTGAGGATCAAAGATTGCGTGTATGAAGGTATCAGGAGATCAGGTCACAAATGTATCGAGGATATGTGGTAGATGACCTTTTATGTCATGCCAAGTGTTGTGTACTGGATTCTCTGGGCAACGGGGAGCCAGTGAAGGAACAGGTAGAGAGAAGAGACAGAAGAGTAATGGTGAAAGAGGCGGATTAGTCGGGTTGTGCTGTTGTATTGTCCTGGCTGATTTGATGACTTATTCACATGGAGTTGGCTCAGTATTGCTCCATTTCTGTTCACTGTCATTCATTCCCTATCTACCAGTGTGCTTTTCATCTGCTTCCCGCTCCATTTGTGGAACATTTCTTCCTTCCATGACCCTTAGTGTTCATCCATCAGTGGGTTTGTTAAAAAAAAAAAAATTCTGCTAGTATTGATACTTGCATCTTATATGTTGCTTTAGCAACTGTCTGGTTGTTGTGCAAGTCAGCCCTACTGTAAGTACTAGGGGTATCTGAGTACCAAGAGCCACTGTTAGGACTTGGAAATGGTGACCACTATAGGTAAAGTCTAGTTCTTTAGTCTTGTGTAGTGTTGGGCGAAAATATTCGAATCTCGAATTTTAATTGCAAATATTGCAATTATCGCATTCGGGAATATTTAGAATATAGTGATATATATTCATATTTTCGAATATTCAACTTTTTTTTCATCAGTAACCTTCCTTTTTGCTTGTTGGCTAATGAGAAGGCTGCAATGTCTTTGTCTGAGCTTAGCAACATCCCTAGCAACCAATAGGAGAGTTGCCTACCCCTTTAGAATTTACAAGCCTCCGCAGCAGCCATTTTTTACAGTTTATTACAGTTCTGAGAGAGACAGCAGTGTCATTGCTGTGCTCTCTGCTTTCCACTCATTACATTAGATAGTTAGATAGCTTATATACATAATACAGATAGTTAGTGGGAGAGTGATTAGAGTTGAGCGAACCTGAACTGTATAGTTCGAGTTCGTACCGAATTTTGGCGTGTTTGGGACACAGACCCAGACCCAAGCATTTTCAAAAAAGTTCGGGTTCGGGTCCGTTGTTTGTCGATTTCTTCCTGCTTTCTGAAGGGCTGCACAAGAAGCCCTAAGAAGCCATCACAGCTCTGCCTCCTAATGGCATGGCTGTGATTGGCCAAGTGCAGCATGTGACCCAGCCTCTATTTAAGCTGGAGTCACGTAGAGCCGCCCATTACTCTGCTCTAATTAGTGTAGGGATAGGATGCAGTGAGGGCGAGATTAGGCAGGAAAGACTCAGCAAAACCACTTAATGAAGTGATCGATCTACATCTGTGAATCATTCATTTTCTGTTTGTTAATTGCTCACTGATTTTTAGGCTGCCCAGAGCGTTTTTCTGTCACTTTTTTCTGGGACGATCGGTGGCCATTTTGTGATCTTTTTTGGGTTCAATAGTAGGCTTTTTTTTGCAATATCCTACATCAGGGGTTGTGCTTATTGTCAGTGTCACACCTTGAAACACAGGATAGAAATTGCTATATTTTATTGAGGCTTGAAATTCATTTGCCAAAATACCAATCCCCTAAATCTGGTGTTCCAGCTGTGGCTGGCTAAGTTTAATACTGTACGTCAAAGGATAGATTTTTTTCTAGGGTGAAATTCCATTGCCAAAATAACAATCCCCTAAATCTGGTGTTCCAGCTGTGGTTGGCCAAGTGTAATACTGTCCGTCAAAGGATAGATTTTTTTCTGGGGTGAAATTTAATTGCCAAAATACTAATCCCCTAAATCTGGTGTTCTAGCTGTGGCTGGCTAAGTTTAGTGCTGTCCGTCAAAGGATAGATTTTTTTCTGGCGTGAAATTCAATTGCCAGAATACCAATCCCCTAAATCTGGTGTTCCAGCTGTGGCTGGCTAAGTTTAATACTGTCCGTAAAAGGATAGATTTTTTTTCTGGGGTGAAATTAAATCGCCAATATACCAATCTCCTAAATCTGGGGTTCCAGCTGTGGCTGTCCAAGTGTAATACTGTCCGTAAAAGGATAGATTTTCTTCTGCGGTGACATTCTATTGCCAAAATACCAATCCCCTAAATCTGATGTTCCAGCTGTGGCTAGCTAAGTTTAATACTTTGTGTAAAAGGATAGATTTTTTTTCTGGAGTGAAATTAAATCGCCAACATACCAATCCCCTAAATCTGGGGTTCCAGCTGTGGCTGTCCAAGTGTAATACTGTCCATAAAAGGATAGATTTTCTTCTGCGGTGACATTCTATTGCCAAAATACCAATCCCCTAAATCTGGTGTTCCAGCTGTGGCTGGCTAAGTTTAATACTGTACGTCAAAGGATAGATTTTTTTTTCTGGGGTGAAATTCAATTGCCAAAATACCAATCCCCTAAATCTGGTGTTCCAGCTGTGGCTGGCTAAGTTTAATACTGTAAGTCAAAGGATAGATTTTTTTCTAGGGTGAAATTCCATTGCCAAAATAACAATCCCCTAAATCTGGTGTTCCAGCTGTGGTTGGCTAAGTTTAATACTGTCCGTCAAAGAATAGATTTTTTTCTGGGGTGAAATTCAATTGCCAAAATACCAATCCCCTAAATCTGGTGTTCCAGCTGTGGCTGGCTAAGTTTAATACTGTACGTCAAAGGATAGAATTTTTTCTGGGGTGAAATTCAATTGCCAAAATACCAATCCCCTAAATCTGGTGTTACAGCTGTGGTTGGCTAAGTTTAATACTGTACGTCAAAGGATAGATTTTTTTCTGGGGTGAAATTCAATTGCCAACATACCAATCCCCTAAATCTGGTGTTCCAGCTGTCGCTGGCCAAGTGTAATACTGTCCGTCAAAAAATAGATTTTTTTCTGGGGTGAAATTTAATTGCCAAAATACCAATCCCCTAAATCTGGTGTTCTAGCTGTGGCTGGCTAAGTTTAGTGCAGGCCGTCAAAGGATAGATTTTTTTCTGGCGTGAAATTCAATTGCCAGAATACCAATCTCCTAAATCTGGGGTTCCAGCTGTGGCTGTCCAAGTGTAATACTGTCCGTAAAAGGATAGATTTTCTTCTGCGGTGACATTCTATTGCCAAAATACCAATCCCCTAAATCTGATGTTCCAGCTGTGGCTAGCTAAGTTTAATACTTTGTGTAAAAGGATAGATTTTTTTTCTGGAGTGAAATTAAATCGCCAACATACCAATCCCCTAAATCTGGGGTTCCAGCTGTGGCTGTCCAAGTGTAATACTGTCCATAAAAGGATAGATTTTCTTCTGCGGTGACATTCTATTGCCAAAATACCAATCCCCTAAATCTGGTGTTCCAGCTGTGGCTGGCTAAGTTTAATACTGTACGTCAAAGGATAGATTTTTTTCTGGGGTGAAATTCAATTGCCAAAATACCAATCCCCTAAATCTGGTGTTCCAGCTGTGGCTGGCTAAGTTTAATACTGTAAGTCAAAGGATAGATTTTTTTCTAGGGTGAAATTCCATTGCCAAAATAACAATCCCCTAAATCTGGTGTTCCAGCTGTGGTTGGCTAAGTTTAATACTGTCCGTCAAAGAATAGATTTTTTTCTGGGGTGAAATTCAATTGCCAAAATACCAATCCCCTAAATCTGGTGTTCCAGCTGTGGCTGGCTAAGTTTAATACTGTACGTCAAAGGATAGAATTTTTTCTGGGGTGAAATTCAATTGCCAACATACCAATCCCCTAAATCTGGTGTTCCAGCTGTCGCTGGCCAAGTGTAATACTGTCCGTCAAAAAATAGATTTTTTTCTGGGGTGAAATTTAATTGCCAAAATACCAATCCCCTAAATCTGGTGTTCTAGCTGTGGCTGGCTAAGTTTAGTGCAGGCCGTCAAAGGATAGATTTTTTTCTGGCGTGAAATTCAATTGCCAGAATACCAATCCCCTAAATCTGGTGTTACAGCTGTGGTTGGTTAAGTTTAATACTGTACGTCAAAGGATAGATTTTTTTCAGTGGTTAAATAAAATCCCTGAAATAGATATCCTAAACATCTGTGCTTTCCGCTGTTCCTCTCCAAGTGTAATTCTTTCCGCAATAGGGTATATTACATTCAGCGTTTTAGCGTCTAAATAAAAGGCCTGAAAAATAAATCCTCTATATCTGCACACGCTACTGTGCATCTCCAAGTGTATTTCTGTCCGTAAAAGGGTATATTACACTCAGGGTCTAAATTCAAGTGCCGAAAGCGTAATCCTCTATATTTGCACACGCTATTATGCATCTCCAAATGTATTTCTGTCCGTGAAAGGGTATATTACACTAAGTGTCTAAATACAAGGCCTCAAAAATAAATCCTCTATATTTGCACACGCTACTGTGCATCTCCATGTATATTTCTGTCCGTAAAAGGGTATATTTTACTAATTGTCTAAATACAAGTGCTGAAAGCGTAATCCTCTATATTTTCACACGCTATTGTGCATCTCCAAGTGTAATTCTGTCCGTAAAAGGATACCTTTCAGTCAGGGCCTAAATACTAGGCCTAAAATTGATATTCCCCTAAATCTGCTGTGCCTGTATTAGTGTAATACGGTACATAAATGGATAGCTAGATAGTATTAGGTGCCTGTAAATAAAGGCCTTAATTTGAACTCTCTACATTGGGCCAAATAAGTTTTTCCTTATTGTGGTGAACGGTAACAATGAGGAAAATGTCTAATAAGGGATGCGGACATGGTCGTGGTGGTTTTAGTGGACCCTTTCGTGCTGGGAGAGGACGTGGCCATTCTGCCACAGCTACACGTCCTAGTGAACCAACTACCTCAGGTCCCAGTAGCCGCCAGAATTGACAGCAATATTTGGTTGGGACGAATGCCGTTCTAAGTATGGTAAGGCCTGAGCACGTACAGGCACTAGTCCATTGGGTGGCCGACAGTGGATCCAGAAGGTTCACATTATCTCCCACCCAGTCTTCTGCAGAAAGCACACAGGTGGGGCCCGAAAACCAAGCCCATCAGTCTGTCACATCACCCCCATGTATATCAGGGAACCTGTCTGAGCCTCAAGTTATGCAGCAGTCTCTTATGCTGTTTTTAAGAATCTGCTGGCAGGGTTTCCCAAGGGCATCCACCTAGCCCTTCCCCAGCTGTGGAAGACATAGAATGTACTGACGCACAACCACTTATGTTTCCTGATGAGGACATGGGAATACCACCTCAGCAGAGTCAGCACGACTCTGATGATGACGAAACACAGATGCCAACTGCTGCGTCTTTCTGCAGTGTGCAGACCGAACAGGAGGTCAGGGAGGAAGACTGTGTGGAAGACGATGCAGGGGACGATGAGGTCCTAGACCCCACATGGAATTAAGGTCGTGCCACTTACTTTGATAATCCAGAGGAAGAGGCAGTGGTGAGACCGAGCCAACAGCGTAGCAAAAGAGGGAGCAGGGTGCAAAAGCAGAACAGCCATCGCCAAGAGAGATCGCCTGCTACTGGCCCATGCGACCAGGGACCGAGCACCCCAAAGGCAGCTTCAAGGAGTTCCCTGGCATGGCACTTCTTCACACAATGTGCTGACGACAAGACCTGATGATGAGGACATGGGAATACCACCTCATCGGAGTCCGCACGTCTCTGATGATGACGAAACACAGGTGCCAACTGCTGCGTCTTTCTGCAGTGTGCAGACCGAACAGGAGGTCAGGGAGGAAGACTGTGTGGAAGACGATGTGCAGGGGACGATGAGGTCCTAGACCCCCCATGGAATTAAGGTCGTGCCACTTACTTTGATAATTCAGAGGAAGAGGCAGTGGTGAGACCGAGCCAACAGCGTAGCAAAAGAGGGAGCAGGGTGCAAAAGCAGAACAGCCATCGCCAAGAGAGATCGCCTGCTACTGGCCCATGCGACCAGGGACCGAGCACCCCAAAGGAAGCTTCAAGGAGTTCCCTGGCATGGCACTTCTTCACACAATGTGCTGACGACAAGACCTGATGATGAGGACATGGGAATACCACCTCATCGGAGTCCGCACGTCTCTGATGATGACGAAACACAGGTGCCAACTGCTGCATCTTCTTGCAGTGTGCAGACTGAATAGGAGGTCAGGGAGGAAGACTGTGTGGAAGATGATGCAGGGGACGATGAGGTCCTAGACCCCACATGGAATGAAGGTCGTGCCACTGACTTTCATAGTTCAGAGGAAGAGGCAGTGGTGAGACCGAGCCAACAGCATAGCAAAAGAGGGAGCAGGGGGCAAAAGCAGAACAGCCGCCGCCAAGAGAGTTCGCCTGCTACTGGCCACTGCCACCAGGGACCAAGCACCCCAAAGGCAGCTTCAATGAGTTCCCTGGTATGGCACTTCTTTAAACAATGTGCTGACGACAAGACCCGAGTGGTTTGCAAGCTGTGCCATCAGAGCCTGAAGCGAGGCATTAACGTTCTGAACCTTAGCACAACCTGCATTACCAGGCATCTACATACGAGACACAGGCTGCAGTGGAGTAAGTACCTTTTAAAACCATGAAAGGGCTCAGGGCCCTCCTGCTCACTCTTCTGCTGCAGCTCTCCATCTCACAAACCTTTGAGAGAAAGCATAAATTCCCACCTATCCACCCTAGATCCCTGGCCCTGAATGCCAGCATTTCTAAACTACTGGCCTCTGAAATGCTGTCATTCAGGCTGGTGGACAAGGACAGCTTCAAAAAGCTGATGGCGGTGGCTGTCCCACAGTACGTCATTCCTAGCTGCTACTACTTCTCCAAGAGAGCCATGCCTTCCCTGCACAACCAAGTATCGGATAAAATTAAGTGTGCACTGCGCAACGCCATCTGTGGCAAGGTCGATCTAACCACAGATATGTGGACCAGTAAGCACGGCCAGGGACGCTATATCTCCCTAACTGCACGCTGGGTAAATGTAGTGGCGGCTGGGCCCCAGGCGGAGAGTTCCTTGGCGCACGTCCTTCCGCCGCCAAGGATCGCAGGGCATCATTCTTTGCCTCCTGTAGCCTCCTGTAGCCTCCTCCTCCTACTCGGCTTCCTCCTCCTCTTCTTCCACCTTCCTATACAGTCAGCCACAGACATTCACCACCAACTTCAGCACAGCCCGAGGTAAACTTCAGCAGGCTGTTCTAACACTTATGTGTTTGGGGGACAGGCCCCACACCACGCCGGAGTTATGGTGGGGTATAGAACAACAGACCGACGAGTGATTGCTGCCTGTGAGCCTCAATCCCGGCCTGGTAGTGTGCAATAATGGGCGAAATCTCGTTGTAACTCTGGGACTAGCTGGTTTGACGCACATCCCTTGCCTGGCGCATGTGCTGAATTTGGTGGTGCAGAAATTCATTCACAACTACCCCGACATGTCAGAGCTGCTGCAAAAAGTGCGGGTCGTATATGTGCGCTTCCGGCGTCCTCATCCTGCCGCTGCTCTCCTGTCTGCGCTACAGCGTAACTTCGGCCTTTCCGCTCACCACCTCATATGCGACGTGCCCACCAGGTGGAACTCCACCTTGCACATGTTGGAGAGACTGCGAGCAGCAGCAGGCCATAGTGGAGTTTCAGCTGCAGCACGCACGGGTGAGTCGCACTGCGGAACAGCACTACTTCACTACCAATGACTGGGCCTCCATGCGAGACCTGTGTGCCCTGTTGTGCTGTTTCGAGTACTCCACCAACATGGCCAGTGGCGATGACGCCATTATCAGCATTACAATACCACGTCTATGTCTCCTTGAGAAAACACTTAGGGCAATGATGGAAGAGGATGTGGCCCAGGAGGAGGAGGAAGAGGGGTCATTTCTAATACTTTCAGGCCAGTCTTTTAGAATTGGCTCAGAGGGAGATCTTTGTGCAAAGATATATTTACATCAGGCCTACACTGATTCAGTGCGTGTGTGATTTTCCCTATACATACAGGGGATTGATTCAGCCATTTGAAATACAGCCATTTAAAATACAGCCATTTAGTGCAAAGTAGAGTTGAGCGAACACCTGGAAGTTCGGGTTCGAGAAGTTGGGCCGAACTTTTCGAAACCCTTTGAAGTCAATGGGGACCCGAACTTTTGGGCACTAAAAAAGCTGTAAAATAGCCCAGGAAAGGTCTAGAGTGCTGCAAAAGGCAGCAAAATGTAGGTAAATCCCCTGCAAATGTGGAAAGGGAAATGACTTAAAATAGAATAAAATAAATAAAAATTAACCAATGTCAATTGGCAACTTGGAGGAGGTGGAATAGGAGGTTGGGGTGGCATCAGGTGGGAATGCTATGGGAGTTGATGTTCTCATCACAGCCAAAAAGGATTCATGTCTGCCTGCAGTGCCACAGGTTTAGGTTTCATTCACAGACTCAGGGCCATGGCACCCAGACGGAGGAAAGGTTTATTCAACTTTGGGTTGCACCGAAAAATAATGGTAAAATGAAAAAAAGAGGATTCAATAAAGAAGTGCCCTGGAGTACAAGAATATATGGTTAAGGGGAAGTAGTTATAAATGTCTATTCTGCACAAGGGATGAACAGGTCATGTGGGATCCATGCCTGGTTAATTTTTATGAACATCAGCTTGTCTACTTTGGCTGTGGACAGGCGGCTGCGTTTGTCAGTAATGACGCCACCTGCCGTGCTGAATACACGTTCAGACAAAATGGGCAGGCCAGCACCTCCAAGGCATAAAAGGCTAGCTCTGGCCACGTGGACAATTTGGAGTCAGTACGTGGAGGGGTGTGCACACGTACTGTTCCACCATGTTAGCAAAATGCTGCCTCCTGCTAACATGTTCCGTATCAGTGCAGTTAGCTGTGGCGTGTTGACAAAACTTTTCCACATCTCTGCCATGCTAACCCTGCACTTTAAGGAGCTGGCCGTGACACAGCTGCGTTGGCGACCTCTTGCTCCTCCTCCGCCTTCGCCTTGGGCCTCCACTTGTTCCCCTGTGACATTTGGGAATGCTCTGAGTAGCGTGTCTACCAACGCGCGCTTGTACTCGCGCATCTTCCTATCACGCTACAGTGCAGGAAGTAAGGTGGGCACATTGTCTTTGTACCGGGGATCCAGCAGAGTGGCAACCCAGTAGTCCGCACACATTAAAATGTGGGCAACTCTGCTGTCGTTGCGCAGGCACTGCAGCATGTAGTCGCTCATGTGTGCCAGGCTGCCCAGAGGTAAGGACAAGCTGTCCTCTGTGGGAGGCTTATCGTCATCAGCCTCCGTTTCCCCCCAGCCACGCACCAGTGATGGGCCCGAGCTGCATTGGGTGCCACCCTGCTGTGAACAAGCTTCATCCTCATCCTCCTCCACCTCCTCCTCATCCTCGTCCTCCTCGTCCTCCAGTAGTGGGCCCTGGTTGGCCACATTTGTACCTGGCCTCTGCTGTTGCAAAAAAACCTCCCTCTGAGCCACTTCTAAGAGACTGGCCTGAAAGTGCTAAAAATGACCCCTCTTCCTCCTTCTCCTGGGCCACCTCCTCTTCCATCATCTCCCTAAGTGTTTTCTCAAGGAGACATAGAAGTGGTATTGTAATGCTGATAATGGCGTCATCGCCACTGGCCATGTTGGTGGAGTACTCGAAACAGCGCAACAGGGCACACAGGTCTCGCATAGAGGCCCAGTCATTGGTGGTGAAGTGGTACTGTTCCTCAGTGCGACTGACCAGTGCGTGCTGCAGCTGAAACTCCACTATGGCCTGCTGCTGCTCGCACAGTCTCTCCAGCATGTGCAAGGTGGAGTTCCACCTGGTGGGCACGTCACATATGAGGCACTGAGCAGGAAGGCCGAAGTTACGCTGTAGTGCAGACAGGCGAGCAGCAGCAGGATGTGAACGCCGGAACCGCGCACAGATGGCCCAAACTTTATGCAGCAGCTCTGACATGTCGGGGTAGTTGTGAAGGAACTTCTGCACCACTAAATTCAGCACATGCCCCAGGCAATGGATGTGCGTCAAACCGGCTAGTCCCAGAGCTGCGACGAGATTTCGCCCATTATCGCACACCACCAGGCCAGGCTTGAGGCCCACCAGCAGCAACCACTCGTCGGTCTGTTGTTCAATACCCCGCCACAACTCATGCGCGGTTTGGGGCCAGTCCCAGTTTCAGAACGGCCTGCTGACGTTTACCCGGGGCTGTGCTAAAGTTGGTGGTGAAGGTGTGTGGCTGACTGGATGAGCAGGTGGAAGAAGAGGAGGAGGAAGCCGAGTAGGAGGAGGAGGCTACAGGAGGCAAAGAATGATGCCCTGCGATCCTTGGCGGCGGAAGGACGTGCACCAAGGAACTCTCCACCTGGGGCCCAGCCGCCACTACATTTACCCAGTGTGCAGTTAGGGAGATATAGCGTCTATGTCTTCCACCACTGGGGAAGGGCTAGGTGGATTCCCTTGGGAAACCCTGCCAGCAGAGTCTTCAAACAGCATAAGAGACTGCTCTATAACTTGAGGCTCAGACAGTTTCCCAGATATGCATGGGGGTGATGTGACAGACTGATGGGCTTGGTTTTCAAGCACCACCTCTGTGCTTTCTGCAGAAGACTGGGTGGGAGATAATGTTGTGAACGTGCTGGATCCACTGTCGGCCGCCCAATTGACTAGCGCCTGTACTTGCTCAGGCCTTACCATCCTTAGAACGGCATTGGGCCCCACCAAATATCGCTGTAAATTCTGGCGGGTACTGGAACCTGAGGTAGTTGGTTCACTAGGAAGTGTGGCTGTGGCAGACTTTCACCCCAGAAAATAAAATATCCTTTGACGGACACTAGGGAAATTGTCCAGTCACAGCTCGAACACCAGATTCAGGGTATTGCTATTTTGGCAATTTAATTTCACCCCAGAACAAAATCTATCCTTTGACGGATACTATTAAACTTGTCCAGCCACAGCTGGAACACCAGATTTACGGTATTTCTATTTTGGCAACTGAATTTCACTGCAGAAAATAATATATCCTATAACGGACATTAGGGAAATTGTCCAGTCACAGCTGGAACACCAGATTCAGGGTATTGCTATTTTGGCAATTGAATTTCACCCCAGAACAAAATCTATCCTTTGACGGATACTATTAAACTTGTTCAGTCACAGCTGGAACACCAGATTTACTGTATTTGTATTCTGGCAACTGAATTTCACCGCAGAAAAAATACATCCTTTGCCGGACACTAATAAACTTGGCCAGCCACAGCTGAAACCACTGATTTATGGTATTGCTATTTTGGCAATTGAATTTCACCCCAGAACAAAATATATCCTTTGCCGAACACTATTAAACTTGGCCAGCCACAGATGAAACCACTGATTTATGGTATTGCTATTTTGGCAATTGAATTTCACCCCAGAACAAAATATATCCTTTGCCGGACACTATTAAACTTGTCCAGCCACAGCTGTAACACCAGATTTACGGTATTTATATATTTGAAACTGAATTTCACTTTAAAAAAATATATATCCTTTGCCGGACACTATGAAACTTGTCCAGTCATAGCTGGAACATCAGATTTACGGTATTTCTATTTTGGCAACTGAATTTCACCCCAGAAAATAATAAATCCTTTGCCGGACACTATTAAACTTGGCCAGCCACTGCTGGGATACCAGATTTACGGTATTGCTATTTTGGCAACTGAATTTCACCCCAGAAAAAAATATATCCTTTGCCGGACACTATTAATCTTGTCCAGTCACAGCTGGAACACCAGATTTACATGATTTTTGCAACTGAATTTCACCCCAGAGCAAAATATATCCTTTATCCACTATTAAACTTGTCCAGTCACAGCTGGAACACCAGATTTATGGTATTTCTATTTTGGCAACTGAATTTCACCCCAGAAAATAATAAATCCTTTGCCGGACACTATTAAACTTGGCCAGCCACTGCTGGGACACTAGATTTACGGTATTGCTATTTTGGCAACTGAATTTTTGAAACTGAAAATAATTTCTCCTATGACGGACACTATGAAACTTGTTCAGTCACAGCTGGAACACTAGATTTATGGTATCGTTATTTTGGTAATTGAATTTCACCCTAGAACAAAATATATCCTTTGCCGGACACTATTAAACTTGTCCAGTCACAGCTGGAACACCAGATTTACGTTATTTCTATTTTTGCAACTGAATTTTACCGCAGAAAATAATATATCCTATGACGGACACTATGAAACTTGTCCAGTAACAGCTGGAACACCAGATTTACGGTTTTGCTATTTTGGTAACTGAATTTCACCCCAGAAAATAATAAATCCTTTGCCGGACACTATTAAACTTGGCCAGCCACTGCTGGGACACCAGATTTAGGGGATTGCTATTTTGGCAATTAAATTTAACCCCTCAATAAAATATACAAATTTCTATCCTGAGTTTCTATGAGTGACAATAAGCACAGCCAAGCCCCTAATGTAGGATATAGCAAAAAAAACAACTAGTATTGATGGATTGATGGACTTGGCGGCAGCTTGTGCTGGTGCACCACAAGACACAAAATGGCCGCCAATCACCCCAGAAAAAAGTGACAGAATAACACTCTGTGCAGCCTAAAAACAAGTGAGCAATTAAGAGACACGGACTGGGTTCTGGTGAGAGGCATTGTGGGCTAATGGAGAGGCACTGAGGGCTGATGGAGAGGCACTGGGGGTCTGATGGAGAGGCACTGGGGGCTGATGGAGAGGTACTGGGGGGCTGATGGAGAGGTACTGGGGAGCTGATGGAGAGGCACTGGGGGGCTGATGAATGTAATAAAAAGTTTGTGGGAAAAAAAAAAAGCCTCCTTAATATGAGAAGTGCATCTCACTGAAATGAGTTTTCGCAGGTTGGGATGTCTGGAAATACAGCCATTTTAAATACAGCCATTTAGTGCAAAGATATATTTACTTCAGGCCTACACTGATTCAGGGCTTGTGTGATCCCCCTATACATACACGGGTTTGATTCAGCCATTTGAAATACAGCCATTTGAAATACAGCCATTTTGTGCAAAGATATATTTACTTCAGGCCTACACTGATTCACGGCGTGTGTGATCCCCCCTATACATACACGGGTTTGATTCAGCCATTTGAAATACAGCCATTTTAAATACAGCCATTTAGTGCAAAGATATATTTACTTCAGGCCTACACTGATTCAGGGCGTGTGTGATCCTCCCTATACATACAGGGGTTTGAATTAGGCATTTGAAATACAGCCATTTGAAATACAGCCTTTTTGTGCAAAGATATATTTACTTCAGGCCTACACTGATTCAGAAAGTATAGGGATGGCACTCAAAACATCAGTTGTGCATGGAATATATTATTTATTTAGTATAAATATAGTTAAAATAGATTACAATAAATGCTAAATAGGTTGTAATAGTACCACAAAGGGTTATAATAAACTCACAAAAAGGAATGTCAAAAGAATATGTCCCATATAGTTAATCCAAAAAGATGTCCAAAAAAAATATGTCCAAAAAATATGTCTAAAAAATTAGGTCCCAGTGTTATCTTAATCTAAATCGAGTGGGGTAAAAATGTGGTATAGTTTATGTCCGCTTAGATTTGTAGCCCAAATTGCTAGTTGGATGATGTCATATAGTTATTATAATCCAGGATTAATTACAGTCTGGTACGTGACCAGTTTCAATTGAAGTTTAGTAGTGCACTACTGTTAGTATGAGATATATTGTTGTGTGGTCGCACCCGAGGGTGAGTACATTACCGCTCTCTTATGGGTGAATCCAGTCTCCAGGTCAGCACGGAGTGTCCTCACACGTGGAGTAGGCCGGTCTGGATTAGCGCTCTTGATTGGTGCGTGACTTCCGGTGACGTCGATAGGTATCTTTTGTCGGCGTCCCACATGGAATTATGATGGAAAGTCTGTTTCCAAGGTGCCGCTCGGGTGTACAATCAGGGGAGTGGTCCTGGTACTTAGTCTCTTCAGGATATCCTTCTCAGGTGTTCAACTAGCTATAGAATGGCGTGCTCAATGCCCCCAAACGCATTTCGGAGCTTCTGCTCCTTCCTCGGTGGGTGTGGAAGGAGCAGAAGCTCCGAAACGTGTTTGGGGGCATTGAGCACGCCATTCTATAGCTAGCTGAACACCTGAGAAGGATATCCTGAAGAGACTAAGTACCAGGCTTGAGAGGAAGCTTGAGAGGAAGAGGAAGTACCCCCCTACCCACCCGTGATCCCTAGCCCTGAATGCCAGCATTTCTAAATTACTTGCCTATGAAATGCTGTCATTCCATCTGGTGTAGACGGATAGTTTTAAAGACCTTACTGTCCCACAGTACGTCGTGCCCAGCCGCCACTACTTTTCAAGGCAAGCCATCCCTTCCCTTCACAACCAAGTAGGGGACAAAATCAGGTGTGCACTGCGCAACGCCATCTGTGGCAAGGTGCACCTGACTACAGAAAAGTGGACCAGTAAGCGCAGTCAGGGCCGTTATATCTCCATAACAGCACACTGGGTAAATGCAGTGGCGGCTGGGCCTGAGGCGGATAGCAGTTTGGTGCATGTCCTTTCACCACCGAGGATTGCAGGGCGCTTCAGTTTGCCTCCTGTTGCTTCCTCCTCCTACTCTGCTTCCTCATCCTCTACCAGCTCCTCATCCATTTAGCGTAACACCTTCACCACCAACTTCAGCACAGCCAGGGGTAAACGACACCGAGCAGTTTTAAACCTTATCTGTTTGGGGGACAAACACCACACCGCACAGGAGCTGTAGACGGGCCTGGAACAAGCGACCGATGAGTGGTTTGTGCCAGTCAGCCTCAAGCCCGGCCTGGTGGTCTGCGATAATGGGCGAAATCTCGTCGCAGCTCTGGGACTAGCCGTTTTGACGGCCATCCCTTGCCTGGTGCATGTTCTGAAATTAGTGGTGCAGAAATTCCTTAAAAATTACCCCGACATGTCACAGCTGCTGCGTAAAGTGCGGGCCGTCTGTGCGCGCTTTCGGCGTTCTCATCCTGCTGCTGCTCGCCTGTCAGCGCTGCAGCGTAACTTCGGCCTTCCCGCTCACCACCTCATATGCGACGTGCCCTCGAGTTGGAACTCCACCTTGCACATGCTGGCCAGACTGTGCGAGCAGCAGCAAGCGATAGTGGAGTTTCAGCTGCAGCACACACAAGTGAGTCGCTCTTAGGAACAGCACTACTTCACCACCAATGACTGGGCCTCCATGCGAGACCTGTGTTCCTTGTTGCGCTGTTTCGATTACTCCACCAACATGGCCAGTGGCGATGACGCCATTATCAGCGTTACAATACCACTTCTATGTCTCCTTGAGAAAACACTTAGGGTGATGATGGAAGAGGATGTGGCACAGGAGGAGGAGGAAGAGGGATCATTTCGTAGGGTTTCCGGCCAGTCATTCCCAAGTGGCCCTGAGGGTGGGTTCCTGCACACACAAACCCAAGGTACACAATTGTGCAGCCAGGGCCCAGTTCTGGAGGATGACGAGGTGGAGGATGACGAGGAGGAGATGGAGGAGGAGAAACCATGTTCACAGCAGGGTGGGACCCAGACCAGCTCATGGCCATCACTGGTGTGTGGATGGGGGGATACAGAGGACACAGACGATGCACCTCCCACAGAGGACAGCTTTTTGTTGCCTCTGGGCAGCCTTGCACACATGAGCGATTACATACTGCAGTGTCTCCGCAACAACCGCAGAGTTGCCCACGTTCTAACTTGTGCTGATTACTGGGTGGCCACGCTGCTGGATCCCCGTTACAAGGACAACATACTGTCCTTAATTCCGTCATCCATAAGATGCGCAAGTACAAGCGCACACTGACAGACGCGGTGCTGGTGGCATTCCCACCTGACAGGGGGGCACAGTGGAAGCACAAGGCGAAGGCAGAGGAAGAGGTCGCCAACAAAGCTGGGGCACCGCCAGAACCTCAGAAGGCAGGGTTAGCATGTGGAAAAGTTTTGTCAGCAGGCCACAACAACCCGCATCACCAGCTGATATGGAACGTCTTAGCAGGAGGCAGCATTTCACCAACATGGTGGAGCAGTATGTGAACACACGCCTACACGTACTGAATGACGGGTCTGCCCCCATCAACTTCTGGGTCTCCAAATTGGGCACATGGCCTGAGCTTGCCCTTTATGCCTTGGAGGTGCTGGCCTGCCCTGCAGCCAGTGTATTATCTGAACGTGTGTTTAGCACGGCAGGGGGCGTCATCACAGACAAGCGCAGCTGCCTGTCCACAGCCAATGTGGACAAGCTCACGTTCATTAAAATGAACCAGGCATGGATCCCTCAGGACTTGTCCTACCTTGTGCAGAATAGACATGTATACTGGCACTAACCAGCCATTGTTATACTGCAGCGTAATTGCTCCTGTTTGTATTTTGGATATTTCACACTCTTTTGGAGTGTATCTTAATTTTACAAAATTAAATTAAAACCAAAATCCTGTGTTGGCTATCTCATCCTCCTCCACTGCCGCGTCCACCTCCTCCTCAAACTCCTGCTCCATATTGAACTCCAAACTTTTGGTGTGTATAGTTCCACTGCTATACCTATTAGACCGGTAAAATAAATTAAAAAAAATTATCTGTTACATTTTCTGGTGAAATTAACCACTTTTTGGGTGTATAGTACCACTGCTATACCTAGTAGGCAGTTTAAAAATATATATATAAATTGTCATTAACATTTTCTGGTGAAATTCACGAATTTTTGGGTGTACAGTAACACTGCTATACCTAGTAGGCTGGTTAAAAAATAAATAAATTGTCATTTACATTTTTGGGTGAAATTCACCAATTTTTCAGTGTATAGTACCACTGCTATACCTATTAGACCAGTAAAATAAATTAAAAATATTATCTGTTACATTTTCTGGTGAAATTAACCACTTTTTGGGTGTATAGTACCAGTGCTATACCTAGTAGGCCGTTTAAAAAAATATATAAATTGTCTTCCACATTTTCTGGTTAAATTCACAAATTTTGGGTGTATAGTACCACTGCTATACCTAGTAGGACGGTTAAAAAAAAAACTTGTCATTTACATTTTCGGGTGGAATTCACCAATTTTTGGGTGTGTAGTACCACTGCTATACCTAGTAGACTGGTGTAAAAAAAAAGAAACATTTGTCAGTTACATTTTATGGTCAAATTCACTAATTTTTGGGTGTAATATACCCCACCTCTACCTAGTTGACAGCTTAATAAATTACAATAATTTTTCTTTTACATTTTCGGGTGACAATAAACAATTGTTTTCTGTCATAGACCCCTGCTCTACCAAGTAGACAGGTTAATTTATTTCAGTAATTTTTCTGTTACATTCTTGGGTTGACATTTTACAATTTCAGACGTGAATAAACCCCTGCTCTGCATAGGTGACAGGGAATAAAAATTTTAATTGATGCACGCTACCTCCTTTGATTCAATGCTTAAACTTAAACAAGTTGTACCACATGTAAGCTTCAATACTTTGTCCCACATTTCCGCTATACTCTTTTGGCCAACATTTCCGCCTCAATAGCTTTTCCCACAATTCCGCTTGACTCTTTTGGCCCACATTTGAGCTTCTGTAACTTGTCCCACATTTGAGCTTCTGTAACTTGTCCCACATTTATGCTCGATCCGACATTTTTTTTATACATTTATCTCCCTTAAATTTGGTCTCTTTTTCTCACGCTCCCTCTCTGGCCTGGAACCCTGATTTCCTGCCACCCGTGATCACCATGGTAGGCGCATAAAAGAACATCGAAAGTTGATAGAGCAGATATAAAATTGGATCGTGAACATCACGGGGACGTGCGACATGGTGGGGCGGTAAGTGTGCACACGCCTACACGAACTGACTGACAGGGGTCAGCCCCTGCAACTTCTGGAAGAGGGGTTAAGTGGTCACTTGGACCTAGCGTAACCTTTGCAAGCTCTCTGACTAGTAATAGGTAAAATTTTATCTTTATTAATAACTTAATTATTATTAAAGATACATTAACTACTTGGGAACATGCAACTTCTGGGTCTCCATATTGGGCACCTGGCCTGAGCTTGCCCTTTACCCCTTGGAGGTGCTGGCCTGCCCTGCAGCCAGTGTATTGTCTGAGCGTGTGTTTAGCATGACTGGAGGTGGTTATCACAGGTTAAATTTCCCAATGTTTTGGGGTGTACCCTAATTTTAAAAATAAAATTTAAAACCAAAAAGCAGTGTAGGCTACCTCCTCCTCTTCCACCGTCTCTTCCACCTACACCGCCACATCCACTGCCTCCTCAACCTCCTAGTCCGTCTTGGTGGGAGACATTAAACTCTTTTTACTGTCAAATGACTGCCCCAATGTGTGGGTGTCAGGGGCCTATATTTTGTTTAATTGGTTGATGTCTTGGTGGGAGACATTAAACTCTTTTTACTGTCAAATGACCTCTCCTCTGTCTGGGTGTCAGGGGCCTACATAAATGATAGTGGCCTGTTCCATTGCAGGTTGACCTAAGGCCTGTGTTGCTGTTACGGGACCGCTCTCCTCTTTGCGGGTGCCATGGTCCTCTTGCATTAGTAAATGAGGCCTGTGGCACTGCTGGGTGAAACCAATACTTATTTGGCATGATTGTAATTCTCCTCTTTGTGGGTGCTATGGGTCTGAATCTGTGAATAAGGCCTGTGGCATTGCTGGGTGAAATCAATACTGTCTTGGCGTGACTTTAACTCTCCTCTTTGTGGGTCGCGTGGGCCTGAATTTTTTAATAAGGCCTGTGGCCCTGCAGGCAGACATGATTCCTTCTAGCAGCTTGAAAAATTTACCTATAGTGACCCACGCCTGTATTACGTGCGCATTATGCGCATATTACATTGCCGATTTTTGCAATCAAGAAAAAAAACTTGAATTCCCGAATATATGCGAAATATCGCCAATCGAATATTGCCCCTGGTGCTCATCACTAGTCTTGTGCATACCCGGCATTCTTACACACTAGAGAGAAGACAGGGCAATGAGGCAGAAAGGTGTGCACATAAGTGATCATTAATTCCTGACTATCTATCTATCTATCTATCTATCTATCTATCTATCATATTATGAAAATAATTCAAAATCCAGGGTGCACTTGTTCTGTGACTAAGAGCGTCTCCTGAGGTCTGGGGGAAACTGTGCATGAATATGTAGACGTGTTCCTGATAAGTAAGGCAGATGTTTTACAACTGATGTCAGTGTAAGTCGATTGCCAGTTTATTTGCCATTCCCCCACCTTTCAGTCAGAGACAAGCTGATGTTTAAAAGTAGCTCAGCTGTCTTTAGGATAGTCCAGATCAGCTTTGGAGTTTGGCCAAATCTTAAATGGAGTTTGTTCCTTAACCAAGACGGCAGTTCTGAAATTTCTTCCATATGTCAGGAGAATGGAAATTATGCAGTGAGCATTCAATGCGGTTATATAACTCAACTATATGCAATACATTTCCAGCTTCCTAAAAAACCCCAGGAAAGTTTATAGAAAAATGCTCACATTTCATTTTAAATGCTATGGCATCTCTCTTTATAGACATTTAACCAAATTTTATTTCTTAACTACAGTGCACCATTTGCATAAAATGATTCTAACATCTGATCTGATTATTTCTTGGCATAACTATTAACAGTGAAAGTAATATACTGACAGCTGTAAAGCAACATAAATGTACTGCAATAGTTGTTACAATACTCCAGCTCCAGGCTTTCTTGATTGGAACACATTTAAGCAAATGGATGTTTTGATAAATTTATTTTATTTTGATCAGTAACTTATTTTCAAGGTTTTCTTTTCTTTCTTTGACTAATAGGAAATGATAATTTTATGGTATTCTGAAATACAGCAAATTTCCAGTAAGAAAACAACATGCCAGCAGTGACAAAAACACAAGTCAATGACACATTATTAGAATTCCAGACTTTGACTAAAATATGACTAAAAAGGATTAGATTTAGAATGTAAATCCATTTTCTCTCTTCAGCAGCACATCATATGGGGAATTCTCCAACCTGAGGGCTGATAGGACTCTAAAGAGTTGTTCTATGATATCTCTGGAGCACAGAACAGATACATTGTATATGTCTTTGAAGGAGCTCGTGCAGAGCACTGACAGTGTTATATTGGGTGAGTCTGATTCATGCTTGAGCAGAAGAAGCCTAGTAACTGTTTGTAAAGGCACACTCAGTTATGTATTGGTTCTTTAAACATTGAACCATCCTCCGAAGGCATTATGACCTCCTGGGTTGTTTGGCAATAGCTACATCCATTTTGGAGCATCAGCCATGCTAATTCCTGCTCCTGCCAGAGAATCTGCTTAAGCCAATAAACTGAGAGGGAGACATCCACTTAAGCCCTGGGTCCCCTAAAGGTGCAGTCTGAGCCATCCACCCGGGCAGTCTCCTGGTCCTTGGACAGTATTGTCTGAATGAGCTTAAGTAGCTTTCGATGTCCAGCAGGTGAAGCCTTTAGTACCAAGGGTAAATCAGACAGGTCACTTGCAGGAATGTAGCTAGCTACAGGGGAACTTCTTGCCTGGCTAGAACTTGTGGTTCCTCTATGAAGGGCCCTAAGGTCATCTCTAATTTCATAGCAGAACAATGGACAAAGTCCTTCACCAAGATGACCTCATCTCTAGTAGAGGGGGATAAACAGGGAGAGGTTAGGGAGCATAGCCATGGCAATCTGGATAATCATAGCCATCCGAAGGAGGAATCACACATTCCGTGGAGGCCACGTGATGCCTTTATATTAGAGGACTTTCATTGACTGGAGTCCAAAGCAGACATAGGTAAAATGAGCTGTAGCTGTTCATACAAGCTATCTACACATAGGAGCCCTTTTTGTATCAGGGTCCATGTGTTTTCCAAAGCCACACTTTAACATTTAAAAGCAACAATCTTAACCACTGTGCTGTCCAATTACTCCAATGTCTAATCCATGTAGACATATTATGCTGGAATCCAAACTGTGCAGGATATCTGGAAATAAATAATGGATATATAGTAGTAAGTATTCACCTAGTGAATATATCAAATACATTTATAGCTATAGTTTGAAATTAGCCAAGCACAAGGCATTTATTTCCACTCTAAGCAGGAAGCCATATACAGCAATACAAACTCTTGCAGTTCAAGAGAGCCATAAATAAACCCCCCAACAATATATAAGGTATTTGAGAATTGATATAACTATTGTAGTGGATGAAACATACTCTCTCAGTGTAGCACACCTTTACTGTAGAGTTGAGCGAACACCTGGATGTTCGGGTTCGAGAAGTTCGGCCGAACTTCCCAAAAATGTTCGGGTTTGGGATCCGAACTAGACCCGAACTTCACCCTGAACCCAAACCCCATTGAAGTCAATGGGGACCCGAACTTTTGGGCACTAAAAAGGCTGTAAAATAGCCCAGGAAAGAGCTACATGGCTGTAAAAGGCAGCAGAATGTAGGTAAATCCCCTGCAAACAAAGGAAAATGAATTAAAATAAAATAAATAAACATTAACCAATATCAATTGGAGAGAGGTCCCAAAGCAGAGAATTAGGCTTCATGTCACCCACCAATGGAAAAGGCTACTTTCCGTTATTTAGGCCCCAGCACCCAGACAGAGGAGAGAGGTGGCATAGCAGAAAATCAGGCTTCATGTCACCCACCAATGGAAAGGCCACTTTTACCTATTCAGGCCCCAGCACCCAGACAGAGGAGAGAGGTCCCATCGCAGAGAATCAGGATTCATGTCACCCACCACTGGAACAGGCCACTTTCAAATTTTTAGGCCCCGGCACCAAGACAGAGGAGAGAGGTCGCATAGCAGAGAATCAGGCTTCCTTTCACCCACCAATGGAACAGGCCACTTTCAGATATTTAGGCCCCGGCACCAAGACAGAGGAGAGAGGTTGCATAGCAGAGAATCAGGCTTCATGTCACCCACCATTGGAACAGGCCACTTTATAATATTTAGGCCCCTGACACGGAGGAGAGGTTCATTCAACTTTGGGTTGTCCCACAAAATAATGGTAAAATTAAAAAAAGAGGATTCAATAAAGAAGTGCCCTGGAGTACAAGAATATATGGTTAAGAGGAGGTAGTTATAAATGTCTATTCTGCACAAGGGATGGACAGGTCCTGTGGGATCCATGCCTGGTTCATTTTTATGAACGTCAGCTTGTCCACGTTGGCTGGGGACAGGCGGCTGCGTTTGTCAGTAATGACACCACCTGCCGTGCTAAATACACGTTCAGACCAAACGCTGGCCGCCGAGCAGGCCAGCACCTCCAAGGCATAAAAGGCTAGCTCTGGCCACGTGGACAATTTAGAGACCCAGAAGTTGAATGGGGCCGAACCATCAGTCAGTACGTGGAGGGGTGTGCACACGTACTGTTCCACCAGTGAAATGCTGCCTCCTGCTAACACGTTCCGTATCAGGTGGTGGTGCAGTTAGCTGTGGCGTGGTGACAAAACTTTTCCACATCTCTGCCATGCCAACCCTGCCCTCAGAGGAGCTGGCCGTGACAAAGCTGCGTTGGTGACCTCTCGCTGCTCCTCTGCCTTCGCCTTGGGCTTCCACTTGTTCCCCTGTGACAGTAGCGTGGCTACCAACGTGCGCTTGCATCTTACTATCACGCTCCAGTGCAGGAAGTAAGTTGGGCACATTGTCTTTGTACCGGGGATCCAGCAGGGTGGCAACCCAGTAGTCCGCACACGTTAAAATGTGGGCAACTCTGCTTTTGTTGTGCAGGCACTGCAGCATGTAGTCGCTCATGTGTGCCAGGCTGCCCAGAGGTAAGGACAAGCTGTCCTCTGTGGGAGGCGTATCGTCATCGTCCTCCGTTTCCCCCCAGCCACGCACCAGTGATGGGCCCTTACTAGATGTTTTCCTCATTGTTACCGTTCACCACAATAAAAAAAAAATTATTTGGCCCAATGTATTGAATTCAAATTCAGGCCTTTTTTTAAAGGCACCTAACACTATCTGGCTATCTATTTATGTACCGTATTACGCTAATCCAGGCACAGCAGTAACCACAGATTTAGGGGAATATCAATTGTAGGCCTAGTATTTACGGACAGATTTACACTTGGAGATGCACAGTAGCGTGTGAAAAAAAATATAGGATTATGCTTTCAGCACTTGTATTTTAACACTTTGTGTAATATACCCTTTAACGTAAAGAAATACACTTGGGGATGCATGGTAGCGTGTGCAGTTATTGAGGATGACCCTATCAGCACTTGTATTTACACCTTGAGTGTAATATACCCTTTTACGGACAGAAATATAGTATGAGATGCACAATAGTGCCTGCAAATTTAAAGGATTATGCTTTCAGCAATTGTAATTTAACACTTTGTGTAATATACCCTTTTACAGAAAGAAATACACTTGGAGATGCACGCTGAGTGTAATATACCCGTTTACGGACAGATTAAGACTTGGTCTGCAACAGCTGGAACACCAGATTTTGGGTATTGCTATTTTGGCAATTGAATTTCACCCCAGAACAAAATATATCCTTTGACGGATACTATTAAACTACTTGTCCATCCAAAGCTAGAACACCAGATTTACTGTATTTCTATTTTTGCAACTGAATTTCACCTCAGAAAATAATATATCCTTTGACAGACACTATGAAAATTGTCCAGTCACAGCTGGAACACCAGATTTACGGTATTGCTATTTTGGCAATTGAATTTCACCCCAGAACAAAAGATATCCTTTGACGGATACTATTAAACTACTTGTCCAGCCACAGCTAGAACACCAGATTTACTGAATTTCTATTTTTGCAACTAAATTTGACCCCAGAAAATAATATATCCTTTGACGGACACTATGAAACTATTCCAGTCACAGCTGGAACACCAGATTTACGGTATTGCTATTTTGGCAATTGAATTTCACCCCAGAACAAAATATATCCTTTCACGGACACTATTAAACTACTTGTCCAGCCACAGCTAGAACACCAGATTGACTGAATTTCTATTTTTGCAACTGAATTTCACCCCAGAAAATAATATATCATTTGACGGACACTATGAAACTCGTCCAGTCACAGCTGGAACAACAGATTTACGCTATTGCTATTTTGGCAATTAAATTTCACCCAGAACAAAAGCTATACTTTTACGGACGCTATGACACTTGTCCAGCCTCAGCTGAAACCACTGATTTAGGGTATTGCTGTTTTGGCAATTAACTTTCACCCCAGAACAAAAGATATCCTTTGACGGACACTATAAAACTGGTCCTGCCACAGCAGAAACCACTGATTTAGGGTATTTCTATTTTGGAAATTGAATTTCACCCCAGAAAAAAATATATATTCTTTGCCAGACAGTGTTACACTTGGCTAGCCACAGCTGGAACACCAGATTTAGGGGATTGCTTTTTTTTTAAGTGAATTTCACCTCTCAATAAAATATTGAAAAGTCTATCCTGAGTTTCTAGGGGTGACAATAAGCACAGCCAAGCCCCTGATGTAGGATATAGCAAAAAATAAAAACATACTATTGATGAATTAATGGACTTGGTGGCAGCTTGTGCTGGCGCACCACAAGACACAAGGTGGCCGCCGATCACCCCAGAAAAAAGTGACAGAAAAACGCTGTCACAGCAGAAACCACTGATTTAGGGTATTTCTATTTTGGAAATTGAATTTCACCCCAGAAAAAAATATATATTCTTTGCCAGACAGTGTTACACTTGGCTAGCCACAGCTGGAACACCAGATTTAGGGGATTGCTTTTTTTTTAAGTGAATTTCACCTCTCAATAAAATATTGAAAAGTCTATCCTGAGTTTCTAGGGGTGACAATAAGCACAGCCAAGCCCCTGATGTAGGATATAGCAAAAAATAAAAACATACTATTGATGAATTAATGGACTTGGTGGCAGCTTGTGTTGGCGCACCACAAGACACGAAGTGGCCGCCGATCACCCCAGAAAAAAGTGACAGAAAAACGCTCTGGGCAGCTTGAAAACAGTGAGCAATTAACTAGCAGAAGTTGAATGATTCACAGCTGTAGATCGATCACTTCATTAAGTGTTTTTGCTGAGTTAATCCCTGCCTAATCTCGCCCTAACAGCAGCTGCAACCTATCCCTACACTAATCAGAGCAGAGTGATGTGTGGCGCCACATGATTCCAGCTTAAATAGAGGCTGGGTCACATGCTGCACTTGGCCAATCACAGCCATGCCAATAGTAGGCATGGCTGTGATGGCCTCTTGGGGCAAGTAGTATAACGCTTGTTGATTGGCTGCTTTGCAGGCTTTCAAAATGCGCCATAGAAATCGCCAAAGAACCCGAACCTGAACTTTTATGTAAATGTTCGGGTCCATGTCACGAACACCCCAAAATTCAGTACGAACCCGAACTATACAGTTCGGGTTCGCTCATCCCTACTTTACTGCTATGAGGCTATTTAGCAAGAAATAAACACTGAAGCTACTTATCTTTTTAGCAGAAGTAGCTGGTGGCTCTAGAAACCTGCAAGATCGATGCAATAACAATGAATATTATAGCAGGTAGAAAATCCTAAAGGGATCCATGTGATCTACAGTCCAGAAAAGACCTGGAAAAGAAATGAAATATGTTGCACCGTCTGCTAGAGCAGAAAAAAACACAATGGGTGAAGTTTGAGGCACATTATACATAGTGTTCAGGCATCAATTAAAAGTTCCATCTAGCCTATCAACCCGCAGGGCAGAGAATTTCCCATATGTTGTGCTGGGACTTAAGTGTGCTTTTCTCATATGGAAGGGGAACACTTATGAATGGAAACGGGTGGTTATAGGCTATGTACTTTAGCATACATGTCTCCTTATTCAAAGTAGCACCTCAACCCCATGAAACAGCAGAAAGGACATTTCCCCTGAGAAAGGATACACCCCCTGAGCTGCAGCAGAAATCACAGTGCCCTAGAGAAAGGACACACCCCTGGAGCTGCAGCAAAAAGTACACACCTCCTGAGAAAGGACATTCTCTTTGAGCTGCTTTCTCAAAATAAATCTAACAGAGCATTTGAAGCAATGAATGGGGAGATATCTGGATCCATGTGAGGTACAGAGCTGGTTCTAGCTTTGTTAGAGAGATTGTCATGTACTATATGATGTCTGGTTTTCATGTTTTACATTAATCATGGGATGACTTCTTTAAGGGTTTATACACATATTGTGTTTGTGTTAGGGTACTTTCACACTGGCGTTTTGGATTCCGTTTGTGAGATCTGTTTCAGGGCTCTCACAAGCGGTCCAAAACAGATCAGTTCAGCCCCAATGCATTCTGAATAGATAAGGATCCGTTCAGAATGCATCAGTTCAGCTCCGTTCCGCCTCTATTCCGTTCTGGAGGCGGACACCAAAACGCAGCTTGCAGCATTTTGGTGTCTGTCTGACGATGCGGAGCCGAACTGATCCGTTTTGACTTACAATGTAAGTCAATGGGGACGGATCTGTTTTCAATTACACAATATTGTGCATTTGAAAATGGATCCGTCCCCCATTGACTTTCAATGTAATTCAAAACGGATCCGTTTTGATTTTGAGATTTTTCTTTAAAGCTAATGCAAACGGATCCGTTCTGAACGGATACAAAAGTTTGCATTATAGGTGTGGATCCGTCTGGGCAAATAACAGACGATCCGTACCTAATGCAAGTGTGAAAGTAGACTTACTGGAATGTGTTACTATACCATTGTCAATTTTATGGCACACAGATAATTGAGCCACAGGGGGTATCGATTGGGAGGGCTCTAAAAGAAAATGTGTCACCAAAAATATATCTGCCAGTTAAAACCAGATAGCAACATACATCTATTTTTCTAATCTGTCTTTATTTTCTGATTACAGATTTCTTTTATTCTATTTCCTTAACATGATTATGGAGGCGGGCATCTTGCCTAAGTTAACAGCATTAAGAAAGCAAGTTGCTTTACGGCAGCCCCATGGACCATAGACACAATAGTCAGGAAACTTTATTGACTTCTATAGGAGAGTTTTCTAGGCATGCTCTGTGACCTGTGCAAGAAAAGAATATAAAAGCTCTGGCAACTACCTATTGTGAATGGTGGATCATGTTTTATCTATACACCGAGCTGATATAATTAAATGACAGATAAGCAGATAACTGCAGTAAGGTGATCTGTACAGACCAAGAAGTATAGGATTTTATGGTGTTTGTTTACTTATAGATATTGACATAGAAAATAAAAAATAATATAAAAATTCTTCAAAAATATGTTAAATATAGACATGTGATTTAAACAATAGGTCTTTATCTGGTGACACATTCCCTTTAAGGACTCAAAGGCCTCTAGGCGTCTATTATGAGGGATCAAAACGGAATGCGTCTTAGGCCTCTTTCCCACTTGCGTTGTTAGGATCGGAAGTGCACGCCGAATCCGTAACAACGCAAGTGAACTGAAGGCATTTGAAGACGGATCAGTCTTCAAAATGCTTTCAGTGTTACTATGGCAGCCAGGACGCTATTAAAGTCCTGGTTGCCATAGTAGTAGTGGGGAGTGGGGGAGCAGTATACATACGGCCCGTGCGGCTCCCGGGGCGCTCCAGAATGATGTCAGAGCGCCCCATGCGCATGGATCACGTGTGGCTGCCATGGCAACCATTCAGAAAAAGCTAAACGTCGGATGCGCCGAAACGCCGTTTAGCTTAAGGCCGGATCCGGATTAATGCCTTTCAATGGGCATTAATTCCAGATCCAGCCTTGCGGCAAGTGTTCAGGATTTTTGGCCGGAGCAAAAAGCGGAGCATGCTGCGGTATTTTCTCCGGCCAAAAAAATTTCCGGTCCTGAACTGAAGACATCCTGATGCATCCTGAAAGGATTTCTCTCCATTCAGAATGCATTGGGATAATCCTGATCAGGATTTTTCCGGCATAGAGCCCTGACGACGGAACTCTATGATGGAAAACAAATACGCAAGTGTGAAAGAGCCCTTAAAGGCTTCCATCTTATAGATTCTGTTATTTTGTTCTTAAAGTCATAACGGAATGCATAATGATAATGTGAACAAGCCCTAAATGATTGGCATTTTCTTTAATTTGACACTTTTTATGTAATACAACAATATTATTTTGTTACATATATAATAGTTTAGGAGAAGACCAGCAAGTAAGGAATATCTTCATGTATCCTAAGGCAATTTACACTGACATGGTTAAATAATCTACTTAGTACTTCATGGTATTATTTTTGGTGTCTTTTAACTTGGTCCATCAAGCTGAAGGAAATGATAAGATTATTTTTGTATTCAATAGATCACTGTGAAATATTGATAGTGATGGGTCCAAATTGTTATCATTTAGGAGGTAATATAATTCAGTATGATATATCCCATAGGGGCAGTACAGGGTCTGATATGAGTAGATAGCAGAACTGGAATTTTGGCTTGGAATCTGACCAAAAGCATTTTCCTTGAGAAATTTCATGTACTATCGTTTACTGTATGTTAACTGTCTTCTAAAAAAGAAAGGATTATGGGCCCCATGGGGTCAGGGATTAATGTCAGAGTGGAGTGAATTGAATCCAACGAAGTGGAATTCGATCCAAATTTCAGGATTAATTTGATTCGCCGCGAAGCCCGAAGCTCCTTGTGCTTCGTAGTAGCGAATCAATTTAACCTGAAATAGTGTCAAAAACAAAAAGAATAATACTTACCTCCTCAATTTGCTCACCATGGGCCAGCCGCCACCATCTTGATTGAAGGTATTGGCCGAAATCTCATACGTGTTGACATATGACGGCCTGTTGTGAGCAAATGAAGGCGGTAAGTATGATTTAATTATTTTTTTCAGTTAATTTTACACAGTTTTTACACTCAGATGCCACTATGTATGAACGCTGCATCTGAGGAGTACAATAATGGGGAGCGGCACTACCGCAGCTCCCTGTCATTGCGCCACTTACAATAAAATGGGTTTTGTGACGAAGTAATTAGTCACGAAGCAAATTTGTTTGTAAAATTTGGCGAAGCAGCCAAATCGAATTTTCCAAAACTTTGCTCATCTCTAGTAAACAGCGATAGTTATCCTCTGCACATATTTTCATGCTTATGGATCATTTTTATTGGTCTTATATCAACACTGTGGCATGTTTGTGGATAGAAATGTCTAGCTCTTGATTACCTATAACTGAAGCAATAATACATTTAGCAAATCGAACAGTGAAACCTGAGTGTGCAGGACCTACTGCATTACTTTTATGGAAGCATGTGCTTAAGATGCAACGACGGGCAGGGAAAATTGCCCGACAATATTGGCGCAAAGTAGGATAGGTGAAATGCATTATGTCAGTGTTACCCAATACATTCCAGAACTGTAAGGGTTACATAGCATCATAAATCAATATAATGCTATGTGACCCCGGCAGTGCTAGGAGTTCAGGACGGGAGCTGTCTTAGGCCTCGTGCACATAAACGTTTGTATTTTGCGGTCTGCAAAAAACGGATCTGCAAAAAATACGGATGACTTCTGTGTGCATTCCGTATTTTGCGGAATGGAATAGCTGGCCCCTAATAGAACAGTACTATCCTTGTCCGTAATGCAGCCAATAATAGGACATGTTCTATTTTTTTGACGAACGAAAATAAGGACATACGGAAACGGAATGCACACAGAGTAATTTTCTTTTTTTTGTGAACCCATTGAAATGAATGGTTCTGTATACAGTCCGCAAAAAAAAGTTGGCACAAAATACACCAATGAAGAGTAAAACTGATCTTTTCAGGGTGTTTTTTATTCCGGAAAAATGCAGCTATTCCACAGTGGCATTTTCCCCAAAAAGCAGTATGGTATGATGTAAAAGATGTAACAAAATGAAAAAAAAAACACAAATAAAAACAATATGAATAATGCTGCAAGTTTATTGCATTTTTTATGAGCCAACAAATAAAAACTCCATGAATTTGGTATGAAGGGGGCCTTAAAGATAAATAGAAATACATGATGCTGGTTATAAATGATATTTAACACTAGAAAGTCTGACCAACACATATAAATATTTTAATCAGAGAAATCTGAAGTCTAATGTGAGATTTCATTAATAATTTCTAAACCATGCACTTGATGAGTTGCTGAGCCCCGGCAAAGCGCATGGAAGAAATAAACCATGTGTTAATGCAGATGTTTGAAGGAGAGAAGAGCTGTATATTTTCTCTGTGAGAACAAGCAAGTGACAGGCATTGAGATTTAAATGACAGCATATGATATTAGGAGTCACAATTAAAAGTCATTATGGGTTTCACAGTAACAAATTATCATTGCATGATACTCGTCAGGAAAACATTAACATGTCAATAGTTAGACAAGCTGCATGATCCATGACATTGAGGAGCAGCTAAGTCACTTAGAGCAGATGAATGGCAGAGTGCCGCAGAATTTTTTCTGCTTTATTTACCATAGGAAATACTTTAGAATGCTTAACAGACTTTAACCTCGTACATTAGTGGTTTCAAACTGTGGCTCACCAGCGGGTGTATAACTACAACTCCCAATATATCCTAAAAGCCAGAGCATGGGGTTTTATGATCTATGAAGAAGAATACACAAAACACAAATAATTATGATATTTTCAAGCTAGAAATCAAGGGGGGCATTTATTAAGATCGGTGATTTTGACGCCGATCTTCTTCCCTCATGCTGGCGGTTCATCCACCTAAGTTATGTAGAGGTGGCATTCAATTTTAGAAATGATTTGAAAAAAAAGTGTTAATTGGACAGAGTCCAGAACAATGGACAGTAACTGGGAGACACACCAATATATATGGCACAATAGTCTATGATAAATTATTATTTTTTTTTTAAAAGGGTCAGCTGGAAAAAGTAAGTCCACTGCAATATTATCACATCCAATTTAACAAATAACAGACATGCGGCGCAGAGTGAAGGGATGGGGAGCATCCTTCCACTTAGGGAGAGGGAGGAGTGGTGACCCCCTAACTCACCTAGCACTGGCACCTGGCTGCCCTAACGTCCCTAGATGGGCTGCTATCCCGTAAGCCGATCACGTACCTAGTCCCTGGCTTACCCTGAAATAAGCCCTAGGAAGTGAGTATGGCGGTGGGAGCACTAGTACTCACCACTAACACCTAGGGTAACAACAGGGAAAGGACAAACAACACAAACTCCACAAACAACCCCTGAAGAGAAACAACAAACAGGAGAGAACCGGAGATCCGACAGCACCAGTTCCAACAGCTCCACAGCAACTCCAACTCTACCAGAGGTCAGAATAGAAGATCTGAAAACAAGGTCTACAGTATATCTGGCAACAAGGGAAGCAGAAAGGGAAAATATATAGTAGCTGGGAGTGGCTGACAGAAAAGAGCTGAAAGGAAAAGCTACAGATTCCTAAATGGGACAAAAAAACTGAAATTGTCTTAGTTTTATTACTTGAAATTACCACTAAATGGAAGAAAAAGGATTGCAAACCTAAGCAGGAAAACCTGGACCGGAATACATTCTCAACACTAGGTCATGGAGCGATCTCTTGAGAAACCGAGCGAGTAGCCACCCACTGTGACCTTCTGACCCCAGGCACAACAGGATCAGCGATAGGTCGTAACACCCTCGTGACAAAAACACAGTTGGTAACTGTGATGCACACTGATACGTAAAACGCACTAATCTGTGACTAAATACATTTTTTATTAATGAACTTCTAAAAATATATCTTTTTAAAAAGGTCAATTGAACACAGTGAGTCCACTAGAACATTTTTTTAATAACTGTGACAAACACCAATATGCCAGGCACACTAATCTGTACACACTAAACTAAATTTTGTTAATAAACTTCTTTGACACACATATATATATATATATATATATATATATATATTTAAAACGGGCAATTGGACAAAGTCCACTACAATATGCAGTCGGTAACTGTGATGCACACGTATATATTAGGTCAAGTACACTAATATGAAAACTTTTAAATATTATTTCAATTGGACTCAGTTGGAGTCCACTACAGTATATGGTGATGCACAATAATACGTCAGAAGGCACACTATCAGCACCAGGATTGTTATTGATAGAGCACAGTGGCTCAGTGATTAGCACTAGTTCCATGCAGCGCTGGGGTCCTAAGTTCAAATCCATGGTTTCTTCCCACACTCCAAAGACATACTGAAAGGGGACTTAGATTGTGAGCCACATTGGGGACAGCTTGATGCTAATGTCTGTAAAGTGCTGCAGAAGTGCATAAAATAAATACGTTTGTTGTGCTGATTTACATTAATAATACATTGAGTTGTATAGTTTTGAAAGTTGCTTGCTACTTTAAATAACAACATGGTTGGAAGAGTCTATGAGGCAGCTTCACTGTCTGTGGTTGTGAATCATGCGGCAAATTTATTAAGACAGGCGTTTTAGATGCCAGTCTTAATCAAGCCCTGCAGTTATGCAGAGGCGCTGGCCTCTATATAACTTTGGCGGATCCTCTGCCAGTTCTAAATGTGTGACAGTTGCCTAGACTTTTTTCTACGACTGAAAGAGGCATAGAGAATGGTAAATGAGATGGGCCTTCCGGCCCGTCCCCTTCCCCGGCCACTGATTTAGGCCTGGCTTGAGTGGGGAGAAGGCGCAGTGACACACTGACTCCTGTCTCTAAATATTATCTCTCTGTAAAATAATTACAACTCTAACCTATAACCTCTCTGACAAAAAATTAGCTGTATTCTGTGTTTTAAGATCTGTTTTCTTTATGAAACAGACATTCTATTCCTTCAATGTGTAAGCCCAGAAAAACATGGCAGATGCTGCCTGGAATCTTAAATTGTGCTTTTGACACGTCCACTGATATAACAGCTTTAATCCCTCATGATTGGCTGAGGCTGACTGCAAGGCATTATGGGCGAGTCTAACCAGAGGGAGTAATGTGACCTCTGTCTTTATCTTCATACTCAGGTAGGTTGAATCCCAAAAACTTTGGATTCGCTTTAAACTGAAAATTTGGGGAAATTCAAACAAACTAGATTCCTGTAGAATGGACTTGCCAATCTCTAGAGGACACAGAATAGACTGGCAATCCCTGTTTATTGTGGGTCATTTTCCAGCTTTGCAGTGTAGCACAGTAATTTTATTATCAAGGCAAGTCATTTAATGGTAGATGACAGCCTCAAGCCTGCATTACACAGGCCAATTAAGCAAGAAATTGTCGGGAGGGAATTGTTCCCTCCCAGCAATCTCTTGATAGCTAGCGAAGGAGAACTCTGCTGTAACATGCACTGATCTCCTCCGCAGCCTGGGGAGGAGCAATCGCAATGCCATCGCTCGTCCCCATACTGTTTAGTGGTTTGCCGGCTGCAGATCACTATTAGACAGCACGATCTGCCTACGGCAAGAGCTTATTTTTAAGCATGCTTGAAAATCAGAATTGCCCAATGAACAAGTGTTTGCTCATTCATCGGGTGATCGGCGGCAGTATTACGCGGCAAGATGATCGCTAACAAGCATTTGCACAAAAAATCGACCAGTGTAATACAGCCTTCATTGTACTGCAAAACTACACAGACAAACAATTTTATATAAGCATCTCCATTGTCTCCATGGGAGAGGCAGTACTTTATCTCTTCCTAAATATTGTATACTGTAAACAAAACAGAAGAGAAGGGTGCGCTACCCTTGTGTAATACCTCCAGCACAGTGGTATGTCCCTGATAGGACTAGGCTCCTGTCCTTACCAGAAGGTGTTGTGCAGTGCCAAGCACAACACAGAATCAGAGCAACATTACTGCATAATTCAGGAGACCCAGGCTGCTGCAGCTTCCCACCCGGTTCTTCCAATTGAGGTCAGAAGTAGAGTCACACAGAGAACACACAAAGTCTGAGATAAAGAGGGTGCTGCCCTGGATACTCTTAACAGTATTTTATTTTAAAAACAGAATAAACAAGCTATGTGTTTCAACAGCAGTCCGTTACCTTCCTCAGGCTTCAGCCGCTGAAATGTGTAGCTTCTGTATCCCATTTTTATTTTAATTGTTTTCAAAATAAAAGTACTTTTAAGAGTATCCAGTGCAGCGCCCTCTTTATCCCGGACTTACTGCATACTGACATTTCTCTGTCCATTCCCGTCATCGTTGCTGCAATAAAGCACACACATCCTGCTGTACTGTCTGTACAGGCAATGTAGGAAAAGGTAAGTCTCCAATATGGTGTGGCGGAGCCAGCGCCTGCAGTGGATGGCTGCGTGAGTGAGCTGCTCTGGTAACAAATCACCCTTACAGCCTGGATTCACAGCTTATATCACCCAAGATGGTCAAAATCGGAGGGTCCAAACCCACTGACACCCCAGGACCACCCAAAACTGCCTCAGGAGGAGGTGAAATTGATAAGTTCATTAAAAAAGCAGCGACTATGTATGTCGCAAGGGAAAACAAGATGGCGCCGACACCACCGCGCTCTACTACCCGCTCCCGGCAGGAACTGAAAGACGCTGAGCAAGAAGCCGATGCCGATGCTGATGGCCTCCCGATATCCCGCGCCTACCTCAGGGACACCTTGACCGCATCTCTGGCCTCAGCGCTGGAACCACTGAGCTCTGACTTGACCACCATTAAACAAGAGGTACGGCAGATAGGGGGGAGAGTGGAGTCCCTGGAAGATTCTTGCACGGCCATAATCACTCACCAGCAGGGGGTCGCTTCTCATCTCTCCTCCATTCAAACCTCCCTGAACACCTTATACAGCGCCCTGGAGGACCAAGAAAACCGGGGGAGAAGAAATAATCTTCGCTTCCGTGGGATACCGGAGACCATCCCCCCCGGGGATATACCCCATACAATTACCCAAATCTGCCTCTCCATCTTAGGCCCTGACTCGGCTCATGAAGTAATATTGGAGCGAGCCCACAGAGCTCTGAAGCCCAAACCGGCAAACAATGCTCCTCCAAGGGACGTTATCTGCAAATTTCTAAGCTTCCCAGTGAAAGAGGCAATTATGACAAAAGCGCGCCAAGCTGACATAGTCTCCTGGGATGGACACGAGATCCTGGTGTTCCAGGACCTAGCCCAGTCCACTCTACGCAAAAGAAGAACCTTGAAACCCTTAACTGACTGGCTTCGATCCCATAACACTCCTTACCGCTGGGCTTTCCCATTCGGCTTATCTTTTTTGTATGCAGGCCGCAGAATGACAGTGACGACATTTCAGGACCTTGGCCCGGTCTATGACCATCTAGAAATCCAACCATTGGACATCCAAAATTGGGATCCCGTACAGTACCTCACTACTCTCCCAGTCCTCCCTCCTGCAGAACCATGGGATAGACCACGCACTCCGAAATCCCACAAGCCTAGGAGGAACGCCTCCCACTCAACTCCAAGAAGACTACCAATGGGAGAGTGAGATATGGTCTTGACTGTTTGTAGTTATTGTCCTTTATCTAGCCTACTGTTTTCACGGTTCTGCATTACACCTTTAAGATATTATCACAAATTCACATATACCTGGACCCTACCTTACACTTCGTCATCTGCTTACTCAAAGGGTGCTTTTACCTGTCTGGGGTGATATTACCTACCTCACTGGTAAAACTTCCCCCCTTGCTGCACCATGACAAACCTGTGCTATACGGTTATCATTCACTTTTATGATTATGGTTACTCTCTGAAATGTTTTGATTCTGTTTTTGTTACTACTTTTTTGTTTATAGGTAGACGACCCTACTGCTTACTGCTACCCTTATATCTATTTCCTAACATGATGATATCTTCCTCCTTGCTGGCCCCTCTTCACAGGAATCTGAGCCAGATGGACCTGTCCACAATCATTGGCTTTACCTCACAGCCGCATTTCTCTTCACCCCTAGCTACACACTATGGCTGAGCTTAAATTGGCTACCTTTAATGTTAAAGGTTTTAACGCTCCATCAAAAAGATGCCAAATTTTTTCCTTGCTAAAAAAAGAAAAATGCTCGATTCTTCTCTTGCAAGAAACCCACTTTAAATTTAATAAATACCCTAACCTCTCTCACTCTTACTTCCCCACCTGGTTTCATTATGGCTCGGATTCCTCGGCTTCCAGAGGGGTCAGCATAGGATTTAGCAAACACATTCCCTTCCAGTATATGTCACATATACAGGACACTGAGGGTAGATACCTTCTGGTTAAGGGTTCCATTATGGGCCCTGTGTATACTTTCATCAATGCATATGCACCAAACAACAATCAAATTTCATGGTTGAGAGATCTTTTCCCAATTATTGACTCCTACAGAGAAGGTACAGTGCTTATGGGCGGGGATCTTAATATTGCGTTAAACCCTCTAATTGACTCTTCTACTCAGAAATCCCCCTTCTCTCAAAAAACCCTGTCATTCTTACGTAAGCAGTTTAATTCACTAGATCTTGTGGATGCGTGGAGAACCCTTCACCCAACAACCAAAGACTTTACCTTTTATTCTCACGTATATGGAACCTATCATAGACTGGACTATATCTTTGTCTCAAAGGAACAGCTTCAATACTGTTCCGGAGTCAAAATTGGCCCGATCACTTTATCCGACCACCCCCCAGTCATGATGGGTTTCATTCCCCCAAATACTGATCAGAGGGAATTCCATTGGCGCCTCAATGAGCAACTAATCTCTTCAGCTGAGCTCCAAGCTAAAACCCAAAAGACTTTAGAGGATTTTTTCCTTTTAAATTCTCTGCCTGATACATCTCCCCTTATATTATGGGATACCCATAAGGCATATATGAGGGGACACTATAACAGCTTGGGAACACACATTAAAAAACGTAGAAAACTCCAAATTGATCCACTTCTCTCCAAAATTCAGTCCTTGGAAAGTTTGCACAAAACTTCTCAATTAGAATCTCACCTGTCTGAACTTACTAAGCTTAGAGTAGAACTGAAAAACCACCTCAACACTGCCTCAGCTAAATTTTTCCTACACTCGCAATATAAGTTCTTCGCTCATGGAGATAGAGCTTCTAAATTTATGATGAATAGGATCAAAAGGAGAAAATCCCAAAATTATATATGTAAAATTTCACGTCCCAACTCTAGTCCTGCACTGACCACGAAGGACATTGCCCTTCAATTCCAACAGTACTACAAATCATTATATAACATCCCACCTCCCGACCTCTCTCCAAGCTCTCCACCCCTTCAGGATTCTATAAGGGCCTTCTTAGACTCCCTATCCCTCCCTAAACTACGCCTGGAACACTATGACGCCCTCAAGGCCCCCTTTACCCCTGATGAATTAAAAACTGCTATAAAACAACTCCCCAAAGGAAAGGCCCCAGGTCCTGACGGCTTACCAGCCCTTTATTACCGTACCTTTCAACATTCCCTCCTCCCCTTTCTTCTCAATGTTTGCAACCAAACATTGAAAGGGACCCCCCTTACGTCTGAGATGACAAAGGCCCACATCACGATCATTCCTAAGGAGGGGAAGGACCCAGCCCAATGCCCCAGCTACCGTCCCATTTCCCTTCTTAACCTAGATTTGAAATTAATTGCTAAAATGCTTGCTAACCGTCTCTCCCCTTTCCTGTCTTATCTGATACATAGAGACCAAACTGGGTTCGTGATGGGGAGGGAGGGCAGAGACAACTCTGTTAGAGTGGTCAATGCATTAATACACGCTAAAAAGAAAGGCCTACCACTGGTACTCCTCAGCACTGACGCCGAAAAAGCATTTGATAGAGTTAGCTGGGATTTTATACGACTATCCCTCATTAACCGAGGATTCCCTGACACATTTATAAGTGCTATATTTTCCATGTACCATAATGCCTCGGCGTCGGTGCTGGTGAACAACACGGTTTCCCCCTCCTTCCTCATCACGAACGGTACACGTCAGGGATGCCCACTGTCTCCCTCTTATTCGTACTAGTTATGGAATCATTGCTCCAAACCATACGCCAAGAAAGCAAAATAGTGGGTATAAAATTGGGTGATCAGGAACATAAAGTAGCGGCCTTCGCCGACGATCTTTTGATCATGACAACTAACCCCTCAATATCCCTGGCGTGTATCTACGACATACTTGATAGATTCAGCCCACTTTCTAATTTTAAAATAAATATGTCTAAATCCCTTATTCTATCAGTGGGCCTCTCCCCATCCCTTAGACTTCGACTGACTAAAGACTCTCCTTTTAATTGGGACTCCCCCTACCTCACATATTTGGGCATAAAAATAACCCCGGACCCCTCGAACCTCTACCATCTTAATTTCATCCCCTTACTTCAGTCAATGAAAGACAAATTAGATGCCTTGCATCCCCACACACTGTCCTGGTTTGGTCGTAAAAATCTGGCTACTTCCTTAGTACTACCCAAACTGACCTATCTCATGCAAGTCTTACCCATTCATATTCCCCCTACTTACTTTGATTCTTTGACCGGCCACCTTAGAAAATTCATCTGGAACAAGTCCAAAGCTAGAATAGCCACGTCAACTCTACAAAAACCCAAATCTTCAGGTGGTATAGGCCTTCCCAACCCCAAGCTCTATAATCTCGCAGTCTTGCTTTCTAGATTAGTTGATTGGATTAGGCAGCCACACTCCAAATCCTGGGTAGCTATGGAATCATCTATCTCACTTTTTTCCTTCCGCTCCTTATTAATAGGCCCAGATGTATACCCTCTCAATTTGAATGCTTCTGATCTGATAATCAATGCCACCTTGAAGTCCTGGCAGTCCCTCTAAAAATCTTCTAAAGGCATCCCTTTACCCTCCCCCTTGACACAAGTCAGAGATCTGCTCTCTGTAGCCCCGCGCGCTCTAATCCAAAGCTTACCGCAAAGAATCCGCACATCTCAAACACCAGTTATAGCTCTGTTTGACGACCAAGGCATACTGAAAAATGATGAGGCTATTCGTACTCTCCTATCCTATTCTACACCCCTTCCTTCCCTTACCTCCTTCTTGCGCTCTTATATCTCCAAACATGTACCATTCCAAGCCCTGCTTAGACCTCTGACGTGGTTTGAAAACCTCCTTGCCTCAAAGCACCCCTCCAAGAAACTTATTTCTCAATTATACAAATGGCTCAACTCTCCCATCTCACCCCCCAAGCCTGCTTTTATAGGCCACTGGGAAAAAGATTTAAACATTAGCTTTTCAGAGGATGAGCTCCAACGCTTATTGATGGAACCCCATATATCCTCCAAATGTGTACGCATACAAGAAAATGGATACAAAATCCTTACCCGTTGGTACAGAACTCCCGACATAACCAAACTTTATTCCACAACACACTCGGATACTTGTTGGAGGTGTCTGGGGGAAACAGGATCTTTCTTCCATATATGGTGGACCTGCCCCCCACTCCTTAAATGGTGGTCAGTGGTTTTCAATATTTGCAACCAGATCTGCCACACTTCCATTCCTCCCACACCGTTGCTTGCCTTATTGGGCATTTCTCCCTCAACCACCTCCACCAACCTACCTCGCCTATTTAAAAAACTGCTGAGTGCTGCCCGCCTCCTAATCCCACGGTTTTGGCTCTCACCAGACCTATCCCCATTAGATCACTGGTACAATAAGATAGATTCTATCTACAGGATGGAGGAATTAGCTGCATGGGAAAACCGCTCACATCCCAAATTCCTAAGCGTTTGGCTGAATTGGTCACATTTTAGGTTAAAGCCTCGCTGATATCATCCCTACTTAATTGATACTCTTATGATGTTAGTCATTATGAATCACCGCATTGAGCATGTACTGCGTCTACATAAATGGTTCTACTTGTTGTGCCTATTCTATTTGTACAACCGGAGATTTCTTCTCTCCTTTTTACTTTTATGCTTGTACTCATTTTATGATTACTGCATGTGGACTGCTTGTAAACTGCAGATTTATCTTCAATAAAAAGTTGTAAATTAAAAAAAAAAAAAAAAAGTCTCCAATATGGCATTAGACACAACTTTTAAAACATTTGAAATACATAATACATGCATTATCTGTCTTCAACATGATTTTTGGACATATTTTTAGGATTCTAACTTGCAAAAGGGAAAATCTGTCGTTCAGACATGAATGCGATTTAAAACCCCTCTGTCATTATTATCAAATCATTGTCATTAACATGAACTATAAAATCTCATTTCCCTACAATCTTTGATGGCTGAACAAAGTGTAATCATTAATGTGTAAAGAGAGTGTAAAATATTATTCATAACATGTGGCATTTCCTAATTAACACACCACAGAGCTTAATGTAACATTTTCTTAATATTACAAGAGCTTTGCTGCCAGCTGGCAAGCTCTGGGTCTGGGTAACAATTACAGTTCCATAGATGTGAGAAAGACATGGTATCAACAGCCTTTAGTCCCAGGCAAGTGTTTATTTTAGTTCTTCAAATGTTCCCATTTGCCAGATACAGACTAACTATTCCTGACAATGGAGTGGAATTAACATAATGTTCATCCGTCTTAGACAGTTCGGTTTCTGTGGTCAGTTGTTATAGTGTGGTGCACATACGGAAATAAAAAATCAATCTTTCATTTCTATAAGAGCTTTCAAGCTTCTAGGTATTTCCTGTCCTTTTCTCTATGGATTGTGTATTGAAATGGACTTTTAGAACTGATTCACATGTCAGTGAATCATGAACGTATGGTGTCCATGTACTCCATGGACAGCACCCATACCCATTGATTTTAATGTGTTTATTCACAGATGACCATGACCATCGGTTACTGGAAAAACAACAAAGGCATGCAATACTTTGGTCCATGATGTGGACCAAACTCAGACATTGAGTCTGACAGAACATGGATAGCATCTATGACCTTTGGTAGGAGATGCTCTAGATATAGTTTTTTTCAGACTAGCGGTGCACATGGAATATAAATGACACAGAGAAGGCAAAGAAAAACAGAGACATGGACCAACAATGGACAAAGACATCTTCAAAAATGAAATACTGACCGTCTTGTCACAGGAACAGATGTGTAAATGAGAATTTATGGTCATGTATCAGGGCTGTTAAGGTGCAATAGGGTCTTAATAAAACTGGAAAAAATGACGTCAAGTTACTAGGTTACAAGAATACAACGTCACCTTTTCTGATAACATTCAGTGCTCTTCAGCTATTGGTTTAAAAGAACCCCAATTTTGTTCCATAATTTTTCCCGAGTATGACATTACTTAAACAAAACCGCCAATTGGCAAATACAATTCTGAGGAAGTCTACAAACTACATAGTACATAAACACCTTCCAACATTAAAAGATAACTTTTAATAGATAATTTTAAAAAGTAACGTAAATAACCTGAAGGATGAGCTTCAACAACCTTTTCACTCTGATAGAAGGTCAAGTCTGATAAAGTAGACACACTTAGGAACCGTGGGGATACATCATTTCATATGTTGGATAGCCTGGTAAAGGGAAAGATATAGATTATCCCTATTGTACCCTAGCTTCCCTATCTGTCCCTTTGCCCAGGGAAACCCCCTGATGGTGAGGGTCCCCTGTCCACGTTCCTAAAGCTGCCAATTGCCCTAGTCAAAACCTCAACAGGATAAGTAGGATAGAACAGGAGAAACAGAAGATGCTGTGATGTCTACAACAAAACATGTAACAAAAAATGTCCGCAAAGTAATAATCATGCGTCCCGACACAGCTTTTCCCCAGCTTAAAACTGGTTCGTCAGGGGACTGTATACCTGGACTTTTGGATATAAGATCCAAGTAGACAGGAATTTGTTGGCTAAGGGTCTTAGGCTATAGACCCTGAACAAAGATACCCAGTATATGATATAATAAATATCTGGAATATGTCGTCCCTAGATAGGGAAATACAGACAGACCTGTGTTCAGATGTGGGCACTGAGATGAAGGCGTCTCACTAATGACTTGAAAACTGGCGCCTTAAATAGGTCCATTGATAATTTGGTTACCTCCCCTCCACTTCCTCCTCCTTGATTATAGATCAGGCATCCTCAAACTGCGGCCCTCCAGCTGTTGTAAAACTACAACTCCCTCAATGCCCTGCTGTAGGCTGATACCTGGAGGCTGTTAGGGCATGCTGGGAGTTGTAGTTTTGCAACAGCTGGAGGGCCGCAGTTTGAGGATGCTTGCTATAGATCAAAGCGCATATTTCCTAAAAGAGCAACTTTATGTCAGTAATAATGATTGCTCTTAAATCCCTTGTGAAAATCGCGCAATTTCCAACATTCCCAAAGTTAACTTTTGATCCAGAACTCTATTTAGTTGATAAAAACGCTACAGTGGAACACATATGCGTTCCAACACTAAACCGGATGTTGTCATATGATGAGACTTAAGTGTGGAATGCAGCCTGCGCCTCATCGCATCAGGTAGGAAGTCAAGAGGGGACCAGAGGTGTGGAACGCAACCTGCGTTCCACCCTCCAGGAAGTAGCTAAGCCATATTCACGTAAGTCTCGTCATATGACAACAGCCGATGATTTCTGGGAGGCAAGTTTTTTTTATGGCATTCACCTAACCTGGTCGACCAAGTGATCTTTTATTAGAGCTGGACGTTACAGACATGGTGATATTAAATGTCTATTTTTTCTTTCTCTTTTTTTTTTTTTTACAGTGGTAAATGGCTTGATTGAGGGTAAAAGGGTTTATTTTTACACTTGAAACTAATAAAAAAAAACAAAAAAAACACTTTGGGGTCATTTATCAAATTGGTGTAAAGTTGAACTGGCTTAGTTGTCTATAGCAACCAATCACATTCTAACTTTCATTTTGGACAGCTCCTTTGGAAAATGAAAAATGGAATCTGATTGGTTGCTATGGACAACTAACCCAGTTCTACTTTACACCATTTTGATGAATGACCCTGTTTATCTTTTCTTACTTTTTATTTTAGTCGCTCTAGGGGACTTCAACTTTTGAGGGTCTGATCACTTCTACGATGCATTACTATACATACGTTACTGTAATGTATTGTAAGTGTCAATTTTACGCTGACACTTCACCTATTAGACCTAGACTGGGACTTGGCCTCATAGGCCTCCATAGCTGGCATGCAGGGAGGTCTTTATAAGGGTTTGGGCTGCCATAACAACCATAGGAACCCTACAATCCCTCCCTGCCTCCCTCCTTCTTAAACCGTTTAGATGCAGCAGTCAGCATTGCCCAATGCATCTAAGTGGTTAAACCACAGGCATCAGGGTTTCACTGATGCCAGCAGTTACAGCAGAGGCCTGTCTGTAAGTAACAGCCAGGCCTCTGTCCTGATTGAGTTAGCGCATTTCCCATGCCCAACCAATCAGTGTGCTGTAATAGTACAGCACATGTTGTTAACTCTCTTCCCGCTGTTCTGTATATATACAGCACATGTTGGGAAGGGGTTATATGGTGTAAAAGAAATGAGGTATAACAAGCCCTATGAATTAAAATATACTGAGAAATACCATATGCAATACATGATGACAGGTCTAACATCAACTTCAGGATATTTGTCCAGACGAAATCTGAGGTAGGGCCAGGCTCTTGCTGTCAGTTTAACTTAAAAGGCTATGGACACTTTTGTATTTCTTTTTAAATTGTTAATTTGCTTTCTAAATGCACAATTAGAGGTTATATATGCCTCCACAAGCTATTTTTAATTCTATCAATTAGAGATTAGCGAAGTTTTCAATTCGTTAAAGCTAGCCAAGAAGTTTGATATGTTACAAATTAATTTGTCACAATTCTCTATAAATAAGCTATACCCAGGCCACTCTGCCTTAGGTTTCAGCCACACAGAGCGGTCGTGCTATGGGTGGATTGTGGCCATGCTGAAAGACCACACTGTCAATTAGCCCGCAGCTGCCTTCCATTTATTAATGACGACCACACTGTATAGTCCTTCCTCATTGTTAATGGATACACAGCACCTTTAAACAGGGGCTGTTGCTGGTGGGCTTTGGCTGGTTAGGTGAGGGGACAATATGCAAATTACTGCTGTTCTTGCCTGCGATCTCCTGCAGGTTATTTGGCAGTAAATACTGACTATTAATCAGCTCTGGCATACCCACTTCCCCAACCCCAGTGCTCTCCTGCCCTACAAGTGGAAGCCCTTCTCCTGCCGTCTGCTTTTGGACGGCAGGAGATTATTTTGTTTCTGGGGCATACACCTCATCATAAATTACGTGCAGCATCCAACAGTTTATGCGTCTAGACTAAAATCTATGCCAGTCCCTGGCTAGAGCAGATTTCAGTCTTCATCCAATCCAGAAAACTGGTGTAGAAGATGACAAATGTAACACCCCCTCCTCTCCCTTGCTACAACCCCTTTTCGGGAAAGTGGCAAGGCTGGCAGAGTTAAGGCACTTGCGCAGTGGCATATCTATATGATAAATGTGGCCCTATGTGTCTCCATGGTAGTCTGATACTGCAGTTATATTCACTTGTACGTGTCCTCTACGTCTGGCTAAACTACTAAATATATGTTAGCACAAACTAGGGCTCAAAACGAAGAAAGTATGAGAATGTGAGATGGTAGGATTAAATGCCAAAAATTGTTTTCTGTTTTTTACCATGGAAATGTATAATCTGCATAGAAGCTCTAGAAAAAAAAAAACATTTAGTTAAAATTTATTGAAAACTTAATTTTTCATTTTAGATTTATAGGGACAATATAGGGGGATATTTATCAAACTGATGTAAAATAGAACTGGCCTAGTTGTCCATAGCAACCGATCCGATTCCACCTTTCATTTTTCATAGCTCCTTTGGCAAATGAGAAGTGGAATCTGATTGGTTGCTATGGGGCAACTAAGCCAGTTCTACTTTACATCAGTTTGATAAATCTCCCCCATAGTCTTCCATAGCAATTTTCCACCAATTTGCCACTGTAAAGTGTGTGTAACTTCTTTACATAGCTGGTTTTCCTGCTGTTTCTGATATACAGTAGATCTAGCAGCACATTGTTCCTGGCTCTTTCCGCTTGCTTTGCTCAGTAACTTAAAGGTGTGGACTATGATTATTAAATGGTACCCCAAATCTAGAATTTGAGCAGTGACTCTCACAGACTCAGCAACAGTTTACTCATACTGAGACAACAAGTGTATTTATAGTCTCTCTTGAGAGTACACACTTGAAAGTTTTGCATAGTATTGTGGCACAGAACATGGTAGCTACACATAGACATGAAATACAGAGCTTGGTGGACTGGTTATCAATTGCAATGGAACAGTCTCTAAATGTAGTTTGCAAACTAAGTTCACAGGCGGCTGCCAACAATCAAATATATCTACTTTTGTGGTTTCCTGCAATGACAGCACTAGAGGGCCACCTCTGATTTCTTGGATTTCATCATTTTACAACCTTTCTTTATGTACTTTATTCACATATTATTTTAATTGATCAGTTTCTGTTACAACACATTTCCTATCAATACCCTTTCCCAGAATGCTATGGTTTGGTTAATCCATGTGATATAATTACATGCAGAATAAGCAGTAAATGATATAAAGTACATTGACCTACAGTAGAAATGTTCCTCTTCACTTAATATTGTTCTCCTGCATGAATAAAACAGCAGAAAATGATTTGAGTAAATGGGAATAGTGCATGCTGGACATTATATCATTGTGAGATGTGAATATCTTTGTGTGCTATAACGCATAATTGTTACATAAAACTACAATATCTTATCCAAAAATCATAACTGACTTCATTTTCATGTAATTGTTGTAACCCTTGCTGCGCTATTTTTAACCCCTTAAGGGCACTGCCAATTTTCATTTGTGTTAGTTTTTGTTTTTATCTCTCTGCGATCCAATAGCATAACTTTTTCACTTTTCCATTCACATAGCTGTATGAATCTTCTTTTTTGCAGTACAAGTCGTTCATTCTAATGGCGTAATTTAATATTCCATACAACTTGTTGGGTAGTAAAGGTGGAAAGAAACTGGAAACAGGGTGGAATTTGAAAAAAATGCAACTTCCATTGTTTTCCAGATTTTGGATTTATAGGCTTCAATGGGCGGTGAAAATGATATTTTTCTTTTATTTTGTAATTTGTAAGTCAGTAAAATTACAGCGATTGCAAATTTATATAGTTTTTGTTTACGTTTTAATGATATAAAAAAGACAAAAAAAAAATGTAAAAAGAACTTTTGCTGGCATCACCATATTCTAACCCATTCTAAACTGTGTGAGGGCTCTTTTTAGAGAGACAAGCTGTGTTTTTTTTATACCATTATGGTTATGTATAACTTTTTGATTACTTAGTAGGAACTTCACAAGGTTGCTGGCTGCCATAGTATCTGAATGGCTACCATGATCTCATCGTGGAGGGGCCGTTTCAATCCTGGAAAATGGTCACTCAGGTGCCGTGGTCGTGATTGACAAAAGCATCTGATGAGTTAAATGTCCATGACCGGAGTTATCACTGATCACAGACACTGCTGGAAGATGTGTGCTGTATTATACTTTAGTGACTGGATGGTTTTGGTGTCCACTCAGCTACTGAGTGGGAGGCATGTTTAAAACTCAAATAGTGATGAGTGAACCCAAACATTTCCATAAAAGTTCGGGTTCGAGTTAGTTGTTCGCCATTTAATAAAGCTTGTTGAAAGGCTGCAGGGCAGCCAATCAACAAGCGTTTAAGATGTGTGCCCTTAGAAGCCATCACAGCCATGCCTACTAATGGCATGGCTGTGATTGGCCAGTGCAGCATGTGACCCAGCCTCTATATAAGCTGGAATCACTTAGCGCCGCGCGTCACGTCAGCTTATACTAATGTAGGGATAGGATGCAGCTGCTGTGAGGGAGAGATTAAGAAAGAATCTGATATCAGAGCATTGTGTTAAGTCAGTGATCTACAGCTATTTTTTTTGTGGGTGTAATGCAACATTTTTGTACTCTGCCCTGAGCCCAGTAACACAGAAAAAAAAGTTTTAATCCATCTGTTAATTAGGTGAGCGTCGGTGGCCAATTGCATCTGCACTTGCACCTGTATATGTGTCGGGACAAAATTTTAATCCTGTTCTTGTAGTTCAGTGGGCGACATATACCCATTTTTTAAGTGTACCTGCATTGCATATGTGCGAGGGAAAGAAAAAACAATAAAGGTGATCCGTCTGCGAGTTCAGGGACCCAGGGGGTGACATATTCAAATTTTTTTCTGTAAAGTACTCCTGTGCTGCATATGTGACAGTGTAATCAATTTAGTAAATCCATCTGGAGGAACAAATTACATTTTTTTTTCCGTATAGTACACTGCATTTATGAGAGTGAAATATAACCAGAAAAATACAACTGGGACATTGTGGGTGAAAAAATCATTTTTTTGCCATAAAGTACATTTGAAGCCTGTACTGTATTTCTGAGAGTGAAATATAACCAGTAAATAAAACTGTGACATTGTGGTTGAAAAAAATCACTTATTTTTTGCCATAAAGTACATTTGCGGCCTGCATTGTATTTCTGATAGTGAAACATAACCAGTAAATACAACTGTGACATTGTGGTTGAAACAAATCACTTATTTTTTGCCATAAAGTACATTTGCGGCCTGCCCTGCATTTCTGAGAGTGAAATATAAACAATAAACACAACTGTGACATTTTGGTTGAAAAAAATCACTTATTTTTTGCCATAAAGTACATTTACGGCATGCACTGCATTTCTGAGAGTGAAACATAACCAGTAAATACAACTGTGACATTATTGGTAAAAAAAATTACTTATTTTTTGCCATAAAGTACATTTGCGGCCTGCACTGCATTTTTGAGAGTGAAATATAACCAGTAAATACAACTGGGACATTGTGGTTGAAAAAAATCACTTATTTTTTGCCCTAAAGTACATTTGTGGCCTGTACTGCATTTCTGAGAGTGAAATATAACCAGTAAATACAACTGTGACATTGTGGTTGAAAAAAAGCACTTATTTTTTGCCATAAAGTGCATTTGTGGCCTGCACTGCATTTCTGAGAGTGAAATATAATCAGTAAATACAACTGTGACATTATTGGTGCAAAAAATCACTTATTTTTTGCCATAAAGTACATTTGCGGCCTGCACTGTATTCTTAAGAATTATATATAAGCAGTAAATACAACTGTGACATTGTGGTTTAAAAAAATCACTTATTTGTTGCCATAAAGTACATTTGCGGCCTGCACTGCATTTCTGAGAGTGAAATATAAACAGCAAATACAACTGTGAAATTTTGGATGAAAAAAATCACTTATTTTTTGCCATAAAGTACATTTGCGGCCTGCACTGTATTCTTAAGAATTATATATAACCAGTAAATACAACTGTGACATTGTGGTTTAAAAAAATCACTTATTTGTTGCCATAAAGTACATTTGCGGCCTGCACTGCATTTCTGAGAGTGAATTATAATCAGTAAATACAACTGTGACATTATTGGCGAAAAAAATCACTTATTTTTTGCCATCAAGTACATTTGCGGCCTTCACTGCATTTCTGAGAGTGAAATATAATCAGTAAATCCAGCTCTTAGATTGTGGGTGGACATTTCCACGGTTATCAGGCCAGTCATTCACAAGTGGCTTGGAGGGTGTGTTCCTGCTGCACTGCATACCTGACAGGGAAATATATTCTGTAAATTTGGCGTACTTTAGATTGTTTGGTGATCTGTACCCCTTTTTTCTTTCAAACTACCTCTGCACTACATACCTGACTGGGAAATACATTTTGTAAATCTGTCTGTTCGTTGATCGCAACGAATGAGGAGAGCGTCAAATAAGGGACGTGGCCTTGGTCGTGGTGCTACTGGTGGTGGTGGTGGAGCTCCTGTTGGAGGGAGAGGATGTGGTCGATCTGTGCCAGCTACACGCGCAAATGAAACACCTTCCACAGGTGCACGTAGGCAACAGAACGTTCAGCGTTATTTTGTAGGCCCGAATGCCACTCTACAAATGGTGAGGCCAGAAAAAGTTCAGGTGGTAGTAGATTGGGTGGCTGACAGTGCCTCCAGTTCCTTCCCATTGTCTCAAACCAGGTCCCCTGCTCAAAGATCACAGTTGGCACCTGCAGCCCATGGAAATCTGTCTTTCACCTCACCCTTAGGAAATCAGCCAAGTCATGCAGCAGTCTCTTATGCTTTTTAATGACTGCTGTCAGGGTTTCCGTGGGCCATCCACATAGCCCTGGTCCAGAAGTGGAAGAGATTGAGTGCACCGATGCCCAACCACTTATGTTTCAGGATATGATGCACATCCTCAGAAATAGTATATATAAAAACCAAAATGTATTATGCAAAACACTAACACATAGACAAGTTAAAAATTGTAAACAATAAGACAGTTGTAGGGTCCACAAACGTCCAAAGTATATGAACCTCGACCTTCAACACCAGCTACATTATAAAGTGCAATCAAAGCATACAACAACATATAAATATGCAATATAGGATCAATAAAATAGATGGAACCCAATTCGGTCAATGAAGCTATAACCTGTATCTCAGCTGGTTTGTGGACCCCGGCAGCATAAAAAAAAAACGCCCCACGCGTTTCGCCGGTGACGTCCAGCTTCGTCAGGGGTACATAGTCAAGTGTGAGAGTGTACCTTATATATGTAAATACATAATAATTAAATGAGAATCACCTGCTTGTATGACACACATCCTATTCCTACTTGGCGTGGTGTACCTATTGTTGAACTGCACCTGTGTGAGGAGGCCGTAGTATGAAGAATCATGTGACCGGAAGAACATGGCCGCTGTGGAATGCACAATTCGTATCAACTACAGGAAACACTAGGAGGCCAGTTACGTGTGAGGAAGCTGAGGAACTGCAGTGGAACACAACTTGCGTTTCAACTACACTATGCTAATGCAAAGTGATACATTGTCTCAAAAACAACTATGTGTAAATCAGTGAACATGTACAAAAAACACAGATATAATGGTGATGACATATATAGTGCCAGTGTATTGGACCATTGATACTGAAAAAATCAATGATAAAACTTAAACCAGATCAGGATATACAAAATAATGAATATGATATAATGTATCATCAATACAAACATCAGTTATTTAATCCAATCATACATACAAATTATAAATACAATACAAATCTGTTATACTAAGTATTCAATATGTCTAAATATAATGATGAATAAATAATTAAAAAAATAGGATAAATTCATGAAAATTTGTGTTTATTAGCTAATAAACCCCCAAAAAATAAAAATAAAATTAATTATGTGATCCAAAAATTTGAAAAAATACCTGTGAGAAAAAAAATGAACTGTAATGGGGTATCAACTATAGAAACCCACAAATGTGAGTTTCTCGTTGAGACCCTGTGGTGCCAGTGAGTTCAAAACAAAAATCCGTTTGGATTCCGAATGTAACAAGTGCGAGGCGACAAAGCCACCTCTAATATTTGTGTGAACTGATGCAAGACCAGCTATCCTCAAACCCTTTCTTCAGGTCATAGTTAGTTCTTCAGACAATGTGCTGATGACAAGACACGAGTGGTTTGCACACTGTGCAATCAGAGCCTGAAGCGAGGCATAAAGGTTCAAAACCTGAGCACAACCTGCATGACCAGGCATCTAAATGCAAAGCACGAGCTGCAGGGGAGTAAACACCACAAATACCAAGAGAGGTCTTAGGCTCCTCCTTCTCCCTCTTCTGCTGCAGTCCCCCTCTGGAGTGACAGTGGCATCTGCCACCCAGCAAACAGAGGATGTGACAGCAACGCCCTGAATGCCAGCATTTCAAAATTCCTGGCCTTTGAAATGCTGTCATTCCGTTTGGTGGACATGGACACTTTTAAAAACCTTATGGCAGTGGCTGTCCCACAGTACGTGGTTCCAAGCCGCCACTACTTTTCCAGGCGAGCCATCCCTTTCCTGCACAGCCAAGTGGTAGACAATATAAGGGGTGCACTGCTCAACGCCATCTGTGGCAAGGTCCAAATAACCACCGATACGTGGACCAGTAAGCATGAGCAGGGACGTTATATCTCCCTAACAGCATACTGGTTGCTGGGCCTGAGGAGAATAGCAGTTTACCGCATTTCCTTCCGCCACCGAGGATTGCAGGGCATTTCTCTTTGCATCCTATTGCCTCCTCCTCCTACTCCACTTCCTCCTCTACCACCTCCTCATCCAGTCAGCATAACACCTTCCCCACCAACTTCAGCACAACCAGGAGGAAACGACAGGTTCAGAAACTCATCCGCGCAGGAGCTGTGGAAAGGCATGGAACAACAGACCGATGAGTGGTTGGTGCCACTGATCCTCAAGCTGGGCCTGGTGGTGTGTGATAATGGGCAAAAACCGGTAGCAGCTCTGGGCCTGGCCAGTTCGACATCCCTTGCCTGGTGCATATGCTGAATTTGTTGTTGTGAAAATTCCTGAAAAACTATTCTGATATGTCAGAGCTGCTGAAGAAAGTGCGGGCCGCCTGTGCGTGCTGTCGGCGTTCTCACCCTGCTGCTGCTCGCCTGTCTGCGCTGCAGCGTACCTTCGGCCTTCCCGCTCACTGCCTCATAGGCGACGTGCCCACAAGGTGGAACTCCACCTTGCACATGCTGGAGAGACTGTGCGAGCAGCAGCAGGCGATAGTGGAGTTTCAGCTGTAGCACACACGGGTTAGTCGCTCTTAGGAACAGCACCACTTCACCACCAATGAGTGGGCCTCCATGCGAGACCTGTGTTCCATGTTGCACTGTTTTGAGTAGTCCACCAACATGGCCAGTGCCGATGACGCCGTTCTCATCGTAATTATCCCACTCTTATGTCTCCTTGAAAAAGCGCTTCAAGCGATGATGGAAGAGGATGTGGCACAGGAGGAAAAGGGATCATTTCCACGTTTATCAGGCCAGTCATTCACAAGTGGCTTGGAGGGTGGATTCCTGCACCAACATAGGCCAGGTACAAAATTGTCCAGCCAGGGCACAGTTCTGGAGGATGAGGAGGAGGGGAGGAGGTGGAGGAACCGTGTTCACAGCAGGGTGGCAGCCAAAGCAGCTTTGGGCCATCACTGCAGCGTGGCTGGGGGATACGGAGGACACAGACGATACACCTTCCACAGAGGACAGCGTGTCGTTGCCTCTGGGCAGCCTGGCACACATGAGCGACTACATGCTGCAGTGCCTTCACAATGACCGCCAAGTTGCCCACATTCTAACCAGTGCTGATTACTGGGTGGCCATCCTACTGGATCCCCGTTACAAGGACAATGTGCCATCCTAAATTCCCTCACTGGACCGTGATAGGAAGATGTGCGACTGCAAGCGCACGCTGGTAGACGCGCTGCTGATGGCATTCCCACCTGAAACCGGGTCCTCAGTGGAAGCACAGGGCGAAGGCAGAGGAGGAGGAAGAAGTCGCCAATGCATCTGGGGCACCGCCAGCACCTCAGAAGTCATTGTTAGCATGGCTGAAATGTGGAAAAGCTTTGTCAGCACACCACAAGAACCAGCACCACCAGCTGATATGGAACATCTTAGCAGGAGGCAGCATTTCAGCAACATGCACATGCCTACACATACTGACGGATGGGTCTGCCCCATTCAACTTCTGGGTCTATAAATTAGGCATATGGCCTGAGCTTGCACTTTACGCCTTGGAGGTGCTGGCCTGTCCTGCAGCCAGTGTATTGTCTGAACGTTTGTTTAGCATGGCAGGATGCGTTATCACAGACAAGCACAGCCGCCTGTCCACAGCCAATGTGGACAAGCTCATGTTCATTAAAATGAACCAGGCATGGATCCCACAGGACTTGTCCATACCTTGTGGAGAATAGACATGTATACCAGCCTCGCCCAGCCTTTGTTATACTCAAGCACACATTATCTTTGTTTTCTTTTCTATATTTCCCAATGTTTTGGGGTCTACCCAAATTAAATTAAAAAAAAAATGTTTAAAACAATAAACAGTGTTGTTGGCGACTACCTCCTCCACCACGTCTTCCACCTACACCACCACGTCTACCGCCTCCTCAACCTCCTACTCCATATGGACCTCCTTCTCCTAGTTCAAGACTGTTATTTTTTATTTTTATGTATTTTATGTTATTTTAAGTCATTTCCCTATCCACATTTGTTTGCAGGGCAATTGTCCCGCTCTTCACTAGTGATGTCGCAAACATAAAATTTTCCGTTCGCGAACAGCGAACGCGAACTTCCGCAAATGTTCGCGAACGGGCGAACCGGGCGAACCACCATAGACTTCAATTGGCAGGCGAATTTTAAAACCCACAGGGACTCTTTCTGGCCACAATAGTGATGGGAAAGTTGTTTCAAGGGGTCTAACACCTGGACTGTGGCATGCCGGAGGGGGATCTATGGCAAAACTCCCATGGAAAATTACGTAGTGGACGCAGAGTCGGGTTTTAATCCATAAAGGGCATAAATCAACTAACATTCCTAAATTGTTTGGAATAACGTGCTTTAAAACATCCAGTGTGTGTATACGATCAGGTATGATGTTGTATCGATCAGGTAGTGTAAGGGTTACGCCCGCTTCACTGACATTGACAGACCAAACTCCCCTTTTAATGCACCGCAAACAGTTCATTTGCACAACCGCAAACTCCCCATTTGCACAAGGTTGGATACCAAGCTAGCCACGTCCCGGTGATGTCATTGAAGGTTTCTTCCTCCACCCAGCCACGTACAACACCAAGGGTCCCCAAAAGGTGAATTGAATTGATTTTTCGAACGGGGAGATGGCTAAAAAAAACGCTGGCTCCCTCCCCTTTGTTTTTATCGACGGTCACTGCGTCTTCGCCGTGCAATTTACTGTCACAACCGATATGAGTGGTATTTTCTGTAGTACTATTCTCATCAGTTTAATCCCTCTAACGTCCCCGACTCCCCAATCTGGGGGCCATTTATTAAATAGATTTTTCGAACGAGGAGATGGTTAAAAAAAACGCTGGCTCCCTCCACTCTGTTTTAATCCACAGTCACTGCGTCTGCGCCGTGCAATTTACCGTCACACCCGATATGAGTGGTATTTTCTGTAGTACTATTCTCATCAGTTTAATCCCTCTAACGTCCCCGACTCTCCAATCTGGGGGCCATTTATTAAATAGATTTTTCGAACGGGGAGATGGTTAAAAAAACGCTGGCTCCCTCCACTCTGTTTTAATCCACGGTGACTGCGTCTGCGCCGTGCAATTTACTGTCACACCTGATATGAGTGGTATTTTCTGTAGTACTATTCTCATCAGTTTAATCCCTCTAACATCCCCGACTCCCCAATCTGGGGGCCATTTATTAAATAGATTTTTCGAACGAGGAGATGGTTAAAAAAACGCTGCCTCCCTCCACTCTGTTTTAATCCACGGTCACTGCGTCTGCGCCGTGCAATTTACAGTCACACCTGATATGAGTGGTATTTTCTGTAGTACTATTCTCATCAGTTTAATCCCTCTAACGTCCCCGACTCCCCAATCTGGGGTCCATTTATTAAATAGATTTTTCGAACGAGGAGATGGTTAAAAAAACGCTGGCTCCCTCCACTCTGTTTTAATCCACGGTCACTGCGTCTGCGCCGTGCAATTTACTGTCACACGCGATATGAGTGTTTTTTTTGTAGTGCTATTCTCATCAGTTTAATCCCTCTAACGTCCCCGACTAGAGATGAGCGAACACCTGGATGTTCGGGTTCGAGAGGTTCGGCCGAACTTCCGGAAAATGTCCGGGTTCGTGATCCGAACTCAACCCGAACTTCATCCCGAACCCCATAGAAGTCAATGGGGACCCGAACTTTTGGGCACTAAAAAGGCTGTAAAAGACACCCAGAGGGATAATATACCGCAATAAACGCATTGCGATTACAACTTTGAGCTAACGATCACCATGGGAACGCCTCCTTCAGTAGAATGTACTGTCGGATCTGAGAATTAAGTTGAAATCGCAATGCGATTCTTATATATTTGCTTAATCGCATTGTGATTTAACTTAGCATTGCTAATAATTCCATCCATATCGCTAACTTACTGAGTCAGTAAGTTAACCAATATGGATGGAATTATTTAGCAATGCTAAGTTGAAACGGCAATGCGATTAAGCAGATATATAAGAATCGCATTGCGATTTCAACTTAATTCTCACATCCGACAGTACATTCTACTGGAGGAGGCGTTCCCATGGTGATCGGTAGCTCAAAGTTGTAATCGCAATGCGATTAAGCAAATACATAAGAATCGCATTGCGATTTCAACTTTTTAGTACTCAACTTTTAAAATCGTATACCACTTTAAGTTCCAAAGTTGCAATCGCGTCGAATAGAACTTAAAGCTGTCTCTTAGTCAGTTTTAGTATTGGTGTGTTGTAATAGAAGTTACATTCGTACGCGAATATAACTTAGAGCAATACAGTCAACTTTACACTGTTAGTTTTATTATCGCGATAATACAACTATTCAAGAATCGTGTACGTGCATCTGTACGTGTGTGCGTACTCGGATCGGATCGAGAGAGACGAGAGTGGAGATTGGTGACTGTCCCAGCGATTATGGCGAAAAGTAATTTCTCTAAAGAAGAGCTGGATTTCTTAATAACTGTAAGTAATTGAACTTAGTTAGTGTGTAATGCAGTAATGTGATTTAAACTTATTAATGATTTTTATTAGCCAAGAAGCCTGCAGGCCTTCACTGATCTCATAACTGCCTTACACTGTCACATGTCCTACTGCTTGGTGACATAAACTCATCACAGGCTTTAGCAGACTGCACAACTACATGAGTGATTAGTGAAAGACACTGTTAAAGGGGTGGCAATGTTCAAGTCACTTTTAAAGGGATGACGATGTTCAAGTCACTTTTAAAGGGATGGCGATGTTCAAGTCACTTTTAAAGGGGCGGCAATATTCAAGTCACTTTTAAAGGGATCGCAATGTTCAAGTCACTTTTAAAGGGATGGCGATGTTCAAGTCACTTTTAAAGGGGCGGCAATATTCAAGTCACTTTTAAAGGGATCGCAATGTTCAAGTCACTTTTAAACGGATGGCAATGTTCAAGTCACTTTTAAAGGGACTGCAGTGTTCAAGTCACTTTTAAAGGGGCGGCAATGTTCAAGTCACTTTTAAAGGGATGGCGATGTTCAAGTCAGTTTTAAAGGGATGACGATGTTCAAGTCACTTTTAAAGGGGCTGCAGTGTTCAAGTCACTTTTAAAGGGGCGGCAATGTTCAAGTCACTTTTAAAGGGATGGCGATGTTCTACTCTTTGACTGTTTTGATATTAAATGTTATTTTTGATGGTTCTTATGACTATGATAACTAATAATTGTATTTTAGAACTGTGGGATTACATGATTTAATTGTTATCTTGCAGGAAATGTTGGAGAAGGGGTACGACCGCAGAAGGTCAAGGGGCGAAAAGCAGGCCATAGTGCGGAGAATTGCTTTCCATCTGTGGCAGAAGCATGGGTGCACTCATCGGAAGGATGCGATTCTAAAAAGTGGTCAGATCTGAAGCGCCACAGGATGGATCTGATCACTAAGATCAGAGATAAATCTTTTCCAGGTACAATACTTATTTGCATAACTGAGCAGATAGATAACAATATGTTGGTGAGAGAAATAAGTATTTTAACCCTTTACAATAAATCACTTAGTACAGTGGTGTTGAACTGATGGGAAAGGGTGCTAAAGGTGGCAATATGAGACCTCTTTCTGGGCCACATATGTTTTTTGACTTTACACAGTTGACTTTGGCCCCTGAAGCTTGTCCAAACTCCTCGCACGTCTGGACGAGTGTAGACAACAAGCATCGATCAGGACAATTAGGCCACATGCCCAAATTAAGTCACAGACTCGAATCACTCTTGTTCCCTGGGGAGTGGCCCAACACCCAATAGCAGCAGTGAGTTGAAGCTGAACTTAATCAACGATGCTCAAAGGCAGAGTGCAGGGGGTACCCACAGGGTCCTGGTCCGGCAGGTCAAGGCAGACACTGATGATACTACACTTGATCTAAGCCAAAAGGAGAAGAAAGATAGGTGTAGTTAATTATTATGCCATCCAGACACTACCATAGATTAATTTGTGTACCTTTAACTGTAATTTGGCGTTACTTGTTTATCTTGGCATTTTTAAAAAATTTGGTCATCATCATTACAGATGCTCCGCTTCCCAAAGTGAGAGCCAAGCTCTCTAAAAAGAAGAAGGCGGTGGAGGTGGAGGAGGAGACAGACCACTCGGACGAGGAGGAGCAGGAAGAGGCAGGGCCATCAGGCTATCAGGCCCATAGCCCACCTGCTGCAGTGAAGGAGGGTGATGACTCTGAGGAGGCAGAAGAGGAGATGGTCACTACCCCCCGACAAGAAGGTAAATGGATGATGTGGATAATTTTATTTATTCAGTGTCCCAGAAAGCTAATGTTACGGGTGGGAGTACTGATTTCCATAACGTATCTAACGGACACATACATTTTTGGAAGTACGATATAACAAGCATGCAATATATACATTTTTGTAAGAATATATTTTAACAAACTATATTATTTTTTTAAATGAAGAAAATATAATAAAACAGGCAACAAATAAAGTACAACACATAACAGTAATATAAAAAATAAACACTAAAAAGTAATTGATCAACATCAAAGCCATTAACGTAACTACTAAATCAATAACCCAAAACTAAAAGGAACTATTATTGATCCTACCTAAACCAATATATAACAGATTTCAAGAAAAAAATATCATCTGCTTTATATAACAATTAATGATTGTATTTTAATGTACATTTCCAAATTTTATTTCATTTATTTTACAGCTGACAACATCATGTTAAAAAAAATAAAAACAATGCGAAGGAAGCACCAGCTGCGAATGCAGCAGTTCAGGGAGCAGCAAACCAGGAAGATGAGGCAGCTCAAGATGCAGTTCTCCCACCAAATGCGAGCCATGGAGGAGGCTCATCTTAAGAACATCGACGATCTGCTGGAGGAGCAGAGAAAAATTAAAAAATTACCCTAATTTTTTTGGTTATTTATATATTTATGTTAAAAAATAATTCTATTTAGTTAAAGATTATTTTATAAAACTATAATGTTAAATCAAATTTATTGCGTTTTGTTTGATTGGAAACAAAGGGTACAGATAGTGTTGCCCATATTAATAATTATTGCTCATTACTGTAATCTTTCAAGGGTTTCAAGTTCAACTGGTTTATGTGCTAGATCTGGTAAGGTTTCTGGTAAGGCTGTAAAACACACCCGGAAAGGGCTAGAGGGCTGCAAAAGGCAGCAAAATGTAGGTAAATCCCCTGCAAACAAATGTAGATAGGGAAATGATGAGTTAACATAAAATAAATAAAAATTAAACAATATTAATTGGAGTGAGGTCCCATAGCACAGAATCAGGCTTCAAGTCACCCACCAATGGAGAAGGTCACTTACTATTATTTCGACCCTAGCACCCAGACAAAGGAGAGAGGTCCCACAGCAGAGAATCAGGCATCATATCAACCACCACAGGAGTAGGCCACCATTTAGTTACTTTGACCCCTTCACCCAGACAGAGGACAGAGGCCACACAGCACATATTCAGGCATCATATCAACCACCGCAAGAGAAGGACACTTTTAGATACTTTGACCCCTGCACCCAGGAAGAGGAGAGAGGTCCCACAGCAGAGAATCAGGCATAATATCAACCACCACAGGAGAAGCCACCATAAAGTTACTTTGACCCCTTCACCCAGACAGAGGAGAGGGGCCCCACAGCACATATTCAGGCATCATATCAACCACCGCAAGAGAAGGACACTTTTAGATACTTTGACCCCTGCACCCAGGAAGAGGAGAGAGGTCCCACAGCAGAGAATCTGGCATCATATCAACCACCACAGGAGTAGGCCACCATTTAGTTACTTTGACCCCTTCACCCAGACAGAGGAGAGAGGCCACACAGCACATATTCAGGCATCATATCAACCACCGCAAGAGAAGGACACTTTTAGATACTTTGACCCTTGCACCCAGGAAGAGGAGAGAGGTCCCACAGCAGAGAATCAGGCATAATATCAACCAGCACAGGAGAAGCCACCATTTAGTTACTTTGACCCCTTCACCCAGACAGAGGACAGAGGCCCCACAGCACATATTCAGGCATCATATCAACCACCGCAAGAGAAGGACACTTTTAGATACTTTGACCCTTGCACCAAGGAAGAGGAGAGAGGTCCCACAGCAGAGAATCTGGCATCATATCAACCACCACAGGAGTAGGCCACCATTTAGTTACTTTGACCCCTTCACCCAGACAGAGGAGAGAGGCCCCACAGCACATATTCAGGCATCATATCAACCACCGCAAGAGAAGGACACTTTTAGATACTTTGACCCCTGCACCCAGGAAGAGGAGAGAGGTCCCACAGCAGAGAATCAGGCATAATATCAACCACCACAGGAGAAGCCACCATAAAGTTACTTTGACCCCTTCACCCAGACAGAGGAGAGAGGCCCCACAGCACATATTCAGGCATCATATCAACCACCGCAAGAGAAGGACACTTTTAGATACTTTGACCCCTGCACCCAGGAAGAGGAGAGAGGTCCCACAGCAGAGAATCAGGCATAATATCAACCACCACAGGAGAAGCCACCATAAAGTTACTTTGACCCCTTCACCCAAACAGAGGAGAGAGGCCCCACAGCACATATTCAGGCATCATATCAACCACCGCAAGAGAAGGACACTTTTAGATACTTTGACCCCTGCACCCAGGAAGAGGAGAGAGGTCCCACAGCACAAATTCAGGCATCATATCACACACCACAGGAGAAGGCCTCTTTCAGTGACTTAGGCCTTTGGACCCAGACAGAGGAGAGAGGTCAGAGATTAGCTTCATATCCCCCAGCACAGCAGAAGACCGCTTTATTTGACTTAGGCCTCAGCACCCAGACAGAGGACAGAGGTAGCATGGCAGAGGTTATGGCTTTATGTCACCCGATAGTTTAACAGGCCACTTTCATCTAGTTAGGCCCCGGCGCCCAGACAGAGGAGAGTTTCATTCAACTGTGGGTTACATAAAATTTGTATTAAATAAAGAAGTGGCCCGTAGTACAACAAGACATGTTTTAGGCAGTTATTAAGGACTACTCTGCACAAGGGAGGGACAGGTCCTGTGGGATCCATGCCTGGTTCATCTTTATGAACGCCAGCTTGTCCACATTGGCTGTGGACAGGCGGCTGCGCTTGTCAGTAATGACGCCCCGCCGTGCTGAATACGCGTTCTGATAAAACGCTGGCCGCCGGGCAGGAAAGCACCTCCAAGGCATAACATGCTAACTCTGGCCACGTGGACAATTTTGAAACCCAGAAGTTGAATGGGGCCGAACCGTCCGTCAGTACGTGGAGGGGTGTGCAGACATACTGTTCAACCATGTTAGTGAAATGCTGCCTCCTGCTAACACGTTCCGTATCAGGTGGTGGGGCAGTTAGCTGTGGCGTGGAGACAAAACTTGTCCACATTTCTGCCATGCTAACCCTGCCCTCAGAGGAGCTGGCCGTGACACTGCTGCGTGGGCGACCTCTAGCTCCTCCTCTGCCTTGGCCTTGGCCTTCCACCTGTTCCCCTGTGACAGTTGGGAATGCTCTCAGGAGCGCGCCTACCAGCGTGCGCTTGTACTCGCGCATCTTCCTATCACGCTCCAGTGCAGGGAAGTAAAGTGGGCACATTGTCTTTGTACCGGGATCCAGCAGGGTGGCCACCCAGTAGTCAGCACACGTTAAAATGTGGGCAACTCTGCTGTCGCTGCGCAGGCACTGCAGCATGTAATCGCTCATGTGTGCCAGGCTCCCCAGAGGTAAGGACAAGCTGTCCTCTGTGGGAGGCGATCGTCATCGTCCACCGTATCCCCCAGCCACGCACTAGTGATGGGCCTGAGCTGTGTGGGCTGCCACCCTGCTGTGAACCTGCTTCATCCTCGTCCTCCTCCACCTCCTCCTCATCCTCCTCGTCCTCCATTAGAGTGCCTTGGCTGGCGACTCTGTGAACCTGCCCTCTGCTGCTTTAAAAAACCTCCCTCTGAGCTACTTCTAACAGACTGGCCTGAAAGTCTTAGAAACGAACCCTCCTCCTCCTCCTCCTCCTCCACATGGGCCACCTCCTCTTCCATCATTGCCCTAAGCGTTTTCTCTAGGAGACATAGAATTGGTATTGTAACGCTGATAACAGTGTCATCGCCACTGGCCATGTTGGTGGAGTACTCAAAGCAGTGCAGCAGGGCACACAGGTCTCGCATGGAGGCCCAATCATTGGTGGTGAAGTGGTGCCGTTCCGCAGTACGACTGACGCGAGCGTGCTGCAGCTGAAACTCCACTATGGCCTGCTGCTGCTCGCACAGTCTCTCCAGCATGTGCAAGGTGGAGTTCCACCGGGTGGGCACGTCGCATATGAGGCGGTGAGCGGAAGGCCGAGTTCCGCTGTAGCGCAGACAGGCGAGCAGAGGCAGGATGTGAACGCCGGAAGCGCGCACAGACGGCCCGCACTTTATGCAGCAGCTCTGACATGTTGGGGTAGTCGTGAATGAACCTCTGCACCACCAAATTCAGCACATGCGCCAAGCAAGGGATGTGCTTCAAACCGGCTAGTCCCAGAGCTGCCACGAGATTTCGCCCATTATCGCATACCACCAGGCCTGGCTTGAGGCCCACCGGCAGCAACCACTCGTCCGTCTGTTGTTCAATACCCCGCCACAACTCCTGCGCGGTGTGGGGCCTGTCCCCCAAACATAAGAGTTTCAGAATGGCCTGCTGACGTTTACCCCGGGCTGTGCTGAAGTTGGTGGTGAAGGTGTGTGGCTGACAGGAGGAGCTGGTGGAAGCAGTGGAGGAGGAAGCCGAGTAGGAGGAGGAGGCTACAGGAGGCAGAGAATGATGCCCTGCGATCCTAGGTGGCGGAAGGACGTGCGCCAAGGAACTCTCCGCCTGGGGCCCAGCCGCCACTACATTCACCCAGTGTGCAGTTAGTGAGATATAGCGTCCTTGGCCGTGCTTTATCAGACACTTGCATGTGCAGGGAAGGCACGGCTGTCTTGGAGAAGTAGTGGCGGCTGGGAACCACATACTGGGGGACAGCCATGGCCATCAGCTGTTTGAAGCTGTCTGTGTCCACCAGCCGGAATGACAGCATTTCAAAGGCCAGTAGTTTAGAAATTCTGGCATTCAGGCCAAGGGTTCGAGGGTGACTAGGTGGGAATTTGCGCTTCCTCTCAAAGGTTTGAGAGATGGAGAGCTGAACGCTGCTGTGTGAAATAGTGGAGACGCTAGGTGACGGTGGCGGTGGTGGTGGTGGTGGCGGTGGCACATCCTCTGTTTGCTGCTCGGCAGGTGGCAACATTCCTCTCGAGGCGGAAGCCGAGGCAGCAGCGGTAGAGGTAGCAGGGGGAGCCTGAGCGTGTTCCTTGTTTTTGAGGTGTGCACTCCACTGCAGTTCATGCTTTGCATGTAGATGCCTGATCATGCAGGTGGTGCTCAGGTTAAGAACGTTAATGCCTCGCCTCAGGGTCTGATGGCACAGCGTGCAAACCACTCTGGTCTTGTCCTCAGCACATTGTTTGAAGAAGTGCCATGCCAGGGAACTCCTTGAAGATGCCTTTGGGGTGCTGGGTCCCTGTTGGCGCTGGCCAATAGCAGGCGAACTCTCCGGACGGTGGCTATTCTGCTTTTGCCCCCTGCTCCCTCTTTGGCTTCGCTGTTGTCTCGGTCTCACCACTGCCTCTTCCTCTGAACTATTTAAGTCAGCGGCACGACCTTCAGTCCATGTGGGGTCTAAGACCTCATCGTCCTCTGCATCGTCTTCCACCCAGTCTTCCTCCCTGACCTCCTCCTGTTCAGTCTGTACACTGCAATAAGACGCGGCAGTGGGCACCCGTGTTTCGTCATCATCAGACACTCGGTCACTCTGCTGTGGTGGTATTCCCATGTCCTCATCATCTGGATACATAAGTGGTTGTGCGTCAGTGCATGGTATGTCTTCCACCGCTAGGGAAGGGCTAGGTGGACGCCCCTGGGAACCCCTGCCAGCAGAGTCTTCAAACAGAAGAAGAGACTGCTGCATAACTTGAGGCTCGGACAGTTTCCCTGATATGCATGGGGGTGATGTGACAGACTGATGGGCTTGGTTTTCCGGTGCCACCTGTGCGCTTTCCGCAGAAGACTGGGCGGAAGACAATGTGGTGAACGTGCTGGAAGCACTGTCGGCCACCCAATCGACTAATGCCTGTTCCTGCTCAGGCCTTACCATCCTCATAACGGCATTGGGCCCCACCAAATATCGCTGTAAATTCTGCCGGCTACTTGAGGGAGTTGGTTCACTACTTTGTGCGCCTGAGGCCGAACGGCCACATCCTCTGCCAGCAACAGAGACTCCACGGACCCCACCACGACCGCGTCCTCGTCCCTTAATAGAATGTTTTCTCATTGTTGCGATTCAACTCACACCACAATAAAATATATTATTTTTTAGCCCCAAAATTCCCACACTGGAAGATATACCGTAATTCCTTTTTCTGGTATTAATTACAAGAACACTGCTGCAAATTGGACACCAGAATTTTTTAAATGCTACTTATGTTAAATGAATTCCCACAGTGGGAGAACTATTTCCTTTTTAAAGGAGTAACACCGTGCGGCCTACTATTTCGGGTGTCACCAACACCAGATTGATTAAATTGGCCTTTTTTGAACCAAAATGACAACACTGGACACTATAATGCCTTTTTCTGGTATTAATTACAAGAAGACTGCTGCAAATTGGACACCAGAATTTTTTAAATGCTACTTATGTTAAATGAATTCCCACAGTGGGAGAACTATTTCCTTTTCAAAGGAGTAACAACGTGCGGTCAACTATTTCGGGTGTCACCAACACCAGATTGATTAAATTGGCCTTTTTGGAACCAAAATGACAACACTGGACACTATAATGCCTTTTTCTGGTATTAATTACAAGAGGACTGCTGCAAATTGGACATCAGAATTTTTTAAATGCTACTTATGTTAAATGAATTCCCACAGTGGGAGAACTATTTCCTTTTCAAAGGAGTAACAACGTGCGGTCTACTATTTCGGGTGTCACCAACACCAGATTGATTAAATTGGCCTTTTTGGAACCAAAATGACAACACTGGACACTATAATGCCTTTTTCTGGTATTAATTACAAGAAGACTGCTGCAAATTGGACACCAGAATTTTTTAAATGCTACTTATGTTAAATGAATTCCCACAGTGGGAGAACTATTTCCTTTTCAAAGGAGTAACAACGTGCGGCCTACTATTTCGGGTGTCACCAACACCAGATTGATTAAATTGGCCTTTTTTGAACCAAAATGACAACACTGGACACTATAATGCCCTTTTCTGGTATTAATTACAAGAGGACTGCTGGTATTTCAGAACACCGGAATTTTTAAAATGCTCGTTTTGGTACATAAATTGCCCACACTGGGAAATTATTGCCTAAACCTTTTTACAGTATTATTTACTGAAGGAGTGCTTCTTCGTTTGTTACAGGGAAAGATTTTTATAATTTATATTTCTGGCAAAAAAAAAAAAAAATTTAATTTCTGGCTGACAGTATTGGACCTGGCTGTAGTGACACTGGCTAGCCTAGCTGGAACAGCACATTCATGGGATTTGCTATCCAAGTGGGTTACTTTCAGTTTCACCACTGATATATTAAATATATTGGCAGTTAGTAGGGGTGACACAAGCACAGCCAAACCCCTGATGTAGTATATCTATGAAAAAATCGACTATTACATGAGATTAATGGACGCTGTGGCAGCTTTTGCTGGCGCACCACAAGTCCCAAAATGGCCGCCTATCAGCCCAGTAACATGTGCCAGAAAATGGTCTGCCCAGCCAGACAAAAAAGTGACTTTGACTGAGCAGCTGAATCGCTGCTGTTCTGTGTCACAGGAGTAGATTTTTCAATTCTTTGGAGCTTTTCTTTGGACTCTGTGGCAGCTTGAGCTGGCGCACCACAGGTCCCAAAATGGCCGCCGCCGGTCAGCCCAGTTACATGTGCCGGTAAAAATCGATCTGGCCAGTGTAAAAAAAAATAAACTTTCAGTGAACAGCTCAGCTGAGTTGTTTTGATTCACTGGTGTAGATCTTTCACTTCTTCTCAGGTTTTTTTCCTCGATTATTCCCTGCCTATCTCGCCCTCACAGCAGCTGCATCTATCCCTGTTCTATTCACATCGGGAGTGAGCACGTCCCGACGTGCGCACAAGCTTATAAAGAGGCTGAGTCACATGCTGCACTTGGCCAATCACAGCCTTGCCAATAGTAGGCATGGCTGCGATGGCATCTTCGGGCAAGCAGTATGATGCATGTTGATTGGCTGCTTTGCAGCCTTTAAAAATGCGCCACAAAAAAAGACGAACTACAAAACCGAACCCGAATTTTTATGAAAATGTTCGGGTTCGGGTCGTGTCACGAACACCCCAAAATTCTGTACGGACCGGAACTATTCTCGAAATGTGCGCTCAACAACACTAGTGCTATTCGTATCCCACTCTTAAGTTCTAATCGCATTCGATTTTAACTTATGCTTTTTTTTTGAGAGGCATCGCATTCTATTTTAACTTACTGCTGATGCCTGGCAAAAAAAAATAAAATGGATAAGTTAACATCGAATGCGATTAGAACTTAAGAGTGGGATACGAATAGCACTGGGTGCTAGAACAGCACGCACACGATTATTCAAATTTTGTATTATCGCGATACAAAACCAAACCATAAAGTTAAAATCGAATGCAATTAGAACGTGTAGTGTGATGCGATTTATTTGAGTTCTAAGAATCGCATTGCGATTTCTGCTTCAGCCGGATTCCGTGCTAATGGAGCGTCTACATCACTATGGGAAAAATGCTAGAATGTACTGTCGGATTTGAGAAGTTGAAATCGCAATGCGATTAAGCAAATATATAAGAATCGCATTGCGATTTCAACGTAATTCAAACATCCGACAGTACATTCTACTGGAGGAGGCGTTCCCATGGTGATCGGTAGCTCAAAGTTGTAATCGCAATGCGATTTCAGCTTTAAGCCTGTACTATTCTGCTATATAGTACTTTCAAAATGCGCCGAGAGAACATGCCGAACTCCGAACCCGAACCCGAACTTTTTTGAAAATGTCCGGGTTCGGGAACTGTTCGCTCAACACTATCACCGACTCCCTAATCTGGGGTCCATTTATTAAATAGATTTTTCGAACGGGGAGATGGTTAAAAAAACGCTGGCTCCCTCCACTCTGCTTTAATCCACGGTCACTGCGTCTGCACCGTGCAATTTACTGTCACACCCGATATGAGTGGTATTTTCTGTAGTACTATTCTCATCAGTTTAATCCCTCTAACGTCCCCGACTCCCCAATCTGGGGTCCATTTATTAAATAGATTTTTCGAACGGGGAGATGGTTAAAAAAACGCTGGCTCCCTCCACTCTGTTTTAAACCACGGTCACTGGGTCTGCGCCGTGCAATTTACTGTCACACCCGATATGAGTGGTATTTTCTGTAGTACTATTCTCATCAGTTTAATCCCTGTTACGTCCCATATCAGGGATTGCCTTTTGTGAAAAAAAATTTAGGCCGGGTACGTTCGACTGCCTTCACAGTGACAGACCAAACTCTCATACACTAAACTGAATTGATTTCAGGAACCGGGAGATGGAAAAAGCAGCTTGGTCGGTCCTCTTACTCCCAAATTGGGGCACTGCGCGTGCACAGAGCAATGTGCTGTGACACCCTATATGAGTGGTGTCTTAACTAGTACTATTCCTATCAGTTTAATCCCTGTTACGGACCCTATCGGGTCGAATTGATTAACCATTGTCGAATTAGCGAACCATTACGACATCATGAAATAATTTAGTTCTGAGCTCTGTACTTGCTTTGTATTGGAATTGATGGGGATTTTTTTAATTGCCTGCATCATTTCTAATAAACTATTAAGAGACTTTATTATGATTTTTTATTTTATGTATTAAAAACCCATACAACATATAAAAAAAAGGTAAATTAATGTTTTTCTATGAAATATTATCCAGCCGTCCGATCGCTTTTGGTCTGACCATAATGAAGCAACGGCCTTATCATCTGGGGTGTGGCAACATTGCCAACACACTTATAGAGGTGATGATGATTGCTTCATTGTGATACGCAAGCCCCTTCACCACAACAAGGTAACGATCACGAAGGGGAATTGACACTTGTATGTGCCTTTTTTTTTGGTTTGTTTTTGCAGCCACAGTGCTGCACCATAGGACAGAAAAATTAGGCATGTACACATGCCTGAAAAATAATGGCACTGTTGCAGCCGCTATTGTAGCAGCGGCCGGAAAATTGATGTTTTCCAGGCAGAAAAGTGACTAAAACATTGCGGCTTGAACCCTAGTTGGTGGTGGAGAATTCACGAAAGTCATCCGGTATGCAGACATTAAATACAGCAGCGTGGGGACCATTTTGAGGCCAAGGCATGTAATCAGGCCTTTTGTTAGTCAAACGTATCCCCCACTGTCAGTCCCTTCGGGATCCATGTCTCATTCATCTTTATGAAGGTGAGGTAATCAACACTTTTTTGACCGAGACGACTTCTCTTGTCAGTGATAATGCCTCCTGCTGCACTAAAGGTCCTTTCTGACAGGACACTTGAAGCAGGGCAGGCCAGAAGTTCTATCGCGAACTGGGATAGCTCAGGCCACAGGTCAAGCCTGCACACCCAGTAGTGAAGGGGTTCGTTGCTCCTCAGAGTGTCGATATCTGCTGTTAAGGCGAGGTAGTCTGCTACCTGTCAGTCGAGTCGTTCTCTAAGGCTGGATCCCGAAGGGCTGTGGCGATGAGTAGGACTGAAAAAGCTTTGCATGTCCTCCATCAACAACACATCTGTAAATCGTCCAGTCCTTGCCGCCGTGGTAGGAGGAGGATTACACTCACCTCTTCCCCTGTTAGATTCCCGCTGTGCTGTGACATCCCCCTTATAAGCTGTGTAAAGCATATTTTTTAGTTTGGTTTTGAACTGCTGCATCCTTTCCGACTTTCGGTAATTTGGTAACATTTCTGCCACTTTCTGCTTATACCGGGGGTCTAGTAGCGTGGCCACCCAGTACAGATCGTTCTCCTTTATCCTTTTTATACGTGGGTCCCTTAACAGACATGAAAGCATGAAAGACCCCATTTGAACAAGGTTGGATGCAGAGCTACTCATTTCCCGTCTCGTCCTCACTGATGTCATTGACGGTCTGTTCTTCCCCCAGCCACGCACAACACCATGGGTCCCAGATAGGTGACAACAACGAGCACCCTGGGGTGCCTGCTGTGGTTGGTCTTCCTCCTCCTCAAAGCCGCCACATTCCTCCTCTGACTCCTCTTCCTCATACTCCTCTTCCAGCGTTGCTGCAGGTCCGGCAAGCGATGATGACAAGGCTGTTTCTGGTGGTGATGGTGACCACAACTCTTCCTCTTCCTCTTCACGCTCATCTACAGCCTGATCCAGAACTCTTCGCAGGGCTCGCTCCAGGAAGAAAACAAATGGGATGAGGTCGCTGATGGTGCCTTCGGTGCGACTGACAAGGTTTGTCACCTCCTCAAAAGGACGCATGAGCCTACAGGCATTGCGCATGAGTGTCCAGTAACGTGGCAAAAAGATTCCCAGCTCCGCAGAGGCTGTCCTAGCACCCCGGTCATACAAATACTCGTTGACGGCTTTTTCTTGTTGGAGCAGGCAGGCAAACATTAGGAGTGTTGAATTCCAACGTGTCGGGCTGTCGCATATCAAGCACCTCACTGGCATGTTGTTTCGCCGCTGAATATCGGAAAAGTGCGCCATGGCCGTGTAGGAACGCCTGAAATGGCCACACACCTTCCTGGCCTGCTTGATGACGTCCTGTAAGCCTGGGTACTTAGACACAAAACGTTGTACGATGAGATTCAACACATGTGCCATGCACGGCACATGTGACAACTTGCCCAAATTTAATGCCGCCAACAGATTGCTTCCATTGTCACACACCACTTTGCTGATCTCCAGTTGGTGCGGGGTCAGCCACTGATCCACCTGTGCGTTCAGGGCGGACAGGAGTGCTGGTCCTGTGTGGCTCTCTGTTTTCAGGCAAGTCAACCGCAAGATAGCGTGACACTGTCGTATCCGGGATGTGGAATAGCCCCTGGGGAGCTGGGGGGGAATCAGTTGATGTGCAGCCAGACACCACAGCAGAAGAGGACTCAGCCGAGGAGGATATCGAAGAGGATGGAGTAGGAGTAGAGGAGGTGGCAGTAGGTCTGCCTGCAAGTCGTGGTGGTGTCACCAACTCCGCTGCGGAGCCACGCATTCCATGCTTGTCAGCCGTCAGCAGGTTGACCCAATGCGCAGTATACGTGATATACCTGCCCTGAACATGCTTTGCAGACCAGGTATCAGTGGTCAGATGGACCCTTGACCCAACACTGTATGCCAGAGATGCCATGACTTCCTTTTCAATGACATGGTAGAGGTTTGGGATCGCCTTTTTTGAAAAAAAATTTCGTCCGGGTACCTTCCACTGTGGTGTCCCAATAGCGACAAATTTTTTGAAGGCCTCAGACTCTACCAGCTGGTATGGTAAAAGCTGGCGGGCTAAGAGTTCCGTCAAGCCAGCTGTCAGTCGCCGGGCAAGGGGGTGACTTTGTGACATTGGCTTCTTAAGCTCAAACATGTCCTTGACAGACACCTGACTGTGGGCAGATGAGCAGGAACTGCTGAAGGTGAGAGATGGAGTGGCGGGTGGTTGAGAGGGGGCAGGGAGGACAGCAGTGGTTGACGTGGCTGAAGATGCTGGACCAGGAGGAGCATGGTGGCTTTGAGTTTGTGTGCTGCTTGTACTCATGTGTTGATCCCATAGGCGTTTGTGATGTGAGATCATGTGCCTTCGCAAAGCAGTTGTACCAAGGTGGGTGTTGGACTTCCCACGACTCAGTTTCTTTTGGCACAGGTTGCAAATGGCATTGCTTTTATCAGAGGCAGACACACAAAAAAAATGCCACACTGCTGAGCTTTGCAATGACGGCATTCTGGTGGTGGCAACAGCATGCGTTGACTGGCGTGCTGTCTGGCTGACCCCAGGTGCCGATACATGCTGTCTGACTGTGCCACTAACTCCTTGCGACGACCTCCCCCTGCTTCCAACTCGTCTCCTCATTCTCTCTGTCTCCCCTTCAGAACTTTCCCCCTCCGTGGACACATCGTCATCATCAACCGCTTCACTTGTATCTGACACCTCAGCAAAGGAAGCAGCAGCAGGTACAACATCATCATCATCATCATCACACTGTACGTCCATGTGTGTAATCCTGCCTGACTGAGACATATCCCCGTAATCTACATCATCTGGGAATAATGGTTGCGCATCACTAATTGCATCCAACTGATGTGTAAATAACTCCTCTGACGGATCAAGTGAAGCGGCTGTGGTGGCTGTGGTGGTAGTGGTGGTGGTGGCGACGGGTGGGTGCATGGTAACTTGAGAGCAGGTGACCGAAGCTGAGCTGGAGGAGGATGGTGCGTCAAGGTTCTTAGCGGAAGCTTTTCAAGATTGGGTGTCCTGTCTAAGCCAGTCAACTACGTCCTCAGAATTTTTTGGGTTCAGGGTACGTGGCCTCTGAAAACTGGGCATTATTCCAGGGACATTGGAAATCACAGCACCACGACCACGACGGCCCCTGCGGGGTGGCCTGCCTCTGCCTGTCATTTTTTTTTTAGATAAGTGGTACTACGCATGCTAGGTACTGTGCCACCCGGTATGAGTGGTTGGCACTGGCAGTGGGCACACTACAGTCTGTGGAAGTGGGCCTGACACACACTGGCAGCAGGCAAGCAACTGAAATTAGACTACTGTCTAAAAATTAAATGCCTTATTTATCGGCAAGCTACTGTGCCACCCGGTATCAGTGATTGGCACAGGCAGTGGGCACACTACAGTCAGTGGAAGAGGGTCTGACACACACTGGCAGCAGGCAAGCAACTGAATTTAGACTACTGTCTAAAAATTAAATGCCTTATTTATCGGCAAGCTACTGTGCCACCCGGTATGAGTGGTTGGCACTGGCAGTGGGCACACTACAGTCAGTGGAAGAGGGCCTGACACACACTGGCAGCAGGCAAGCAACTGAATTTAGACTACTGTCTAAAAATTAAATGCCTTATTTATCGGCAAGCTACTGTGCCACCCGGTATCAGTGGTTGGCAATGGCAGTGGGCACACTACAGTCAGTGGAAGCGGGCCTGACACACACTGGCAGCAGGCAAGCAACTGAATTTAGACTACTGTCTAAAAATTAAATGCCTTATTTATCGGCAAGCTACTGTGCCACCCGGTATCAGTGGTTGGCACTGGCAGTGGCGCACTACAGTCAGTGGAAGAGGGCCTGACACACACTGGCAGCAGGCAAGCAACTGAATTTAGACTACTGTCTAAAAATTAAATGCCTTATTTATCGGCAAGCTTCTGTGCCACCCGGTATCAGTGGTTGGCACTGGCAGTGGGCACACTACAGTCAGTGGAAGAGGGCCTGACACACACTGGCAGCAGGCAAGCAACTGAATTTAGACTACTGTCTAAAAATTAAATGCCTTATTTATCGGCAAGCTACTGTGCCACCCGGTATCAGTGGTTGGCACTGGCAGTGGGCACACTACAGTCAGTGGAAGTCAGCCTGACACACACTGGCAGCAGGCAAGCAACTGAATTTAGACTACTGTCTAAAAATTAAATGCCTTATTTATCGGCAAGCTACTGTGCCACCCGGTATCAGTGGTTGGCACTGGCAGTGGGCACACTACAGTCAGTGGAAGTGGGCCTGACACACACTAGCAGCAGGCAAGCAACTGAATTTAGACTACTGTCTAAAAATTAAATGCCTTATTTATCGGCAAGCTACTGTGCCACCCGGTGTCAGTGGTTGGCACTGGCAGTGGGCACACTACAGTCAGTGGAAGTCGGCCTGACACACACTGGCAGCAGGCAAGCAACTGAAATTACACTAAAGTGTAAAAATTAAATGCCTTTTTTTGATGCAAAGTACTGTGCCACACGGGATGACAGGGGTGGGCACTGGCAGTGAGCACTCTACAGTCAGTGGAAGTCGGCCTGACACACACTGGCAGCAGGCAAGCAACTGAAATTACACTAAAGTGTAAAAATTAAATGCCTGTTTTTGATGCAAAGTCCTGTGCCACACGGGATGACTGGGGTGGGCACTGGCAGTGGGCACACTACAGTCAGTTGAAGTCGGCCTGACACACACTAGCAGCAGGCAAGCAGCTGAAATTACACTAAAGTGTAAAAATTAAATGCCTTTTTTATGCAAAGTCCTGTGCCAGCCGGTATGAGTGGTGGGCACTGGCAGTGGGCACACTACAGTCAGTGGAAGTCAGCCTGACACACACTGGCAAGCAACTAACCTTAGATTAAAGTGTAGTGCCTTTTTTTATGCAAAGTCCTGTGCCACACGGGATGACAGGGGTGGGCACTGGCAGTGGGCACACTACAGTCAGTTGAAGTCGGCCTGACACACACTAGCAGCAGGCAAGCAGCTGAAATTACACTAAAGTGTAAAAATTAAATGCCTTTTTATGCAAAGTCCTGTGCCAGCCGGTATGAGTGGTGGGCACTGGCAGTGGGCACACTACAGTCAGTGGAAGTCAGCCTGACACACACTGGCAGGCAACTAACCTTAGATTAAAGTGTAAAAATTAAGTGCCTTTTTTTATGCAAAGTCCTGTGCCACACGGGATGACAGGGGTGGGCACTGGCAGTGGGCACACTACAGTCAGTTGAAGTCGACCTGACACACACTAGCAGCAGGCAAGCAGCTGAAATTACACTAAAGTGTAAAAATTAAATGCCTTTTTTATGCAAAGTCCTGTGCCAGCCTATATGAGTGGTGGGCACTGGCAGTGGGCACACTACAGTCAGTGGAAGTCAGCCTGACACACACTGGCAGGCAACTAACCTTAGATTAAAGTGTAAAAATGAAATGCCTTATTTTGATGCAAAGTCCTGTGCCACACGGGATGACAGGGGTGGGCACTGGCAGTGGGCACACTACAGTCTGTGGGTCTGCAGCTCAGGCTCGGACTGGCCCACAGGGGTACAGGGGAATCCCCCGGTGGGCACCTGAGCAAGGTGGGCCCCTAGTCTCCCACCCCCTGCACAAGTGGCACAAAACACAGTAGATTTACTGCACTACATACATATATTCAATGTATAGCACCTCAAGCAGTCTATGTTCATATAAAAAACTTGTTAGATTATTTATTATATTTAAATGTATTCGTACGGTGGGCCCCCAAAATATATTTTACTGGTGGGCCCTAGGTACCCCAGTCTGACACTGCTGCAGCTCCTCACACACAGGCAGGCCAGGCAACTGCAATATGTATATAAAGGAAAAAAAAAAGCAGACTAATGTTGCAGCCCTAAAAAGGGCTTTTTGGGGTGCTGTCAGGACGCTGTCCTTACAGCAGAGATCAGATGAGTCTTTCAGGACTGGAGTGGACACTGAATTCACTAGCCTAGCTACCGATTTCCCAATTAAATCAGCAGCAACTACACTCTCCCTCCTCTCACTAAGACTGCAGCTTCAGAATGAATCTAAAATGGATGCTGTGCAGGAGGTGGGAGGGTCTGGGAGGGAGGGTATGCTGCTGATTGGCTGGAATGTGTCTGCTAACTGCGAGGTACAGGGTCAAAGTTTGCTCAATGATGATGTATAGGGGGCGGACCGAACATTGCATGTGTTCGCCCGTTGAGGCGAACGCGAACAAGCTATGTTCGCCGGGAACTGTTCGCTGGCGGATAGTTCGGGCCATCTCTACTCTTAACCCTATTTTGCTTCTTTTTGCAGCCCTCTAGCCCTTTCCATTACTTTTTTAGAACCATTTTAGTGCCCAAAAGTTTGGGTCCCTATTGACTTCAATGGGGTTTGGGGTCAAGTTCGGGTCCCGATCTCGAAGTTTGCGGCGAAGTTCGGCCGAATCCGGCGAACCCGAACTTCCAGGTGTTCGCTCAACTCTAAACTTATGTCATTTCCCTATCCACATTTGTTTGCAGGGCAATTGTCTAGCTCTTACCCCTATTTTGCTTCTTTTTGCAGCCCTCTAGCCCTTTCCATTACTTTTTTAGACCCATTTTAGTGCCCCAAAGTTTGGGTCCCTATTGACTTCAATGGGGTTCGGGGTCAAGTTCGGGTTCAAATCTCGAACTTTGCGGCGAAGTTCGGCCGAATCCGGCGAACCCAAACTTCCAGGTGTTCGCTCAACTCTAAACTCAAACTTTTTCTTTACATGTAAGCCAGATATCATAGCAGGTTATGAAACTTGAATTTCATAGCATTTATTGCTTAAAGTGTGCCTCTACTTTAAAACAAAAATGTATGACAAGTTACATAGACTTGCTAGAAACTAGTATTTTTTGCTGTGAGTTGGTACCTCTGCCAGTGTCTTGAAGGTAAGGATCCCTTGGTTCTAGCAGCTATAGTGAAAGCCAACTCACAGATTTCCATTGCTAAAAAATTCTGATATTTCAAGGTGGATTCTAACCCATCCTATCAAAGAAACAGGCTTGTTGCTGACATTGTGCCAACATGTTCCAGAGCTGTACAGATATTGTTATTTCTTGCAACAGTCTCTATCCCCAATGGGCTCACAATCTCTATCACATATGGACCTCCTTCTCCTAGTTCAAGATTGTTATTTTTTATTTTTATGTATTTTATGTTATTTTAAGTCATTTCTCTATCCACATTTGTTTGCAGGGCAATTGTCCCGCTCTTACCCCTATTTTGCTTCTTTTTGCAGCCCTGTAGCCCTTTCCATTACTTTTTTAGACCCATTTTAGTGCCCAAAAGTTCGGGTCCCGATCTCGAACTACGCGGAGAAGTTCGGCCGAATCCGGCGAACCCGAACTTCCAGGTGTTCGCTCCACTCTAAACTTAAGTCATTTCCCTATCCACATTTGTTTGCAGGGCAATTGTCCAGCTCTTACCCATATTTTGCTTCTTTTTGCATCCCTCTAGCCCTTTCCATTACTTTTTTAGACCCATTTTAGTGCCCCAAAGTTTGGGTCCCTATTGACTTCAATGGGGTTTGGGGTCAAGTTCGGGTTCCAATCTCGAACTTTGCGGCGAAGTTTGACCGAATCCGGCGAACCCGAACTTCCAGGTGTTCGCTCAACGCTAAACTGAAACTTTTTCTTTACATGTAGGCCAGATATCATAGCAGGTTATGAAACTTGAATTTCATAGCATTTATTGCTTAAAGTGTGCCTCTACTTTAAAACAAAAATGTATGACAAGTTGCATAGACTTGCTAGAAGCTAGTATTTTTTGCTGTGAGTTGGTACCTCTGCCAGTGTCTTGAAGGTAAGGATCCCTTGGTTCTAGCAGCTATAGTGAAAGCCAACTCACAGATTTCCATTGCTAAAAGATTCTGATATTTCAAGGTGGATTCTAACCCATCCTATCAAAGAAACAGGCTTGTTGCTGACATTGTGCCAACATGTTCCAGAGCTGTACAGATATTGTATTTCTTGCAACAGTCTCTATCCCCAATGGGCTCACAATCTCTATCACATTTAGGCCTCTTGCACACGACCATATGGCTTATTCAGTATTTTGCGGCCCATTTTTAACGGATCCTTTGTACCTTTTTTTGTTTCCGTTGTGTTTCCGTTTCAGTTTCGCAGTTCCGCAAGAAATCTCTGTATGGTTTCCGTATGCGATCCGTTGTTTGCGGTTTGCAAACAGAAACATACAATTTTTAATCATTAATGTAATGTAATGTGTTTTAACAGTAAACACATGGGCAAAGTGGGCATGGATCCACAAAAAATGGAAGACATACGGATGTGTTCCGTATGCCTACCGTATTTTTTGCGGACCCATTGACTTGAACGGAACCACGAATCTTTATTTGCGGGCAATAGTATGACAATTTCTATCTTTTAACGGAATGGATATATGGAAATACGGAAACCGAATGCATACTGAGTACATTCAGTTTTTTTGTGGAACTATTGAAATGAATGGTTCCCCATACGGACCGCAAACGGAGTCCGCAAAAAAGGAATGGAAATTAAAAATAAAAACCTTTGTGTGCATAAGACATACAAACTCAATGCAGCGGTTGACCTAGGTTGGTCTTGAACACAGAACCTCACTGCTACAAGGAACTGTGCTGACCACTTGGTCATCCACGATGCTGCCTTTTATCTGGGTTTTTCATTGTGAAGAATATAGTCTTATTAGTTTTCTCTAATTATTATGGTCAGATCCTACATAACAGAGGTTGGTTGGATTAAACAGTCAGATATGATTGATTTTGGTTAAGATGGTTGTAGGAGCAGGTTGCAATTACTGAGTGGTGATAAATAATTAATATATAAGAAACATAGCATGAATAAGTTCCCTTTAATGTTATATTACAATATAATGTCATGGTAATATTCAATGTAATGGCATTTAGTATTTTTCTAGTGCTTCGTGGAGTCATTATTTAAGAGATTTTAATTTTAGAAGAATGTATTATACTGCTATTGTTCGCTAGAGTGAGCTGTATTCTTCTTGCCACTTCAGCTGACTGAGTACTGCCTAAAACTGGACCTCTGGCCATCCTAGAGCAGAGTGCTCTAGTTAAGGGGACCTCCGCTATGGAGGTCAGTGTTAAGAAACAGAGTGCTGTAGAGGTCACTGTTAATGAGATGGGGTACTGTGGAGATCACTTATAAATGGGCGGCCTCTGTGGACGTCACTGTTAAAGAGGCGTGCACTGTGGAGGTCACTGTTAAAGATGCGGCCGCTGTGGAGGTCACTGTTAAGAGGACAAGGCACTGTAGAGGTCATTGTTAAAGGGGTTGGCACTGTGGAAATCACTGTTAAAGGGGCGGGATGCTGTGGAGGTCACTGTTAAAGGGGCTGGCATTGTGTACATTACTGGTAAGGGGCAGGGAACTTGTAGAGGTCACTATTAAAGGGGCAGTTGCTGTGGGAGTTACTGTTAAGGGAGCAGGTTGCTATGGCAGTCACTGTTAAAGGGTCGGACACTGTGGAGGTGTCTGTTAAGGGGGCAGGGAATAGTGGAGGTCACAGTTAAGGGGATGGTCTGCTATGGTCAGTTTTAAGGGACTGGAGGCTGTATAGGTCACTGTTAAGGGGGTGGGGTGTTGTTGAGGTCTCATTTTAAGTGAACAGAGCTCTGTGGAAGTTACTGTTAAGGGAATGGGATATTGTGGAAACCACTGTTAAGGAGACAGGGTACTGTCAAGGAAGCGGCGACTGTGGAGTTGAAGCAGGTGCTGTGGGTGTTACTGTTAAGGGAGCAGACCGATCTGGAGGTCACTGTTAAAGAGGCAGGCACTGTGGAGGTCACTGTCAAGGGGGCAGGGGACTGTGGAGGCCACTATTAAAGGGGTGGGTCACTGTGCAGGTCACTGTTAAGGGGGCAGGGGACTGTGGAGGCCACTATAGAAGGGGCAGGGTGCTGTCAAGATAACTGTTAAGGCTAAGGCAGCATGGTACTGTGAGGTCACTGTTAAGGAAACAGGGAAGTGTGAAAGTCACTGTTAAAGGGGCAGAATGTTCACACACAAACATTAACTGAAATATACTCACGCAAAGCCGGGTCCTTCTGTTAGTATATATATAGATATATATATATATATATATATATATATATATATATATATATATATATATATCTGGCTTAAAGATGAAATACGCATTTTAAATAGTAGAATAGTGTAGTACTAAATGGTTATCAGTGGGCCTTGCTCTTTTTTATCTATCTATCTATCTATATCTATCATGATTATGTAGAAAATATGTTTTTCGTTTAGCAGAATGTGCCGGATAATTAGCACTGAAGATCATAATAATACATGAAAGAAGAATTTAGAGAAATTAAAATGTGGGGTTGACCAGCAGATTTGGTAGAATCAGTAGAGCCATTCAATCTGTGTCCAAATTGACCGAGGGCTCCCAGAACTTTTCCTCTCTTTTTTCTCACTTTTTAATATGTTTTATTTCTCTCTCTCTTTTCCAAATACCAGTGGGATGCGAAAGTTTGGGCAACCTTGTTAATCGTCATGATTTTCCTGTATAAATCTTTGAATGATGTATGATGACATATAAAATGTCAGTTAAATATATCATATAGGAGACACACACATTTGAGAAGTGAAATGAAGTTTATTGGATTTACAGAAAGTGTGCTATAATTGTTTAAACAAAATTAGGCAAGTGCATAAATTTGGGCACTGTTGTCATTTTATTGATTCCAAAACCTTTAGAACGAATTGGAACTTAAATTGGCTTCGTAAGCTCAGTGACCCCTGACCTACATACACAGGTGAATCCAATTATGAGAAAGAGTATTTAAGGGGGTCAATTGCAAGTTTCCCTTTTCTTTTAATTTTCTCTGAAGAGTAGCAACATGGGGGTCTCAAAACAACTCTTAAATGACCTGAAAACAAAGATTGTTCACCATCATGGTTTAGGGGAAGGATACAGAAAGCTGTCTCAGAGATTTCAGCTGTCTGTTTCCACAGTTAGGAACATATTGAGGAAATGGAAGACCACAGGCTCAGTTCAAGTTAAGGCTCGAAGTGGCAGACCAAGAAAAATCTCGGATAGACAGAAGCGACGAATGTTGAGAACAGTCAGAGTCAACCCACAGACCAGCACCAATGACCTACAACATCATCTTGCTGCAGATGGAGTCACTGTGCATCATTCGGCGCTCTTTACACAAGGGGATGCTGTATGCAAGAGTGATGCAGAAGAAGCCATCTCTCTGCCCACAGCACAAAAAGTGCCGCTTGAGGTGGGCTAAAGCACATTTGGACAAGCCAGCTTAATTTTGGAATAAGGTGCTGTGGACTGATGAAACTAAAATTGAGTTATTTGGGCATAACAAGGGGCATTATGCATGGAGGAAAAAGAACACAGCATTCCAAGAAAAACACCTGCTAGCTACAATAAAATATGGTGGTGCTTCCATCATGCTGTGGGGCTGTTTGGCCAGTGCAGGGACTGGGAATCTTGTCAAAGTTGAAGGACGCATGGATTCCACTCAGTATCAGCAGATTCTGGAGACCAATGTCCAGGAATCAGTGACAAAGCTGAAGCTGCGTCGGGGCTGGATCTTTCAACAAGACAACGACCCTAAACACTGCTCAAAATTCACTAAGGTATTTATGCAGAGGAACAAGTACAACGTTCTGGAATGGCCATCTCAGTCCCCAGACCTGAATATAATTGAAAATCTGTGGTGTGACTTAACCACTTTAGGACCGCCGCACGCAGATACGTGTGATCTCGGCGGTCCTTCTGTTCCTCCTTGACGCACAGACTATCGGGAGCTGCTCAGGACAATTTCGTCACCAGCCTGCCAGCCAATGATTGGCGCTGGCAGGCTGGTGATTTTCAAAAAAACCAATGAAAACCTATGAAATGCATTATATTTAAAAAAAATAATGCATTAAATGGCTTCTGTGCCCTCTCCTGGGTCCTTTTCATCGGTTGGACCCAGGAGAAAGCACACCTCTACTGTAAGTACACCAAGCACACTTCACATAGGCCCTGATCACCCCCCACCTATCACCCCAATTAACCCCTTGATCACCCCTTTCAATCACCTGTCAATCACTAGTGAAAGGGAAAAAAGTGATCAGTGTAAACTGTCACTTTTTTTCCACTAGTATTGACTGCTAGGTTTAGATTTATTTTAGGCCCCTTTGGTAGGTAGTTAGCTTCCGTTAGCGCCCAGCCCACCGCACCGCACCGCAGTCACTGATTCGCTGATTAGCGTAGCGCTAATCAGCATTTGTACTTTTATAGAATCTGTAAGTGATCAGAACTGATCACAGTCAGATCTATAATAGTATTACTGTCACTTTAGCTCGCCCCCCACCCAAAACGCAATGTTTGCCCGATCAGACCTGATCGGTCGCCCACACATGCGTTCACCCACGCCCGCCCCGCGCAGTGACAGAAATTTTTTTTTTTGGTAATCACTGCACAATCACTTAACAAGCGCTGCGGCAATAAAAAAATCTGTTTTTATATTTTTTATCAATCGCAGCGGCTTCTGTACTTCGCTACCCTCCCATTTGTAAGACAGGCTTGCTTTTTTTATTGGGTAGTCTCAGGGAATGCCACCTAAATTTAGTCGTCCAAATGTCAAATGAGGGGTATTCTCCTGAAGAGGCCTACAGGATTCTGACCCAGTCGGATGAGGAATGGGAACCCTCATCTGACGAATCCAGAGGAATCCAGTCAGAATATGAACCTGCAGTAGGCAGTGGCAGTCTGACCCAAAGTTCGGACGAGGACGTTGAGGTCCCTGATACCACCAGGCGTACCCGGCTCGTGTCGCTAGACCACAGGTAGCGCAGGATCCGTTTCCAGGGCAGTAGAGTGGGGCTGGCGCTGCTGGATTACGTGGTGAGGCATACACCAGCAGCGCAGCCCATCCTGGACCTACTACCAGCACTGCCGTACAACATGGTGAAGTGGCGAGCACCAGAAGTGCAGTTGAAGTTGGTAGGGTGGCACGTGCAGTAGTTCCCCCGTCGCAGCCACCGTGCAGACAGGCCTGTAGAGCCCTTAGAGTCCCTAAGGTGCTGGCAAACCCTGATTGGCAGCCCCCATCTTCAGCCGCACCATTAGTTTCCCCTTTCACCGCCCAGTCAGAAGTTGGGGTGGAGACAGCTCAGACCGGATCAGCACTGGGGTTTTTTGAGCTGTTCTTCACTGCAGAGCTCTTTGACCTAGTCGTGGCAGAAACAAATCGGTATGCCACTCAATTTATAAACGCCAACCCGGAAAGCTTCTATGCTTCTATGACTGGTGGAAACCAGTCCAAGTTTCTGAATGTAAAACTTTTCTGGGCCTTCTCCTCAACATGGGCCTGACAAAAAACATGAATTGCGGTCATATTGGTCCATGAACCCAATTCATCACATGCCTATGTACTCTGCTGCCATGTCCAGGACACGATTTGAGACCATCCTGCGTTTCCTGCACTTTAGCGACAACACCACCTCCCGTCCCAGAGGCCACCCAGCTTTTGACCGGCTCCACAAAATTTGGCCCCTCATAGACCACTTCAACCTGAAATTTGCAGATTTGTATGCCCCCGCACAAAACATCTGCGTAGACGAGTCCCTAATACATTTTACCGGGCGCCTTGGCTTCAAACAGTACATCCCAAGCAAGCCCGCCCGGTATGGGGTAAAATTGTATGAGCTCTGTGAAAGGGCCACAGGCTATACACACAAATTTCGGATCTATGAGGAAAAAGATCAGACCCTGGAGCCGGTCGGTTGCCCTGACTACCTGGGGAGCAGTGGGAAGATAGTCTGGGACTTGGTGTCACCTTTTTTCGGCAAGGGGTACCATCTTTATGTGGACAATTTCTACACAAGTGTGGCCCTCTTCAGGCATTTGTTCCAAGAACAGATTGGCTGCTGTGGCACCGTGTGACCTAGTGCTGCCTTGTGTAACCAAGAACTGCTCGCGGTGAAATGGAGAGACAAGCATGACAGACACGACAATACAAATTGAATGGGCAACCAGTGTCGTTGAAAAGCCCCTCTCAGTCCACGACTATAAACTCCACATGGGAAGGGTGGACTTCAATGACCAGATGTTGGTCCCGTATTTGATTTCCCTCCGCACCAGACGCTGGTATAAGAAGGTGTCTGTATATTTAATTCAATTGGCTATGTGTAATAGTTATGTTCTCTACAGTAAGGCTGGGAGAACAAGATCCTTCCTCAAATTTCAGGAAGAGATCATCAAGAACCTCCTGCATCCAGGAGGTTCCGTGGCCGCAAACCCCAGTGTAGTGAGCTGTCTACACAAGCGACATTTCCCCAATGTCGTTGCTGGTACCTCAACCCAACCGCCTCCCCGAAAAAGATGTTGTGTCTGTAGCAGGAGTGGAATAAGGCGTGACACCCGTTATTTCTGTTCTGACTGTCCTGACTACCCTGCCCTATTCCTAGGGGAGTGTTTCCGGAAGTACCACACTCAGGTACACTTAGGGACGTAGGGACCACAGGACACAGGTAGTTTTTACAATCAGGCTCTAGGGTCTCTTAGGATACTAGGTTTTGAGAGACCCTAACACATAGGGGTGCTGGTGTGCTACAGCAGAAATGTGAAACGGCAAAAACCTTTCCATTAACTTGGGATAAAGTGTATAATGTACTTCGCACCATCTCTGTGTGATTTACACTTTACACATTGTCCCATGGGAAAGGAGAGGTTTCAGCTAGGAAAATAAAGAGTGAAATAGTAAAAAAAATAAAAAAAAAATTAAACAGGTAGCAAGAAAAAGAATTCTTGAGTTAGTTGAGGTTTTAAAAGTTTTGATGTTCAGGTTTTATAAAAAAAAGTTTTATGTTCAGGTTTTATAAAGTTTGTAACGTTCACGTTACGTTTGTAACGTTCACGTTCATGCCCAGGCATATGAGCTGAGGAGAGGTGTTGGAGTTCATATGCTTTGGCAAACACTTTGGTTAGGCTGCAGTGCTATGACACATTAGCAAAATTATTATTATTATTTATTATTAAAGCGTCATTCATTGTGTGGGGAGTCGCTCTGGTAGATAGCAGTGCGGGTGCAGTATAGAGGCAAAACAGGGAGTCCAGATAGTGCAATAAACAGTGTTTTATTCACACTTGCACAAAATAAAACAGTCTCTTGGTGTTAATTCACACACATAAGAAATCAAGCGGAAAAACAAGACAGTCCAAAACAGGCTCCAGTCACCTGGGAGGTTTTTAGATGCAGGTTCACACCTGGCTGTCAGTCCAGCCGTAAGACAGTCGCCGTCAGGCTTCCAGGTCGTCTGCCCTCCTCCTTGCTTGGTTCTTGCTTCCAGCCCAGAGAACTTCCAAACACAAGTGAAACAGTCTAACAGCAGCTCCAGGACAATCACACCCTCCACACCCAGCTGCTGGCTGTGTTATAAAGGCCCTGGAAAACCCGGCCTGGACCGTGGGGAGTAGGCACCCACCCAACTCTTTGCCTACTCCCAGTAAGAGCCGGCCCGGATTGGCTTTGCAGCCAAACTAAATAGCAAGGTGTCAAGCAGCACTAGCTGCTGCTGACACACCAAAAATCCGGCTCTTACCTCACCGAGGCCAGGAACCTCGGTGACACGTACCTCCCGTCGACCACAGTACCTTGCACCTTACCACATACCCCCCTTTGTTCAGCCCTGAGGGGTGAACACATGTGAGGCAGTGGACGCGGGACAGGGCATCTGCGTTACCCTGCAAGCGGCCTGCCCTGTGTTCCACGGAGAACTTGAAGTTCTGCAGGGATAGGAACCACCTGGTGACCCGAGCATTCCTCTCCTTTGCCTGGCTCATCCACTTGAGAGGGGAATGGTCGGTCACCAGACGGAACCTCCTCCTAACAGGTAGTAGCGGAGAGATTCGAGTGCCCACTTGATAGCCAGGCACTCCCTCTCCACTATGCTATACCTGGTCTCGGCGGGACTGAGCTTACGGCTCAGGAAGACAACGGGATGTTCTTCCCCGTTGACCTCCTGAGACAGTACAGCACCGAGGCCTACCTCTGAGGCATCCGTCTGTACTATGAATTCCCTGTTGAAGTCGGGTGTCACCAAAACCGGGGACCCACACAGGGCCGACTTCAATGCAGAGAAAGCCTCTTCTGCCTTCTCACTCCAGTGAACCTTTCCGGACTTTCGTCCCTTCAATAGGTCTGTCAATGGTGCTGCTATCGTGGCAAAGTGGGGCACAAACCTCATGTAGTACCCTACAATCCCCAGGAACGATTTTACCTGCCTGGTAGTGACCGGTCGGGGCCAGTTACGTATGGCTTCTACTTTAGTTACCTGCGGCTTGATGACTCCCCGCCCAATAACATATCCCAGGTATTTGGTCTCTTCCAACCCAATCGCACACTTCTTTGGATTGGCGGTTAGTCCAGCTTTCCTCAGGGCATCCACAACCGCCTGCACTTTGGGCAAATGGCTTTCCCAGTCGGTGCTGTGGATGATTACATCATCTAAGTAGGCCGAGCGTACCGACGATGAGGTCGCAGTACAATATCCATTAACCTTTGGAAGGTGGCGGGGCGCCATGCAGGCCAAAGGGTAACACCTTGTAATGATACAGGCCCTGCAGGGTAACAAAGCGGTTTTTCCTTGGCCGCCTCCGTTAAGGGTACCTGCCAGTATCCTTTAGTGAGGTCTAGCACAGAAAAATAACGGGCTTGCCCTAAATTCTCAACAAGCTCGTCTACCCGGGGCATGGGATACGCATCGAACTTGGACACTTCATTTAATTTGCGAAAATCGTTGCAGAACCGCAACGTCCCATCCGGCTTGGGTATTAGAACTATGGGACTGGCCCACTCACTTTTCGACTCCTCAATGACATCAAGCTTCAACATTAACTGCACTTCCTCCGCGATGGCCCGTCGCCGAGCCTCGGGTACCCGGTAGGGTTTTAACCGGATCTTGGCCTGAGGCTCAGTGACGATGTCATGTTGGATGAGAGACGTGCGGCCAGGGAGGTCCGAGAACACATCCGTGTTCCGACTGACGAACTCCCTGACATCCTGAACTTGTTTGGAAGACAGGCTGTCTGCGATTTTACCGTGGTTACCGCTTCGCAGGCCTCGAACTGTGGGGCTGGACCCTTGTCACCTAGAAGCCCTGGCCGGGGCTGTTGTCGTCGGCCGTGTCCCTGTCTTTCCACGGCTTCAGTAAATTCACGTGGTACACCTGCTCCGGCTTGCGCCGCCCGGCTGGTGTACTTTGTAATTTACTTCCCCTACCTTCTCAATAACCTCATAGGGGCCCTGCCACCTGGCTAGGAACTTGCTGTCAAGGGTGGGCACCAGAACCAAAACCCGATCTCCCGGGTTGAAGCTCCGTACCCGAGCCTGACGATTGTACACCCTACTCTGGGCTTGTTGCGCTGCCTCCATATGCTCCCGGACCAGCGGCAACACCCTTTCCATCCGTTCCTGCATCTGGGTGACATACTCAATGACACTTTTGTGGGGGACAGGCTGTTGTTCCCACGCTTCCTTGGCGATATCCAACAGGCCCCGAGGGTGTCTGCCATAAAGCAGTTCGAAGGGCGAGAACCCAGTAGAGGCCTGGGGCACCTCTCGCACTGCGAACATGAGATAGGGCAGAAGCAGATCCCAGTCCTTCCCATCTCTAGACACCACCCTTTTTAACATGTTTTTAAAGTTTGATTAAACCTCTCGACAAGACCGTCTGTTTGTGGATGGTAAACGGACGTCCGTAACTGCTTTATACGCAACAATTTACACAGTTCCCTCATAACTTTGGACATAAAGGGGTCCCTTGGTCTGTCAGAACCTCTTTTGGCAGGCCCACACGGGAAAACATTTCCATTAACTCTTTGGCAATGAGCTTAGCTGAGGTATGTCGCAGAGGCACCGCCTCCGGATATCGAGTGGCATAGTCGAGAACTACCAGAATGTGTTGGTGGCCCCTGGCAGACTTTGGTACAGGCCCAATTAGATCCATAGCGATTCGCTCAAACGGGACCTCAATAATTGGAAGAGGTACCAGAGGACTACGGAAATGTGGCTGGGGGCTATTTATCTGACAGGTGGGACAGGACTTACAATACTCTTCTACTTCCTTAAACAAACCGGGCCAGTAAAATCGCTGTAGTATGCGGTCCTGCGTTTTCTGCCACCCCAGGTGTCCCCAAGAACATGTTGGTGGGCAAGCTCCATGACCAGCTTGCGATACGCTGTGGGCACCACCAACTGTTCAACAGGCTCACCTCGGATTTGGTTCACTCGATACAACATATCCTGAAGAACAATGAATCGCGGAAACATTAATTCAGCCCCAGGTTTCTGGGGTTTACCATCAATTATTATGACACTTTCCCAGGCCCTGGTTAGGGTTTGGTCCCGGTGTTGTGCGGTCCCAAAATTTTCCCCGGAGACATTGAGGTCTGCCAACTCAGGTCCCGGTGGCAAGTCCTCCGTGTCTCCCACCATTACACTCAGTGGGGTTGTCTCCCCCTCTACCGCAGCAGTGGTGGTCACCCCTACCGCTGGCCCTTCAGACTCGGGCTCCCAGGGTTCTGGCCTTCCAGTGGTATCAGGCCACTCTCCTAGGGTTACCCCTGTCTCGGGTCCATCAGACAGTTTTATCGCCGGCCACAGTGCCGGGAAACCTGGAAGTCCCTCCCAAGTATCAATTCATGCGGGAGTTTGGTAGCAACAGCCACCTCGTGGGTCCACTTACCAGCCGCTGTGGACAAAGTCACTAGTGCAGTGGGGTAGTCTTTTAGGTCTCCGTGGATGCACAGGACCCCGATTTTACGGCCGGTATACTCCACAGGCCGTACCAGGGCAGCCCTTACCAGGAGACTAGACTCCCGGAGTCCAGCAGGGCCACCGCCAGAGAATCTCCCACCTCTACCTGACACAGGTGGTTATTGTCCTGCCCCTCACGGGTGCCAGTTGCGCACAGCTTCCGTGCATACAGGGAGTGGCGATAGCCATAGTTCACATCCATCGGCTCATCCCGATGCGGACAGTCGGCCCTGATGTGGCCTGGCTCCTGACACCTCCAGCATACCACGGGAGGCGGATCCGCAGGGGTATATTCCGTGCAGGCCTCTCTGTCGCCGGACGTCGGAACTGGGGCGGAGGCCTCCGGGGTTTGACTGACCCCTTCCCAGCAAGATTCCCCTGCAGGTTTCTGGTGGCCTCGTAACGCTCCACCAGGTCGACCATCTCCAGGGCACTTACCGGAGACGCCTGGCCGACCCAGTGTTGGAGGGGATAAGGCAGGGCCCTCCAGAACATGTCGGCCAGTAGACGGTCCAGCATAGCAGTCGGACTTAGAACATCAGGCTGCAGCCACTTTTGCAACCGATGCAGCAACTCATAGTACTGCGGCCTGGCGGGTTCAGCCGTTTTAAAGTCCCACTGGTGGACCCGCTGAGCCCGGACCAACACGTTTACCCCAATCTGGCCAGGATCTCCCCCTTCACCGTGGGGTAATCAGCAGCCTGGGCATCTGCCAAGTCAAAAAAAACTTGCTGGGGCCGGATGCCAGGAACGGAGCGACCACCTCGGCCCACTGGTCACGGGGTAACTTTTCCCTCACGGCTACCTTCTCAAAGACCGCCAGATATGTCTCAACGTCGTCCGAAGGGGTCATCTTTGGGATCGCCGCACGGACCGCTTTCCGGGCATCATGGTCGTGGTGGGACGCTCCTGCAGCTTGTAACGCCATCACGTGCTGTAACAGTAGCTGGTTGGTCTCCCGCTGCTGCACGTTAGCCTCTATGAGAGCTTTCACAGCCGCCTCCATGTTGCCAGCAACTCCTACTTGTAGCTTTGCTGGCTTAATATATGCCATGCACTTGTGCCCAGCAAAACAAAACAAACTTCGGCGGTCACGCCAGCCTCACTGCGCATGCCCGCATCCGACACCAAATGTGGGAGTCGCTCTGGTAGATAGCAGTGCGGGTGCAGTATAGAGGCAAAACAGGGAGTCCAGATAGTGCAATAAACAGTGTTTTATTCACACTTGCACAAAAATAAAACAGTCTCTTGGTGTTAATTCACACACATAAGAAATCAAGCGGAAAAACAAGACAGTCCAAAACAGGCTCCAGTCACCTGGGAGGTTTTTAGATGCAGGTTCACACCTGGCTGTCAGTCCAGCCGTAAGACAGTCGCCGTCAGGCTTCCAGGTCGTCTGCCCTCCTCCTTGCTTGGTTCTTGCTTCCAGCCCAGAGAACTTCCAAACACAAGTGAAACAGTCTAACAGCAGCTCCAGGACAATCACACCCTCCACACCCAGCTGCTGGCTGTGTTATAAAGGCCCTGGAAAACCCGGCCTGGACCGTGGGGAGTAGGCACCCACCCAACTCTTTGCCTACTCCCAGTAAGAGCCGGCCCGGATTGGCTTTGCAGCCAAACTAAATAGCAAGGTGTCAAGCAGCACTAGCTGCTGCTGACACACCAAAAATCCGGCTCTTACCTCACCGAGGCCAGGAACCTCGGTGACACGTACCTCCCGTCGACCACAGTACCTTGCACCTTACCACAATTGACATACATAATACAGACAATTACACCCCAAAACACATTGCCCTACTTCTCCTGAGTACGGCGATACCACATGTGTGGCACTTTTTTGCAGCCAAGATGCGCAAATGGGCCCTAAATCTAATGAGTACCTTTAGGATTTCACAGGGCATTTTTACGCATTTGGATTCCAGACTTCTTCTCACGCTTTAGGGGCCCCTAAAATGCCACGGCAGTATAAATACTCCACAAGTGACCCCATTTCGGAAAATAGACACCCTAAGGTATTTGCTGATGGGCATAGTGAGTTCATTAGTGAGTTAGCGAAAAATGAAATTTTTTGAAAAAAAAAAAACTTGTGACAACAAATACATATTTTACAAACGCTATAACTTTTACCCAAACCAATAATTATACACTTATTGCTTTTTTTTTAATCAAATACATGTAGAACAATACATTTAAAGAAAAATGTATAGAGAAATGTAGTTTTATTTGGCAAATTTTCCAACAGAAAGTGAAAAATGTCATTTTTTTGCAAAAATTTTGTCAAAAAAAGTAAAATATCAAAAAAGTAAAAATGTCAGCAGCAGTGAAATACCACCAAATTAAAGCTCTATTAGTGAGAAGTTGCATGACCGAGCAATAAACGGTGAAAGTAGTGTAGTGCAGAATTGTAAAAAGTGGCCTGGTCATTAAGGGTGTTTAAGCTAGGGGGGCTGAGTTGGTCTAGAGAGCTGTCCATGCTCGGAAGCCATCAAACCTGAATGAACTAAAGATGTTTTGTAAAGAGGAATGGTCCAAAATACCTTCAACCAGAATCCAGACTCTCATTGGAACCTACAGGAAGCGTTTAGAGGCTGTAATTTCTGCAAAAGGAGGATCTACTAAATATTGATTTCATTTCTTTTTTGTGGTGCCCAAATTTATGCATCTGCCTAATTTTGTTTAAACAATTATAGCACACTTTCTGTAAATCCAATAAACTTCATTTCACTTCTCAAATATCACTGTGTGTGTCTCCTATTTGATATATTTAACTGCCATTTTTTATCGTAACAACCAACGATTTATACAGGAAAATCATGACGATTAACAAGGTTGCCCAAACTTTCGCATCCCACTGTAGTTGTCTGAATCTAATTACCAAAAATTCAGATATGAATCCACCTCAGATTTTTACAAATTTCGATTTTGATTAGAATAACTTTAAAGGCAGATACCATTGTGAACTTGATGCACATGATTTTTGCATTGTTTTACCTTTCTAAAAATCATTAGGAATGTGAAATATTCTAAAAAACTGTGTCTAAGACTACCTTACAGCTCTGAGGGGATGGACAGGTAAACAGCATCTATAACTAATTACATGATTAGGCTGCAGTGCTATGACACATTAGCAAAATTATTATTATTATTATTTATTATTAAAGCGCCATTCATTCACATACATAATACAGACAATTGCAATAAGCATGAACAAGACGAGTTACAAACTGGTGCAGAAGGAGAGAGTGCACAATTTAGATAATTTATTTTGGAAAGAAGAGAGTTTATGGGCTAACCTTAGGTTAGTCCAGAATTATAATCATTTTATACGCAAGCCTGTTGTGTCATAAAGAGGGATTAATTACATTTTGAAGAAAGATTTCCTCATCAACAGATAATGTTATTTCTTTCCAATTTGATGTTGAGATTGGTCATTTTTTAATAAATATTTAGGATAAAATAGAATGTTTTTATAAAAATCTTCTTGCCTATTATTTGTATTACACAATCTGGCATTTTTTTTTTAAATATGGGGACAAATGGCAGCCACTTCACAGGGGTTTGCTTTTGCTTACATTTGGATCAACAATTGTCCTATAGATCTAGCATCTAAAGAAATATGCAACTATAACCCATGGTCAATATATATTGTCTTTGATGCCAGATAGACCAATGTTCAGCACCCGCCAGCACTCCAGCTCTCATGAAAGTACAATTTCCAGCAGGCTCCATTCACTTCTGTGTGCATGTCAAGAACAGAAGAGCAAATATGCTAAGAGATATAGTTTCACAACATCTGAAGTACAGGAACTTGCTGACAGCAGCCTTAGGCCTCTTTCACACTTCTGTGTCCATTAGGGCATCTGTGACAAGATAGTCAGTGGTTCATCAATGAAGATGTATGTTTATCTGTTTGTATTCCATGCACAGGCTGAATATTAATTTCCAGATCATCTCCAACTAAAGTTCCATGAAAATCTTTTACAGTACTCGGATACCATGCTTGCTGTGTCAGTGTTCACGGACATGTAGGCTTCAATGGGTGTGTTTGGTCTGCATCACGGACCAAAGTAGTGCATGTTTCGGTAGTTTTTCCTCTGACCCATGTCCGTGGAAAATCACTGATGTGTCTGTAAGCATATTAAAATCAATAAGTACATTTCATGTGAATAGAGTACAAGGAGAGCACAAGTCTGCGATTCACTGGTATGTGAAATAGGCTTTAGAATACCGTTGGCGGGAGTAGACTTTGCTAAGAGTACATGTACAAAACACCATGGGCAAGATTTATCATTACACTTACATCTTACTCCACTTTTACATGTGCCCAAAGTCACTTCTGCCTGGTCAGATTTATTAATGGTCCTTTAATACTGTGATAAATGTGGCTTGATGGCAACAGTTTATCCTTCAGTAAGGGGCTTTACTGATGAGGCTCTTACTTGAGAAAATCCTATTTGGGAACATGGAGGTCCAGAGACCACTAATCTGCAGTTTTTCCTGGTTATCTTCTGGCTGGTCTTTGAAAAGCCTGGCCACACGCCCTCAGCTGGATCAGCTCTGCTGCGTCTATGACAGGGTTCCTTGTCTGTGGGTCAAGGCGCCATCCAGTTTCGTACCCTGGCTGCCGAACTTGCATGGAACAATGAGGCTCAACTGGAGGTTTTCTGGGAAGGCCTTTCTGACTGGATTAAGCTGGTCGAGCCGGTCCATCCACTGTGAATGACCTGATCACCTTGGCCCCAAGAATAGATTTGCATTTCAGGGAACGTTCTAAGGATGTCTCATGCACTAGAAGACCACCTCGCTTGGCTCCATCCTTCCAGAGGCCGGTTCTTCCTCTATTGTCCACCCCATCTAAAGAGCCCTTGTAAATAGACCGCCTTCAATTGTCTGACTAGGAATGTCTACGCCACAAAGAGGAGAACCTGTTTCTGTATTGTGAAGGCAAGGCCCACTTTGTAAGTAATTGTCCTCAGAAGCCGGGAAACGCCAATGTATAGGATCACTTGGAGAGGTGGTCCTAGAAAAGGAGAAGTCCTCTTCGAAACTTTCAGTTCCAGTGATTCTCTCTGACATGGGAGTCACACTGTCTGTGCCTGCATTCTTGGACTCTGGGTCAGCCGGTAACTTCATTCAGCAAGCTCTGGTCCATCAGTACCGGCTCCCTACCATCCGTCTAGAAAGTCCTCTGTCAGTGGCTTCCATAAATGGACTGCCACTTCCTGATCCTGATCTTTCTGTTACTATACCCCTTAAGTTGCAAATAGGGGTTCTGCATTCAGATATGATCTCCTTCTATGTGCTGCCAGGGTCCGTGAATCCAGTTATCCTTGGCCTACCCTGGCTCCGTCAGCATACTCGAGTTCTGGACTGGCACTCCGGTCAGGTTCTGTGTTGGGGATCATCCTGTCAGTCCACCTTCTTATCAGAGGTCCGACCTGCTTCCTTGCCTACAGTACCTGAAAACCTGCCTGGACTATGGCAGCAGTATGCCAGTTTTGCGGATGTCTTCATTTAGGTTCTTATGTCCTGCAAAGGGTGCTGATTTCTCTGCTTGTGTTCCTGTGTACCTCACCCGTGCTTGTGTTTTTAGACTCCGCTACTAATCACGTTTATCACAAAGGTCCCGTGGGTTTATACTCCACTAGAGGACTTGAGTACACTTTTTTTTATGACGTTTTAGCAAAAAGATGCAACAATAAATTTGGCTAAAAATGTAGACCTACCCGCAAAACATCTAACCATCTTCTAGTAAATGTAAACCACTGGGCATGGTGCAAACAAAGCTAAAGATACCGCAAATGCAGAATAAATTTGGTGCAAATGCGTACTCCACAGACAAAACAGGCACTTTTCTGGCACAGCACTTTGATACAAGTTTACACCATCTATTGGATTAGTAAATCTGCCCCAGTGTGTGAAACCAACCAGAAATGAGAAATGCTATTTAGTTAATTTTGCAAAAGGTGAAAAGGAATCATTTGTAGGTACTGAGGTGCTTGGTGTTATTATCCAATCATTATTTTTTTATCACGTCATTTCTATAGAATTGGTTCCATTTAGCATCTTTAGTATCCTATAGTGTTTTGTGGTTTATTTACTTTGGAAGCTTATTAGTGGAAGGTTAAACTATTGTTTTGGTACAGTTATGATCTTTTGTTGGCTTTTATTTGACACCCAAAACTGTATATGCATTTCTCATAATGTTAAATGCAGATGATGATAATTCTGGAGACTGCAGCTAATGCTTGCCGCATTCAAAGTGACATTAACTTTCAACAGGATTTACATATGTTCCGCTTTAAGTCTGTATCAGCTGGCAATTAAAATTTAAATTGTTGAACATGCAGCAGGCAGCCGACTAAGTAATATTTAATAGCATTAACAATGCACTTCCCAATTGGCCTCTGATTCTTTTTACAGGCTCATCAATCCGTGAGTATTACACTATCTTATCATTTTGTATTCTGTAAATGGTATTTAAAGAAATTAGATTTTTATTAGCAAAAGTTAGCACTGCATTAGTGTGCAGCTCTATATTAATTAATTAAAGCATGGTTACTTTTATGTATCTTTTATTTATGCATACACTAGTGCCATGTATATGAGGATTTTGCACAACAATGTATTATATTTTTAATTCTGTCATTACAAAAAAGAAAAGAAAAAAGTTACTCAGTTAATTTCACATTAACATTGCTATAATATTAAGTTTAGTTAAATGAGTGATTACTGTGAACTTGTAAATCGTAAACTGGCAGCCCTGATCTTTAATGGCAGGAAAAGAGCAGTCAAGCAGAGGTAAAGTGGCTCAACTTTTCATCTGCAATAAATTAACTAAGAGGTCTTTTCAACAGCAAGCTAGTGTACAGTACTTATTTGTGGGTCCATCCTACAGTTCGGCAGTAAACATACATAACAAGATGTTATCCATTTTCCAAAAACATGGCAGGTGTTTTCCTTACACTTACCCCCAGTTTGTCATGTATTTTCATTGGCGCAAGAATCTGAAAAGTCCAAGCAGAAAGAAAAATGCAACAATGCAATGGCCAATATTAACTATAATTGTCTGCCCAATTACTATAGTCCATTGAAAGGGACCAGCCTGGCTAACCCAGAGTTGCTGGTTCACACTTACTTTGAATTGCACTAGTACTTTCACTGTCATGATATCATGCACTCAACCTCCGAGTTCAGTCCAACATGGCTCTCTTTGTTTTCTGATCACTGTTGATCAATATTCCAGTGATTTGGGGAGTCTCCAGACACTGTACTCGTGTTTAGGGGTTGTTCCTTCCTCTGTACATGCTGCTGGTTTCAGGGAGCAACTGAAGGTGCTCACCTGCTTCCTATTCCAACTGAAGAAATCCCAGTCACAGGCATTCTACCTGAAGGCTACCAGCTCCTTTAGCTCTTCCATGTCCTTCTAGCTCTCCAGCTGCTGCCACTCCACCAGCTCCATCTCATAGGGTCTCTTTATGATCACAGAATATTCTTTTTCCTACTCACTGAGTTCTGTCAGGGAGCTGCTTTAATGACTGGATCTATAGCCTTTATCTCTTTACTCCTGACAGCATATAAACACTCTTTTAAGCTGAAATCTTAACAGTTTGATTTCAGTGAGTAGGGGAAAGAACACTCTACAGTGATAGGGATGCCTGAAGGTTGTAGAAGACAAACTGTGAAACATTTTTAATAAAGACCAAATCATATGGAACATTTACAATTGGAAAAAGTTTAGCCCAAAATATGAACAATGCAGTAAAGCTTATTGCATTAATTATATAGATTCACTTGGGCTGCTACAGTCTGGTGGTCATGGAAATGATAACATTGCAAATTAAGCCATTGTTTCCATTATAATATTCCGTGTGATTAGGAAAAACTTCTTCAGAAAAACTGATTTCAAATATCTACCGTATGTGTTTGAAATCCACTGCCATCCGATGACATTCATTTGCTCTTTCTCAGACCTAGAATTCTATTTGTTCCTAAAATATTTGAATTTTTATGAAGAGCAATTTAATCACAACAAAATATAAGATGTGTGTAGATCTGAGCGCATCTTCATGTAGAGATGCTAACGACTCTGTCAGACTGGTATATTATGTTGTAATTACACAGTTATATTGCTATCTATATTAAAAAATATAAAAGCTGCTCATTTTTACTGCAATGTTAATGTGATATGATGGTAATTATATATCTTGTAGGCTATCATGGTGTAAGATGCAATACAGTTCTGTAAGTTTAATTGCTTCATTACAGTTCTAAATATATATACCAGTGAAGGCACTCGTCATGCAATGTTTTTTTACAAGTAAATATTTAACCAAGCCAGCCATAGAAAGTTTAATTTTATACTAATTACTAAATTTATTTGATATAAAAATTGAAGTCCCTTTAAAATTCAAATGGTGCATATTTAAAGAATGAAAAACTATTTAACAGTTATATATTGCTTCTTAAAATGATACGCCAAGCAAAAACTGCTCTTTTAGATAGTCCTCACCCCTAAAGTTTTACTAACCTCTCCCCGACAAATGGGGTTTTCTTGAAGACTGTTTCTGTAGCCTGTGAGTTTGCTTCATGGTAGTGATAAGAGCCGGTCAAAAAAATTGTGATATGCATAATTCATGTGATTATTGCATAGTTTAAAGTAGTGAAACATTTCCCTTAACTAGCCATGTCAGCCTGTGCTATCATAGGTAATTTTTGGTTAACTGGTCCAGGTTCAAGGTATTTTGGGCTTTTAGGACTAGTAGAAACCACTTTGTTGCTTTTCATATGCGTTAGTTTTCAGACTATAACATTTATATTCTTTTGGGGTTCTTTTTCTAAAATAATTTTTAGGCTTATGATTTGAAAATATAGTAAAAATGTGCTTTGGAATTTTTATAGTAACCCTATAGCTATAGTAAACAGTCTTTTAATTCATGTCTGTCATTGCCCATTCATTTTGGTATTAAATGTCTAATCTGCAGTAAATGGGTTGGGGATACTGTGGTGGTAAAGTGTGGAGGGGTCAACAGTTTCTTTTGAGGGGGTTGTTTTGAGTGTCTTTTTTAATTTAATTATAATTTTTTTATAGTTTTTTTTATTTTACAATTTGTCCCACACATGAAAATTTTGGGGATATAATTGCTTCCAAAGTTAAGATTACCTTCTGCCTGTTTCACTGACAATTTTCACAGTTAGGGCTGTGCTGATTCTAGTTATACAGGAATGGCTATTTCGTTGCTTTTCAGCAAACTCAGCATGTGGACATCATATTGGCGCAAAACCACGACCCGAATTATTGTATCAACAATATTTATTCATGGACAACGCGTTTCAGGGTCTTTGAGGCCCCTTTATCAAGTCTATAAAAAAAATTTTTATATAAAAACTTCAAATTATTTGTGGTTTAGTGGTATAAATAGTAATAAAAAACGTTATTCAATGGGTACGTAATTAATAATAAAAAGCAATGTAATTAAAAGTAGATAAAATTCATAGGAATTAAAAAATTGGTAAAAGCTTTTTGTATAGGCGAAAATGAACATTCTGTGTCATAGATCATTTGATGAACACTGTCAAAAACATAACTTTGTATCTTAGATAAATTGATACTTGTATTTCTTATATATTAGTTTTTATTTTTTATATTTTGTTTATTTTTTATAAAAATTTTTTATCCTTTATTCTTTATTTCTAATTTTCTATTTCTTATCTTTCACTTTTTCTTTACACTTCTGTATGTCAATTAATACATATAGTGTGTGTTATTGTAGACAAAATGGAGAATAAAAATTACCCTTAAAAAAGCAACAGCAGAAACACATACCTGTTATCTCTATGGACCAGGAGACAAATGGAGTTAAATTTTGTTGTGGTCTGTGGCAGCCTAAACCCATAGAGATAAATGTGAATATAGAGTTAGGAAAGTTATTTTGGTCTGATATCAAGCATTAATTGTTAGGGGTGTATGGGAGATATGCATTATATAAACGGAAGGTATTATTAATAGTATTCAATCTGGTATTATGAATAGTGCTATGGATATTGTATGGCTATTCAGAGACTGTTAATGTTGTCTGGCCGCGGCTGCCCGCCGGGGCTATGTTACCTACCTGCGGGAGAAGAGGAGAGCTGCTGTGTTCGGCGTTCTCTCTCCTGCAAGTGGTGGGAGAGGCTCGCAGACAGGCGCGCAAGACTGTAAACGCGCGCGCTTTCTGCCAGCCTTATATCATGTCGGGGTTGGTGGGGGCGGAGCTATCGGCAGCAGTCAACAAAGGCTGTTCTGTTGTAATTAACCAGTGCCCCATCATATTGGTCTAGGAGGAACTGATTTGAGTGATGAACTGGGAGGGTTAGTGGGTTAGTGATGAACAAATTAACCCAAGCTGTCTTGATAGATTTCGCACACTTCAAAAAAGAGAAATGTACTGGATCTTTAAATTGCGCACTTTGGAACCGGAAGGACTTAACGAATCATTGGAAAACAATTGTTTCTAACAAAAATTAATCATCACAGTCTCGTACTCTTGTGTACGCAAGTCTCGTCACAGTCTCGTACTCTTTGTGTATGCAAAAACAAAGGTCCCTGACTGCCAGGCATTCAATATTCAGCTACCAAGGCTGCAGGCTTGTATTAGCTAATGCAGGTCATTTTTTGGGAATATCTCAGGAATGGTACGTCCTAGAGAGCTGTGACCACCACAAGATTTCTTTCCAGGTAGCAAGGGATGTGTATACCAAGTTTCGTTGAAATTGATGGTTGCGTTTTTGAGTGATCGTGGAACATACATACATACTCACACACATATATACGTCCTTCTTTATATATATAGAAGATTATTTTCAAGAAAGGCATCCAGGCCCCACTTTAACTCCAAGAATCACAACTACCTCTGGCAGAGACTTCCATAGTTTCATTGCTTTTATAGTAAAGATCCTCTGTCTATGTTGATAGGGAAACCTTCTTTATAGATATTAAGGCCCATGACCCTTATCAGGGTCACATGTCTAGTTATAAAAATGTCATTAGTGTCCAATGCAATGACAGAAACAAGCCATCAGAACCAAAAGAAACAAAGGTACTGTTATAGAGGAGGATGTGGATCCACTGTGCTGCAGAACAGATTTGACCTGGGGTTACTCCTAGGGGTGTAAGCTGCAGGCATGAAACACAGGCCACCGAGACCTATCGGACCTGGGCTGCACTGATTAATGGGCCAGTGGCTGTGCCCACGGGGAAAACATAGGAGGACATCAGCGAGCATGGACAGAGTAATTGCACACAAAATGTACAGAGTAATTTAGCACACACAATAACTGGGTTGAAACTTCAATAACTGGCATAGAGCAACCCCATAGCAGGTTTTAAGTAGAACAGATATCTCACTGATTAACACTCAAGTCATATTCTGCCCCTTTACTCCAGAACAGGTGTACTTATCAGGCTACGCCCTCTCCTACCACTTTGTCTGACTTCTGGGGCAGAGACTGTAAAACCTTTTAATGTACAGGTGCGTAAAATTGAACACATTATTCCATATGTGGTATAGAATCAAATTTTGTGCTACATTATGTGTCCCCTTTTTACTGTCTTACAGACAGAAGATGAGAAGATTCGACTTTAAATATACCAGCAATGAGAATTCCTTAATATAAAATGTCTTATTATATTATAGAAATCTCCAAAATTATTATGCAAAAATTATTGTTGGTCTCCGAATTGTGATTACCTCAACATAAGCTTTTCCTGTGACAATATTCTTTCAGTGAAAACACCTTTAACTTTACATTAATACAGCCTATAGATATAACAGTTAATCATATATGTTATTCTGAATAATATAGACATCCATGTGCATTAAAGCCAGATTAATTTTGCAAGCTCTTATCACCACTTTGTGCAGGCTCTTGTCTTGCTCATTCTACTGATTTATAAGAATCTCTTCTCTCCTTGTAGATTTTCCGACCGGGCTAAACATATTTAGTCTGCTGAGCAGCCAAAATGAATGCTTCTTTTAAGCACTTAATCAATGAGTGAACTTGATATCTGGAGTCCTTTAGGCCCCATTTGTATTAAGTCATTTAGATTGCTGCTTAAGAGCTCATCAGGTATTTTTCTGTTGGCATAGAGTAGAAGAATATAATAATTACCAGTCCTGGGGGCTAGGGTTAAACATTAAAGGGTCCCCTGCCCTTCAGTTTACCCTAGTCATAGGCCTAATGTGACTATTAAGAAAAAGGATATTCTAATTCACATTTCTGCTTCATGTGACTCAACCAGTCAGAAGTCCATTTGCTGCCATTTAACCCATAATTACCTAAATAGATGTTCACTTCTGAGTACAACCATGTTGTAAGATGCATAAACTTCATAATAGAATTTTATCCTATTCGACAGACTATGTTTTAAACACTGGTTCCTAATTTGAATATAGTACTGTACAAGCTTACACCTTTAACCTCTACAGCAATGCTGGCAGCACTCATACATCTACTTCGAAAAGACAACCTCTCGATATGACGCTAAGCTTGTGCACTCAACTTCTTCGGTCGACCATGGTGAGGCCTGTTCTTAATAGAAGCTGTCTTGTTAAACCACTGATTGGTCTTGGCCACGGTGCTGCAGCTCAGTTTCAGGGTGTTGGAAATCTTCTTATAGCCTAGGCCATCTTTATGTAGAGCAACAATTCTTTTTTCAGATCCTCAGAAAGTTCTTTGCCATGAGGTACCATTTTGAACTTCCAATGACCAGTATAAGAGAGAGTGTGAGAGTGATAACACCAAATTTACCACACCTGCTCCCCATTCTCACCTGAGACCTTGTAACACTAACGAGTCACATGATACCGGGGACAGAAAATGGCTAATTGGGCACAATTAGGCCATTTTAACTTAGGGGTGTTGTCACGAGTTGGAGGTCCCGCGAAAGACCTCCGCGTCGTATCACAATAAACATGGGACCAGGATACGGACAAAACTGAGTTTATTGTACAAACACAAGCAAAGGCAGAAGCACAGGGAAAACATAACCTCTATGCACCGTCCGCACAGTGGGAGAAACCCCCACTGCGCCACTGTCTAGCAATACTCCAGAGGGGCATGTCTAAGCAAACCCAGGTGTTCACTAGAGCCCCTGATGGTGGGGATAGACTTTGCTGCAGGGGGTTGTCAGGGTCCACTCTGGAGCGTAAACTAGACAGTGACAACAAAAGCGAACGGACACAGGTACCGGAGGTACCGACGGTGCACAGTAATAAGACATAAAAGCAAACAAAGACAAATACATACTAGCAGGAGTTCAGCATGAACACAGGAGTGGCAAGGGCAGAGAAGATCTTGCTCCACCAGTGACATACTGCGTGGCCTTGCCATTGCACTCTGCAGCAAGGAAGGCTGCAGCACAAGCTAGCGAACAAGGAGCAAACACACACGAGGCTATGGTCACCAGCACCATGAGAGGTGCTGCACGGGCAGTGCCCGCTGCACCAGCAGCAAGGAATCTGCTCCGAGGGTATGACCCAGGACACGTACAAGACATAGCAAGGCAAGACATAACATAACAGGCAAACTAATAACAGAGACACAGGAGTACGAACCACACCAAGCAATAGAGGACAAGCAGAGCAACAACAATGAACAAGTAGGGGAACCTACAGAGAACAGACGGACACGGATCCCATGGGTAGCAGCATGGGAGACAGTACACACCAGGAGCAGGACAGGACAAACACACACCAGGAGAGCTGACCCAGAACTGAGGAAACCTCAGCCTTAAATACAGGTACCATGGGTGCAACTGAGAGGCCACACCCAAGGAGCCAACAGACACAGATGGGAGTTAACCCATACAAGACCACATACAAACACACTGAAACGAAGCTGCATCAAGGAACTGCAGCACACAAATGGACGGAAGGTCACGGCCGGAAACAGCGGCCGTGACAGGTGTACTCACTTTTGTTGCCAGTGGTTTAAACATTAATGGCTGTGTGTTGAGTTATTTTTAGGGCACACCAAATTTACACTGTTATACAAGTTGTACACTGACTATTTTACATTGTATCTAAGTGTCATATATTCAGTATTGTCCCATGAGGGATGTACTCACTTTTGCGAGATATTTTATACCCAATCAACTAATATGAGTTTCAATATTGTAGTTAGTACTTAGTTTTTTGTCCTGCAGATTACTCTGTTGTGCCTTGTGTAAAATCTGTGCCTCATGAAATGCAAGCTCTGTGGAGACATTCAGCTAAAAGCTGTATTACACCTGCGGATTTTTCGGGAGTAGATCGCTAATGAGCGTTTGCATGAACACTAGTTATTGATCATCTTGTAGTGTAATACTGTCGCAAATTATTAAAAATCATTGCTCGCTGGCGGCAGATCATGCTGTCTAATTACGATTAGTGTTGAGCGCGAATATTCGAAAAGCGAATTTTTTTAGCGAATATCGGCACTTCGCTAATTCGCGAATATTTCGAATATAGCGCTATAAATTCGCTATTTCGAATATTCGTTTTTTTTTTGTTTTTTTTTTTAGTTATATTTTTTTCTTTCCTACTTCCCAAAAGTAGTTCTTACCTGTCCTGAGGATTCCTGGCTTCCTGGCTGCTCTAGTCAGTGCCCGTTGCCGCTTCTGCCGACTTCCGTGCTCATGTGGAGCGTCCCCATCCATGGGAGAATCTCCATATACTAAAATGTACTGTCGGATTTGAGGAATTACGTTGAAATCGCAATGCGATTAATTCAAGTTATATTAATCGCATTGCGATTACAACTTAGCACTGCTATCTTACATAGGCTAGAATTAACGAATATGGAGTATAGCTATGCACTAGCAGTGCTAAGTTGAAATCGCAATGCGAATACTTTAAGTTAAATTAATCGCATTGCGATTACAACTTAGCACTGCTATCTTACATAGGCTAGAATTAACGAATATGGAGTATAGCTAATGCTATGCACTAGCAGTGCTAAGTTGAAATCGCAATGCGAATACTTTAAGTTAAATTAATCGCATTGCGATTTCAACTTAGCACTGCTGCTATATTCCATATTCGTTAACTTCGTTAATTCTAGCAAGCTGACCCATTATAAACCCAGCTCTAAGTTGAAATCGCAATGCGATTAATATAACTTGAATTAATCGCATTGCGATTTCAACGTAATTCCTCAAATCCGACAGTACATTTTAGTATATGGAGACGTTGCCATGGTGATGGGGACGCTCCATGAGCACAGAAGTTATGGTTGGCTTGGTAGAATTAGCGAATAGCGAATATGACGAATGTATTCGTCATATTCCTCAAAACGAAGATAACGAAGTATTCTACATCTTCGCTTTAGCTACCTATTCGTCTCGTCATCGTCAACTCTCGCTATTCGCTAATTCTAGCAATCAAATAGGAAGGTTGACTTACCAGACAGTTGTGTTAAATTAGCTATGCGATTATTTTTTTTTTAATACAATAATTATATTACTTGATAAAATTATTATAAGTATTCTATTTATTAAAAAAAAAAAAAAATCGCATAGCGAATTAAACACAGCTGTCTCTATAGTCAACCTGCCTATTTGATTGCTAGAATTAGCGAGGTTGACGAATAGGTAGCTAAAACGAAGATGTAGAATACTTCGTTATCTTCGTTTTGAGGAATAGACGAATACATTCGTCATATTCGTCATCCTCGCTAATTCTAGATATGAAACCAATAGGAAAGTAGCCTTAAGTACAAATCGCAATATGCGATTATTTAAATCGCATGTTAATCGCGATAACTAGAAAAAATGACGAATATTCGATTTCGACGAATTTGAAACGAATATTCATTCGAATATTCGCGAATTTCGTCGAAATCGAATATGGCACCTGCCGCTCATCACTAATTACGATCTGCAGCCAGCAATCCACTGTACAGCATGGGGACGAGAGATGGCATAATGAGCCCTCTTTCCCATGCTGTGGAGGAGATCACTGCATGTAATAGCAGCAATCTCCTCTGCTAGCTAGCCAACAATCGCTTGCTCAATCGGCCTGTTCAATACAGGCTTAACACCAAATGTTGAAAGATTTGATCATTGAAAACTGCAGAATTGTTACTGCAACTCTGGACAATAAGAGTGGATTGGCTTTTAAAAAGCCACAAAACCAGGGTTTGCTACTTTTTTATGCCAGAAAAAGCTCTCTGATATAACCAGTAGGGTTGTGGCATAGCATAATTATAGCATACCTATCTAGGGTAAGTCTGATTTATTAAGGACATGCAACTTTTTGATACATTTTACACAACCAAGCTTGAAGCCTCTGATTACATAGAATGATACTTTCAATTCATTGCTGACTGCATAGAGATACATTCCTTTGACTAGGGGAATGGTAACACTCAGTAATAGAGATGAGCACATTTTTTCAAATTTGTTTTGCATCTGATTCAAATTAACCAGTGGATAAAAATTGATCCAGGCCTGAATTAATTTAACCCTAATCAAAAGTTGTTATATGACACTTTTTTCTCTCCTTTTTAAAAAAAATTCGGATGTGTTTCTTGTTTTCTCTTCCTTCCTCTTGTAAGCTCTTTAATGTAATGACAACAATAGTAAATAATGACAATAGTGACACTGCCATATTTAGCCATGGGTAAAAACATGGTTGATTGTGTTAACAAACAACCTGTTAAAAACACACTGCGCCATCACATTTGTCATGCTTTTTAAAATTAAAACCATTCCATAAATTGTCCCTTATTGAGGCGGGTGCCTCCGGAAGTTTATGCACACATGGTAGAATTGGAAAAAATAGAGGCTTCTTCGCAACAAGTGCAAAAACAGTCTTCCTTTTTTGGGATCAGCACTGCAGTGCAGAACCTCACAGACAAGGCAGGAGATGTGCAACTATTTAGGAGAAGCAGTACAAAAACTAGAGGAGCAACAGCTGTGGCAGCTAGAGTTAAGCGAACACCTGGAAGATCGAGTTCGACGGGTTCGGCCGAAATTCACAAAAAAGTTCGGGTTTGGGATCCGAACTTAACCCAAACTTAAGCCCGAACCTGAACCCCATTGAAGTCAATGGGGACCCGAACTTTTGGGCACTAAAATGGCCCTAATAATGTAATGGAAAGGGCTAGAGGGCAGCAAAAGGCAGCAAAATGTGCTTAAGAGCATTGCAAGTGCTCTGCAAACAAATGGGGATAGGGAAATAACTTAAAATAAAATAAAACAAATAAAAATTTAAAATTATTAACCTGCAACTCAGAGGAGGAGGTGGATGTGGAGTTGGAGGTTGAGGAGGCGGTGAATGTGGTGTTGTAGTTGGAAGCAGCGATGGAGGAGGAGGAGGTAGCCTGCTAACAATGTTTTTTTTTTTTTATTGGGGTAGCCCCCAAAATAATGGGACAAATAAAAAAAAAGAAATCAAAGAATAAGTGCACTTGAGTACAAGAATGTATGGTTGAGGCTGGTATAAATGTGTATTCTGCCCAAGGTACAGACAAGTCTTGTGGGATCCAAGTCTGGTTCATTTTAATGAACGTGAGCTTGTCCACGTTGGCTGTGAGCAGACGGCTGTGTTTGTCTGTAATGACGCCCCCTGTCGTGCTAAATGCACGTTCAGACAATACACTGGCTGCTGGGCAGGCCAGCACCTCCAAGGCATAAAGGGCAAGCTCAGACCATGTGGACAATTTGGAGACCCAGAAGTTGAATGGGGCAGAACCATCAGTCAGTACGTGTAGGTGTGTGTACATGTACTGTTCCACCATGTTATTCAAATGCTGCCTCCTGCTAAGACGTTCCATATCAGCAGCAGGCCCAGTCACTGGTGGTGAAGTGGTTCTGATCCACAGAGCAACTGACCCATGCGTGCTGCAGCTGAAACACCACTATCGCCTGCTGCTGCTCGCACAGTCTCTCCAGCATATGCAAGGTGGAGTTCCACCGCATATGAGGCGGTGAGCGGTAAGGCCGAAGTTACGTTACAGCGCAGACAGGCGAGCAGCAGCAGGGTGAGAACTCCGAAAGTGTGCACAGATGGACCGCACTTTCTGCAGCAGCTCTGACGTGTCTGGGTAGTTTTTAAGAAACTTCTGCACCACCAAATTCGGCACATGCACCAGGCAGAGCTGCTACGATTGTTTGCCCATTATCACACACCACCAGGCCAGGCTTAAGGCTCACTGGCAGCAACCACTTATCGGTTTGTTCTTCTATGCCCCTCCACAGCTCCTCTGCGGTGTGGGGTTTGTTACCCAAACACATGAGTTTTAAAACCGCTTACCCCTGGCTGTGCTGAAGTTGGTGGTGAAGGTCTTTCGCTGACCGGATGAGGAGGTGGTAGAAGAGGAGGAGGAGGAAGTGGAGTAGGAGAAGGAGGCAACAGGAGAAAAGAATAATGTCCTGCGATCCTCGGTGGTGGAAGGACATGCGCCAAACCGCTATCCGCCTCGGGCCCAGCCGCCACTACATTTACCCAGTGTGCAGTTAGGGAGATATAGCATCCCTGCCCGTGCTTACTAATCCACGTATCTGTAGTTATGTGGATCTTGCCACAGATGGAGTTGTGCTGTGCCCACTTGATTTTATCCTCCACTTGGTTATGTAGGGAAGGGACGGCTCTTTTGGAAAAGTAGTGGCGGCTGGGAACGACGTACTGTGGGACAGCCACCTCCATCAGCTGTTTGAAACAGTCCGTCTCCATGAGACGGAGGTGGTGGTGTTGGTGGCACATCCTCTGTTTGCTGGGTGGCAGGTGCCACTGTGTCTCCAGAGGTGGAAGAAGAGGCAGAGAAAGCAGCAGAAGAGGAAGCAGGAGGTTCTTGGTTTTTAAGGTGTTTACACCACTGCAGCTCGTGCTTTGCATGTAGATGCCTGGTTATGCAGGTTGTGCTCAGGTTTAGAAAGTTTATGCCTCACTTCAGGCTCTGATGGCACAACGTGCAAACCACTCATGTCTTGTCATCAGGACATTGTCTGAAGAACTGCCATGCCAATGAACTACTTGGAGCTGGCTTTGGTGTGCTCGGTCCCTGATTGCGGTGGGCAGTAGCAGGCGTACTGTCTCGGGGATGGCCACTCCGCTTTTGCAGCCTGCTCCCTCTTTTGCTGTGCTGTTGCCTCTGTGCGACCACCGCCTCTTCCTCAGAACTGCACACGCCACTAGCTTGAACTAGAGTCCAGTTGGGGTCTAGGACCTCATCGTCCTCCACATCATCTTCCACCCATTCTTGACCCCTACCCTCCTTGTCGGTCTGCACACTGCAGAAAGCCGCAGCAGTGGGCACCTGTGTTTTGTCATCATCAGAGACGTGCTGCGGGACAGCCACCTCCATCAGCTGTTTGAAACAGTCCGTCTCCATGAGACGGAGGTGGTGGTGTTGGTGGCACATCCTCTGTTTGCTGGGTGGCAGGTGCCACTGTGTCTCCAGAGGTGGAAGAAGAGGCAGAGAAAGCAGCAGAAGAGGAAGCAGGAGGTTCTTGGTTTTTAAGGTGTTTACACCACTGCAGCTCGTGCTTTGCATGTAGATGCCTGGTTATGCAGGTTGTGCTCAGGTTTAGAAAGTTTATGCCTCACTTCAGGCTCTGATGGCACAACGTGCAAACCACTCATGTCTTGTCATCAGGACATTGTCTGAAGAACTGCCATGCCAATGAACTACTTGGAGCTGGCTTTGGTGTGCTCGGTCCCTGATTGCGGTGGGCAGTAGCAGGCGTACTGTCTCGGGGATGGCCACTCCGCTTTTGCAGCCTGCTCCCTCTTTTGCTGTGCTGTTGCCTCTGTGCGACCACCGCCTCTTCCTCAGAACTGCACACGCCACTAGCTTGAACTAGAGTCCAGTTGGGGTCTAGGACCTCATCGTCCTCCACATCATCTTCCACCCATTCTTGACCCCTACCCTCCTTGTCGGTCTGCACACTGCAGAAAGCCGCAGCAGTGGGCACCTGTGTTTTGTCATCATCAGAGACGTGCTGCGGTGGTATTTCCATGTTCTCATCCTGCAACATAAGTGGCTGGGCATCAGTGCATTCAATGTCTTCCACTTCTGGGGCAGGGCTATATGGATGGCCCGAGGAAACCCTGCCAGCAGAGTCATCAAAAAGCATAAGAGTCTGCTGCATGACTTGGAGCTCAGGCTGCTTGGCTACTTTGCAATGGGGTGAGGTGAAAGAATGATGGGCATGGGCTGCAGCTGCCAACTCTGAGCTTTCTGCAGAGGACTGGATAGGCGATAATGTGAAGGAACTGGTGCCACTGTCAGCCACCCAATCTACTATCGCTTGTACTTGTTCTGGCCTCACATCCGTAGAGCGGCATTCGGGCCTACTAAATAATGCTGCAGGTTCTGTCGCCTACTCGCACCTGAGGAAGGTGTTTCACTTGGACCTGTAGCTGGCGCAGAACAGCCATGTCCTCTCCCAGCAACAGGAGCTCCACCAACACCACCACGACCATGTCCACGTCCCATATTTGATGTTCTCCTCATTATTTGCGCTCACCCACCAAACTAACAGATGGTTTATCTCAGGTGTCAATTTAACTGGCAAAAGTCATCAATTAAGTTCACTAATAGTGATGAGCGGCATGGGCAATATTCGAATTCGCGATATTTCGCGAATATTTGTGCGAATATTCGCCATATATTCAAAAATTCGCCTATAAAAAATTTGCATAAACTGGCATTAAAGATACCTTTTATACCAGTCTATGCGAATTTTTAATATGCAAATTTTATGCGGATTTTTATGCGAATTTTTACAATCAGAAAATAATGACATTAATGACATTATTTTCTTGCTTGTGAAAATTTACATATAAAAAATTTGCATAAAAACGAATATTCGCAATTGCGAATATATTTTGCAATATTCTAAATATTTGCGAATGCGCGAAGTTCCAATATTCGCGATTAAAATTTGCAATTCGAAAATTCTTGATCAACCCTATTCACAGTAAGGCAGTGCCCGTGTCATAAACAGAATACATTTCTTTAGGTCACACAACAGTGTAACGGAGCAATTCAATACAATTACTTCACTATCAACAAAAATTTGATTTTTCAAACCAACAATGTAACAGCAGAGGTTAACCATATAATTTGACTGTCAGAAATGCAGCGTATACCACAAATGTGCTATCTAAGGCCTCTTTCACACTTGCGTTGTGAAGATCCGGCGTGCACTTCCGTCGCCGGAATGCACAACGCAAGTGAACTGAAAGCATTTGAAGACTGATCAGTCTTCAAAATGCTTTCAGTGTTACTATGGCAGCCAGGACGCTACTAGTGTCCTGGTTGCCATAGTAGCAGTGGGGAGCGGCATACTTACATTCCGTGCGGCTCCCGGGGCGCTCCTGAATGACGTCAGAGCGCCCGCGCGCATGGATCACGTGATCCATGCGATCACGTGATCTATGCACTGGGGCGCCCTGACGTCATCCTGGAGCGTCCCGGGAGCCGCACGGAATGTAAGTATGCCGCTCCCCGCTCCCCTATCTTACTATGGCAACCAGGACTTTAGCGTCCTGGCTGCCATAGTAACCATTGATGAAAAGCTAAACGTCGGATCCGGCGATGCGCGGAAACGACGTTTAGCTAAAGGCCGGATCCGGACTAATGCCCTTCAATGGGCATTAATTCCGGATCCGGCGTTGCGGCATGTCTTCCGGATTTTTGGACGAAAAAACGTTGACATACTGAACGGAAGACATCCTGATGCATCCTGAACGAATTTCTCTCCATTCAGGATGCATGGGGATAATCCTGATCAGTAGCTTTCCGTCCTAGAGACCCGAGGACGGATCTCTAGGACGGAAAGCTAAAACGCTAGTGTGAAAGAGGCCTAACCACAAAACCGGTGTTTTTGCAACCAACTATGTAAATGCGGAGTTCCACAGGTTACTTAAAATGACTGAAACACGGGGTAGGCCTTAGATCTGCTATGTAGGAAAAAAACTGTGTTTATTGCAACAAACTACAGAAATGGCGTATGTCACCCCAAAAATTATAAAACCGTTTTTTCAGTGTTGTATGCAAACATGTTCTGTGGCACAACTGTACGGGTTTATTAACCCAACTGCAGAAATGCAGTTTTTCACCATAACATTTTAAAACAGTTTTTTCTGCGTTGTATGCAAATGTGCTCTGTGGCACAACAGTACGGATTTATTAACCCAACCACAGAAATGCAGGATTTTCACTGTAGAGTTTTAAAACAGTTTTTTGGCGTTGTATGCAAACGTGTTCTGTGGCACAACAGTACAGGTTTATTAACCCAACTGCAGAAATGCAGTATGTGACCCCAAAAATTCTAAAACTGTTTTTTCAGCATTGTATGCTGAAATGACTGAAACACGGGGTAGGCCTCAGATCTGCTATGTAGGAAAAAAACTGTGTTTATTGCAACAAACTACAGAAATGGCGTATGTCACCCCAAAAATTATAAAACCGTTTTTTCAGTGTTGTATGCAAACATGTTCTGTGGCACAACTGTACGGGTTTATTAACCCAACTGCAGAAATGCAGTTTTTCACCATAACATTTTAAAACAGTTTTTTCTGCGTTGTATGCAAATGTGCTCTGTGGCACAACAGTACGGATTTATTAACCCAACCACAGAAATGCAGGATTTTCACTGTAGAGTTTTAAAACAGTTTTTTGGCGTTGTATGCAAACGTGTTCTGTCGCACAACAGTACAGGTTTATTAACCCAACTACAGAAATGCAGTATGTGACCCCAAAAATTCTAAAACTGTTTTTTCAGCATTGTATGCTGAAATGACTGAAACACGGGGTAGGCCTCAGATCTGCTATGTAGGAAAAAAACTGTGTTTATTGCAACAAACTACAGAAATGCCATATGTCATCCCAAAAATTATAAAACAGTTTTTTCAGTGTTGTATGCAAACGTGTTCTGTGGCACAACTGTACGGGTTTATTAACCCAACTGCAGAAATGCAGTTTTTAACCGTAAAATTTTAAAACAGTTTTTTCTGCGTTGTATGCAAACGTGCTCTGTGGCACAACAGTACGAGTTTATTAACCCAACTACAGAAATGCAGTTTTTCACCGTAAATTTTTATAACAGTTTTTTCGCCGTTGTATGCAAACATGCTCTGTGGCACAACAGTACGGATTTATTAACCCAAGCACAGAAATGCAGGATTTTCACTGTAGAGTTTTAAAACAGTTTTTTGGCGTTGTATGCAAACGTGTTCTGTGGCACAACAGTACAGGTTTATTAACCCAACTACAGAAATGCAGTATGTGACCCCAAAAATTCTAAAACAGTTTTTTCAGCATTGTATGCTGAAATGACTGAAACACGGGGTAGGCCTCAGATCTGCTATGTAGGAAATTTTTTCAGCATTTTATGCAAACGTGCTCTGTGGTACGACAGTGGGGGTTTATTACAGCAACTACAAAAATGCACTATGTCACCACAAATATTTTAAAATAGGTTTTTCAGCAGTGTATGCAAACGTGCTCTGTGGTACCACAGTACGGGTTTATTCCCCCAACTACAGAAATGCAGTATGTCACGCCAAATTTAAAAATAGGTTTTTCAGCGGTGTATGCAAACTTGCTCTGTGGTACGACAGTACGGGTTTATTCCCCCAACTACAGAAATGCACTATGTCACCCCAAAATTATAAAATAGGTAATGTAGGGGGACTTGACCTGCCAGAAAAAAGGAATTTTTCCTCCACTGAGCTACCAAAAAATAAAATGTCCCTGGCTGGCTGGCACACAAGCAAGTCACATGCAGTTCCAAAGACACTGCCGTTGCTAAAATGACCGCCGACCCCCACCTCAGTAACTGATGGATTAAAAATGATTTTGCAGTATCACTGGGCTGAGGGCTGGGTACAAATATGGAGCATAGCACCCTCAATAATTGCTGTAATTTGAAGAGTTAACACCACCAAGTTCAACAGATTTCTTCCCTAATCTCTCCCTCACAGAAGCAGCAGCATCCTATCCCTACACTGCGAATAGCAGAGTGACGTGCGGCGCTATGTGACTCCAGCTTAAATAGAGGCTGGGTCACATGCTGCACTTAGCCAATCACAGCCATGACAATAGTAAGCATGTCTATGATGGCTTCTTATGGCAAAGTAGTGAAGCGCTTGTTGATTGGCTGCCCTGCAACCTTTCAAAAAGCGGGACAAAATCGCCGAACAACGAACCCGAACCCGAACTTTTACGGAAATGTTTAAGTTCAGATCCGGGTGCGAAAAACCGTAATGTTCGGTACAAACCCAAACTTTACAGTTCGGGTTCGCTCAACCCTAGTGGCAGCAGAAGCTGCAGTTCAGAACACGATGAATAGGCAGACTGCCTCAGTTGTATCATTGGGCAGTCGATAAATAGTCAGTGCCAAATTTATTCATTATCATCAGCCGGAGATGTGTAGAAATCCTCATGGATCCATGTGCCTGATTCATTTTGACAAAGGTAATGTTTTGGACACTTTTACAGGACAATGTTGCCTTCTTGGGTGTGAAGATGCCACCTGTTGCACTCTTAATCCTCTCTGAGATGACATTTGAGGTTGGACAAGTGTTGTACAATGATAGCAAAGTGGGTCAGTTCCTGCCACTGTTCCAGTCTGCCACCCTAGAAGACTATGGGGTCAGGGAGCAGGATGTGTACCGGAGAAATGGCACGGTCATTAAGAAAATTATTGAGCCAATTTTGGGCAATTTTTTAAGAGGTAGGAATAGCATACATAAGAATGAAATTTAGTGAAAGCGCAGAACTGCATTTTGAAAACTAGACATTTTGTACAAACAGCTGGCCAGAAGAACTACTGAGAAGAATACAATTTGGGGCAAAAGGAGAAACTGACATTTCTGAAAAGAGACAATTTTAAAAGATGGCTAAGCAGAAGTTTTACTGCCATAGAGAAGAACAAAATCTGGGTGAAAGTATGAAACTGTGTTAGATTTCAAAAAGGAGACAATTTTTACAGATATCTGACCAAAAATAACAATGCCATACAACAGAATAAAATGTGGCTGAAGGCACAGAACTGCATGACATTTAAAAAAGGAGGCAATTTTTCAGACAGCTAGACAGAAGTATCAATGTCATACAGCAGAACTAAATATGGATGACAACACCACCTGCCTCACTGAGTACCCACTCTTGTAGTGAAATGGGGAACCGCACTATGTTAAGTTGTTTCTGGTGCCAATGAAGGGCTGAATTAGCCACCGTACATTTATTAAGTATTGGGGCACACAGATTTCAGCTTTGCATTCAGACAAGACTTATTTATTCATACATTGGTTTCACAATCCAGTTGCCCAATTTTCACATCCAAAGAAACAAACTGAATCTTTGACCGTACGTTTTGGTCTCATTAGACCTTCACCAGAGGTCACACATTATCTGTAATACCATAAAGTCATCATTATCAACCGGTCTGGAAACTCAAATAACTAAAATATAAGAGGGAAAAGAAATAAGAAATAAAACTCATCTAATCCATAGTGTACAAAGTAGTGAGTATGGGGTAGTAGTACATGAGGTCCATAGTGGAAGTTTCCCATAGTAAAGTCCTATATACATATTCCATGATTCTGGAGGCATATCATATAGTACATAATTGGAAAGCTTGTAAAAGGTTGTATGTATAATGCATAATAAATTCATGATAGATTCACAATCAATTATATTTCCAAACATGTATATTATATAATAAGGAACTAGGAATTTACTACATGGTTAATCCTTCAAAATAAATGCTGGGTGTGATGTTGTCGCTGGATTTATAAGGAATCCTGCAGAGAATAGAAATAGTAAACAATAAAAAATAACTACCTGTGAGGCATGTGGGACGAATGGCAGGGTACTGGATATGCAGTGTCAGTGTGCATCTGCCGCTACTTATATTGTATTGGCCGGCTGTAGTTTCGGTCATGTGACCGGAATTCACGTGACGTTCGGGACGCACGTGTGTGCTCCAGAGAGACATCACGTGGGCGGAAGAAGCCCGAACTTGCGTTCCACCATCGCAATATGTGGGATAACATAGTTAAGGGATAATTGTGGGTCTATCTTATGGGAGAGCTAACTAATCATAACAGAAGGAGGATACCTAGTATCCCTAATACAGTATACAAGCTGTTAAAATAAATATTGATGTCAAATACCAGGGAGAGGGTTAGAGAAGGAGGGGGGGAGGGAAGGAGGAGGGAGGGAGGGAAAGGAGAGGGAAGGGAAGGAGGGGAAAGGTTTATCTCACCCTCAGTCGATGTGGTAAAAGAAACAGCGGCTCTGTGAAAAAAACAAAATAATGTTTAGAATATATACATGATAGAAGGTTAGATGATACTCCAAATAGAATTCGTGGACAAGAGGAGACGGTTCCCAGGCCGTAGTGATAATGCAAATATAGACTCCCGTGATCCACTTAATGCATTTCAAGATAATATTGTATTGAACAAGTGGAGTACCAGTTATAGAGTGACAAAACGTTTTCGGCGTATAGCCTTCCTCAGTACAACTGGATGAGCCGCATAAAAATAGAATAGCAGATGGGATGACGTGCACAGAGTGGGCCGCTGGTCACTGTGGTACTTCAATGTGATATGAAGTGCTTAAGGTCGCTTTAATGGGCCTTGGTGAGCTTATGTTTAGAAGAGGGCGGGGTGTCCTCTATGGACCGCTGGGCGCTGTGGTGCTGCAGGGCACAAAAGGGCCCTGTTCGGCTTGTGCGCGCACAATACACAGCAGCAGCCCATCTAGCTACAAGCTGAACAGGGCCCTTGTGCACTGCTACACCACATTTTTCTGCGGCTCATCCAGTTGTACTGAGGAAGGCTATACGCTGAAAATGTTTTGTCACTCTATCACTGGAACGCCACTTGTTCAATAAAATATTATCTTAAAATGCATTAAGTGGATCACGGGAGTCGATATTTAGATTATATACATATCATGTACATTCATATGAAAATGTATCACACATTAATAAAAAAAAGTCACATTCATGATTCAGACCGTGCGGTGGAAGTGTTCCCAATTTATGGATTCAAAAAGCCTCTCTTTGTTTTAAAAGGAGTATCTGGTTACCTCCTCTCCTGGGTGGATCAACCTGTTCCAAAATCTGGTATCGGAGTTGGGAGATTTGGTGACTCTTTTCCAAGAAATTATGTGGTATAGGTAAAAAATTGTGACCCAGTCTGATGGTGGACTTATGTTTGCTTATTCGGGCTTTAATATGTTGTGTCGTTTCACCAACATATGCGAGACCACACGGACATTTTAGTAGATAGATCACAAAGCTGGAATCAAAGGCAAAAAATCCTTTAATCGGAAGGGCCTGTCCAGTGCGTGGATGTGTAGCATATTCTCCATTGATGACACTCGAGCATTGAGCGCAGTGTAAGCAGGGGTATGTTCCCTGTCGTCTACTGCTTAAAAATGTCTGTTTTGGTGGCCTGGTAAAGCTACCCACATCAGCCTGAACCAAGTTGCCGCCTATTTCTTATGCCAAGTATTATACAGAGTGGAGCAGTGCCACCCTCACTACCTTGTGAACACTATATTGGACGGTCTCTTGTAACAGGTTAATGGGGGTTGATGAAATTCCTTTATATCGGGATAGGCTTTGGCCAATAATGGCCAATGTTTTCTCAGGGCTTGTTGTATTTTGGGTATTAAGGGATGGTATGTGGTCACACAGGCTATTCTGCTGTGATTGTGAGAGCATTATTTAGAATGGATTTTGGATAGCCCTATCTAGGAATTTTTGAGTCATATTATCAAGTCTCATATTCTTCGTAGTGTTGTCGGTGACAATCCGGTCTACTCGTGAATATTGTGAGCGGGGTAAGGATCGCAATAGTCTTCTCCATTACATCAGCTGTCACCCTAGATCCACAAAAAGATCCTTACTCACAGTATACATGAGTAGACCGGATTGTCACCAATGACACTACCAAGAATATGAGACTTGATAATATGACTCAAAAATTCCTAGATAGGGGCTATCCAAAAAGTATTCTAAATAATGCTCTGCACGGCCTAAGGGAAACCCCCGTACCATGTCAGACTTCTCAAGACAACCACAGCAGAATAGCCTGTGTGACCACATACCATCCCTTAATACCCAAAATACAACAAGCCCTGAGAAAACATTGGTCATTATCGGCCAAAGCCTATCCCGATATAAAGGAATTTCATCAACCTCCACTAACCTGTTACAAGAGACCGCTCAATATTACGGATAAGTTGGTTCAGGCTGATGTGGGTAGCTTCACCAGGCCACCAAAATAAATTTTTACGCAGTAGACAACAGGGAACATACCCCTGCTTACATTGCGCTCAATGCACGAGTGTCATCAATGGAGAATATGCTACACATCAACGCACTGGACAGGCCCTTCCGATTAAAGGATTGTTTGCCTATGATTCCAGCTTTGTGATCTATCTACTAAATTGTCCGTGCGGTCTCGCATATGTTGGTGAAACGACACAATATATTAGAAACCGAATAAGCAAACGTAAGTCCATCATCAGACTGCGTCACAATTTTTTACCTATACCACATAATTTCTTGGAAAAGAGACACCAAATCTTTCAACTCCGATACCAGATTTTGGAACAGGTTGATCCACCCAGGAGAGGGGGTAACCAAATACTCCTTTTAAAACAGGAGAGAGGCTTTTTGGATCCACAAATTGGGAACACTTTCACTGCACGGTCTGAATCATGAATGTGACTTTTTTTTTATTAATGTGTGATACATCTTCATATGAATGTACATGATATGTATATAATCTAAACATTATTTCCTTTTTCACAGACCCACTGATTCTTTTACCACATCAGGTGAGCGTGAGATAAACCTTTCCCCTCCTTCCCTACGTTCTCCTTTCCCTCCCTCCTCTTTCCCTCCCCCCTCCTTTTCTAACCCTCTCCCTAGGTATCCTACTTCTGTTACGATTAGTTAGCTCTCCCATAAGATAGACCCACAATTATCCCTTAACTATGTTATTCCACATATTGCGATGGTGGAACGCAAGTTCGGGCTTCTTCTACGTGACGTTTCTGTGGAATGCACACGTACGTCCCGAACGTCACTTGAATTCTGGTCACACGACCGGAACTAAAACCGGCCCATACAATATAAGTAGAGGCAGATGCACACTGACGCCGCATATCCAGCGCCCTGCCATCCGTCCCACATGCCTAAAAGGAACTTATTTTTTATTGTTTACTATTTCTATTCTCTGGAGGATTCCTTATAAATCCAGCGACAACATCACACGCAGAATTTATTGTGAAGGATTAACCATGTAGTAAATGTGCCTTATTATATAATATACATGATTGGGAATATAATTGATTGTGAATCTTTCATGAAATTATTATGCATTATACATACAACCATTTACAACCTGTCCAGTCATATACTATATGATATGCCTCCAGAATCATGGAATATGTATTTAGGACTTTACTATGGGAAACTTCCACTATGGACCTCTTGTACTACTACCCCATACTCACTACTTTGTACCACTATGGATTAGAATGTGTTTTATTTCTAATTTCTTTGCCCTTTTGTACATTAGATTTTTGAGTTTCCAGACCGGTTGACAATGATGACTTTATGTTATTACAGATAATGTGTGACCGCTAATGAAGGTCTAATGAGACTTAAAAGTACGGTCAAAAATTCAATTTGTTTCTTTGGATGTGAAAATTGGGCAACTGGATTGTGAAACCAATGTATGAATGTATAAGTATTGTCTGAATGCAAAGCTGAAATCTGTGTGCCTCAATACTTATTATTAGTACCCACTCTGTCATTATGCTGGAGGCTGGAAAAGTGCAGCGATAGGAAGCTGGGCCAGTTCCAACCACTGTTCCAATGTACTTCCCCAGAAGTTCATTGGGTCAGGTAAAAAGGTATTTGAATGAGAAATAACCCAGTCCAGGTACTACTGATACTAGTTGTTCAGGCAATGCATTTCATTTGCTGATATGCATCAGGTTAGTACAGCAGTTAAAAAAAACTCTTCCATCATATAGCAAACTAAACTGGCTGCTGCGGTTTCTACTACTTGTTGAGACAGCAAAAGAGTGGTGACTTAAATTTTGGTGAAGGCATGCAACTGTAAACGATTTTAAAAAAATGGACAGCTGGCCAGAAATATTAATATCATATAGCAGAATAAAATTTTTATGAAAGCGCAGAACTGTAAGACATATTATTGAGACAATTTTAACAGACTGCTGGCCACAAGAACTAATGCCTGCTGAATACAGATGAGCAAACTTCTTAAAAGTCCGAATTGTTCTACACCAATCAACGTTGCTTCACTTTGCCTGAAAATTGGTAATCACACTCTGAGGTCTCCTAGGGCTCCGATTTTTTATCTCTTTTAAAAAAAATTTTTTTTTACATATATCAACTTAAAGGGGTATTCCCATCACGCCGTTGCATACTTACCTGCTCCCAGCGTGCCGTCCACTTCCTGGTTTCGGCAGGGGGCGGGCTCCATCTTGATTGACGTCTTCTCCCGGCCAGGCCGCGCGCTGGACTGAACGTGCACGCCGCCGCGCATGCGTCCTGGTGACTTCTTCCTGGCAAGTATACTATACTGGCCAGGAAGAAGTCACCATAGCGCATGCTCAGCGTCGGCGTGCGCTTTTGGGACTGCTCGTGGCCCGGCCGGGAGAAAAGAAGAAGTCGTCTGCGCAAGCGCGGCCACCGCAATTCTGGAGAAGAGCGGTGGCCGTAACCAGGGGAAACGGAAGACAACAGCCAGGTAAGTATATCTTCTTTTTCTTCTAAGGGGCGGGAATTAGTTAATTAAATATATTTAGAAAAATGATCACTGTTAAATCATTAACAGATTTAACAGTGATCATTAAGATGGGAATACCCCTTTAAGAGAATTTGTCATTATGATCTTGGACTACAATTTGCAGTACTATATAAATAATAATGGAGTCCAAATTGCCATTTTTTACTGAAGCCCACATCGCCATCTTTTTATTTATTTTTTGCTGTCAGCGCTCAAAACTGCCCTTAAATACATAGCCTGGACTGTTTTTCAGTGCGCCATTGAGTGCAGACAGCAGGCGAATGGAGGGCTATAGGAAGATAAGAAATGGTTATCTGGGCTCCTTATCTGAACTACTTCTCCTGTAGTACTGAAGATAATAGTCGAAGAGCATGGTGACAGATTCCCTTTAAGAACTTAAGATTTGTTCTAGGACCATATGAAATCTGTATTTGCCCCTGATGTAAACCTTAAAAATTATACTTTAGTGCATTTACCAGGAATTTATGTAGAATGGCCTATATCTGACCAGCTGATGGGTGGGATTGGGACCCCTGACAAACAGAGATGAGCACTGTGGCCGCCTTACAATATACCAAACACAATACCATACATTGTATAGTGGCTGTGCTTGGTATCGCACCCCTGGCCCATTAACTTAAATGGGATTTACCTACATATACTGTAGGCCATGTGACCAATGAACGTAATATCACTGGCCTAGGCAGAGGTGCTGAGGCATTTTCAGATAGCTGATGGGTAGGGGTGCTGCAGGTTGGACCACTACTGATCTGATATTGAAGACTTATCCTAAGGATAGGACACCAGCATTGTACTCCTGGAAAATCCCTTTAAGTTCATTCTTTAGACTATTATTACAAAGGAAATATGTGCTCAGCACAAAGCAGAAAGTGGTTCTTCCTGCTGTGACTGATGTTGTAGGCATTTCTGCCAAAACATGCTTCACAAGTGGAAGAATTAGTTTTACAGGTTTCATTATTCTACATCAATTCCTTCTAAATGCACTTGACTGGCTTTCTCGTTTTTTCCATTAGTTTGTGGAATTCTTGTACTCAATTAACACTGTAAAATATTAAAATTTCCATTTAACAGGTTGAAAAAGTGGTAGTTATTGTATCCCATATATTTTATCAATATCTGGCAGTCGATAAAATACTTGAATTTGTAAGGTCTAATTGACAAAAATTGATCCTTTAAAGGAGGTCAAACTGAAGTCATTTCACATTACTACCTGCTCAATTTTAGAGACCTTTTACTTCAATTATATTAACTGTTAATGTCTAAACTTCAGCACACTGTCTGTCTAAAGTCAGCCATGTTCATTGATAACTTACCATTATGTTTTTATTGAAATATTTAATAGAGGATAAAGCTTATGCACACTCTAGCCGTAACCCAGAACAATTTATAGTACCTCACTTCTACAGTATTTACATGATGACATTAGATGAACAGTAGTGCAACATGTATTTAATAAATTTACTCCCTATACTTACACAAGGTTATATGGAAATCAAAGTGGGATTGCATAAGAATCACAGATTACATTATAGTTATGCTTTACATACATTATATTACTGTTAAATGCTTTTGTTATAGTCAAACTGAATCCGAGTTCGGATCATTTAGAGCACCATATTAATGACACTTTCACCCGTAATTCCTGCACCAACAGTATGTTTCTGAAGCCGTACGCACACATTACATATGCATGCATTATGAATAGATTTTATATCACGGATCAGTAATACAGTGCCTAAAGTCTGCTATGGAACCATGCAGTGCCAGTTTGGACTGAATTGATGACTTTCCACAAACTTGATGAGTTTCTTTCCACAAATTCCTCACAAGTAAATTCCCTGTGGATGCACAAAAGAGTGACCAGAAATCACACCATGATTAAAAGGAACCTTTCACATTGGTGTCTGCTCTACGAGCAGCATTGTATAGAGCAGAAGGAGCTGAGCAGATTAGTCCCGGCTGCCATGGAAAAGCAGCGGGGAGCCGGGGAGAAGCTACTTACCTTCCGTGCGGCAGCGGGGGCGATCCTCGATGATGTCAGCGGGTCCCTGCGTCGCATGGTTCACATAGCTTAGCTATGTAATCCATGCGATGCAGGGACCCAGTGACGTCATCGAGGAGCGCCTCGGCCGCCGCACGGAAGGTAAGTAGCTTTTCCACAGGCTCCCCGCTTCTTTTCCATGGCAGTCGGGACTTTAGTAGCGTCCTGGTTGCCATGGTAACCTGAAAGCATATTGAAGACTGATCAGTCTTCAAATGCTTTAAGTTGTCTTGCTTTCTGACGGATTCTGCGGGCATTTCTGGCAACGGAAGTGCACGCCGGATCCTCACAACACAGATGTGAAAGAGGCCTAACTTGTATTTATTTAAATCTCTGTTCTTTATATGCTTAGTACTCCAGTGCACAGTCCTATGACTGACCCATTCTGTTCAGCTCCATCTGCTCTATGCAGTGGTGTTCAAAGATAGGACTACAAGGACAATGTGACAGATTACCTTTAAGTTCATGAGAAAAGTAACTATGGTTTAAATCAAGTTTTAATTTTAAACATATTTTATTTAACAGATTTGCTGATCTTATTTTTAATTTCTCTGATTTAAAAAATAAAACAAAAATTCCTGAAGTTTTCACACTGGCACTAAGCCTAATCATAGACTGACAATCCCTATTCTGTAGAGATCACTTTTCAACAGACATTTCATTACAAACATAGGCAGATTTTTAATGAAATAGGACACCTATATATATATATATATATACCATATTTTTCATCCCATAAGATGCAAAGTGGGGGAAAAATGTCAGTGCATCTTATGGGGAGAATACTAATCATTATGGAAATGTTCATTAGTATAGCAGGACCAATGAGTGGCCAATGCAGCACTCCCTATGTGGACTCACCGCTTCCTGGTCTTCTCCTGCAGGGCTCTGCACTATGTCAGCCTGCTCTGTAATCTCACACTTCGCAACATCGAGTCAAAGCGGGGAAGAAAGAGTGCCGCACTGTGACTTATTTCCTTAATATAGTGCTGGAGTGATGTCCAGAGCAGAAGAGGTGAGTTGATATTTTTTTTGTCTGATCGGAGGTCTGATTAACATTGGGAGTCTCATCGGGTGGTCTGAATGGGGGTCTTATTAACATTGAGGGTCTGATCTGAGGTCAGATTAAAATTGGAGCTCAGAGCTGAGATCTGATTAACATTGAAGTCTGATTAAGGGTCTGATCTGAAGTCTGATGAAAAATGTATATTTTTTTTATGTTCCTCCACTAAAACCTAGGTGTGTCTTATTGTCAGATGTTTCTTATAAGGCAAAAAAATACAGTATATGTAACATAGGGTCACCCATTCAGTGGATATTAAAAAGTTCACATAGCTCTGTTAAAATGCTAGGTTTTTGTCATGTAAATAATAATATCAGAGCCTTTTCCACCTTTAATGTGACCTATAATCTTTACAATTAAAAACGAAACTGAACTCTTTTAGGGTGGAAAAATAAAGTGTACTAACTAAGTGTACAGCCCTTTTTAGGTCAACCCACAGATTTTCATTTGGATTCAGGGCTCTGGCTCAATCATTTAACCCTTTCAACCCCAGGCCAGTTTTCACCTTCCTGCCCAGGCCATTTTTTGCAAATCACTGTGTCACTTTATGTGGTAATAACTCTGGAACACATTTATTTATCCAAGCCATTCTGAGATTGTTTTCTCGTGACACATTGTACTTCCTGATAGTCAAATTTGAGTCAAGATATTTCACCTTTATTTATGAAAAAATTCCAAATTTACCAAATATTTTTAAAAATTCGCAATTTTCCAAATTTCTATTTCTCTGCTTTTAAAACAGAAAGTGATGCCTTATAAAATAATTATTAATTAATATTCCCTGTATGTCTAGTTTATGTTGGCATCATCATTTTGTAAATATCATTTATTTTTTTAGGACTTTAGAAGGCTTAGAATTTTAGAAGCAATTCATAACATTTTAAAGAAAATTTCCCAAACCCACTTTTTAAGAACCAGTTCAGGTCTGAAGTAACTTTGTGGGGCTTACATAGCGGAAACCCCCCATAAATTACCCCATTGTCGAAACTACACCCCTCAAGCTACTCAAAACGGATTTTACAAACTTTGTTAACCCTTTAGGTGTTCTACAAGAATGAATGGAAAATGGAGATGAAATTTCAAAATTTTACTTTTTGGGCAGACTTTCCATTTTAATCCATTTATTTCTTTAACACATCGAGGGTTAACAGCCAAACAAAACTCAATATTTATTACCCTAATTCTGCGGTTTAAAGAAACACCCCATATGTGGTCATAAACTGATGTAAGGGCACACGGCAGGGCGCAGAAGGAAACGAACTGCATATGTTGTTTTTTTTTGCTGGACTGGTATTTAGATGCCATGTCCCATTTTAAGCCCCCCTGATGCACCCTTACAGTAGAAACTCCCAAAAAGTGACCCCATTTTGGAAACTAGGGGATAAGGTGCCACTTATTAATGGTACTATTTTGAGTAACATATGATTTTTAATTGCTCTATATTATGTATTTTTGTGAGGCAAGGTAACCAAAAAATGGCTGTTTTGGCACCTTTTTTTAATTTATTTTTTACAACATTGATCTGACAGGGTAGATCATGTGCTATTTTTAAAGAGCCGGGTATTGTGGACGCAATTATATCAAATATTTCTACTTTCTTTGTTTGTTTGGTTCAGTTTTACATAAAGTATTTTTGAAAAAAAATTATGTTTCTGTGTCTCCATTTTCTGAACGCCTTATTTTTTTATTTTTCTGATGATCATCATGTGCAGGGGCTCGTTTTTTGCAGGAAGAGTTGGCATTTTTACTGGTACCATTTTTAGGTACATATGATTTTTTGATCATTCATTATTACACTTTATGGAGCAAGGTGACAAAAAAATTGGTAATTTTGGCACAGTTTTTATTCATTTATTTTTCCAGCGTCCACCTGAAGGGTTAGGTCATGTGATATTTTTTTAGAGAAGATAGTTACGGACGTGGCAATACCTAATATGTATACTTTTTCTTATTTATTTAAGTTTTACACAATAATAGCATTTTTGAAACAAAAAAAATATGTTTTATTGTATCCAAAGTCTGAGAGCCATAGATCTTTTATTTTTTGACCAATTGTCTTAGGTAGGGTTTTAATTTTTGCGGGATAAGGTGATGGTTTGATTGGCGATATTTTGGGGGGCATGCACCTTTTTGATTGCTTGGAGTTGCAATTTTTGTGATGTAAGGTGACAAGAAATTTTTTGGGAGCACTTTTTTTTTTAAGGTGTTAACCTCAGGGGTTAGGTCATGTGATATTTTTATAGAGCTGGTTGTTACGGATGTGGTCATACCTAATAAGTATACTTTTCTTTTTACTTATTTCACTTTAACACCAAAATAGCATATTTGAAACAAAAAATGATGTTTTAGTGTCTCCATGTTCTGAGAGTTATAGTTTTTATGATGAGATGATGGTTTTATTGGTATAATTTTGTGGGACATACGCCTTTTTGATCGCTTGGTATTGCACTTTTTGTGATGTAAGGTGACAAAAATTGCTTTTTTTTTTACACCGTTTTTCATTAATTTTTTTATGGTGTTTATCGGAAGGGGTGGATCATGTGATATATTTATAGAGCCGGTCATTACGGATGGGGCAATACCTAATATGTATGTTTTTCCTTTTTTTTCAATTTTTTATTATAAAATCAGGGAAAAGGGTGTTTTTTTTTTTTCGTTTTTTGCTTGAAACGTATTTTTTTTTATTAAAAACACTTTTTTTTCTTTTTCTTTTTTTCCCCTTAATTTCTGAATTTAAATTTTGGGGGTCTGATCCCCTCTGCAATGCATTACAATTAGGGTTGAGTGAACTTGTATTTTAAGTTCAGCATCCAAAGTTCGGGTTGGTGTTATCGGCGAATCACGTTATGGATCCCACTACCACGGACCATAACGGAATTTGGAATCCATATGGGGATTCTTCAATGAACCCGAACCTTGGACGGCAACTTAAAAAACAAGTTCAACACTAAGGACCTGGGGTGATGTAACCGTCATGTGATCAGTGCAGGAGGCGTGGCTCAGTACTGGATTGTATAAGAGGTGGTAAAGGGCCTGGTATAATGATCATGTGACATCAGGGACGGAGCTTCTGTGCTCTGTGTGGAGGAGAAGAAGTACAGTTGTGTTCAAAATTATTCAACCCCCACTGAAATTGAGTGTTTTGGCCAGTTTGACATTGATTTTGATCATTTCAGTCATCTTGTTTACAATTAAATCAAAGAGGCACTTGTAAGTCAGACAAATATAACATAACATTTATAATGAAATAACCACAAATGTCTTTTCTGTGCTCACATTTTTATCAGTTTTATTCAACCCCCAAGTGACATTCAATCTTAGTACTTAGTACAACATCCTTTTCCTGTTATAACAGCTTTTAAACGTCAAGCATAGCTTGACACAAGTGTCTTGCAGTGATCTATGGGCATCTTCGCCCATTCTTCATGGGCAAAAGCCTCCAGTTCAGTCACATTCTTAGGCTTGCGCGCTGCAACTGCTCTCTTTAAGTCCCACCAGAGGTTCTCAATTGGATTTAAGTCTGGTGACTGCGATGGCCACTTCAAAATGTTCCAGCCTTTAATCTGCAACCATGCTCTAGTGGACTTGGAGGTATGCTTGGGATCATTGTCCTGTTGAAAGGTCCAATGTCTCCCAAGCCTCAGGTTTGTGACGGACTGCATCACATTTTCATCCAATATCTCCTGGTACTGAAGAGAATTCATGGTACCTTGCAGACGCTGAAGCTTCCCTGTACCTGTAGAAGCAAAACAGCCCCAAAGCATGATTGACCCCCCGCCATGCTTTACAGCAGGCAAGGTGTTCTTTTCTTCATAGGCCTTGTTCTTCCTCCTCCAAACATAGCGTTGATCCATGGGCCCAAACAGTTCTAATTTTGTTTCATCAGTCCACAGAAAACTATCCCAAAACTTTTGTGGTTTGTCCACATGACTTTTGGCATACTGCAGTCGACTCTTCTTATTCTTTGGAGACAGCAAGGGGGTGCGCCTGGGAGTTCTGGCATGGAGGCCTTCATTACGCAGTGTGTACCTTATTGTCTGAGCTGAAACTTTAGTACCAGCATCTGACAAATCTTTTTTCAGTTCCTCAGCAGTCACACAGGGACTTTTCTCCACTTTGCGCTTCAGGTAGTGCACAGCAGTCGAAGTCAGCATCTTCTTTCTGCCACGACCAGGTAGCATTTCAACAGTGCCCTTTGCCTTGAATTTGCAAATGATGCTTCCTATGGTGTCTCTTGGTATGTTTAACATCTTTGCAATCTTTTTATAGCCATTGCCCTTCCTGTGAAGAGAAATCACCTCTTCTCTTGTCTTCCTGGACCATTCTCTTGACTTCACCATGTTTGTAAACACTCCAGTAAATGTCTAGAAGGAGCTGAGTATCACAGTCATTTTAAATCTGCCTAATTGGTGCTTATTATGCTTGATTGCTGCTCCTTGACATCCACAGGTGTTTTCAATACCTGATCGAAAACACTTGAATGAACCTCTGTTCTTAAGAGTGGTAGTCTTTAAGGGGTTAAATAATTGTGTCAATGAAGAAATCACCAAAAAAACATTTAATACTGTATTACAAAAACAATTGATGTAATTTTAGTTGCATTTGGTTCTTTAAAAAGTCCTTGTAAGATTTAATTCTGAACACAATTACAAATGTACACTAAATTCCCTAAAACCCTTTACAGCATTGGGGGTTGAATAATTTTGAACACAACTGTAAGTAGAGCAGTGAAGCATGATTGCATGAACTTGTTTTTTAAGTTTAGCGTTCGGGTTCATCGCAGAACCCCCTTATGGATTCCAAATTCCATTATGGTCCATGGTAGCGGAATACATAATGGGATTCTTCGATAACACGAACCCGAACTTTGGACGCTGAACTTGAAATACAAGTTTGCTCAACCCTAATTACAATACATTTGTATTGTAATGCATTGCTTGTTAGTGTATTACACAGACTAATTCACTAACAAGTTGCCTAGGAGACACAGCCTGAGGCTTGATCTCCTGGGCACCCATAGAAGGCAATTCCTGATGCCGTGCATCGGGCTGCCTTCTCACCCATTGGGTCCCGCCACTGCTGTGGCGGGGACCTGATGGGCTCCCTCACCCACAGCAAACCCTTTCTATGTCGCTGTCAGCCGGTCCCCAGCCTGTCCCCTGCACCTGATCAGCGCGCCATAATAGTACAGCGCTGGGCAGCAAGTCACGTCCCGCTGCAACGTACTATTATGGTGCTGGTCGGGAAGGGGTTAAACACTTTAAAAACTTTGATCTTTCTCTGGTGAAGCCATTCTTTTGTTGATGTGGAAGTATGCTTTGTGTCATTCCCATGCTGAAAAGTGAAATTCCTCTTTGTTTTCAATTTTTTAGTAGAGGCCTGAAGGTTTTGTGCCAAAATTGATATTTGGAACTGTTCATAATTCCCTCCACTTTCCCTGTTTCGGCTGCAGAAAAACAGCTCCAAAGCATAATGCTGCCTTTACTATGCTTGATTGTGGATAAGGTGTTCTTTTAGTAATGTACAGTGTTGGCTTTGTACCAAACGTACCTTTTGGAATTATAGCCAAAAAGTTCAACCGTGAGCTCAAAAGACCATACCAAATTTTCCCACATGGTTTTGGCAAATTTGATATAGGTTTAGGCAAAACATAGCCTGGATGTTTTGATTTGAAAGAAAAGATTTTTGTCTTGCCACCCTACCCCACAGCCCAGACATATGAAAAATATGGGAGATTGTTATCACATGCAGTATGCAAATAGTACTTGCCGGAGATTCCTGCAGCTCCTTTTATGTTCCTGTAGGCTTCTTGGCAGCCTCCCTGGACAATTTTCTTTATGTCTTTTCATGATCGATTTTGGAGGGACATCCAGTTCTTAGTAATGTCACTGTTATCCACTTCTTGATTACCATCTTCACTGTGTTCCATGGTATATCGAATGCCTTGGAATTTTTTTTGTACTCTTCTCCTGGCTGATGTCTTTCAACAATGATATCCCTTTAATGTGTTGCAAGCTGTTTATGAACCATTGGGGTTATTTATCAAACTGGTGCAATGTAGAACTGGCTTAGTTGCCCAATCGGATTCCACCTTTTATTTTCCAAAGGAGCTGTCAAAAATTAAAGGTGGAATCTGATTGGTTGCTAAGCCAGTTCTACTTTACACCAGTTTGATAAATCCCACATGACTTTAACCGCTTGCCGACCGCCTAACGCACGGATGCGTCCAGGCGGCGGCAAGTTTGTTCCTCCTGGACGCGAAATTTGCTGTGAACGCGCGCGCCCGTTCACAGTGGCGCGCGTCTCGGCAGTTATACTGCAGCCTGCCAGCGATGATCCATCGCTGGCAGGCTGTAGATGCTAAATAAAAAGCATCAAACATGTATATCAGACGCTGTTTTGTTAACAGCGTCTGATATACCTGCTACCTGGTCCTCTGGTGGTCCCATTTACTGGGATCGACCACCAGAGGACCAGGTAGCTATGTAAAGTTGCACCAAACACTACACTAACCCCCCCCAACCCCCCCTCACCTATTAACCCCTTGTTAACCCCTTGATCACCCCATCTAGACCCCCTGATCACCCCCCTGTCATTGATCTGCAGATCCTCAAAACACGGACACCGGCAATGTGCTTTCCGCACATTGCCAGAACTATATAGAAAATGCCTTTTCTTGTCCCCAATTGCGGACAAGAATAGGACATGTTCTATATTTTTGCGGAACGGAAGTGCAGACCCGGAAGCGCGGATCCGTAATTCCGGATCCGAGCGGGACAAAGTCTGTCCCCAAAAAATGAATGGATCCGCAATTCCGTTCCGCAAACAGAATTGCGGACGTGTGAATGGGGCATAAGGGTCCCTTAGCACCGCCAGTTAGTTAGCTACTTGTTAGGTAGCTAGCGCCCAGCCCACCGCACTGCACTCACTGATTTTGGCAGAGATTTTTTCATCCACATTGATCGATGCGAATGAAAAAATCTGTGCCGTTCATTTGTTTTTTTTCAGCCCAGAGGCTAAACGGAAAAAAAAAATCTTATTACCCGTATGCTCAATATAAGGAGAATCGCAGAAACTCCTAATCCTGGCCATACGTGTAATCATTGCGGAGACCCCTAAAATGCCAGGACAGTAAAAAAAACTCAAAAGTGACCCCATTTTAGAAAGAAGACACCCCAAGGTATTCCGTGAGGGGTATGGTGAGTTCAAGTAAAATTTTATTTTTTGTCACAAGTTAGTGGAATATAAGACTTTGTAAAAAAAAAAAAAATAACAATTTCCGCTAACTTGTGCCAATTTTTTTTTTTTTCTGTGAACTCGCCATGCCCCTCACAGAATTCCTTGGGGTGTCTTCTTTCCATGCTTGATAAAGACTTTATATAAGTCGAAATGTCGCTCTTTTGAGATGGAATAAAGAAACTATTCACTACAAGACGCTGGAGTGCTGCGATTCTCTTCTATACCTGTACATGCTGGGGGTCCTAAGGTCGGGACCTGACATCGCATGCACCGCCACTAAATGGATTTTTTGGTCTTACGACCTTTTGATGGTGCTGTCTCAACCCACTTTCCTTAACTCTTTCCAAAATAGGGTCACTTGTGGGTATTTATACTGCCCTGGCATTTTAGGGGTCCTAAAGCGTGAGAATCCAAATGCGTAAAAATGCCCTGTGAAATCCTAAAGGTACTCATTGGAATTAGGGCCCCTTTGCGCATCTTGGCTGCAAAGAAGTGTCACACATGTGGTATCGCCGAACTCAGGAGAAGTAGAGCAATGAGTTTTGGGGTGTATTTTTATATATACCCATACTTTGTGTGAGAAATATCGCTGTAAACGACAACTTTTTAAATTTTTTTGATTCAAAGTTGTCAATTTACAGAGATATTTCTCTCACCCAGCATGGATATATGTAAAAATACACCCCAAAACACATTGCCCTACTTCTCCTGAGTACGGCGATACCACATGTGTGCCACTTCTTTGCAGCCAAGATGCGCAAAGGGGCCCAAATTCCAATGTGTACCTTTTAGGAGGGCATTTTTACGCATTTTTCTTTTTACCCTTTAGGGCCCCTAAACTGCCAGGGCAGTATAAATACCCCACATGTGACCCCATTTTGGAAAGAAGACACCCCAAGGTATTCGCTGAGGGGCATAGTGAGTCCATGAAAAATTAAACTTTTTGTCAAAAGTTAGCAGAAAGGAAGACTTTGTGAGAAAAAACAATAAAAAATCAATTTCCACTAACTTGTGCCAAAAAATTTTTTTTCTATGAACTCGCCATGCCCCTCAAAAGAGGCCTAAAGGTACTCATAAGAATTAGGGCCCCTTTGCGCACCCAGACTGCAAAAAAGTGTCACACATGTGGTATCGCCGTACTCAGGAGAAGTAGGGCAATGTGTTTTGGGGTGCATTTTTATATATACCCATACTTTGTGTGAAAAATTTCTCTGTAAGGCCCCATGCACACGACCGTTGTTTGTTTCTGCATCCGTTCCGTTTTTTTTTCACGGATAGAATGCTTCCCCATTCATTTCAATGGGTCCGTCAAAAAATGCGGATGGTCAACCGTTTTTGTTCCGCATCCGTGATCCGTGTTTTCATTCCGTCAAAAAAATAGTGCATGTCCTATTTTTTTCACGTTTGCGGACAAGGATAGGCATTTTTACAATGGATCTGCCATTAAAATCGGATCCGTCAAAAAAACAGTCCGTCATCCGTTTTTTTTGATGGACGCAAAATTTCAAGGAGGAGCAGACGCGGAGGCAGGCAACGGTCGTGTGCATGTAGCCTAAACGACAACTTTTTAAAAAATTTTATACAAAGTTCTCAGTTTACAGAGATATTTCTCTCACCCAACATGGGTATATGTAAAAATACACCCCAAAACACATTGCCCTACTTCTCCTGAGTACAGCGATACCACATGAGTGACACTTTTTTGCAGCCTGGGTGCGCAAAGGGGCCCAAATTCCAACGAGTACCTTTAGCTTTTAGATGGCTGCTCACAATTTAGCCCCGCCCAAAATGCCAGAACAGTAAACACACCCCACAAATGACCCCATTTTGGAAAGTAGACACCCCAAGGTATTCACTGAGGGGCATAGTGAGTCCGTCTGAGATTTTTTTTTTTTTGCCAGAAGTTAAGAAATGGAAACTTTATTTATTTATTTTTTTTCCTCAGAAAGTGTCATTTTCCGCTAACTTGTGAAAAAAAATGAAATGATACATGAACTCACCATGCCCCTCCACGAATACTTTGGGGTGTCTTCTTTCTAAAATGGTGTCATTTGGGGGGTATTTATACTTTCCTGGCATTCCAGCACCTGAAGAAACATGACAGGTGCTCAGAAAGTCAGAGCTGCTTCAAAATGCCGAAATTCACTTTTTTTCACCATAGTTTGTAAACGCTATAACTTTTACCCAAACCAATAAATATACACTTATTGGATTTTTTTAAATCAAAAACATGTAGAAAAATAAATTTAGAGAAAAATTTTAATAGAAATGTAGTTTTTTTTTTTTAAATTTTACAACAGAAAGTGAAAAATGCCATTTTTTTGCAAAAATACCGTTAAATTTTTATTAATAGCAAAAAAAGTAAAAATGTCAGCAACAATGAAATACCACCAAATGAAAGCTCTATTAGTGAGAAGAAAAGGAGGTAAAATTCATTTGGGTGGTAAGTTGCATGACGGAGCAATAAACAGGTAAAGTAGTGTAGTGGAGAATTGTAAAAAGTGGCCTGGTCATTAAGGGTGTTTAAGCTAGGGGGGCTGAAGTGGTTAAACAAATGCAATACTAGAACAGCTGAACTGTACTGTATATGAGAATAATCAGAATTACTTTGATTTATTGGCCTGTATTTGTGGGAGGGGCGTAAGTAGTACATTTATACCAGGCAGGCACCTCCCTTGGGTGTGTTAAAGGTTCTGCGTACCCTCCCAACCCACCCTTCTTTTCATAAAGGCCTTGCAGGGTATGCCCCCCTTCAGGCATTCCTCCTACGCAGCGGTTATGGCACAAGTCAAGCTGCTTAGCTTAGTTAGGTAGGCAGGTAGACGGTTATGTGTCATGTAGCCCCGACCACAATTAAAAGTGATCGGCTAATTCTAAAAACAACCACATTCACAAATATAAGTGGGTGTTCACACTTATGCAACCACATTATTGTAGTTTTGTTATTTTATATTGTCCCTCTAAATGATTTCAGTTTTTTTTATCAATGGAATTTTACAGATTATGGGTCACGATGAAGGTAATAAATCTGAAATAATTTGTCTTGGTCTGATTTTTTTACATGGCAAAACCTTGCATGTCTGTCTGCATCCTCCTTCTAAAAGCATTATGTTGTCTCATTGGTTAAAAGTGGCTATGCTTTTTCAGGCGTTTTTTGTATTGAGCATGATCAATGATCATCAGAACTTTTTTAACAGCACATCTGTTTTATCATTATATTGTGCCCTTCTAGGCCTGAGCATAGCTATAGTTTGTGTAGAGTTAGAAGTAATTGAAGGGTCCTAGTTCTAGAGGGGGCCCAATACCCCTCTGCTTTAAGACATGTAAGTCACCAATATTATAAAAGGAGCTCTGGATAGGATAGATAGTGTAACCACAGCAGTTTTTTTCACTTGGCCATTTCTTAACCGAATCCATTTAGCATTTTTATGCTGCTCTGATGAAAAAGGCAGTATAAAGTCTTATATAATAATACACACAAGTAAGGTACATTAAGGAACATAAAATATAAATTACTCACAGCTATGGTAAAAATGTTTGTTGAAAACACAGAGTACTTGTGAGAAATATAATTATTTTCCATTGATGTTCTAACATAGATGACATGATATTTTAACGAGACTGCCAAGGGTAATGGTTAAACAGTAAAATTACCCACTATCATTAGTTAATTTATGCAAATTGTACCAAAGCCTTTGTCATAATGGATGTCGTTTTTCTAAAGGTGCCAAATGCTGAATTTAATGCTGTGTAATATAATATAAATGCTCTTTAAAACAAAATTACATCAGTCAGTGTTTATTCATTTCAAGTGCCAGGTAAAACCATTCACAAAGTAATATTGCTAATTGAGTCTGCTCTTTATTGTCTATTCTCTTCGTTGGCCGTTACTGCTGTTATTCATAAAAGTCAAGGACTGTATCTGTAGGTCTTACAACTTGATGTGCCTTTTATGGTTTTTTTATAATGACACTGGAATCATGTATAAAAAGACACAATATAAAAGCAGAAAAAAGCTTGCATTTTGCTACTAAGCAGTTTTTAAAAGCATCAGGAATAGAAGTCTGCTATAAAGTTGTAAATCTGTTTGTCGTGAAGTGGGACATTAAACAGAACCTGTAGCCGAGTTCATTAATCTCTTAGTGAACATGCATCGTAAATGTATGGAGCATTGGTGGTAGCATTGAACTTGTAGGGTGCGGGATTGACTGTCTCTGACCATGAGGAGAAGACAGACATTGTTTTACTGCTTCTGTCTGAACTCTTTATTTTTTGTTACACATTGAATATACAGTTGTGTTCAAAATTATTCAACCCCCACTGAAATTGAGTGTTTTGGCCAGTTTGACATTGATTTTGATCATTTTAGTCATCTTGTTTACAATTAAATCAAAGAGGCACTTGTAAGTCAGACAAATATAACATAACATTTATAATGAAATAACCACAAATGTCTTTTCTGTGCTCACATCATTATCAGTTTTATTCAACCCCCAAGTGACATTCAATCTTGGTACTTAGTACAACATCCTTTTACAGATATCAACTTTTAAACGTGAAGCATAGCTTGACACATTTGTCTTGCAGTGATCTACGGGTATCTTCTTCGCCCATTCTTCATGGGCAAAAGCCTCCAGTTCAGTCACATTCTTAGGCTTGCGCGCTGCAACTGCTCTCTTTAAGTCCCACCAGAGGTTCTCAATTGGATTTAAGTCTGGTGACTGCGATGGCCACTTCAAAATGTTCCAGCCTTTAATCTGCAACCATGCTCTAGTGGACTTGGAGGTATGCTTGGGATCATTGTCCTGTTGAAAGGTCCAACGTCTCCCAAGCCTCAGGATTGTGACAGACTGCATCACATTTTCATCCAATATCTCCTGGTACTGAAGAGAATTCATGGTACCTTGCACACGCTGAAGCTTCCCTGTACCTGTAGAAGCAAAACAGCCCCAAAGCATGATTGAACCCCCGCCATGCTTTACAGTAGGCAAGGTGTTCTTTTCTTCATAGGCCTTGTTCTTCCTCCTCCAAACATGGCGTTGATCCATGGGCCCAAACAGTTTTAATTTTGTTTCATCAGTCCACAGAAAACTATCCCAAAACTTTTGTGGTTTGTCCACATGAGTTTTGGCATACTGCAGTCGACTCTTCTTATTCTTTGGAGGCAGCAAGGGGGTGCGCCTGGGAGTTCTGGCATGGAGGCCTTCATTACGCAGTGTGTACCTTATTGTCTGAGCTGAAACTTCAGTACCAGCATCTGACAAATCTTTTTTCAGTTTCTCAGCAGTCACACGGGGACTTTTCTCCACTTTGCGCTTCAGGTAGTGCACAGCAGTCAAAGTCAGCATCTTCTTTCTGCCACGACCAGGTAGCATTTCAACAGTGCCCTTTGCCTTGAATTTGCAAATGATGCTTCCTATGGTGTCTCTTGGTATGTTTAACATCTTTGCAAACTTCTTATAGCCATTGCCCTTCCTGTGAAGAGAAATCACCTCTTCTCTTGTCTTCCTGGACCATTCTCTTGACTTCACCATGTTTGTAAACACACCAGTAAATAGAAGGAGCTGAGTATCACAGTCATTTTAAATCTGCCTCATTGGTGCTTATTATGCTTGATTGCTGCTCCTTGACATCCACAGGTGTTTTCAATACCTGATCGAAAACACTTGAATGAACCTCTGTTCTTAAGAGTGGTAGTCTTTAAGGGGTTGAATAATTGTGTCAATGAAGAAATCACAAAAAAAAACATTTAATACTGTATTACAAAAACAATTGATGTCATTTTAGTTGCATTTGGTTCTTTAAAAAGTCCTTGTAAGATTTAATTCTGAACACAATTACAAATGTACACTAAATTCCCTAAAACCCTTTACAGCATTGGGGGTTTAATAATTTTGAACACAACTGTAAAAATGTTTCTACTTCTACTAAAATTAGTTGTTTGCTGGATGGCAGGGGTTCTGTGTCTCTGTAGATGTAGAACAGCTAATGTTGAATACTTTGCTGTATAAGTTTTAAATGTCCATCTAAGAAGGGGCAAACTGTGGAGAAAAAAAAAATCTAAAATAAAAATGAAGAAAAATTGCAAATAAGTTTGATGCAGACTTTTAAGATATTTTAAAAGCCTGGAAAACAAGTAATAACCAAAAAGTCTTTAAAATTACTAATATAGAAAGGTAAGGAAGAAGCATTTAAACTGCTACAAAGAAAATGATGAATTAGGAAAAAACATAAGTAGCAAGGTGCGTAAAAGTGACCCTAAAAAGTCCTTCAATTATATAAACACTAAAAAGATTAACACTAAAAATGTAATCAGGTAGAAATTGATAAGGATAATTTATCACACTTTTTATTTCCTACTATATTTTTTATACTATATAGTGCTTGGGGCTACTTCTAAGGATGGGTCATCAGTATCTGATATGTGGGGTTCAACACCGGGGACTCCCGACGATCAGCTGCTCCTTTCAGCACCACGTCTTTCAAGTGAATGGGGCTGAGCTGCAATTCCAAGCACAGCATCTACACAATGTACAGCGCTGTGCTTGGTAAGCTGTGAGAAGGGCGTGGCACTCACAGGAGGGCTTTCTCCAAACAGATGATCAGCAGGGGTCCCGGGTATCGGACCCCCACCAATCAGACACTGATGACCTATCCAGAACATTGGTCATCAGTACAAAAATCTCAGAAAACCCTTTTAAGCTGACGCCAATATGGCAGGAATTGGTAGACGGGCAGGCAGAATACGTTCTAGAGGATTAATTTGATGAAAAGATAAGGCAGGCAGCATCAAGATCAATACAGACAGAAGAATGAAGCACCTTTGCAAGGAGCTAGGAAGTCATTCCCTCCAGGAAGGAACAGAGAGATGCAGACTCACGAACCGTCGGAGAAAGGGATGGGGTAAGTGATCCAGTGGCTGTGTCTACCAGGAGCAGAGAAATGGACCACCAACATCACAGTATCCCCATTCCCTTATGCCTCTTCTTGATCTTGATCTTCAAGATGTCCAGCAAGTTTTGCTTAAGAAGCAATAAGCAAAAAGGGTTTGGGGAGCATTTGGGGTCCATAATGCATCTGATATGCTACAGTCTGGTATGTATCAGCTATTATTATAGAGTACTTGTATTTTATAGCACCTGCACTCTACATAGAGCTTGTATATTTTAATTTATGTTCACTTGATGCTCATTTAACTACTGCAAATGAGTATACCTATTCCTTTTTGTGAAAATCTGTGTGTATTTCCACCTGCACTTTAATTGTTTGCTTTTTCAAACTTTTTATGTGGCACATACATTTATTTTCAGATTCTTTTTTGTAGTTTAATTGCACTTCAAATAGATTGAGTATAGTATAGTATAGTTCTTTGTACTGTGCAGAGAGTTATATACGGATAATTTAACTATGAATCTTTAATAATATTTATGGACCCCTATTTTTAATATATATTTGGCAACATTTTTTATTAGTCGATCGTTATGTAATTAATTGTCATAAGTGCATTGACCTCTTTAATAATAAAATATTTTTAATGATATTATCTGTGTAATAATTACAACTAAGAAATTATTATTTTTTTATTTAAATTATAGGTAGCAAAACTTAAGAACTGCTGGATAGCTCTTAGATGCTGAATAGCAGGATTTTTGGGGTTAGAGATTGGGAGTGGGCTCTCTTTTTCCTCAAGTCAGAGCCCCATGGCTAAATCACAAGGCTCTGATTCACCGCTTCATTACTGTGACAGCCTGGGGCCTTATCAAGGCTCCCAGCTCTGTCATGCTGAACTTCCCATACAGCCGAGCCAGAAGCAGCCTTTCAGAATCCCGTAGATCAGGAGATTTCATGTACTAATCCCCTAAGGGGACTAAAGATTACAGTGATAGAAAAACTAAAAACCTTAATATTATAAAATTTCCACCCTCTTTTCCCAATTTTACATATAAAACTAACTAAACAATAAAAAAAATAATAGGTATTGCTGCTTCTAAAAATGTCCAGACTATTAAAATATGAGTGCTGCAATGGTACAAAAAAAGAACACAACTCTCCATCACACAACTCTGTAGAAGACATTAAAAAAGGTAATGGGTTTCAGAATATAGCGATAAAAAGAAAATTTAAAAGTAATAAAATAAAAACTATATAAAAATGTGGTATTGCTGTACTCGTATTGACCTGCAGAATAAGAATCATGTCATTTTTAGCCTATAGTAAATGCCATGAAAACAAAACCCAAACATTCTTGGTGGAAAAGTTTTTTTAATTTATTTCACAAAGAATTTTTCTCATTTTTGCAATACAAGATATAGAGGGAGATTTATAAAACCAATGTAAAGAAAAATTGGTTTAATCGCCCATTGCAACCATATTTCAACTTTTGTTTTTTCAGCGCTCATTAGAAAAATGAAAGTTGGAATCTGGTTGGTTACTATGGGCAAGGGACATCTTTCCTTTATACCATTTTTGATAAATCTCCCCTACAGTGATTTAAATCTGCCATTAAAAAATACAATGTGCCCCGAAAAAAAAAAATAAGCTCTCATAAGACAGAGTGAACGGAAACTTTAAAAATGATTTTTTTTTTTAAGTTGATACTTTCCGGATGTCTATTTTCAATCTTGCATTACAGAAGTGCGAATCGCTCCAGACCCAGCACTCACCGTATGTTTCCTTAAAGGAAATGTGTCACCCAAAATGTTATCTACAAGTTAAAACCAGATAGTAACACATCTCATTTTTTTCTAATCTGTTTTTATCTTCTGATTGCAGATTTTTTTATTCTGTTTCCTGAACATGATTATGGGGGCTATCATCTTGTATGCTGTTCTTAGCAGCATTTACACAGCATTAAAAATTGCTTTACGGCAGCCCCGTGGGCCATAGACACAATGCTTAGGTGGGGACCCTATTGACTTCTATGGGAGAGTTTTCTAGACATGCCCTGTGACCTGTGCTGAGGTTACAGGTTTGACAATCACCTCTTGTGAATGGTGGATTCTGTATTATCTATAAACAGAGGTGATATCTCTTTATCTTTACAGACAGGATTAGAATGATTTACCTGCAATAAAGTAATCTGTATAAACCAAGAAGTGGTGCAAATTATTAGACATAGTGGCCAGTTCAAAAACTGCAGGATTTTATGTTTTAGTTTAAAATGAAAAATATCCTAAAAAATTATTTAAAAATATGTTAAACATAAAAAAGTGATTTAAACAGCAGGTCATTTTCTAATGACACATTCCCTTTAATTTTGGGAGTATTCCTAACCAAGTGAAAACTCCAGTCAGTCATGTTATATCAACACACTCCCAAATTGCTAACTTATGGAAACTATGAACTCTACCTGACCCAAAGGAAACAGTTTATCTCACTAATAGTTTGTATGACCTTGAAGTGTTACACGCTTACAAAAGGGCCACTAGTTCATCGTAATTGGGAATTATGGTGAAAACATAGGACTTTGTTATTTTCAAGACCCTCCTTTCCCTCCTCTCTAGATAGAGTTTCATATGTATCCAGCTAGACATTTCTAACACATAGATTACAGTTTGTACTTTTTCTCTTTATGAGAATGATTATACTGACTGATAGACTAAGAGGTGTATGTTCTGTAATTGTTATAATAATTACTACAGTTTTTCTTTAATCATGCAGTATTACACCAGTATTGCTACAATATTTGTCTCTGATCCATGCTCAGATGCTTGTTAATGTGTGTTTGCTCTGTGAGGCAATTTGACATATTAGTATATTGTATTGCTCAATATAAAGCCCAACTGTCACGAGTTGGAGGTCCCGCGAAAGACCTCCGCATCATTTCACAATAAACACGGGACCAGGATATGGACATAACGGAGTTTATTGTACACACACACAAGCAAAGGCAGAAGCACAGGAAAAACACAACCTCTATGCACCGTCCACACAGTGGGAGAAACCCCCACTGCGCCACTGTCTAGCAATACTCCAGAGGGGCGTGTCTAAGCAAACCCAGGTGTTCACTAGAGCCCCTGATAGTGGGGATAGACTTTGCTGCAGGGGGTTGCCAGGGTCCACTCTGGAGCGTGAACTAGACAGTGACAACAGGAGCGAACGGACACAGGTACCGGAGATACCGACGGTGCATAGTAAAAGACATACAAGCAAACAAAGGCAAAACATACTAGCAGGAGTTCAGCATGAACACAGGAGTTGCAAAGGGCAGAGAAGATCTTGCTCCACCAGTGACATACTGCGTGGCCTTGCCATTGCACTCTGCAGCAAGGAAGGTTGCAGCACAAGCTAGCGAACATGGAGCAAACACACACACGAGGCTATGGTCACCAGCACCAAGAGAGGTGCTGCACGGGCGGTGCCCGCTGCACCAGCAGCAAGGAAGCTGCTCTGAGGGCATGACCCAGGACACGTACAAGACATAGCACATAGCTACCAGCACCATGAGAGGTGCCACACGGGCGGTGCCCGCTGCACCAGCAGCAAGGAAGCTGCTCCGAGGGCATAGCTAGGGCATAGCATGTTCCCCCTCTGATTAACGACAGACCCCCTTCCGGGGGAGACAGGAAACACAGCAAGGCAAGACATAACATAACAGGCAAACTAATAACAGAGACACAGGAGCAAGAACCACATCAAGCAATGGACGACAGGCACAGGAACACAGGCAAAGACAACAACAGGAGACGAGGCAATGAACAAGTAGGGGAACCTACAGAGCACGGACGGACACGGATCCCATGGGTCAGCAGCATGGGAGACAGAGAAGAAACAGGGAGCAGGACAAACAAACACCAGGAGAGCACCCCAGAACTGAGGAAACCTCAGCCTTATATACAGGTACCATGGGTGCAGCTGAGAGGCCACACCCATGGAGCTGACAGAGAGGATAACTCCTGAAAGACACACATGGGAGTTAACACATACAATACCACATACAAACACACTGAAACGAAGCATGCAGCGAGGAACTGCAGCACACGAATGGACGGAAGGTCACGGCCGGAAACATCAGCCGTGACACCAACAAAAATTATAAAAAAAAATTATGTCTTGGAAGGTAGGGAGGAAGAAACAAAAACGCAAAAGTGTAAATTTGTCCGGTCCTTACACTGTAGGGTTAAGATTTTAAGAAGGGACAAGGTTGACAAGAAACTTGTTTTATTATCAATAAAGTTGTTTTGTTTATTCTTTATTTCCCTAGGTTTGTATTATGTGTTTATCCCACTACAGCAGCATCCATCCAAACCAATGGTTTAGTCCCTTGTTGTACAACTAACTGGCAGAGCAGCAGCTAAGCCTAGACACAAATCGACCACTAGACGCATTTTTACCACTAGACACAAATTTACTACTGGACACAAATTTACCATTAGCCACAAACTTACCACTAAACACAAATCTAACAGAGGGCTCTATTTTATGGATTTCCCTGATTCCTTCCTTTCAGCAGATTTGTTGACAGATGCTTATTAATATCTAGGGAGGAGAAAATTAATTGGAGGCAGCCCTTGGTTGTAAGTATATATAAGTATGTATGTATGTATATATAGGCAAGGCTGATTTCAGCCTGTATTTGTGGGAGGGGCGTATGGTTACATATACCTCACGGCTTCTCCAACCAGATGCCCGTTCATTGCGCTCCTGACAGTCTTCGCGCCCTGCAACCGCTCATTCCGCTCCTCCTTCCTCCTCCTGACATCCCCATGCACACTACTGGAGTTCGGACTTCCGCCTGTCGGCATACAGGTAAGCGGAGATCTGCTGACCCGCTTTAGCCGAGCGCTGAACTCGGCGGGAAATACTAACAGCTGCCGCTCTGCCCGCTCATGTATACCACACTTCAGGCATGGATGGCGGGGTTTAGGGTGCGGCACGTCGGAACACCTCCTACCCCACGCTCCGCCTGGTAGCTGGATTACAGGCAGGGGCTTGGTTTAGTTTATACCTGGCGCTTTTTGTGCTGGCTTGCCAGCGCTGTACTATGTGGTTCTTTTAATGGGGCAGTCTGTTTCTTGGTGTCATTAGCGATACTGTGGGCTCTTTTCAGCTGTTTTGTTTGTGTATGTCCTATCTCCATTTTCATTACTTTTGCAATCATAATCACCACGTAAATGTTCATCGCTGAGTGCATGGGTATGGGGGACGAGGCGCACGTTTTTCTGTCTTGCGGTCCTTCACGCCTCCTGGTTCCCTAAGTCTATTCATCTTCCGGTTTACTTCTCACTGGGTGGTCGTGTCTCTTGGTCCAGGGGTCCGTATTCCCTGGATCGCTCTTGGCATCTGTGCCTCCTCAATCACTCAGCCAGGGCGTCTGTGTCGCCTGGAATCTTCCAAGGTGTCTGTGTCTCCTGGATTGCCCAGTGTGCCTGCGTCTCCTGGATCGCCCAGGGCGTCTGTGTCTCCTGGGTCGCCCAGGGCGTCTGTGTCTCCTGGGTCGCCCAGGGTGTCTGTGTCTCCTGGATCGCCCAGGGTGTCTGTGTCTCCTGGATCGCCCAGGGTGTCGGTGTCTCCTGGATCACCCAGGGTGTATGTGTCTCCTGGATCGCCCAGGGTGTCCATGTCTTTTGTTCTCCCGGTATTCCCTGGGGCTGTCTTCCTTGGGTGTCCCCTTTCCTAGCCACCAGGTTACATCTTCTATGTTTTTGGTGCCAGAGGAGTTCTGGTTTCCTATTCTGGCGCCGGCTCTCAATTCCGTCATCATCGAGTCCTTTCTCTGCCCACACCTTATTAAAATTAAAATAACATTTTAACAGTTCTGATGTTGTTTTGTTCCATCCTTAGATTGGTCAGCATTTGTGTTCCCCTCTCATTAGTCATTTAGGCAAATACCGAAGGGCTTCCAGGTAAGTCTGACTAGCAAGGGTATCGGGCTGGGGTTAGCTGTCAGGTGCCATACTTAGGTTCGTCTTTTCAATAGTCTCGCTGTAGCTCTTTGGCATTCGACACAGCATTTCCAAGTCCTTCGTGTCACGTTTGGTAGGCTGTTTTCTTCCGTTGGTCACCATCGTATTCTCTCTGCCTCACGCCCTCTTCCGGTCGCTTTCTCCGCTTTCGTCTGTTCCATTTGTCTTGTTTAGGTTCTGTTAGGTCATCTTTCGTTCTCAGGTCAAGCTTGTCCCACTTCTCCGATTTGGATGACAATGTTTCCATGCCAAGAACCTCCGTCTCGGGTCACAACAGCAGCTCGTCCTTTAAAATCTGGACTGTTCCAAGGCTGATTGCCGAGGTCAATCGTCGGGGGATTCGGCACCCCGCGTCCACCCGCAAGGCGGAATTATACCGTCTGCCAATGACGGCCCCAAGTCCAGCAGCTGAGCAGTCCAATCTCAGCTCAATCCATCACGCTCTGGCCCAGATCCAGAGTTCCATCAGTGGCCTGACTAATTCGGTTGCAGACATCCAGTCCAGGGTGGCAGTATTGGAATCCAGGCCAGCGGCTTCACCGCAATCCCCGGGTGTGGCAGCTACCCCTGCCATTCCCCAGCACGTTGCAGGTAGGCCCTCAGCCACTCCCCAAGTTGCACTTTCGCACTTCATCCCGGATCATATCAAGAAGGATATCCTGGCAGGAAAGGACCTGAACCTTGCATTTATTCTTATTGCCTCTCAGGATATTTCTGAAAACCGCGTCAAGTGCCCGGTTAAGGTACTTCATTAATTGCTGTCCCACATCCAGGCTTCCCCGCCAGATAGCCCACTTCTGCCATACACCGGCAAAGCCCTCACTACCATCAGTTTCATTTCATATCTTCGTACCCTCGCTCAAGGGTTAGGTCATGATCCCAAGATTATCTCGGGACATTCCTTTCGTATAGGGGCGGCTTCAGCAGCATCCCGGCATCAGGTACCTGATCATATCATTCGGTCTATGGGTCGCTGGGGCTCATCCTGTTTCGCCAGATATATACCAAACCCGCAAGCAGAAATATTTCAAGCTTTCTGTACCTTGGCCTTATGAATGTTTCAATAAACTTTCTCCTAACTGCTGTTTTTGCCCCCTTTCTTTGGTGTACCCGTGTCCGTGGCTCCCGGCACAATTCAGCCACTATGTTCAGGGCAAGGGTTTCTGCATACGCCGACCTCACTCCTAGCCCTGACCATAAATATACACTCACCTAAAGAATTATTAGGAACACCATACTAATACGGTGTTGGACCCCCTTTTGCCTTCAAAACTGCCTTAACTCTACGTGGCATTGATTCAACAAGGTGCTGATAGCAGTCTTTAGAAATGTTGGCCCATATTGATAGGATAGCATCTTGCAGTTGATGGAGATTTGAGGGATGCACATCCAGGGCACGAAGCTCCCGTTCCACCACATTCCCAAGATGCTCTATTGGGTTGAGATCTGGTGAATGTGGGGGCCATTTTAGTACAGTGAACTCATTGTCATGTTCAAGAAACCAATTTGAAATGATTCGAGCTTTGTGACATGGTGCATTATCCTGCTGGAAGTAGCCATCAGTGGATGGGTACATGGTGGTCATGAAGGGATGGACATGGTCAGAAACAATGCTCAGGTAGCCCGTGGCATTTAAACGATGCCCAATTGGCACTAAGGGGCCTAAAGTGTGCCCAGAAAACATCCCCCACACCATTACACCACCAGCCTGCACAGTGGTAACAAGGCATGATGGATACATGTTCTCATTCTGTTTACGGCAAATTCGGACTCTACCATTTGAATGTCTCAACAGAAATCGAGACTCATCAGACCAGGCAACATGTTTCCAGTCTTCAACAGTCCAATTTTAGTGAGCTTGTGCAAATTGTAGCCTGTTTTTCCTATTTGTAGTGGAGATGAATGGTACCCGGTGGGGTCTTCTGCTGTTGTAGCCCATCCGCCTCAAGGTTGTGCGTGTTGTGGCTTCACAAATGCTTTGCTGCATACCTCGGTTGTAATGAGTGGTTATTTCAGTCAACGTTGCACTTCTATCAGCTTGAATCAGTCGGCCCATTCTCCTCTGACCTTTAGCATCAACAAGGCATTTTCGCCCACAGGACTGCCGCATACTGGATGTTTTCCCTTTTCACACCATTCTTTGTAAACCCTAGAAATGGTTGTGCATGAAAATCCCAGTAACTGAGCAGATTGTAAAATACTCAGACCGGCCCATCTGGCACCAACAACCATGCCACGCTCAAAATTGCTTAAATCACCTTTCTTTCCCATTCTGACATTCAGTTTGGAGTTCAGGAGATTGTCTTGACCAGGACCACACCCCTAAATGCATTGAAGCAACTGCCATGTGATAATTGCATTAATGAAAAATAGAACAGGTGTTCCTAATAATTCTTTAGGTGAGTGTGTGTATATATATATATATATATATATATATATTGGTTGCCGATAGCAAGCAATCAGATTCCACCTATACTTTTTCACAGCTCCTTTGGAAAATGAAAGCTGGTTCTACTTTAAACCAGTTTGATAAATCTCCCCTTATGTGTTTTCTACTCTCCTGACCCCTCATAGCCCCACCGAAAGGTTAGTTGATAAATGAGACAGTTGACTTCCCTGCCCACACCATGCCTCTTTTTTTAGACCTGGCGTGAGCAGGATAAAGTCCCAGATTGCAGAGCAAATAACCATTGCTACTCAATCTGCAATGTGAATTTCTGTTAGTAAATTACTCTCTTGGCCCCTCCTAGCCCACCTAAAGTTCAGTATGCATGTTACAGTTACCTCATTCTGCAGAAATGCAGCAAAGTATCAGACATCTCTAAATAACGTAATGAAGTTGAAAGGGAAGAACCAATTGAAAACCTTCCTTTACAATCAGCTTAAATAAAAATTTTGTTTTAAATTAAGCACTTAGTTAATAAATGGTATTGTTATCCAGTTGGCTGTGTGTATTCAGTGGCCTCGTCGAGTTGCCTGGGTATGCAACATACATCTCTGATAAGATGCCACTACCTGACCTCCAAACAACATATGCTCCCTGCTGAAATCATTCACTGCTTTACATTGCTTGTACGGACGCCCCAGCATATGCAATGAGTTGGAATTAGAGATGAGCACATTTTTAAAAAATTCGATTCGCCGGTTCGCCGGATTTTTCGGGAAAAATTTGGTTTGATCAAAATAAATTTGCACCGAATTACGTTAAAAACGGCTATTTCCTGGCTGCTGAGAGCCTTTATAGTGGTGTAGAAAACTGTTACTTGCAGTAACAACTCATAGGAAGTCTGCTTTGGTAGTGAAATAATACTGTGAGTCCGTATGACATGCAGATGACAGGCGTTGCTCTTAAAATCACTGCACACTTCACTTATTTGGGCAGTAATGGGGCCAAAACTCAAGTATGAACTCAGTCTTACCGGTCGATGTTAGAGCCAAGAAGAAGCGCATTCTTTTTACACCATCGCGAGCTGATTCCACATAGATGTCTACAGAACCTGTTCTATTAAACGGGTATACAAGTAGAGCCCCCCTGACACAGTGGAGATGGTGTCAGCAGTAAGTTTATGTTGACGTCACTGATGAATTTGCCCATCCTCTCATCCATCAGAACAATAACCCACAAAAACCGGATCCTGTCTGTGGAGCATCCGCATTCACTGGGACAGCATTTGCTGAATAATGCATCAGTATTGCTAATGCCCCCAAAAAAACAGGAGTGGATCTAAAACAGAGATGACATGTGAATGGAATATTTGCAAGTCTTCTGTGTTTTGTACCAACTCCTGCTTTTGGCTACCAAATCATAAGCCAATTCTTAAAGGTCTTACAGCTGCTACACAGACAGGATCCGATGGGTCTAATAAAGAAGGGTCTAATAAATGATGATGTCAGCCAGGCCGAAAGTCAAAAAGTGGACTAGTAATGAAGTGGGGAGGGTGGGAACAGCATGAGAAGCCACAGAGCGCACCCATGACATAGTGGTGAGGTGGAAGCAGTATGAGGAGACCACAGAGTGGCCCAGTGACAGGGTCTGGAGATGAAAGCAGCATGAGGAGACCACAGAGTGGCACAATGACCGAGTCTGGAGGTGGCGGCAGTATGAGGAGGCCACCGAGTGGCACAATGACCGAGTGTGGAGTTGGCAGCATTAACAGAAGGCCACCCAGTGGAACAATGACCGAGTCTGGAGTTGGCAGCAGTATGAGGAGGCCATCGAGTGGCACAATGACAGAGTATGGAGGTGGCGGCTGCATAAGGAGACCACAGAGTGGCACTATGACCGAGTTTGGAGGTGGCATCATCAGGAGATGGCCACCGAGTGGCAAAATGACAGATTCTGGAGTTGGCAGCATGAGGAGAAGGCCACCAAGTGGAACAATGACTTAGTCTGGAGGTTGCAGCAGTATGAGGAGGCCACCGAGTGGCACAATGACAGAGTCTGGAGGTGGCGGCTGCATAAAGAGACCACAGAGTGGCCCAGTGACAGGGTCTGGAGATGAAAGCAGCACGAGGAGACCACAGTCTGGAGTTGGCAGCAGTATGAGGAGGCCACCCAGTGGCACAATGATAGAGTCTGGAGGTGGCAGCGACATCAGAAGAAGGCCACCGAGTGGCACAATGACAGAGTCTAGAGTTGGCAGTAGTATGAGGAGGCCACCAAGTGGCACAATGACCGAGTGGGGAGTTGGCAGCATCAGGAGAAGGCCAACAAGTGAAACAATGACCGAGTCTGGAGTTGGCAGCAGTATGAGGAGGCCTCATAGAGACCTAAGGTAACCCTTGAGGATCTGCAGAGTTCCACAGCAGAGACTGGAGTATATGTACATAAGACAACAACAAGCCGTACGCTCCATAGAGTCAAGCTTTATGGCAGAGTGTCCAGAAGAAAGCCATTACTTTCAGCTAAAAACAAAAAGGCACATTGTGACTTTGCAAAATGTCATGTGGGAGACTCACAAAATGTATGGAAGAAGGTGCTCTCGTCTAATAAGACTAAAATTGAACTTTTCAGCCATCAAATAAAACGCTATCTCTGGCTCAAACCCAACACATCACATCACATCACCCAAAGAACACCATCCCTACAGTGAAACATGGTTGTGGAAGCATCATGCTGTGGGGATTAGTGATAAGTAGAGTTGAGCGGACACCTGGTTTGACGGGTTCGGCCGAACTTCACAAAAAAAATCTCGTTCGGGACCCGAACTTTACCCTGAACCTGAACCCCATTGAAGTCAATGGGGACCCAAACCTTTGGGCACTAAAATAGCTGTAAAAAAGTCCTGGAAGGTGCTAGAGTGCTTCAAAAGGCAGCAACCTGTGCTTAAGAGCATGACAAGTGCTCTGCAAACAAATGAGCATAGAGAATTAACTTAAAATAAAATAAAATAAATAAAAATTTGAAATTATTAACCTGCAACTCGGAGGAGGAGGTGGATGTGGATTCGGAGGTTAAGAAGGCGGTGAATGTGGTGTTGTAGGTATAAGCGGCGATGGAGGAGGAGGTAGCCAACAATGTTTTGTTTTTTTGTTTTTTTTTTAATTGCGGTAGCCCCCAAAATAATGGGACAAATAAAAATAAAGAAAACAAAGAATAAATGCACTTGAGTACAAGAATGTATGGTTGAGGCCGGAATAAATGTCTATTCTGCACAAGGTTGTGGGATCAAAGCCTGGTTCATTTTAATGAACGTGAGCTTGTCCACGTTGGCTGTGGACAGGCAGCTGCGTTTGTCTGTAATGACGCCCCCTGCCGTGCTAAACACATTGAAACAATACACTGGCTGCAGGGCAGGCCAGCACCTCCAAGGCATAAAGGGAAAGCTCAGGCCATGTGGACAATTTGGAAACCCAGAAGTTGAAAGGGGCAGAACCATCAGTCAGTACGTGTAGGCGTGTGCACATGTACTGTTCCACTATGTTGTTCAAATGCTGCCTCCTGCTAAGAAGTTCCATATCAGCTGGTGGTGCCGGTTGCTGTGGCATGGTGACAAAGTTTTTCCACATGTGGGCCATGCTAACCCTGCCTTCTGAGGTGTTGGCCGTGACCCGGCTGCGTTGGCGACCTCTTCCTCCTCCTCCTCTGACTTCGCCTTGTGCTTCCACTTTTCCCCCGGGGGCAGTTGGGAATGCCCTCAGGAGAGTGTCTATCAGTGTGCGCTTGTAGTAGGGCATCTTCCTGTCATGCTTCAGTGAGGAAATTAAGGACGGCACGTTGTCCTTGTAACGGGGATCCAGCAGGGTGGCAACCAAGTAGTCAGCACAAGTTAAAATGTGGGCAACTCTGTAGTCGTTGCTCAGGCACTGCAGCATGTAGTCGCTCATGTGTGCCAGGCTTCCCAGAGGTAAGGATAAGCTGTCCTCTGTGGGGGGTGTATCGTCTGTGTCCTCCGTATCCCCCCAGCCATGCTCCAGTGATGGCCATAAACTGAGTTGGGTGCCACCCTGCTGTGAACCCGGATCCTACTCTCCTCCTCTACCTCATCCTCCTCGTCCTCCAGAACTGTGCCCTGGCTGGCCAAATGTGTACCTGGCCTCTGCTGGTGCAGGAACCAACCCTCTGAGCCACTTCTGAATGACTGGCCTGAAACCCTTTGACATGCCCCCTCTTCCTCCTCCTCTTCCGCCTGTGCCACATCCTCTTCCATCATCGCCCTAAGTGTTTTTTCAAGGAGACTGGCCATGTAGGTTGAGTACTCGAAAAAACTGCAAAAAGGCACACAGGTCTCGCATGGAGGCCCACTTATTGGTGGTGAAGTGGTGCTGTTCCACAGAGCAACTGACCCGTGAGTGCTGCAGCTCAAACTCCACTATCGCCTGCTGCTGCTCGCACAGTCTCTCTAGCACATGTAAGGTGGAGTTCCACCTGGTGGGCACGTCGCCTATAAAATGGATGAGCAAAAGGCCGATGTTACGCAGCAGTGCAGACAGGCAAGCAGTAGCATGGTGAAAACGCCGAAAGCGCGCACAGATGGACTGAACTTTATCGGGGTAGTTTTTCAGGAATTTCTGCACATTCAGCACAAATTCAGCACATGTGCCAGGCAAGGGATGTGCGTCAAACTGGCTAGTCCCAGAGCTGCAATGAGATTTCGCCCATTATCGCAAACCTCCAGGCCGGGCTTGAGGCTCACTGTCAGCAACCACTCATCGGTTTGTTCTTCTATGCCCCTCCACAGCTCCTGTGAGGTGTGGTGTTTGTCCCCCAAACACATGAGTTTTAAGACCGCCTGCTGATGTTTACCCCTGGCTGTGCTGAAGTTGGTGGTAAAGGTCTTTCGCTGATTGGATGAGGAGGTGGTAGAAGAGGAGGAAGCGTAGTAGGAGGAGGAGGCAACAGGAGGCAAAGAATAATGCCCTGCGATCCCCGGTGGAGAAGGAAATGTACCAAGCCGCTATCCACCTCAGGCCCAGCCGCCACTACATTTACCCAGTGTGCAGTTAGGGAGATATAGCGTCCCTACCCGTGCTTACTGGTCCATGTATCTGTGGTTATGTGGACCTTGCCACAGATGGCGTTGCGCAGTGCACACTTGATTTTATCCTCCACTTGGTTGTGCAGGGAAGGGACGGCTCACTTGGAAAAGTAGTGGCGGCTGGGAACGACGTACTGTGGAACAGCATCCGCCATCAGCTGTTTAAAACAGTCTGTCTCCACCAGACGGAATGTCAGCATTTCAAGGGCCAGTAATTTTGAAATGCTGGCATTCAGGGACAGGGATCGAAGGTGGGTAGGTGGGTATTTCCTCTTTTTCTCCAGTGTTTGGTTTGGGAAATGTAGAGCTGAACGCTTGCGTGTGACATGGTGGAGATGCTTAGTGATAGTGACGGAGGTGGTGGTCTTGGTGGCACATCCACTGTGACTCCAGAGGTGGAGGAAGAGGCAGAGATAGCAGCAAAAGAGGAAGCAAGAGGATCCTGAGACCTTTCTTGGTTTTTAAGGTGTTTACTCCACTGCAGTTCGTGCTTTGCATGTAGATGCCTGGTCATGCAGGTTGTGCTCAGGTTTAGAACGTTTATGCCTCGCTTCAGGCTCTGACGGCACAATGTGCAAACCACTCGTATCTTGTCGTCAGGACATTGTCTGAAGAACTGCCACGCCAATGAACTCCTTGGAGCTGGCTTTGGTGTGCTCAGTCCCTGGGTGTGGTGGGCAGTAGAATGCATACTGTCTCGGGGACGGCCGCTCCACTTTTGCACCCTGCTCTCTCTTTTGCTGTGCTGTTGCCTCGGTTCAACCACCTTGCCTCGGTTCAACCACCGTCTTTTCATCAGAACTGCATGCGTTACTAGTATGACCTTGAGTCCAGTTGGGGTCTAGGAGCTCATTATCCTCCACATCATCTTCCACCCATTCTTGACCCCTACCCTCCTCGTCGGTCTGCACACCAAAGAAAGCCGCAGCAATTGGCCCATGTGTTTCGTCATCATCAGAGACGTGCTGCGGTGGTATTCCCATTTTCTCATCCTGCAACATAAGTGGTTGGGCATCTGTGCATTCAATGTCTTCCACTTCTGGGGAAGGGCTATGTGGATTGCCCGAGGAAACCCTGCAAGCAGAGTGATCAAAAAGCATAAGAGTCTGCTGCATGATTTAGAGCTTAGACTGCTTGGCTGATTTGCAAGGGGGTAAAATACTGATGGGCATGGGCGGCAGGTGCCAACTCTGAGTTTTCTGCAGAGGACTGGGTGGGAGATAATGTGAAGGAACTGGAGCCACTGTCAGCCACGCAATCTACTGTCGCCTGTACTTGTTCTGGCCTCACCATCCGTAGAGCAGCATTTGGGCCTACCAAATAACGCTGCAGGTTCTGTCGCCTACTTGCACCTGAGGAATGTGTTTCACTTGCACGTGCAGCTGGCGCAGAACAGCCACGTCCTCTCCCAACAACAGGAGCTCTATCAACACCACCACAACCATGTCCACGTCCCTTATTTGATGTTCTCCTCAATATTTGCGTTCAAATGGTTTATCTCAGGTGTCAATTTAACTGCCAATAGTCAACAATTAAGTTCACTAACAGTAAGGCAGTGCCCGTGTCATAAACAGAATAAATTTCTTTAGGTCACACAACAGTGTAACGGAGCAATTCACTACAATTACTTTACTATCATCAAAAATTTGATTTTTCCAACCAACAATGTAACAGCAGAAGTTTAATTTGACTGTCAGAAACGCAGCGCAGGCCGCAAATGTGCAATCTAGCACAAAAACAATGTTTTTTGCAAACAACTATGTAAATGCAGTAGATAACCGTTTTATTGGAATATCAGAAGTGCAGACTTGGCCACAAATGTGCAATCTAGCACAAAAACAGTGTTTTTTTGCAAACAACTATGTAAATGCAGTAGTTTACGGTTTTATGGCGCAATACCCAAGTGGTAAAGTAGGTTTCCAATTTATTGTACTTATAAAATCCACGTGGTAAAAAGCATATTCATATTAAAACGCGCCCAGGTGCTTTTTACCACGTGTATTTTGTAAGTACAATAAATTGGAAACCTACTTTACCATTTGGGTATTGCACCATGTGCTTCTTTTCTTTGTGAAGGTACTGGTGTCATATATTGAAAGCTTCGGTTAACTACGCTGCAGTTAACAGTTTTATTGGAATATCTGAAATGCAGACTAGGCCGCAAATGTGCAATCTAGCACAAAAATAGGGTTTTTTGCAAACAACTATGTAAATGCAGTACGTCACTGGTAAATTATAAAATAGGTAATGCAGCGTTGTACGCAAAAATGCTCTGTGGCACTACAATAGGGGTTTTTGCAACCAACTGTAGAAATGCAGTATGTCACTGGTAAATTATAAAATAGGTGATGCAGCATTGTACCCAAAAGTGCTCTGTGGCACTACAATAGGGGTTTTGGCAACCAACTATAGAAATGCAGTTTGTCACTGGTAAATTATAAAATAGGTAATGCAGCGTTGTACGCAAAAGTGCTATCTAGCACAAAAATGGTGCTTTTTAGATCAGCAAGGCAACTGCAGTATTTTACAGTTTTATTGGACTGTCAGATATGCAGTGCCTGTGGCAGATAAATAAATCGCTTTAGGTCACAAAAATGTGTGACAGTGTGTGATCATTTTCAATGCCAGGTATGCACTGCAGGCTGTAGGGGTACTTGACCTGCCAGAAAAAAGGGAATTTTTCCTTCACTGAGCTACCAGAAAATAATTTCCCTGGCACACATGCAGGTCACATGCAGTTCCAAGGACACTGAAGTTGCTAAAATGGCCGCCGACCCCCACCTCACTAACAGATGGATTAAAAATTATTTTGGAGTATCACTGGGCTCAGGGCTGGGTACAAATATGTTGTATAGCACCCTCAATAATTTCTGTAGTTTGAATATTTAACACCACCAATACTAACAGAATTCTTACCTAATCTCTCCCTCACAGCAGCAGCAGCAGCATCCTATCCCTACACTGAGAAGAGCAGAGTGAGGTCACATGCTGCACTGGCCAATCACAGCCATGCCGTTAGTAGGCATGGCTGTGATGGCTTCTTAGGGCAAAGTAGTGAAACACTTGTTGATTGGTTGCCCTGCAGCCTTTCAAAAAGCGCTAAGAAATCGCGTTCGGGTTCGCTCACCTGTAGTGATGAGTGAGCATGCTCGGCCGAGTACCGGTTCAGCTCTAGCATTGCTATGCTCGGTCCATGGCGGTACTCGGCCGAGTGCCACTTGTGCTCGAGCGAAACGCTCGAGTCTCCTCTCTGCATGTTTGGTGCCTCCTAAGCAGCCAATCAATGTGCAGGTAAGTAATGCCCTTCAGTGTATTACCGTAGCCATGTTAGATACTGGCATTACACTGATTGGCTGGCCGTAACGCGTCATCGGGTGCTATATAGCACCCGATGACACATGTTTGGCTCAGTCGGCGTCAGGCAGAGCAGAGCGTAGTCAGGGAAAGATAGTCTTTGAAGTGAAATTTAACAGATTTTATTAGAAACAAGATTTTCAAAGACCCAAAAGTCCTTTTAAGGACTACAGTGTGTGTGTGTGTTTGAGAGCAGTAAGATATTTATAGTACCTGCGCTCAATTAATCAGTCTCAGGGACAACCGTGCTGAGGAAGAGACACAGTGCACTGAGAAAAATCGCTGTTTTACCTACTAACTAACGCTTTTCATGCAACCAATACTCCTTTTAAGGGCTAGTGTGTGTGTTTGACAGCAGAAATATATTTTTCTTTAATATCTATTACTGACATATACTGTACATTATCCACAGACTGTGTATTTTTGTCAATAGTGTGTGCGTTTAATCCACATCCGTGACATATGTAGTCCTCTATCCGCAAATTTTTTTTGGGGGGGGAAATTTTACTAATTTGTGCCATATCTGTGTGTGCGTTTAATGCACATCCGTGACATATACAGTACTGTACTCTATCCGCAAACTCTGTTTTTTGGGGAAATTGAAATAATTTGTGCCACATCTGTGTGCGTTTAATCCACATCCATGACATATACTGTACTCCATCCGCAAACTATGTTTTTTGGGGAAGTTTAACTAATTTTTGCCACATCTGTGTGTGCGTTTAATCCACATCCATGAGATATACTGTACTCCATCCGCAAACTCTGTTTTTTGGAGAAATTGAAAAAATTTGTGCCACATCTGTGTGTGCATTTAATCCACATCTGTGACATATACTCTACTCCATCCGCAAACTCTGGTTTTTGGGGAAATTGAAATAATTTATGCCACATCTGTGTGTGCATTTAATCCACATCCGAGACATATACTGTACTCTATCTGCAAACTATGTTTTTTGGGAAAATTTAATTAATTTGTGCCACATCTGTATGTGCGTTTAATCGTCCGCACTTTCCTCAAAAAAGCGCAAGACTGCGGAACACCTACCCCTTGGCAAGGGAGATTTCAGCAAAGGGGAATAGTTTTGTGCCTGTTTGGTGTGGCCCACCTTCTCCCTTTTGATACCCCACAGCCTCTTCCAGCCCGTTGCGTTGCTGTGGGTCCCTCCCCCTTTGTCCTGCTGTCCTCGCTTGGCTTGATACCTTTCCAAGTTGGGTCAGTGATGTCATCGTCCCCCATCTTCCCTTCCACTTCCTCACTCTGGTCATCCTCCTGACTTGTGCTGACCTAACAAGACCCTCACTTATTGACAACTGTGTCTCATCTGCATCATCCACCTCGTGAAACACTAATTGCCTTTCCCCACCGTTATTTTCTTCTGACTGTGGATGCTGAAGAGTTTTGGGATCAGTGCACAAGATCTCCTCATGTCCCTCTTCAGGGAGGGTCAGCTCAGCTGCAAGCCCTCACCTACAATCTTTTACAGGGCAATCAAAAAATATTCTTAAGTTTTAATAAGAATTTTCGTAGACAGTGCTGACCGCCATTCCCTGCGCTAACTCTGCAATGTAACATTACTGCAAGCAAAAATATTTTTAAAATCTATAAAATGTTATCGTGTTTTTAATAATATCTCTGCAATGTCTTTGCACCCTGCAGCCGGGGGTGACGTAACTCGTTAGCAACGAGGAATGAACCAGACAAATCGCTCCACTCACTCACAACGGCCATGCACCACCACCCACAGAATCAAGAAAGAGGTATTAATCTGTCAATTCTTTCATTGTCCAGGCCGGGTGAGTTTTCCCATGTGGAATCAAATTAAGCCGCAGGTCCACTCCGGGTGGTGCCCTTCCGTCAAATAATTTAAGTTTCAGCTTTGCAGCTATACTCCCCTAGGAACCCAAAGACTTTGGTTTCCAGGAAAATGCTTGGTGGGTAATGGGAATAACTATACCGGTTCGTGTGTCGAATCGTTTTCAAACCAGGCTACAAATTTCATCCTAGATTAATGAAAACATTCTTGGCAAATGCTTCCAGTGTGGTTCCTTTGGCACCAGTCAAAGAATTTCACCTATAGCAGCGCAATATGGATACCCCCGGCCGTCCATCTTAATCATGGCCCCAGTTCTGAAAAAAAAACGAAATTTTTGGCAGCACTTGCACTTTATATACAATTGAATATGCAGGAAAGAATGTTTCCTAACAATTTTTCTTGTAAAATAGATTTTTTCTTTTTTTTTTTTTTTGGGGGGGGGGGGTATTTTTGTCAGTCTGTAAAAATGGCAGACAACTAGGACAACATGGTTCCCAGCAGCGAACTGGGAGTCCAAGATGCATCCAGACGTCGTCAGCATGCTGTTCCCGATCCATTTCAGTGGTGTTTTTGTCACTTTCTGACCTTTTCTAATGGACCAGGCACCCTCCCCTCTTCAGAGCAGGGGGTGCCTGGTTGTCTCCCATTAACTTCCATTATACTCGGTTGCTCGGCCGAACACACGAATATAGCAATGTGTTTGGGCCGAACACCCGAACACCCGAATACTTTGGTGCTCGATCATCACTAGTGGGGATGTTTTTCAGCAGCCGGGACTGGTAAACTGGTCAGAGTTGAGGGAAATATGGGTGGTGCTAAATACAAGGATATTCTTAAGCAAAACCTATACCACTCTGTGCGTGATTTGAGGCTAGGATGGAGGTTCAACTTCCAGCAGGACAATGACTCCAAACACACTGCTAAAGCTTGAGTGGTTTAAGGGGAAACATGTAAATGTGTTGGAATGGCCTAGTCAAAGCCCAGATCTCAATCCAATAGAAGATCTGTGGTCAGACTTAAAGATTGCTGTTCACAAGCGCAAACCATCCAACTTGAAGGAGCTGGAGCAGTTCTGCAATTAGGAATGGGCAAAAATCCCAGTGGTAAGATGTGGCAAGCTCATAGAGACTTATCCAAAGCGACTTGGATCTGTGATTGCCGCAAAAGGTGGCTCTACAAAGTATTGACTTTAGGGGTGTGAATAGTTATGCACATTCTGTTATTTTGTCCTATTTGTTGTTTGCTTTACAATAAAATAAAAAAAAAAACTTCTTCAAAGTTGCGGGCATGTTCTGTAAATTAAATGATGCAAATCCTCAAACAATCCATGTTAATTCCAGGTTGTGAGGCACCAAAATACGAAAAAAGTCAAGGTGGGTGAATACTTTTGCCACGCACTGTATGGCCATGTTCACCTCCTTCGGAGACTGTACAAAAAACTGCCACACCACAGAGTAGGTGATTTTACCGACAACACTACCCACTGACTGACTGCTACCGCCACTGTTTCTGTGAACATATGGACCCTTCCTTAATAGGGATACATTTTTATAAGAATACATTTTTTGTTTTCTACTGAAATACGCAACTAATGGCTTTAACAAGTATAACTGCGGCACTGAACGCAGAAAAAATGTATCATTTTCTACCGAAATACATCACTAAAGGTTTTACCACAAATATTACTGCAGCGCTGAACGCTGAATATATTTTGCTTTTCGACCGAAATATGTCACTAAAGATTTTACCACATATAACTGCAAAAGTGAACGCTGAATATATTTAGTTTTTTTTACTGAAATATTATTAACTGCAGAAGTGAAATGCGTATATATTTTTCGTTTTGTACTGAATTACGCCACTGAACGCTTTCACCACATATAGCTGCAGAAGTGAACTGCATATTTATTTTTCTTTTTTTACTGAAATACGCCACTAAACACTTTTCAACATAGAACTTGCACCCCAAGAAGAAATTGCTGGAATGACAGAGCTGTAAAATGGCTATTTGGATCCCCAAATTATCTTTCCCTGCACTTGTAAATCGCTGTTCTAGCACTGTCCTTAAAGCTTCTCTCCCTGCACTAAGACGCTGTGAAATGATTCCTCCGTATCTTTTCCCTGCACTTATAAATCATTTTTTTTTACCAACGAGGTTTTTCCAATTGCTGTCCCTAGCGCCTTCTCATGTCTGTCCCTGCATTCAGAATGCTGGAAAATGTCTGAATCTAAGATGGCCGCCATATTTATAGGGCAGTGACATTACAGGGGTGGCTGCTGATTGGCTGTATCAAGCATGTCAGTCTGGGTGATCCCGACTTCCCATATTTACTTTCTCCATGTCCTCACACAGGAAGTAGCTATTTTAGGAAAAATGCGATTTGTTACCACGAAGCACGAGGAAATACGCATTCGGTGCGAATCGAATTTTTCCTGAGATTCGGATCGAATTCCACTTGCTCATCTCTAGTTGGAATGTTGCAGATCAAGAGGTGCAACAGCAGACTATTCTGTTGCTGCAAGTCCAAAGGACAGTTCTTTGCCACATAAGAATGGCTGAAATGTGAGGACAGTCTACTTCGACAACAAATGTACACAGCCACAATGTTCCTGCTAGTGATGCTACATCCGAAGTCGTTTGGCTCAAAACTTTGGATTAATGCTGTACGAAGATCTGTCTCTGTACAGAATTAAAATGTACAACCTCCGATGAGGCCAAGTCAGTCATACGTGAAGTCACGAGAGACTTCGATGAATAACTTCAGTAGTTGATTTTTAAAGTGGAAAATTACTTTAAAACTTGGAACCAAACTCGGCTTTGGCGAGGTACCAGTCAGAACTGAAGCCGAGTTCAGATCCAAGTCAACTACTGAATAGAGTTGAGCGGACATCTGGAAGTACGGGTTCGATGGGTTCGGCCAAACTTCACAAAAAAGTTTGGGTTCGGGAAACGAACTTAACCTGAACTTGACCCTGAACCCGAACCCCATTGAAGTCAATGGGGACCCGAACTTTTAGGCAATATAATGGCTGTAAAAAAGTCCTGGAAAGGGCTAGAGGGCTGCAAAAGGCAGCAAGATGTGGGTAAGTGCCCTGCAAACAAATGTGGAAAGGGAAATTACTTAAAATAAAATTAAATAAATAAAAAATTAAAAATCTAAATCTTGATCTAGGAGGAGGAAATGGATGTAGAGTAGGAGGTTGAGGAGGTGTCAGGTGGGAATACCATCAGCAGCGTGTCTACCAGCGTGCATTTGTAGTGACGCATCTTTCGATCATTAACAGACGTTTTTACCAAATTTGGTTCTCTGTCAGCAATGCACAGCAGAGGTTTTTCACCGGCAAAACGGGGTTCATATCACCCACCAATGGAACAGATGATTTTTTAAAAATGTAGGCCCCTGGCACCCAAGCAGAGCAGGGGTTTTTCACCGGCAAAACTGGGTTGATGTCACCCACCAATGGAACAGACGATTTTTAAAAATATAGGCCCCTGGCACCCAGGCAGAGGAGGGGTTTATTGACGGCAAAACGGGGTTCATGTCACCCACCAATGGAACAGGTGATTTTTAGAAATGTAGGCCCCTGGCACCCAAGCAGAGGAAGGGTTAATTCACGGCAAAAATTGTATTATTTCACCCAACAATTTAAAAGAAGATTTTCTGCATTTTCGGTTACTGTCATCTATGCAGAGCAGGGATTTGTACCCGGCAAAAATGGTAATTTTGCACCCAACAATTTAAAAGAAGATTTTCCGCATTTCCAGTCACTGTAACCTATGCAGAGCTGGGGTTTATACCCGGCAAAAATGGTAATATTTCACCCAACAATTTAAAAGAAGATTTTTAAAATTTTCGGTCACTGTCACCTATGCAGTGCAGGGTTACTTGACAGCAAAAAATTGGAATATGTCAACCCCTGAACTCCCAGATGGATTAACTATATTATTGTGCCGGGAACAGCGTAGGCCGCAAAAGTAATTCCTGGCCTTAAAAAATATAATTTTTTCACCACCCATGAATAACATGGATTTAAATGGCATATTTTGGGGTGTAGGACCTCATCGTTCTCAACATCATCTTCCACACAGTCTTCCCCCCTGCTTTCTATGCAAAACTGCTCTGTGGAACAACAATACAGGTTTATTTCACCCAAATACACAAATGCTGTATGTCACTTCTAAATTTGAAAATACATTTTTGTGCATTGTATGCAAAACTGCTCTGTGGAACAACAATACAGGTTTATTTCCCCCAAATACAGGAATGCAGTATGTCACTGCTACATTTTAAAATAGGTTTTTCAGCATTCTATGCACTGTGGAAAAACAATACTGGTTTATTTTTCCCCAAATACAGGAATGCAGTATTTTACTGCTAAATTGTTAATTAGGTAATGTAGGGGGACTTGACCTGCCAGAAAAAAGGGATTTTTACTCTACTGAGCTACTAAAAAATAATTAGACTCATGTCCCTGGCAGGCTGGCACACATGCAGGTCACATGCAGTTCCAAAGACACTGCAGTTGCTAAAATGGCTGCTGACCCCCCACCTCAGTAACAGATGAATTAAAAATTATGTTGCAGTATCACTGGGCTGAGGGCTGGGTACAAATATTTAGCATAGCACCCTCAATAATTGCTGTAGTTTGAAGAGTTAACACCACCAAATTCAACAGATTTCTTCCCTAATCTGTCCCTCACAGAAGCAGCAGCAGCAAAGTGACGTGTGGCCCTACGTGACTTCAGCTTAAATAGAGGCGTGGTCATATGCTGCACCTAGCCAATCACAGCCATTGCAATAGTAGGCATGGCTGTGATGGCTTCTTAGGGCAAAGTAGTGAAACGCTTGTTCATTGGCTGCCCTGCAGACTTTCAAAAAGCGGGAAGAAATCGCCAAACAATGAACTCGAACGTTTACGGAAATGTTAAGGTCCGGGTGCGAAAAACCGTAATATTCTGTACGAACCCGAACTTTGCAGTTCGGGTTCGCTCAAACCTACTACTGAAGTTATTCAACAAAGTCTCATGCGACTTTGCGAATAACTGACTTCACCTCATCAGAGGCCATACATTTTAATGCAGTATGGAGACGGATCTCCGTACAGCATTAATCCCAAGCTTTGAGCGAAGTGACTTCGGATGTAGCATCCGAAACTCACTCCGCTCATCACTAGTTCCTACCATTGTTGCTGACCATCTTACCCAGTGTTACGCTGAGCGCTCCGGGCCCTCTGCTGGCCTCGGAGCGCTCACAGCGTGTGTCTCCAGGCAGCACTCCAGCGTCTCGGCGTGTGCGTCCCCGCTCTCTAGGGCGCACACGCACCAGGACTCTTAGATCTAAAGGACCAGTGCACAGGTGATTTGTGCCTGGTCCAAACTGGTTTATCTAGGGTTAAGCTTTGTGAGAGGCAGTACTGTTTGGCCTTAATTAGGCCAAACAGTACCATCCCCTTTCCACAGTCTCCTGCCGGATCTTTGTTGCCTCTGTGCCTTAGAGAAAGCTTCTTCTGTGTACCCTTTGCCTGTTGCCATACCCGTTGCTACGACTACCGCCTCTGAACCTGTGCCGCCTGCCCTGACCTTTAGCTATGTCCGACTACGCCTCTGCCTATCCCTTCTGTACTTCGCCTGTCTCAGCAGTCAGTGAGGTTGCGCCGCTACCGGAGGACACGACCTGGTTGCTACCGCCACAGCAAGACCATCCCGCTTTGCGGCGGGCTCTGGTGAAAACCAGTAGCAACTTAGAACCGGTCCTCCGGTACGGTCCACGCCAATCCCTCACTGACACAGAGGATCCACTTCCACTACCGCCTCCTGCTACCAAGTAAGATCCGGCCATGGATCCCGCTGAGGTGCCTCTGCTTGTGTCGCGGACCTTACTACAGTTGTCGCCCAGCAAGGTCAACAGCTGGCGCAGTTGACCGCCATGCTCCAGCAGCTTCTTCCTGCACCGCAGCCTGTGGTCGCCGCCACTTCTAGAGTCCGTCTGTCCATGCCGGCCAAGTACGACGGAGATCCCAAGTTGTGCCGCGGATTCTTATCTCAATGCTCCCTTCACCTGGAGATGTCAGCTGACCTGTTCCCCTCGGAGCGAGCCAAGGTGGCATTTGTCGTTAGTCTGCTTTCTGGGAAGGCCCTGGCCTGGGCTACACCGCTTTGGGACCGCAACGACCCTGCCACTGCAAGTGTCCAGAGTTTCTTTCTGGAATTCCGGAGTGTCTTTGAGGAGCCAGCCCGGGCTGCCTCTGCAGAGACTGCGTTATTGAACTTGTCCCAGGGGAGTTCTTCTGTCGGAGACTATGCTATCCGTTTCCGCACCCTTGCTTCGGAACTTTCCTGGAATAACGAGGCGCTCTGTGCTACCTTTAAGAAAGGCTTGTCTAGCGCCATAAAGGATGTCCTGGCCGCACGAGAAGTCCCTACCAACCTGAGTGATCTCATCCATTTGGCCACCAGGATTGACCGGCGTTTTGCTGAGCGACGAGAGGAACTGTTCCAGGAAAAGGGTAGTGCTCGCCCCAGACGTTCTCCTCGTCTGGCTACTATTTTCCTGCATCCACCGCAATCCTCTGCTGGGCCTCCCGCCGAGGAAGCCATGCAGGTGGATCGGTCACGCCTGACCACGCAAGAAAGGAACCGCCATAGAGACGAGAACCTCTGTTTTGTACTGTGCCAGTACAGAGCACTTTCTGAAAAACTGTCCTCTCCGACCTCCACGTCAGGGAAACTCCCGCACCTAGTCAACGTGGGAGAGGCGTTGCTAGGTGTGAATATCTCCTCTCCACACATTACTGTATCCGTGCGGATTTCGGTACCCGCCAAGACCTCCTTTGCTGCCACTGCTTTTCTGGATTCCGGTTCTGCCGGTAACGTCATCGATGCCTCGCTGGTGAACAAGTACAACATCCCTGTGGTTCGTTTGCAGAAGTCCATCTTCATCTCCACTGTTAATGGAGAGAGACTCGACGGCATGGTGCAGTTTCGTACAGAGCCCCTCCAGATGGACATTGGAGTCCTGCATTCCGAGCGATCGGAGTTCTTTGTGTTACCCCATTGCACCTCAGAACTCCTCTTGGGTCTGCCCTGGCTCCAGCGCCATTGTCCCGTTCTGGACTGGACCACCGGAGAGGTTCGAAGCTGGGGTCCGGCTTGTTTTGGCAGATGTCTCAAGCCGGTACTAGCCAAGTCTGCACCTGTCATTTCCCCTCTTCCCGGTCTGCCTGAACCATATGCGGATTTTTCTGACGTCTTTTGCAAGAAACAAGCGGAAGTGTTGCCTCCACATAGGCCATATGACTGTCCCATTGATTTGCAACCAGGCACTATGCCGCCAAGGGGAAGAATCTATCCGCTCTCTCCACCAGAGACTTTAGCCATGTCGGAATATATCCAGGAGAACCTGCAGACAGGGTTTATCAGGAAATCCTCTTCTCCTGCCGGAGCAGGATTCTTCTTTGTTGCAAAAAAGGACGGTACCCTTAGGCCTTGCATAGACTTTCGGGGTCTCAACAGCATTACTGTAAAAAAACGTTACCCTCTTCCCCTGATTTCGGAACTCTTTGACCGCTTACAAGGCGCCAAGTACTTTACCAAGTTGAATCTCAGAGGGGCCTATAATCTTTTTCGCATCCGAGAGGGTGACGAGTGGAAGACGGCTTTTAATTCCCGTGACGGGCATTTTGAGTACTTAGTCATGCCTTTCGGACTCTGTAATGCTCCAGCGGTCTTCCAGGAGTTCGTTAATGACATCTTCCGAGACCTGCTCTATACCTGTGTCGTGGTCTATTTGGATGACATCCTCATCTTCTCTTTGAACTTGGATCAACACCGTGCTCATGTCCGCTTAGTACTCTCCCATCTCAGGAAGAACCGCCTCTACGCTAAATTTGAAAAGTGCTTGTTCGACCGTACCAGTCTTCCCTTCCTGGGCTACATCATCTCCGCCAAGGGACTACAAATGGATCCTGCCAAGCTGTCTGCCATCTTGGACTGGCCTCGTCCTTCTGGCCTTAAGGCTATCCAGCGATTCCTCGGATTCGCGAACTATTATAGGCAGTTCATCCCGCATTACTCCACCCTTGTGGCACCTATTGTGGCCCTAACCAAGAAGGGGGCTAACCCGAAATCTTGGCCTCCTCAGGCCGAAAAGGCCTTCACTACTCTCAAGTCTGCCTTTGCCTACCAAGCCTTTCTACCTGGAAGTAGACGCCTCCTCCGTCGGTGCTGGTGCTTTGCTTATGCAAAGGTCTCCGAGAGGCAAGTTGGTTACTTGCGGGTTTTTCTCTAAAACTTTGTCTCCCGCTGAAAGAAATTATTCAATTGGGAATAGAAAATTACTCGCCATCAAGCTGGCCTTGGAAGAATGGCGGCACTTGCTAGAAGGATCGGCACATCCCGTGAACATCTACACGGATCATAAAAATTTATCATACCTCCAGTCTGCTCAGAGACTAAATCCCCGCCAAGCTTGCTGGTCTCTATTCTTTGCCAGATTTAACTTCCGGATCCACTTTCGTCTAGCGAGCAAGAACTTCAGGGCCGATGCCCTCTCTCGTTCTTCCGATGTCACAGGAGTGGAAGTCAAGCCTTAGCACATTGTGCCCCCTGAATGTCTGGTCACCGTGGCACCTGTAGATTTGCGGAACCTCCCTCCTGGAAAGACCTATGTTTCTCCCCGCCTTCGCTTAAAAGTTCTTAAGTGGGGGCATTCTTCTCTTCTCGCAGGGCATCCTGGTGTCCGAAAGACTGTACAGCTTATCTCCAGGAGATATTGGTGGCCATCCTTGGAGAGGGACATCACTGAATTTGTGCAGTCCTGTTCTGTATGTGCCCGAGACAAGACCCCTCACCAAAGACCCGCCGGATTTCTCCAGCCACTTCCCATACCAGAGACTCCTTGGTCCCATATCGCTATGGACTTCGTTACGGACCTACCACTGTCTCACGGGAAAACTATAATTTGGGTCATCGTGGATCGCTTCTCGAAGATGGCGCACTTCATCCCGTTGCCAGCCTTACCATCTGCGCCTCAGTTGGCCAAGCATTTCCTCCGGCACATCTTCTGGTTACACGGCCTGCCTTCACATATTGTCTCCGATAGAGGGGTCCAGTTTGTGTCCAAATTCTGGAGAGCTCTTTGTGGACGACTGAAAATCAAGCTGGACTTTTCTTCATACTACCCCCAAACCAATGGACAAGTGGAGCGGTTTAATCAAATTTTGGGCGACTACCTTCGCCACTTAGTTTCCTTCCGTCAAGACGATTGGGTCGACCTTCTCCCGTGGGCGGAGTTTTCCTATAACCACAAAGACTCTTCCGCCACCAATAAGTCTCCCTTCTTCGTGGTTTATGGTCGTCATCCTTTGCCTCCTCTGCCGTTATCCTCCTCCTCCGGTGTACCTGCAGTGGACGACCTGGTACAAGACTTTTCTGCCATCTGGCGCGAGACGCGCCTGTCCCTCATGCAGGCCTCATCCCGCATGAAAGTCCAAGTGGACAAGAAACGTCGGCCTCCTCCTGTCCTGGTGCCTGGGGACAGAGTTTGGCTCTCCTCCAGGTACATCCGCTTCAGGGTTCCAAGTTACAAGCTTGGTCCTCGTTACTTGGGACCCTACAAGGTCAAGAAGAGGATCAGCCCTGTGTGTTACCAACTCCATCTCCCTTCCTCCCTTAAAATTCCCAACTGTTTCCATGTCTCCCTCCTCAAGCCTGCGGTCTTTAATCGTTTTTCCCCCAAGAGTCTCCCTCCCACGCCTGTATCCGGTACCTCGGATGTCTTCTCCGTTCAGGAGATATTGGCCTCAAAATTGGTCAAGGGGAGAAGATATTTTCTGGTGGACTGGGAGGGCTGGACCGCAGCCTCATCCTTAAGTTCTTGGGTCCCAAAAAGAGGGGGAGACCAAAGGAGGGGTACTGTTACGCTGAGCACTCCGGGCCCTCTGCTGGCGCTCACAGCATGTGTCCCCAGGCAGCGCTCCAGCGTCTCGGCGTGTGCGTCCCCGCTCTCCAGGGCGCACACGCACCAGGGCTCTTAGATCTAAAGGACCAGTGCACAGGTGATTTGTGCCTGGTCCAAACTGGTTTATCTAGGGTTAAGCTTTGTGAGAGGCAGTACTGTTTGGCCTTAATTAGGCCTCACCTGTGCACTGCCTATAAGTACCATCCCCTTCCACAGTCTCCTGCCGGATCTTTGTTGCCTCTGTGCCTTAGAGAAAGCCTGTATGCCTGTTGCCATACTCGTTGTTACGACTACCGCCTCTGAACCTGTGCCACCTGCCCTGACCTTTAGCTCCATCCGACTACGCCTCTGCCTATCTCTTCTGTACTCAGGGCTGGGACAAGGTCCAGCACCAACAGAGGCTGAGCTGCCAAAGTGCGCCCCCCCCCCCATGTTGTCAGGCTCCTTCTTCTCCCCCTCCTCTCCTCCTACCTCTGCTGTAGCGTGGCCGAGCTCTGTATGGTCTGCGCCTCCGCGGGTACAGGAGGAGGAGCTTTTGTCTCCTGTGCCGAGCCGACTGACTTGAAGTGCAAACTGTGTGCGCACTTCCTGTCAGTCCGGCCGGGTACAGGAGACTGATGCTCTCTGTACCTGCGGACCGGACAGAGCTCAGTCACACTACAACAGGGCCGTTCAGCTTTCTCAAATTATAAGAATTTATGTGCATGCAGCCTTAGACTCTCAATCAGCACCTCGTTGCTATGCAATAATGCACCGTTTAGACCCTCAGCGTCCTACTGAGACAATTACCTGTATTAAACGCAGCTACTTGTCTAAAGGAAGATGCTGAGGGTCTAAATGGTGCATTATTGCATAGCAACCAGGTGAGAAACCACCAACTAGGTGCTGATTGAGAATGTGAGAGTCATCACCAACAGCAGCTCCTCCTCCTGCATTTATATGAATGACCCAACAGCAGTCTGCAGTACACAACCAAGTGAAGAAGCTCCAACCTGAGGAGCTGTTTGAATGCTGCAGGAGAAGAACAGCCAGGACAGGAAGGAGTTAATCTCACAGTCAGTGACACAGGACTATAAAAAAAAAAAACACCTCCGGGCATTGGGCAGCAGGCAGCTCAAGTTAATAAGTGATTAGAAGAAGCTCAACCTGAAAAACTGTTTGACTGCTGCAGGAGAAGGACAGCCAGGACATGAAGGAGTTACTCACACAGTGACAGGACGGACTATAATAAAATTCACCTCCGGCAGCAGGCAGCTCAACACAAGACTAGTCTAGACACAGATCAGTCTTACTCTTGAAAAAATTGATCCTCCCACACACAAACTCAGTGTGTAAATGTGCGCTGAGCGGTTCCCCCCTGTCAGTCCCTCTCCCTCTGGCCGGCTGCGCCCTGAGGCTGGAGCGCCCTGAGGCTGGAGCCTCCCCAGCCTCTGTGTCGGCCCGGCCCTGTCTGTACTTCGCCTGTCTCAGCAGTCAGTGAGGTTGCGCCGCTACCGGAGGACACGACCTGGTTGCTACCGCCGCAGCAAGACCATCCCGCTTTGCGGCGGGCTCTAGTGAAAACCAGTAGCAACTTAGAACCGGTCCTCCGGTACGGTCCACGCCAATCCCTCACTGACACAGAGGATCCACTTCCACTACCGTCTCCTACTACCAGTCCAGATCCTGACACCCAGTTGGCAGGGAGACAGCTGGATATTTGCTGCTTGATGCAAAACCACTTTGTAAAAAAAAACAAAAACTGACCCTTATTAGGTTCCCTGACCATAGAATCCTTAAGGTCACTGTACTGTAGATCTATCTCTTTTCTGGGTCTGAATTTATTTGTGTTACTAGGGGCCAAAGAAGACATCAGGAGAAGACATCATAGCAATGTGGATGGATGGAGAGCAAAATGAAATAGATCAACTCCAATCAGTCACCTGTATGTCAGTGGATTTATCTTTGCTGTAATCACTGCATAAAACCTGGGTAGAACGTATATCTACCATATGGTCACTGCATGGTGACAAATATGACAGTAACTAGATGGCTTTGCTTAGTTCTACCACTTCCTCCGTTGCTAGTTCTGCATCCATTGTTTGTCTACGTTGCTACTCCACCTGTGCTGCCTTAGACCTTATAGGCCCTGCAATATTTAAGACTACACTGTTACAAACAGCAGCATCTGTTCTCCTCTCCTATTTATTTGTTTGGGTCAGCAACTATCTCATAGCTGATACATTACTGATGCTGAACTGATCTATGATGTGGGCCAAGCTTGTTTTGGGAAAGAGTTCCTGATTGGATAGACTTATTTTAAATATTTTTGGTCTCTGCTGTTATCTTGCAGACTCCTGTATACTTGTTTTTGAGAGTATTCTTGTCCAGTCCTAGTTTTCTAACACTTATAGTGTTTATAGTATGCTTTTTCTGTGTTTGTTCTTCCTTGCCTTGTACAACTCTGCTTAGTTTAGGTCTGTAATCTCTGGACCCTAGAGTCATCCTGCAGTGTTCCTGGGGTCAGCATTTCAGAATAGCGTTTCATTAGAAAGAGATGTAGGGACAGTGGGGGCCATTGGTCTTAGCGTTAGGGCTAGTGATGAGCGGCAGGTGCCATATTCGATTTCGACGAAATTCGCGAATATTCGAAAGAATATTCGTTTCATATTCGTCGAAATCGAATATTCATCATTATTCTAGTTATCGCGATTAATATGCGATTTAAATAATCGCGTATTGCGATTTTAACTTAAGGCTACTTTCCTATTGGTTTCATAGCTAGAATTATAGCGAAGATGACGAATATGACGAATGTATTCGTCATATTCCTCAAAACGAAGATAACGAAGTATTCTACATCTTCGTTTTAGCAACCTATTCGTCAACTTCGCTAATTCTAGCAATCAAATAGGAAGGTTGACTATATTATAGAGACAACTGTGTTTAATTCGCTATGCGATTATATAATTTTTTTTTTAATAAATAGAATAATTATAATAATTATATCAAGTAATATAATTATTCTATTAAAAAAAAAAAAAAAAAATCGCATAGCGAATTTAACACAGCTGTCTCTATAGTCAACCCTCCTATTTGATTGCTAGAATTAGCGAAGTTGACGAATAGGTAGCTAAAATGAAGATGTAGAATACTTCGTTATCTTCGTTTTGAGAAATATAACGAATACATTCGTCATATTCGCTATTCGCTAATTCTACCAAGCCAACCATAAACTTCCGTGCTTATGGAGCGTCCCCATCACCATGGGAACGTCTCCATATACTAAAATGTACTGTCGGATTTGAGGAATTACGTTGAAATCGCAATGCGATTAATTCAAGTTATATTAATCGCATTGCGATTTTTAACTTAGAGCTGGGTTTATAATGGGTCAGCTTGCTAGAATAAACGAAGTTAACGAATATGGAATATAGCAGCAGTGCTAAGTTGAATTCGCAATGCGATTAATTTAACTTGAAGTAATCGCATTGCGATTTCAACTTAGCACTGCTAATGCTATATTCCATATTCGTTAATTCTAGCCTATGTAAGATAGCAGTGCTAAGTTGTAATCGCAATGCGATTAATATAACTTGAATTAATCGCATTGCTATTTCAACGTAATTCCTCAAATCCGACAGTACATTTTAGTATATGGAGACTTTCCCATGGTGATGGGGACGCTCCATGAGCACGGAAGTCGGCAGAAGCGGCAACGGGCACTGACTAGAGCAACCAGGAAGCCAGGAATCCTCAGGACAGGTAAGAACTACTTTTGGGAAGTGGGAAAGAAAAAAATATAACTAAAAAAAAACAAAAAAAAATGAGTATTCGAAATAGCGAATTTATAGCGCTATATTCGAAATATTCGCGAATTAGCGAAGTGCTGATATTCGCTAAAAAAATTCGCTATTCGAATATTCGCGCTCAACAATAGTTAGGGCTAGTGTTCATGGATAGAAACATAGAAGACTGATAGAAACATAGCAGAAAAAGACCACGTGATTAGAGTTCATCGAACACCTGGAAGTTTGGGTTCGCCGGGTTCGGCCGAACTTCGTTGCAAAGTTCGATTTCGGGACCCGAACTTGACCAGAACTTAACCCCGAACCCCATTGAAGTCAATGGACACTAAAATGGCTCTAAAAATGTCATGGAAAAGGCTAGAGGGCTGCAAAAGGCAGCAAAATGTGCTTAAGATGGCATGGCAAGTGCTCTGCAAACAAGTGTGGATAGGGAAATAACTTAAAATAAAATAAATAGAAATTGAAAATAACAATCTTGAACTAGGAGAAGGAGGTGGATGTGAAGTAGGAGGTTGAGGAGGCGCTGACCATGGCGATGTAGATGGAAGCAGGGGTGGAGGTGGAGGAGGTAGCCAACATAGTTTTTTTTTTGCTTTGTTTTTTAAATTGGGGTAGCCCCCACAATATTGGGACATATAAAAAAATAAAGTGCACTTGAGTACAAGAAAGGATGGTTTAGGCCGGAATAAATGTTTATTCTGCACAAGGTACAGACAAGTCTTGTGAGATCCATGCCTGGTTCATTTTATTGAACGTAAGCTTGTCCACATTAGCTGTGGACAGGCGGCTACTCTTGTCCGTGATAACGCCCCCTGCCGTGCTAAATACACGTTCAGACAATTTGGTTGCCACTGATGAAGGGGACAGCGTTCCCCAAAATGCGTCTGGCTTAACAAGGATCGGCACCCCAAGCTTAAAGAGTGGAAGGAACAGTGCACTGTACTATTTGACAACCGGACTATCGTACCTAACCATTGAAGTCTATCACCCCACCTGTTGCCCGCAAGAGTAATCTCCAAACTTCTGGACTTCCGAATACACGTCAACCACACGGAGCACGAGGAACACCAGGACGCCGGCCAGAGAACTAGTGCTCACTGGAGCCAGTCCACTCCAGGAGATCGGGACAGGTGTAGGTAAGGCCACGCTAGTGCTATCCCAATGTGTATGAGGACTTACTAGTGAGTGATATTACCGCACTTTATCCAGTTGTACTGAACAGTGTCATTACCACAAAAGGATTACTCACCGTAAGGACATTGTACTGTTCCCATTATTGTTTTTATTATTATTTTTATTATTGATATTGTTTTAGGTATTTTTACTAATAAATTTTACATGATAATTCCATATTAGAGTGCCAATCCATTTATAACCATTTATAATCATTGTTCCATATCATTTGAGGGGTGAATCAAATCTGGATTAGAGCACCACCCATGCGTAGGAGGAAGTGAGCTTTCTCTATACCACATTCCATGTTCAGACAATACACTGGCTGCAGGGCAGGCCAGCACCTCCAAGGCGTAAAGGCCAAGCTCAAGCCATGTGCCCAATTTGGAGACCCAAAAATTGAATGGGGCAGACCCATCAGTCATTACATGTAGGCATGTGCACACATACTGCTCCACCATGTTTCTGAAATGCTGCTTCCTGATAAGACGTTCCATATCCGCTGGTGGTGCTGGTTGTGTGGCGTGGTGACAAAGATTTTCCGCATTTTGGCCATGCTAACCCTGCCTTCTGAGGTGCCGGCTGCATTGGCGACCTCTTCCTCCTCCTCTGCCTTCGCCTTGTGCTTCCACTGAGGCCATGGTGTCAGGTGGGAATGCCATGAGCAACGCTTCCACCAGCATGCGCTTGTACTTGCGCATCTTCCGATCACGCTCCAGTGAGGGAATTAAGGAAGGCACGTTGTCCTTGTAACGGGGATCCAGCAGAGTGGCCACCCAGTAATCCGCACAAGTTAGAATGTGGGCAATTCGGCGGTCGTTGTGCAGGCACTGCAGCATGTAGTCGCTCATGTGTACCAGGCTGCTCAGAGGCAATGACAAGTTGTCCTCTGTGAGAGGCGTATCGCCTGTGTCCTCGGTATCCCCACAGCCACACTGCAGTGATGACCCTGAGCTGCTTTGGGTGCCACCCCGCTGTGAACATGGTTCCTCCTCATCCTCCCCCTCCTCCTCATCCTCCAGAACTGTGCCCTAGCTGGAAAATTGTGTACCTGGCCTATGTTGGTGCAAGAACCCACCCTCTGAGCCATTTGTAAATAAATGAGTGGCCTGATAACTGTGGCAATGACTCCTTTTCCTTCTCCTCTTCCTCCTGTGCCACATCCTCTTCCATCATCGGCCGAAGCATTTTTTCAAGGAGACATAGAAGTGGGATTGTAACGCTGAGAACGGCGTCATCGGCATCAGCCATGTTGGTGGAGTAGTCGAAACAGCGCAACAAGGCACACAGGTCTCTCATGGAGGCCCACTCAGCGGCGGTGAAGTGGTGCTGTTCCACACAGCGACTCACCCATGTGTGCTGCAGCTGAAACCCCACTATCGTCTGCTTCTGCTCGCACAGTCTCTCCAGCATGTGCAAGGTGAAGTTCCACCTTGTGGGCATGTCGCATATGAAGTGGGAAGACCGAAGTTACGCTGCAGAGCAGACAGGTGAGCAGCAGCAGGGTTAGAACGCTGAAAGTGCGCACAGACGGCCCGCACTTTCTGCAGCAGATCTGACATATATCGCTTCAGGCTCGGATTGCACAGCGTGCAAACCACTTGTGTCTTGTCGTCTGACATTTTTTGAAGAACTGCCACGCTTGGGAACTCCTTGGAGCTGGCTTTGTTTTGCTCGGTACCTGGGTTCGGTGGGCAGAAACAGGCATACAGTCTAGGGGACAGCGGCTCTGCTTTTGCACCCAGCTCCCTCTTTTGCTGTGCTGGTGGCTCTGTGCGACCACTGCCTCTCCCTCCGAACTGCACAGGTCACTCGCATGACCTTGATTCCATGTGGGGACTTAGGACCTCATTGTCATCCACATCATCTTCCACCGAGTCTTCACCCCTGCCCTCCTTGTCGCTTTGCACACTGCAGAAAGCCACAGCAGTTGGCACCTGTGTTTCGTCATCATCAGAGACGTGCTGCTGTGGTCCTCCCATGTCCACATCCTGAAACATAAGAGGTTGAGCATCATCCACTTCTGGCGCAGGGCTAGGTGGATGGCCCTGGGAAACCCTGTCAGCAGACTGATCAAAAAGCATAAGAGACTGCTGCATGACGGGACACAGACTGCTTGCAAGGGGGTGAGGTGCTAGATAGATACCCATGGCCTGTAGGTGACAACTCTGAACTTTAAGCAATGGACCGAGTGGGAGACAATGTGAAGATACTGGAGGCACTGTCAGCCACCCAATCTACTAGCGACTGTACTTGTTCTGGCCTCACCATTCGTAGAGCGGCATTCGGGCCTACTAAATAACGCTGAAGGCTCTGTCGTCTACACGCACTTGAGGAAAGTGTTTCATTTGGGCGTGTAGCTGGCACAGGATTGACCACATCCTCTCCCTGCAACAGGAGCTCCACCAACACCAGCGGCACCACGACCAGGACCACATCCCTTATTTGACACTCTCCTCATTTTTTGTGGTCTCCCACCAAAAAACAAATGTTTTTACTAAATTTACCTCACTGTCACCTATACAGAGCAGGGGTTTGTATATGGCAAAACATGGTTAATGTCCCTCATGAATGTAACAGACGATTTTTAGAAATTTACCTCCCTGTCACCTATGCAGAGCAGGGGTTTGTATACGGCAATAATGGTAAAATGTCCCCCACCAATGGAACAGACGATTTTTACTAATTTACATCCCTGTCACCTAACTAGCACAAAAAGTGTGTTTTTTTATAGCACCAATGTAAATGCAGTATGTTACGGTTGTATTGGACTGTCGGAAATGCAGCGTAGCACGCAAATTTGCTATCTAGCACAAAAACATGTGCTTTTTTTTTGCAGCAATGTAACTACAGCATGTAACGATTTAATTGGACTGTCAGAAATGCAGGATAGCCCGTAAATTTACTATCTAGCAAAAAAAGTGTCCTTTTTTTATATCAGCAAGGTAACTGCAGTATTTAACGGTTTTATTGGACTGTCAGATATGCAGTGTCTGGTAAAAGTAAATCAGTCACGTAGTTCTCTTGGATATTATCAGATACTTGCGCTGCAGGTCCTTGTAGTCTTTTGGGTCAGTTCACACCAATTGTCAATGCGTTAAAGTGAAGAACTGCGCTGCTTAATCAAGGAGTACTTACAACCATGCTGCAGACCCACCAGACTGATACAGGATAACAGTGCTTCCCAGCTCTGGGTTCTAAATCACGTCCCTCGGGTTCCTCTGCAGAGCACCAAAAATTCACACCATAGTGAAGTACTGGAGATACATTTAAACAACTTGTGGTTTTATTATACTCACAAACGAGCTTAAAATATTCGCATGTATAAAATCATAGTCCGCTGCCCGACCCGGGTTTCGCACTTAATCTTCGTCAGGGGGGAAATCTATGGACATCCGGCGGCATGTCCTATTTAAACCCCCACCCCCCTCCCTCTTCTCATTATAATCTAATACACATGATAGGAGACAATGTGTTAAAAATAAAAGCAATAAGAATCACTAAAATACCAATATATCTACTCCCTATTTTCTCTACACATACAATCCACATTAAGGTTCACAATAAATAGATACAGCCTCACTACTTCTTTATAATCACATGTTCCACTCACAAAATGGTAAATAGATATAGCCTCACTACTTCTTTATAGGCCTCATGCACACGGACGTTGTTAGGGTCCGTGTCCGAGCCGCATATTTTGCGGCTCGGGCGCGGACCAATTCACTTCAATGGGGCCGCAAAAGATGCGGACAGCACTCCGTGTGCTGTCCGCATCCGTTGCTCCGTTCCATGCCCCCGCAAAAAAAATAGAGCATGTACCAATTCTTGTCCATTTTGCGGACAAGAATAGACATTTCTATAATGGGCCGCGTTCCGTTCCGTAAATTGCGGAAAATAATAAGCTTCCGTGTTTTGTGGATCCGCGGTTTGCAAACCGCAAAACACCAACGGTCGTGTGCATGTAGCCATAATCGCATGTTTCATTCATAAAATGGTCACATGTTATAGCCAGCCTGTCCAGATCTTGCAACTCCATTCATTCCTCTGGTGTGTTCCTACAATAGTCACATGTTGCGATGCACCAATCCTGATCTAACTACTCCATTCATTCATCCAGTCTCTTTCTCCACCAGGTGAGAGGATTATCATCCTCTTCTGTTAGTGTTCACCTTTTAGTGGCCCAAGTATGTCCCCTTTTCCTTATGTAATCTATCATATTCTATTGTGCCCCTCTCGTGGGGTGGATGCCATCGTTACACCAAACAGGACTTAATATCAAACTGCGACATTTAGTCCTTCTGGTTGAAGTGTGTTAAGTCGGTATATCCACTCCACTTCCCTGCGGTTTATCTGCGCTACCGCATCACCCCAAGACAACCCCCGCCCCCCCCCCCGCCAGTGTGGTTTAACTAATTCGATTCCTGTGAATATTAAACCTTTAGAGTTTTTGCCATGATGCAGTTTAAAGTCTGCATCAGTACTATGTTAGGAAGTTGTACTGGAAATCTTTCTTCTTTTTTTCTTCTTTGTGAATATTTTTGATCTTTCTTTCTTTCTCAATCTTTGTCCTGCACACTTCTAATGTATCTTCCTTATAACCTTTGTCTAAAAATCTCTCTTTTAATATTAGACTCTGGGTTCTATAATCTTCGATATCGGTACAATTGCGGGACATTCTTTTAAATTGGCCACTAGGGATGTTCTTGAACCAAGGGTCATGGTGACAACTCCTCGTGTCTATGTATGTCAGATATGCAGTGCCTGTTGCAGACAGATAAAAAATCACTTTAGGTCACAAAAATATGTGACAGACTAATGTAATTGAATAATTTTCACTGCCAGGTATGCACTGCAGACCGCAGGGGTACTTGATCGGCCAAAAAAGAGAATTTGTCCTCCACTGAGCTACCAGAACAGAATTAAAGTAATGTCCCTGACACACATGCAGTTCTCATGCAGTTGCAAGTGCACAGCAGTTGCAAAAATGGACACCCACCGAACTAGCAGATGGATTAAAAGTTATTTTTCAGTGTCACGGGGCTCAGGGCTGGGTACAAAAATGTAGCATAGCACCCTCAGTAATCGCTGTAGTTTGAAGATTGAACACCAAGTACATCAGAATTCTTCCCTAATCTCTCCTTCACAGCAGCATCCTATCCCTACACTGAGAAAAGCAGAGTGACTTGCGGCGCTACGTGACTCCAGCCTATATAGAGGCTGGGTCACATGCTGCACTTGGCCAATCCCAGCCATGCCATTAGTAAGCATGGCTGTGATGGCTTCTAAGTGTAGACTAGTGAAACGCTTATTGATTGGCTGCCCTGCCGCCTTTCAAGAAGTGCCAATAAATCGCCGAACACCGAACCCAAACTTTTACAGAAATGTCCGGGTTCGGGTACAAAAAAACAGTTCAGGTTCGCTCAACCCTACACATGATCTATCTAGTCTGCCCTTATTTTTCTTATTAATCTTAGGATCTTAGACATGTGCTTATCCCTGGCATGTTTAAATTCACTTCTATCACATTCACATTTATCTCTGGTTACCTGACACATTATCATCCATTTTGACCATCATCTATGTATTAGGAGTCACTGTTAGCACCTGTTAAGGTGACTAGCAGGTATAGGTAAAGTCCAGTTCTGAAGTCTTGTTAACAATGACCATCTTTACACACTCCATATACAGTAGGTATAGAGCTCAGAAAAGTTGAGCTCTGACCACAATAAATATATACAGTATATAGAAATTGGTATGATAGTAGGCAGAACGGTAGCTATAGGGGTGCAGAGGTAGCAGTTGCTACCGGGCCCAGGAGCCTGAGGGAGCCCAAAGACTCTTGTGGTGCAGACGAAGACACTGGTATTATAGAAAGTGCATGCAGGGGGAACTTGTTGAAGACTGGCTTATTGTTAAGTTTAATAGAATATGTGTCACTCCAGTGTCACTTTATTACTGAAATCTATAACTATACAGGCAAGAAGAGGATTTAGAACAGAGAAAAGAATTGAAAAATGGAGTACTGACATAACTTTGGAAATTACAATAAAATTACACAATAAGTATATTATCAACTTACTAATATGTTGTCAGTAGAGAAGCAAGGTATTTCTTTTTAGTGTCTTAGAGGTTTTATTTTAGTTTATATTATTTTGTAATTTTATTACTATAGCATTTTTACTGAGACACACACACATAAAAATGGATATAGGAGTATGTTTTGATTTATGGTATGTCATAATACATAACATGATGGAATATAGTCAAGTATAGTAATTTATCAGATATATACTATGTAAACTTGAATTTGAATTAATTTATCATGTTGCTACAAAATGGGTTCAATAAGGAAATTATTTTGATATGTGATATGCAAAAAGCATAGCTAACAGCTATTACAGCGATAATCTTAAAGGATACTATTTTTAGGTGAGAAGAAAATTACAATTTAGAAAATCACCTTTGAACAGGCAGACATGTTCATTGCCAAAAATGTGGTGTTAATCCAATTCATAGACATATGTTAAGCACGATGTGATAGAATCAGATGGGAGCACAATTAGCCTTTACCTTTTCTTTTAAAAAAATCACAACCCTGTGACTCAGTAACAGTCTGATCTCATACTGTGACTCCAAATATACTAATTCAGCACTGAAAGGTCTTTGATGTTGGTTTACAGACGGATACACTGTACTTTTTCTTTGCTTCTATAAACAAACTAAAGCAAGTCTTTCAATTTTTTGTCCTAGCAGTTTGGACATTTTCATATACTTTATAAATCAAGGTTTAGCATAGCATTGAAGCCTTGTTGGATTTCACTTTTACAGCCATGCCAAAAAATACCTTTTACTTCTACATTGTATTACATTTTTGTATGTTTTTTTGTGAATTTACTACAAATGATGTTGTCTTAATCTTCTTCTTTTATGAAAAATAACATTATACAAAAAATATTCACAAGTTAACTGTAATTTAATTTAACTGGATGGTTAATTTAATTGTATTACAATATTAAATTAGTTATCATTATAAAACAACAGTGTAGCGTAAAGGAATGACAAAAAAATCTATATGTGCAGTTTATGAGTTTCTAAGTATAACTAAAGCAAACTACTGCAAACACTACTGATGCATCCTGTCTCATTTGTCCACAGTCCACACTCACACCCTGACATATACAGTACAATAGAGATGTGCAAATCAATTCTAAGCTAATTGTATTCGTAACAAATTTCACTAAAAATTATCTGCCAAACAAATCCGAGGTTTTGGGATCAGATTCTCTCAGAATAGGAGACTTCTAGAAGCTCCAGGAACCCTATTGCCGCCTCTTTGACTGTATTATCATCAGGAAATCATTTCCCAATTTCTTCAGATCCCGAAAGAGAAAGTTATCATTGTAAGGTGGATAGTTAAGCTCTATAAAGCCACATTTCCTGATAGCAGCTTGTGATTTGCGAGACTTATGAGCTGGCACATTGTCTTGAAGCAGCAACATACCTGCTGACAACTTCCCATGGTGTTTATCTTTTATTGTCTCAAATATTGCCTTCATTGTGGAAGCATAGGTGTCTCCAGTAATTGTTGTCTTGCCTGGCATGAATTCTAATAATAACACCTTCTGTATCCCCAAAAACTGTTGCCGTGATCTTTCCAGCTTACTGCAGCATACAAAATTTCTTTGGAGTTGGTGACTCCTTGTGCTTCCATTGCATGGACTTTTGTTTGGTCTCAGGATCATGGTGGTGTGCCCATGTTTCATCACCCACAATAATCCGAGAATAGAAGTCTCCTGGATTTTCTCTAAGCATGTCTAAATTCACTTGGCAAAATTGCTAGAGTGTTTTTGCTCAGGCGTCAACATTGGTGGCACCCACTGGGAACTGACTTTTGACCTCATCTAAACATCATGAATGATACTGGAAACTGTGCCAACTAAAATGCCTAATTCATGAGCTATAACACTGACTTTGACGATCTTCCAAAATCATGGCCTCCACTTTACAGCACGTTTCCTCTGAAGATGCTTTGACAAATCACCCTGAATGGGAGTCATCTTCAATTGATTTCCTACTCTATTTAAACTGCTTGGCACAAAAAATTAACTTTTTAATAGGAAGGGGCATCATCACCATATATAGCAATCATCCTTTTATGGATTTCTCTAGGCTTCTTTTCTTCCTTTGTAAGAAAATTAATCACAGAATGAAGCTCCAAATCCCTAGCTTACTTTGTAGAATGGCATATTACTGCACTTGCCCTTTTTTCACTTCCAGTGCTTTCATCAGACTGAACTGCGATTGTGTGTGTTGCATGTCCAGACATGTCTCAACCTGCACAGACAAGCTCAGCTCTCTAACACTGACAGAACATGCTGGGCTAGATAACTTATTGAACACCTCTCTTATTACTGCAAGATACCATTCAGTTTTATATCAAAACTAATACTGCAATAATGCGATTATTATACCTGCATTATTGAGCACATTGTATATTACTGAAAGATACCATTCATTGTTCTAGCAAATACAATACTGTAATACACAATTCTTATACCTGTGTTATTAAACACTTTATGTATTACTGCAAGATACAATTCAGTGTTATAGAAAACCTATTTTACCTATTATTATACCCATTTTATTGAAGAAATTGTTTATTACTTCAAGATACTTATTTTCCCTCAAAACTGCATTATTACCATTGTAAATAACAGTGTGCAGTGTGTTGTAGAAAGGGAGAGACATTTAATTGCACTTCTGTCTTTATATTACCGAAGAAACACTTGCAATTTTGCTGGTGTCATTTAATAATCTGTGTACCAAACCTGTGACTTTTCATTTATAGGCTTCATAATAAAATGACTGATAAATGAAAGATTGGAAAACGAAAGACCCAAGCCTTGTCATCGGAGAATCAGATTGTGGGTAGTAGTGCAAACAGCATTAGAAGCACCAGCTGTATGGCCAGAAGAAGTAGTAGTAGGCAGGGCCGGCGCCACCTGTAAGGCGACCTAGGCAATTGCCTAGGGCGCAATTTAGCAGGGGGCGCCGGAACCCTGCGATTGAAAAAAAAAAAATAACTTATGTGGTAACGGGGCGGCCGGTGCGCCGCCCCGCTATCATGTTGCACTGCCTGAGGGGGGGCGGACCGTACCAGGTGACACCAGTCCCTGGGGTGACACCCGGTGCGGTCTCCCCGCCCCCAGGCACCAGAGCAGAGTCGCGGCAGCGGAGCGTGCAGGAGGAGGGCGGGCCGGAGGCGTGTCCCGTCCTTCCCTGTTCATCTGATAGGCTGCCGGCCTAGTGCTGGCAGGCAGCCTATCAGAGGCCGGTTCAGGAGGCGCGATGACGTCATCGCGCCGCCTGAGCCGTACAGCGCGGGACACAGGCCGGAAGAGGCCTGCATCGCATCGCTGCCATGGAGGTAAGTATGTGTTTTTGTTTTTTTTGTGTTTTTTTACTCAAATCAGGGTGGAGCACATATGTGGGGGCTACTGGCACATAAGGGGGTCACTGGCGCATAAGGGAGGTCACTGGCGCATAAGGGGGCTACTGGTAGTACTGGAGCATAAGGGGACTACTGGCACATAAGGGGGCTTGCTGGCACATAAGGGGGCTTGCTGGCACATAGGGGGCTACTGGCACATAAGGGGGCTACTGGTACATGGGGGGCTACTGGTATATAAGGGGGCTTGCTGGCACATAAGGGGCTACTGGCACATAAGGGGCTACTGGCACATAAGGGGGCTTGCTGGCACATAAGGGGGCTTGCTGGCACATAAGGGGGCTTGCTGGCACATAGGGGGCTACTGGCACATAAGGGGGCTACTGGTACATGGGGGGCTACTGGTATATAAGGGGCTTGCTGGCACATAAGGGGCTACTGGCACATAAGGGGCTACTGGCACATAAGGGGCTTGCTGGCACATAAGGGGCTACTGGCACATTAGGGGGCTACTGGCACATAAAGGGGCTTGCTGGCACATAAGTGGGGCTACTGGCACATAAAGGGGCTTGCTGGCACATAAAGGGCTACTGGCACATAAGGGGCACTACTGGCACATAAGGGGGAGCTACTGGCACATAAGGGGAGCTATTGGCATATAAGGGGGCTACTGGCACATAAGGGGGCTACTGGCACATAAGGGGGCTACTGGTACATGGGGGCTACTGGTATATAAGGGGCTTGCTGGCACATAAGGGGCTACTGGCACATAAGGGGCTACTGGCACATAAGGGGGCTTGCTGGCACATAAGGGGGCTTGCTGGCACATAAGGGGGCTTGCTGGCACATAGGGGGCTACTGGCACATAAGGGGGCTACTGGTACATGGGGGGTACTGGTATATAAGGGGCTTGCTGGCACATAAGGGGCTACTGGCACATAAGGGGGCTACTGGCACATAAGGGGGCTTGCTGGCACATAAGGGGCTACTGGCACATAAGGGGGCTACTGGCACATAAAGGGGCTTGCTGGCACATAAGTGGGGCTACTGGCACATAAAGGGGCTTGCTGGCACATAAAGGGGCTACTGGCACATAAGGGGCACTACTGGCACATAAGGGGAGCTACTGGCACATAAGGGGAGCTATTGGCATATAAGGGGGCTACTGGCACATAAGGGGCTACTGGCACATAAGGGGGCTACTGGTACATAGGGGGCTACTGGTATATAAGGGGCTTGCTGGCACATAAGGGGCTACTGGCACATAAGGGGGCTTGCTGGAACATAAGGGGGCTACTGGCACATAAGGGGGCTACTGGCACATAAAGGGGCTTGCTGGCACATAAGGGGGCTTGCTGGCACATAAAGGGGCTACTGGCACATAAGGGGCACTACTGGCACATAAGGGGCACTACTGGCACATAAGGGGGAGCTACTGGCACATAAGGGGGCTACTGGCACATAAGGGGCTACTGGCACATAAGGGGGCTTGCTGGCACATAAGGGGCACTACTGGCACATAAGGCGGGCTATTATTATTGTTATAAGGCCGCCTCTGTATATTATTATTATAATGGCCCCCTCTGTACTATTCTTATCTTAATAGCCCCCACTGTATTAGTATTATTATTATTTATACAGAGGGGCCGTTATTATAATAATAGCACAGAGAGGGCCTTTATATTAATAATAATACCGAGCTGTGTTGCCATGTTGGAGGGGGAGAATTGGGATATACCCTATATACTGTGTATTATATTATGGGGGCACTAGGAGGAAGGCGGGAGAGGAGCACTATGGGGGCATTTACTAGGGGCACTATATAGGGGTATTTCATACTGATACATTATGGGGACATTAGCTGAGCTGGGGTATTACAAGGGGGTATTTTTGCACTGTATATTAAAAGGAGAATTATTACTACGGGGGGTATTATGGTGGGCTTTATTACTCCCCCATGTTATGACCCCCCAGTAGCAGCACCAGCCTCTCCCTGCTCTGCTATCCCTCTGATCCTTCTCCAAATCCTTATTCTGATATCTTTCTCTCTAGGATAAAACACATCATCAGCTCCGCCGATCCCCACAGTATACCTCTACACCGATCCCCCGGCCAAAGTGTGAAGTGGTGTCCGAGATCCCCAAGGGCCAAGCAACTGTAAGTTTTCATGTGAAATATGTTTGTTATACACATATAGCATACACTGCGCACAGCGTCATTGATTAGTATGACGCCGTGCGCTTCGTGTCGCCGCTACAGTACCGTAAGGGCAGATCATCTGATGGGGGGGGGGGGCGTCAATTTTTATCTTGCCTAGGGCGGCAAAAATTCTTGCACCGGCCCTGGTAGTAGGTCACAAATCTCTCTAGCTTCTGATCAGCGCCACATTATTATTGAGTATAAACAGGATGAGATTGTACACTGGAGGGCTTCTTCCTCTCATTCACAGAAAAATTATGTTGATATCACCTCTGAGTCTGACACACTGGGGGAGATTTATCAAACTGGTGCAAAGTAGAACTGGCTTAGTTGCCCATAGCAACCAATCAGATTCCATCTTTTATTTTTTAACATCTTCTTTGGAAAATGAAAGGTGTAATCTGATTGGTTGCTATGGGCAACTAAACCAGTTCTACCCTTCCCCAGTTTGATAAATCTCCCCCTGTGTTGTCAAAGCATTTGTCCTAGCAACTACAAAGAAGCCTTTCAGTTGCATCCACTCTGTCTTCCCTGTCCTCGCCTAACTGGATAACTTATTTTTTCCTAAGAAGAGACAACAAAACCCCATGTACTGTGGAAGATACTCAGGATAATCTACCTGTTGATGACTTGTGTGAGAAGCATCAGCATTTGGACTGCCATGTGGAGACAGGCAACCCCATGCATGGCTGGTATTGTTGTTGGTGGTATAGGGGCACTTGTAACCATGGCAGTGGTAGTGACAGTGGCACTCAGGGCATATATAAAGCAGGGATTTGGGAAGGGAAGTTTGAGGACTATGATGATGATTGTGTGTTTGACAGCACCTAGGAGCCAGATTGGGGTGCTGAGGAGGAGGAGACATTAGAGTAGAAGTGTGGTGGCCACGGATGCAATAAAGAGTGTAGGCAATGTACGACCTAAACATCCAAAAGAACAGGCAGAACCAGATCTACTTTTATTGTGGTCAGCTCAATAAATGGCGATATTGCTTATACTGTGGTTTAAGGTTCAAAATGTGCCAGACCTAGGCCCGAATTGGAACAAGTCTGTCCTTCTTCTCCCTGTTTTCTTTGTGGCAGCCAGGCCATACCCATAGGCAGTACAGGGTCCTTGTTATTCTCTTATTCAGCTGATTCTTCTCCTGCTCCTCCTTGTCCTACACTCTATCGTGAGACATCCATAACAGAATGGGTAACTATGAAAAATATTTGCGACCAGCAATTAGCTTGTGTTCAAGCTGAACTGCCACCTGGCCAAGTTGCTGGTGGTGGTGAATTTGCTGCCATGCCACTTAGTTGTGGTAAATGTGGCACAGTTCTGTGCCTTCCACAAATGTAATTCTTTAAAATGTAATTCTTTTCTATGACATCAGCCACAGTTCGTGTCATATCTCATCCTTTGGACATTTGGCGGGGTGTCTGTAAGGGTGAAGTTCCTCACTTTCAACAAAATATAATTCTTTCCAAAAACTGAATTCTTGAAAATGCCATAGGATGGAATTTTTGCAAGGGCAGTAAAAAATTGTCTCATCGTTATGGAAATGTTGTGCAGTTTTACACCTTCGCCAAAATGTAATTCTGCTGTATTGCATACTTATGATATGGTATTTCTGCCCAGCTGTCCGTTATTTTGTTAAAAATTGTCTTGTTTTCTAAACGACTATGGCCTTTCCCCAGCTAATACCCTGTTTCTTGGAATGTAATTAAATCCATGGCACGATAGCCACAGATTCCGTTGACAAAGATCACTAGGTGACCGAAATGTTCAGAAACTATATGTAGCTTTGTATAATATGAAACTCACTCTGGATATGAATTTGATGTATGATCGCTACTTACGATTCATTAAAAAAGCATTGAAAAAGTTACCCCAGGAGTTTTCGAGGATTACTTTAAACCCTGAGATTGGCGGCTGCCCTTCACGTGCACCCGGAACCTATTATATTTGGTGTGCAGATCACATATCTCTCATTTTCATACCCTGTTTCCTGACCTATGGACTTCTGGGGAGGCAGATTGGAACAATGGCTTGAACTGGCCCAGCTTGGTCTCGCTGTACTGTCTTGTCCAGCCTTCAGTGTCTGGCATCATTACCTAAATTTAATTATGCTTTATAGCATTAGTACTTCTGGCCAGCTGTCTATAAAAATTGGCTTGTTTTAGAAAAGTCATGTAGTTCTGTACCTTCGCACACATTTTATTCTTTTCTATGGTAGCAGTACTTCATCTGTCTGTAAAAATTGTCTCTTTTTTTAAATGTCCACGCCTTAACAAAAATGTAATTATGTTCTATGATATTCATACTTCTGCCCAGCTGTCTATCTTTTTTTTTCCTTAAAATTGTTTAAAATTGTCTTGTTTTCTAAATGACTGTGGCCTTTCTCTGGCACATACCCTTTTCCCTGGACTTTTAGGGAGACAGTTTGGAACAGTGGCTAAAACTGGCCCAGTTTGCTCTGTCTGTACTGTCTTGTCTAGCCTACACAGTGTCATCTCAGATAAGGGTTTTCAGTGCGATAGGTGGCATTGTCTCACCCAAATGAACAAAGCTAAAAGTTGTCCTTAGCCAGTATACAATATATCACTTTTGTCAAAATGAATCAGGCATAGATCCTTGAGGATTTTCACACACTTCCAACTGAGACTGATGAATAGATCTGCCCTTGCCGATGTTTCCCCATCATGCCACTACTGCTTATTGCTTTCTGCCTGCCTACCATCATGTTCCATATGGCATGGCTGCTGCTGCCACATGCCACTGCTGCTATCTGACAGTCTACCATCATGTTCCATACAGTATGACTGCTACTACTACCCCCACTGCAGCTGCTACTCTCTGCTACTAATCCCCCTACTGCCAATTTCATTACCTCTACTGCGACTGCCATTACTATTAATCACATAATCATACTACACAGCAACTACTACTACTACCCCAGCATAGCTGCACACATCTACTTACTGCCTTGTCTGTTCCATACTGTGCTGCTACTGCTGCCCCCACTATTGCTGCTATTGATACTCTTACACACTGTACCCTTTCTTGCTATTTCTGCTGCCCCCAAATAAATGGGACAATTTTTCCAGGCTTGTTCACCCTCAGAATAAGCCACTGTTTCTTATGACAATTAAAACTTGTATGTGTATAAATACAGACAGGAATTTTGCCCCTGTTAATGCATAATTCTTGGATGCTTGTGCAGAACATCCAACATTGTGTATGTATAAACAGGGGCAGGGATATTGCCCTATTAAGGCATAATTGTTGACCACTTGATCAGGTTTTTTCCCCATAACAATGTGTGTTTAAACACCTTCTGCCCCAAAAAGGGAAAATGTTTGGAAGGTTTGCAATAGTAGACTCGATTGGGATTTGAAAAATTCAATTAATCACATATGAAACAAATTTCAAGAAGTTTGCTCATCTCTAATATATAACCAGTTAGTTAGTTAGTTAGTTAGAGGCAGTAATAGCAAGTTAGCAGTTTTAACATCACAAATGTATTCAAATGTTGCCAGGTTCAGAGGTACAGGTCTCAGAGGTATCACAACCATTTTCTGGTATCTGAAGGGATTCAAATCTCTTACTTGCACAAAAAAGACAACAGTATCATTAATAGTACATGGCAGGTAAGTGGGGGCTTTGCTACAGATTTTGGACTGGTATTTAGGAACTTTATGTTAACGACCCCGTGATATTTCCCTTTATTCGGAAATGTAAAAATAAGATCATCTTTGATGGCAAAGCAAGCTTAGACAAATTTTCTGCATAACAGGCTTATTTTACTCTTAGATTCATCTGGCAAACAATCCAATGTCACCCATTAATTTTATCCAATACAATATTTGTGTAATATTCCTCCACTGAACTGGCTGTTGAGAATGTTCTATCTATAGTTCTGGTCAATCCAGGCATCTTTATTAAGTCAAAATCTTTTTTTTTTTTTCTGCTGGCCTTTCTTTGGCTGGGATGTCTGATGGAAAACAGATTTCAAGAATGGAAGTGAATGTAAAGGCTAGAAGGGAGGCATTTCAGAATATTTATTAAATGTTATTAATGATTGTCATGACTTGGGAGTATAATAATTGCAAAGTCAAATACTTCTCTGTAGAAAAATGCATATTTTGTAGATTTCTTTCAACTAACAAACAATAATATTAAATCCTGTAGAATCCAAACTGTCAATTTTTCAGGGAAAACAAGGAAAGAAAAAAATGAAAAATGAACTTTTTACAGTCGGTATTGCAGTCAGTTATGGTTGTAAATATTTTTATTATACTTTTACAATGATGTTATTTTACTAGTGCTGAGCGAGCATGCTGGGCCGAACACCAGTTCGGCTCAAGCATTGCTATGCTCGGCACATCGCGGAGTTAGGCTGAACACCACGTGTGCTCGAGCGCGATGCTCGAGTCAGTGTATTTAAATCTAATTTAGCCTCTATTTCTATGCAGAAGATCTCTGTAAAGTGAGGGAATCCCTCAGTGTGAGTCCGTGGCTTAGGAGTCCCTGCTCTGACTCCATATATAGTTATGTCCATATATGGAGTCAGTGCTTGGGGACACCCCAGTGTATTTAAATCTAATCTAGCCTGCATTTCAGAAAAGTTTCTGCATTAGAGGCAAGGCACTTAACCACTCAGTTATAATAGCTGCATAGCCAGTTACTTAAAAAAAAAGAGACTTTTACTGTAGAGGAATACTTACTACTAGTAAGCATTCCTATACAGCAAAAGTCTCATATATATATATATGTATATATATATATATATTTTTTTTTTAAGCAATGGTGTATGTAGTTATATAGTGTAGTGGTTAAATTCTGGGCTGGGATGCAGAAGCTGTGAGTTCAAATCCCATCTCAAACTTTTTCAGAAATAGAGGCTAAACTGAATTTAAATATATATATATATATATATATATATATATATATATATATACATATATATACGTTTTTAGCCATAATATATTTACACATATTATTAGGGGGTATTATCTAGGGGTTCAAATCCCGGACGAGCCCTGAGAGGCCTTGCTTTTTCTGACACACCCCAACAAGTTTGCATGGTTGGCAGATGAGGGGGGATGACAGTTCAGGGACGGCACCACTGCAGCCGGACACTTCCTCTGCCAGTCAGGGGAATGTCAGCTAGCTCCAGTAAGCAGGGAAACAGGAGAGCAGGGTAGGCCAGACAGGTGCTGGTAGTGGGAGACTACATTATTAGGGGAACAGATAGGGCGATCTGTCACAAAGATCGTGAACGCTGAACAGTGTGCTGTCTTCCCAGCGCTAGAGTTCGACACATCGCGGATCAGGTTGACGGATTACTGGGAGGGGCTGGAGTAGACCCAGCGGTCATGGTCCATATCGGAACCAATGACAAAGTTAGAGGAAGGTGGAGAGTCCTTAAAAATGATTTCAGGGATTTAGGTCAAAAGCTTAGGGCAAGGACCTCAAAAGTAATATTTTCTGAAATACTGCCTGTACCACGAGCCACACAAGAAAGGCAGCAGGAGATTAGGGAGGTTAACAAGAGGCTCAAGAACTGGTGTAGGAAGGAGGGGTTCGGGTTCCTGGAAAACTGGGCCGACTTCTCTGTCGGCTACAGGCTCTATCGTAAGGACAGGCTGCACCTCAATGGGGAAGGGGCAGCTGTGTTGGGGGAGAAGATGGCTAGAAGGTTGGAGACATGTTTAAACTAGGGACTGGGGGGTTAATTACATTATAGGAGGGGAAGATAGTGCAGATAGAGACCAGGGGCGATGTAGTGTGACTGGGGAGGAATGGAAGGGGGGACTAGAACAGCTAAGAATGAAAGATGTAGGGTAAAAAATACACATAAACCTCTCAAATGTATGTAAACTAATGCCAGAACCCTGACTAAACAAGACTGGTGAACTGGAATTAGTGATGTGTGAGGAGGACTATGACATAGTGGGAATAACTGAGACATGGCTGGATGATAGCTATGACTGGGCAGTTAATATAAAAGGTTACAATCTGTTTAGAAAGGATCGTCAAAACCAGAGAGGTGGAGGGGTCTGCCTCGATGTGATGTCCTGTCTAAATCCCGTGATTCGAGAATACATCTCTGAGGGACATGAACATGTGGAGTCACTGTGGATAGAAATACATGGAGCAAAAAACAATAATAAATTACTAATAGGAATGTATTATAAACCACCTAATATACCACAGTCCACAGAAAATCTATTACTAAACGAAATAGACGATGCGGCAAATCATAATGAAGGCGTTATTATGGGGGACTTCAACTACCCAGAGATAGACTGGGAAACTGAAAGCTGTACATCCCAAAAAGGAAACAGGTTCTTGGAAATAGCCAAAGACAATTACCTTTCCCAACTGGTTCAGGACCCCACTAGAGGGACGGCCATACTGGACTTAGTATTAACCAATAGACCTGATAGAACAACAGATGTGCAGGTTGGAGGACACCTAAGAAATAGTGACCATAAAGTAATAACCTTCCAATTATCCTTCAAACAAGAGTTTCTAAAGGGAGGAACAAAAATATCAAACTTCAAAAAAGCAAAATTTAGCCAACTAAGGCATAATTTAAAATTTAGCCATAGGCCTAACTAACTGGGACAAAGTCCTCAAAAATAAAAATACAACCACAACAAGTTTCCTAAGGGAATTAAGTGATGTCATAGCCAGACCATTATTTCTGATATTTACAGACTCTATAATAACAGGGAATGTTCCACAGGATTGGCGCATAGCAAATGTGGTGCCAATATTCAAAAAGGGTCCAAAAACAGAGCCTGGAAATTATAGGCCGGTAAGTTTAACATCTATTGTTGGTAAACTGTTTGATGGGTTTCTAAGAGATGCTATTTTGGAGTATCTCAATGAAAATAAGCAAATAACACCATATCAGCATGGCTTCATGAGGGATCGGTCATGCCAAACAAATTTAATCAGCTTCTATGAGGAGGTAAGTTCTAGACTTGACAGCGGCGAATCGATGGATGTCGTATATCTGGACTTCTCCAAAGCATTTGACACCGTACCTCATAAAAGGTTAGTATATAAAATGAGGATGCTCAGACTGGGAGAAAATGTCTGTATGTGGGTAAGTAACTGGCTGAGTGACAGAAAACAGAGGGTGGTTATTAACGGTACATACTCAGATTGGGTCACTGTCACTAGTGGGGTACCTCAGGGGTCAGTATTGGGCCCTATTCTCTTCAATATATTTATTAATGATCTTGTAGAAGGCCTGCACAGTAAAATATCTATTTTTGCAGATGACACTAAACTGTGTAAAGTAATTAACACTGAAGAGGACAGTTTTCTGCTACAGAGGGATCTGGATAGATTGGAGGCTTGGGCAGAAAAATGGCAGATGAGGTTTAACACTGACAAATGTAAAGTTATGCACATGGGAAGGAATAATGCAAGTCACCCGTACATATTAAATGGTAACACTCGGTAACACTGACATGGAAAAGGATCTAGGAATTTTAATAAACAGAAAATTAAGCTGCAAAAACCAGTGTCAGGCAGCTACTGCCAAGGCCAATAAGATAATGGGTTGCATCAAAAGGGACATAGACGCCCGTGATGAGAACATAGTCCTACCACCTTACAAATCACTAATCAGACCACACATGGAGTACAGTGTACAGTTCTGGGCTCCTGTGAACAAGACAGACATAGCAGAGCTGGAGAGGGTTCAGAGGAGGGCAACTAAAGTAATAACTGGAATGAGGGATCTACAGTACCCTGAAAGGTTATCAAAATTAGGGTTATTCACTTTAGAAAAAAGACGACTGAGGGGAGATCTAATAACTATGTATAAATATATCAGGGGTCAGTACAGAGATCTGTCCCATCATCTATTTATCCCCAGGACTGTGACTGTGACAAGGGGACATCCTCTGCGTCTGGAGGAAAGAAGGTTTGTACACAAACATAGAAAAGGATTCTTCACTGTAAGAGCAGTGAGACTATGGAACTCTCTGCCTGAGGAGGTGGTGATGGTAAGTACAATAAAGGAATTCAAGAGGGGACTGGATTTATTTCTGGAGTGTAATAATATTACAGGCTACAGCTACTAGAGAGGGGTCGTTGATCCAGGGAGTTATTCTGTTTGCCTGATTGGAGTCGGGAAGGAATTTTTTTCCCCTTAAGTGATGAAAATTGGCTTCTGCCTCACAGGGGTTTTTTGCCTTCCTCTGGATCAACTTGTAGGAAACAGGCCGAACTGGATGGACAAATGTCTTTTTTCGGTCTTATATACTATGTTACAATGTTACTATGTAAAATGGGAGATTTTTAAAAGCATTGTAACATAGCAACAAATGACAAAAAGAAAGCATATAAATCACTAAAACAGGAGGGGAGCCAGGAAGCACTGATAAACGATAAGGGAAAAAATAGAATATGTAAAAAACTAATAAAAATTGCCAAACTAGAGACCAAGAGATTAATTGCCAAAGAGAGTAAAGCTAACCCTAAAATGTTCTTCAATTATATAAATAGTAAAAAATATGAATCTGAAGGAGTCGGCCCTCTACATAGCAATGAGTGGGGTGTTGCAGAGAGCGACGATGATAAAGCAAAACTATTAAATATTTTTTTCTCCACTATATTCACTGAGGAAAATAAACTGTCAGATGAAATGCAGAATGTAAAAGTAAATTCCCCATTAAAAGTGCCCTGTCTGACCCAGGAAGAAGTACAACAGCGACTTAAAAAGATTAAAATCGACAAATCCCCAGGACCGGATGGCATACACCCCCGTATCCTAAGGGAATTAAGTGATGTCATAGCCAGACCTTTATTTCTGATATTTACAGACTCTATACTGACAGGAAATGTTCCACAGGATTGGCGCATAGCAAATGTGGTGCCAATATTCAAAAATGGTCCAAAAACAGAGCCTGGAAATTTTAGGCCGGTAAGTTTAACATCTGTTGTTGGTAAACTGTTTGGAGGGTTTCTAAGAGATGCTATTTTAGAGTATCTCAATGAAAGTAAGCAAATAACGCCATATCAGCATGGCTTCATGAGGGATCGGTCATGCCAAACGAATTTAATCAGCTTCTATGAGGAGGTAATTTTAACACTGACAAATGTAAAGTTATGCACATGGGAAGGAATAATACAAGTCACCCATACATATTAAATGGTAAAACACTCGGTAACACTGACTTTGAAAAGGATCTAGGAATTTTAATAAACATCAAATTAGGCTGCAAAAACCGGTGTCAGGCAGCTACTGCCAAGGCCAATAAGATAATGGGTTGCATCAAAAGGGGCATAGATGCCCGTGATGAGAACATAGTCCTACCACTTTACAAATCACTAGTCAGACCACACATGGAGTACTGTGTACAGTTCTGGGCTCCTGTGAACAAGGCAGACATAGCAGAGCTGGGGAGGGTTCAGGGGAGGGCAACTAAAGTAATAACTGGAATGGGGCAACTACAGTACCCAGAAAGGTTATCAAAATTAGGGTTATTCACTTTAGAAAAAAGACGACTGAGGGGAAATCTAATAACTATGTATAAATATATCAGGGGTCAGTACAGAGATCTCTCCCATTATCCATTTATCCCCAGGACTGTGACTGTGATGAGGGGACATCCTCTGCGTCTGGAGGAAAGAAGGTTTGTACACAAACATAGAAAATGATTCTTCACGGTAAGAGCAGTGAAACTATGGAACTCTCTGCCTGAGGAGGTGGTGATGGTGAGTACAATAAAGGAATTCAAGAGGGGACTGGATGAATTTCTGGAGTATAATAATATTACAGGCTATAGCTACTAGAGAGGTGTCGTTGATCCAGGGAGTTATTCTGATTGCCTGATTGGAGTCGGGAAGGAATTTTTTTCCCCTTAAGTGGGAAAAATTGGCTTCTGCCTCACAGTTTTTTTTTTCCTTCCTCTGGATCAACTTGTAGGAAACAGGCCGAACTGGATGGACAAATGTGTTTTTTGGTCTTATATACTATGTTACTATGTTACTATGTATGAGAGGGGAGGGACCGGGAGAAGGAGCTGGGGGCTGGCAATTGCAGCGGGGCCGGTGCCTTCACTGTGCTCTGGCCCTGCTGCTCATAGTGCTGCAGTATATAGTTATAAAATGTTCCCTCATTCAATTAAACATGATTAAACATGCCCCCTCACTTATTACGGTACCTTACATCCTAACAGCTTATGAATAATGCGGGCAGGCCACCTGGGTGGGCAGCAACGTGACTCCCTGATGTCACATGCCTGCGCCGCCTACTTTATGAATGAAGCAGGCGGCGCTGGCATGTGACGTCAGTGACTCACGCTGCCGCCTGCCGGGCCGGGCTGCCCGCATTATTCATAAGCTGTTAGAATGTAAGGTACCGTAATAAGTGAGGGGGCATGTTTAATCATGTTTAATTGAATGAGGGGACATTTTATAAATGTATAGTGCAGCACTGGAGCGGCAGGGGGCGGATCTGTGGATGACAGGTTTATGAGGAACATCGGTGGAGGGCACTGTAAAGGGGTGGGGGGGGGGGTCTGTGGATGGCACCGTTATGGGATGGGGGATCTGTGGATGGCACAGTTATGGGGTTGGGAATCTGTGGATGACACAACAGTGCCATCCACAGATCGCCCATAACAGTGCCATCCACAATTCCCCCATAACAGTGCCATCCACAGATCCCCTATAACAGTGCCATCCACAGATCCCCCATAACACTGCCATCCACAGATCTTCCATAACAGTACCATCCACAGATCCCCATAACAGTGCTATCCACAGATCCCCCCTGTAACAGTGTCCTTCATAGATCCCCCCTGTAACAGTGTCCTTCATAGATCCCCCCCCATAACAGTGCCTTCCACAGATCCCTCATAACAGTGTCCGTCAAAGATCCACCCCATAACAGTGCCATCCCCAGATCCCCATAACAGTGTCTGTCACAGATCCCCCATAACAGTGCCATCTACAGATCCCCAGTAATAGCGTCATGCACAGACCACCATTAGTTCCAAACACACCCAAAACACACCTTTTGGTTAAAAAAAAACAACTTATTTTCCTCCCCAAAAACCTATGGGCCGGTGCGTCTTATAGGGCGAAAAATACGGTATATATATATATATATATATATATATATATATATATATATATATGTATGTTTTATTTGTTTTTTTCTAAACAACTGGCTATGCAGCTGTATAGTGTAATGGTTAAAGTTCTGGGCTCTGATGCAGAAGCTGTAAGTTCAAATCCCGTCACAAACTTTTTCAGAAATAGAGATTAAATTAGATTTATATTTATATTTTATATTTTTTTTAGTCATTGTAAAAAATGTATGGCACAAAATAAATGTGTAATTACTAAATATATATATGGGAAACTAATACTGATGTTTTAGCCATAATATATTTACATATATGATAACATATTGTATATTATATATTCTAAATATCTAATAATATGTGTAAATATATTATGGCTAAAAACTTAAATATATATATATATATATATATATATATATATATATTTAAATTAAGTTTAGCCTCTATTTCTGAAAAGTTTGTGACAGGATTTAAACTCACAGCTTCCGCATCACAGCCCAGAACTTTAACCACTACACTATATAGCTACATAGCCAATTAAAAAAATATATATATAAGACTTCTATATATATATATATATAGAAACCAAAGAGAAGCAGCAGCACAGTTGAAGCTGTGAACAGGGTGCAAGATCCTCTTGGGAACAAGGCAAATATTCCAGGTTTATATAGTCCAAAGTCGAGGCAGTACTCCAGCATTTGAAAAATAAGTGACCCTCTTTATTCCCCAGGCAACGTTTCGGTCCTCTCAGTAAGACCTTTGTCAAACAATACAACAGTGTAACAAAGGGGCTTATATAATTAAAATCCTTCAGTGCAATCAAATCACATGATATAGTAAAATTAACCCATGGTGTACAGGTTTAAAAGTGTTATACTCATAAAAACATTAACATACATAGTGAAGTGCATCAAAAATATACATAATTAGTGTACATCATGACGTGATTATTGCATAGTCTTGTATCTTCATAGTGCAGTGCAATTTCCAGCCAGTGGGTACATGTTTCCACCAAACAGGCTGGAAATTGCACTGCACTATGAAGATACAAGACTATGTTATAGTCAGTCATGATGTAAACTTATTATGTATAATATTGATGCACTTCACTACGTATTTTAAAGTTTTATGAGTCTAACACTTTTAAACATGTACACCATGGGTTAATTTTACTATGTCATGTGATTTGATCACACTGAAGGATTTGGGGTATATTTGTTACACTGTTGTATTGATTGACAAAGGTCTCATTGAGAAGACCGAAACATTGCCTGGGGAATAAAGAGGGTCACTTATTTTTCATATGCTGGAGTGCTGCTTCGTCTGAAGACTATATATATATAGATATATATATAGATATATATATATATATATATATATATATATAATTTATTTATTCATTTTTAAGTAACTGGCTATGCAGCTATTATAGCTGAGTGTTTAAGTGACTTGCCTCTAATGCAGAAGGTCATGAGGTCATCCCAGCAGAAACTTTTCTAAAATACAGGCTAAATTAGATATAAGTACACGGTGTGTCCCTAAGCACTGACTCCATATATGAACATAGCTATATATGGAGTCAGAGCAGGGACTCCTAAGTCGAACTAGTCCTGACACTCTCCCTTCTTCAGAGCAGGGGGTGCCTGGTTTAATGCTTGGGTTCTCCCATTGACTTCCATTGTGCTCGGGTTCTCGGAAGAGCACCCGAGCATCGCAAAGTGTTCTACTCAAGCACTTTGGTGCTCGATCAACACTACATTTTACACATCATGCTGCATTTACATGAATTGTAGAATTAATAGTACTAAAATAGTAAATTACACAACTTTAAAATCCTAAATGTCTTGACTATGTATTTAAAAAAAAGTAAAATGATTCTGAATGTAACCTTATTGTTCAATGAGTTGGTACCTTGCATGAAGAACTTAGCAATGTTTTAGGTCAATCTTTAGAATGCATAAAGTCATGCAGTTTTAGATATTTGTTATTTTAGAGAAAACTTTGACAGTATGGGTACCGAACTCTCCCAAAGACATATTAATGCATACAAACTAATGCACTCACATACAAACACATTAAAACACATAAGTGGCACAGCAAAGGAATGTCCATATTTGCATATATATGCAAATTTAAATTTAGTACCATGATGCCACATATTCCTAAAATGAATAGTGAATATACTGCAGAGAGAGCCGCACATGCCTTGCATTGTGGTCTCCAATGCACTGGCATCGTCCATGTGGCCAGTGCTGGCGGCCGGGTGCAGATCCATTCAAATTGAGCATGTTCTATTTTTTTGAGGTGCAGAGGCATGGACCGAAATGCAATGGAAGTGCTCCATAGTGCTTCCGTGCTCCGCTCTGCATCTTCCAGGTTGCGGTCGCATTCAAGTGAAATACGGTGCGTACACGGCTTGTGCCCATATACAGCAGACCTGCAATTCGGGCACGGCCGGAACACAATTGTGTGCATGAACCCTAACTGTGTAGGAAAGTGATGCAGGCAGAAAAGTTAGTGATTAAGATGACTAACTTTTACTGTATTAACCAGCAGGTCCACCCAACTTATAAAGTAGGGTCACTTGACAGGCCTAAACATGGGTGGGGGTGTGTATATTTTCCCCTTGCATACATCTATGATTGTGTGTCTTTTAAAGCGGCTCAAAAGAAAACTGCGCTAATAACTTTCATGATCCTGCCCCCCCCCCATGTGTATTCAATTTTTTTGAAAATGAGATTATCTATCATAAACTCTCTTTATAATGGAATATGTGAAAATAAAGGATAGAGGAAAATGGAGAAAAGGAGAACTGAATATGAATTATGTGCAAATAAGAGCATAGTCCTATGAGTTATGAGCCAAAAATAGACATCTACAAAGAATTCTACATTATTAAGTGATTATACTGTGTAAGTCACTAAAGCAAATATTATAAATAGGGCATTAAGTATAATTAGATGTCTACCAGAAATGTTGAGGAATTAATAATCCTAATATATAACTAATTAAACAAAATGTTTAATGCAAGTTAATATGCCATTAAGTTTATAATTATTGTAGGGTGAAACATGTGACTGAATAGCCTATATATTAAGCAGAATTAATGACTGTTCAAAGCAAAAAGTTGCTGACCCCCCACCATGTTCCAGAGGTGTAAGGTTATCAGTGCCCCCAAACAAATAGCATGTTCATATTTAGCATGTTTATGATATGTGTGGGAGAAGGAACCCCATCTGGTAGAAGATGTTTGTGCAGGGCTAGGAGCAAATGAAAGGCCTCCAGTAACACCTTTACTGTTGTTAATACGTTACATATTCAGGCTCGTTCACTAGTAATGTAAATGTCTGCAGAGAAATGCTTTGATGTACCATATGTGCACAGGCTTCCACACCTGCAGAGAAGTGCAAGAGACTTATTGTTTTATATTTTGCACCTACAAAACATTACTCACTATTGTTTGGGTAAAGAGAAGACAAATCTTTTTTACCTCTGTTTGAACATATGTCGTGTCCTGTAGTTTAAGTCATTATTTTCTCTTAATGATCTAAGCACTCAGGATTGTTATAACATGTATAAGAATCTAATGCAGTTTTAATGACTAATGGTACTAAAATGAACAAATTCCAGCTTTTACCAGTTTTAAAGTGCCTTCACAAACAGCAGTCTTTGGCATCATGCATATGACCATGTCTGTATTGCAGTCCGCAAACCACAGATCAACAAAATATGGACACTTTCTGTGTGCAATCCGCATTTTTTTCTACTACAATCCACATTTTTACTAGAAATGACTATTATTGTCTGTCACAAATGGTGCTTGTTCTACTTACTCGATATTTAAGCACATCAGTGTTAATAGTAAAATCTGGATTGGAATGTGTCTGTTTTCAGCAACATCATACATTGTTGCATTTCAATCTATGCTGTTACTATGTACTGTATATCATTATACATGCTAATATACCATACATATCAAATAAACCTTAATACATGGATATAAATAAGGATACAAACATGACAAATATAAGAATGAATAAACCATAAAATATCAAAAATTATAAAAATTAAAATTAAAAAATTAAAAATTAAAAATAATAAATGGTGATAAAATGTACAGTGTCAGGATCACAAGGCAATATTTTGAGGTTTTATACGAGAGCTCCGCATTTTAATACCTAAAGGGACCGTGAATGTGTTTTGAATAATTTTACAATGGGGATATTATTTATATGATTTTTATAATAAATTTATGTGTATTGATTTTGAAAAGTGTATGCAAGTTGCCTGTGAGCTGGCCATTGTTCTTCTTTTGTCTCAAATACATTCATTGTTCAAAAATGTTTTATTATCAACATAAATAATACTCCATTCAAGGTCCCCTTCAGGGCTCATGCACATGAACATATTTTGTTTCCGTGTCCGTTCGTTTTTTTTTTTTTTGTGCGGAACCATTCACTTCAATGAAACGGAAATGACTCCATGTGAATTCCGTTTCCTTATGTCCGTATGCCTGTTCTGCAAAAAAATAGAACATGTCCTATTATTGTCCGCATTACAGACAAGGATAGGACTGTTCTATTAAGGTCCAGCTGTTCTGTTCTAGTCGTGTGCATGAGCCCTTAGTTGTCTATGGTATCGCTACCTCCAGAGTCCAGCAGTAGTGGCTGTGCTTGTGCTGTTCTTTCACATCATTTTACAGTGGGAATGGTCAGGATCATGGGAGAGCACATTCTGCAGTATGTATTCAAGTTAATAGGACAGCTCCAGGGCATGCGCCATAGCCCTTGAACCATTTAGTGCTGCACTATACCTGTCTCTGCTCCAGAAGTCAGGAAAACAGGTAGGAAATGGTGTAGCCTGATGACATCACCTATTTTAGAAGAGAAAAGCAAAATAAGGCTTGGCCTCAGTGAAATATGTCCTCTGTTTGTATCCTGCCCTTGGACTGCCTTTTCCAGTTATTGCACATGCTACCTGATTCATATGTGTTTGAAAGTTCTCTGCTCTGTGCATACAACAAGTATTCTTGTCTTTTTGACTTGGCTTCCGTACTTAAAAACTTACTGTTTTTTTGTCTTCTCCTTGCTTGTTACTTTGTTTTATGTTGGACTGTTTAGTGACCATCCTCCTGCCTTTGCGTCTCTGTAACCTTTGTCTATGTATTTGACTCTTTTCTGTTATTGAATACTGTTTTTACTTTGACTTTTCATCACCCTGTTAGGGTACTTCCACACTGGTGGCATAGCTATTTGGCAGGCTGTTCCGGTGGGTGAACAGCCTGCTGGATCAGCCATGCCACAAGTACCCGTGCACTTCCGCGCTACCGCTCTGTCCCCATTGACTATAATAGGGTGGGGGTAGGAGCTACGGTGCAGCACGTCTATGCACAGCAGAGATCGCCGGACTAAAAAGTCGGACCTGCAGTACTTTTAGTCCGCCGGAACAGTACTTTTCTCCCGCCGGAACAGCCTGCCGGATAGCTATGCAGCTAGTGTGAAAGTAGCCTTACTGACCAAGGCTAGTACGACTACTTGACCTATCCGCTCCACCTGGCAGTAGCTATCTGGTGAATGCAAGAATAGATTTTAAACCACCCATAGGGACCACTCAGGATAAGCCAGTTAGGTTCCTGATAGTTTGTGTTACAGCAGTGGATGTGTGAAACCACTGTGTCAACCAACAGAATTGATTTAGGGCTTAGGGCTGTAAGCCCTGTGCAGGGATTTGGACTTCACTGCATGAGAACTACCAGGCCACTACCTCCTGGTGTAGTTTCAATATGACTAACATTTGACCCACAAGGGTTAGAGACACTAATCAGGCAATATCATGTCAGTGATAGGTCAGGGCAGGCAGAGTACTTGCAATATGGAAAACAGTCAAATCAGGGTAAGCAGTAAAGGGTCAAAACGGAGGTCAGGCACAGGTCAAATCAGTAGGCAGAGGGTCACAAGCCAGGAAATGGTCAAAAAGTTGGTACATGCGCAGATAACAGAACAACACAACTTAGCAGGATACTAGCATGCTATAAAACCTATTGCTCAGGAACCTTCTTCCCACAGGGGAAGACACCGGCCTATAGGAGAAGATGCCAGCATAGCCGCAGTCCTGGCCACCAGACAGGCTGGTGCCATTTCCTATAGTATGCAAGCACGGCCACTGCTGCTGGATTGCAGGGTGTTCGTAACCCCTGGAAACAAGCAGTGTATAAAGCGATGAAAAAAATAAAGCAAGCCAGCAAAGGAGCGAATATTGACAATCACAAAATATTAGTATGTTCCTTGTATTAACTTGTCTACATGATAAATACCATTTGCTGTAGTGAGACAACCCATTTAATTGTACTCCTTGGTCAGATACAAAATGCAAGGGCAGCCAGTATACCTAGAAAATGTGCTTTATGAATTAAATGGCTAGAAGACTACCAAATGAGAGTCTAGACAAAGGTACAAAACGTCATTTTAGAAAATCAATCAGTCATCACCTGAATTAAAGTACATCCCGATGAAGAAGGTAGATCAGTGATAAATACCATGGCTATGTGCTGCCACAACACTTCATGTACAGGCAAGGAAAGCAGGAAGCAGGTGTTTATTTAGGGGTATATTCAGAGCAAAGGCAGTACAGGAAGCTACATATCCCATAGTGTCCCCAGAGATTGTAGCGAGATCAAAGTAGCAGCTTGTGGAGACCAGGGTGACCTGCAAGTTTGGAGTGATACCCCTAGGCCAGAACCTGCCTCTTTTTGGCATCAAGGACATATGTTTTGCCAGGTGGAATGTCCTTAAAATGTACAGGTGCAATGAAGTTGATGTGGGCTGGGTCAACGACGTGCTTAGGCTACTGCACCGGGTCAGCTGGGTCAAAAGAAAGAGAGAGACAATATTGGGGCAGTTAACAGAGCAGCAGATGCAGCAGTTGGATTGCTCTTATCAGGGCAGTTGTTCCACTGTGGCCAGAGTCCTATACTGATAGGAGTTTTGCAGAGCAAGTTTTAGTGCTCTTGTTAAACCAGGTAGCTACGTCTGATGGTTAGTGTGCTGGTCAGGTTACTTGTTTGCCTTCACTTTTGCTACTCTGCACATTCTAGTGCTGCTAGTACAAACTTATACAGCTGCATTGGGAGCAAAAATGTGAAGGAACTTGAGTGACATATGGATTGTAATTCTCACAAATGGTCCTGGTTATGAAAACATGGAGCATCAAAAAAGTACTAGAGAACCATATTACCCTGTAAGAAGCTTGAATTGACCACACCAATATATATTGTATTTTTAAGGGATTTCATCTGGCCAGAAAATACCAATACAAGAATAACCCTTTAAAGGTATGTGTTGCCCCAGTGCACCTATGTAGATCTATGAATCATAATAGGCAAAATTGGGTATAGTATAGTTCTGTAGTCATTCATATCCTCCGTCCATCTGCCTCCCTCCATAACTGTCTCAATGTTATAATATCGGAGAGGCAGAAGGAATAGATTATACAGTATAAGACCTCACAGTATGCAGTACCCCACGGTATGCAGTATACAGTATAATACCACACAGTATGCAGTACACCACAGTATGCAGTATAATAACCCACACTATGCAATATACAGTATAACAAACAATCCACAGTATGCAGTATCCCACAGTATGTAGTATCCCACAGTATGCAGTATACAGTATAACATCCCACAGTATACAGTACTCCCCAGTATCCAGTATAAACTATAGCACCCCACAGTATGCAGTATAGAGCATACCACCCTCTGTCACCTTTTTTGATGTAATCTCCACACAAAATTATGGCAAATTTCCTGGAGAGAAATGACCTGCGATTATGTCATCGCTATGTTAACAGTAACATTCATATGTTACTGGTCACATAGCGATGATGTCATCACAGGTTCTTTCTCCTACATTCATCACAGTTTTCCTTCCTTGTAAGGGGCACTCTGTTCTGTGATGGGCCCCACAGAAAAGTCAGGCCCTGCCATTGATGTTGACCACTTGAAGCATATTTGAATCGACTACATTTTTATAATACAATGAAAATGGATATAAATGGAATATGTAATCCTAAAGTGAACACTAGGGATAGTCTTGTGTAAGTTATATGAATATCATGTGTGTAAGTAGCATTTTAAAGAGCATTTGTCAGTTGATTTGTACCTACAGTATGAAACTGGCTGACCTGTCGCATGTGCGCTCGAGTGAAGACATCTGTGTTGGTCTCATGTTAATATGTGTCCGCATTGCTGAGAAAAATGATATTTTCATATTTGGAAATGAGCCTCCAGGAGCAACGGGGGCGTTGTTACTTCTAGAGACTCTGCTCTCTCTGCAACTCTTGTGCCCTCCCTACTTTCATTGACATGACCAGACAGTGATCATGCCTTGCCCTGTCAACCAAAGTGAATAGGGCGCGGCAGTTACCGAGAGAACAGAGCCTCTCATTTGCATATTTCTTTCTCAGCAATGCAGGCACATATGGACATAGGACCAACACAAATGTCTTTAGCTGCCACACGCACATGCAACAGGTCAGCCAGTTTCATAGGTGCAAATCTGCAGACAGAGGCTCGTTAAGGGTACTTTCACACTATTCAGCCTGCTGGATCCGTTCTGCCGCAAGTGCCCGTCCACTGCTGTGCTGCCGCTCCGTCCCTATTGACTATAATGGGGCAGAGGCGGAGCTAAGGCGCAGCACGGCAGTGGACAGCCGGAGATCACAGGACTAAAAGTACTGCAGGTCCGACTTTTTACCCAGTTTCCAAGGCCTCTGAAGACCCAGATACAATTGGACAGCTAGAAGCACTGGCGGGATAAGGGAACCAGTTCCCTCCCCCTCCATGTTCTGGCCATCTTCTATGATGCAGACAGTGTCTGCATTGTTACGCAGGATCATATTTGGTACCTGAAGAGGTCTGCATCACTGTGGGACATCTTGGGACTAGGAACAGGAAAGTATGTTCATGCTCTGATTGTGTGTCTGTGTCCGTGTGTATACAAGGGTCAAAGCAGACAGGAGACACATTATATAGTGGGGTACAACAGGCAGGGTGCACTACAGTATATACAGCGGCAGGGCAGAGCAGGCAGGAGCCACTCTATATAGGGGACACAGCAGGCAGGAGGCACTATGCACAGGGGACACTATACATGTACATGGAACATCGTTAGGGCACTGTGTGTGTGGCACTTTATTTTCAGGGGGCATAGTATGTGACATGACTGTATTTAGGGACACAGTGTATGCTGCTATTATATTAAGTACTCCAAAATGACAGCCCACGATCCGCAGGTAGGTTGCACGGGAAGGGGCTATCCCCATGTAGCAGAAAAAAGAAAAAGGAATCCCAGCAACAATGGCTTCTTGTTTTTGAAATGCTGTTTAATCACATCAAGTGATACAAAATTGTTATAAGGGGACGCGTTTCGGCTCGTCCAGCCTTTCTCAACTTGAGAAAGGCTGGACGAGCCGAAACGCGTCCCCTTATAACAATTTTGTATCACTTGATGTGATTAAACAGCATTTCAAAAACAAGAAGCCATTGTTGCTGGGATTCCTTTTTCTTTTTTCTGCTATTATACTAAGGGCACAGTGTGTTGCACTAAGATGAGTTTGTGTTGGTATGTAGGGTGGCTATGTATTGTTAAGCAAAAAGCTGAAGACATCTGCAAACTCTGCAGAGATGAGTTATGACAGTGAGAAGTCATCATAGTGGTCTGAACCGGATGGTACATAACTCTGGAGGAGACATCAGTGATCACCTGTAAGTCACTAAATATAAATGCTAATTGTAACACTGACTGCATTTGATTAGTGCTGTAATCACTTGTATGGTCTACAGCAGGCATCCTCAAACTGCGGCCCCCCAGCTGTTGTAAAACTACAACTCCCACAATGCCCTACTGTAGGCTGATACCTGTAGGCTGTTCGGGCATGCTGGGAGTTGTAGTTTTGCAACAGCTGGAGGGCCGCAGTTTGAGGATGCCTGGTCTACAGCATGATAAAGGGTGGTAGCATTGTCTGACTATGCAGATGGTATCTGAATTGAGCTGGTGTTGTGCATACTATATTTTGCGCCCAATAAGATGCATTTTTCCCCAAAAAGTGGGGAGAAAATGTCTCTGTGTCTTATGGGGAGGACCAGAAAGTGGTGACGCCCTGTACTCACTGCTTCCTGGTCCTCAGCTGTCAGCTGTGCAGTGGCTGCGCACAGCGTGAGGGCGCTCTGTGACCTCACACTGTGCGCTTCAGATCACAACACAGCCAGCAGCAGGATGAAGAGGATCGCGCTGTAGATGAGGAGCGGCAGCATCTGGAGCAGGAGAGGTAAGTGTTTTATTTTTAATTTTAAGTTCTCAGTGGCATGGGAGCTGATAAGAGGCATGGGGATTCATATAAGAGCTGATAAGAGGCATGGGGGCTCATATGGAGGCTGATAAGAGGCATGGGGGCTCATGTAGGGGTTGATAAGAGGCATGGGGGTTTATATGGGGGCTAAAGAGAGGCATGGGGGCTCATATGGGGGCTGATAAGTGGCATGGGGGCTCATATAAGGGCTGATAAGAGGCATGGGGGCTCATGTAGGGGTTGATAAGAGGCATGGGGGTTTATATGGTGTCTTATAAGAGGCATTGGGGCTCATATGGGGGCTGATAAGAGGCATGGTGGCTGATGAGAGGCATGGGGTACTTATCGGAGATCATTCACATTGGGGTTTGAGTTGAGGTCTGATTGGGGGTCTGATCTGAGGTCTTATTGGGATCTTATTAACATTGGGGGTCTGAAAGGGCCTGTGAGCTCAGATCTGATTAACATTGGGGTTCTGACTGCTGCCCTGACCTGAGGTCTAATGAAAAATATTTTTTTATTATTGTTCTCCTCTAATACCTAGGTGCTTTTTATGGGCCGGTGCGTCTTATAGGGTGAAAAATATGGTAAGTACTGTGCTTGGTTCTGGTGCTGTATTTATGTCATGAGATTGGTTCTGTCATTACATATATAAAAAAATATTTCACTGTGTGCAGATACAGCACATGTAGAGGCAGAGGAAAGCATGCATTGTGACAAATGATAATGTATTTTAATCTAATAGTGGCACCATACAGGCGTGTATGCTCACCCCTCCACAAATGCTGTATCTACATACAGAGAAAATATACCTGGGTGTCATGCGAGTATATGGCATGTGCCGCTGCAGGCAATTACTGTCCTCAACTTTAGACCTATGAGGACAGTGATTGGCTGCAGCCGTCATGTGCCGTACACCAGCATATCACTCCTGGAGAAAAAGTGGAGGGTAGTGATGAGCAGTACTCGGCTGAATACCACGTGTGCTCGTCGCATTGCACGATTCTCCTCCTCGCACGTTTGGCACCTCCTAAGCAGCGAATCAACGTTCAGGTAAGTAATTCCCTTCAGTGTAATGCCATAGCCTTGTTAGCTATTAACCTTACACTGATGGAACATGTGATACCAGTTTATATAGGAGCCGATGTCTCGCGCTCGGATCATTCACCGTCAAGGAGAGCAGGCAGTAGACAGGGACAGATAGCGTTTTGCTGGAAATTCACAGATTTAATCCCAAAAAACTATTGAAAGACCAAACAGTCCTCTTAAGGACTACAGTGTGTGTTTGACAGCAGTAAAGGACAATTTTTTTTTGTATTACCAGGGGTTAAATTCAGCAGTATCAGGGACAGGTGTCTTCAGAAAGGGACAAATAGTGCAAGGCTGGAAAATCGCTTTTTAGTACCCAAAAGCTTTTAAAAGACTGAAAGATTTGATATTAGTGAGATCTACAGTATGCCATCAGAAAGCAGTGTGCTTAGCGGACATTATAAAAAGGGGCTTATTCACTACAGTGTGTCTGCAAGTGAGATCCACAGTACGCAATCAGAAAGCAGTTTGTTTAGCAGACATTATAAAAATAAGGGTCTATTCAATAGAGTGTGCCTACTAGTGAGATATACACCGCACCATCAGATAATTTTTTTTCTGGGGAAATTAACCTTATTTGTGCCACATCTGTGTGTGCGTTCAGTCCACAACTGTTATATTAATTTCTCCAGCAGAAATTTTTTTATATCTTGGGCGAATTGAACTAGTTTTGGGCACATCTGTGTGTGCGTTTAGGCCGCAACCGTATATACAGTATTTCAGCAGAGAATACATTTTATTTGGGACAAATTTAATTAGTGCTAGCACATCTGTGTGTGCGTTTAGGCCGCAACCATATATACAGTATTCCAGCATAGAATTATTTGTATTTGGGACTACTTTAACTAGCTTGGCGCACATCTGTGTGTGCGTTCAATCCACAAGCGTTATCTTCATTACTCCAGCAGATAATTATTTATATTTTGGGCAAATTTAACTAGTTTTGGGCACATCCTTGTGCCCATTTAGGCCGCAACCGTATATACAGTATTCCAGCATTCCAGAATACATTTTATTTGGGACAGTATCCCATACTGAACTGAATCTGAAAACACTGTGTATATTACAACTTCCATTAATCTGGGCCTAGTAAAGTGTCCAAAATCTGTGGGTTTTTTGTATCCCATACTGAACTGAATCTAAAACCTTTGTCTATATTACAACTTCTAGTAAACTTGGCCTTGTAAAGTGTTTTTGTATGCCAACTGAACTGAATCTGAAAAAAAGTGTGTATATTGCATTTTACATCAATGTGGGCCTAGTAAAGTGTCCACAATCTGTAGGTTTTTGTATCCCATACTGAACTAAACCTGAAAACACTCTGTATATTACTACCATTAATCTGGGCCTAGTAAAGTCTCCACAATCTGTGGGTTTTTGAATTCCATACTGAACTGAATCTGAAAAAAAAGTGTGTATATTACAATTTCCACTAATCTGGGCCTAGTAAAGTGTCCACAATCGGTGGGTTTTTGTATCCCATACTGAACTGAATCTGAAAACACTGTGTATATTACAACTTCAATTAATCTGGGCCTAGTAAAGTGTCCACAATCTGTGAGTTTTAGTATCCCATACTGAACTGAAAATGAAAAAACTGTGTATATTACAATTTCCATTAATCTGGGCCTAGTAAAGTATCCAAAATCTGCGGCTTTTTGAATCCAATACAGAACTGACTCTGAAAACACTGTGTATATTACAATTTCCACTGATCTCGGCCTAGTAAAGTGTCTACAGTCTGTGGGTTTTTGTATTCCATACTGAACTGAATCTGAAAAACCTTTGTATATTACAACTCCCATTATTCTGGGCCTAGTGTAGTGTCCACCATATGTAGGTTTATTAATTCCATACTGAACTGAATCTGAAAAAAATGTGTATATTACAATGTCTACTAATCTGGGCCTAGTAAAGTGTCCACAATCTGTGGGTTTTTGTTTTCCTTACTGAACTGTATCTGAGAAAAGCGTGTATATTACAATTTCCATTAATCTGGGACTAGTAAAGTGATCACAATCTGTGGCTTTTTGTATCCCATACTAAGCTGAATCAGAAAACTCTGTCTATATTACAACTTGCATTAATCTGGGCCTAGTAAAGGGTACACAATCTGTGGGTTTTTGTATTCCCTACTGAACTGAATCTGAAAAACCTTTGTATATTACAACTCCCATTAATCTGGTCCTAGCTGGTCCTAGGGTAGTGTCCACAATATGTGGGTTTTTGAATTCCATACTGAACTGAATCAGAACAAAAATTGTGTATATTTCAATTTCCACTAATCTGGGCCTAGTAAAGTGTCAACAATCTATAGGGTTTTGTATCCCATAGTGAACTGAATCTGAAAAACCTTTGTATATTAAAACTCCCATTATTCTGGGCATAGCGTAGTGTCTAAAATCTGTGGGTCTTTGAATTCCATAGTGAATCGAATCTGCAAAAAATGTGAATATTACAATTTCCACTAATCTGGGCAAAGTAAAGTGTCCACAATCTGTGGGTTTTTGTATCCCATACTGAGCTGAATATGAAAATACTGTGTATATGACAATTTCCATTAATCTGGGCCTAGTAAAGTGTCCACAGTCTGTGGGTTTTGGTATCCCATACTGAACTGAATCTGAAAAAACTGTGAATATTACAACAATTTCCATTAATCTGGGCCTAGTAAAGTGTCCATAATGTGTAGGTTTTTGTATCCCATACTGAACTGAGTCTGAAAACACTGTTGATATTACAACTTCTATTAATCTGGGCCTAGTAAAGTGCCCACAATCTTTGTTTTTTTTTTATCCCATACTGAACTGAATTTGAAAAACCTTTGTATATTACAACTCCCTTTATTCTGGGCCTAGTGTAGTGTCCACAATTTGTGAGTTTTTGTATCCCATCCTGAAATGAATCTGAAAACACTGTGTATATTACAACTTCCATTTATCTGGGCCTAGTAAAGTGTCCACAATCTGTGGGTTTGTGTATCCAATACTGAACTGAATCTGAAGACACTGTGTATATTACAACTTCCAGTAATTTGGGCCTAGAAAAATGTCCACAATCTGTGGGTTTTTGTATCCCGAACTGAACTGAATCTAAAAGCACTGTGTATATTACAACTTCCATTAATCTGGGCAGAGTAAAATGTCCAATATCTGTTGCTTTTTATATCCCATACTGTACTGAGTCTGAAAACACTGTGGATATTACAACTACAATTAATCTGGGACTAGTGTAGTGTCCACAATCTGTGGGTTTTTGAATTCCTATTGAACTGAATGTGAAAAAAGTGTATATATTACAATTTCCACTAATCTGGGCCTAGTAAAGTGTCCACAATCGGTGGGTTTTTGTATTCCATACTGAACTGAATCTAAAAACACTGTGTATATTACAACTTCAATTAATCTGGGCCTAGTAAAGGGTACACAATTTTTGGGTTGTTGTATTCCCTACTGAACTGAATATGAAAAACAGTTGTATGTTACAAATCCCATTAATCTGGTCCTAGCTGGTCCTAGTGTAGTGTCCACAATCTATGGGTTTTTGAATTCCATACTGAACTGAATCTGAAAAAAATTGTGTATATTTCAATTTCCACTAATCTGGGCCTAGTAAAGTGTTTACAATCTGTGCGTTTTTGTATTCCATACTGAACTGAATCTAAAATCTCTGTCTATTTTACAGTTTCCATTAATCTGGGCCAAGAAAAGTGTCCACAATCTGTGGTTTATTTTTATAACCTACTGAACTGAATCTGAAAAATCTGTGAATATTACAATTTCCATTAATCTGGTCCAAGTAAAGTGTTCACAATCTGTGGGTTTTTGTATTCCATACTGAAATTAATCTGAAAAAACTGTGTATATTACAATTTCGATTAATCTGGGCCTAGTAAAGTGTCCACAATCTGTGAGTTTTTGTATCCCATACTGAACTGAATCTTAAAACTCTGTCTACATTACAACTTTTATGAATCTGTGGCTAGTAAAGTGCCCACAATCTGTGGGGTTTTGTATCCCATAGTGAATTGAATCTAAAAAACCTTTGTATATTACAACTCCCATTATTCTGGGCATAGCGTATTGTCTAAAATCAGTGGGGTTTTTAATTCCATTCTAAACCGAATCTGAAAAAAATGTGTATATTACAATTTACATTAATCTGGGCCTAGTAAAGTGTCCACAATCTGTGGGTTTTTGTATCCCATACTGAGTTGAATCTGAAAATACTGTGTATATGACAATTTCCATTAATCTGGGCCTAGTAAAGTGTCCACAATCTGTGGGTTTTTGTATCCCATACTGAACTGAATCTGAAAAAACTGTGAATATTACAACAATTTCCATTAATCTGGGCCTAGTAAAGTGTCCATAATCTGTAGGTTTTTGTATCCCATACTGAACTGAGTCTAAAAACACTGTTGATATTACAACTTCTATTAATCTGGGCCTAGTAAAGTGCCCACAATCTTTGGGGTTTTGTATTCCATACTGAACTTAATCTGAAAAACCTTTGTATATTACAACTCCATTTATCCTGGGCCTAGTGTAGTGTCCACAATCTGTGGGTTTTTGTATCCCATCCTGAAATGAATGTCAAAACACTGTGTATATTACAAATTCCATTAATCTGGGCCTAGTAAAGTGTACACAATCTGTGGGTTTTTGTATCCAATACTGAACTGAATCTGAAGACACTGTGTATATTACAACTTCCATTAATTTGGTCCTCGTAAATTGTCCACAATCTGTGGGTTTCTGTATCCCGAACTGAACTGAATCTAAAAACACTGTGTATATTACAACTTCCATTAATCTGGGCCGAGTAAAATGTCCAAAATCTGTTGCTTTTTATATCCCATACTGTACTGAGTCTGAAAACACTGTGGATATTACAACTACAATTAATCTGGGCCTAGTGTAGTGTCCACAATCTGTGGGTTTTTGAATTCCATACTGAACTGAATCTGAAAAAAGTGTATTTATTACAATTTCCACTAATCTGGGCCTAGTAAATTGTCCACAATCGGTGGGTTTTCGTATCCCATACTGAACTGAATCTGAAAACACTGTGTATATTACAACTCCCATTAATCTGGTCATAGCTGGTCCTAGCGTAGTGTCAATAATCTGTGGGCTTTTGAATTCCATACTGAAACGAATCTGAAAAAAATTTGTATATTACAATTTCCACTAAGCTGTGCCTAGTAATGTGTCCACAATCTGTGGGTTTTTGTATGCCATACTGAGCTGAATCTGAAAATACTGTGTATATGACAATTTCCATTAATCTGGGCCTAGTAAAGTGTCCACAATCAGTGGGTTTTTGTATCGCATACTGAACTGAATCTGAAAAAACTGTGAATATTACAACAATGTCCATTAATCTGGGCCTAGTAAAGTGTCCATAATCTGTAGGTTTTTGTATCCCATACTGAACTGAGTCTGAAAGCACTGTTGATATTACAACTTCTATTAATCTGGGCCTAGTAAAGTGCTCACAATCTTTGGGGTTTTGTATCCCATACTGAACTGAAACTGAAAAACCTTTGTATATTACAACTCACTTTATTCTGGGCCTAGTGTGTTGTCCTCAATCCGTGGGTTTTTGTATCCCATCCTGAAATGAATCTGAAAACACTGTGTATATTACAACTTCCATTAATCTGGGCCTAGAAAAGTGTCCACAATCTGTGGGTTTTTGTATCCCATACTGAACTGAATCTGAAAAAACTGTGAATATTACAACAATTTCCATTAATCTGGGCCTAGTAAAGTGTCCATAATCTGTAGGTTTTTGTATCCCATACTGAACTGAGTCTAAAAACACTGTTGATATTACAACTTCTATTAATCTGGGCCTAGTAAAGTGCCAACAATCTTTGGGGTTTTGCATCCCATACTGAACTGAATCTGAAAAACCTTTGTATATTACAACTCCCTTTATCCTGGGCCTAGTGTAGTGTCCACAATCTGTGGGTTTTTGTATCCCATCCTGAAATGAATGTCAAAACACTGTTTATATTACAACTTCCATTAATCTGGGCCTAGTAAAGTGTCCACAATCTGTGGGTTTTTGCAACCAATACTGAACTGAATCTGAAGACACTGTGTATATTACAACTTCCATTAATTTGGGCCTCGTAAAGTGTCCACAATCTGAGGGTTTCTGTATCCCGAACTGAACTGAATCTAAAAACACTGTGTATATTACAACTTCCATTAATCTGGGCCAAGTAAAATGTCCAAAATCTGTTGCTTTTTATATCCCATACTGTACTGAATCTAAAAACACTGTGGATATTACAACTGCAATTAATCTGGGCCTAGTGTAGTGTCCACAATCTGTGGGTTTTTGAATTCCATACTGAACTGAATCTGAAAAAAGTGTATTTATTACAATTTCCACTAATCTGGGCCTAGTAAAGTGTCCACAATCGGTGGGTTTTCGTATCCCATACTGAACTGAATCTGAAAACACTGTGTATATTACAACTCCCATTAATCTGGCCCTAGCTGGTCCTAGAGTAGTGTCAATAATCTGGGTTTTTGAATTCCATACTGAAACTAATCTGAAAAAAATGTGTATATTACAATTTCTACTAAGCTGGGCCTAGTAAAGTGTCCACAATCTGTGGATTTTTGTATGCCATACTGAGCTGAATCTGAAAATACTGTGTATATGACAATTTCCATTAATCTGGGCCTAGTAAAGTGTCCATAATCTGTAGGTTTTTGTATCCCATACTGAACTGAGTCTGAAAGCACTGTTGATATTACAACTTCTATTAATCTGGGCCTAGTAAAGTGCTCACAATCTTTGGGGTTTTGTATCCCATACTGAACTGAAACTGAAAAACCTTTGTATATTACAACTCTCTTTATTCTGGGCCTAGTGTAGTGTCCTCAATCTGTGGGTTTTTGTATCCCATCCTGAAATGAATCTGAAAACACTGTGTATATTACAACTTCCATTAATCTGGGCCTAGTAATGTGTCCACAATCTGTGGGTTTTTGTATCCCATACTGAACTGAATCTGAAAAAACTGTGAATATTACAACAATTTTCATTAATCTGGGCCTAGTATAGTGTCCATAATCTGTAGGTTTTTGTATCCCATACTAAACTGAGTCTGAAAACATTGTTGATATTACAACTTCTATTAATCTGGGCCTAGTAAAGTGCCCACAATCTTTGGTGTTTTGTATCCCATACTGAACTGAAACTAAAAAACCTTTGTATATTACAACTCCCTTTATTCTGGGCCTTGTGTAGTGTCCACAATCTGTGGGTTTTTGAATTCCATACTGAACTGAATCTGAAAAAAGTGTATATATTACAATTTCCACTAATCTGGGCCTAGTAAAGTGTCCACAATCAATGGGTTTTTGTTTCCCATACTGAATTGAATCTGAAAACACTGTGTATATTACAACTCCCATTAATCCTGTCCTATCTGGTCCTAGTGTAGTGTCAATAATCTGTGGGTTTTTGAATTCCATACTGAAACGAATCTGAAAAAAATGTGTATATTACAATTTCCACTAAGCTGGGCCTAGTAAAGTGTCCACAATCTGTGGGTTTTTGTATCCCATACTGAGCTGAATATGAAAATACTGTGTATATGACAAATTCTATTAATCTGGGCCTAGTAAAGTGTCCACAATCTGTGGGTTTTTGTATCGCATACTGAACTGAATCTGAAAAAACTGTTGATATTACAACTTCTATTAATCTGGGCCTAGTAAAGTGCCCACAATCTTTGGGGTTTTGTATCCCATACTGAACTGAAACTGAGAAACCTTTGTATATTACAACTCCCTTTATTCTGGGCCTAGTGTATTGTCCACAATCTGTGTTTTTTTTTATCCCATCCTGAAATTAATCTGAAAACACTGTGTATATTACAACTTCCCTTAATCTGGGCCTAGTAAAATGACCACAATCTGTGGGTTTTTGTATCCCATACTGAATTGATTCTGAAAAAACTGTGAATATTACAACAATTTCCACTAATCTGGGCCTAGTAAAGTGTCCACAATCGATGGGTTTTTGTTTCCCATACTGAATTGAATCTGAAAACACTGTGTATATTACTACTCCCATTAATCCTGTCCTATCTGGTCCTAGTGTAGTGTCAATAATCTGTGGGTTTTTGAATTCCATACTGAAACGAATCTGAAAAAAATGTGTATATTACAATTTCCACTAAGCTGGGCCTAGTAAAGTGTCCACAATCTGTGGGTTTTTGTATCCCATACTGAGCTGAATCTGAAAATACTGTGTATATGACAAATTCTATTAATCTGGGCCTAGTAAAGTGTCCACAATCTGTGGGTTTTTGTATCGCATACTGAACTGAATCTGAAAAAACTGTTGATATTACAACTTCTATTAATCTGGGCCTAGTAAAGTGCCCACAATCTTTGGGGTTTTGTATCCCATACTGAACTGAAACTGAGAAACCTTTGTAAATTACAACTCCCTTTATTCTGGGCCTAGTGTATTGTCCACAATCTGTGTTTTTTTTATCCCATCCTGAAATGAATCTGAAAACAATGTGTATATTACAACTTCTATTAATCTGGGCCTAGTAAAGTGTCCACAATCTGTGGGTTTTTGTATCCCATACTGAACTGAATCTGAAAAAACTGTGAATATTACAACAATTTTCATTAATCTGGGCCTAGTAAAGTGTCCATAATCTGTAGGTTTTTGTATCCCATACTGAACTGAGTCCGAAAACATTGTTGATATTACAACTTCTATTATTCTGGGCCTAGTAAAGTGCCCACAATCTTTGGGGTTTTGTATCCCATACTGAACTGAAACTGAAAAACCTTTGTATATTACAACTCCCTTTATTCTGGGCCTAGTGTAGTGTCCACAATCTGTGGGTTTTTGAATTCCATACTGAACTGAATCTGAAAAAAGTGTATATATTACTATTTCCACTAATCTGGGCCTAGTAAAGTGTCCACAATCTGTGGGTTTTTGTATCCCATACTGAACTGAATCTGAAAACACTGTGTATATTACAACTCCCATTAATCCTGTCCTAGCTGGTCCTAGTGTAGTGTCAATAATCTGTGGGATTTTGAATTCCATACTGAAACGAATCTGAAAAAAATGTGTATATTACAATTTCCACTAAGCTGGGCCTAGTAAAGTGTCCACAATCTGTGGGTTTTTGTATCCCATACTGAGCTGAATCTGAAAACACTGTGTATATTACAACTTCCATTATTCTGGGCCTAGTAATGTGTCCACAATCTGTAGGTTTTTGTATCCCATATAAAACTGAGTCTGAAAACTCTGTCTATATTACAAGTGGCATTAATCTGTGCCTTGTAAACTGTGTAAACAATATTTAGGTTTTTGTATCCCATACTGAACTGAATCTGAAAACAATGTGTATATTACAACTTGCATTAATCTGGGCCTAGTAAACTGTGTTCACAATCTGTGGGTTTTTGTATCCCATACTTAACTGAATTTGAAAACACTGTGTATATTACGATTTCCATGAATCTGGGCCTAGTAAAGTGTCCACAATCTGTGGGTTTTTGTATTCCATACTGAACTGAATCTGAAAAAAGTGTATATATTACAATTTCCATTAATCTGGGCCTAGTAAATTCTCCACAATCTGTGGGATTTTGTATCCCATACGGAACTGAGTCTGAAAACACTGTGTATATTACAACTTCCATTAATCTGGGCCTAGTAATGTGTCCACAATCTGTGGGCTTTTGTATCCCATAATGAACTGAATCTGAAAACACTGTGTATATTTCAACTTCAATTAATCTAGGCCTAGTAAAGTATCCAAAATCTTTGGCTTTTTGTATTCAATACTGAACTGAATCTGAAAACACAGTGGTTTTTGTATTCCATACTGAAATGAATCTGAAAAAAGTGTTTATATTACAATTTCCATTAATCTGGGCCTAGAAAAATGTCCAAAATCTGTGGCTTTTGGTATCCCATATTGAACTGAGTGTGAAAACTTTGTGGACATTACAATTTCTATTAATCTGGGCCTAGTAAAGTCAACAATCTGTGGGGTTTTGTATCCCATACTGAACTGAATCTATAAAACCTTTGTATATTACAACTCCCATTATTCTGGGCCTAGTGTAGTGTCCACAATCTGTGGGTTTTTGAATTCCATACTTAACTGAATCTGAAAAAAATGTGTATATTACAATTTCCACTAATCTGGGCCTAGTAAAGTGTCCACAATCTGTAGGTTTTTGTATCCCATACTGAACTGAATCTGAACACACTGTGTATATTACAACTGCAATTAATCTGGGCCTAATAAAGTGTCCACAATCTGTAGGTTTTTGTATTCCATACTGAACTGAATCTGAAAAAAGTGTGTATATTACAATTTCCACTAATCTAGGACTAGTAAAGAGTCCGCAATCTGTGGGTTTCTGTATCCCATATTGAACTGAATCTGAAAACTCTGTCTAGTTTACAACTTGCATTAATCTGGGGGAATTAAAGTGTCCACAATCTGTGGATTTATGTATCCCATACTGAACTGAATCTGAAAACACTGTCTATATTACACCTTTCATTAATCTGGGCTTAGTAAAGTGTTCACAATCTATGGGTTTTTGTATTCCATACTGAACTGAATCTGAAATAGTTTATATATTACAATTTCCATTAATCTGGGGCTAGTAAAGTCTCCACAATCTGTGGGTTTTTGTATCCCATACGAAACTGAGTCTGAAAACTCTGTCTATATTACAAGTGGCATTAATCTGTGCCTTGTAAACTGTGTAAACAATATTTAGGTTTTTGTATCCCATACTGAACTGAATCTGAAAACAATGTGTATATTACAACTTGCATTAATCTGGGCCTAGTAAACTGTGTTCACAATCTGTGGGTTTTTGTATCCCATACTTAACTGAATCTGAAAACACTGTGTATATTACAATTTCCATGAATCTGGGCCTAGTAAAGTGTCCACAATCTGTGGGTTTTTGTATCCCATACTGAACTGAATCTGAAAACACTGTGTATATTACAACTTCCATTAATCTAGTCCTAGTAAAGTGTCCAAAATCTGCGTCTTTTTGTATCCCATACTGAACTGAGTCTGAAAACTCTGTGGACATTACAACTTCTATTAATCTGGGCCTAGTAAAGTCCACAATCTGTGGGGTTTGGTATCCCATACAGAACTGAATCTTAAAAACATTTGTATATTACAGCTCCCATTATTCTGGGCCTAGTGTAGTGTCCACAATCTGTTGGTTTTTGTATCCCATACGAAACTGAGTCTAAAAACACTGTGTTTATTACAACTTCCATTAATCTTGTTCTAGTGATGTGTCCACAATCTGTGGGCTTTTATATCCCATACCGAACTGAATCTGAAAACACTGTGTATATTACAACTTCCATTAATCTAGGCCTAGTAAAGTGTCCACAATCTGTGGCTTTTTGTATCCCATACGGAACTGAATCTGAAAACTCTGTCTATATTACAACTTGCATTAATCTGCGCCTAGTAATCTGTGTAAACAATATTTAGGTTTTTGTATCCCATACTGAATTGAATCTGAAAACAATGTGTATTTTACAACTTGCATTAATCTGGGCCTAGTAAACTGTGTCCACAATCTGTGGGTTTTTGTATCCCATACTGAACTGAATCTGAAAACACTGTGTATATTACAATTTCCATTATTCTGGTCCTAGTAAAGTGTCCAAAATCTGTGGCTTTTTGTATCCAATACTGAGCTGAATCTGAAAACACTGTGTATATTACAACTTCCATTATTTTGGGCCTAGTGTTGTCCAAAATCTGTGGTGGTCTGTAAACAATACTGTCAGCCTGGCTTCACACGTCCGTTAAACAAAGACGTGAACTTTCCATGGTAACTTGTTCCGGATACCTGCTTAGAGCAGGAGCGCACGGCGTCATCGGTTACTATGACGCCCTGCGCTTCTTGCCTCCACTGGAGTACAGTAATACACTGGTATGATCTGCAGGGGCGGCAGAAAGTGCATGGCGTCATAGCAACCAATGATATCGTACGCTCCTGCTCTAAGCAGGAATCCAGCCCAGGTTACCACGGACAGTTCACGTCTGTGTTAAACGGATGTGTGAAGCCAGCCTCATGCATCAGAAAACTGTGTCTTTAGCGGACAGTAAAACCAAAAATAAAAACCACATCTACTGACAAAACCATTAATATGAAGAAGGCGAGCACAAAGGGACGAGAAAGTGGGCGTGATGCTGATGGTGCAAGCAGAGGCCGTGGCCCTGGGGGCAATGAAACTCTGCCTGCTGCCAGTGCACCAGAAATAACAAAAAAATCCACCTTACCCATCTTCCTGTCCAACTTAGCTGGGCGGCGCAGGAGAACACTTTCCAAGTCAGACCAGTGTGAACAGGTGGTCGGTTGGATTGCTGAAGATAATGCTTCCAGTCGGTTAAGCACCACCCTCTCTTCCACTAAGTCCAGTCTCTGTAGCCAAGAGTCTGGTCAACCGAATCCTCACTCTGATCCTCCTTCCTTCCACCATGTCACGTCTGGCCAAACAAGTGATCCCATACTCGGATATTCACATGACCTCTTTTAATCTCCAGTACTTGGTTTGGCGCTCTCACCAAGCACGCTTGAAGAGGTATCTGAGATATTGTGCTCTAATTACTAAAGTCTTGAGCCTTCACAGTCTCAAGAAGATGATGGTGGTGAACGGCAATCATTCATTCACGAGGGGGATGATGATGAGACACAGTTGGCAATCACTGAGGTTGTGGTTAGTTCAAGTCAGGAGGATGAGCAAAGTAAGGAAGTGAAAGAGGAGGTGGTGGACTATGAGGTCACTGACCCAACATGGGAAAGTGAAAAGCCGAGCGAGGACAGCAGTCCAGAGAGGGAGGGATCCACAGCACTGCAACAGTCTGGAAGAGGCAGTGGGGTTGCAAAAGGGAGACATCAGCCAACACCAAGGCCCGCAACCGTTACACCGAGCACCCCCATGTGTAAATCTACCTTGCCAAGGGGTAGGTGTTGCTCAGTGTGGCACTTTTCTGAGGAAAGCACAGACGACAAAAGAGTGGCAGTTTGCAACCTGTGCCATACCAAAATGAGCCAGGGCTAGCAGCCTCACCACCACCAACATGATCCGCCACATGATAATAAGAAATTTGAGTAGGCACTCAAACTATGGACTAGGCAGAAAGCAATTTATTAATAATAAATGTATATAAAAATGTTACAATAAAATATAAAACATAAAACAATCCTAGTGCCGCTTATCAATACAAATCGCAATATAAGTACTGAAGCTTGCAACAGTATGAGGATTTTGTTGCCAACCAGTCAGTAAAGTCCAGTACTGATGAAATAGATTTCACTGTCTCTGGTTATTGGTCAGAGAGTTCAGTAGTGGTATATTGTGCACAATGTCTCTAGTACTGTATATATCATAGAGATCCTTGCAGTAAATGCATGGCTGAACAGCCATCAGAGGAATTCCTTGTATATAAATCCCATATAGATCAAATAGCCAGCCTATATAAAATCGGCAAATAGATCAATTCGAGAGGGAGTGTACCTACTTAAGTACCGATATCTTCCTGTGCGGCGCCCCGCATCGACGGTGCAGTAGACTCACCTCTGTGTTGGTGTGTTAGTATGTTTCAGAAGCTAACCTCCTCTCGGCCAGTATTCAGCAGTTTCACTTGTCAGTGGTGGTAGGGGAGCAGACTGCAATCACTGCTCAGCTGGTCGATTTTCATGCACCAGTCTCACCATAGTTTGCAGCGTTGATTTCGGCAATATCGCCGCTCCAGCTGGAAGATTCTTCAAACGAATTCTATACTGAACTGAATCTGAAAACACTGTGGTTTTTGTATTCCATACTGAAATGAATCTGAAAAAAGTGTTTATATTAAATTTCAAAATTTTTACATATTGAACTGAATCTGAAAACTCTGTCTAGTTTACAACTTGCATTAATCTGGGGGAATTAAAGTGTCCACAATCTGTGGATTTATGTATCCCATACTGAACTGAATCTGAAAACACTGTCTATATTACACCTTTAATTAATCTGGGCTTAGTAAAGTGTTCACAATCTATGGGTTTTTGTATTCCATACTGAACTGAATCTGAAATATTTTATATATTACAATTTCCATTAATCTGGGGCTAGTAAAGTCTCCACAATCTGTGGGTTTTTGTATCCCATACGAAACTGAGTCTGAAAACTCTGTCTATATTACAAGTGGCATTAATCTGTGCCTTGTAAACTGTGTAAACAATATTTAGGTTTTTGTATCCCATACTGAACTGAATCTGAAAATAATGTGTATATTACAACTTGCATTAATCTGGGCCTAGTAAACTGTGTTCACAATCTGTGGGTTTTTGTATCCCATACTTAACTGAATCTGAAAACACTGTGTATATTACAATTTCCATGAATCTGGGCCTAGTAAAGTGTCCACAATCTGTGGGTTTTTGTATCCCATACTGAACTGAATCTGAAAACACTGTGTATATTACAACTTCCATTAATCTGGTCCTAGTAAAGTGTCCAAAATCTGCGTCTTTTTGTATCCCATACTGAACTGAGTCTGAAAACTCTGTGGACATTACAACTTCTATTAATCTGGGCCTAGTAAAGTCCACAATCTGTGGGGTTTGGTATCCCATACAGAACTGAATCTTAAAAACATTTGTATATTACAGCTCCCATTATTCTGGGCCTAGTGTAGTGTCCACAATCTGTTGGTTTTTGTATCCCATACGAAACTGAGTCTAAAAACACTGTGTTTATTACAACTTCCATTAATCTTGTCCTAGTGATGTGTCCACAATCTGTGGGCTTTTATATCCCATACCGAACTGAATCTGAAAACACTGTGTATATTACAACTTCCATTAATCTAGGCCTAGTAAAGTGTCCACAATCTGTGGATTTATGTATCCCATACTGAACTGAATCTGAAAACACTGTCTATATTACACCTTTCATTAATCTGGGCTTAGTAAAGTGTTCACAATCTATGGGTTTTTGTATTCCATACTGAACTGAATCTGAAATATTTTATATATTACAATTTCCATTAATCTGGGGCTAGTAAAGTCTCCACAATCTGTGGGTTTTTGTATCCCATACGAAACTGAGTCTGAAAACTCTGTCTATATTACAAGTGGCATTAATCTGTGCCTTGTAAACTGTGTAAACAATATTTAGGTTTTTGTATCCCATACTGAACTGAATCTGAAAACAATGTGTATATTACAACTTGCATTAATCTGGGCCTAGTAAACTGTGTTCACAATCTGTGGGTTTTGTATCCCATACTTAACTGAATCTGAAAACACTGTGTATATTACAATTTCCATGAATCTGGGCCTAGTAAAGTGTCCACAATCTGTGGGTTTTTGTATCCCATACTGAACTGAATCTGAAAACACTGTGTATATTACAACTTCCATTAATCTGGTCCTAGTAAAGTGTCCAAAATCTGCGTCTTTTTGTATCCCATACTGAACTGAGTCTGAAAACTCTGTGGACATTACAACTTCTATTAATCTGGGCCTAGTAAAGTCCACAATCTGTGGGGTTTGGTATCCCATACAGAACTGAATCTTAAAAACATTTGTATATTACAGCTCCCATTATTCTGGGCCTAGTGTAGTGTCCACAATCTGTTGGTTTTTGTATCCCATACGAAACTGAGTCTAAAAACACTGTGTTTATTACAACTTCCATTAATTTTGTCCTAGTGAAGTGTCCACAATCTGTGGGCTTTTATATCCCATACCGAACTGAATCTGAAAACACTGTGTATATTACAACTTCCATTAATCTAGGCCTAGTAAAGTGTCCACAATCTGTGGCTTTTTGTATCCCATACGGAACTGAATCTGAAAACTCTGTCTATATTACAACTTGCATTAATCTGCGCCTAGTAATCTGTGTAAACAATATTTAGGTTTTTGTATCCCATACTGAATTGAATCTGAAAACAATGTGTATTTTACAACTTGCATTAATCTGGGCCTAGTAAACTGTGTTCACAATCTGTGGGTTTTTGTATCCCATACGGAACTGAGTCTGAAAACACTGTGTTTATTACAACTTTCATTAATCTGGGCTTGGTAATGTGTCCACAATCTGTGGGTTTTTGTATTCCATAGCAAACTGAATCTGAATACTCTGTCTATATTACAACTTGCATTAATCTGGGCCTAGTAAACTGTGTTCACAATCTGTGGGTTTTTGTATCTCATACGGAACGGAGTCTGAAAACACTGATGTATATTACAATTTCCATGAATCTGGGCCTAGTAAAGTGTCCACAATCTGTGGGTTTTTGTATCCCATACTGAACTGAATCTGAAAACACTGTGTATATTACAATTTCCATTATTCTGGTCCTAGTAAAGTGTCCAAAATCTGTGGCTTTTTGTATCCAATACTGAGCTGAATCTGAAAACACTGTGTATATTACAACTTCCATTATTTTGGGCCTAGTGTTGTCCAAAATCTGTGGTGTTCTGTAAACAATACTGTCAGCCTGGCTTCACACGTCCGTTAAACAAAGACGTGAACTTTCCATGGTAACTTGTTCCGGATACCTGCTTAGAGCAGGAGCGCACGGCGTCATCGGTTACTATGACGCCCTGCGCTTCTTGCCTCCACTGGAGTACAGTAATACACTGTTATGATCTGCAGGGGCGGCAGAAAGCGCATGGCGTCATAGCAACCAATGATATCGTGCGCTCCTGCTCTAAGCAGGAATCCAGCCCAGGTTACCACGGACAGTTCACGTCTGTGTTAAACGGATGTGTGAAGCCAGCCTCATGCATCAGAAAACTGTGTCTTTAGCGGACAGTAAAACCAAATGCGACACATCTACTGACAAAACCATTAATATGAAGAAGGCGAGCACAAAGGGACGAGAAAGTGGGCGTGATGCTGATGGTGCAAGCAGAGGCCGTGGCCCTGGGGGCAATGAAACTCTGCCTGCTGCCAGTGCACCAGAAATAACAAAAAAATCCACCTTACCCATCTTCCTGTCCAACTTAGCTGGGCGGCGCAGGAGAACACTTTCCAAGTCAGACCAGTGTGAACAGGTGGTCGGTTGGATTGCTGAAGATAATGCTTCCAGTCGGTTAAGCACCACCCTCTCTTCCACTAAGTCCAGTCTCTGTAGCCAAGAGTCTGGTCAACCGAATCCTCACTCTGATCCCCCTTCCTTCCACCATGTCACGTCTGGCCAAACAAGTGATCCCATACTCGGATATTCACATGACCTCTTTTAATCTCCAGTACTTGGTTTGGCGCTCTCACCAAGCACGCTTGAAGAGGTATCTGAGATATTGTGCTCTAATTACTAAAGTTTTGAGCCTTCACAGTCTCAAGAAGATGATGGTGGTGAACGGCAATCATTCATTCACGAGGGGGATGATGATGAGACACAGTTGGCAATCACTGAGGTTGTGGTTAGTTCAAGTCAGGAGGATGAGCAAAGTAAGGAAGTGAAAGAGGAGGTAGTGGACTATGAGTTCACTGACCCAACATGGGAAAGTGAAAAGCCGAGCGAGGACAGCAGTCCAGAAAGGGAGGGATCCACAGCACTGCAACAGTCTGGAAGAGGCAGTGGGGTTGCAAAAGGGAGACATCAGCCAACACCAAGGCCCGCAACCGTTACACCGAGCACCCCCATGTGTAAATCTACCTTGCCAAGGGGTAGGTGTTCCTCAGTGTGGCACTTTTCTGAGGAAAGCACAGACGACAAAAGAGTGGCAGTTTGCAACCTGTGCCATACCAAAATGAGCCAGGGCTAGCAGCCTCACCACCACCAACATGATCCGCCACATGATAATAAGAAATTTGAGTAGGCACTCAAACTATGGACTAGGCAGAAAGCAATTTATTAATAATAAATGTATATAAAAATGTTACAATAAAATATAAAACATAAAACAATCCTAGTGCCGCTTATCAATACAAATCGCAATATAAGTACTGAAGCTTGCAACAGTATGAGGATTTTGTTGCCAACCAGTCAGTAAAGTCCAGTACTGATGAAATAGATTTCACTGTCTCTGGTTATTGGTCAGAGAGTTCAGTAGTGGTATATTGTGCACAATGTCTCTAGTACTGTATATATCATAGAGATCCTTGCAGTAAATGCATGGCTGAACAGCCATCAGAGGAATTCCTTGTATATAAATCCCATATAGATCAAATAGCCAGCCTATATAAAATCGGCAAATAGATCAATTCGAGAGGGAGTGTACCTACTTAAGTACCGATATCTTCCTGTGCGGCGTCCCGCATCGACGGTGCAGTAGACTCACCTCTGTGTTGGTGTGTTAGTATGTTTTTAGAAGCTAACCTCCTCTCGGCCAGTATTCAGCAGTTTCACTTGTCAGTGGTGGTAGGGGAGCAGACTGCAATCACTGCTCAGCTGGTCGATTTTCATGCACCAGTCTCACCATAGTTTGCAGCGTTGATTTCGGCAATATCGCCGCTCCAGCTGGAAGATTCTTTAAACGAATTCTATCAACTGTATAAGGCTTGGCAGTTCCTACAGCATATTTTTCCACGCCAAATGCATTTCGAAACAACCAGTTTTTTCATCAGTGGCTAACTGGTTGTTTCGAAACAACATCCACTTCGTTAGCAACAACATCCAATTCCCTGTCCCATCGCAGCGTCCAAATGTCGATAACACAGGCATTTTAATGCAAGCGCAAATGTTAGGCAGCCTTTCCTGCGACCCTCGCGTTATACATATTTTAGATAACACAGGTTACTGGGTGTTCACCCTACTCAACCCCCGCTACAAAGAGAACTTTTCATCTCTAATTCCTTTGGTGGAGAGGACCAGTAAAACGTTGCAATACCAGAAGCTTGAGAGATTGATCCAACACTTTCATGACACCCCGCCAGCAACCTCACCCTGCAGCGCGGCCTAGTGCTACAAGGAGGGAAACGTTTTGGAAGATGGTGAAGGAATACATCGCAGACCGTGTCAGTGTCCTAAATGATCCCTCAGTGCCTTAAAACTACTGGGTGTCCAAGCTAGACAGGTGGCACGAACTTGTGCTCTACGCCTTGTAGGTGTTGGCCTGCCCTCTGCCAGCGTTTTGTCTGAGCGTGTATTTAGTGCTGCTGGTGTCATTATAACTGATAAGCGTATCTACTTGTCCACTGACAATGCTGACAGATTGACTGATAGAAATGAACAAGGCCTGGATTGCCCCTGACTTCTTAACTCTACCAGAGGAGAGCTGAGATGATTGATGATGAACATAAAGGCAATTTCAATGTATTGTTTATAATATACTTAGTCTACTGTAGTGTATTCCCATGCACCTTTTCCACCAAAAAAAAGGGTATATGGTTGAATCTTGTTTTATACTTCTCCTTCTCATCCTCCGCCTCATCCAGATTGTATATATTCCCTCCACAAATCTTTTTTTAAAGAGGGTCAGTTTTACAGGGTCAGCTCACCAGCAGGCCCTCAGCCATAATTTTTTACAGGGTTAGCTCACCAGCAGGCTCTCAACCATAATGTTTTAAAAGGTCAGCTCACCAGCAGGCCCTCAACCATAATGTTTTACAGGGTCAGCTCACCAGCATGCCCTCAGCCATAATGTTTTACAGGGTTAGCTCACCAGCAGGCCCTCAAGCATAATGTTTTAAAAGGTCAGCTCACCAGCAGGCCCTCAACCATAATGTTTTACAGGGTCAGCTCACCAGTAGGCCTCAACTATAAATTTTTATATGGTAAGCTCACCAGCAGGCCTTTAACTATAATTTTTTACAGGGTCAGCTCACCAGCAGGCCCTCAACCATAATGTTTTATAGGGTCAGCTCACCAGCAGGCCCTCAACCATAATGTTTTACAGGGTCGGCTCACCAGTAGGCCTCAACTATAAATTTTTATATGGTCAGCTCACCAGCAGGCCTTTAACTATAATTTTTTACAGGGTCAGCTCACCAGCAGGCCCTCAACCATAATGTTTTATAGGGTCAGCTCACCAGCAGGCACTCAACCATAACGTTTTATAGGGTCAGCTCACCAGCAGGCCCTCAGCCATAATGTTTTATATGGTCAGCTCACCAGCAGGCCCTCAACCATAATGTTTTACAGGGTCAGCTCACCAACAGGCCCTCAAACATAATGTTTTATAGGGTAAGCTCACCAGCAGGCCCTCAACCATAATGTTTTACAGGGTCAGCTCAGCAGCAGGCCCTCGCCCGTAATGTTTTAGAGGGTCACCAGCAGGCCCTTGCTCCAAACGTTTTTGAGGGTCACCAGCAGGCCACTAATCATAATTTTTCAAGGGTGTGTATGATGCCCTCCTTTGTGTGTAATAAAGGGTGTATTGTAGTGCCGATAACTTGAAGTCAATGGGGACCCGAACTTTTGGGCACTAAAAAGGCTGTAAAATAGTCCAGGAAAGGGCTAGAGGGCTGCAAAAGGAAGCAAAATGAAGGTAAATGCCCTGCAAACAAATGTGGATAGGGATATGAATTAAAATAAAATAAAATAAATAAAAATTAACCAATATCAATTGGAGAGAGGTCCCATAGCAGAGAATCATATGTCATATCACCCACGACTGGAGAAGGCCACTTTCAGTTATTTAGGCCCCAGCACCCAGACAGAGGAGAGAGGTCCCACAGCAGAGAATCATGCGTCATATCACCCACCACTGGAGAAGGCCACTTTCAGTTATTTAGGCCCCAGCACTCAGACAGAGGAGAGAGGTCCCAAAGCAAGGAATCATGCGTCATATCACCCACCACTGGAGAAGGCCACTTTCAGTTATTTAGGCCCAGCACCCAGACCGAGGATACAGGTCCCACAGCAAGGAATCATGCGTCATATCACCCACCACTGGAGAAGGCCAATTTCAGTTATTTAGGCCCCAGCACCCAGACAAAGGAGAGAGGTCCCACAGCAAGGAATCATGCATCATATCAACCACCACTGGAGAAGGCCACTTTCAGTTAATTAGGCCCCAGCACCTAGACAGAGTAGAGAGGTCCCACAGCAAGGAATCATGCGTCATATCACCCACCACTGGAGAAGGCCATTTTCAGTTATTTAGGCCCCACCACCTAGACAGAGTAGAGAGGTCCCACAGCAAGGAATCATGCGTCATATTACCCACCACTGGAGAAGGCACTTTCAGTTATTTAGGCCCCAGCACCCAGACAGAGGAGAGAGGTCCCACAGCAAGGAATCATGCGTCATATCACCCACCACTGGAGAAGGCCACTTTCAGTTATTTAGGCCCTAGCACCCAAACAAAGGAGAGAGGTCCCAAAGCAAGGAGTCATGCGTCATATCACCCACCACGAGAAGGCCACTTTCAGTTATTTAGGCCTCATCACCCAGATAGAGGAGAGAGGTCCCACAGCAAGGAATCATGCGTCATATCACCCACCACTGGAGAAGGCCACTTTCAGTTATTTAGGCCTCATCACCCAGATAGAGGAGAAAGGTCCCACAGTAAGGAATCATGCGTCATATCACCCACCACTGGAGAAGGCCACTTTCAGTTATTTAGGCCCCAGCACCCAGACAGAGGAGAGAGGTCCCACAGCAAGGAATCATGCGTCATATCACCCACCACTGGAGAAGGCCACTTTCAGTTATTTAGGCCCTAGCACCCAAACAGAGGAGAGAGGTCCCAAGCAAGGAGTCATGCGTCATATCACCCACCACGAGAAGGCCACTTTCAGTTATTTAGGCCTCATCACCCAGATAGAGGAGAGAGGTCCCACAGCAAGGAATCATGCGTCATATCACCCACCACTGGAGAAGGCCACTTTCAGTTATTTAGGCCTCATCACCCAGATAGAGGAGAGAGGTCCCACAGTAAGGAATCATGCGTCATATCACCCACCACTGGAGAAGGCCACTTTCAGTTATTTAGGCCCCAGCACCCAGACAGAGGAGAGAGGTCCCACAGCAAGCAATCATGCATCATCTCACCCACCACTGGAGAAGGCCAATTTCAGTTATTTAGGCCCCAGCACCCAGACAAAGGAGAGAGGTCCCACAGCAAGGAATCATGCGTCATATCACCCACCACTGGAGAAGGCCACTTTCAGTTTTTTTTTGGCCCCTGCACCCAAACAGAGGAGAGAGGTCCCAAAGCAAGGAATCATGCGTCATATCACCCACCACTGGAGAAGGCCACTTTCAGTTATTTAGGCCCAGCACCCAGACCGAGGATACAGGTCCCACAGCAAGGAATCATGCATCATATCAACCACCACTGGAGAAGGCCACTTTCAGTTATTTAGGCCCCACCACCTAGACAGAGTAGAGAGGTCCCACAGCAAGGAATCATGCGTCATATTACCCACCACTGGAGAAGGCACTTTCAGTTATTTAGGCCCCAGCACCCAGACAGAGGAGAGAGGTCCCACAGCAAGGAATCATGGGTCATATCACCCACCACTGGAGAAGGCCACTTTCAGTTATTTAGGCCCTAGCACCCAAACAAAGGAGAGAGGTCCCAAAGCAAGGAGTCATGCGTCATATCACCCACCACGAGAAGGCCACTTTCAGTTATTTTGGCCTCATCACCCAGATAGAGGAGAGAGGTCAAACAGCAAGGAATCATGCGTCATATCACCCACCACTGGAGAAGGCCACTTTCAGTTATTTAGGCCTCATCACCCAGATAGAGGAGAGAGGTCCCACAGCAAGGAATCATGCGTCATATCACCCACCACTGGAGAAGGCCACTTTCAGTTATTTAGGCCCCAGCACCCAAACAGAGGAGAGAGGTCCCACAGCAAGGAGTCATGCGTCATATCACCCACCACTGAGAAGGCCACTTTCAGTTATTTAGGCCTCATCACCCAGATAGAGGAGAGAGGTCCCACAGCAAGGAATCATGCGTCATATCACCCACCACTGGAGAAGGCCACTTTCAGTTATTTAGGCCTCATCACCCAGATAGAGGAGAGAGGTCCCACAGTAAGGAATCATGCGTCATATCACCCACCACTGGAGAAGGCCACTTTCAGTTATTTAGGCCCCAGCACCCAGACAGAGGAGAGAGGTCCCACAGCAAGGAATCATGCGTCATATCACCCACCACTGGAGAAGGCCACTTTCAGTTATTTAGGCCCCAGCACCCAGACAGAGGAGAGAGGTCCCACAGCAAGGAATCATGCGTCATATCACCCACCACTGGAGAAGGCCACTTTCAGTTATTTAGGCCTCATCACCCAGACAGAGGAGAGAGGTCCCACAGCAAGGAATCATGCGTCATATCACCCACCACTGGAGAAGGCCACTTTCAGTTATTTAGGCCCCAGCACCCAGACAGAGGAGAGAGGTCCCACAGCAAGGAATCATGCGTCATATCACCCACCACTGGAGAAGGCCACTTTCAGTTATTTAGGCCCCAGCACCCAGACAGAGGAGAGAGGTCCCACAGCAAGGAATCATGCATCATATCACCCACCACTGGAGAAGGCCACTTTCAGTTATTTAGGCCCCAGCACCCAGACAGAGGAGAGAGGTCCCACAGCAAGGAATCATGCGTCATATCACCCACCACTGGAGAAGGCCACTTTCAGTTATTTAGGCCCTAGCACCCAAACAGAGGAGAGAGGTCCCAAAGCAAGGAGTCATGCGTCATATCACCCACCACTGAGAAGGCCACTTTCAGTTATTTAGGCCTCATCACCCAGACAGAGGAGAGAGGTCCCACAGCAAGGAATCATGCGTCATATCACCCACCACTGGAGAAGGCCACTTTCAGTTATTTAGGCCCCAGCACCCAGACAGAGGAGAGAGGTCCCACAGCAAGGAATCATGCGTCATATCACCCACCACTGGAGAAGGCCACTTTCAGTTATTTAGGCCCCAGCACCCAGACAGAGGAGAGAGGTCCCACAGCAAGGAATCATGCGTCATATCACCCACCACTGGAGAAGGCCACTTTCAGTTATTTAGGCCCTAGCACCCAAACAGAGGAGAGAGGTCCCAAGCAAGGAGTCATGCGTCATATCACCCACCACGAGAAGGCCACTTTCAGTTATTTAGGCCTCATCACCCAGATAGAGGAGAGAGGTCCCACAGCAAGGAATCATGCGTCATATCACCCACCACTGGAGAAGGCCACTTTCAGTTATTTAGGCCTCATCACCCAGATAGAGGAGAGAGGTCCCACAGTAAGGAATCATGCGTCATATCACCCACCACTGGAGAAGGCCACTTTCAGTTATTTAGGCCCCAGCACCCAGACAGAGGAGAGAGGTCCCACAGCAAGGAATCATGCGTCATATCACCCACCACTGGAGAAGGCCACTTTCAGTTATTTAGGCCCTAGCACCCAAACAGAGGAGAGAGGTCCCAAGCAAGGAGTCATGCGTCATATCACCCACCACGAGAAAGCCACTTTCAGTTATTTAGGCCTCATCACCCAGATAGAGGAGAGAGGTCCCACAGCAAGGAATCATGCGTCATATCACCCACCACTGGAGAAGGCCACTTTCAGTTATTTAGGCCTCATCACCCAGATAGAGGAGAGAGGTCCCACAGTAAGGAATCATGCGTCATATCACCCACCACTGGAGAAGGCCACTTTCAGTTATTTAGGCCCCAGCACCCAGACAGAGGAGAGAGGTCCCACAGCAAGGAATCATGCATCATCTCACCCACCACTGGAGAAGGCCAATTTCAGTTATTTAGGCCCCAGCACCCAGACAGAGGAGAGAGGTCCCACAGCAAGGAATCATGCGTCATATCACCCACCACTGGAGAAGGCCACTTTCAGTTTTTTTGGCCCCTGCACCCAAACAGAGGAGAGAGGTCCCAAAGCAAGGAATCATGCGTCATATCACCCACCACTGGAGAAGGCCACTTTCAGTTATTTAGGCCCAGCACCCAGACCGAGGATACAGGTCCCACAGCAAGGAATCATGCGTCATATCACCCACCACTGGAGAAGGCCAATTTCAGTTATTTAGGCCCCACCACCTAGACAGAGTAGAGAGGTCCCACAGCAAGGAATCATGCATCATATTACCCACCACTGGAGAAGGCACTTTCAGTTATTTAGGCCCCAGCACCCAGACAGAGGAGAGAGGTCCCACAGCAAGGAATCATGCGTCATATCACCCACCACTGGAGAAGGCCACTTTCAGTTATTTAGGCCCCAGCACCCAGACAGAGGAGAGAGGTCCCACAGCAAGGAGTCATGCGTCATATCACCCACCACTGGAGAAGGCCACTTTCAGTTATTTAGGCCCCAGCACCCAGACAGAGGAGAGAGGTCCCACAGCAAGGAATCATGCGTCATATCACCCACCACTGGAGAAGGCCACTTTCAGTTATTTAGGCCCCAGCACCCAGACAGAGGAGAGAGGTCCCACAGCAAGGAATCATGCGTCATATCACCCACCACTGGAGAAGGCCACTTTCAGTTATTTAGGCCCTAGCACCCAAACAGAGGAGAGAGGTCCCAAGCAAGGAGTCATGCGTCATATCACCCACCACGAGAAAGCCACTTTCAGTTATTTAGGCCTCATCACCCAGATAGAGGAGAGAGGTCCCACAGCAAGGAATCATGCGTCATATCACCCACCACTGGAGAAGGCCAATTTCAGTTATTTAGGCCCCAGCACCCAGACAGAGGAGAGAGGTCCCACAGCAAGGAATCATGCGTCATATCACCCACCACTGGAGAAGGCCACTTTCAGTTATTTAGGCCCCAGCACCCAGACAGAGGAGAGAGGTCCCACAGCAAGGAATCATGCGTCATATCACCCACCACTGGAGAAGGCCACTTTCAGTTATTTAGGCCCCTGCACCCAAACAGAGGAGAGAGGTCCCAAAGCAAGGAATCATGCGTCATATCACCCACCACGAGAAGGCCACTTTCAGTTATTTAGGCCTCATCACCCAGATAGAGTAGAGAGGTCCCACAGCAAGGAATCATGCGTCATATCACCCACCACTGGAGAAGGCCACTTTCAGTTATTTAGGCCCCAGCACCCAGACAGAGGAGAGAGGTCCCACAGCAAGGAATTATGCGTTGTATCACCCACCAATGGAGAAGGCCACTTTCAGTTATTTAGGCCCCAGCACCCAGACAGAGGAGAGAGGTCCCACAGCAAGGAATCATGCGTCATCTCACCCACCACTGGAGAAGGCCACTTTCAGTTATTTAGGCCCCAGCACCCAGACAGAGGAGAGAGGTCCCACAGCAAGGAATCATGCATCATATCACCCACCACTGGAGAAGCCCACTTTCAGTTATTTAGGCCCCAGCACCCAGACAGAGGAGAGAGGTCCCACAGCAAGGAATCATGCGTCATATCACCCACCACTGGAGAAGGCCACTTTCTGTTATTTAGGCCCCAGCAAACAAACAGAGGAGAGAGGTCCCACAGCAAGGAATCATGCGTCATATCACCCAACATTGTAAAAGGCCACTTTCAGTTATTTAGACCCCGGCACCTAGATTGAGGAGAGGTTCATTCAACTTTGGTTTGCACCGCAAAATTATGGTAAAGTTAAAAAAATGAGAATTCAATAAAGAAGTGCCCCGGAGTACAATAATATATGGTTGAGGGGAAGGCAGTTAAAAATGTCTATTCTGCACAAGAGAGGGACAGGTTCTGTGGGATCCATGCCTGGTTCATTTTCAGGAACGTCAGCTTGTCCACGTTGGCTGTGGAGAGGCGGCTGCTTTTGTCAGTAATGACACCCCCTGCCGTGCTGAATACACGTTCAGACAAAACGCTGGCCGCCGGGCAGGCAAGCACCTCCAAGGCATAAAATGCTAACTCTGGCCACGTGGACAATTTGGAGACCCAGAAGGTGAATGGGGCCGAACCATCAGTCAGTACGTGGAGGGGTGTGCAGACGTACTGTTCAACCATGTTAGTGAAGTGCTGCCTCCTGCTAACACGTTCCGTATCAGGTGGTGGTGCAGTTAGCTGTGGAGTGGAGACAAAACTTTTCCACATTTCTGCCATGCTAACCCTTCCCTCAGAGGAACTGGCCGTGACACAGCTGCTTTGGCGACCTCTTGCTCCTCCTCTGCCTTCGCCTTGGGCTTCCACCTGTTCCCCTGTGACATTTGCGAATGCTCTCAGGAGCGCGTCTACCAGCGTGCGCTTGTACTCGCGCATCTTCCTATCACGCTCCAGTGCAGGAAGTAAGGTGGGCACATTGTCTTTGTACCGGGTGATCCAGCAGGGTGGCAACCCAGTAGTCCGCACACGTTAAAATGTGGGCAACTCTGATGTCGTTGCGCAGGCACTGCAGCATGTAGTCGCTCATGTGTGCCAGGCTCCCCAGAGGTAAGGACAAGCTGTCCCCTGTGGGAGGCGTATCGTCATCGTCCTCCGTATCCCCCCAGCCACGCACCAGTGATAGGCCTGAGCTGTGTCGGGAGCCACCCCGCTGTGAAACTGCTTCATCCTCATCCACCTCCCCCTCATCCTCCTTGTCCTGCAGTAGTGGGCCCCGGCTGGCGACATTTGTACCTTGCCTCTGCTGTTTCAAAAAACCTCCCTCTGAGCCACTTCTAACAGACTGGCCTGAAAGTGCTAAAAATGACCCCTCATCCTGCTCCTCCTCCTCCTCTAGGGCAACCTCCTCTTCCATCATCACCCTAAGCGTTTTCTCAAGGAGACATAGAAGTGGTATTGTAACGCTGATAATGGTGTCATGTTGGTGGAGTACTCGAAACAGCGCAACAGGGCACACAGGTCTCGCATGGAGGCCCAATCATTAGTGGTGAAGTGGTGCTGTTCCGCAGTGCGACTGACCTGTGCGTGCTGCAGCTGAAAATCCACTGTGGCCTACTGCTGCTCGCACAGTCTCTCCAGCATGTGCATGGTGGATTTCCACCTAGTGGGCACGTCGCATATGAGGCGGTGAGCGGGAATTCCGAAGTTACGCTGTAGCGCAGACAGGCGAGCAGTGGCAGTATGTGAACGACGGAAGCGCGCACAGACGGCCCGCACTTTATGCAGCAGCTCTGACATGTTGGGGTAGTTGTGAATGAACTTTTGCACTACCAAATTCAGCACATGCGCCAGGCAAGAGATGTACGTCAAACCGGCTAGTCCCAGAACTGCGACGAGATTTCGTCCATTATCGGACACCACCAGGCCGGGCTTGAGGCCCACCGGCAGAGACCATTCGTCAGTCTGTTGTTCAATACCCCGCCACAACTCCTGTGCGGTGTGGGGCCTGTCCCCCAACATATGAGTTTCAGAATGGCCTGCTGACGTTTACCCCGGGCTGTGCTGAAGTTGATGGAGAAGGTGTGTGGCTGACTGGATGAGCTGGTCGAAGCAGAGGAGGAGGAAGCCGAGTAGGAGGAGGAGGCTACAGGAGGCAAAGAATGATGCCCTGCGATCCTTGGCGGCACATTTGCCCAGTGTTCAGTTAGGGAGATACAGCGTCCCTGGCCATGCTTACTGGTCCACGTATCTGTGGTTAGGTGGACCTTGCCACAGATGGCGTTGCGCAGTGCACACTTGATTTTATCGGATACTTGGTTGTGCAGGGAAGGCATGGCTGTCTTGGAGAAGTAGTGGCGGCTGGGAAGTACATACTGTGGGACAGCCATTGCCATCAGCTGTTTGAAGCTGTCTGTGTCCCACCAGCCTGAATGACAGCATTTCAAAGGCCAGTAGTTTAGAAATGCTGGCATTCAGGCCCAGGGCTCGAGGGTGGCTAAGTGGGAATTTACGCTTTCTCTCCAAGGTTTGTGAGATGGAGAGCTGATCGCTGCCGTGTGATATGGTGGAGATGCTTGGTGACTCGGGTGGTGGTGTCGGTGGCACATCCTCTGTTCGGTGGGCGGCAAGTGCCAACGTTCCTCCTGAGGCGGAGGAAGAGGCCGAGGCAGCAGCAGAAGAGGGAGCAGGGGGAGCCTGAGTGAGTTCCTTGCTTTTAAGGTGTTTACTCCACTGCAGTTCATGCTTTGCATGTAGATGCCTGGTCATGCAGGTTGTGCTAAGGTTCAGAATGTTAATGCCTCGCTTCAGGCTCTGATGGCACAGCGTGCAAACCACTTGGGTCTTGTCGTCAGCACATTGTTTAAAGAAGTGCCATGCCAGGGAACTCCTTGAAGCTGCCTTTGGGGTGCTCGTTCCCTGGTGGCGGTGGCCAGTATCAGGCGAACTCTCTTGGCGGCAGCTGTTCTGCTTTTGCCCCCTGCTCTCTCTTTTGCTATGCTGTTGGCTCGGTCTCACCACTGCCTCTTCATCTGAACTGTGAAAGTCAGTGGCACGACCTTCATTCCATGTAGGACCTCGTCTTCCCCTGCATAGTCTTCTACACAGTCTTCCTCCCTGACCTCCTGTTCGGTCTGCACACAAATTATGGCGGGTACTGGAACCTAAGGTAGTTGGTTCACTAGGATGTGTGGCTGTGGCAGAATGGCCACGTCCTCTCACAGCACCAGAGGGTCCACTAACACCACCATGACCGCGTCCGCATCCCTTACTAGATGTTTTCCTAATTGTTACTGTTCACCAAGCACCACAATAAGAAAAAAAATATTTGGCCCAATGTATTGATTTCAAATTCAGGCCTTTTTGTACAGGCACCTAACACTATCTGCCTATTTATTTATGTAGCATATTACACTAATCCAGGCACAGCAGTAACCACTGATTTAGGGGAATATCTCTTTTAGGGCTAGTATTTAGCCCTGTATGAAAGGTATCCTTTTATGGACAGATTTACACTTGGAGATGCACAGTAGCATGTGAAAAAATATGAAGGATTATGTCTTCAGCAATTGTATTTCAACACTTTGTGTAATATACCCTTTAACAGACAGATTAACACTTGGTCTGAAATAGCTGGAACACCAGATTCAGGGTATTGCTATATTGGCAATTGAATTTCACCCCAGAACAAAATATATGTTTTGGTGGACACTATGATACTTTTCCAGCCACTGCTGGGACACCAGATTCAGGGTATTGCTATTTTGGCAATTGAATTTCACCCCAGAACAAAATATATGTTTTGGCGGACACTATGATACTTTTCCAGCCAGTACTGGGACACCAGATTCAGGGTATTGCTATTTTCGCAATTGAATTTCACCCCAGAACAAAATATATGTTTTGGCGGACACTAATATACTTTGCCAGCCAGTGCTGGGACACCAGATTCAGGGGATTGCTATTTTGGCAATTGAATTTCACCACAGAACAAAATATATGTTTTGGCGGACAATATTATACTTTGCCAGCCACTGCTGGGACATCAGATTCAGGGTATTGCTATTTTGGCAATTGAATTTCACCCCAGAACAAAATATATGTTTTGGCGGACACTATGATACTTTTCCAGCCACTGCTGGGACACTAGATTCAGGGTATTGCTATTTTGGCAATTGAATTTCACCCCAGAACAAAATATATGTTTTGGCGGACACTATGATACTTTTCCAGCCAGTACTGGGACACCAGATTCAGGGTATTGCTATTTTGGCAATTGAATTTCACCATAGAACAAAATATATGTTTTGGCGGACACTATACATCTTGGCCTGCAACAGCTGGGACACCAGATTCAGGGTATTGCTATTTTGGCAATTGAATTTCACCCCAGAACAAAATATGTTTTGGCGGACACTATTATAATTTGCCATACAGTGCTGGGACACCAGATTCAGGGTATTGCTATTTTGGCAAGTGAATTTTCCCCAGAACAAAATATGTGTTTTGGCGAACACTGTTATACTTTGCCAGCCAGTGCTGGGACACCAGATTCAGGGTATTGCTATTTTGGCAATTGAATTTAACCACAGAACAAAATATATGTTTTGGCGGACACTATTATACTTTGCCAGCCACTGCTGGGACACCAGATTTAGGGTATTGCTATTTTGGCAATTGAATTTCACCCCAGAACAAAATATACCCTATTACGGAGAGATTTAATCTAGGCCTGCAACTGCTGGAACACCAGATTCAGGGTATTGCTATTTTGCAGTTGAATTTCCCCCCAGAACAAAATATATGTTTTGGCGGACACTATGATACTTTTCCAGCCAGTGCTGGGACACCAGATTCAGGGTATTGCTATTTTGGCAAGTGTATTTCACCCCAGAACAAAATATCTGTTTTGGTGGACATTATTATACTCTACCAGCCAGTACTGGAACACCAGATTCAGGGTATTGCTATTTTGGCAATTGAATTTCACCCCAGAACAAAATATATATTTTGGCGGACACTATTATACTTTGCCAGACACTGCTGGGACACCAGATTCAGGGTATTGCTATTTTAGCAATTGAATTTAACCACAGAACAAAATATATGTTTTGGCGGACACTATGATACTTTTCCAGCCACTGCTGGGACACTAGATTCAGGGTATTGCTATTTTGGCAATTGAATTTCACCCCAGAACAAAATATATGTTTTGGCGGACACTATGATACTTTTCCAGCCAGTACTGGGACACCAGATTCAGGGTATTGCTATTTTGGCAATTGAATTTCACCATAGAACAAAATATATGTTTTGGCGGACACTATACATCTTGGCCTGCAACAGCTGGGACACCAGATTCAGGGTATTGCTATTTTGGCAATTGAATTTCACCCCAGAACAAAATATATGTTTTGGCGGACACTATGATACTTTTCCAGCCACTGCTGGGACACTAGATTCAGGGTATTGCTATTTTGGCAATTGAATTTCACCCCAGAACAAAATATATGTTTTGGCGGACACTATGATACTTTTCCAGCCAGTACTGGGACACCAGATTCAGGGTATTGCTATTTTGGCAATTGAATTTCACCATAGAACAAAATATATGTTTTGGCGGACACTATACATCTTGGCCTGCAACAGCTGGGACACCAGATTCAGGGTATTGCTATTTTGGCAATTGAATTTCACCCCAGAACAAAATATATGTTTTGGCGGACACTATTATACTTTGCCAGCCAGTGCTGGGACACCAGATTCAGGGTATTGCTATTGTGGCAAGTGAATTTTACCCCAGAACAAAATATGTGTTTTGGCGAACACTGTTATACTTTGCCAGCCAGTGCTGGGACACCAGATTCAGGGTATTGCTATTTTGGCAAGTGAATTTTACCCCAGAACAAAATATATGTTTTGTCGGACACTATTATACTTTGCCAGCCAGTGCTGGGACACCAGATTCAGGGTATTGCTATTTTGGCAATTGAATTTCACCCCAAAACAAAATAAATGTTTTGGCGGACACTAATATACTTTGCCAGCCAGTGCTGGGACACCAGATTCAGGGGATTGCTATTTTGGCAATTGAATTTCACCCAAGAACAAAATATACCCTATTACGGACAGATTTAAACTAGACCTGCAACTGTTGGAACACCAGATTCAGGGTATTGCTATTTTGGCAGTTCAATTTCATCCCAGGACAAAATATATGTTTTGGCGGACACTATTATACTTTGCCAGACAGTGCTGGGACAACAGATTCAGGGTATTGCTATTTTGGCAAGTGAATTTTACCCCAGAACAAAATATATGTTTTGAAGGACACTATTATACTTTGCCAGCCAGTGCTGGGACACCTGATTCAGGGTATTGCTATTTTGGCAAGTGTATTTCACCCCAGAACAAAATATATGTTTTGGTGGACACTATTATACTTTGCCAGCTAGTACTGGGACACTAGATTCAGGGTATTGCTATTTTGGCAATTGAATTTCACCCCAGAACAAAATATATATTTTGGCGGACACTATTATACTTTGCCAGCCACTGCTAGGACACCAGATTCAGGGTATTGCTATTTTGGCAATTGAATTTCACCCCAGAACAAAATATACCCTATTACGGAGAGATTTAATCTAGGCCTGCAACTGCTGGAACACCAGATTCAGGGTATTGCTATTTTGCAGTTGAATTTCACCCCAGAACAAAATATATGTTTTGGCGGAAACTATGATACTTTTCCAGCCAGTGCTGGGACACCAGATTCAGGGTATTGCTATTTTGGCAAGTGTATTTCACCCCAGAACAAAATATATGTTTTGGTGGACACTATTATACTCTACCAGCCAGTACTGGGACACCAGATTCAGGGTATTGCTATTTTGGCAATTGAATTTCACCCCAGAACAAAATATATATTTTGGCGGACACTATTATACTTTGCCAGCCACTGCTGGGACACCAGATTCAGGGTATTGCTATTTTGGCAAGTGAATTTTACCCCAGAACAAAATATGTGTTTTGGCGAACACTGTTATACTTTGCCAGCCAGTGCTGGTACACCAGATTCAGCGTATTGCTATTTTGGAAAGTGAATTTTACCCCAGAACAAAATATATGTTTTGGCGGACACTATTATACTTTGCCAGCCAGTGCTGGGACACCAGATTCAGGGTATTGCTATTTTGGCAATTGAATTTCACCCCAGAACAAAATATATGTTTTGGCGGATACTAATATACTTTGCCAGCCAGTGCTGGGACACCAGATTCAGGGGATTGCTATTTTGGCAATTGAATTTCACCACAAAACAAAATATATGTTTTGGCGGACACTATTATACTTTGCCAGCCACTGCTGGGACACCAGATTCAGGGTATTGCTATTTTGGCAATTGAATTTAACCACAGAACAAAATATATGTTTTGCGGACACTATTATACGTTGCCAGCCAGTGCTGGGACACCAGATTAAGGGTATTGCTATTTTGGCAAGTGTATTTCACCCCAGAACAAAATATATGTTTTATCGGACACTATTATACTTTGCCAGCCAGTACTGGAACACCAGATTCAGGGTATTGCTATTTTGGCAATTGAATTTCACCCCAGAACAAAATATATCCTATTACAGACAGATTTAAAATAGGCCTGCAACTGCTGGAACACCAGATTCAGGGTATTGCTTTTTTGGCAGTTGAATTCCACCCCAGAACAAAATCTATGTTTTGGCGGACACTATTATAATTTGCCAGCCAGTGCTGTGACACCAGATTCAGGGTATTGCTATTTTGGCAATTGAATTTCACCACATAACAAAATATATGTTTTGGGGGACACTATTATACTTTGCCAGCCACTGCTGGGACACCAGATTCATGGTATTGCTATTTTGGCAATTGAATTTCACCCCAGAACAAAATATACCCTATTACGGACAGATTTAAACTAGGCCTGCAACTGCTGGAACACCAGATTCAGGGTATTGCTATTTTGGCAAGTAAATTTCACCCCAGAACAAAATATATGTTTTGGCGGACACTATTATACTTTGCCAGCTAGTTCTGGGACACCAGATTCAGGGTATTGCTATTTTGGCAATTGAATTTCACCCCAGAACAAAATATACCCTATTACAGACAGTTTTAAACTAGGCCCGCAACTGCTGGAACACCAGATTCAGGGTATTGCTATTTTGGCAGTTGAATTCCACCCCAGAACAAAATATATGTTTTGGCGGACACCATTATAATTTGCCAGCCAGTGCTGTGACACCAGATTCAGGGTATTGCTATTTTGGCAATTGAATTTCACCACATAACAAAATATATGTTTTGGGGGACACTATTATACTTTGCCAGCCACTGCTGGGACACCAGATTCATGGTATTGCTATTTTGGCAATTGAATTTCACCCCAGAACAAAATATACCCTATTACGGACAGATTTAAACTAGGCCTGCAACTGCTGGAACACCAGATTCAGGGTATTGCTATTTTGGCAAGTGAATTTCACCCCAGAACAAAATATATGTTTTGGCGGACACTGTTATACTTTGCCAGCTAGTTCTGGGACACCAGATTCAGGGTATTGCTATTTTGGCAATTGAATTTCACCCTACAACAAAATATACCCTATTACAGACAGTTTTAAACTAGGCCCGCAACTGCTGGAACACCAGATTCAGGGTATTGCTATTTTGGCAGTTGAATTCCACCCCAGAACAAAATCTATGTTTTGGCGGACACTATTATAATTTGCCAGCCAGTGCTGTGACACCAGATTCAGGGTATTGCTATTTTGGCAATTGAATTTCACCACAGAACAAAATATATGTTTTTGGGGACACTATTATACTTTGCCAGCCACTGCTGGGACACCAGATTCATGGTATTGCTATTTTGGCAATTGAATTTCACCCCAGAACAAAATATACCCTATTACGGACAGATTTCAACTAGGCCTGCAACTGCTGGAACACCAGATTCAGGGTATTGCTATTTTGGCAAGTGAATTTCACCCCAGAACAAAATATATGTTTTGGCGGACACTATTATACTTTGCCAGCTAGTTTTGGGACACCAGATTCAGGGTATTGCTATTTTGGCAATTGAATTTCACCCCAGAACAAAATATACCCTATTACAGACAGTTTTAAACTAGGCCTGCAACTGCTGGAACACCAGATTCAGGGTATTGCTATTTTGGCAGTTGAATTTCACCCCAGAACAAAATATATGTTTTGGCGGACACTATTATAATTTGCCAGACAGTGCTGGGACACCAGATTCAGGGTATTGCTATTTTGGCAAGTGAATTTCACCCCAGAGCAAAATATATGTTTTGGCGGACACTATTATACTTTGCCAGCCAGTTCTGGGACACCAGATTCAGGGTTTTGCTATTTTGGTAATTGAATTTCACCCCAGAACAAAATATATATTTTGGTGGACACTATTATACTTTGCCAGCCACTGCTGGGACACCAGATTCAGGGTATTGCTATTTTTGCAATTTAATTTCACCCCAGAACAAAATATATGTTTTGGCGGACACTATTATACTTTGCCAGCCACTGCTGGGACACCAGATTTAGGGGATTGCTATTTTGGCAATTGAATTTCACCACAGAAAATAATCTATCCTTTGCCAGACAGCAGACAGTATTACACTTGGCTAGCCAAAGCTGGAACACCAGATTTAGGGGATTGTTATTTTGGCAATTGTATTTAACCCCTTTATAAAATATAGAAATTGCTATCCTGAGTTTCTAGGGGTGACAATAAGCACAGCCAAGCCCCTGATGTAGGATATAGCAAAAAAAAAACAACTAGTATTGATGGATTGATAGACTTGGTGGCAGTTTGTTCTGGTGCACCACAAGTCACAAAATGGCCGCCGATCACCCCAGAAAAAAGTCACAGAAAAACGCTCTGTGCAGCCTAAAAACCAGTGAGCAATTAACGAGCAGAAGTTGAATCATACACAGCTGTAGATCGATCACTTCATAAGGTGCTGTTGCTGGCTTTTCCCTGCCTAATCTCGCCCTCACAGAAACTGCGTCCTCGTCCTACACTAATCAGAGCAGTGTGACATGCGGCGCTACGTGACTCCAGCTTAAATAGACGTAGTGAAAGAGACGGTTCCTGGACACCTCTTATATAAATTAATAATTGGGGAAAAGACAGTCACAGATAAAAATAACATCTTTAGATTGCATGATAATGAGTTTAGGAGGCATATAGACAATGCTGACTATAACAGATCAATAGTCCAACACTTGATGTGGTACTGCTCCATAGATCAATTATATAAAGATACAATGTTCATCTGGTGCTACAAACTGGAGAAGCAGATAAGGAACTGGAGAGCAGAACTTCGATGAATGTACTATATATATAAATAAAACAATTTTTCATTTCATAATTTGGTAAAAACCAAAATGTGACGATATTGCATAGTATAGACATGTACTGTAATCCTAGTCAGCAATGAAGCTGATAGTATGTCCGTAACACTGAGGACTCACCTGGATGTGCCGCAAAAAGTAACAACCAAATCTTGTAGGTATGGGCTCTGTGGCCGTGTGGTGGTGCTTATAGGGCTATAGTGAGCCGCTGTTGCTGCCATCATGTTCTGCTGATGACCGAGGAATAAATTCCCGCTGTTACCGGCATGCTCCCTCAACACGTGACGCGCTGCCCGGATGTGACGTCAGTCTATGCGGGACAGGCGCATGTTAGACCGATGTAAGGGCGGAAGTGACGTGGCGCCTAAGAAGGGCGGACGCGCTGTTAGTGTTATGCTCCTAAGTGAAGCGCTTATAAACAATTGCCAGTGAGAGATTGAACACAAAGCTGCTATATATGTGTCCTTAGGTAAGTTGTTATGCGAATAACAACCTGCCCGCTTAATTCATGTAGATTCTGGATAATTGATACAAATAGATCAAATTGGGTGGATACTGAAAAGAATACTATGGGATGCGGAGACATCAGCGGGTGTTCCTCAGTGTTTGGTCTGTAGAAACAGATTGAAAATGATACGAAATGATGTTCATGTAAACATCATAACACAGTCATAAAACAATCATAGCAGAAGTCATAGAGAACAACAATCATAAGAAACAATTAAGATCATACTCCTGATTTAACCCCTTTGGTTCCAAGGTCTGAAGTCTATGGATCCAAAAGGCCTCCCTATTGGTGAGGATTTTGTTGATGTCACCTCCTCTTCTTGGGGCTAAAATTTGTTCGACCACTTGGAACTTCAATTTTGAAATGGTATGGTGTTTGGTGGAGAAATGAGCTGGGATCGGAAGATGACCGCATTCACATCTAATGTTAGACTTGTGTTGGCTAATACGGTCTTTAATGTGTAGTTTCACTTGTTGAGGGTGCACGCCGTTAACAGCGTGTATTTATTCCTCGGTCATCAGCGGCACATGTTGGCAGCAACAGCGGCTCACTATAGCCCTATAAGCACCGCCACACGGCCACAGAGCCCATACCTACAAGAAGAGAACCAAAAGAGGAGAAAGTTTCAGAAGGAAGCCGAAGATTACCGAATGAATAGAGTTTATTGGTGAATATCCTTCCTCCTCTGAGTCTTCATTCTCCAGCAGAGAAAATCTCTACAGGAGAGACAATACCTCTTCATCCTACATGGGACCCAGGAGGACCCGTGGACGACGCCCAAGACGAGAGGCATCTGGACCAGCCAGGGATTATTCCCAAGGACATACTACACGATCCCAGGTAATGACTGATCCACCACAACCTCTAGTCATAAACATCTCCTCTAAGACACTTACACCGGCTCAAATCCAGGTCCTACAAAAGGGCCTGTCTTTCTGTCCTTCCTATAAATTTGACAGGTTCCAATTAGATCTGGACCTGTTAAGATTCTACAGGAACCTGCGCCTTACAACATTTTTTAGCACTAAGGATAAGGAACAACTTCCCAGGAATCCTGGACTGTCTATAGATAAGGGACTCATATCCATTAAGGACCTAAGCCTGAGATCCAAGAGTTCCTTTAATCCCCCAAGGAACTTACACCCAGTGGAGACCTTTATATCCCTGGTCAACCGGGACATAGAGGGTCTCAGAAGAGATATGGAAATGGGCAAGTACAGTTGCCAGTCCAATCTTACAAGGGGAGAAAAAGAGGCCCTTCAATTGTTAAAGAGAGATAGGCACCTAACTATCAAACCCGCTGACAAGGGCGGTGCTCTGGTAGTTATGGACAGGAGAGACTATCTAGAAGAAATCAATGATCAACTCAAAGATACGAAAGTATATGAAGGTCTGCGGAAGAATCTTATACCGGACATTGCCCTAAAGATTAAACAGGTGTTACTTGTCCATCTTCAAAATAATACCATTGATCAAGACACAGTCTCATATCTCACTAAGTCCAATCCCATCACTCCGGTTTTGTACACCCTACCCAAAGTACATAAAAGATTGCATAAACCACCGGGAAGACCCATAGTCTCCTCATCTGACTCCATCCTCTCCCCACTATCCATCTTTATAGAAAAAATACTTACACCCTTAATCAAGACAACCAGCTCTTTTCTACTGGATACTACTGCTTTCCTCACAACAATTAGGAACATTAAACAGGTTCCTCCAGATTTGATTCTAGCTACTTTCGATGTAGTCAGTCTTTATTCATCTTTGAGGACAGGATTCAGACCGCGCGTAGGAATCGAAAGTCCCAAAAAGCAGTTCACTTATCCCTCCAGGAAATGCTGAGGTCTGCAGATATCCTGAATATAGATATCCTGCAACTTGTAAAAGATGTACAATAGTGAAGTTCCGTGAGGCTCCTCACCTCTTAATTGCTCAGTTTATACTCACAAAAGTAGCAGGTTTTACAGGCACATCAAGCTGGAGTTGCAACTTCAACCCTTCACAGGATCCGGGGGCACACTCCCACAGTAGCAGATAAAAGGTGTAGTATACGCTCAGGAACCCACCGACTTCAGATGAGGCTTCCTTTCTTTTCAAACACTGCAAACCAGAAGCTCTCCAACCATAGTGAGGATCCGATGGTAACTTCAAAATTTTTAATATCAATGTACTTACAAACAACTTTCTTTAAAATCACATAAAATCAAGCGTTTTGCAATCCTCTCGCCCAACCCGGGTTTCGCTCCCAGAGCTTCGTCAGGGGCTCGCATAGAAAAAACACCCCTCCCCTTCTTTTTAAACCTGATCTCATTAGTCCCACACCTGGGTATGTTCAGCAAAAACTTCTGCCCTCCTCCCAAGCATGGAACAAGGGCAGGGCGTGCCTGCTGATCAAAATCGCATCATTGTAGACCTGTGTTCACACACATATAATAAAATCATTTTTACCTCAAAACAGCTTGTAAGTCAAAATCCACATTTAAACCGCAAGGTTGCAGTGTATTCAGTTCATATATCCACTTACTTTCTATTTTATTAATTTTTTCTATAAGACTTCCTCCTCTCCAATGGCCACTTACTAGTTCTATACCCATAAATTTCAATCCCTTGGTTTTTTGATGAAACCTTTTATAATGTGAAGAAACTCCATGACTTTCCAGCCCTTTACTTATATTTCTTATGTGTTCCTGGATCCTAGTTTTTAGGGGTCTGATGGTACGTCCCACATACTGGAGGCCACACGGGCACTCCAGTACGTATACGACTCCTTTGCTGTTGCAGGACATCTCCCCTACCACCTCCAATTCTATTTTTTTAGTATTACTAACAATTTTTGTTTGTTTTTGTGCCTTCTCACTATTCCTCCGATTCTTACATGCACTGCAAAATCCACACCAATTAAAACAGTTTTTCTTTCTACTAATCTTTTCTAATGGTATTGCGCTCTGAACTAGTTTGTTCTGCAGGTTGGGTGCTCTTCTGTAGATCACATTTGGTTGTTCTGGAATCAAGGATCCAATTACTGGGTCATTTTTCAAAATGGACCAGTTCTTTTTAATTGCATTTTTAGCTGCCCGGAGCCCTGTGTGAACTGGGTTATAAAGGAGAAACGAAAGTCGGGTATTTCTCTCTGCTTTTTGATGGAATTGTTTGCCCCTGCATTTCTATATCTTTAATACATTTTGTTAATTGTTCATCACTGTATCCTTTTTCCAAAAAACGCTTTTTATCACTTCACTTTGTTCTTTAAAAACAGTATGCTCAGTGCAGTTTCTGTGGACTCTCTGGACCTGTCCCCTAGGTATATTTTGTAACCAAGGGGCAAAATGACAGCTAGTAAGATCAATATACCCATTCACATCAGTGGGTTTAAAGAAGGTTTTAGTTTTAAAATTTCCATTTTCTATATAAATGGTTAGGTCCAGGAAGTCCACGGAGACGGCACTGATAGTACTGGTGAAGCTCAAATTCCACTCCTTGTTCTCCAGTCCCCTAATGAAGGTCTCAAGTTCGTTTTTCCCCTTCCCAGATTATCAGGCAGTCATCTATATACCTTCTCCAGATTTTCAACACACCTTTTTGTTCTTCTTTATTCAATAAAGGGTCTATGTAGGATTTCTCCCACATGGCCATGAATAAGTTTGCAAAACTTAGGGCGAATTTCGCCCCATCGCCGATCCCAACCTTCTGGAGGTAATAGTCACCCTTAAACCAAAAATAATTATGGTCCAAACAAAAAGAACGCAATCCACTATAAAGTCTGCTTGTATTTGTGTCATTTGGGGATCACCATATAACGTCTCTTTAATTGCCTGCAGTCCCTTGTTCTTTGGTATACTCGTGTACAGCGAGGATACATCAATAGTAGCTATCCACGTGTTCTTATTGGCCACAGGTAACTCTCTAACCATTTTCACCACAGTCCCACTATCTTTCAAAAAGGAGGGGATTTGGGGTACATATTTCTTCAAAAAGGTATCCACGTACTCCGTAATCCGGCTGGTAAGGGAATTAATCCCCGACACAATAGGTCTGCCCGGGGGTGGGTCAGGCTTTTATGGATCTTCGGAAGTACGTAGATAACTGGTGTTGTAGGTTCTTTTAGATTCATGTACTCCATTTCCTTTTTATTCAATATTCCTTTGTCTTCTCCATAATTAAGCAGCTCCAACAATTTGTTTTTAAATTCAGGGAGGGGGTCTTTTTTCAACATCAAATAGGTTTTTGTATCTTTCAGTTATCTTAAAATCTCCCCTTCATAGTCCTCTATATTCATAACTACTATTCCCCCCACCTTATCCGCAGGTTTTATTACAATCTCTTTGTTGTTCTGTAGTGCCTTTAATGCCTCTCTCTCTTTTTTAGTTAAATTTCCACTTTTTCTTTCTAGTTTTATATTTTCTAATTCATTTAGAACACTTCTCTTAAAGGCATCAATACATTCATTATCTTTATTCTTTGGAAAAAAACGAGATTTCTCTTTTAAATCTGTATGGATAAAAGTATTTCCTTGTTCTGCATTTTTCATTATAGCGGATTCTTTTCCCGAAAAATATTTGGCTATATTTAGTTTCCTAATAAATTTATGGATATCGACAAAGGAATTGAATTTATTTAATCTATTGGATGGTGCATATTTTAATCCCTTTTTAGGACTGCGTTTTCTGTTTCCGATAAGGTATGCTTGCTGAGATTAAAAATCCCAGCATTCACACCTTGCTTCTTTTGTTCGCCCGACTTGGTGTTTTTTCCCCTCTTTTTCCTCTAAAAGTCTTCTTTTTGTGGTGTCCCGATTTTTGTGACGTCATTTCGTTCGTTTTTGTGTTTTCACCTGTTCTAGCTCCTCCTCTCTCTGTATTCCTCCGATTAATTGATGTGGAAAATTTTGTTTGTCCAAAGTCTCTCCCTGTTGTATTTGTAAACCCTTCTGTATTTCCTCTTTCCTATTAGCTGGTGGTACTATGTTCTCCTGTCTTTTATACGTATCATCTCTTCTAAACCTATATGGATTTTCATTGTCCCATTGTTTATTCTGGCTTTGTTGATAATGGGGTCTCCTAGTGTTTGGCCACACTTTTTCTCCCCTGAAATTATTATTAGGATAGTGACGTGGTCTTCCCCATGTATTGGCTGATTGTACTTCATAGTTGTCTTGTCTCCACATTCGATCCTCATCTTCCCACCGGTGTCTATAATGGCCATAAGATCTATAATTGGCCATACCATTGTTCTTTTCCTCAGCAATTTTCTGGTCTCCCTCTCCTGCTTTATTTTCCTTTCCATTCCCTTCCATCCTATTTTTCCATTTGTATACTTTATTGTTCTCATATTCTTCACAAGTTTTTCTATATTTTTTCTGTTTTTCTCTTTTATATCTTTTTCTACTGCTATAATATTAAGCTTGGCATTTCTCACTAAGTTTAATGTATTCTTCTTCTTTTTATAGGGTTTAAGTTTATCTTGTATTTCCTCTATCTTTTGGCCCAGAAGACTGAGTTTGTTTCTACGTATTTTGATAACGAACTCCATGGCTTTTAGACCACAGAAGTTCATTAATTTTTCCCATTCTTCTATATCGTTGGTATCCTCCGTATTCAACGGAGTTGTCAACGTAAACCTTCCGGGATCCTTCCCTCTGCCAAAAATTTCTCAAGGGAAAGGATTTCCCATTTGGTTTTTAGTTCTTTACTTAAATCCCTCTCTAGTTCTATAAACATATCTCTCATTCTTTTATCCTCTTTAGCTCTTTCATTCACTGAGAAAATGCTTTCTACATCACATACCATATTCGCTCTAAAATCAAAAATATCCATTTTACATAGACTGGATGACAAAACCCACTAAAAAGCAATATATCAAATAGAAAGAAAATATCACCAGTCCTATGTGAGACGCTGCGATTCCGTAATGTGTTGTGGGTATTCAACACTAAACAGTTTTGAGGACAGGATTCAGACCGCGCGTAGGAATCGAAAGTCCCAAAAAGCAGTTCACTTATCCCTCCAGGAAATGCTGAGGTCTGCAGATATCCTGAATATAGATATCCTGCAACTTGTAAAAGATGTACAATAGTGAAGTTCCGTGAGGCTCCTCACCTCTTAATTGCTCAGTTTATACTCACAAAAGTAGCAGGTTTTACAGGCACATCAAGCTGGAGTTGCAACTTCAACCCTTCACAGGATCCGGGGGCACACTCCCACAGTAGCAGATAAAAGGTGTAGTATACGCTCAGGAACCCACCGACTTCAGATGAGGCTTCCCTTCTTTTCAAACACTGCAAACCAGAAGCTCTCCAACCATAGTGAGGAGCCGATGGTAACTTCAAAATTTTTAAATATCAATGTACTTACAAACGAACTTTCTTTAAAATCACATAAAATCAAGCGTTTTGCAATCCTCTCGCCCAACCCGGGTTTCGCTCCCAGAGCTTCGTCTGGGTTCCTGAGCGTATACTACACCTTTTATCTGCTACTGTGGGAGTGTGCCCTCGGATCCTGTGAAGGGTTGAAGTTGCAACTCCAGCTTGATGTGCCTGTAAAACCTGCTACTTTTGTGAGTATAAACTGAGCAATTAAGAGGTGAGGAACCTCATGGAACTTCACTATTGTACATCTTTTACAAGTTGCAGGATATCTGTATCCAGGATATCTGCAGACCTCAGCATTTCCTGGAGGGATAAGTGAACTGCTTTTTGGGACTTTCGATTCCTACGCGCGGTCTGAATCCTGTCCTCAAAACTGTTTAGTGTTGAATACCCACAACACATTACGGAATCGCAGCGTCTCACATAGGACTGGTGATATTTTCTTTCTATTTGATATATTGCTTTTTAGTGGGTTTTGTCATCCAGTCTATGTAAAATGGATATTTTTGATTTTAGAGCGAATATGGTATGTGATGTAGAAAGCATTTTCTCAGTGAATGAAAGAGCTAAAGAGGATAAAAGAATGAGAGATATGTTTATAGAACTAGAGAGGGATTTAAGTAAAGAACTAAAAACCAAATGGGAAATCCTTTCCTTGAGAAATTTTTGGCAGAGGGAAGGATCCCGGAAGGTTTACGTTGGCAACTCCCGTTGAATACTGGAGGATACCAACGATATAGAAGAATGGGAAAAATTAATGAACTTCTGTGGTCTAACAGCCATGGAGTTCGTTATCAAAATACGTAGAAACAAACTCAGTCTTCTGGGCCAAAAGATAGAGGAAATACAAGATAAACTTAAACCCTATAAAAAGAAGAAGAATACATTAAACTTAGTGAGAAATGCCAAGCGAATATTATAGCAGTAGAAAAAGATATAAAAGAGAAAAACAGAAAAATATAGAAAAACTTGTGAAGAATATGAGAACAATAAAGTATACAAATGGAAAAATAGGATGGAAGGGAATGGAAAGGAAAATAAAGCAGGAGAGGGAGACCAGAAAATTGCTGAGGAAAGAACAATGGTATGGCCAATTATAGATCTTATGGCCATTATAGACACCGGTGGGAAGATGAGGATCGAATGTGGAGACAAGACAACTATGAAGTACAATCAGCCAATACATGGGGAAGACCACGTCACTATCCTAATAATAATTTCAGGGGAGAAAAAGTGTGGCCAAACACTAGGAGACCCCATTATCAACAAAGCCAGAATAAACAATGGGACAATGAAAATCCATATAGGTTTAGAAGAGATGATACGTATAAAAGACAGGAGAACATAGTACCACCAGCTAATAGGAAAGAGGAAATACAGAAGGGTTTACAAATACAACAGGGAGAGACTTCTTTGGACAAACAAAATTTTCCACATCAATTAATCGGAGGAATACAGAGAGAGAGGAGCTAGAACAGGTGAAAACACAAAAAGCGAACGAAATGACGTCACAAAAATCGGGACACCACAAAAAGAAGACTTTTAGAGGAAAAAGAGGAAAAAAACACCAAGTCGGCGAACAAAAGAAGCAAGGTGTGAATGCTGGGATTTTAATCTCAGCAAGCATACTCTATCGAAACAGAAAACGCAGTCCTAAAAGGGATTAAAATATGCACCATCCAATAGATTAAATAAATTCAATTCCTTTGTCGATATCCATAAATTTATTAGGAAACTAAATATAGCCAAATATTTTTCGGGAAAAGAATCCGCTATAATGAAAAATGCAGAACAAGGAAATACTTTTATCCATACAGATTTAAAGAGAAATCTCGTTTTTCCAAAGAATAAAGATAATGAATGTATTGATGCCTTTAAGAGAAGTGTTCTAAATGAATTAGAAAATATAAAACTAGAAAGAAAAGTGGAAATTTAACTAAAAAGAGAGAGAGGCATTAAAGGCACTACAGAACAACAAAGAGATTGTAATAAAACCTGCGGATAAGGGGGAATAGTAGTTATGAATATAGAGGACTATGAAGGGGAGATTTTAAGACAACTGAAAGATACAAAAACCTATTTGATGTTGAAAAAAGACCCCCTCCCTGAATTTAAAAACAAATTGTTGGAGCTGCTTAATTATGGAGAAGACAAAGGAATATTGAATAAAAAGGAAATGGAGTACATGAATCTAAAAGAACCTACAACACCAGTTATCTACGTACTTCGAAGATCCATAAAAGCCTGACCCACCCGGGCAGACCTATTGTGTCGGGATTAATTCCCTTACCAGCCGGATCACGGAGTACGTGGATACCTTTTTGAAGAAATATGCACCCCAAATCCCCTCCTTTTTGAAAGATAGTGGGACTGTGGTGAAAATGGTTAGAGAGTTACCTGTGGCCAATAAGAACACGTGGATAGCTACTATTGATGTATCCTCGCTGTATACGAGTATACCAAAGAACAAGGGACTGCAGGCAATTAAAGAGACGTTATATGGTGATCCCCAAATGACACAAATACAAGCAGACTTTATAGTGGATTGCGTTCTTTTTTGTTTGGACCATAATTATTTTTGGTTTAAGGGTGACTATTACCTCCAGAAGGTTGGGACGGCGATGGGGCGAAATTCGCCCAAGTTTTGCAAACTTATTCATGGCCATGTGGGAGAAATCCTACATAGACCCTTTATTGAATAAAGAAAAACAAAAAGGTGTGTTGAAAATCTGGAGAAGGTATATAGATGACTGCCGGATAATCTGGGAAGGGGAAAAAAACGAACTTGAGACCTTCATTAGGGGACTGGAGAACAAGGAGTGGAATTTGAGCTTCACCAGTACTATCAGTGCCGTTTCCGTGGACTTCCTGGACCTAACCATTTATATAGAAAATGGAAATTTTAAAACTAAAACCTTCTTTAAACCCACTGATGTGAATGGGTATATTGATCTTACTAGCTGTCATTTTGCCCCTTGGTTACAAAATATACCTAGGGGACAGGTCCAGAGAGTCCACAGAAACTGCACTGAGCATACTGTTTTTAAAGAACAAAGTGAAGTGATAAAAAGCGTTTTTGGAAAAAGGATACAGTGATGAACAATTAACAAAATGTATTAAAGATATAGAAATGCAGGGGCAAACAATTCCATCAAAAGCAGAGAGAAATACCCGACTTTCGTTTCTCCTTTATAACCCAGTTCACACAGGGCTCCGGGCAGCTAAAAATGCAATTAAAAGAACTGGTCCATTTTGAAAAATGACCCAGTAATTGGATCCTTGATTCCAGAACAACCAAATGTGATCTACAGAAGAGCACCCAACCTGCAGAACAAACTAGTTCAGAGCGCAATACCATTAGAAAAGATTAGTAGAAAGAAAAACTGTTTTAATTGGTGTGGATTTTGCAGTGCATGTAAGAATCGGAGGAATAGTGAGAAGGCACAAAAACAAACAAAAATTGTTAGTAATACTAAAAAATAGAATTGGAGGTGGTAGGGGAGATGTCCTGCAACAGCAAAGGAGTCGTATACGTACTGGAGTGCCCGTGTGGCCTCCAGTATGTGGGACGTACCATCAGACCCCTAAAAACTAGGATCCAGGAACACATAAGAAATATAAGTAAAGGGCTGGAAAGTCATGGAGTTTCTTCACATTATAAAAGGTTTCATCAAAAAAAACCCAAGGGATTGAAATTTATGGGTATAGAACTAGTAAGTGGCCATTGGAGAGGAGGAAGTCTTATAGAAAAAATTAATAAAATAGAAAGTAAGTGGATATATGAACTGAATACACTGCAACCTTGCGGTTTAAATGTGGATTTTGACTTACAAGCTGTTTTGAGGTAAAAAAAGATTTTATTATATGTGTGTGAACACAGGTCTACAATGATGCGATTTTGATCAGCAGGCACGCCCTGCCCTTGTTCCATGCTTGGGAGGAGGGCAGAAGTTTTTGCTGAACATACCCAGGTGTGGGACTAATGAGATCAGGTTTAAAAAGAAGGGGAGGGGTGTTTTTTTCTATGCGAGCCCCTGACGAAGCTCTGGGAGGGAAACCCGGGTTGGGCGAGAGGATTGCAAAACGCTTGATTTTATGTGATTTTAAAGAAAGTTGTTTGTAAGTACATTGATATTAAAAAATTTTTGAAGTTACCATCGGATCCTCACTATGGTTGGAGAGCTTCTGGTTTGCAGTGTTTGAAAAGAAAGGAAGCCTCATCTGAAGTCGGTGGGTTCCTGAGCGTATACTACACCTTTTATCTGCTACTGTGGGAGTGTGCCCCCGGATCCTGTGAAGGGTTGAAGTTGCAACTCCAGCTTGATGTGCCTGTAAAACCTGCTACTTTTGTGAGTATAAACTGAGCAATTAAGAGGTGAGGAGCCTCACGGAACTTCACTATTGTACATCTTTTACAAGTTGCAGGATATCTATATTCAGGATATCTGCAGACCTCAGCATTTCCTGGAGGGATAAGTGAACTGCTTTTTGGGACTTTCGATTCCTACGCGCGGTCTGAATCCTGTCCTCAAAACTGTTTAGTGTTGAATACCCACAACACATTACGGAATCGCAGCGTCTCACATAGGACTGGTGATATTTTCTTTCTATTTGATATATTAGTCTTTATTCATCCATCACACACAGCAAAGGCATATCGGCAGTTTCTAGACTACTTGAATTTTCCAATATCGAACCCCAAGTGAGGGTCCTCTGCCTGGACCTCCTTGAATTAGTATTGACTGAAAATTACTTCTTATTTCAAGACAAGTACTATGTCCAGAAACAAGGGACCGCCAGGGGGGCCCATATGGCACCGCCCTATGCTAATTGCTACATGGCCTTTTTTGAACAGGACCATATCTATACAGATCCTGCCTTTCATCAACATGTTCGGGTCTGGAAAAGATACATAGATGACATCTTTTGTATCTGGTCCGGACCCGAACAATCACTACTTGAATTCCATAACAGGATTAACTCAGTCTGGCCTGAACTTAAGTTTACCTTACACCATGACTTAATCTCTGTCAATTTTCTTGACACATTGGTACAAAAGGGTACTGAGGGTACTGTTACACTTCACTAGCTTTCACCCACCCAGTACCAAGAGAGCATTACCCAGATCACAGTTCAAAAGTATTGAGAAGATAGTCGATGATCCCACTGTCAAGGTAAATAGACTCCAGGAGATGACCGCTAAGTTTCAAAATAGGGGTTACCCTGATAAGATTATCAAGGAGGGACTTACACCTAGAGTAGACAACCCCAATTCATCAAACAGAGACTAGCGTTTGTACACACCTTCCACCCATTTTCGGGAAAAGTAAGAAACATCCTAAACCGTCATTGGAACCTCCTACATAAAGCGTACCCCAGTGTAGAGGAATTTGCCTCCCCGTTTTGTCCGTGTAATAGACGCCCCAAAAATCTAAGGGACCTACTGGTGAAAGCAGACGAGGGGCCTAGTACAAAAACACCTAGGCAGTTACTTTTAAGTACTCAACGTAAAGGTACATCCCCCTGCCTGCGATGTATTCAGTGTTCGCACGACACGAAAGGTGATAAGGTGTACCACCCATTCACCGGCAGGGGTTATCCCATAAAAGGTTATTTCACGTGTGATTCGGCTAATGTGATTTATGTCATCAAGTGCCCCTGTGGTTTGGCGTATGTTGGTGAAACTACTCAGAGCATTAAAGACCGTATTAGCCAACACAAGTCTAACATTAGATTTGAATGCGGTCATCTTCCGATCCCAGCTCATTTCTCCACCAAACGCCATACCATTTTAAAATTGAAGTTCCAAGTGGTCGAACAAATTTTAGCCCCAAGAAGAGGAGGTGACATCAACAAAATCCTCACCATTAGGGAGGCCTTTTGGATCCATAGACTTCAGACCTTGGAACCAAACTAATTGTTTCTTATGATTGTTGTTCTCTATGACTTCTGCTATGATTGATTGTTTTATGACTGTGTTATGATTTTTGCATGAACATCATTTTGTATCATTTTCAATCTGTTTCTACAGACCAAACAATGAGGAACACCCGCTGATGTCTCTGCATCCCATAGTATCCTTTTCAGTATCCACCCAAATTGATCTATTTCTATCAATTATCCAGAATCTACATGAATTAAGCGGGCAGGTTGTTATTCGCATAACAACTTACCTAAGGACACATATATAGCAGCGTTCTGTTCAATCTCTCACTGGCAATTGTTTATAAGCGCTTCCCTTAGGAGCATAACACTAACAGCGCTTCCACCCTTCTTAGGCGCCATGTCACTTCCGCCCTTACATCGGTCTAACATGCGCTCGTCCCACATAGACTGACGTCACATCTGGGCAGCGCGTCACGTGTTGAGGGAGCACGCTGGTAAAAGTGTGTATTTATTCCTCGGTCATCAGCGGCACATGATGGCAGCAACAGCGGCTCACTATAGCCCTAAAAGCACCGCCACACGGCCACAGAGCCCATACCTACAAGATTTGGTTGTTACTTTTTGCGGCACATCCAGGTGAGTCCTCAGTGTTACGGACATACTATCAGCTTCATTGCTGAGTAGGATTACAGTACATGTCTATACTATGCAATATCGTCACATCTTGGTTTTTACCAAATTATGAAATGAAAAATTGTTTTATTTATATATATAGTACATTCATCGAAGTTCTGCTCTCCAGTTCCTTATCTGCTTCTCCAGTTTGTAGCACCAGATGAACATTGTATCTTTATATAATTGATCTATGGAGCAGTACCACATCAAGTGTTGGACTATTGATCTGTTATAGTCAGCATTGTCTATATGCCTCCTAAACTCATTATCATGCAATCTAAAGATGTTATTTTTATCTGTGACTGTCTTTTCTCCGATTATGATTTTATATATGAAATCTGACATGTAACTTTGAAAATTATGCTATATAAAACTTAGTTACTGTATTATCTATGTTTACAGTGTTCTGATGAAGGCCAATGCCGAAACGTCACTACTTTCTGTAACTGGCAATCCGCAATATACATAATAAAATAATTATTGAGCAAGACAAGTGGTGTCCAGGAACCGTCTCTTTCACTACGTGAATATTTGGCTGGGAACCATTCCCTGTGACCCGCATACATATGGTGGAGCTCCGCCCAACTATCCCTGCGTCCAGCTTAAATAGAGGCTGGGTCACATGCTGCATTTGGACAATCACAGCCATGCCATTAGTAGGCATGGCTATGTTGGCTTCTTAGGGCAAGAAGCAAAACGCTAGCTGATTGGCTGCTGTGCAGCCCTTCAGAAAGCAGGAAGAAATCGCCGAACAACGGACCCGAACCCGAACTTTTTTGAAAATGTTCGGGTCCGTGTCACAAACACCCCAAAATTCGGTACGAACCCAACTATGCTCGAACTGTTCGCTCAACACTATTCTCTAACCAATGCTATAGAACATCTGCAAACAGTGTAAGTATTACAAATTCCAACAATCTGGGCCACATCTAGTGTCCATAATCTGTAACCAATACTGTACAACATTAGTGATGAGCGGGAGGTGCCATATTCGATTTCGCGATACTTCGCGAATATTCGATTGAATTTTCGTCATATATTCGACTAAATCGAGTATTTGTCATTATTCTATATATTGCGAATTTTACGCAAATTTATATTCGCATTGCGAATTAAACTTAGAGCTGAGTTCCTAATGGTTTTAACTTGTATTGCTAGAATTGACGAAGATAACGAATATCACAAATATAGCACTATATTCTCAATCTTCGTTATGTTCTAGCAATACAACCATTAGCAACTCAGCTCTAAGTTTAATTCGCAATGCGAACATATACTCGTATTGCGAATTCAACTTAAAGCTGGGTTCCTAATAATTGTATGGGTGTCCTAATGATTGTATGACGAATATCACGAATTCACGAATATAGCACTATATTCTCAATCATCGTTATATTCTAGCAACAACCATTAGGAACTCAGCTCTAGGTTTCATTCACGAAGCGAACATATAATCGCATTGCGAATTGATCTTAGATCAGCTTAGTTCCTAATGGTTGTATTGCTAGAATATAACGAAGATGACGAATATCACGAATTCACGAATATAGTACTATATTCTCAATCTTCATTATATTCTAGCAACAACCATTAGGAACTCAGCTCTAAGTTGATTTCGCAGTGCGAATATATACTCGTATTGCGAATTCATCTTAGAGCTGGGTCCCTAATGGTTGGCTTGCATATAATGGTTGGCAAGAATATAACGAAGATTGAGAATAAAGTGCTATATTCGTGAATTCGTGATATTCGTTATATTCTAGCAATACAACCATTAGGAACCCAGCTCTAAGTTGAATTCGCAATGCGAGTAATTCAGGTTATATTAATTGCATTGCGATTACAACTTGTGAGATCGTGATTCTCACATCCGACAGTACATTTTAGCATGGAGGAGTTCCCATGCACACGGCAAGGAAGTCGGCAAAAGCGTCAACGGGCATTGACTTGAGCGGGCGGCTAGCCAAGAATCCTCTGGGCCGAAAACAGTGTCTGTAGCACAAATTTAAATAATCTGGGCCTAATGTAGTGTCCATACAATTTGTCTTTCTGTGAAAAATTCTGTACTACATCAGAAAACATCTACTGTGTGTGCGTTTAATACATATCACTGACATATACTGTACTTTATCCGTAGACGGTGTATGCTAGTCTGTGACATTATCAGGGCTACATCTCCTGTGTAATGTGTGCGCATCCCAAATACCTTTTTAAATTTATTGGCGCATACACTTACAAATCCTACACTACTGTACGTGTGACATACTTTAAAGTATATGTAACATTTAATATTAAGAATGCGGCCAGTAAGGGCCGTGGAAATGGCCGTGATGCAGATGGTGCATGCAGAGGCCGTGGCCCTGGGCTTGATGAATAAAAGAATGTAGCTGAGGGCCTCCAGGTGCGCTAACCCTCAAAAACATTATTTGGAAGGGCCTTCCGGTCAGCTGACCCTTTAAAACATCATTTGAGAGTGCCTTCAGGACAGCTGACCCTCCACAACATCATTTGCGATTGCCTTCAGTACAGCTGACTCTGTAAAACTTCATTTGTGAGGGCCTGCAGGTGATCTAACCCTCTAAAACATTATATGTAAGGGCCTGTAGATGAGCTGACCCTAAATAACAGGAATTGCGAGGGCCTGCAGGTGAGCTGACCTTATTAAACATTATATTTGAGAGCCTGCAGGTGAAACGAACCTAAAAAACATGAATTGCGAGGGCCTGCAGGTGAGCTGACCCTGTTAAACATTATATGTGAGGGCCTGCAGGTGAGCTGACCCTGTTAATCATTATATGTAAGGGCCTGCAGGTGAGCGGACCCTCTAAAACATTATTAGTGAGGGCAGCCTAAAAAGCATGTTAATATGATGGAGGAGGAGGAGCAGTAGAGAAGTCAGGGGCAATCCAGGCCTTGTTCATTTTTAAAAGAGTCCACCTGTCAGCATTTTTAGTTGACAGTTGGATACACTTATCAGTTATTATGCCCAGAGCAACACTAAATACCCGCTCTGACAAAACGCTGGCGGCAGGTCAGGCCAGCACCTCTGAGGCGTAGAGTGGCAGTTTGTGCCACGTGTCCAGCTTGGACACCTAATAGTTGTAAGGCACAGAGGGATCACTGAGGACGCTGACACAGTCTGCTATGTACTCCTTCACCATCTTCCAAAATTTTCTTGACACTAGGCTGTGCCTCAGGGTGAGGGTGCTGGCGGGGTGTCATGAAACTATTCCGGGCCTTGGAGAGTGTTGCCCTGCCTCTGTTGGAATTGCTGTGTGTTCCCCTCATCTCCCCTCCTGGGTTGCACAAGGAACTATGTACTCTGCCGCCAGTGTCAGCTGTAAATTTATCTGCAATGACATTCTGTTCTATTATTATTATGGTTTGTGGTTGTATTATTGTTGGTATTATTATTGTTATTATGGTTTATAGTTGTAAAATATGTTATTGTCATTTGGTTATTGATGAGTTAATTTACAGGCCATGGCATTGGTTTACCTCCACTCTCGTGTGTTATGTTTTTAGTTATATTAATATATAAGTTTGGGATGTTTGTTGCGCATGGGACATATATGCTGCCAACAAGTTACGGTCATTATCAGACACAACAACCAACCATGCCTGCTTGTAGGTTGAGTGGCGAGGGCCACAGCTCAGTCTGGTCCCTTATACCCTGCCACAGCTCTGTGACGGTGTGCTGTTAGTCACCTAAGCAAATGAGTTTCAGCACGGCCTGTTGCCGCTTCCCCACTGCCGTGCTAGACTGCTTCCAGCTACTGACTGATGGCTAACTGGTGCTGCAAGATGAGAATTCAGAGGTGGAAGTGGAGTAGGAAAAGTTTGCTGCAACTAACGTGGGTGCTGGTCAAAATCCTGATGGAATGGGGACCCGCAATCCTTGGCATTGGTAGCACCTGTGCCATCCCAGGGTACGACTAGCTACCAGCCTCCACAAGGTTCACCCAGTGTGCCGTCATGTAGAGTCCCTGGCCAAAAGCACTTGTCCGTGTATCAGTGGTTAAGTGGACCTTCCCAATAACTGCGTTGGTCAGGGCATGGGTGATGTTACAGGACACGATTGCTGGTGTAATGCGGGGATGGCACACCAAGAAAAATAGTGGCAGCTGGGGACTGTGTAATGAGGGACATCCGCCGCCATGAGGCTGAGGAAAGCCTCAGTGTCCACAGGCTTAAATGGCAACATTTCCAGGACCAGCAATTTTTAAAGGTGTGCATTTAGTGCTATGGCCTGTGGGTGGGTGCGTTTATGTTCAAAGGCCTGGGTTAAGGACATCTGTACGCGGGCCTATTTGGTTTTGCCTGCCTTCTCCCTTTTGCCTCCCACAGCCTCTTCCAGCCTGTTGCTGTGCTGTGCATCCCTCCCCTTCTGTACTGCTGTACACGCTTGGCTTTCCACCTTCTCAGGTTGGGTCAGTGATGTTATCGTCCACCACCCCCCTCTTCCACTTTCTCAAACTCTATATAGCATACCATTGCTCATCTTCTGTTTTACTATTACTATTGGCATACCTACCATGAAGGTAGACCATGCAACTGCTACAGGGGTGGAGCATTTTCTGACAGATAAACAGCACAGTGCATAAAAATGTAATTCATCACATATCTGTGCTTTGCTTTCCTCATTGATAGAAAATTTGGATTCACACATATTGAGTAACTGCGGCTGGGTAGGGGCCACTATTAAACTTTGTTATGAGGACCTATAAGATCTGTGTACGTCCTGACTAATCTTATTTTTTTCTACGGGGCAATGGCATCCATATGCAAATTCCACATACAAAAGTCAAAGGCTCAGGGCAGCCTAGTCTTTACAAGCCTCATAAGTAGAGGGCAATTAGCTAAAAACAAACAGTTATCTTAAATTTCAATTAAATTATTCAATTTTTTTCACATGGAAGAAAATATGAAAGAAACTGTTAAAACACATTTTTATATTAGGAGGTTTTTTTTTTATTTCTGCAGCTACATTATTATCAGGTATTGCTGCCTGCTCCTTCAGAATCTGTAGATATTTAAAAAAAAACAATAACCTGACAGCTTTTTGAAAGTAAGGCATTGAAATAAAATACAAGGGTGTATTTTACAGGAAAACTTACAGTTGGCATTACACTGTATAGGAGGTCCATAATATGCCAGCTATATTATTTCTAGCTACGTATATACAGGAATATAAAAATAAATCATTCAAACTAAGGCTACTTTCACACTAGCGTTTTAGTTTTTCGGTATTGAGATCCATCATAGGGGCTTAATACCGGAAAAAAAAGCTTCAATTTTATCCCTCTTCATTGTCAATTGGGACAAAACTGAACTGAACAGAACGTAATGCTCCAAAATGCATTCTGTTCAGTTTAGTTACGTTTCATACTGGAGAGCAAACCGCAACATGTTGTAGTTTGCTTTCCGTCCTGGGATGCGGAGCAAGACGGATCTGGCATGACCCCCAATGCAAGACGATGGGGACGTTTTCTCTGACACAATCTACCACAACAGAAAATGGATTCGTCCTCTATTGACTTTCAATGGAGTTCATGACGGATCTGTCTTGGCAATGTTACAGATAATACAATCGGATCCGTTCATAACGGATGCAGATGGTTGTATTATCAGTAACGGAAGCGTTTTTGCTGAACTCTGCCGGATACAGCAAAAACGCTAGTGTGAAAGTAGCTTAAGTGGATGTACTGGACATATTTAAATAAAAATCCTAAATGTATGTTTTAGTTGCTGTACTGTTTTTTATTACCGTTCATCACATTCTTTTAATCTGGTTTCACAAATAGCTACTGCCTCATTCACACGTCTGTGTTTCACGGACGTGTGCTGTATGTGTTCTCCACTGACAGCACACGTACCAATACATTTTAATGTGTGTATTCAAACATCCATGTTTTAGCACAGTCCATGGGTCTGTGGTTTTAGCACGGAAGCATGCTTTATTTTGTCTGTGTTCAACAACTCACCACTCCCATTATAGTCAATGGGTCTGTGAAAAACATAGATGAAACACAGATGTCATCCGCGTTTCATCCATGTTTCACAGACCATTAGGACGAGATGCTATAAAAATTTATTTTAAGCTGTGCATTGTCCGTAAAACACAGATCACAGATGGAGTGCAAAAAATGGACACACGGACCAATCAGGGATTCTTCATGGGCATTTTCATGCATGAATCGCTGACCATCTTATCACGGATTCTATCACAGACATGTAAATGGGGCAAATTAGACAATTTCCAATTTTTTGCGACATATTTTTTCAGTCGTTTTCCATGTTCTTTATCCATCTAGATTTGCTAAATTCACTAAAGACAAAAGTTTTTTTTTGCATGGTTATTTTAGCATTTTTTCTTTTTTGTCATTCTTGTCAATACACATTCACTTTTGTCAAAATACTCTGGCTATAGTGTTTTTCAGGTAGTTTTCTCTTAGGCATCTCTATGGAATGTGTAAAACACTTTGGGCTGGTTCACTGCATTTAAAAAAAAAAATTGCTAAATTTTGTACAATGTGAATAACACTTTATTTTGCTGTAATTTTAGGTTTGCTGAATGTTCTGTAAAAATGCTAGCGACCCAAACCTAAGATAACTGCACACATCAAGTCAACTTCTTTTGAAGGAAATTACTTTTTTCTAAAATCTAACTGATTAAATTATAAATTTTCAGTTGCTCCTATTTCATTTCAAGATTTATTTTATTTTATTTGAATGTGGATCAATGTAAAATTATCTATAGGCATATGTATTATGATACCAGATTTTAAGATATTGTGGATTATCAGATTATCAGGAAAATATACAAAAATATATCTATCTATCTATGATTTATTTATTTTTGTCTATCACGCTTATACACAGATACACACACAGAGTAAATTTATTTTAATTCAACATCAGTGGGTAGATATTCTGGATAATTGGACAGAAGCACATAAAACACATTTGTAAAACTAAATAAACTATGAAAATGTTGTTTCTTATACACATCGAGTCTTAACTTTTTTTTTATACTTTATTGCAGTTACATACTGGAAACAATGGATAGATTATCAGAATTTCTTGAATATCACATGCCGTATTTAAGTAATTTCATAATGCCGTATGTATATGTGGCACAAATTTTTAAAAATTGTCTGTTAATTTAATTTTATCTTGCATTTACTTTACATTTTATATATTTATTTTGAATATGTTCTGTAATTTTGAAAAAAGGGCAAAGATTTGTAAAAAATACAAAAATAATATGAATAAATATATATTTTTTTCATAGCACATTTACTTTCATTTCAACATTAAAGATATTGTCTCTTTTTGAGAGGAAACTGGATAACCCTGGCGATTAGCCTCCAATAAAGAACTGCTTGGCACTTATCTGGCAGATCCAGCGCCACCGCTATAATTCTGATATGTTTACCTGGCTGAAGGGGTGATGTCACATTGACAACACTAGAGCTGATCCTCAGGGTTATCCAGCTTCCTTCTGAAACTGGGCAATCCCTTCAATACTAAATCCATGAATTTACATGTGGATTTTCAGAGAGATTTTGCTGCTCATTCGCTGCAAATTTCAGAGTGAAATCAATAGCCAAATTTAAAAAGTACACCACAGGTCAGATTAGATTCTCATCCACTTTATTAGTGCTATAAAATTTGCAGGTTTGACACACGCAAACCTGTGGTGGTAAATCCATAGAGTTTAAGTCCCATGTGGACGTACACTAAAGTTATTCAAATAAACCACTTTGCTCACCAATAAACAGGCATAAATTTAGTAAACGTACAGTGCATGTGCATTCATCTATGTGTGAGTGTGTATGTGAGAGTGTCTGAGTGGGATTTGATTGCAACTGCAAGTATGTCTATATGTTTGGATGTAGCTCCACTTCTGATGTGCTGTGCTGACCCCCTGTGGCTATCAGTGAAATGTAGATCTGTAGAACATATATAAACCAGGGACTAGGTAAACATTATTATGTTCTTTTTACGTTTTAATTTCACTTACTTAAAAATATATCCAAACCAATGTGAAATAAATGCAATGGTGTTCATCCTTTATTACCTTTTATTGTTACTTTACATTATTATTACTGTTTAATTGTTAGGCGCACACTGCAGGAATATAATACAGAATTATTTTATTTCTCAGTTTGTGTAGTATATTGCTGAACATTCTGCACAGCTTAAGAAAATGGACTTTTCATACTTGAAATCCATTTATTACCATTATACTTTTACATTTGCAGTATATTATATGTTTATATTTAGCAAAACTATTATTGAATAATAGCAACTGCTAATAAATATTGACGGTAGCAATCAAATTCTTAAAAAGGTATTTGTAATTGAATCAAAAGTATAAGAATAAGGCCCCATTCACACGTCCTCACTCCTCAAATGGGTCCGTTACGCAATTCTGCAGAACGGGTGCAGACCCATTCATTCTCAATGGGGCCGGACGTGAAGCGGAGAGCACACTATGTGCTCTCCGCTTCCGCATTTGCGGAGCATGGCCTCGAACTTCCGGGTTTCGGCCCCGAACTTCCGGTCGCGGCTCCGCGAAAGATAAAACATGTCCTATTCTTATCCTTAGCTCGCGGACAAGAATAGACATTTCTATGGGGGGTGCCGGCCGCGTGTGTTGCGGATCCGCAACACACCTTGGACGTGTAAATGGGGCCTAATAGAAGTGGACATTAGCAAAGCTTTATAAATAATATAGAATAACAGGTTTGTGTACATTTTATATAGCAGTATTAAAAGCATTCTGTTCTGCAGCTAAAAAAATGTGTAATTATAAAGAGGCACATAATAATATATATATCAAACACGTCATTATCTTTATTAACACCCTCATAACTCCTAAGCAAATGATGGTTCCGTCCACTAACCTGACAGTTTTGGACACTAGGCAAACAAATGATGAACATTAAAGTTAATGTCTTCCTATGAACACCATTTTTTTTAAACTTAAGGGTATGTCCAGGGGTGTACCGTGGGAGGGTCGGGGGGTGCCGTTGCCCCAGGCACCACACTGCAGGGGGCACTGTCTGCTGGAGAAAAAAATGTAATAATTCCGTTCACAGGTTTTTCTTAAGCTGCACGGGCACAGCTTCTTTTATGCCTCCGCTCAGAGGCACTGTCTCTGCCGGCCTGCTCACCACTGCCGGCCTGCTCACCACCGCATGCCCGGACTAATGCAAGTTAACACTTTTCAGCCCGCAACTGCTATTAACCAGCCTCCACTTTGCATTGGTTTGCAACACCCGGCGCTGGAGATCAAGGGTCTCGTGGGAAGATGTCATCTTGCTGCTGGCAGTGAGACTGAACTTGGAACAGAGCAGGTAAGGTTTTTTATTTTATTTATTTTTTTGTAGGTATGTACACGCTGCACACCATGCTGGGGGCAACTAGAAGAGGCCTTAAGAACTGAATTTAGAAAGAGGGGCCCACACCAGCTATATTTAAGATTACAGAGTTAGAGGGGGGCAGAGGTAGCCTATCATTCAATTATGTACAGGGGTCAAAATAAAATATATACAGTCTGCTGGGGCCAAATTAAATATATATAGTCTGTGGGGGCCAAATTAAATATATATACTGTATATATATATATATATATATATATATATATATAGTCTCGATGGGGCCAAATGAAATATATATAGTCTCGATGGGGCCAAATGAAATATATATAGTCTGGGTGTGGGGCCAAATGAAATATATATAGTCTGGATGTGGGCCAAATGAAATATATATAGTCTGGGTGTGGGGGCCAAATGAAATGTATATAGTCTGGATGGGGGCCAAATGAAATATAGATACTCTGGGTGGGGGCAAAATTAAGCATATATAGTCTGGGTGGGGGCCAAATGAAATATATATAGTCTGGATGGGGGCCAAATGAAATATATACAGTCTGAGTGGAGGCCAAATGAAATATATAGTCTGGGTGTGGGGCCAAATGAAATATATATAGTCTGGGTGTGGGGCCAAATGAAATATATATAGTCTGGATGGGGGCCAAATGAAATATAGATACTCAGGGTGGGGGCCAAATTAAGCATATATACTCTGGGTGGGGGCCAAATGAAATATATATAGTCTGGATGGGGGCCAAATGAAATATAGATACTCTGGGTGGGGGCCAAATTAAGCATATATACTCTGGGTGGGGGCCAAATGAAATATATATAGTCTGGATGGGGGCCAAATGAAATATATATACTCTGTGTGGGTGGGGGGCAAATGCAATATATACAGTCTGGTTGGAGATCAAATGAAATACCATTATATAATCTGGGTGGGGGCCAAATGAAATATATATACTCTGGGTGAAATATATACAGTCTGGGCGGAGGCCAAATGAAATATATACATAGTCTGGATGGAGGCCAAATGAAATATATATACTCTGGGTGGAAGCAAATGAAATATATACATAGTCTGGGTGGGGGCCAAATGAAATATATGTTGTGGGTGGGGGCCAAATGAAATATACACAGTTTGGGAGCATTATTACTTCTGGGGCACAGTGGGGACATGTTGTGAGCCCTGTAGGAACACTATTACTACCATGTGTGCTCTAGCAGAGAATTATTACTATTGGTGGGACTTTGGGGTGCACTGTTACTGTGGGGGTTCCCTGGCTTAATATCGCCTTACCACAATTAATTTTGGGGGATATTATGTTTACGCTATTATTGTCAGAGGCACTATTTTCTGGGTGCAGTTATTGAAGGGCACTGTGTGCCAATAATTATTGAGGGGGCATTATCTGTGTGGTACTAGTATTATCAGGGGGTTTATCTGGTTCTTTAATGTAACATTGGGGAGAACAGCGGCATAGTATTGGGGGTAGTAGGATGGTTTGTCCAGAAGATGGGAGGATGATGGAAAAGTAGTAAACTATGATTTTTTTGTCAAACTGCAGAGAAAAGAAATGGCTGAAAAATTTTGGTCTGGTCTGAAGGTCTGAAAGGAAAAGATAAGGAAAGAGAAAATCTACGTCAAAGGAGACGTCACTGGATGTAAGAGGTATGAGGGGCTGTATTACCCTGTATGTTCTGTAGTGATGGGAGGGTAGATATAGAATTTGGCCTTGCCGCAGCTCAGACCCAGACTTCAGGTCACACTGTGCGTGTTCTGAATTCTGGGGCCTCTCACCCATCTACTACATTATCTGTACTCAGAGAATTATCTGTGGGGTTACATAGGACTGCATGAGATATCTACTACATTATGTGTAAAAAAAAAAAAGGGGGGGGAGCAATACTTGGTTCGCCCCGGGTGCTGTCAACCCACGCTACGCCACTGGGTATGTCTACATATGGACATGGGCGTAGGAAGCCCCAAAAATCTGGGGGGGACAGCACTTATGTGTCCCCGCCCACCCTCAAGCCACACCCACATATCTCTCCGCCCCCCCAAGTGCCAAAATCTCTTCCCCCTCCCCCTTATGGGCCAGTGGGTCCGGTTAAAAAAAAAAAAAAAAAACACACACACACACAAAACAAGACACTTATACTTACCTCCATCCGTCACAGCGATGTGATGCAGGCCTCTTCCGGCCTGTGTCCCACGCTGTATGGCTCACAGACGGCACGATGACGTCATCGCGCCACCTGTACCAACATCTGATAGGCTGCAGGCCTAGTGCTGGCAGCCTATCAGAGGAGCAGGGAAGGGAGACGCCTGAGGACGGCGATACAGATGACTATGGAGATGTATGTTTCCACAATGGAAGTGTTCATCTCGCCACCGCCGCACACATTGTCCCGCTGCCGCTGGGGGGGATTTTAGCATAACGCCGCACACTACACCCCGTTTTCTAATGGTTTATATGTTTGGAGGTGTATAAACTCCAATTTAAATGTGCCTGCTTTTCATCTACAGGCTACATTCAGGTGTACGTGGGAGGCTCTGGGCCATATCAGACGGTCTCGGGTGGGGCTCAGAGGCACCTCCCACCTCCCATTGCAAACATGGTTACATGCTGGAGGCCACTGGTGAGCTGTTTGTGAGTCAGGCCTTACGCTTCCGTAATGCCCAATGGCCCCTGGTATCGCCTATACGGCACAGGTAGGTTGAGTGGTAGGGTCTCGGGCTACTTGAGAGACCTTGACGTGGTGTCTGAGCTTAATACATGTCCTCCTAGTAGGATGTGTGGTACTAACCTCTCAATTTTAACATCAGTGTGAGGGTTTAGTATTGCCGTAGAGTGCACCTGCCTTTGCTATGGTTATGTTTTTGATTGTTCTCCACATCCACATTATCGTTATCGTATGTAGGATGGTTATTGTGGTACTTGTAGTCCGTTACTGGCATCTTCCATTGTATGTATTTTTTGCTGTTGATTGCCCCTAGCAACAGACAACAAGTGCAGGATGTGCTTCCCTATATACATGCACAACTGCATATGGGTTGAGCATATCCTGCTTGTTAAACACCACACCCCGTTTTCTAATGGTTTTTTATGTTTGGAGGTGTATATACTCCAATTTAAATGTGCCTGCTTTTCATCTACAGGCTACATTCAGGTTCACCTGGGAGGCTCTGGGCCATATCAGTCGGTCTCGGGTGGGGCTCACAGGCACCTCCCACCTCCTATTGCAAGCATGGTTACATGCTGGAGGCCACTGGTGAGCTGTTTGTGAGTCAGGCCTTACGCTTCCGTAATGCCCAATGGCCCCTGGTATCGCCCATACGGCACAGGTAGGTTGAGTGGTAGGGTCTCGGGCTACTTGAGAGACCTTGACGTGGTGTCCAAGCTTAAGACATGTCCTCCTAGTAGGATGTGTGGTACTAACCTCTCAATTTTAACATCAGTGTGAGGGTTTAGTATTGCCGCAGAGTGCACCTGCCTTTGCTATGGTTATGTTTTGGATTTTAGCATAACTGTCCCCCCCGCATTATTTCCTGGGGGGGATCCGACCCCCCCGTTCCCCCCCGCTTCCTATGCCCGTGCATATGGAGCTTACAGTATCAGCGAGTTTACAGTATGCTACATGCTACAGAAAATTTCAGCATTTGAATTTGCACATAACCTGATATGTGGTTTGGATTTTACATATACATCATGTGAATATATAATGCAGATGTCCACTGCAATGGATAAAGGGTGAAATCTGCAGGAACTCCACCACCAATTCCGAGGTAAAATTTGCATGTAGCACATGTATATTTTTATGCTGATTTGTCACAAATTTTAACTAAATATGCTATTTGTGGTCATCCTAATAGGGCAACAAATCTTACACCGATTCTTTTTATACTATCTTTGAAAGGGTCAATTTTCTGTTACAAGGCTCAAATACCATCTATAGCCATGTATCAAAATAATAATATCCTATCTATCTGCAGCCCCCACTAGGAGAAACTCACCTGACCTCTTCCTAGCGGTGTCTGAAAGCAACCATGTTTTTTTTGTTTTTTTATTTTAACACTGTGGGGGAATGTTATTAACCCCTTGAGTACCACTGCCTTACCTGTACAGTGGAAGTAGGGGTTTTAAATATAGCGCCCGCTTGTGAGTAGACCAGGTCAAACAGCAGAGGTCTGGGGCTAATGTCTGCAACCGGCAATAATGCCGATCGCATACATTTAACTCTTTAGATGCCTTGGTCAAGCGTGACTTCGGCATTTAAATGCCGAAAAACTGGAAGTGTGCACTTCTGGGTTAGGACTGGCTCCCCCATGCGGCGATCAGGGGAGCTGTTCCTTCTCTTTGATGCGCTGTGTCTGTAGAAACTAAGCATATCAGAGGCTTTTATAGGATAACTGCTATTGAACTATAGTCTAAGCTCAAATAAATCAAAATGTTGCATATTGTAGCCTCTTGGGGGTGTAGCCTCTCTAAAAATGTTTCTAAAAGTTTTAAAAAAATCTATATTTAAAATTTTTTAATCACCCCCATTTCCCCAAAATTAAAATAACAATAAATAAAAAATAAAAAAATATAATAATTATGGACATCACCATATACCAAAACCCTTCATACTATTAAAATATAAAAATATTCATCCCATACAGCAAATGGCGTAATGGAAAAAACATCAAAAGGATGATTCCCCATTTTTTCATTGCTTCACTTACGCAAAAAAAAAAATAATTATAAAATGTGAATCAAAAAGTGACACACTGCAAAATGGTATCAATAAAAACTGCAGATCGTCCTGCAAAAAATGAACCCCTACACTGTAGACATAACTATAAAAAAAGGTATGGGTGTCAGAATATGGTGATGAAAAGTAAAAATGATTTTATTTCCACTTTTTTTTAAACACAAGAAAAACGATGACTGCATGTTGGTGGTATCGTTGTAATCGTACTGACCCAGAGAATGAATGACACAGTATTACCACATAGGGTACAATAGACACATAGAGACCACATAGAGAATACCACATAGAGACAAAACCTATAAAACTCTGGTGGAATTGTGTTTTTTCTTTTTCTAATTTCTACCCATTTGAAATTTTGTTTCTGCTTCCCACAACGTTGTATGCCATATTAAATGGGGGCATCAGAAAGAACAACTTGTCCTGCAAAAAACAAGCCCTCATATGTGAACAGAACAAAAAACAAGCCCGCTATGTGACAATAAAAATAAAAATAAAAAGGTTATGGCTCCAGGAAGGCAGGGAAGAAAAATGAAAATGCAAAAACTAAAAAACCTCTGTTATTCAAGGGGTTAAGACTGGATTTTATGTCTTATTCTAAAGTAAGATGTGCCAAATGTATTAGGAAGCACTATGGGGGGAATTTATCATTTTCAGTTCTTTTAATGTCATTTTTAAGGTATTTTTCTCTGACATTGCACCAATATTATGAACAAATATATAAACATTTTGTGTATTAGATTACGTGCTGATATTAGCTACAGTCCCTTTGTAGAAGTATAACAAGGGGTTAGGGTCCACGCTGCAATAAAGGAAAACTTAAGGGTAATTACTGATTCTTTTTATGCTGCTTCTTCCAATCTTATCCTTATCTTTCCTCCTTTGCAGTTTCTTAGGCCTCTTGCACACTAACGTTTTTTTTGCGAGTGTACTGGCCGTTTTTTGCGTTCTGTATACGGTCCGTATACAGACCCATTCATTTCAATGGGTCTGCAAAAAAAACTGTGTTTCCGTGTGCATTCCGTTTCTGTATTTCCGTTTTTCCGTTCCGTTAAAAGGTAGAACTTGTCTTATTCCTGTCCTCATCACGGACAAGGATAATACTGTTCTATTAAGGGCCAGATGTTCCGTTCCGCAAAAAACTGAATGCACACGGATGTCATCTGGATTGCGGATCGCAAAACCATATGTTCGTGTGCAATAAGCCTTAGGCCCCTTGCACACAAACGTTTTTTGCGGACCGTATACTGGCAGTTTTTTCAGTTCAGTATACTGACAGTATACTGAACCATTCACTTCAATGGGTCTGCAAAAAATACTGAAGTGTCTCCGTATGCCTTCCGTTTCCGTTTTTCCGTTTTTTCTGTTCCGTTTAAATATAGACCATGTCCTATTCTTGTCCGCAAATCACGTTCAGTGGCTCCATTCAAGTCAATGGGTCTGCAAAAAAAACGGAAAGCATACTGAAGTGCATCCGTATGTCTTCCGTATCCGTTCCGTTTTTTGCGGAACCACCTATTGAAAATGTTAAGACCAGCCCAATTTTTTCAATGTTATTACTGTATACTGTATATGCCAAACGGAAAAACGGAACGGAACAATGGAACCAAAACGGAAACAAAACGGAAGCAAAAACCGGAAAAAGGGATCCGTTAAAAACGGACAGCAAAACACTGATAAAAAAAAACGTTAGTGTGCAAGAGGCCTTAGTCTCTGAACCAAAAAGTGATAGTTGGTAAGCTTCTCGCACCTTCAAAGAGAGTATCAACATAGCACAGACCCGCATGTAAAATAGTTCACGCTTCTTTACTATACTTACAAAATCGTAATCTTGAACATCACATGGAACATATCATAAAGCCTGACTCGGATTTCGCTCCTGCTTCATCTGGGGCGTTTCAGTTTCACTTTTGGGTATGGGCAGTATTTGTCACCACGTCACATCCTCTCACTCTTTATCTCATTGCTAAAAATGCCCTTATACCATTTCCGCGTTATTATGGGCCCGTTTTCAGTATTACTCAATCATTCATATACTCATATGCATATATGTAAAACACTCATTAATAAAACAAAATAGAACAACAATCAAAACTTTCTCTTCATTTACATGTTCACCTGATATGTTCAAAAATAGCAGTTCCGTGCGAAGCGATACTCCTGAACTGATCAATATCCACATAATTGCCCCCCATGGGCTACACTTGAATTCCTGAATACCAAGTATCCTGTAGAAGGAGGCTAGACAGAGTAAGATAGAATAAGAAAACTTTCCACATCAGATGTAGTAATGGACGAACATCGGCCGGGACAATTAGCGAATGCGCATTCACGATCAAATGTTAGCGAACCGCACGTTCGCGTGGGCCCCATTGACTTTAATGGCAGGCAAACCTGAAAAACCTTTAGGTCATATTTGCAGCAACCAAATACATACTAGAAGTGCACAAATAGTCCCACTACATTGACAGTGACATACCAGAGGGGGATCATTGGCAAAAGTTCCCACAAAAAATATGTATTTTAATCAGGGGCCATTTTTATGCGTCTTAAAGGAAACTCTCAAAAATGTGCCCTGCTGGAGCCTAGAAATTTTTTATTTTAGGCCACGGGAGTAAAGGCCCCAAAAAATAGGCATTAACCTGACAGAAAAGGACTTGTGATTATGTGGCTGGAGGTACATTAGGCGGTCACTGGATAAAAATATTACTTGTGGCCACTGGAGTACAGGCCCCAAAAATTTGGCATTCACCTGACAGAAAAGAACTTGTGATTATGTGCCTGGAGGTACATTGGGCGGTCTCTGCATAAAAATTTTACTGTAGGCCACTGAAGTACAGGCCCCAAAAATTAGACATTCACCTGGCAGAAAAAGCCTTTTATGCCACTGTATATACATAAGACAAGGACCATTCTTTGTTCTGGGTGGTGGCGGATATGTGTGGGCTGGTATGAGGAAATTCAATTACATGTGGTCTTCACAGGTGTTGAATTCCTCCAAGTTCCATGCCTCATTCATTTTTAGAAATGTAAGGTAGCCTGCTGCGCTGAACAGGACACTCGACGAGGGGCAAGCCAAGAGTTCCATGGCAAATTGTGCCAGCTCTGACCACAGGTCAAGCCTGCACACCCTGTAGTCCGGGGGTACTTGCTTCCACATCGGCCGTTAACCCGATGTAGTTGGACACCTGTTGGTCTAGGCGTTCCCTGAGGCTGGAACCGGAGGGCCGCTGTCGATGGGTTGGCTGCCAGAATGATCTCATATCCGAAGTGAACATCACATCTTCAAACTGCCCTCTTCTTGCAGGTGCGGTAGGATTGGTGCCCGCACCTGTTTCGCTGTGGGTGAAAATTCCTCTGCCAGCGCCCGCAACTGCAGAATGCAGCATCTCTCGCTGCAAGGCCTGGAAATGCTGCATTCTGCAAGCCTTCTGTGATGCTGGTAACATGTCCGCTATTTAGTGCTTGTACCGGGGTTCTAAGTACGTTGCCACCCAGTACTGGTCCTTGCCCTTTATGCTTTTTATACGGGGGTTCCTCTTCAAACACTGGAGCATGAAGGCCCTCATTTGCACTAAATTGGAAGTGGTGGAGCGCCCTGGCTCCTGCTCATCGCCCAGGAGAATTACGTCTTTCAACACCAGGGATCCCACGAAAAGTTTAAAGTCCCATTCAAAGCCTCCTTTTCTTGCTCCTCCTCCTCCCCCCAGCCACCATCCTCCTCTGACTCCTCTTCAGACTCCTGCTGACTTGTCTCAAATGGAGTAGCCCCCCCTGGGAATTCATTCATCATTGCGACATCCTCATCTTCCAGCTCCTGCTCCTCGATGGTTTGATCAATGACATGACGCAATGCACGCTCCAGAAAGAAGGCGTAAGGTACGATGGCGCCATGGCTGCAACTGACCAGTTTGGTGATCTTATCAAATGGCCAAAGAAGTCTGCATGTGTCGCACATAAGCAGTCACTGGCGTGGTGAAAAGAAACCAAGCTCCCCAGAACCTGTCCTGCTGCAGAGTTCGTATAGGTAGTCGTTAATGGCACATTGCTGCTGGAGCAGCCTATCAAGCATATACAAGGTAGAGTTCCAGCGCGTCAGGCTGTCACAAATCAGACATCTGACGGGTAAGTGGTGTCGCCACTGAACGTCAGCAAGGTGAGCCATGGCCGTGTAAGATCACCTAAAATGGCCAGAGATTTTCCTGGCCTGCCGCAAGACGTCCTGGTATTTGGCAGTGAATCGCTGCATGAATAAGTTAAGGATGTGTGCCATGCACGGCACATGTGTAATTTTGCCCTGTTTCAGCGTGCTCAGCAGATTGGCACTGTTGTCGCACACCACTTTACCATCTGTCAAATTGAGTGGGATTAGCCACTGATCGGCCTGTGACTGCAGAGCTGAAAGCAGTGCAGGACCAGTGTGGCTCTTGGCTTCCAGGCACAACAGTCGCAGCACAGCATGACAGCATATCACCTGGGATGTCGAATAGGTTCTGGGGACCTTAGAGGGCGCAGCGGAAAAGGCGGTAGCAGTGGAAAAGGAGGAGTCAGCCGAGAATGAGACGGAAGATGGTGTAGGAGGAGGAGAAGAAGAGGCAGGCCTGCGTGCAATCCATGGCGGTAACACCAAATCCACACGGGAGCCACGGGTTACATGCTTGATGGCCATCAGAAGGTTCACCCAGTGGGCAGTAAAAGTTATGTACCTTCTCTGCCTGTGTTTGCTAGACCAGGTGTCTGTGGTCAGATGTATCTTGGCACCAACATTGTGTGCCAGAGATATATTCACTTCCATTGCAGTGTGCCAATGGCCACAAATTTTCTAAAGGCCTCCGAGTCCACCAGTTTATATGGCAGTAGTTGGCGGACTAGCAGTTTCGACAAGCCAGCAGTCAGCTGTTGGGCAAGAGGGTTATCCGGCATCATCAACTTTTTACGCTCGAACATTTGGGCTACAGAACCCTGCCTTCTGCCAGATGAACGCGACGACGGCACAGTGGAAGGTGGAGTGGAGGACAAATGGGAGGAGAGAGGAGAAGGAGAAGAGGCAGGAGCGCCGGGAGTGTGGCTTTGTGGGTTCTGACAGCGTTGCTCCCACTGGGCTCGTTATGGGAGGCCAGTTGCCTTCTTAAGGCGGTCTTCCCTAGGTGAGTGTTGGGCTTACCGCGACTTATATATTGACAGCACAGGCTGCAGATGCAACACTATTGTCAGCAGCTGACACGTTAAATAAGAACCCACACTGCGGATCCATGTGCCCGCGTCCTGGGAGTGCCAGAAGTGACCGTGCATGGTGGATTGTTTGCTCCAGATACATTTTCTGTCTGTTTTTTGCCTCCTGTGCCCTGCAAGCTCTGCCGGCTTCTCCTCCTTCTCCTCCCTCTCTGCTGCTCCGTCTCTCCCTCTGAACTCCCCTCCTCTTCCTCTCTTGTGGACACCCACGTGACGTCCATCGACACATCATCATCGTCACCTTCACCACCACTGACATTTGAGATCACGGAGTAGGAAACAACAGTGGAGACCCCCCTCCTTGGGCTGATCTGGGTACTGTCGTCAGACCTCTGGGTAGCGGCCGTTGCTACCTCCTCTTCCTCATCCGATGTTAAGAATGGCTGGGCATCGGTAAGGTCTGGGAATAGATGGTAAAATAATTCCTGTGACTCGAGTGAAGAGGCTATGATGGTGGTGGTGTATTTGGGGGTGCACACAGCAGAGAGTGAGGAAGGTGCAGATACAGAGGATGAGGAGGGTGCAGAAGCAGAAGGCTGAGTGAGCCACTCAACCAACTCTGGTGCACCCTTTGAAGTAATCGCACATGCCTTCTCCAACTTCCCACTTAGGCTCCGGCCTGGTGCACCTGCCCGACCCCTACCACCCATATGGAACGGCCTGCCTCTTCCTCTGCCTGTCATTTTCAATGAACCTGTGCCTAAGTACCTAGAGAAGAGCAGTATTAGTGGAAACAGGTATATCACAAGCCTCAATCAATATTTGGTGGAAACAGGTATATTGAACCCCTTAATCAGTATTTTGTGAAAGCAGACATATCACAGCCCTCAATTAGTATTTTGTGGAAGCAGGTATATCGCAGGCCTCAATCAATATTTGGTGGAAAAAGCTATCTCAAACCCCTTAATCAGTATTTTGTGGAAGCAGGTATATCGCAGGCCTCAATCAATATTTGGTGGAAACAGGTATATCGAACCCCTTAATCAGTATTTCTTAGAAGCAGGTATCTTGCAGCCCTCAATCAATATTTGGTGGAAGCAGGTATATCGAACCCCTTCACACTATTTTGTGGAAGCAGGTATATCACACCCCTCAATTATTTTTTTTGCCACAACAGTTATATCACACCACCCTGTTTATTTGGGGCAACAGGTATAGCTGTCAAAAGCTGTCAGGTATAGCTGTCAAAAGTCATTTTGTGGCTGGACAGGAGGATATGTGGCAATTTCAAATGCTCAGGATGTGTGGCATGTAAATATATGCAACGAGGCAATACATTTGTAAGTAGCAATACGGGAAGGAAATATGAGATCAGAGATTTCATCAATTGTAGATCTAAGGGGGTCATTTACAAAAAAACCTGTTTATGTGGCAAAGTATATATTGGGAAAACAATAAGGGAGTTCAGACGGAGAATAGGAGAGCACTTGGGTGATATAGCGAACCTAAGGGACACCACAGTGGCACGGCATGTGAATACTGAACATGAGGGCAGGCCTGAGTGTCTATCCTTCATGGGTATTGAGCTCATCAAAAAACCAACAAGAGGAGGCAATTGGGATCAGAAGATCTTGCAATGTGAGGCTAAATGGATCTACTATCTCGGGACTGTACAGCCAGGAGAACTGAATGAACAGCAAAATTATAGCTGTTTCATTTAACCCACCGTAAGTCCCTGACCCTCCCAAATAAATTTCTCCTAATCGCTATCTCTCTCCCTTTCTTTCCCTTCTTTCCCTTCTCCCCCCCCCCCCATAAACTCTTTCCCATTTACCTCCCTTATATGGTACCCTCCTGATCCTGTGAATCTCAAGTGTCAGGAGAATAGTAGCAATAGATGAATGCACAAATTGATGCTTGGCATCCCACTTACATCATATGGATGCCTTATTTGGAATAGGAAGTTCAGAGAATAAATATATCCCCTGAAGATATGTGATTGATAACAGGGTAAAAAGGAATTGGAATCTCTGTGTTGGTAAGCTGGTCTTACAAATCTGTACACAAGTCCGACTTGTGGCTCTAAAGTTAAAATTGCTGTCCATTATCTGTGGCAGCTGGTACAGCGATCGTAGGCTTACCTAGCAACGGGAGACTCTGAATCCATGTGTAGCCATGTGACCCGCGGCTCCAGGAACACGTGATCCTCAACTTCCAGGAAGTAGGGGAGGAGCTTGAGAGCGAGGCGCTTTTAAAAAGGAGGAGACGGAGTGTAGCGTTCTCCCCACTAGATACACCAAAGGTTAGGCAGCTTGATGAAAGGGACACTTCCCTGCATCGAATACAGTGGGACCACTGTCTACCTATAGATGTTAAACGTCACTAGTAAGTAATAAGTGTGTTTCATGGGCACTTGTAGTTGGTGCGCACTGACTGAACCGTGTTAAGAACTGCTGGTAGTTATTTTGGTTGTGTGTTTGTCTTTGTATTTTTCAGTTGAACTTTATTATCGATTCCCCTGATGAGTCTTGTGATTGAGACGAAACGTGGCATGTAGGGATTTAGTGAGGGCAAACATAGGGAATAGGCCCCTAATTAGGGACAGGTTCCTTATGGGGTCGCCCTTATCAGGGCAGGTGCTCTGTGTCTTATAGGCAGTAAATGTACTAGTCCCCTTCAATGAATTCATTGTGAGGGAACCAATGACTAGGGTCATCAGTTTACGCCACCTATTACCATTGTTACAAAGCACCCATCCCCAATATCCTTGGCCACTGCAGTGAAGGATATCGTTCCAGTATACACCGAACAACCATTTACACGTCTGGAACTGGTAGGATCGTATATATATTCGTATATATATTTTTTCTTACCATCAGATTATTAGATGACATGTGATCAAGTGGAATGTGTAGGTAGAGGTTCAGTCCTCTTTTCTGCTCACTGATTTGTGGTGTTTTTTTTTACTTCTTTTGAATTGTTTTATGGCATATCTAGTAAAAGTTATGTTTTAAGAATTAGTATACCTGGTCAACATTGGATTTATAAGCAACAGGTATAGCGCAGCCCTCAATCAGTATTTTGTGGAAGAAGGTATATCACACCCCTCAATCAGTTTTTTTGGGGACAACAGGAATCACACCCGTTGAAAATAGTTGTTCCAATAGCGCTTGTCCCTCTATATAGCTGCGGTATCGCAGCAGAACCGCACATAACTGCTCCACAATACAAATGCAATATAATATACTTTCTATGTTACAAAGTATCTTATAAGTATAACACACCCTCAGTATATTACACTTATCGATGGCACACCTATATCTGTCCTTAAAAGGACTTTTGTGGCCCTATTAGCTAGCGTTTGGTGTCCCTAATAGCCTGTCTGTGCTCCACAAAGCAACCTCTCCCTACACTGGGCAAAACACAGAATGTAAAATGGCTGCCAGATTGGGTTCTTTTATAAGGTGTGGGTGTGTCCATGTGCTGAAACGTGTCAATTGGCTGTCCTGTCCCACCTGATGGATGTGCCATATGTTCGCATGTTCAGCAAATTGCGAATGCGCAAAGTTCACTGCGAAATGACTGCCGGGCAAACCGCAAGGCCATCTCTAATCAGATGACCAAGGGAACACTAATGAGTCGAGAACAAAGAAGGGAGAAATGGAATTCCAAACACTCCAGTGAAATGAAGGTTAATAGAGCAAAAAGAGGAGGAAAAAAGAAATCAAAGCACTGGGGCAAAGAGAAGGAGGGAGGACATCTAGGTATATATATGACCTCAGTACGTACCAATTGACTAAAGATGAAGAAAGTGTACTTAATAATGGCCTAAATTTGCTTCCATGAGCACAGGGAGTACATTTTAGACATATTTAGATGTCTATAAGTACATTAGGAAACTAAATATATGCAAAGATATTACTTCAAATACAGAAAATTAAACTAAGAGACAGTTGAGAATATCCACATACACACTACTCTGAAGAATAAGTCCACCTTTTATCCCAAAAAAAGAAGACAATGAATGTATAGAAACCTTTAAAAGGGGTGTACTAAAGGGTTTGGAGAATATTAACTACAATCACAAAAGAGATACGAATTTAACTCTGAAGGAGAGAGAGGCCCTTAAAGGTCTACAGAAAAATGACAAAATAGTAATTAAACTGGTTGACTAGGGGGAAGAATAGTGGTATTTGATAAAGAAAAATATGAACAAGGGATGATGAATATACTTGGTGATCAGACCACTTATAAGCTATTAAAAGGGAATCCAGTCATAAACTGTAAGAAAGAACTAAAAGAACTATTAGATAGAGGATTAAAACACAAATTTTTAAACAAGAGAGAATATGATTACCTTTATAATTCATACCCTAATACACCAGTGATATATTTCCTACCCAAAGTACATAAAGACCCTGTCAACCCCCCTGAAAGACCTATAGTTTCAGGCATAGAGTCTATTACAAGCAGAGTCTCTGAGTATGTGGATATTTTCCTTCACAAATATGTACCAACAACTCTTTCTTTTCCTAAAGATACTGGGCAAGTCCTGAAGATATTAAAAGAACAACAATCCTTTACTGGTGATATGTTCCTAGCGACAGTAGACGTGATGTCCCTGTATACTATTATACCGAAAGGAGTTGGCCTGACAGTGATAGAATATTATCTAGATAGATATAAGAAACTTAAAAAGAACCAAAAGACCCATGACCCCTTAAGTAGAAAAAAGGGTGATGGCCTTATTCTGTGAAAAAGATACATAGATGATTGTCTATGTATCTGGAAAGGGGAGGAAGTGGCCCTGAGAGAATTTATTGTGTATATCAATGATAACACTTGGAATATTAAACTTACGGAAAACATTAGTAGAAAAACAGTTAACTTCCTCGATTTCAAAATTATAGTGGAGGATGGGTTAATCCAAACGAGGACCTTTTTCAAACCCACAGATCGCAATGGTTATAACTAGAGATGAGCGAATTTCTTAAAAGTTTGATTCGGCTGATTCGCCGAATTTCACCCAAAAATTTGCTTTCTGACAAATTACTTTGTCACAAAGTGCATTTTTTTTGTAAGTAGCGGGTGCGAAGACAGGGAGCTGCAATAGCGCTGTCCCCATCATTGTACCCATCAGATGCCGCGTTCATACATGATCGCATCTTCTGAGTGTAAAATTAACAATAAAAAAAATTGGAAGAAACAGCATAAAAAGAACCAGGGATTTTTGTGTTACCCCTAAGCTTTCCTTTATTGCAGCGTGGACCCTAATCCCTTTTTATACCAATATTATGAGTTGGCACAAGCTGGTTTTAAATTCAGTGCAGGAGCAATGTTGCCTGGTGTTATGTGTGATTCGCTGCGACTCTTTATGTGACATTTAAAAATGTTGCACATCATTAGAGTTGAGCAGACACCTGGAAGTTCGGGTTCGGCCAAACTTCGTCGCAAAGCTTTTCCACATTTTGGCCATGCTAACCCTGCCTTCTGAGGTGCTGGCGGTGCCCCAGCTGCCTTGGCGACTTCTTCCTCCTCTTCTGCCTTCGTCTTGTGCTTCCGCTGAGCCCCCGCTGTCAGGTGGGAATACCATCATCAGCGTGTCTAACAGCGTGTGCTTGTAGTTGCGCATCTTCCAATTATGCTCCAGTGATGGAATTAAGGACGGCATGTTATCCTTGTAAAGGGGATCCAGCAGGGTGGCCACCCAGTAATCCACACTGGTTAGAATATGGGCAACTTGGCAGTCATTGCACAGGCACTGCAGCATGTAGTCGCTCATGTGTGCCATGCTGCCCAGAGGCAACGACAAGCTGTCCTCTGTGGGAGGTGTATCGTCTGTGTCCTTTGTATCCCCCCAGCCACGCTACAGTGAGCTGCTTTGTGTGCCACCCTGCTGTGAACACGGTTCCTCCTCCTCCTCATCCTCCAGAACTCGGCCCTGGTTGGACAATTGTGTACCTGGCCTATGTTGGTGCAGGAACCAACCCTCCGAGCCACTTGTGAATGACTGGCCTGATAACCGTGAAAATGATCCCTCTTCCTCCTCCTCCTCCTCCTCTTCCTCCTGTGCCACATCCTCTTCCATCATCGCTCAAAGCGTTTTTTCAAGGAGACATAGAAGTTGGATAGTAACGCTGAGAACGGCGTCATAGGCACTGGACATGTTGGTGGAGTACTCAAAACAGCGCAACATGGCACACAGGTCTCGCATGGAGGCCCACTCATTTGTGGTGAAGTAGTGCTGTAACGCAGAGCGACTCATCCGTGCATGCTACAGCTGAAACTCCACTATCACCTGCTGCTGCTCGCACAGTCTCTCCAGCATGTGCAAGGTGGAGTTCCACCTTGTGGGCATGTCGACTATGAGATGGTGAGCGAGAAGGCCGAAGTTACGCTGCAGAGCAGACAGGCGAGCAGCAGCAGGGTGAGAACGCCGAAAGAGCGCACAGATGGCCCGCACTTTCTGCAGCAGCTCTGACATATCGGGGCAATTTTTAACGAATTTCTGCACCACCAAATTCAGCACATGTGCCAGGCAAGGGATGTGCGTCAAACTATCTAGGCCCAGAGCTGCTATGAGATTTCGCCCATTATCGCACACCATCAGATCGGGCTTTAGGATCAGTGGCACCAACCACTTATCGGTCTGTTGTTTCATGCCTGTCCACAACTCCTGCGCCTTGTGGGTTTTTTCTCCCAAACAGATCAGTGAAGGTGTTTCGCTGACTGGATAAGGAGGTGATAGAGGAGGAATCGGAGTAGGAGTAGGCAGCCACAGGAGGCAAAGAGAATTGCCCTGCAATCCTTGGTGGCGGAAGGACATGTGCCAAACTGCTATCCGCCTCAGGCCCAGCCGCCACTGCATTTACCCAGTGTGCTGTTAGGGAGATATAACGTCCCTGCCTGTCCTTACTGCTCCATGTATCGGTGGTTATGTGGACCTTGCCACAGATGGCGTTGCGCAGTTCAAACCTGATTTTGTCCGCCACTTGGTGTGCAGGGCATGGATGGCTTGTATGGAAAAGTAGTGGCGTCTGGGAACTACGTACTGTGGGACAGCCACCACCATAAGGTTTTTAAAAGTCTCCGTCTCCACCAAGCGGAATGACAGCATTTCAAAGGCCAGGAATTTTGAAATGCTGGCATTGAGGGCCAGGGATCGCTAGTGGGTAGAGGGGTACTTACTCTTTCTCTCCAGTGTTTGGGAGATGGACAGCTGAACGCTTCCATGGGACATTGTGGAGATGCTTGTTGATGGTGACGGACGTGGTGGCATTGCTGCCACATCCTCTCTTTGCGGGGTGGCAGGTGCTACTGTCACTCCAGAGGTGGAGGAAGAGGACGGGACTGCAGCAGAAGAGGGAGCAGGAGGAGCCTGCTGGTTTTTGAGGTGTTTACTCCACTGCAGCTCGTGCTTTGCATTTAGATGCCTGGTCATGCAGGTTGTGCTCAGGTTTAGAACAGTCCCTGGGTGCAGTGGGCAGTATCAGGCATACTGTCTAGGGGACGGCCACTCTGCTTTTGCACCCTGCTCCCTCTTTTGCTGTGCTGGTGGCTCTGTGTGACCACCACCTCATCCTCCGAACTGCACACATCAATCGCATGACCTTGATTCCATGTGGGGTCTAGGACCTCATCGTCCTCCACATAATCTTCCACCCAGTCTTCATCCCTGTCCTCCTTGTCGGTTTGCACACTGCAGAAAGCCGTAGCAATTGGCACCTTCCCATGGTGGTCTTCCCATGTCCTCATACTTAAAAATACGTGGTTGGGCATCGGTGCACTCAATCTCTTCCACTTCTGGGGCAGGACTAGGTGGATGGCCCTGGGAAACCCTTCCAGCAGACTCATCAAAAAGCATAAGAGACTGCTGCATGACTTGTGGCTCAGACTGCTTGGCTGATATATGATATAGGGGGTGAGGTGCTAGATAGATGCCCATGGCCTGCAGGTGCCAACTGAGATTTTAGCAGTGGACCGGTTGGGAGTCAATGTGAAGATACTGGAGGCACTGTCAACCACCCAATCTTCTAGCGACTGTACTTGTTCTGGCCTCACCATTCGTAGAGTGGCATTTGGGCCTACTAAATAACGCTAAAGGCTTTGTCATCTACGCGCACCTGAGGAAGGCGTTTCATTTGGGCTTGTAGCTGGCACAGATCAACCACGTCCTCTACCTGCAACAGGAGCTCCACCAACACCAGCAGCACCAGACCAGGGCCACGTCACTTATTTGACGTTCTCCTCATTATTTGCATTCACCCACCAAACAAACAGATCGTTTTTCTCAAACAACTATGTAAATGCAGTATGTTACTGTTTTATTGGAATATCAGAAATGCAGCGTAGGATGCTAATGTGCTATCTAGCACAAAAACTGTGTTTTTACAAACAACTATGTAAATGCAGTGTTACGGTTTATTGGAATATCAGAAATGCAACGTAGGATCCTAATGTGCTATCTAGCACAAAAACAAAAATTTATATTTTACTATGCAAGCCTTCTACAAGATCATTAATAAATATATTGAAAAGAATAGGGCCCAATACTGACCCCTGAGGTACCCCACTATTGACAGTTGCCCAATCTGAGTGTGTACCGTTAATAACCACCCTCTGTTTTCTGTCACTCAGCCAGTTACTTACCCACATACAGACATTTTCTCCCAGTCCGAGCATCCTCATTTTATATACTAACCTTTTATGTGGTACAGTGTCAAATACTTTGGAGAAGTCCAGATATACGACATCCATTGATTCGCCGCTGTCAAGTCTAGAACTTACCTCCTCATAGAAGCTGATTAAATTTGTTTGGCATGACCGATCCCTCATGAAGCCATGCTGATATGGCGTTATTTGCTTATTTCAATTGAGATCCTCTAAGATAGCATCTCTCAGAAAACCTTCAAACAGTTTCCCCACAACAGATGTTAAACTTACCGGCCTATAATTTCCAGGCTCTGTTTTTGGACCCTTTTTGAATATTGGCACCACATTTGCTATGCGCCAATCCTGTGGGACATTCCCTGTCAGTATAGAGTCCGCAAATATCAGAAATAAGGGTCTGGCTATGACATTACTTAATTCCCTTAGGATACGGGGGTGTATGCCATCCGGTCCTGGCGATTTGTCTATTTTAATCTTTTTAAGTCGCTGTTTCTTGGGTCAAACAGGACACTTTTAATGGGGGATTTATTTTTACATTCAGCATTTCATCTGACAGTTTATTTTCCTCAGTGAATACATTGGAGAAAAAAATATTTAACAGCTTTGCTTTCTCCTCATCGCTCTCTGTAACTCCCCCTTCATTACTCTTTAAAGGGCCGACACCTTCAGATTTATATTTTTTAACATTTATATAATTGAAGAAAATTTTAGGGTTAGTTTTACGCTCTTTGGACAATTAATCTCTCGGTCTCTAGTTTGGCCGCTTTTATTAGTTTTTTATATGTTCTGTGTTTTTCCTTATAGTTTTTCAGTGCTTCCTCGCTACCCTCCTGTTTTAGTGATTTATATGCTTTCTTTTTGTCATTTATTGCTATCTTTACATTTCTATTTATCCACATTGGTTTCTTTTTGTTCCTTAACCTTTTATTCCCATACGGTATGTACCTCTCACAATGAGAATTTAGGATGTTTTTAAAGATCTCCCATTTTGTGGCTGTATTTTTGTTTTTGAGGACTTTGTCCCAGTTAGTTAGGCCTATGGACTCGCTTAGTTGGCTAAATTTGGCTTTTTTGAAGTTTGGTATTTTTGTTCCTCCCTTTTGTTCCCCATTCTTTTGAATGATAATTGGAAGTTTATTACTTTATGTTCACTATTTCCCATGTGTCCCCCAATTTGCACATCTGTTGTTCTGTCAGGTTTATTGGTTAATACTAAGTCCAGTATGGCCACAGATTTAACAGCCAGTTCAAATTCCTTTGTATAATAAAAATAGGGATACCGCGTCTGGGGCTTTATTAGAGTTAGGCCTCTTTCACACTTGCGTTCTGAGGATCCGGCAGGCACTTCCGTCCCGCCGGATCCGTCATAACACAAGTCACCTGAAAGCATTAGAAGACTGATCAGGAACCTGATCAGTCTTCGAAATGCTTTGAGGTTACTATGGCAGCCAGAACGCTATTAAAGTCCTGGTTGCCATAGTAGTAGTGGGGAGCGGTATACTTACCATCCGTGCGGCTCCCAGGGCGCTCCAGAATGACATCAGAGCGCCCCATGCGCATTGATCACCTGACGTCACTCTGGAGCGCCCCGGGAGCCGCACGGACAGTAAGTATACTGCTCCCCCGCTCCCTACTACACTTTACCATGGCAACCAGGGCCTTAGCGTCATGGCTGCCATGGTAACCAGTCAGAAAAAGCTAAATGTCGGATCCGGCGATGCGCCGAAGCGACGTTTAGCTTAAGGCCGGATCAGGATTAATGCCTTTCAATGGGCATTAATTCCGGATCCGGTCTTGCGGCCTTGCGGCAAGTGTTCAGGATTTTTGGCCGGAGCAAAAAGCGCAGCATGCTGCGGTATTTTCTCCGGCCAAAAAACGTTCCGGTCCTGAACTGAAGACATCCTGATGCATCCTGAACGGATTTCTCTCCATTCAGAATGCATTGGGATAATCTTGATCAGGATTTTTCCGGCATAGAGCCCCGACGACGGATCTCTATGCCGGAAAACAAAAACGCTAGTGTGAAAGAGCCCTTAGTACTGTAAGAGGGGCGGTACTATGCGATATGCTGTCCGCCAAACTATACACAGGTTGATAACAATATAACTATCTTTTATACAGATGGTTTACCTGTATTTGTATGTGGGTTGATTCCTGCTTCGCACAAATGTCACGTCTAGCTGAGGTCAGAAATCGCTGATATCACAGATGCTAGGGTCCAGGATGTAAGCTTGCATGTAGTCCGCTTCTTTAGCATGCTGCCTCCCCGACCGGCGGCGCGATGCTGCAACAGGTAGGAGTTTAGCAGTTTTTGCGCTCACTAGGAGCAGCGAGTGACGTCACTCCTGTAAGTTACTGGTGACTACAGGTGCCAAAATTGCCTCCAATGCTTTTCGAACAGACGCTGTTCTTCCTCAGGGAGTGTTGCATGGCTACTTGCACTGTCTCTATTTATGCGCTAACTGCCTTGATTCTAATAATTAACTCCTTAGGTGCCTCTATAATGCGGAACTACCAATACAGCTTTTATTTAACCCCTTAAGGACGCATGACGTACCTGTACGTCATGGTTTCCGAGTCCTTAAGGACCCATGACGTACAGGTACGTCATGAGTAGTTCCGATCACTGCTGCTCAGCCGGCAGTGATCGGAACAAGGTACCTGCTGAAATCATTCAGCAGGTACCTTGTTACAATGCCCAGGGGGGTCTTGTGACCCCCCCCATATCGGCGATCGCTGCAAACCGCAGGTCAATTCAGACCTGCGGTTTGCAGCTGTGCGATCTCTGATCCCCGCGGTCTGTGACCGCGGGGATCAGAGGTTAATGCCCCAATGTGTTTATTTTAACCCCCTGCAGCCCCCAATCATATTGTGGCTGCGGGGGTGCAGAGGTGGTTGCGGGCGCGGGAGGCGGTGCGGGAGGCGGGCGGTGCGGCGGGCGGGATCGCGATTGCGATCCCCGCCCGCCTCCTCTGTTATGTATCCCTGGTGTCTAGTGGGTCTATCAGAGTGTCAGCACATTGCTGACACTCTGATAAAGCGGCTGGCATCTGTGCTTGATCAGATGCCAGCCGTTTAACTCTTCTGTACCGCGGTCCGTACGGACCGCGGTATGGAAGGGTTAACAGGAGGAGCTCCCTCCCTCTCCCATCGAGGGGCTGCTGTGCCTTTGCAGCCCCCAACAGGATGGGATCGCAGAGGGAGGGCTCCACTCCTTCTGCTTCAATCACCCGCTGCCCTCTTATGGCAGCGGGTGATGGTTGCCATGGAGACAGGGCGCTTTCAGAAGCGTCCTGTCTCCATGGTGCTGAAAGTCTGAATAGACCTGCTAAAGGTCTATTCAGACTTTCTAAAGTACAAAATACAGCACAGTGCACTATATAGTGTACTGTACTGTAATGCTACTGAACACCAGATCCACTGGATCTTTCAGAACCAAGTGGGTCTGGGTCAAAAAAAATTTAAAAAAGTGAAAAAAAAGTTAAAATGAAAGAAAACACATATCACTGAATAAAAATTTAAAAAAATAAAATACACTACACATATTAGGTATCGCCGCGTCCGTAAAAATCTGCTCTATAAAAATATCACATGACTGAACTTGTCAGGTGAACGCCATAAAAAAAAAACCAAAAATGGTGTAAATAAGCCATTTTTGAGCAACTTACATCACTAAAAGTGTAATACAAAGCGATCAAAAAAGCGTATGCCTCCCAAAATAGTACCAATCAAACCGCCATCTCATCCCGCAAAAAATGAGCCCCTACCTAAAACAATTGGCCAAAAAAAAAAAAAAATATGCTTCTCAGACTAAAACATGATTTTTTTTGTTTCAAAAATGCTTTTTAGTGTTAAATGTATAAAAAAAACTAAAAGGTAGACATATTGAGTATCTCCACGTCCGTAAGAATCTGCTCTATAAAAATATCACCTGACCTAACCCCTCAAGTAAAAACTGTAAAAAAAATTAGATAAAAACTTTGTCAAAAAGCCATTTTTTTGTCACCTTACATCACAAAAAGTGTAATAGCAAGCGATCAAAAATTCATATGACCCCCCAAATAGTGTCAATCTAACCGCCACCTCATCCTTCAAAAAACGAGCCCCTACATAGGACAATCGCCCCAAAAAAAATAAATATATGGCTCTCAAACTATGGAGACACTAAAACATGATTTATTTTTGTTTTAAAAAATGATATTATTGTGTAAAACTTATATAAATAAATAAAAAGTATACATATTAGGTATTGCCGTGTCCGTCACAACCTGTTCTATAAAAATAACACATGACCTAACCCCTCAGCTGAACACATCAAAAAAATAATAATCAATACGGTGTCAAAGGCCATTTTTGTCACCTTACATCACAAAAAGTGTAATAGCAAGCGACCAAAATGTCATATGCACCCCAAGATAGTGCCAATCGAACCGCCATCTCATCCCGCAAAAAATGAGCCCCTACATAAGACAGTCGCCCAAAAAATAAAAAATAAACTATGGCTTTCAGAATGTGGAGACACTAAAAAATAATTTTGTTCAAAAATGCTTTATTATTTAAAACTGAAACAAAAACCCCTAAAAAGTAGTCATATTTGGTATTGTCGTGTCCGTTACAACCTGCTGTATAGAAATAGCACACAATCCAACCTGTCACTTCAACAATGTAAATAGCAAAAAATAAAAACAGTCCCAAAACAGCAATTTTTTTGCAAATTTTCCATTTTAATCAATTTTTCCAGTAACAAAGCAAGGGTTAACAGCCAAACAAAACTCAATATTTATTGCCCTGATTCTCTTGTTTGCACAAACACCCAATATGTGGTCGTAAACTGCTGTATGGCCAAACGGCAGGGCACAGAAGGAAGGGAACGCCATATGGTTTTTGGAAGGCAGATTTTGCTGGACTGGTTTTTTGACACTATGTCCCATTTGAAGCCCCCCTGATGCACCCCTACAGTAGAAGCTCCAAAAAAGTGACCCCATTTTGGAAACTACGGGATAAGGTGTCAGTTTTGTTGGTATTATTTTAGGGTAACTATGATTTTTGGTTGCTCTATATTACACTTTTTTGAGACAAGGTAACAAAAATAGAAATTCGTGAAATTTCATCTCCATTTGCCAATAACTCTTGTGGAACACCTAAAGGGTTAACAAAGTTTGTAAAACTGGTTTTGAATACCTTGAAGGGTGTAGTTTCTTAGATGGAGTCACTTTTTTGGAGTTTCTACTCTAGGGGTGCATCGGGGGCTTCAAATGGGACATGGTGTCAAAAAACAGTCCAGCAAAATCCACCTTCCAAAAACCATATGGCGCTCCTTTCCTTCTGCGCCCTGCAGTTTGGCCATACAGCAGTTTACGACCACATATTGGATGTTCGTGCAAACTACAGAATCGGGGAATAAATATTAAGATTTGTTTGGCTGTTAACCCTTGCTTTGTTACTGGAAAAAATGGATTGAAATGGAAAATTTTTCAAAAAATCGAAATTCTGAAATTTTATCTCCATTTGCCATTGACTTTTGTGGAAAACCTAAAGGGTTAATTACGTTTGTAAAATCAGTTTTGAATACCTTGAGGGGTGTAGTTTCTAGAATGGGGTAATTTTGGGTGGTTTCTATTATGTAAGCCTCACAAAGTGACTTCAGACCTGAACTGGTCCCTAAAAAGTGGGTTTTGAAAATTTCTGAAAAATTTCAAGATTTTCTTCTAAACTTCTAAGCGTTGTAACGTCCCCAAAAAATGAAATAGCATTCCCAAAATGATCGATACATGAAGTAGACATATGGGGAATGTAAATCAATAACTTTTTTGGGTGGTATTACTATGTATTATAGAAGTAGAGAAATTGAAACTTGGAAAATTGCTAATTTTTCAAAATTTTTGGTAAATTTTGTATTTTTTTATAAATAAAAATGAAATTTTTCGACTTTATTTTACCACTGTTATGAAGTACAATATGTGACGAAAAAACAATCTCAGAATGGCCTGGATAAGAAAAAGCGTTTTAAAGTTATCACCACATAAAGTGACACTGGTCAGATTTGCAAAAAATGGCCGAGTCCTTAGGGTGAAATAGGGCTGAGTCCTTAAGGGGTTAAAGGCAAATAGCTCTATTTCGGCATTGAGGCCATTCGGTATTAATGAGTCCATAATAAATATCCATTTTGCCTCTGCTCTTGACATTTCTTTGATAAAATCACCACCCCTTTCGTTTCACTTTATTATTTCTACTCCTCAGAAGTTTGAGCCAGCAAAGCTTCCTCCATGTTTGACTTTATAATGACGGGACAATGGATGTCCTTCATGTTTCCTTTCTATGTTATATATATGTTCCCCTATTCTCTTTTTAAGGGGTCTCTTTGTGCTGCCAACATAAACCTTTTTACAGGGGCACATTATTGTGTATATTACCCCTCTGCTGTTACTGGTTATAAAGTGTTTTATAGTTTGCCTATATGATTCATCGGTGTTCGTTATCTGCATTTTAATTGTTTTGTTATGGGATTTTTTACAGCCTGTACATGTTCTACATGGATAGAAGCCCCCTGATCATTCTTATTTCTTGATAGGGTTTCTTTTGTTTAAGTTTATTCCTATACATCTGCTAGTAGGGGCACTCATATTACCTACATTCTTTGCCTTGCGTAATACGAATTTTGGTTCTTTTGGGATAAATTCACCTATAACCTTATCCTCTTTGAGGATATCCCAATTTTTTTTATTATTTTCTAAAAAATAAATTGCCTGGTTGTTGCAAGGTGCAACAATGGGCGGGACTACCATTTCTGCTTCATTCTCAGTTTTTTTCCCCTCGGTCTGCCCCTCCACTAATAAAGTCTGTCTATTTAACCACATCAGCCCCCCTAGCTTAAACACCCTTAATGACCAGACCACTTTTTGCAATTCTGCACTACACTACTTTCACGGTTTATTGCTCGGTCCATACAACTTACCACCCAAATGAATTTTACCTCCTTTTCTTCTCACTAATAGAGCTTTCATTTGGTGGTATTTCATTGTTGCTGACATGTTTACTTTTTTTGCTATTAATAAAAATTTTATGACATTTTTGCATAAAAATGAAATTTTTCGCTTTCTGTTGTAAATTTTTTTTTATTTTAAACTACATTTCTGTATAAATGTTTTTCTAAATGTATTGTTCTACATGTCTTTGATTAAAAAAAATGCAATAAGTGTATATTTATTGGTTTGGGTAAAAGTTATAGCGTTTACAAACTATGGTGCAAAAAAGTGAATTTCCGCATTTTGAAGCAGCTCTGACTTTCTGAGCATCTGTCATGTTTCTTCAGGTGCTAGAATGTCAGGATAATATAAATACCCCCAAATGACACAATTTTAGAAAGAAAACACCCCAAAGTATTCGCAGAGGGGCATGGTGAGTTCATGTATCATTTCATTTTTTTTCACAAGTTAGCGGAAAATGACACTTTCTGAGGAAAAAAATAATAATAAAGTTTCCATTTCTGCTAACTTCTGGCAAAAAATAAATAAATCTCCCACGAATTCCCTATGCCCCTCAGTAAATACCTTGGGGTGTCTACTTTCCGAAATGGGGTCATTTGTGGGGTGTGTTTACTGTTATGGCATTTTGGGCGGGGCTAAATTGTGAGCAACCATGTAAAAGCTAAAGGTACTCGTTGGAATTTGGGCCCCTTTGCGCACCCAGGCTGCAAAAAACTGTCACTCATGTGGTATCGCCGTACTCAGCAGAAGTAGAGCAATGTGTTTTGGGGTGTATTTTTACATATACCCATGCTGGGTGAGAGAAATATCTCTGAAATTTGACAACTTTGTATAATTTTTTTTTAAAAATTGTCATTTACAGAGATATTTCTCACACCCAGCATGGGTATATCTAAGCTACCACCCCAAACACATGCCTCTACTCCTGAGTACAGCGATACCACGAGTGACACTGTTTTGCAGCCAAGATGCTAGCAACCGTAATTCCAATGAGTACCTTAGATTTCAAGGCATTTTTATGTATTTGATTCCAACGACTTCATGCATTAGGGGCTCCCTAAAAGGAAGAAGTAACACCCACAAGGACCCCATTTTGGAAAGAATACAACTCCAAGGTATTCCTGTGAGGGGTAATACAGTTCAGGAAGATTTTTTTTTGCAATGCGGATTTGAAGCATTATTATGTGTCCAAAATATCCGCGGTGTCCGGTTCAATTATAACACTGCGGTACTCCGGTTCAATTATGTTGTATAGTGACACTGCAGTATAATGTCCTTTTAAATTAGGTTCTCATTACTATATTGTATAGTAATTAAACTTCCATTCATTACGGTACCTTATCTTCTTTGAGGTTGCTGGCAGCCGCTGCATCCACTGGCGCCCCACGTGGTGTTAGCGCGTGGACTGTCTTACCTCGTGTAGTATAGCTGTACGGGCTTGCAGTGTGCCGGAGGATAGCTGTACAGGCTTCATGAAGTACCGGAGGATAACACCGCTTGCTGGAAGATTACCAATGTTCCTTCGGAGCGCTCCTTAATGTAATTTGCGTGGGTCTTCTACCAAACGCTGCTTCGACTAACATGTCCCTTCCTCAGTGGTGAAGATCCCTGCATATTCTCAGCTACTTTATAGGTTCCGCTCTCTGGCCTTGCGGTGGTAAGAGAGAAAGAGATCCTGGACTGGATCATATATCAATATATTGTCCCCGCACATCATATGCATGTATTCTCCCATCATTAAACGCCACACCAGTCAGATTATGATTTTTATTGTATATGATTTTATTGTATATATTTTACTGCATTTCTTATATGAGACAATAAAGTGTATCAATTTTTAAAAGGATATATCATTTTAAGAAAAGGAGAATATACCTTTTTTAAAAATATACCATCTCTTGATCTCCATATGGACCCAATGTAAGGGAGTGCTCGCCCTACTTTCTGTATCGAATTCTATTATCCAAAAGGGTTGGGTGAGACCCAATAGGACTAGCAGCACCCGGCACACATCACCCTAAGTGAGCCTCACCCAAATACAAGCACACATTTCTGTATAAATGTTTTTCTAAATGTATTGTTCTACATGTCTTTGATTAAAAAAATGCAATAAGTGTATATTTATTGGTTTGGGTAAAAGTTATAGCGTTTACAAACTATGGTGCAAAAAGTGAATTTCCGCATTTTGAAGCAGCTCTGACTTTCTGAGCATCTGTCATGTTTCTTCAGGTGCTAGAATGTCAGGATAGTATAAATACCCCCAAATGACACCATTTTAGAAAGAAGACACCCCAAAGTATTCGCAGAGGGGCATGGTGAGTTCATGTATCATTTCATTTTTTTCACAAGTTAGCGGAAAATGACACTTTCTGAGGAAAAAATAATAATAAAGTTTCCATTTCTGCTAACTTCTGGCAAAAATAAATAAATCTCCCACGGACTCACTATGCCCCTCAGTAAATACCTTGAGGTGTCTACTTTCCGAAATGGGGTCATTTGTGGGGTGTGTTTACTGTTATGGCATTTTGGGCGGGCTAAATTGTGAGCAACCATGTAAAGCTAAAGGTACTCGTTGGAATTTGGGCCCCTTTGCGCACCCAGGCTGCAAAAACTGTCACTCATGTGGTATCGCCGTACTCAGCAGAAGTAGAGCAATGTGTTTTGGGGTGTATTTTACATATACCCATGCTGGGTGAGAGAAATATCTCTGAAATTTGACAACTTTGTATAATTTTTTTTTAAAAATTGTCATTTACAGAGATATTTCTCACACCCAGCATGGGTATATGTAAACATACACCCCAAAACACATTGCCCTACTTCTCCTGAGTACAGCGATACCACACGAGTGACACTTTTTTGCAGCCAAGATGCGCAAAGGGGCCCTAATTCCAATGAGTACCTTTAGGATTTCACAAGGCATTTTTATGCATTTGGATTCCAAACGACTTCTCATGCATTAGGGCCCCCTAAAATGCCAGGGCAGTATAAATACCCCACAAGTGACCCCATTTTGGAAAGAATACACCCCAAGGTATTCCGTGAGGGGCATGGCGAGTTCATAGAAGATTTTTTTTTTGGCACAAGTTAGCGGAAATTGATTTTTTATTGTTTTTTCTCACAAAGTCTCCCTTTCTGCAAACTTTTGACAAAAAGTTCAATTTTTCATGGACTCACTATGCCCCTCAGCGAATACCTTGGGGTGTCTACTTTCCGAAATGGGGTCATTTGTGGGGTGTGTTTACTGTTATGGCATTTTGGGCGGGGCTAAATTGTGAGCAACCATGTAAAAGCTAAAGGTACTCGTTGGAATTTGGGCCCCTTTGCGCACCCAGGCTGCAAAAAACTGTCACTCATGTGGTATCGCCGTACTCAGCAGAAGTAGAGCAATGTGTTTTGGGGTGTATTTTTACATATACCCATGCTGGGTGAGAGAAATATCTCTGAAATTTGACAACTTTGTATAATTTTTTTTAAAAAATTGTCATTTACAGAGATATTTCTCACACCCAGCATGGGTATATGTAAACATACACCCCAAAACACATTGCCCTACTTCTCCTGAGTACAGCGATACCACACGAGTGACACTTTTTTGCAGCCAAGATACGCAAAGGGGCCCTAATTCCAATGAGTACCTTTAGGATTTCACAAGGCATTTTTATGCATTTGGATTCCAAACGACTTCTCATGCATTAGGGGCCCCTAAAATGCCAGGGCAGTATAAATACCCCACAAGTGACCCCATTTTAGAAAGAAGACACCCCAAGGTATTCCATGAGGGGTATGGTGAGTTCATGTAAAATTGTATTTTTTGTCACAAGTTAGTGGAATATAAGACTTTGTAAGAAAAAAAAAATCAATTTCCGCTAACTTGTGCCAAAAAAAAAATCTTCTATGAACTCGCCATGCCCCTCACGGAATCACGGAATACCTTGGGGTGTCTTCTTTCTAAAATTGGGTCACATGTGAGGTGTTTGTACTGCCCTGGCATTTGAGGGTCTCCGCAATCATTACATGTATGGCCAGCATTAGGAGTTTCTGCTATTCTCCTTATATTGAGCATACGCGTAATGAGATTTTTTTTTTTTCGTTCAGCCTCTGGGCTGAAAGAAAAAATGAACGGCACAGATTTCTTCATTCGCATCGATCAATGTGGATGAAAAAATCTCTGCCCAAAAATGTGCAAAAAAAATAAAAAAAAGAGGGGAAAGGACATAGGAGTGCTTGCGAAGTAAGGCCCCATTCACAGTGTGAATAAGGCCGGCAGTGATGCGGAGAGCACACTATGTGCATCAGCATTTGCGGAGCTACAGCCGCGAACTTCCGGGTTTCAGCCCCGAAACATCCGGCCGCAGCTCCGCAAAAGATAGAGCATGTCCTATTCTTGTCCGCAATTGCGGACAAGAAAAGGCATTTTCTATATAGTTCTGGCAATGTGCAGATCCGGAAAACACATAGGGACGTCTGAATAAACCTTACAGGGGGTGATTAGTGACGGGGGGGTGACAGGGGGTGATCAGGGGGGTGACATGGGTTGATCAGGGGTTAATCAGTGAAGGGGGGTGGGGGATGGGGTGGATGGGGGGGGTGGGGGGGTCTGTGTGGGGATTGGTGCACTTACATGTTTTCTCTAGTGGTCCCAAGCAAAAGGGCAGGCAGCAGGCATATCAGACGCTGTTAACAAAACAGCGTCTGATATGCGATCTTTTTTAACTACTACAGCCTGCCAGTGCATTATCAGCGCTGGCAGGCTGTAGTTAAACTTCCTGCCGACGAGATCCTGTGCAGTTTCTTTTGAGTCTAAAGAATTGACTTCTTGGGATATTTTCTAGCCACCTTCGCAGAGGGCAGCACTCCATTGCAATGACCCTGTTTGCATCAGTAGGTTTGTGGTATTCATTTTTATTAATATCCTTTAAAAATTCCTGCAATTTTATTCACCCCATCCCATATAAAAATTATTATTATTAATATAATTTATTGTTCTCTATCACGACATACAGTGATTTAACATCTAGTGTACCAATTATGTAATTTAATGTAATGTAATTTTCTTCCCATTCTATATTGTTCAAGATCTGTAATGTATGTTTAGTATCCTTTAAATATGTTGGAAGTGCCTGTACATATGGTTGCAATTGTTGATCAATATATCTGGATAGTGAGCTAATTAGACAATCTATACCCGACACTATTGATCTCCCAGGTGGTCTTTTGGTGTCTTTGTGAAACTTGGGATTGTGGTCGAACACTGCGATTTTTGGGTGTTCATTATTAATGAAGACAGCTTCTTTTTTATTAAGAATCCCCAAGTTTCTACCTTTTTGGACTAAACTCCTCAGTTCAGATTCCTTCCTACTCTCTCCCTTACAGCGGCAGCCTGCTTCCTATCCCTCCACCAGTAAGAGCTGACGTGACGTGCGGTGCTACGTGACATCAAGCTTATATAGAGGCTGGGTCACATGCTGCACTGGCCAATCACAGCCATGCCATTAGTACGCACGGCTGTGATGGCTTCTAAGGGCACACAGCTTAAACGCTTGTTGATTGGCTGCCCTGCAGCCTTTCGTTTCAATAATTTTTATTAGTTTTTAAAACAAGTACATATAGCAAGACACGTACTCCTCGGTGGCACCCGAGGCATTCTGCGATGATAAATGCATGTAATACAGCCTCATAAAACACAAAGTAAATCCAACAGGAAATACAATAAGAACAAAGAAAGAAAGAAAGGAAGTGATGCCCGCGTGTCACAGTGAAGATAATGAGATAACCGACAATGATCGTCAACCTACGCCTGGTACTAGTATGTAGTTATATAATAAACAGGTCTGTATCAATCATATCACGGGAACGTGTCCCGGTCTGTCACCTAAGCTCAAGGGGAGGAACACCATGGGGATGCCGCCCAGGAGGCCCAATTCGATTGAAATAAGCGGAAAGTACCTTTGCCCAGTGCAATAATTTTTTCGTATGCGTAGGTGATATTAAGGGCAGCGATTAAATCCTCAAAGAGAGGGATTTCCGCAGTTTTACAAAAATCTCCTGAGGGAGGGGGGCAATAAATCCACCTCCAGAAACAACAATACCACATGGGGTTCCCAGGCCAGCGAGGTAGGAAGCATTTTTGACAAAAAGTCACCACACCTGTTCCAGTAATCCCTTATAACAGGGCATGACCATAAAATATGGTGTAAGGTACCCCTGCAACCACACCCCTCCAGCACAAAGCAGAAGTGGAGTCATACATATATGCTAATCTATCAGGGGTGTAATACCATCGGAGAATCGTTTTAAGTGCAGACTCTACATGGGAAGCACAATGTAAGTGTTTGTGAACCATACTAAGGGCTCGCGCCCACTCCGTCTCCGAAAAGGTCCTTCCAAGTTTCCCAGGATCTCATGGGGTGAGAACGGTGAAACCGAAGTGGATTCACCAACGAGTTATATAATGGCTTCAAACCCTTCGAATTACAGGACACATACATTTTAGCCAGAGTGTCCGGTCTAATTTCAGAGGGTTGTATGCCCTGAAGTAAGTGTCTGACCTGAAGATATTTATAGAAGTCATGTTTCGGGAGGGAATATTTGCTACATAGTAAATCAAAGGGCAAAAGCACATCATGTTCCATCAAATCTCCTATACATTTAATCGGTCCTGACAACCAGTTCGAGAGATCAGAGTGCGGGAGCAGGGATTGCACCAGAGATAAAGGTATCGAGGAAAGGGATGGAGGCTCATCCGTCCCAACTAGGGCATGGTATCTTTTCCAAGCTGTTAATGAAGCCAGGACTGTAGGGCACAAATTCTTCGGCTGAGGGAGCTGCCAGAAAATCAGGCACAGTAATTCTGGTAGGGAGTAACCCATTGTTAAGCTTTCCTCCACCTGGACCCATGGAGCATCACGAAATTTCCCCATCCAACCCCTCACCATAGAGACCAAGACATAAATATAATACATTTTAAGATCCGGCAAAGCAATACCCCAGAGACAGCAGCATCCATTCTAATAGCCTGTGCAAGGGGTTCCATTGCTATGATAAATATCAGGGGCGACAGGGGGCAACCCTGACGTGTTCCATTGGTGAGAGCAAATTGGTCAGACAGCGAGCCGTTGACATAAGTTTTGGCCGTGGGGTTGCTATATAAGGCATTAATGGCCGTAAGTATAGGGCCGCCAAACCCCATTGTCCGTAGCACTGAGAAGGCAAAAGTCCAACGGAGCCTATCAAACGCCTTCTCGGCGTCTAGGGCCAAGGCTAGCATAGGCGTTTTGGTGGTGCGTACGTGGTGCAATACCCCCAGCATGCGCCTGGTATTAAAAAAGGTTTGGCGAAATGGGACAAACCCCGTCTGGTCTGCGTGTATGATATGTGGCAGAATCTTCGCCACCCTGACCGCCAATAGTTTAGCGTATACTTTTACATCCTGGTTGAGAAGGGAGATGGGTCTAAAATTTTGAGGCTTGTCTGGGGTCTTCCCTGGTTTGGGCAGGGTGATAATAAGAGCTTGCAGGTTTTCAGAAGGGAGGGACCCTGTATCCATGGCTGCCTGACAAAAATTCCTCAGATGAGGGCTCAAAAGGGTTTTAAATCTTTTATAGTAATGATTGGCAAACCCATCGGGTCCGGGGGCCTCCGGAGGGAGCTGATTACCGTCTCTACCTCCTCAGTTGTAATAGGGAGATTAAGAGTTTGCAGTTGGGAGTCTGTTAAAGACGGCAGACTTAGAGAGAGGAGATAAGAATTAACTGAAGCTTCCAAATTCGGGGGAGTAGGGATAGAGTTTAGCAAATTATAAAGTTCATTATAATATGCCTGGAAACCGTTCGCTATATGTGGAGGGGAATATAATTTATCCTGAGATACAGGATGAATCAAGTGAGGTATACGACTCTTCGTATGGCGGTTTTTAAACTTTGCAGCTAGCAATTTCCCAGATTTATTGTCCTGGGAATAGTATCTGGCCTTGGATTTGCGGAGCATCTTCTCGTATGAGAAAAGCATATACCCCCTCAGTTCCTGCCTGAGGCGTCTGAGTTCATCCGCCAATAAAGGGGTGGGATTCCTTTTATTCCTGGCTTCTACAAGTTGTATCTTAGAGAGTAACGAAGAGATAGTCTCCTCAAGTTTTTTCTTACGGTCTGCGCCCTGCTGGATAAAGGAACCACGGATACAAGCTTTATGTACATTCCATAGGACTATAGGGTCAACCCCTCTTGTACATTAATATCAAAAAATTCAGTGACATTGTTCGCTATGCGTGCACCATATATGGGGTCATTCAACACTGCAGGACTGCTTCTCCACAAGTACACCTGGGGAAAGTTGATTTTTTCAGAGACCACCAAAGTGATAGCAGCGTGATCCGACCATTTAATGCTCTCCAAGGAGGAAGTCTGGGTATAGGGAAGAATATCAACCAGAAAGAGATCAATTCTGGAGTACATGTTGTGCACCACTGAATGAAAAGAATAATCCCTAGCCGAAGCATGGTGTATACGCCACACATCAAACAATTCTTCTTGCCACAAAATAGAGGCCAGAGATCAAAGAGGGTCGACAGTCAAATTAAAGTCCCTGCATATAATCAGCTTCCCCCTCTTCTTCTTATGAACGAGTCTCAGTACTGTCCTAAGAAAGGCAATCTGACCATTGTTCGGAGCGTATATGGACACAATAGTATACAGTTCAGCGTTCAGTAAGCCAATCACTATGAGATATCTTCCCTTGGGATCTGCTATATCTTCTATATGAGAATACGCCACTGAGTTGCGGATCGTAAGCAGAACCCCTCTGGACTTTGATTGAAAGTGTGACTGGTAAATGTGCGGGTACGACACATGCCGCAACCGAAAACCATCGCGGTGCAACAAGTGCGTCTCCTGAACACTCAGCACATCACAGTTCAATCCCTTGGCTTCCCTCCATAGAAAGGATCTGCGCATCGGGCTATTCAGACCATTCGCGTTAAGACTAGCAAAGGTTAACACCATTATAAATCAAAATAAAAAGCATGACAAAAGTAGCGTATAATATCGTAAGGGTGTGGCAAAACACACCTCCCAGCGAGGGCGGACTCGCAAAGCAGGCATAGGCATCAATAACATACAAAAACATAAAGTGTGAGAACTGGCAGGCCATCACAAAAAACTAGTGAGAACCAATACAAACATGAGTTGAACGTTTTCACCCGATCAGGTCACGTTCAAACAATGTGGGCACAAAGTCTCGTCTGAAACCTGTAGTGGGAAAAACAAGTTAAACAAAGAACTCCTCAGTCACGACACCGGAATATAGGTCGAGAGAAAAGAAAAAAGAGACTTCCCATATCTACGGGAGGTCAGCGCACCCTCGACCAGTCCTTGGCGAGCTTGGTCACATCAGGGCGACGATTATCTCCCGGTGGCTCAATGCAAATGTTCCACTTCTTCAGCAAGGCGTATCCGTCCTCAGGAGATTTGATCACATGAAGTTCTCCAGTATGGTGAATCAATAGGCGGACAGGATACCCCCAGCGGTACGGGATGTGCGCCTTGTGCAGAGCTGACGTAATGGGAGCAAGTAGTCTCCGCAGACGCAAAGTCATTGCAGAAAGATCCGTGAACAAGAGAACATTGTGGTAAGGTGCAGGTAAACCGCCATTTTTCCTGGCGGCGATCATTAATTGTTCCTTCGTCTTGAAAAAATGGATCCGTGCAAGGATGTCACGTGGAACAGACTCATCCAGATGTCGCGGGCGAGGCACTCTATGCGCCCTGTCAATCTCCAGCTCGCGGTCAGAACACTCTGGTAGCACTGCTTTCAGTAATGAGTGGACATAATCCGGAATGTCCTTGGGTTGCACCGATTCAGGTACTCCTCTGAGTTTAATATTATTACGGCGGCTGCGATCTTCGAGATCCGCCATCTTGGCTTTTATAGCAGTCACTTCATCCTCTAACACGTTGTGAGCGTCGACAAGAGAGTTATGGGATTTAGCAAAGTCCGCAAACTTGGTTTCCAAGTGATCGGTTCTGGCCCCCAAATCATCTATGTCTGCGCGCAAGGGCGCAATGATAGCTTTCATGTCCAGCAACATGGAGCGCCTCTGTACCAGGAGCATGTCCCGCATGACCGTATCTGTGAGGGCCGTGTCGGAGACCGGTAGGTGGAGAAGTGGCGATTCCCCGTCTGCTAATGGATTACTTAAGGCCCCCTTCGGTGCAGTCTTGTTAGGCTCTCCCCCTCCAAGGTCCAGCGATCTACGGCTACTGCGCCCAGATGGTGGTGGAGAAAGGCTTCCCGAGGAGAGGTGACGGGAGGGAGATGTTTGATATAGTACTGGAAAGTCCCGAGGGGATCGAGTTAGCTCATCTCCACCCGCCCGAGAGCCAGGTGAAGCACGCTCAAGGGGAGAGCGACCTCGGGGCCGGCCACTTACCGGAATCCCGGCGCCCGGTGACGTTGGGCTACCCCTCACAGTGTGAGCCAAAGAGTCGCGAGCTTCCGTGCTAGGATCTCCCAGCAGATTGGAGTCGGAGTAGGAGCGGCGGATTTCTCGCGCTGTCTCACTGCCCGGGGACGTCCTGCGGCCGGGGGAGGAAGGGGCCATGCTGCGGGCGCCATCTTGGGAGTCAGCATCCTCCTTTTCAAAGTAAAATTTGGAGAGCCGCGGGTGTTTAGCCATTTTCCTCTTACGCCCTGTCATCTCCACTCGAACCCCCAGTAAGGTAGAGGGTGGAATTAGGGTGGTCGAGATGTCCAATGCGGTAAATTTGTCGCTTGAAACGGTGTCAAGGCAGGAGCTCTGGTGTTACGCAGCCATCCTCGGCAGCCAGACCACGCCCCGCCCTGCAGCCTTTCAATGCGGACAGCACACTATGTGGATAGCACATGGTGTGCTGTCCGCATCTTTTGTGTCCCCATTGAAGTAAATAGATGTGCATCCGACCCGCAAAAAATACAGATTGAATGTGGACAAAAAACACACAGTTGTGTGCATGAGCCCTAAATCTGTCTGGAGACAAGAGGTTACTTCCCCTCCTGAATAATCTTCACCTTGCTGAAATCCAGAATTGCTTAATGCCTGCTAAAACCCACCAATTTTTCTAGTCAGTTTTAAAATGTGACACAAAATTGTGCAAAACAGGAACAACAATTTTTTTGCAAAATATATCTTGCAAAAAATGTGTGGCTTTTGTATTCCAGAAAACATACAGTCATTTACTAATTCCCCCATATGTCTATCGAGCTCCAACTGTCATAAAGATACAATATATAGTGAAGTCAATCAGCTTTGAGAGAACTTTGATCACAGTGATCACCAACTGTTCTCACACTGCACACTAGACACCAGCCATGCTCCCACACTAATGGCCAGGTTTTAAGAAGTTTTCCCTGCTGTCATTGAACCATTTAAGCACCATAATCAATTCTGATTACAGTGCTGGTGACCGGGGCCAATGCTTTTGTACTGCAATGTGCCGTCTAACCTGTCATAGGGACTTAGTTGGTAACGCAAAAAAAAAAATATTTAAAAAAAGTGATTTTTTTTTTAAGCAAAAGTAGTAAAACATAAAAACAAATCACATACTGCATGGTGGACCCCATACATTTTTTTTTTTTTTACAGAATTGCAATTTTTGCCGACTGCGCCTCCAAAAAATGGTACAAAAAGCGATGAAAATGTCATATATGCCTCAAAATGGTAACAATAAAAACTACAGACCATTGCACAAAAAAACAATCCCCCAAACACAGCTAGATTGATACAAATGTCATGAATGTTAGTATAGGGTGATGCAGAATATAACTGATTTTTAATTGAAAAGTTATTTTTTAGTTGCAAAAGTAGTAAAACATAAAAAAAACTCAATTTGTTATTGCCATAATTGTCTCAACCTGGAGAATAAAGTTGTCATATCATATGCCGCATGGTAAACCACATAAATATAAAAATATAAATCAGCGACAGAGCTGCAATTTTGCCCACCTCACCTCCCAAAAAAATTAATTAAAAAATCATCGAAAAAGGCATACAGGTGTATCTCAATAAATTAGAATATCATCAAAATGTTAATTTATCTTAGTAATTCAATAAAAAAAATGATACTCCTACGTTATAAAGATTCATTACTAGTGTTGAGCGCAAATATTCGAATCACGAACTTTAATCGCGAATATCTCCACTTGAAGAATTCGCAAATATTTAGAAGATAGTGCTATATATTCGTATTCGTGAATAGTGTTTATCGCGATTATTCTAATCATGAACTTATTGCGAATATCGGCAGTTAGCAACATCCCTAGCAACCAATAGGAAAGTTGCCTACCCCTTATTGTTGATCGCGAATATTCTAATGGCAAATATTTTACATTGGCGTTTTTCACAATCAAGTAAATACTGACTGGAGATCACGAATTCTTGAATTTGCCAATTTATGGCGTATATTCGGGCAAAAATTCACGAAATATCGCAAATTGGAATATTGTCTATGCCGCTCATCACTATTTATTACACACAGAGAGATCTATTTCAAGTGTTTACTTCTTTTCATGTTGATTATAATGGCTTATATCTAATGAAAACCTAAAAGACAGAAAATTTGAGTATTGTAAAAAGTTCAATATTGTTGACCCATGGTTAGTGTTGAGCGAATCGAACTTTGGATCATAGATACGAAGTCGACTCTCTCCAAACTTTGTTTTAATGCTGTACGGAGACCCCTCTCCAATGAGGTGAACAGAGTTCTAACTTCGGCCATCGATTTGTAAACTTTAAACCATTTTAAAAAATGGATCCAAAGCCGACTTCAGATCCATGTTTTAAAATGGTTTTCAAGTTGTAAAATTAAATCCCGAAGTTAATCCTGGGACTTTGGTGATGCCGAATTTTCCACACTGGAGCCCAAAGATTTGAATGCTGGACAGAGACAAATCTCCGTACAGCATTCAAATAAAGTTTTGAATGAATCGACTTCTGATCTAGGATCCGAAGCTTGATTCGCTCAACACTACTTATGGTGTCACACTCTAATCAGCTAATCAACACAAAACAGCTGCAAAGGTTTTCTAATCATTTACATTTTCTTTTGAAAGGATTGTCAAGAAAAGGCCATTCAAGAATTTGGGGAGATTCACAATGAGTGGACTGTGGCTGGAGTCAGTGCTTCAAGAGCCACCACACACAGATGTATTGAGGAAATTCAGGAAATGGACTACAACTGTTGCATTCCTTGTGTCAAGCCACTCATGACCCAGAGACACCGTCAAAAGTGTCTTACCTGAGCTAAGGAAGGAAAAAACTGGACTGTTGCTTAGTGGCCCAAAGTCATGTTTTCAGAAGAAAGTAAATTTAGAATTTTATTTAGAAATCAAGGTCCTAGAGTCTGGAGGAAGAGTAAGAGAGGCGCACAATCCAACTTGCTTGAAATCTAGTGTGAAGTTTCCACAGTCAGTAAGGTTTGGGGATCTATGTCATCAGCTGGTGTTGGTGTACTGTGTTGTATCAAGTCCAAAGTCAGCGCAGCCTTCTATCAGGAAATTTTACAGCACTTTATACTTCCCTCTGCTGACAAACATATCCATCAGGATTTTCCATCTGCTCACACTGCCAAAAGTACCAATACCCGGTTTAATAATTTTATCACAGTGCTTGATTAGCCAGCTAACTCACCTGACCTAAACCCCATAGAGAATATATGGGGTATTGTCAAGAGAATGATAAGAGACACCAGATCCTACAATGCAGATGAGCTGAGGGCTGCTATCAAAACAACCTGGTCTTCCATAACACCTCAGCAGTGCCACAGGCTGATCGCCTCCATGCCATGGCGCACTGATGCGGCTTGGCATACAAAAGGAGCCACAACAAATTATTGAGTGCATATACTGCACATTCTTTTCAGTAGGCCAAAATTTCTGGATTAAAAATAATTTTTTAATTGGTCTTATATAATATTCTAGTTTTCTGAGATACTAACTTTTGTGTTTATATTATCTGTAAACTATAATCATCAACATTAAAATAAGTAAATGCTTGAGATAGAATACTCTGTGTATAATGAATCTATATAATATATGAGTTTCATTTTTTGACTTGAATTTCTGAAATAAATTCACTTTTTAATTTATTGAGATGCACCTGTACAGTATGTACCCTAATTTGGTACCAATAAAAACTTTAGTCCATCCTACAAAAAACAAGCCCTCACACAGTTGCTTAGAAGGAAAGAAAAATATTATGGATGTTAGTACATGGTGATAAAAAATAAAACTAATGTTTAATGATTTTATGGTGATTTTTAACACATGAAAACACTATATAAATTTGCTATCAAAATAATTGTAACAACCACCTGCAGAATATAATTATAATTTCATTTATGCCTCATAGTGAACCACATAAAAGATAAAATTAAAAAAACATCAGACACCTGAGGAGACGCGATGACGTATACACCCTACGTTGCGCCTCCCGCCTCTCGCTCTACTACACCACGCTGTGAAAGACATGCTCTGCATTGACCGACCCGAGAGATCCACATGCTCCTGAACCATTCAGGTGTGTGAGCCATGGCTCTTTCTTGGAATGACCTACATCTCTCCCATGTTGCCATCTTCCGTGCTCTGTGCTTTGTGTAGGTCTCTGTCTCTGTTCCCGGCTGCTCCCCTTGACTTCTCTGCTCCTCGTTCCTCCGCTTCCTCGCTCCCAGTTTTCTTCTGTCTTCTGAATTAAGGTTTGAAGAGCATCTGCCTTGTGTCCTTCACTGATCATATGTCGGACCCATCTTCCCTCCCGCTCCCTGTTATACGTCTCTGATCCCCCAGTGTTTTCCTTGTTGCCTTCAAACATCATTCTTATTGTTGCTTCCCTTATTTTGACAGTCGACTGTGATAGCCGTATTTTGGATGTACTGTGCTGGCTGTACAAAACAGGTGCACACTGCGGTCTTACTCATCCCTCAAACTGATGTTAAAATTGAGAGGTTAGTCAACATGTCCTACAGTGGAGAACATGTCTTAAGCCCGAGCACGACGCCAAGGTCTCTCAAGTAGCTCGGGTTCTCCCTCCTCCCATTGCAGGCATGGTTACATGCTGGAGGTAACTGAGGAGTCTGCTGCGAGTAGGCCTAATGCATTCCTGTAATTTTGCCCACTGGCCCCTGGTAATGCCCATATGGCACAGGTACTGTAGGTGAGTGTTAGGTCCCGAGCTACTTGAGAGACCTTGGCGTGGTGCTCGGGCTTAAGACATGTCCTCCACTGTAGGACATGTTGACTTACCTCTCAATTTTAACATCAGTTTGAGGGCTTAGTAAGACCGCAGTGTGCACCTGTTTTGTCATTTGTTATTGCTATATTTTTCTTTTTTTTAAACAATAGTTTTATTTATACATTTTTCTCATTTCACTTTACCAACTTAAACTATTGTGTTCTGATCCATCAGATAAAAATCTGATTAACAAAACATTGAACTTAAGGCTGTAGTGTAACAAAAAAATACCTTTGCTAGGCACGGTACTTCAACATAGCTTGGTGCAATCCAGACTGAGACGATGTCTCAAAGATATGGGAACGAGTCACAACCATAGAAAAATCTGTGGGGGTCTTGGAGAGTGAAGCAAAAACATTTAAAACCCAAATTTTCTCCTTAACCGCATGCCGACCGCTATACGCACGGATGCATCCAGGCGGCGGCAGGTTTATTCCTCCTGGACACATCCGCGCGTCATCTCGCGAGAGACGAGATTTGCTTTGAACGCGCGCGCACGCGTTCACGGCAGTGCACAGCTCGGCAGTGATATTACAGCCTGCCAGCGATGATCAATCGCTGACAGGCTGTAGATGCAAATTAAATCGCATCAAAGCGGTATATCAGACGCTGTTTTGTTAACAGCGTCTGATATACCTGCTACCTGGTCCTCTGGTGGTCCCATTTGCTGGGATCGACCACCAGAGGACCAGGTAACTGTAAAGTAGAACAGAACACCACACTACCCCCCCTCCCCCCCTGTCAATTATTAACCCCTTGTTAACCCCCGATCACCCCATATAGACTCCCTGATCACCCCCCTGTCACTGATCACCCCCCTCTATCCACATGTCCATATGTGTTTTGCGGATCAACGGATCCGCGGATCCACGGATCCGTGCCACGGATCCGCGGATCCACAAAACACGGACACCGCCAATGTGCTTTCCGCATTTTGCAGATCCGCACATTGCCAGAACTATATAGAAAATGCCTTTTCTTGTCCGCAATTGCGGACAGGAATAGGACATGTTCTATATTTTTGCGGAACGGAAGTGCAGACCCGGAAGTGCGGATCCGCAATTCCGGATCTGAGTGGGACAAAGTCTGTCCCCATAGAGATGAATGGGTCCGCAATTCCGTTCCGCAAACAGAATTGCGGACATGTGAATGGGGCATAAGGGTCCCTTATCACCGCCAGTTAGTTAGCTACTTGTTAAGTAGTAAGCGCCCAGCCCACCGCACCGCAGTCACTGATTTTGGCAGAGATTTTTTCATCCACATTGATCGATGCGAATGAAAAAATCTGTGCCGTTCATTTTTTTTCTTTTTTCAGCCCAGAGGCTGAACGGAAAAAAAAAATCTCATTACCCGTATGCTCAATATAAGGAGAATGGCAGAAACTCCTAATGCTGGCCATACATGTAATGATTGCGGAGACCCTCAAATGCCAGGGCAGTGCAAACACCTGACATGTGACCCCATTTTAGAAAGAAGACACCCCAAGGTATTCCGTGAGGGGTATGGTGAGTTCATGCAAAATTGTATTTTTTGTCACAAATTAGTGGAATATGAGACTTTGTAAAAAAAAAAAAATATATATATATCAATTTCCGCTAACTTGTGCCAAAATTTTTTTTTTCTGTGAACTCACCATGCCCCTCACGGAATACCTAGGGGTGTCTTCTTTCCAAAATAGGGTCACATTTGGGGTATTTATACTGTCCTGGCATTTTAGGGGTCCTAAAGCGTGAGAATCCAAATGCGTAACAATGCCCTGTGAAATCCTAAAGGTACTCGTTGGAATTTGGGCCCCTTTGCGCATCTTGGCTGAAAAAAAGTGTCACACATGTGGTATCGCCGTATTCAGGAGAAGTAGGGCAATGTGTTTTGGGGTGTATTTTTATATATACCCATACTTCGTGTGAGAAATATCGCTGTAAATGACAACTTTTTAAATTTTTTTTATACAAAGTTGTCAGTTTACAGAGATATTTCTCTCACCCAACATGGGTATATGTAAAAAAAACACCCCAAAACACATTGCCCTACTTCTCCTGAGTACGGCAATACCACATGAGTGAAAGTTTTTTCCAGCCTAGGTGCGCTAAGGGGCCCAAATTCCAATGAGTACCTTTAGGTTTTACATGGCTGCTCACAATTTAGCCCCTCCCAAAATGCCAGAACAGTACAAACACCCCACAAATGACCCCACTTTGGAAAGAAGACACCCCCAAGGTATTCGCTGAGGGGCATAGTGAGTCCATGAAAAATTGAACTTTTTGTCAAAAGTTAGCAGAAAGGGAGACTTTGTGAGAAAAAACAATAAAAAATCAATTTCCGCTAACTTGTGCCAAAAAAAAAATCTTCTATGAACTCGCCATGCCCCTCACGGAATACCTTGGGGTGTATTCTTTCCAAAATGGGGTCACATGTGGGGTATTTATACTGCCCTGGCATTTTAGGGGCCCTAAAGCGTGAGAAGAAAAATGCGTAAAAATGCCCTCCTAAAAGTTACTTATTGGCTTTAGGGCTCTTTGCATCTTGGCTGCAAAGGGTCACACATGTGGTATCGCCGTACTGTGGAGAAGTAGGGCAATGTGTTTGGGGTGTATTTTACATATACCCATGCTGGGTGAGAGAAATATCTCTGTAAATTGACAACTTTGCATAAACATTTTTAAAAAGTTATCATTTACAGAGATATTTCTCAAACCCAGCATGGGTATATATAAAAATACACCCCAAAACAAATTGCCCTACTTCTCCTGAGTACGGCGATACCACATGTGTGACACTTTTTTGCAGCCAAGATGTGCAAAGGGGCCCTAAAACCAATGATTACCTTTTAGGAGGGCATTTTTACGCATTTTTCTTCTCACGCTTTAGGGCCCCTAAAATGCCAGGGCAGTATAAATACCCCACATGTGACCCCATTTTGGAAAGAATACACCCCAAGGTATTCCGTGAGGGGCATGTTGAGTTCACCGAAATTTTTTTTTTTTGGCACAAGTTAGCGGAAATTGATATTTTTATTTTTTTTATTTTTGTTTTTTTACAAAGTCTTATATTTCACTAACTTGTGACAAAAAAATAAAATTTTACATGAACTCACCATACCCCTCACGGAATACTTTGGGGTGTCTTCTTTCTAAAATAGTGTCACTTGTGGGGTATTTATACTGCCCTGGCATTTTAGGGGCCCTTAAAGCGTGAGAAGAAGTCTGGAATCCAAATGTGTAAAAATGCCCTGTGAAATCCTAAAGGTACTCATTGGAATTTGGGCCCCTTTGCGCATCTTGGCTGCAAAAAAGTGTCATACATGTGGTATCGCCGTACTCAGGAGAAGTAGGGCAATGTGTTTTGGGGTGTATTTTTACATATACCCATGCTGGGTGTGAGAAATATCTCTGTAAATGACAACTTTTTAAATTTTTTTGTACAAAGTTGTCAGTTTACAGAGATATGTCTCTCACCCAACATGGGTATATGTAAAAATACACCCCAAAACACATTGCTCTACTTCTGCTGAGTACGGCGATACCACATGAGTGACACTTTTTTGCAGCCTGGGTGCGCAAAGGGGCCCAAATTCCAACGAGTACCTTTAGCTTTTACATGGCTGCTCACAATTTAGCCCCGCCCAAAATGCCATAACAGTAAACACACCCCACAAATGACCCCATTTCGGAAAGTAGACACCCCAAGGTATTCACTGAGGGGCATAGTGAGTTTGTGGGAGATTTTTTTTTTTTTTGCCAGAAGTTAGCAGAAATAGAAACGTTATTATTATTTTTTTTTCCTCAGAAAGTGTCATTTTCTGCTAACTTGTGAAAAAAAATGAAATGATACATGAACTCACCATGCCCCTCCGTGAATACTTTGGGGTGTCTTATTTCTAAAATGGTGTCATTTGGGGGGTATTTATACTATCCTGGCATTCTAGCACCTGAAGAAACATGACAGGTGCTCAGAAAGTCAGAGCTGCTTCAAAATGCGGAAATTCACTTTTTTGCACCATAATTTGTAAACGCTATAACTTTTACCCAAACCAATAAATATACACTTATTGGATTTTTTTTTATCAAAGACATGAAGAACAATACATTTTGCTAAAAATTTATATAGAAATGTAGTTTTTTTTAAAAACAGAAAGTGAAAAATGTCATTTTTTTGCAAAAATTTCGGTCATTTTTGATTAATAGCAAAAAAAAGTAAAAATGTCAGCAGCAACGAAATACCACCAAATGAAAGCTCTATTAGTGAGAAGAAAAGGAGGTAAAATTCATTTGGGTGGTAAGTTGTATGACAGAGCAATAAACGGTGAAAGTTGTGTAGTGCAGAATTGTAAAAAGTGGCCTGGTCATTAAGGGTGTTTAAGCTAGGGGGGCTGAAGTGGTTAAGGATGGATGTTAACATCCTACAAGAAAAAGTGGTGGAATCAGAGGATAGGTGTATGTAATGTAAGAATTATCGGTCAACCTGAGGGTACAGAAGATCAGAACCTGGCTGAAATTATACAGATTTTAATTCTTGAGAAATTCGGAAAGGAACATTTTTCCCCACTATTTTTGGTAGAAAGAGTGCATCGGGTGCCTTCGGGTAAACTAATCCCTGGAAGACCTCCACGGATAATACTAGTGAAGATACTTGTTTCATGGGACAGAGTTATGATCTTGAGAAGGGATAGGGAATGCCCTCCTGTCCTGTATAACGGGAGTAAAGTGTCATTTTTTTCTGACTTTTTAAAAGAGATTCAAGAAAAGAGACACAGTTTTACTGCGGTAAAAAAACATTTGCAAGAAATACTCTTTTGTTTATCCAGTCAAATTTCGGATAATTCTTAAGGAGGAAATTCTCTTTTTTGATACCCTGATCTCGTGACAGACTGGTTGGATCGGAATAATATTTAAGCACTGCTGTCTTATATGTTATTTTTTCTTCTTCTTTGCTAGTGGTGTGGTTGGAGGAGAGGGGGAGGAGTGGTTTTAGTTAAGAGGTCCGGTGCAGTAATGTGTTGGATCAAGAGGGGTGGGGGAGTATTGGTCGGGAGTGCGTTGTGTCTCTTAGGAGGAGGGAGAAGGGGGAGGGGAGGTTTGTTATTTTTTTTTTTGGGGGGAGGGGGATTCTATTGCTCGAGTTGATGTTGACTAAAATAAGAACCTGGAATGTTTGTGGTTTGGGGGATAGGCTTAAAAGAGATAGGCTTAAAAGACCAGCGGTTTTTGATCTGGTCCAGAGACATCTGCCAGTGATTGTGTGCCGACTGGCCATACAGACATATTATTCCACTTTTTCTAGTTATTCTAGAGGAGTAACAGTTTTAATCCATAATCGGATTGTATTTTTCTGCCGGGCATCCTCTGTTGACAAGCAAGGCAGATATGTGTTTCTATATGGGAAGCTTTCTGGAAGACTATGTATTTTGGCCTTTATTTATATTCCCCCACCCTTTTCTCTTGAAATACTCAATTCTTTGTTAACTTTTATTGATCGTTGGCCGGAGTGTCCTTCAATAGTTAGTGGGAATTTTAATTGCCCAGGGATTGATAGGATTTCAAAGGGGACTGATATCCAGAGTCCTTTACAGGGGGTCCCCCTTGGCACGATTCTGCCAGGAATCAGGCTTTGTTGATGTATGGGACCTTGTAGGTGGGGGGAAGAGAGCGTACTCCTGTATAAGTAGATCTGGGAACTCCATGTCTAGGATAGATCTGGCCTTGAAAATGAAAATCATTCCAGATGCATAAAGCGCATGAAATCTGAGGCCAGGGCTATATCGGACCATCTACCATTCTCTCTGGAGGTATCTATGGACGATAATAAACAAAGGGTAAGACCTCCCTTCAGATTAAACTCTCATTGAATTTCATTTATGTATAATCATAAAATGATTGAACAGGAGATTGTCTGGTTTTGGGATAGTAACTATAACTCAGCAAAAATACAATCGGTATGGGATGCATTTAAGGCTTATATGAGGGGGTTATTTCTTAGTAATATCTCGAATTTAAGAATGGGGTATGGTATAAAAGAGAGAGAACTAAAAGACGCAGTGGCAGCTGCCACAATGGAGTTCTCCAGAAATAAAACAGGAGAAAACAGGGAAATTATGGCGAATGCAAGTCAGGAGTAATCTAACTTACTCTTGGATCAGGCTCAGGAGAGGTTGTTTTTTAAGGGACAAAAATATTTTGCTGAATCAGGTCGCCAAGGGAAGTTATTGACTAGAGTAATCTACAATCAGGATAAAAAAAAAAAGACATATTAAGTACAGGGAGTGCAGAATTATTAGGCAAGTTGTATTTTTGAGGATTAATTTTATTATTGAACAACAACCCTGTTCTCAAAGAACCCAAAAAACTCATTAATATCAAAGCTGAATATTTTTGGAAGTAGTTTTTAGTTTGTTTTTAGTTTTAGCTATTTTAGGGGGATATCTGTGTGTGCAGGTGACTATTACTGTGCATAATTATTAGGCAACTTAACAAAAAACAAATATATACCCATTTCAATTATTTATTTTTACCAGTGAAACCAATATAACATCTCAACATTCACAAATATACATTTCTGACATTCAAAAACAAAACAAAAACAAATCAGTGACCAATATAGCCACCTTTCTTTGCAAGGACACTCAAAAGCCTGCCATCCATGGATTCTGTCAGTGTTTTGATCTGTTCACCATCAACATTGCGTGCAGCAGCAACCACAGCCTCCCAGACACTGTTCAGAGAGGTGTACTGTTTTCCCTCCTTGTAAATCTCACATTTGATGATGGACCACAGGTTCTCAATGGGGTTCAGATCAGGTGAACAAGGAGGCCATGTCATTAGATTTTCTTCTTTTATGCCCTTTCTTGCCAGCCACGCTGTGGAGTACTTGGACGCGTGTGATGGAGCATTGTCCTGCATGAAAATCATGTTTTTCTTGAAGGATGCAGACTTCTTCCTGTACCACTGCTTGAAGAAGGTGTCTTCCAGAAACTGGCAGTAGGACTGGGAGTTGAGCTTGACTCCATCCTCAACCCGAAAAGGCCCCACAAGCTCATCTTTGATGATACCAGCCCAAACCAGTACTCCACCTCCACCTGCTGGCGTCTGAGTCGGACTGGAGCTCTCTGCCCTTTACCAATCCAGCCACGGGCCCATCCATCTGGCCCATCAAGACTCACTCTCATTTCATCAGTCCATAAAACCTTAGAAAAATCAGTCTTGAGATATTTCTTGGCCCAGTCTTGACGTTTCAGCTTGTGTGTCTTGTTCAGTGGTGGTCGTCTTTCAGCCTTTCTTACCTTGGCCATGTCTCTGAGTATTGCACACCTTGTGCTTTTGGGCACTCCAGTGATGTTGCAGCTCTGAAATATGGCCAAACTGGTGGCAAGTGGCATCTTGGCAGCTGCACGCTTGACTTTTCTCAGTTCATGGGCAGTTATTTTGCACCTTGGTTTTTCACACGCTTCTTGCGACCCTGTTGACTATTTTGAATGAAACGCTTGATTGTTCGATGATCACGCTTCAGAAGCTTTGCAATTTTAAGAGTGCTGCATCCCTCTGCAAGATATTTCACTATTTTTGACTTTTCTGAGCCTGTCAAGTCCTTCTTTTGACCCATTTTGCCAAAGGAAAGGAAGTTGCCTAATAATTATGCACACCTGATATAGGGTGTTGATGTCATTAGACCACACCCCTTCTCATTACAGAGATGCACATCACCTAATATGCTAAATTGGTAGTAGGCTTTCGAGCCTATACAGCTTGGAGTAAGACAACATGCATAAAGAGGATGATGTGGTCAAAATACTCATTTGCCTAATAATTCTGCACTCCCTGTATTCGTTTATCTGAGGGAATAATTGAAGATTAGTAGTATATAAAAGGGTTGTTTGTTAGGCACTTTGCACAGATATATAAATCAGATAAGAATATTCCAGATAAAGTGATTGATGACTACCTGGATTCCATCTCCCTACCGGTTCTTACGGAAGCTCAAAGAGAATCTCTTGATCTTGAACTTTCCCTGCAGGAGTTAGAGGCAGCAATACAAGCTTGCTCGGGAAATTCTTCCCCTGGCTCAGATGGATTCCCTTATGAATTCTATCATAAATATAGTGAGGTTATCCTCCTTTGCTTATTGAGGGTCTTTACTGAATCACTGGAGGAAGGTATCCTCCCTGAGTCAATGTTAGAAGTTGAGATAATATTAAAAAAGGCAAGGATTCCCCTGGACATTGAATCTTACAGGCCAATTTCACTACTAAATATAGATGTTAAGCTTTTCTCAAAGGTTTTGGCTACGAGGCTCTCTAAGGTTATTATTACATCAATTATACACCCTGATCAGAATGGTTTTATTCCCATACTCTAAGGCTTTTGACAGGGTGGTGTGGAGATTCCTCTGGAAGGTTTTAGAAACAATTGGATTTGTTGCTAGGTTTATAATATGATCAAGCTTTTGTATAAGTCCCCTGAGGCCAGCTTGAACATCAATGGGAGTTTGACAAATAGTTTTTCATTGAGTAGAGGTACCCGTCAAGGGTGTCTTCCTTCCCCATTATTGTTTAATATTTATCTTGCGCCCTTTGCAGCTAGAGTAAGACATGATTATGGGATTGCAGAGTATGTAACATTAGAAATAGAGGATTGTATTTCACTATATGCACTTCATACATATTACTAGCATTACACTTCCAAGAGATATTCAAATAATTAATTCCTTTGGTGAAGTCTCAGGTCAAAAACCACTCTCATGCTTTTAGATAGACTTGAACCTCCAAATGGGGGACCCTTGAGTATGTTGAAGATCTCAGATTCCTTTGATTACTTGTGTGTGAAAATCTCCCCAAAGGTTAAAGACTTCTTGCATCTCAATCTGAACCCATTTATAAGAAAATTAAGGTCCAAAATTGCAATATGGCTTAGACTTCCTCTATTTAGAGCTGATAGACTATCTTTAATCAAGATGGTGATCTTACCCCAGCTTCTCTACATTATTAGGAATTCCCCAATATTTATTGAGAATACATTTTTTAAATTAATTGAGAGAATTATTAATGACTTACTTTGGGGAAGAAAGCTTGTAAGACTTAAATTCGAACATTTTTATAAGCTGATAGGAAAAGGAGGGTTGAACCTACCATATTTCAAGCGCTATTTTATTTCTGCGCAGTTATGGCTATATTGTAAATAGAAGAATAGCCCATTATGTAGGACTTTGGTGTGTAGATCTGGCTATGACAACATGTTTACATTACTAGAATCTGGGCAGTTATTTAATGTGCGACAGGACTATGGTAAGACAAGGAAACTTTTTAGTAAATCCTGGCGCACTATTAGAGGATGGCTAGGAATAAAGGGATCCTTGTCCTGTACACCCCTTTGTTACAATTGTCACCTCTAGGTCTTAGATGAATTAGTATTGGCAAAAAAATTACATTTTTTTATCTTGCACAGGTGGTGAGGAAAGGAGATATACTTTAGTTTTTTTGGAGTTATCACAAAGAGAAAATATAATAAATTTATCATGGTTCAGGTATTTTCAGCTTTGTTCGGCACTTTCTAGAAAGAAAAATCTTTCCTAGATATAGATGTATTGACACCCTTAAATGGTTTAATAGTTTAATAGGGAATTCAGGTCACAATATTAAGATTGCTTAACTTTATAAATTATTAGTGTAAGCACTATTTAATAATTTAAGTTCAGCTGGCCAAAAAGCTTGGCAAGCTGATTGTCCAATGATACAGGTAGAGGATTTGAAAAATATATATTTCATTTTAAATTAATATTTAATTAACACACTTGCAGCGTAACTCACTACGTCACACGCCCGCGCCACCCACTTCATGAATGAAGCAGGCGGCACAGGCACGTGACGTAGTGAGTTACGCTGCCAGTGCCCGCCCGGCCTCCTGCCTCCACCTCCTGCCTGCTACTTAGACTTTAGTAAGTTTCAGTTAACAGACTTGAAGATTATTATTACACTGGCTACAGTTATACTTCGTATTAGTACGGTGAGCAGGGCCCGATGCAATAGAGTACAGTGACTGCACCGGGCCCCGCTGCCATTAAAGAACCACAGTAGATGCTGGCCCCCACTCACACTTAACAGGGACACTGTTATGGGGGAGATCTGTGGATGACACATAGCATAAGATGCTATGTGTCATCCACAAATCCCCCCCTAGCAGTGTCATGCCATCCACAGATGCCCCTATAACAGTGTCACCCACAGTCCCTCATAACAGTGTCACCCACAGTCCCCCATAACAGTGCCATCCACAAATCACCCATAACAGTGCCATCCACAGATCCCCCATAACAATGTCATCCACAGATCCCCCATAACAGTGTCATCCACGGACCACCATTAGTTCAAAACCCACCAAAAGCACACCTTTTGGTTCAAAATCTTTTTTTTCTTATTTTCCTTCTTAAAAGCCTAGGAGCGTCTTATAATCAGGTGCGTCTTATAAAGCGAAAAATACGGTAATTGTCCACGGTGTGAGTCATCTGGGGTTAATTATGTGCACATGTTTTGATTTTGCACAGTCCTAAAAGAGCATTGGGGAGCAACTGATACGGTTATCACTGAAAAATTGAAAGTAGTGATACCTTTTAAGGTTGAATGCTGAATATTGGGTGATCTTTCCGTGGTAAATTGCCATAAAGATAAAAAAAAATGCTCTAGTCAAAAGTAATCTTTTTGGCTAGACTTTTGATTTCACGGGTTTGTCTCTCAGGAAATACACCAAGTCTAAACTCATGGTTAAACTTGGTCAATAATATCAAGAGATACGAGAAGGTTCTGTATAAACAAAGAAATATAAAGGGAAAAATGGACTAGGATATGGGATGCGACGGTGCGTGGAAACATTAGTTCTCCTCCCCTCAAGTCCTCCTCAGCTAGGGAGACGCATCGCCCAGGGGTTGGTCGGTAAGGGAGGGTATTATGGGTCGGGTTAAAAATGAAGAAAAGTACTTATGATGTTGATATGAATATGTCAGTAAAATGAATAGTTGGATTCTCAATAAAATATTGAGGGAAAAAAACATTGACAGAATAGTAATTTTTGCCCACTTCACCTCCCCCCAAAAAATAAATAAAAAGAAATCAAAAGGCCAAATGTACGGTGAAATGGTACTAATAAAAACTGCAGCTTGTCCTGCAAAAAAGAACCCTCATACAGCTTCATCAACAAAAAAAAGAAAAAAAAAGGTATGGCTCTTAGGCTACTTTCACACTAACGTTAATATTTTCCAGTATTGAAATTTGTCATAGGGTCTCAATACAGGAAAAAAAACGCTTCCGTTTTGTCCCCATTCATTGTCGATGGGGACAAAACATAACTGAACAGAACAGAATGCTCCAAAATGCATTCTGTTCCATTCTCATACCGTAGAGCATGCTGCGGTTTGATTTTTATCCTGGGTTGCGGAGACAGACGGATCCGTCTTAGGTATGTTTAAGATAATACAACCGAATCCGTTCAACGAATTCAGATGGTTGTATTATCAGTAACGGAAGCATTTTTGCTGAATCCTGCCGGATACAGCAAAAACACTATTGTGAAAATAGCCTAAAAAAAAACATTTCAGCAAATTCTGTTACAAAATCCAAATGGTGTCTCTTTCCCTTCTGTGTCCTGCAGTGTCCCCAAACAATAGTTTATTTTTTTATTTTAGAACAAATTGTGTGATTTTTCTTCTCCGTTTAACACTTATAGGAATTAAAAAATTGGGGCTAAAGCAACAAGCTATTGGAAATAAATTAAATGTTTAATTTTCACAGTCCAATGTTAATACATTCTATGAAACATATGTGGGGTCAAAACCATCACTACATCCTAAGCTAATCACTACATCCTAGTATCCTAACCTTGGGGGTATACTGGGCATGCGCCAAAAACGTCACTGGGCTCGGCGCATGCCCAGTGAAACAGTTGAGGCTGATGCCCTCAGTTAAACTGGAAGAGCGCAGGCATCGGCACTGTTCAGTCTTGTGCCGGTTGGTGAAGCTGAACGGAAAAGGTAGGCGGGGTTATCGGCTACTAGCGACATAGCCAAGATGGGGGGGGGGTGTAACAGCAATGGCAAGGCTGGGTGCGTAGTGTATGAGTGGAGAGAGAGGCGTACTTGGGCTCTGTAGGGGGGTGTGTTCCTGGGCACCTTTTGAATGATGCCCCTCTGGGCACCTCTGAGACTTTATTGTGGAGCTTGTGAACTTCAATAGTGATGAGCGGCAATTGAATAATATTCGCATACTCCTCGCCGACAATCTGATCCGATAGTATATTCTAACTCCCAGATGTTCCCATGGTGACGGGGACGCTTCTCAGGGAGGAGTATATCACCAACTAGCCATAAAGGGACACGCAATAAAAATTTCAAAGCTTTATTAGTTGATAAAAAGACCAACAACAGATATATATATATATATATATATATATATATAATGTCAATATCAAAAAATATATGGCTGCAGTAAAAAAGGTAGCCAAGATATGTGGCTCCCCTCCCATGCATAGAAGACCCCGATTATATCTCCCATATAGGGTAAAATGAACCCTATCACAGTGCTGATTAAGATAATACCCTCTATATAAGATGTAAAAGCAAAACAGTGCCTAACTATACTGGCCAAATGGGCAATTATGCACATACAATACAGCTACAAGGCACATTATTTCACAATTGGTATATCTGAGGGACCCTTGAGAAAGCGGAGCGAAACGTACGTCGGGGTGGGCTCTCCTCTAGCCCATGTCTTCCTTTTCAACTGTCCCTCAGGTATACCAATTGTGAAATAATGTGCCTTGTAGCTGTATTGTATGTGCATAATTGCCCATTTGGCTAGTATAGTTAGGCACTGTTTTTCTTTTTCATCTTATATAGAGGGTGTTATCTTAATCAGCACTGTGATAGGGTTCTTTTTACCCTATATGGGAGATATAATCGGGGTCTTCTATCTATGGGAGGGGAGCCACATACCTTGGCTACCATTTGTACTGCCGCCATATATTTTTTGATATTGACATTATATATATATATATATATATATATATATTGTGGTAAGGTGCAGGGTGCCGTCGTGGATGGCAGGTATGTGTCACCGAGGTTCATAGCCTCGGTGAGGTAAGAGCCCGTTTTTGTTGATGTCAGCAGCAGCTAGTGCTACTGACAGAGTTTAAATAGCATGGCTGCAAAGCCGATCTGGGCCGGCTCTTACCGGGAGCAGCTAAAGTGTAGGGTGGGTGGCTGCTCCCCACGACCCAGTCCTGGTTTTGGGCTGGGTTTAAAAGCTCAGCCAGCTCAGCAGCTGGAAGCTGTGATTATCCTGGAGCTGCTAACAGGGCTGAGGAGTTCTCTGTCCTGGAGGAAAGAGCTCAGCAAGGAGGTGTTTTGTTCCTGGCTACCTGAAGCTGGATTCTCCTGCGGCTGGGCCGGCAGCGTGGTGCGAACCTGCACCTACACCTCCCAGGTGACTGAACTTGTGTTGGCCTGTTTTTGTTTTGCCACGTTATTTCCGTTGTGTGTGAACTGTCACCAAAGAGACTGTTTTTCATTTATGGTGTGCAAGTGTGAATAAAACACTGTTTGTTGCACAATCTGGACTCCTTGTTTTGCCTCTAAACTGCACCCGCACCGCTGTCTACCAGAGCGACTCCCCACAATATATATATATATATATATATATACATATATATCTGTTGTTGGTCTTTTTATCAACTAATAAAGCTTTGAAATTTTTATTGCGTGTCCCTTTATGGCTATTTGGTGATGGTGATTGTATAGGCATGCATTGTATTGTGATTGAGTTGCGTTGGCATTACTCAGGGAGGAGTATGTAGAAGTGGATCAAGCGTAGAGATTGGGAAAAAAAAAGAATATTCTAAAAAACGAATATATTCAATATTTTTAGAATATTCGTCTTTTTTTCTCCATCTGAATTCATGATTCCTCCCTGCTGAAGTGGATTGTGGGCCAATGATGTGTTCAGATGGGAAAAAATGATGAATATTCGAGATAAAGAATATATTGCACTGTATTCGTAATATCCGCAAATTATCGAAGTTGCGATATTCGCGATTAATATTCGCTATTCAAATATTCGCTCTCAACCATACTGTCAACCCTTTGACATCTTTACAGCAAAACCTACAGATTATTGTTATTTTAGAACCTCAAGGCCTCTGCAAACCAAACATTGTGCCAGAAATACTTCCTATAAAAAATGGAGGTCCCAAAACCAACCAGGTGCTACTTCAATTATGAGGCCAGTATTTGAGTAGTAGCACTCTAGAGCCCCATATGGGGTATTTATAAACACTGCAAAATCTGGTCAATAAATGTGGGCTTTTATTTCTATTTTTATCACCTGCTATGTTCTAATAAAGGGATCAAAAATGAAAATCTGCCCAAAAAGTTCTTTTTTTTAATTTCACCTCCATTTTGCATTAATTCTTGTGAAATACCTAAAGGATAAAAAAAAAAGTTTCTAAATGTCAGTTTGGATACTTTGAGTGCATTTATTTTATTTTTTTTAAATGGTGTGACTTCTGGAGGATTTTTGGGGGCTTCTAATATATAGATTTTCAAAACCACTTTAGAACTGACTTGGTCCTTTAAAAAAAGGATTTTGGAATTTTAATGAAAATTTGTAAAATTGCTACTAAACATATACACCTTTTAACCTCTTAAAAAAATAAAAGTATGTTTGAAAAATAATGCCAATGTAAAGTAGACCAATGTTGAATACGTATTATTATAAACTATTTGGGGAAATACAATGTTGAAATACAAATAAAGCTAAAACATAATTGATTGAAATTTGCCACTAATGTAAAACACAATATGTCACGACAAAAAAATCTCAGAATTGCTTGAATAAGTAAAAATATTCCAAAGTTATTTCCACATAAAGTAAAATATGTCAGATTTGAAAAATGGGGCTGCATCCTGAAGATCAAAATAGTTTGCATCTTTAATGGGTTAAATAGCTACACAGACTTAAAGTAGTCCCACTATTAAGTATCACCTGCCTTGTATAGAAAAAAATGTAAAACAAAAAGAGTTGAGCGAACACCTGGAAGTTCGGGTTCGCCAAGTTTGGCCGAACTTTGCTGCAAAGTTCGAGTTCGGGACCTGAACTTGACCCCGAACTCCATTGAAGTCAACGGGGACCCGAACTTTGGGGCACTAAAATAGCTCTGGAAAGTAATGGAAAGTTCTAGAGGGCTGCAAAACGAAGCAAAATGGGGGTAATGACTTAAAATAACATAACACATAAAAATTAAAAATAATTATCTTGAACTAGGAGGAGGAGGTACATATAGAGTAGGAGGTTAAGGAGGCGGTTTACGTGGTGGTGTAGGCAGAGGAGGTGGTTGAGGAGGTAGTCGCCAACAACACTGTTGTTTGTTTTTTGTTTTTAAATTGGGTAGCCCCCAAAACATTGGGAAATATGAAAAAGAAAACAAAGAGAAAGTGCGCTGGAGTATTACAAAGGCTAGATGAGGCCGGTATACACGTCGAATCTGCACAAGGTACGGACAAGTCTTGTGGGATCCATGACTGGTTCATTTTAATGAACGTAAACTTGTCCACATTGGCTGTGGACAGGCGGCTGTGCTTGTCAGTGATAATGCCCTCTGCCATGCAAAACACACGCTCAAACAATACACTGGCTGCAGGGCAGGCCAGCACCTCCAAGGCATAAAGGGCAACCTCAGGCCATGTGCCCAATTTGGAGACCCAGAAGTTGAAAGGGGCAGACCCATCAGTCAGTACATGTAGGTGTGTGCACACATACTGTTCCACCATGTTGCTGAAATGCTGCCTCCTGCTAAGATGTTCCTTATCAGCTGGTGGTGCTGGTTCTTGTGGCGTGCTGACAAAGCTTTTCCACATTTCGGCCATGCTAAACCTGACTTCTGAGGTGCTGGCTGTGCCCCAGCTGCATTGGTGACTTCTTCCTCCTCCTCTGCCTTCGCCGAATTTAAAGAATATATTTCCCAGTCAGATATGCAGTGCAAGGGTAATTTGAAAGAAAAAAGGGGTACAGATCACACAGCCAGTAGGGATGAGCGAACCCGAACTGGATAGTTCGGGTTTGTACTAAATTTTGAGGTGTTCGGGACACGGACCAGGACCCGAACATTTTCAAAAAAGTTCGGGTTCTGGTCCGTTGTTCAGCGATTTCTTTACGTTTTCTGAAGGGCTGCACAGCAGCCAATCAGCTAGCATTTTACATCTTGCCCTAAGAAGCCATCACAGCCATGCCTACTAATGGCATGGCTGTGATTTGCCAAGTGCAGCATGTGACCCAGCCTCTATTTAAGCTAAAGTCACGAAGCGCAGCACGTCACACTGCTCTGAATAGTGTAGGGAGAGTATGCAGCTTCTGTGATGGGGGCGAGATTAGGCAGGGAAAATTCAGCAAAAACACCTAATGAAGTGATTGATCTACAGCTGTGAATCATTCAACTTCTGCTAGTTAATTGCTCACTGGTTTTTAGGCTGCACAGAGCGAATTCTGTCACTTTGATTGCGGCCATTTTGTGTCTTGTGGTGCACCAGCACAAGCTGCCACCAAGTCCATTAATCCATCAATACAATTTTTATTTTTTTTGCTATATCCTACATCAGGGGCTTGGCTGAGCTTATTGTCACCCCTAAAAACTCAGGATAGAAATTTCTATATTTTATTAAGGGGTTAAATTCAATTGCCAAAATAGCAATCCACTAAATCTGGTGTTCCAGCTGTGGCTGGACCAGTTTAATAGTGTCCGGCAAAGGATATATTTATTTCTTGGGTGAAATTCAATTGCCAAAATAGCAATACCATAAATCAGTGGTTTCAGCTGTGGCTAGTTTAATAGTGTACGACACAGGATAGATTTTGTTCTGGGGTGAAATTCAATTGCCAAAATAGCAATACCATAAATCTGGTGTTCCAGCTGTGACTGGACAAGTTTCATAGTGTCTGTCATAGTATATATTATTTTCTGGGGTGAAATAAAGTTGCAAAAATAGAAATACCTTAAATATGGTGTTCCAGCTGTGGCTGGACAAGTTTAATAGTGTCCGGCAAAGGATATATTTTTTTCTGGTGTGAAATTTAATTGCCAAAATAGCAATACCATAAATCAGTGGTTTCAGCTGTGGCTGGCCAAGTTTAATAGTGTCCGTAACAGGAAAGATTTTGTTCTGGGGTGAAATTCAATTGCCAAAATATCAATACCATAAATCAGTGGTTTCAGCTGTGGTTGGTGAAGTTTAATAGTGTCCGTCACAGGATAGATTTTGTTCTGGGGTGAAATTTAACTGCCAAAATAGCAATACCCTGAATCTGGTGTTCCAGCTGTGACTGGACAATTTCCCTAGTGTCCGTCAAAGGCTATATTATTTTTTGGGGTAAAAGTCAGTAGCAAAAATAGAAATACAGTCAATCTGGTGTTCCTGCTATTGCAGGCCTAGTTTAAATCTGTCCGTAAAAGGGTATATTTTTTTCTGGGGTGAAATTTAATTGCCAAAATAGCAATACCCTGTATCTGGTGTTCCAGCTGTTGCAGGTCTAGTTTAAATCTGTCCGTAAATGGGTATATTTCTTTCTGGTGTGAAATTCAATTGCCAAAATAGCAATACCATAAATCAGTGGTTTCAGCTCTGGCTGGACAAGTTTAATAGTGTCCGTCACAGGAAAGATTTTGTTCTGGGGTGAAATTCAATTGCCAAAATAGCAATACTATAAATCAGTTGTTTCAGCTGTGGCTGGCCAAGCTTAATATTGTCCGTCATAGGATAGATTTTGTTCAGGGGTGAAATTTAATTGCCAAAATAGCAATACCCTGAATATGGTGTTCCAGCTGTGACTGGACAATTTCCCTAGTGTCCGTCAAAGGATATATTATTTTCTGGGGTGAAAGTCAGTAGCAAAAATAGAAATACAGTAAATCTGGTGTTCCAGCTGTTGCAGGCCTAGTTTAAATCTGTCAGTAAAAGGGTATATTTTTTTTAGGTTAAAATCAATTGCCAAAATAGCAATACCCTGAATCTGGTGTTCCAGCTGTTGCAGGCCTAGTTTAAATCTCTCCCTAAAAAGGGTCTATTTTTTTCTGGTGTGAAATTCAATTGCCAAAAAAGCAATACCGTAAATCTGGAGTCCCAGCAGTGGCTGGACAAGTTTAATTGTGTCCAGCAAAGGATATATTTTTTTCTGGGGTGAAATTCAATTGCCAAAATAGCAATACCGTAAATCTGTTGTCCCAGCAGTGGCTGGACAAGTTTAATAGTGTCCGGCAAAGGATATATTTTTTTCTGGAGTGAAATTAAATTGCGAAAATAGCAATACTGTAAATCTGGTGTCTCAGCAGTGGCTGGCAAAGTTTAATAGTATCCGTCAAAGGATAGATTTTGTTCTGGGGTGAAATTTACTTGCCAATATAGCAATACCCTGCCTATGGGGTTCCAGCTGTTGCAGGCCAATTGTTAATCTGTCCGTAAAAGGGTAAATTACACTCAGCGTTCATCTCCAAGTATATTTCTTTCCGTAAAAGGATATATTACAAAAAGTGTTACATTACAACTGCTGAAAGCATCATCCTGTAAATCTGCACGCACTACCGTGCATCTCCAAGTTTATTTATGTCTGTTAAAGGGTAAATTACACAAAGTGTTAAAATACAATTGCTGAAGGCATAATCCTACATATTTTTTCACATGCTACTGTGCATCTCCAAGTGCAAATCTGTCCATAAAAGGATACCTTTCACCCAGGGCCTAAATACTAGGCCTACAATTGATATTCCCCTAAATCAGTGGTTAATGCTGTGCCTGGATTAGTGTAATACGGTACATAAATAAATAGGATGATAGTGTTAGGTGCCTGTAAAAAAAGGCCTGAATTTGAAATAAATACATTGGGCCAAATATTTTTTTTCTTATTGTGGTGCTTGGTGAACGGTAACAATGAGGAAAACATCTAGTAAGGGACGCGGTCGTGGTGGTGTTAGTGGACCTTCTGGTGCTGGGAGAGGACGTGGCCATTCTGCCACAGCCACACATCCTAGTGAACCAACTACCTCAGGTTCCAGTACCCGCCAGAATTTACTGCGATATTTGGTGGGGCTCAATGCCGTTCTAAGGATGGTAAGGCCTGAGCAGGTACAGGCGCTAGTTAATTGGGTGGCCGACAGTGGATCCAGCACGTTCACAACATTATCTCCCACCCAGTCTTCTGCAGAAAGCGCACAGGTGGCGCCTGAAAACCAAGCCCATCAGTCTGTCATATCACCCCCTTGCATATCAGCGAAACTGTCAGAGCCTCAAGTTATGCAGCAGTCTCTTATGCTGTTTGAAGACTCTGCTGGCAGGGTTTCCCAAGGGAATGCACCAAGCCCTTCCCCAGTGGTGGAAGACATAGAATGTACTGATGCACAACCACTGATGTTTCCTGATGATAACGACATGGGAATACCACCTCATCGGAGTCCGCACGTCTCTGATGATGACGTAACACACGTGCCAACTGCTGCATCTTTCTGCTGGTCAGGGAGGAAGACTGTGTGGAAGACAATGCAGGGGGCGATGAGGTCCTAATCCTATACCCCACATGGAATGAAGGTCGTGCCACTGACTTTCATAGTTCAGAGGAAGAGGCAGTGGTGAGACCGAGCCAACAGCGTAGCAAAAGAGGGAGCAGGGAGCAAAAGCAGAACAGCCGCCGCCAAGAGAGTTCGCCTGCTACTGGCCACCGCCACCAGGGACCGTGCATTCCAAAGGCAGCTTCAAGGAGTTCCCTGGCATGGCACTTCTTTAAACAATGTGCTGACGACAAGACCTGAGTGGTTTGCACGCTGTGCCATCAGAGCCTGAAGCGAGGCATTAACGTTATGAACCTTAGCACAACCTGCATGACCAGGCATCTACCTGCAAAGCATGAACTTCAGTGGAGTAAACACCTTAAAAGCAAGGAACTCACTCAGGCTCCCCCTGCTCCCTCTTCTGATGCTGCCTCGGCTTCTTCCTCTGCCTCGGGAGGAATGTTGGCACCTGCCGCCCACCAAACAAAGGATGTGCCACCGACACTACCACCTGCGTCACCAAGCATCTCCACCATGTCACACGGCAGCGTTCAGCTCTCCATCTCACAAACCTTGGAGAGAAAGCGTAAATTCCCACCTAGCCACCCTCGATCCCTGGGCCTGAATGCCAGCATTTCTAAACTACTGGCCTTTGAAATGCTGTCATTCAGGCTGGTGGACACAGACAGCTTCAAACAGCTGATGGCAATGGCTGTCCCACAGTATGTTGTTCCCAGCCGCCACTACTTCTCCAAGAGATCCGTGCCTTCCCTGCACAACCAAGTATCTGATAAAATCAAGTGTGCACTGCGCAACGCCATCTGTGGCAAGGTCCACCTAACCACAGATACGTGGACCAGTAAGCACGGTCAGGGACACTATATCTCCCTAACTGCACACTGGGTAAATGTAGTGGCGGCTGGGCCCCAGGCGGAGAGTTCTTTGGCGCACGTCCTTTCCGCCGCCAAGGATCGCAGGGCATCATTCTTTGCCTCCTGTAGCCTCCTCTTCCTACTCGGCTATCTCCTCCTCTGCTTCCACCTGCTCATCCAGTCAGCCACATACCTTCACCACCAACTTCAGCACAGCCCGGGGTAAACGTCAACAGGCTGTTCTGAAACTCATATGTTTGGGGGACAGGCCCACACCGCGCAGGAGTTGTGGCGGGGTATTGAACAACAGACCGATGAGTGGTTGCTGCCGGTGGGCCTCAAGCCCGGCCTGGTGGTGTGCGATAATGGGCGAAATCTCGTTGCAGCTCTGGGACCAGCTGGTTTGACGCATATCCCTTGCCTAGCGCATGTGCTGAATTTGGTGGTGCAGAAGTTCATTCACAACTACCCCGACATGTCAGAGCTGCTGCATAAAGTGAGGACCGTCTGTGCGCGCTTCCGGCATTCACATCCTGCCGCTGCTCGCCTGTCTGTGCTACAGCGCAACTTCGGCATTCCCGCTCACTGCCTCATAAGCGACATGCCCACCAGGTGGAACTCCACCTTGCACATGCTGGAGAGACTGTGCAAGCAGCAGCAGGCCACAGTGGAGTTTCAGCTGCAGCATGCACGGGTCAGTCGCACTGCGGAATAGCACCACTTCACCACCAATGACTGGGTCTCCATGCGAGACATGTGTGGCCTGTTGCGCTGTTTCGAGTACTCTACCAACATGGCCAGTGGCGGTGACGTTATCAGCGTTATAATACCACTTCTATGTCTCCTTGAGAAAACACTTAGAGCGATGATGGAAGAGGAGGTGGCCCAGGACGAGGATGAGGGGTCATTTTTTGCTCACTTTCAGGCCAGTCTGTTAGAAGTGCCTCAGAGGGAGGTTTTTTGCAACAGCAGAGGCCAGTCACAAATGTCGCCAGCCAGGGCCCACTACTGGAGTACAAGGAGGATGAGGAGGAGGTGGAGGAGGATGAGGATGAAGCAGGTTCACAGCAGGATGGCACCCAACACAGCTCAGGCCCATAACTGGTGCGGGGCTGGGGGGATACGGAGGACGATGACGATACGCCTCCCACAGAGGACAGCTTGTCCTTACCTCTGGGCAGCCTGGCACACATGAGCACCTACATGCTGCAGTGCCTGCGCAACGACAGCAGATTTGCCCACATTTTAACGTGTGCGGACTACTGGGTTGCCACCCTGCTGGATCCCCGGTACAAAGACAATGTGCCCACCTTACTTCCTGCACTGGAGCGTGATAGGAAGATACGCGAGTACAAGCGCACGCTGGTAGACACGCTCCTGAGAGCATTCCCAAATGTCACAGGGGAACAAGTGGAAGCCCAAGGCGAAGGCAGAGGAGGAGCAAGAGGTCGCCAACGCAGCTGTGTCACGGCCAGCTCCTCTAAGGGCAGGCTTAGCATGGCAGAAATGTGGAAAAGTTTTGTCACCACGCCACAGCTAACTGCACCACAACCTGATACGGAACGTGTTAGCAGGAGGCAGCATTTCACTAACATGGTTGAACAGTACGTTTGCACACCTCTCCACGTACTGACTGATGGTTCGGCCCCATTCAACTTCTGGGTCTCCAAATTGTCCACGTGGCCAGAGCTAGCCTTTTGTGCCTTGGATTTGCTGGCCTGCCCGGTAGCCAGGGTTTTGTCTGAACGTGTATTCAGCATGGCAGGGGGCATCATTACTGACAAACGCAGCCGCCTGTCCTGGACAAGCTGACGTTCATAAAAATGAACCAGGCATGGATCCCACAGGACCTGTCCATCCCTTGTGCAGTATAGACATTTAAAACTGCCTCCCCTTCAACCATATAACCATATATTCTTGTACTCCGGGGCACTTCTTTATTGAATCCTATTTTTTTTTAATTTTACCATTATATTGCGGTGCAACCAAAAGTTGAATGAACCTCTCCTCCGTCTAGGTGCCAGGGGCCTAATTATCTGAAAGTGGCCTGTTCCAGTGGTGGGTGACATGACGCCTGATTCTCTGCTATGCGACCTCTCTCCTCCGTCTGGCTGCCAGGGGCCTATTTATCGAAAAGTGGCCTTCTCCATTGGTGGGTGACATGACGCCTGATTCTCTGCTATGCGACCTCTGTCCTCTGTCTGGGTGCTGGGGCCTAAATAAATGAAAGTGACCTTCTCCATTGGTGGGTGACTTGAAGCCTGATTCTCTGCTATGGGACCTCTCTCCAATTGATATTGCTTAATTTATATTTATCTTATGTTATTTCATTTCCCTATCCACATTTGTTTGTAGTGGGTTTACCTACATTTTGCTGCCTTTTGCAGCACTCTAGCCCTTTCCTGGACTATTTTACAGCCTTTTTAGTGCCCAAAAGTTCGGGTCCCCATTGACTTCAATGGGGTTCGGGTTCGGGATGAAGTTCGGGTCGAGTTCGGATCCCGAACATTTTCGGGAAGTTCGTCCGAACTTCTCGAACCCGAACATCCAGGTGTTCGCTCAACTCTACCTGCCAGCAATCTAAACGCCGCCGAATTTACAGAATATAATTCCCAGTCATGTATGCAGTGCAGGGGTAGTTTGAAAGAAAAAAGGGGTACAGATCACCCAGCCTGCAATCTAAACGCCGCCGAATTTACAGAATATATTTCCCAGGCAGGTATGCAGTGCAGAGGTAGTTTGAAACAAAAAAGGGGTACAGATCACCCAGCCAGCAATCTAAACATCGCCAAATTTACAGAATATATTTCACAGTCAGGTATGCAGTGCAAGGATAGTTTTAAAGAAAAAAGGGGTATAGATCACCCAACAATCTAAATGCCACCGAATTTACTGAATATATTTCCCAGTCAGGTATGCAGTGCAGAGGTAGTTTTAAAGAAAAAAGGGGTAGCGATCAGCCAACAATCTGAAGGCCACCTAATTTACAGAATATATTTTCCAGTCAGGTATGCAGTGCAGCAGGAACACACCCTCCATGCCACTTATGAATGACTGGAGTGCCGGCCGCAAAGGTACTTTATGGCAAAAAGAAAGTGATTTTTTCACCCACAATGTCACAGTTGTATTTACTGATTATATTTCACTCTCAGAAATGCAGTGCAGGCTGCAAACGTACTTTTTAGAAAAATAAATAAAATAATTTATCCCCCCAGAATCTAACAGATGGATTTACTGAATTGATTGCACTGTCACATATGCAGCACAGGGGTACTTTACAGAAAAAACTCACAGACGGATTACCTATATTATTTTCCCTTCCCCTGATACATATGCAGTGCAGGTGCACTTAAAAAATGAGTATATGTCGCCCACTGAACTACAAGAAGAGGATTAAATTATTGTCCCTGGCACATATGCAGGTGCAAGTGCACTGCACTTGCACAAAATGGCCGCCAACGACCACTTAACTAACAGACGGATTAAAACTTATTTTTCTGTGTCACTGGGCTCAGGGCAGGGTACAAACATGTTGCATTGCACCCACAAAAAAAATCACTGTAGATCGCAGACAGCACCAAGCTCTGATATCAGATTCTTTCCTAAACTTTCCCTCACAGCAGCAGCATCCTATCCCTCCACTAGTAAGAGCTGATGTGACGTGCAACGCTACGTGACTTCAGCTTATATAGAGGCTGTGTCAAATGCTGCACTGGCCAATCACAGCCATCGCATTAGTAGGCATGATTGTGATGGCTTCTAAGGGCACACATCTTAAACGCTTGTTGATTGGCTGCTCGTCAGCCCTTCAACAAACTTTATTAAACGGCCGAACACCGAACTCGAACCCGAACTTTACAGTACAAAAAACCCTAAAGTCCGGTACGAACCCGAACTTTACAGTTTGGGCTCGCTCAACACTAAAAACTAAGCTATTTATATGCTGTTAAAAATGAAGAAAAAAAAATGATCCAGTGATGAGTCAAAACAATGATTTATGCAATATCCCTCCAAGGTGCTGGTGGCAACATATGCTCACTCACTTTTTCTATAGTGAAGCCTCTGCAGAGTCATCCTCTGCTGAACAGCCAATAGAAATAGTTTGCTGTCTTGTTTGACAGAGGCTCAGCACTAGCATGGCACCATAGCTTTTGCAGGGAACACAAGATGGAATTATATTGTCAACTGCCAGTGTTGGTAGAAGATTGATTATGTTCAGAGCCCAACCACAGTAGAACAGATTAGCAGCAGCACCAAGGGTAGAAAAAATTGATTAAAAAAAGGTAATTTTTTTAATGCTAGAAACACTATAATTAACTTTAAGCGTTATAGTGGAGGCAGCACAGCCCAAAATGCTCAGTGCCTTGGTGCCTATCCTGGTGCTACCACAGCATCTACCCAGCAATAATTCAGAGAATGCAAGCAGATCAGCAGACACTTGAGGATTAGTGATGAGCGGCATAGGCAATATTCGAATTTGCGATATTTTGCGAATTTTTGGCCATAAATTCGCAAACTTGAGAATTCGTGATCTCCAGTCATTATTTACTTGATTGCGAAAATCTGCAATGTAATATATTCGCGATAAAATTAGCGATTAGAATAGAGGTAGGCAGCTTTCCTATTGGTTGCTAGGGATGTTGCTAAGTGCGATAAATTTGCAATAAATTCTTGATTAGAATATTCGCAATCAACACTATTCGCGAATACGAATATATAGCACTATATTCTAAATATTTGCGAATTATCGAAGTGGCGATATTCATGATTCGAATATTCACGCTCAACAGTGCACTATTGAGGATTTGTAGTATAGAATATTTTCATTGGTCAGTTCCCTGGACTCCATCTTATCCTTGACTTAATACAGGGTATTTGACCAAAATATTGCTTATCACTTTTGTGGAGCACCAATAAAACCATTTTGCACTTCAACTCCTATCCTTGCATTTTCAGTAATTAACTTTAAAACAGCTATTAACCACTTTTTGAGACCTTTTGGTATGAAAATGAGTCATAGGATAGGCCCTCAAGATATAAAAAAAATTGTGGTTAAAATGTGGACATGTAATTTGTGTGATGTTGGTTGACACTTGGGACACCTGCTACTGTGTGAATGTTCGGGATGGCAAGAGTTGTTATCAGGTAGAAGAACTTTTTTACTCAGTACACTTTTTAGATTACAATCATGAGGAGAATTTTATTTACAAATTCACTCTTCTGTTGTGAAGGACAATTTTTTTTCATCAGGCTCTGCTTTTACCTATAAAATTTCTTGATATTCAAGTGTATTAGCAATAAAATCAAGACTTTCCTTCATTATTTTTTTGCCTCATTTTAAAGCTGATATAAGATAATTAAAGGGGATGTTTGATTTAATAAATTAAATATATAGAAAATATTACAGAATTTTGAATTCACTCTGATCTACATGGACAGCCTATTTATGTTTGCCTTCAGTGGCCCTGCGGAAGAACTGACCGCTCATTGGTAGGCTCTTATGAAAATTTTAGCTGACCTGTAAGGAGGGGGAACTGAACCCTCCTGGTCATGATTTTTGAATAGCAAATCATACGTTCAGGGTACAGCAGGAGGAACAAAATATCAAGTGCAGGATGTAGCATGATCTTGCTGAGTACAGCCATAAGTCACATGTTGTGCATTCACCCCACCAGCACCATTGGGTGAGCGCATTCAAAGTTTGTGAAGAAGCTTATAAAGAGTCTGAAAGTGGTGAAAAGGTCTTCCTCATGCGTGAATGTTGCCTAAAGGCAAGAACAGCTTCGAGAGAGTGGTATATATACGTTGTAAAAGTGGTGCTGTAGCACTAAAAGCCACACAAATTCAATTGCGGGGATGCACAAAAAAGAGAGGTTGCCAAGAAAACCCACCAGGATAGACCACAGACCAGGCCACAAATCAATTGCAGTGACAGCTGATGTCCGATAATGATGAGTGTGACCAAGGCAGCAGGGTTAGTGTTGGTAGCCAAAAAGGAGCCAATGCCTTGGTTTGCACATCAGCTCCTGGGAACACTAGATCAGAGGGGTAGTAATGCTCCAGGCAAGTGTGACAGCTATAAAGGAAGCAGAGTTCTTAAGATAGATACCTGAGGTCTAAAAGCAGAAGAGGCTACAGCATCCATCATCCATTAAACATCTTTATTGATCGAACAACATACTGTATAGAAAAATTCTATGTTTCAATCCCTCACAAAGCTGGGTCTTTCTGAAAGTCTAACATTGCCCCTGGATCACGGAAGTCCCTCTTGGGATTACCACAGGCTATATGGTAAATAGTAGCATTGTGCAATCGGAATTTTAGGAAAATTTTTATTCGCCGTGTAGCCAAATTTCCTCGTGCTTAGTAGTAATGAATCCATTTTCCCTAAAATGGCAGTAAAAAAAAAATTCATACTCACCTCATCCATTTGTGTGCGAAGAGTCTGCGGCGGCCATTTTGCTTGAAGATCCTGCTTTCAAATCTTATGCGCAGTGACGTATGACGTCATGGCATGCCGGGTAGCATGATGACTTGATCATGCAACACACAAGATTTCGCAGTGGATCTTCAATCTAGATGGCCGCGGCAGACTGTTCACAAGTGTTTTTTTTTTTTAACAGATTAACGCCTGAAAGCTCTAAATGGTCATCTCAGATGGCACGATCATAGATGAACACGGCATCTGAGGGTTTAAATGACGGGGGCAGGGGCAATTGCCATTCCCTGTTATTGTGCCCGCTACTCACAAATTAATGCACTTCATGACCAAGTAATTAGTAATTAGTAACGAAGCAAATTTCTTTGTGAAATTTGACGAAGCCGAATTAACCTTTTGAGAACTTAAGCTCATCTCTAGTAAACAGTTTAAGGACTGTTCCTTTATGTGAGTAAAAAATATACATAAACCTATTAATTGTATGTATACTAATGCTAGAAGCCTGACAAATAAAACTGGTGAACTGGAATTAGTGATGTGTGAGGAGGACTATGACATAGTGGGAATAACTGAGACATGTCTGGATGATAGCTACTGTATGACTGGGCAGTTAATGTACAGGGTTACAGTCTGTTTAGAAAGGATCACAAAAACCAGAGAGGGGGAGGGTTCTACCTTTATGTAAAGTCCTGTCTAAAGCCCATAGTCCGAGAAGATATAAGTGAGGGATATGAACATGTGGAGTCACTGTGGGTAAAAATACAAAGAGGAAAAAACAATAATAAAATACTAATAGGAGTTTATTATAAACCAACTAATATACCAGAGTCCACAGAAAATCTGCTACTAAACGAGATAGACGAGGCGGCAGATCATAATGAAGTCATTCTTATGGGGGATTTCAACTACACAGATATAGACTGTAAAACTGAAACCTGTATATCTCATAAAGGAAACAGGTTCTTGGTAGAGTTGAGCGAACACCTGGATGTTCGGGTTCGAGAAGTTCGGCCGAACTTCCCGAAAATGTTCGGGTTCAGAATCCGAACTCGACCCAAACTTCACCCCGAACCCGAACCCCATTGAAGTCAATGGGGACCCGAACTTTTGGGTACTTAAATGGCTATAAAATAGCCCTGGAAAGGGCTAGGGGGCTGCAAAGGGCAGCAACATGTAGGTAAATGCCCTGCAAACACAAGTGAATAGGGAAATGACTTAAAATAAAATAAAATACAGAAAAATAATAAATAAACATTCTAAACTTGAGCCCAAGTGAGTGACAGTGGCACCAATACCCAGCAAACAGAGGATGTAGCAGCAACGCCACCACATCTGTCATTGTCACCAAGCATCTCCACCAAATCCCATGGAAGTGTTCAGCTATCAGCTGTCTATCTCCCAAACACTGGAGGGAAAAAGAAATAGAAAGAGGAAGTACCCCCCTACCCATGGCTCTGAATGCCTTATGCCAAACTTCCTGGTCCTTTGAAATGCTGTCATTCTGTCTGGTGGACAGTTTTAAAAACCTTATGGCGGTGGCTATCCGACAGTATGTGTATCCCAGCCGCCGCAACACTATCTGTGGCAACGTCCACATAACCAGCAACACAGTGGGTAAATGTAGTGGCTGGCCCAGAGGCGGATAGCATTTTTGCGAATGTCCTTCCGCCCACGAGGATTGCTGGGCATTTCTCTTTGTATCCTGTTTTCTCCTCCTCCTCCTACTCTGCTTCCTCCTCCTCCTCCTCTACCACCCCCTCATCCACTCAGTGTAACACCTTCATCACCCACAGCAGCACAGCCAGGGAAAATGACAGCAGTCTGTTTTAAAACTTGTGTGTTTGTGGGACAAACCCCACACCACGCAGGAGCTGTGGACAGGCATGGAACAACAGACCGACCATTGGCTGGTGCCACTGAGCCTCCAGCCCGGCCAGGTGTTGTGCGCTAATGGGCGAAATATACTATCAGGTCTGGGCCTAGCCGGTTTTACACACATCCCCTGCCTGCCACATGTGCTGAATTTGGGGTGCAGAAATTCCTAAACACCAGACAGTGAAAATCAATTCAGTTAATCGAACACACACAACACCCCCACTCCTCCCTTTCACTCAAACCATTAACAAACTATTTAAAATTTTTCTTAAAAACATATTAAAATAACTATAATGCAGCTAAACTTGCTATATAAAGAAACAAAACTATATACACGCCTTATCCTTAACTTAAGGCAAACTAAATACAAGTGGCTCAGAAGCTGGGTATCTGCACCAACATATGCCCTGGCCTGGAACACAATTGTCCAGCCAGGGCACAGTTTTGGAAGATGAGGAAGAGGAGTAGGAGGAACGCTGGGGGATACAGAGGACACAGACGATATACCTCCCTCAAAGAGGATAGCTTGTCCTTGCCTCTGGGCAGCCTGGCAGACATGAGCGACTACATGCTGCAGTGCCTGCGCAACGACTGCCAAGTTACTGCCACATTCTAACTTTTGCTGATTACTGGGTGGCCACCCTGCTGCATCCCCATTACAAGGACAACGTGCTGTCCTTAATTCCCTCACTGGAGTGTAATAGGAAGATGAGCCCGCTAGTAGACATGCTGCTGATGGCATTTACACCTGACACTGTGGACTCAGTGGAAGCACAAGGTGAAGGCAGAGGAGGAGGAAGAATTTGCCAATGCAGCTGGGTCACCAGCAACACCTCAGAAGACAGGGTTAGCATGGGCAAAATGTGGAAAAGCTTTGTCATCAAGCCACAACAACCTGCACCGCCAGCAGATCTGGAACATCTTAGCAGGAGGCAGCATTTCAGCAACATGTTGGAACAGTACACATACTGACTGATGGGTCTGCCTAGGGGAATAACTACAGGGGAAGCAGGGGAAGCAACTGCTTTGGGGCCGTGAAAGGGCCCATCCAGGTGGAGGAGGAGGACTAACAGTATTATACAATGAAATTATATACAGTGGCAGTATAGACAGTGTAGAAAGCGAATGGAACAGCTGCTGGACCTGGACTGAGAGAGCGATCTTTAGTAGCCACAGGCATAGCGACATGAAAGGAAGGGGTTTGCGGTGTGACCTGGCCAAGTTGCTGGTGTGGCTGTGCAGGAACCACATTCACCCAGTGGGCCGTAAAGGACATGTATTGTCCCTGACCGTACTTATATCTCCACCCGTCGGCATTGCCGTGCACTTTGGCAGACACCGACAGGCTCAAGCACTGGCCCACCTTCTGTTCTACATAGTTAGGCAGGGCTGGTACTGCCTTTTTTGCAAAGAAATGTCGGCTTGGGACTCTCCACCTCGGCTCGGCACAAGCTATCAGTTCTCTGAAAGGTGCAGAGTCCACCACTTTGAAAGGGAGGGACTGCAGCACCAGCAACTTGGACAGTAGCACATTCAGCTTCTGCGCCGTTGGATGATTGCACGCACACTGCTGTCTCTTGGCAATCGCTTCTTGGCAAACAACTCAATATAGAAAATGACAGAAAAAATGGCGTGGTGTTAAACAGGCAGGAAATGCTCAAACCCAAATGCAGATGCACATATATAAACAGGGGAGCAGATCCTTTACACTCCTGTAATTTAGCCCACTGGCCCCTGGTATTGCCCATACGGCACAGGTAGGCGAGTGTTAGGACCCGAGCTACTTGAGAAACCTTGGCGCGGTGCTCGGGCTCAGACATGTCCTCCATAGTAGGATATGTTGGCTAATTCTCAATTTTAATATCAGAATGAGGGTTAGTAAGATCGCAGAGTGCACCTGTCTGTTCTATTATTATTGTTATATTGTTTATCACATCCACACAACTGCCACCGTGTGTAGGATGTCTATTATGGTACATGTGTTCCGCTGCGGGCAATCTCCATTGTATGCATTTTTGCTGGTGATCGCCATTAGCAACGGGCAACAAGTGCAGGGACTGCTCCCCTGTTTATATATGCGCAGCTGCATTTGGGTTTGAGCATTTCCTGCCTGTTTAACACCACGCCCTTTTTTCAGTCGTTTTGCATATTGAGTTGTTTGAAGGTGTATAAACTCCTAGGTAAATGTGCCTGATGTCCATCCACAGGCTACATTTTTGCACAACTGATTAGTGTGTTTTGTATGTCCGTTGGACTGAGGATGAAAAGCCGAAGAAAAGGACAGTTGTACCCCCAGTCTAGTACAGACCGCCTTCCAGAATTTGGAAACAAATTCGTCAGAGGGAATGCCATGTAGTTTCACAATGTTATCAACAAACACTTCTGCATTAGGTAGGCCCGGCTATGCTATAAAGTGCGCCATTTTACTAAAGCAATCAACTACCACCAGAATCACTGTCTTTCCTGAGGAATTAGGTAGGTCAGTGATAAAATCCATGGATAAATGAGTCCATGGACTGGACGGGATGGGCAATGGAAGCAGAGATACGGAAGGCTGTGTATGTGTCACCTTAGCTCGTACACAAGTGCTACAGGCTGACACATAGTCCTCAACACACTTACGCAACCCCAGCCACCAAAATCTACGAGAAATGAGGTCAGCAGTGGATCTGCTCCCAGAGTGTCCCGTAAGAACTGTACAGTGATGTTCCTCAAACACCTTGTGATGCAATTCAGATGGAACAACCAATTTCTCAGAGGGATAAGCATCCGGTGAGTCTCCCTGAGACTCTAACACCTTCACCTCTAGGTCAGTGTTTAGAGCGGATATCACCACCCATCCGACAGTATCGAACTTGGATTTTTAAAGGAAAACGACGTGACAAGCCTTCTGCCTTGACGTTCTTAACCCCAGGATGATAAGTGACAATGAAATTGAATCTGGTGAAAAACAACGACTATCTGGCCTGCCTCGGGTTCAGTCTTTTAGCCGATTCCAGGTAAGCCAGATGTTTGTGATCTGTGAACATTGTGATCAGATGAAACGCCCCTTCCAACCAATGAAGCCACTCCTCAAAAGCCAACTTAATGGCCAGTAACTCTCTGTTACCCACATCATAATTTCCCTCTGCGGCAGAGAGTTTTTTAGAGAAAAATGCACATAGACGCCATTTACCAGGTGACGAGCCCTGCGATAAGACTGCTCCTACCCCCACCTCCGACGCGTCAACCTCCACAATGAAAGGCTGTGACACATCCGGCTTCACCAATATAGGGTCAGAAGTGAAACACTCCATAACCGCATAAAAAGCTCGCAATGCCGAATGGGACCACACTGAGACATCTGTCCCTTTCTTAGTCATGTCAGTTAAGGGTCTCACCACTGTCTAATAGTTCTGAATACATTTTCGGTAATAGTTGGTGAACCCCAAAAACCAAGAGCCTTTAGATTTTCGGGTCGATCCCAGTTTAATACAGCACGGACTTTCTCTGGATCCATTCCAAAACCCGAAGATGATAACAGGTAGCCCAAGAACCTCCTGTAATGCAAAACTTTTCCACACTTTTCCAATTTTGCATACAATTTATTATCTCTTAGGATCTGTAAAACCTGTCTAACGTGATCCTGGTGAGTCTCCACATTTGGAATAAATTAGTATGTCATCCAAATACACGACAACAAACCTCCCCACCAGGTGATGAAAAATGTAAATCACAAAATGCTGGAAAAACGCAGGAGCATTGGTCAACCCAAAAGGCATGACCAAGTTCTCAAAGTGACCCTCTGGGGTATTAAAAGCCATCTTCCATTCATCCCATTCATTGATGCTGATTCCTGACCAGATTATATGCCACCCTTAAGTCCAACTTGGAGAACACCCTGGCACCAACAATCTGGTTAAACAAACCAAGAATTAAATGAAGTGGGTAAGGCAATTGCGTAGCATGTGTGTGTGTGTGGGGGGGGGGGGGGGCGTTGCCTTGGGCACAAAATTGCAGGGGGCGTCAACAGGGCTGCACCGACAATTAGGGGAGATGAAGCGATCGCCTCAGGCGCGGCCCTGGTGAAAAGTGGTGGGTGGCAGCAGGGCACAGGGAGATGAGCGCTTCCATTGTGGATGTGCTCGTCTCCATAGTCATCTGTATCGCCGTCCTCAGGACAGCAATACAGATGGATGCTGCGGGGCAGGGAAGAGATGTCTCCCTTCCCCGTTCCTTTGATAGGCTGCAGGCACTAGGCCTGTAGCCTATCAGAGGCCGGTGCAGGCGGCACAATGATGTAATTGCGCCTTCTGAGCCGTACAGCACGGGACACAAGACGGAAGAGGCCTGCATCGCATTGCTGCCAGCCTAATGGATGAAAGTATATGTGTTTTTTTTTAAAATATAGTACAATACAGGAGAGGAGCACTGTGGGGACACTTGTTACTGACACATGATTAGGGGCACCTATGGGGGCCACTTCTTACTGGCACATGATTAGGGGGCATCTATGGGGGGCACTTCTTACTGGCACATTATTGCGGAGTAGAGATGAGCGAATTTTTCAAAAATTCAATTCAGCCCCTTCGCCCTAATTTTTTTAAAAGATTTGCTTCGATCCGAATTTATTTGCTGTGAATTGCATCAAAAAATGGCTATTTCCAGGCTGCAGAGAGCCTTTATAGGGGTGTATAACACTGTGCCTTGCAGTAACACACATAGGGAGTCTGCTGTGGTAGTGAAATAATACTGTGAGTCCGGATAAAATGGAGATAACAGGGGTCGCTCTTAGAATCCCTGCACACTTCACTTATTTGGGCAGTAACGGGGCCAAAACTGACTAAATAACTCAAATGTGAACTCAGCCTTACAGGGCAATGTTAGCGTCTATAACTTTTTGCCGACCGCCTAACGCACGGATGCGTCCAGGCGGCGGCAGGTTTGTTCCTCCTGGACGCATCCGTGCGTCAATCTCGAAGCGAGATTTGCTGTGAACGTGCGCAGGATTCTACAGCCTGCCAGCGATGATCAATCGCTGGCAGGCTGTAGATGTAAAATAAATGAAATCAAACAGGTATATCAGACGCTGTTTTGTGAACAGCGTCTGATATACCTGCTACCTGGTCCTCTGGTGGTCCCATTTACTGGGATCGACCACCAGAGGACCAGGTAGCTATGTAAAGTTGCACCAAACACTACACTAACCTCCCCCCACCCCCCACCCCCCCTTACTTATTAACCCCTTGTTAACCCCTGATCACCCCATATAGACTCCCTGATCACCCCCCTGTCACTGATCACGCCCCTGTAAGGCTCCATTCACATGTCCATATGTGTTTTGCGGATCCGCGGATCCACGGATCCACAGATCCGTGCCACGGATCCGCGCCGCGGATCCGCAAAAGACAGACACCATCAATGTGCTTTCCGCATTTTGCAGATCCGCACATTGCCAGAACTATATAGAAAATGCTTTTTCTTGTCCGCAATTGCGGACAAGAAAAGGACATGTTCTATATTTTTGCGGAACGGAAATGCAGACCCGTGAGTGTGGATCCGCAATTCAGGATCCGAGCGGGACAACGTCTGTCCCCATAGAAATGAATGGGTCCGCAATTCCGTTCCGCAAACAGAATTGCGGACGTGTGAATGGGGCATAAGGGTCTCTTATCACCGCCAGTTAGATAGCTACTTGTTAGATAGTTAGCGCCCAGCCCACCGCACCGCAGTCACTGATTTTGGCAGAGATTTTTTCATCCACGATGATCAATGCGAATGAAAAAATCTGTGCTGTTCATTTTTTTTTTTTTTTTCAGCCCAGAGGCTGAACGGAAAAAAAAAATCTCATTACCCGTATGCTCAATATTTGGAGAATAGCAGAAACTCCTAATGCTGGCAATACGTGTAATGATTGTGGAGACCCTCAAATGTCAGGGCAGTACAAACACCTCACATGGGACCCCATTTTAGAAAGAAGACACCCCAAGGTATTCCGTGAGGGGTATGGTGAGTTCATGTAAAATTTTATTTTTTGTCACAAGTTAGTGGAATATGAGACTTTGTAAAAAAAAAAAATATATATCAATTTACGCTAACTTGTGCCAAATTTTTTTTTTCTGTGAACTCACCATACCCCTCACGGAATACCTTGGGGTGTCTTCTTTCCAAAATAGGGTCACAAGTGGGGTATTTATACTGTCCTGGCATCTTAGGGGTCCTAAAGCATGAGAATCCAAATGCGTAAAAATGCCCTGTGAAATCTTAAAGGTACTCATTGGTTTTAGGGCCCCTTTGCGCATCTTGGCTGCAAAAAAGTGTCACACATGTGGTATCTCCGAACTAAGGAGAAGTAGGGCAATGTGTTTTGGGGTGTATTTTTATATATACCCATACTTTGTGTGAGAAATATCGCTGTAAACGACAACTTTTTAAATTTTTTTATACAAAGTTGTCAATTTACAGCGATATTTCTCACACAAAGTATGGGTATATGTAAAAATACACCCCAAAACACATTGCCCTACTTCTCCTGAGTACGGAGATACCACATGAGTGACACTTTTTTGCAGCCTGGGTGCGCAAAAGGGGCCCAAATTCCAACGAGTACTTTAGGTTTTACATGGCTACTCACAATTTAGCCCCGCCCAAAATGCCAGAACAGTACAAACACCCCACAAATGACCCCATTTTGGAAAGAAGACACCCCAAGGTATTCGCTGAGGGGCATAGTGAGTCCATGAAAAATTGAACTTTTTGTCAAAAGTTAGCAGAAAGGGAGACTTTATGAGAAAAAACAATAAAAAATCAATTTCCGCTAACTTGTGCCAAAAAAAAAATCTTCTATGAACTCGCCATGCCCCTCACAGAATACCTTGGGGTGTCTTCTTTCCAAAATGGGGTCACATGTGGGTATTTATACTGCCCTGGCATTTAGGGACCCTAAAGCGTGAGAAAAAATGCGTAAAATGCCCTCCTAAAGGTACTCATTGGTTTTAGGGCCCCTTTGCACATCTTGGCTGCAAAAAGTGTCACACATGTGGTATCGCCGTACTCAGGAGAAGTAAGGCAATGTGTTTTGGGGTGTATTTTACATATACCCATGCTGGGTGAGAGAAATATCTCTGTAAATTGACAACTTTGTATACATTTTTTTTTAAAGTTGTCATTTACAGAGATATTTCTTACACCCAGCATGGGTATATGTAAAAATACACCCCAAAACACATTGCCCTACTTCTCCTGAGTACGGCGATACCACATGTGTGACACTTTTTTGCAGCCAAGATGCGCAAAGGGGCCCTAAAACCAATGAGTACCTTTAGGATTTCACAGGGCATTTTTACGCATTTTGGATTCTCACGCTTTAGGGCCCCTAAAATGCCAGGGCAGTATAAATACCCCACATGTGACCCTATTTTGGAAAGAAGACACCCCAAGGTATTCCGTGAGGGGCATGGCAAGTTCACAGAATTTTTTTTTTTTTTGGCACAAGTTAGCGGAAATTGATATATCTATTTTTTTTTTTTATTTTTTTTTTACAAAGTCTCAAATTTCACTAACTTGTGACAAAAAATAAAATTTTACATGAACTCACCATACCCCTCACGGAATACCTTGGGGTGTCTTCTTTCTAAAATGGTGTCACTTGTGGGGTATTTATACTGCCCTGGCATTTTAGGGGCCCCTAAAGCGTGAGAAGAAGTCTGGAATCAAAATGTGTAAAAATGCCCTGTGAAATCCTAAAGGTACTCATTGTATTTTGGGCCCCTTTGCGCATCTTGGCTGCAAAAAAGTGTCACACATGTGGTATCGCCGTACTCAGGAGAAGTAGGGCAATGAGTTTTGGGGTGTATTTTTACATATAACCATGCTGGGTGTGAGAAATATCTCTGTAAGCGACAACTTTTTAAAAATTTTATACAAAGTTGTCAGTTTACAGAGATATTTCTCACCCAACATGAGTATATGTAAAAATACACCCCAAGACATATTTCCTACTTCTCCTGAGTACGGCGATACCACATGAGTGACACTTTTTGCAGCCTGAGTGCGCAAAGGGGCCCAAATTCCAATGAGTACCTTTAGCTTTTACATGGCTGCTCACAATTTAGCCCCGCCCAAAATGCCAGAACAGTAAACACACCCCACAAATGACCCCATTTCGGAAAGTAGACACCCCAAGGTATTCACTGAGGGGAATAGTGAGTCCGTGAGAGATTTTATTTTTATTTGCCAGAAGTTAGCAGAAATGGAAACTTTATTATTTTTATTTTTTTCCTCAGAAAGTGTCATTTTCCGCTAACTTGTGAAAAAAAATGAAATCATACATGAACTCACCATGCCCCTCCGCAAATACTTTGGGGTGTCTTCTTTCTAAAATGGTGTCATTTGGGGGGTATTTATACTATCCTGGCATTCTAGCACCTGAAGAAACATGACAGGTGCTCAGAAAGTCAGAGCTGCTTCAAAATGCCGAAATTCACTTTTTTGCACCATAGTTTGCAAACGCTATAACTTTTACCCAAACCAATAAATATACACATTGCATTTTTTTTTTATCAAAGACATGTAGAACAATACATTTAGAGATTTTTTTTATAGAAATGTAGTTTTTAAAAAAAAATTACAACAGAAAGCGAAAAATTTCATTTTTTTGCAAAAATGTCGTTAAATTTTTATTAATTGCAAAAAAAGTAAAAATGTCAGCAACAATGAAATACCACCAAATGAAAGCTCTTTTAGTGAGGAGGTAAAATTCATTTGGGTGGTAAGTTGTATGACGGAGCAATAAACGGTGAAAGTAGTGTAGTGCAGAATTGTAATAAGTGGCCTGGTCATTAAGGGTGTTTAAGCTAGGGGGGCGAAATTGGATAAGAAGCGCACTCCTTTTACACCCTTGTCAGCTGATTCCACTACAGAACCTGTTCTATTAAACGCTTATAAAAGTAGAGCCCCCCAACAGCAGTAAGTTTGTATTGATGTCACTGATTAATTTGCCCTTCCTCTGATCCGTCTGAACAATAACCCACAAAAAATGGATCCTGTCTGTGGAGCATCTGCCTTTAGTGTTTAGTGAACCTGAACTGTAAAGTTCGGGTCTGTACCAAACTGTACAATTTTTTGTACCCGAACCCGAACTTTTCCAGCATTTAATAAAGCTTGATGAAAGGCTGCAAGGCAGCCAATCAACAAGCTTTTAAGCTGTTACTTAGAAGCCATCACAACCATGCCATTAGTAGGCCGGTGCATCCTGTGACCCTGCCTCTATATAAGCTAGATCACATGTAGCCCTGCCCATCATCTCTGAGTAGTGCAGGGACAGGAAGCAGGCAGCTGAAGTGAGGGAGAGTGTTAGGAATCTCATATGGCTGTTAATTCTGTGGGTTACCTATAGTGATTTTTTGTAGGTGCAATACACCATCTTTGCACCCATGACACAGAAAGATAATAATAAATCTGGCTGTTAATTCTGTGGGTGACCTACAGAAATTTTGTTGTGGGTGCAATGCAACCTCTTTGTACCCCTGACACACAAATATAATAGTTAATCCATCTGTAAGTTCGGTGGGTGACATATACACATTTTTTGTGTGAAGTACACCTGCACTGCATACATGACAGGGAAAAAAATATAGTTAATCTGTCTGTTAGTTAGGTGGGAGACATATACCTATTTAGTGTGTGAAGTACACCTACATTGCATACATGACAAGGAAATAAATATAGTTAATCCGTCTGTTAGTCAGATGGGCGACATATACCCATTGCATGTAAAATATAAGATAAAAGTACTGGATCGCACATCCTCAAAACTATTGCTTTTATCTAATAACTGCTTCTCAGAAGAATTAACATGGCTTCTCAGCGAAATTTGTCATATAACTACCCCATGCTGCATGGTGTACATGAGGCATTAGTATACAATTTGATCAAAAAGCATAGGCCCACTCACTGCGACAAGGTTGCCTCTTTGAATGGGACCCTATTCTAAATTTTGGCGCAGTGCTGCACGGCGACCACCGATGCCACAGCACCGCACCAGCAGGCAGCAGGACCCAGCAGCAATCTTTTAGTTAGATGGCCGACATATACCAATTTATTGTGTGAGGTATACCTGCACTGCATACTTGACAGGGAAAATAATATAGTTAATCCGTCTGTTAGATTGGTGGGTGACATCTAACCAATTTTTGTGTGAGGTACACCTGCACAGCATACGTGACAGGGAAATTAATATAGATAATCCGTCTGTTAGTTCAGTGGGTGACCTCAAATAATGAGGAGAGCATCAAATGGTCATGGTACTGCTGGTGTTGCAGGGAGAGGACGTGGTTGATCTGTGCCAGCTACACATCCAAATAAAACACCTTCCTCAGATGCACGTACGCAACAGAATGTTCAGCGTTATTTTGTAGGCCCGTAAAAAGGTGTACGAATGGTGAGGCCAGAACAAGTAGTAGATTGGGTGGCTGACAGTGCCTCCAGTTCCTTCACATTGTCTCCCACCCGGTTCCCTGCTAAAAGTGCAGAGTTGGCACCTGCAGCCCATAGGCATCTGTCTTTACCTCACCACTTGCAAATCAGCCAAGCAGTCTGAGCCCCAGGTCATGCAGCAGTCTCTTTTGGTTTTTGATGATTCTGCTGGCAGGGTTTCCGTGGGCCGTCCAGATAGACCTGCCCCAGAAGTGGATGAGATTGAGTGCACCGATGCCCAACCACTTATGTTTCAGGATGTGGACATCGGAGGACCACCGCAGCACATCTCTGATGATGACGAAACACAGGTGCCAACTGCTGCGGCTTTCTGCAGTGTGCAGCCCGGTAGGGAGGGCAGGGGTGAAGAGTGGGTGTAAGATGACGTGGAGGATGAGAAGGTCCTAGACCCTACATGGAATCAAGGTCATGTGAGTGACTTGTGCAGTTCGGAGGGAGAGGTGGTGGTCGCACAGAGCCAGACGCACAGCAAAAGAGGGAGCAGTGTACAAAAGCAGGGTGGCCGGCCCCTAGCCAGTATGCCTGCCACTGCCCACCGCACCCAGGGACGACAAGATGCGAGTGGTTTGCATGCTGTGCAATCAGAGCCTGAAGCGAGGCATAAATGTTAGAAACCTGAGCACCACCTGCATGACCAGGCATCTACATGCAAAGCACGAGGTGCAGTGGAGTAAACACATCAAAAACCACTCTTCTGCTGCAGTCACGGCCTCTTCCTCCCCCTCTGGAGTGACAGTGGCACCTGCCACCCCGCAAACAGAGGATGTGGCAGTAACGCCACCACCTCCGTCACCAAGTATCTTCACAATGTCCCATGGAAGCATTTAGCTGTCTATCTCCCAAACACTTGAGAGAAAGAGGACGTAACCCCCTACCCACCCACAATCCCTGGCCCTTTATGCCAGCATTTCAAAATTCCTGGCCTTTGAAATTATGTAATTCCGTTTGGTGGATTTGGAGACTTTTAAAAACCTTATGGCAGTGGCTGTCCCACAGTAGGGGTTCCCAGCTGCCACTACTTTTCCAGGCGAGCCATCCTTGCCTTGCACAATGGACAAAATTAGGTGTGCACTGCGCAACGCCATCTGTGGCAAGGTCCACATAACCACCGATACATGGACCAGTAAGCATGGGCAGGGAAGTTAAATTTCCTTAACTGCACACTGGCAGCTGGGCCTGAGGCAGATAGTAGTTTGACGCATGTCCTACCGCCACCGTGTATTGCACAACATTTCTCGTTGGCTTCAGTTGCCTCCTACTTCGCTTCCTCCTCTACCGCCTCCTCATCCCGTCAGCGTAACACCTCCACCACCAACTTCAGCACAGCCAGGGGTAAACGACATAAGGCTGTTTTGAAACTCATCTGTTTGGGGGGAAAAAAACACACCGCGCAGTGCTTTCAGGATTCTCACCCTGCTGCTGTTCGCCTGTCTGTGCTGTAGCGTAACTTTTGCCTTCCTGCTCACCGCTTCATATGCGACGTGCCCACAAAGTGGAACCCCACCTTGCCCATGCCGGAGAGACTGTGCGAGCAAAAGCAGGCGATAGTGTAGTTTCAGCTGCAGCACTCTCGGGTGATTCGCTCTACAGAACAGCACCACTTCATCACCAATAAGTGGGCCTCCATGCGTGACGTGTGTGCCGTGTTGCGCTGTTTGGAGTACTCCACCAACATGGGCAGTGCCGATGACGCCGTCCTCAGTGTTACTATCCCACTTCTATGTCTCCTTAAAAAAAAAGTTCGAGCGATGATGGAAGAGACTGTTGCACAGCAGGAAAAGGAGGAGGAGGAGGGATAATATCTATGGTTATCAGGCCAGTCTTTCACAAGAGGCTCGGAGGGTGGGTTCCCGCACCAACAGAGGCCATGTACACAATTGTCCAGTTCTGGAGGATGATGAGGAGGAGGAACCGTGTTCACAGCAGGGTGCCACCCAAAGCAGCTCATGGGCATCACTGGAGCATTGCTGGGGGGACACAGTGGACACAGATGATACACCTCCCACAGAGGACAGATTGTTGTTGCCTCTGGGAAGCCTGGCACACATGAGCGACTACATGCTGCAGGGCCTGCGCAATGACCGCCCAGTTGCCAGCATTCTAACTAGTGCTGATTACTGGGTGGCCAACCTGCTGGATCCATACAAGGACAAAGTGCCATCCCCAATTCGGTCACTGGAGCATGATCAGTATATGCGTGAGTACAAGCGCATTCTGGTAGACACGCTGCTAAGGGCATTCCCATCTGACACCGGGGGCTCAGTGGAAGCACAAGGCGAACGCAGAGGAGGAGGAAGAAGTGGCCAACGCAGCTGTGGAACTGCCAGCTTCTCATAAGGGAGGATTAACATGGCCGAAATGTGGAAAAGCTTTGTCAGCACGCCACAACAACCAGCACCACCAGCTGATATGGAATGTCTTAGCAGGAGGCAGCATTTCAGCAACATGGTGGAACAGTACATGTGCACATGCCTACATGTACTGACTGATGGGTCTGCCCCTTTAAACTTCTGGATCTCCAAATTGGGTACATGGCCTGAGCTTGCCCTTTACGCCTTGGAGGTGCTGGCCTGCACTGCGACCAGTGTATTGTCCTAACGTGTGTTTAGCACGGCAGGGGGGGTGATCACAGACAAGCGAAGCTGACTGTCCACAGCCAATGTGAACAAGCTCACGTTCATTAAAATAAACCAGACATCGATCCCGCAGGACTTATCCGTACCTTCTGCAGAATAGACAAGTATACCAGCTGCACAAAGCCATTGTTATACTCCAGTGCACTTTCTCTTTGCATTGTGTTTTCTATTTCCCAATGTTTTGGGGTCTTCCCAAGTTTATAAAAAATAAATAAATAAAGGAGAAAAAATGAAAATAAAAAAACTACAAAAAAAAAAAGTTGACTATCTCGTCCTTCTCCACCACCGCTTTCACCTACACTGCCACATCCACCACCTCCTCAACCTCCTACTCTACTTTGACCTCCGCCTCCTAGTTTAAGATCATAATTTTTTACTTTTTTTATATTTTATGTTATTTTAAGTCATTTCTCTATCCACATTTGTTTGCAGGGCAATTCTCCTGCATTTAACCCCATTTTGCTTACATTTGCAGCCCTCTAGCCCTTTCTATGACTTTTTTAGAGCCATTTTAGTGCCCTAAAGTTCGGTTCCCCATTGACTTCAATAGGGTACGGGTAACTTAGGGGTCAAGTTCGGCTCAAGTTCGGGTCCCGAACTCGAACTTTGTGGTGAAGTTCGGCTGAACACAGCAAACCCAAACTTCCAGGTGTTTGCTCAACCCTATCCACCTTCACTTGGTCAGCATTTGAGCAGTAATCCATCACTATTGCTAATGCCAAAAAAACAGGAGTGGATCCAAAACAGAGATGACACGTGAATGAAGCGCCAAATAAATTTTTCTTTTTCTACTGATATACGCCACTAAAGGCTTTACCACATATTAATGGAACAGTGAACGCTGCGTCGATTTTTCTTTTTCCACTTATGTATGCCACTAAAAGCTGAAATTCCATTGCCACAGAGTACCAATAGAAATGCCAGATGAGTTACTGTTGGTTCTGGTTGACTTAGAGTTGTTGATAGAAGACAACTTTGAATTGTGGCTCTCCAAAATTCATTTGCAGCACTTTCAGAGTGCAAGAGCAATATGGAGGATGGCTCAGGCACAGTGGGTGAGGAACAATCATCTCCTTTTCTTAAGGTATGCAAGACTGCAGCCAACGACAAAAAGGATAAGGTGAGGACTGATAGTAAGCAGCTGTTGGTGGGTGATTCTATCATAAGAGGTGGGAAGTATTAGGAAAACGGTTTTGTGAGATGTCTCCCTGGTGCTACCGCTAGCAGGGACAGATGACGAATCCTTAATATTGTTAAGCAAGCAAAGCAGGAAAAGAAGGTAGATGTTATTGTCCATTAGAGATGTCGCGAACATAAAATTTTCTGTTTGCGAATCGCGAACACGAACTTCCACAAATGTTCGCGAACGGGCGAACCACCATAGACTTCAATAGGCAGGCAAATTTTAAAACCCACAGGGACTCTTTCTGGCCACAGTAGTGATGGAAAAGTTGTTTCAAGGGGACCAATGACTGGACTGTGGCATGCCAAAGGGGGATCCATGGCAAAACTCCCATGGAAAATTATGTAGTGGACGCTGAGTCGGGTTTTAATCCATAAAGGGCATAAATCACCTAACATTCCTAAATTGTTTGGAATAACGTGCTTTAAAACATCCAGAGTGTGTATATGATCAGGTATCATGTTGTATCGATCAGGTAGTGTAAGGGTTACGCCCGCTTCACTGTGACAGACCTAACTGTGACAGACCAAACTCCCACACCGCAAACAACCGCAAACAGTTCATTTGCACAACCGCAAGCTCCCCATTTGCACTAGGTTGGATAGCAAGGTAGACATGTCCCATTCCTTATCCTCACTGACGTCATTGAAAGTCTCTTCCTCGCGCAATGTACTGTTCCACCCTATATGAGTCGTGTTTTTAGTAATCAGTAGTACTATTTTTATCAGTTTAATCCCTGTTACGTCCCCTATCAGAGGACGTGTATCGAATAGATTTTAGGAACCAGGAGATGGAAAAAGAAGCTTGGTCATTCCTCTTAGTTCCAATTGGGGGCACAGTGCGTGCGCCGTGCAATGTACTGTGCAACCCTATATGAGTGGTGTGTTAACTAGTATTATTCTTATCAGTTTAATCCCTGTTATGTCCCCTGTCAGGGGACGTGTATCAAATAGATTTTAGGAATCGGGAGATGGAAAAAGAAGCTTGGTCGGTCCTCTTACTTCCAACTTGGGGCCCTGAGCGTGCGCCGTGCAATGTACTGTGCAACTCTATATGAGTGGTGTGTTAAGTAGTACTATTCCTATCAGTTTAATCCCTGTTACGTCCCCTATCAGGGGACGTGAATATATTATAGGAACCGTGAGATTGAAAAAGAAGCTTGGTCGTTCCTCTTACTTCCAATTTGGGGCACTGAGCGTGCGCCGTGCAATGTACCGTGAAACCCTATATGAGTGGTGTGTTAACTAGTACTATTCTTATCAGTTTAATTCCTGTTACGTCCCCTATCAGGGGACGTGTATCGAATAGATTTTAGGAACCGGGAGATGGAAAAAGAAGCTTGGTCGGTCCTATTACTTCCAATTTGGGGCACTGCGTGTGCTCCGTGCAATGTACTGTGCCACCCTATATGAGTGGTGTGTTAAGTAGTACTATTCCTATCAGTTTAATCCCTGTTATGTCCCCTATCAGGGGACATGTATCGAATAGATTTTTGGAACCGGGAGATGGAAAAAGAAGCTTGGTCGTTCCTCTTACTTCCAATTTGGGGCACTGAGCGTGCGCCGTGCACTGTACTGTGCAACTCTATATGAGTGGTGTGTTAACTAGTACTATTCTTATCAGTTTAATGTATTGAATAGATTTTAGGAACCGGGAGATGGAAAAAGAAGCTTGGTCGGTCCTCTTACTTCCAATTTGGGGCACTGCGTGTGCTCCGTGCAATGTACTGTGCCACCCTATATGAGTGGTGTGTTAAGTAGTACTATTCCTATCAGTTTAATCCCTGTTATGTCCCCTATCAGGGGACGTGTATCAAATAGATTTTTGGAACCGGGAGATGGAAAAAGAAGCTTGGTCGGTCCTCTTACTTCCAACCTGAGTGTGCGCCATGCAATGTACTTTGCAACTCTATATGAGTGGTGTGTTAAGTAGTACTATTCCTATCAGTTTAATACCTGTTACGTCCCCTGTCAGGGGACGTGAATAGATTTTAGGAACTGTGAGATGGAAAAAGAAGCTTAGTCGTTCCTCTTACTTCCAATTTGGGAGTGCAACCCTATATGAGTGGTGTGTTACTTAGTACTATTCTTATCAGTTTAATCCCTGTTACGTCCCCTATCAGGGGAAGTGTATCGAATAGATTTTAGGAACCAGAGATGGAAAAAGAAGCTTGGTCGTTACTCTTACATCCAACTTGGGGCACTGCGCGTGCGCCGTGCAATGTACTGTGAAACCCTATATGAGTGTTGTGTTAACTAGAACTATTCTTATCAGTTTAATTCCTGTTATGTCCCCTGTCAGGGGATGTGTGTCGAATAGATTTTAGGAACCGGGAGATGATAAATGAAGCTTGGTCGTTCCTCTTACTTCCAATTTGGGGCACGGCGCGTGCTCCGTGCAATGTACTGTGCCACCCTATATGAGTGGTGTGTTAAGTAGTACTATTCCTATCAGTTTAATTCCTGTTACGTCCCCTGTCAGGGGATGTGTATCAAATAGATTTTAGGAACCGGGAGATGAAAAAAGAAGCTTGGTCGTTCCTCTTACTTCCAATTTGGGGCACGGAGCGTGCGCCGTGCAATGTACTGTGCAGCCCTATATGAGTGGTGTGTTACTTAGTACTATTCTTATCTGTTTAATCCCTGTTACGTCCCCTATCAGGGGACATGTATTGAATAGATTTTAGGAACCGGAAGATGAAAAAAGAAGCTTGGTCGTTCCTCTTACTTCCAATTTGGGGCACGGAGCGTGCGCCGTGCAATGTACTGTGCCACCCTATATGAGTGGTGTGTTACTTAGTACTATTCTTATCTGTTTAATCCCTGTTATGTCCCCTATCAGGGGACGTGTATTGAATAGATTTTAGGAACCGGAAGATGGAAAAAGAAGCTTGGTCGTTCCTCTTACTTCCAACTTGGGGCACTGCGCGTGCGCCGTGCAATGTACTGTGCAACCCTATATGATTGGTGTGTTAAGTAGTACTATTCCTATCAGTTTAATCCCTGTTATGTCCCTTATCAGGGGACGTGTATTGAATAGATTTTAGACAACCGCAAAGAGTTGTCAATAGTTGACACACTCATGACAGAAATTTTATTCCTCTATGCAGTCAATCTTGGTGTAGTGATGACTGTGCTCGTGCGCACATTTAGGAGATTGCAGGTGATGGCGGTTTTTCAAAGCCTATGGTAGTTCAGTGACCGTTAAGTGACTCAGAAAACAATGATTCTGCAGTGTGGGCCGATTGTTGGCCTAGTAGGCTTTAATGATCACCTTAGATGATCACAAAGAAAATTAATGTTTTTTCTATGAAAAATTATCCAGCCAATCGCTTTTGGTCTGTTCACAATGAAGCAACGACCTTATCATCTGGGGTGTGCCAACATTGCTAACACACTCATAGAGGTGGTCGCTTCATTGTGAAACGCAAGCCCCTTCACCACAACAAGGTAACGATCACGAAGGGGAATTGACACATGTTTGTGCCATTTTTTGTTTTGTTTTTGCAGCCACAGTGCAGCACCAGAGGCCAGAAAAATTAGGCATGTACACATGCCTGAAAAAGTAAGTATTGTTGCAGCCGCTGCTGTAGCAGAGACCGGAAACATTGATGTTTTCCAGCCAGAAAATGTAGTAAAACATTGCAGCTTGAACCCTAGTTGGTGGCGGAGAAGTCACGCAAGTCATCCGGCATACAGACATTAAATACAGCAGCGTGGGGACCATTTGTAGCCCAAGGCATCTCATCAGGCCTTTTTTAGTCAAATGTACGCCTCATTCATCTTAATCAAGGTGAGGTAATCTAGACTTTTTTGACCTAGGCGACTTCTCTTGTCAGTGACAATACCTCTTGCTGTGGTGAAGGTCCTTTCTGACAGGACACTTGAAGCGGGGCAGGCCAGAAGTTCTATCGCAAATTGGGATAGCTCAGGCCACAGGTCAATCCTGCACACCCAGCATTCAAGGGATTCATCGCTCCTCAGAGTGTCGATATCTGCAGTTAAGGTGAGGTAGTCTGCTAACTGTCGGTCGAGTCGTTCTCTGAGGGTGGACCCCGAAGGGCTGTGGTGATGCGTAGGACTTAAAAAGCTCCGAATGTCCTCCATCAACAACACGTCTGTAAAGCGTCCTGTCCTTGCCGGCGTGGTCGTGGTAGGAGGAGGAATACTTTCACCTCTTCTCCTGTTAGATTCCTGTTGTGATCTGACATCACACATTAAACGCTGTGTAAAGCATACTTTTTAACTTGTTTTGGAACTGCTGCATAGGAATGAGCGAACCCGAACTGTATATACTATTTACGTAAAAGTTTGGGTTCGGGTTTGTTGTTCAGCGAATTCTATGACGCATTTTGAAAGCCTGCAAAGCAGCCAATCAACAAGCGGCATACTACTTGCCCCAAGAGGCCATCACAGCCATGGCTACAATTGGCATGGCTGTGATTGGCCAAGTGCAGCATGTGACCCAGCCTCTATTTAAGCTGGAATCACATCGCACAGCACGTCACTCTGCTCTGATTAGTGTAGGGATAGGATGCAGCTGCTGTTAGGGCGAGATTAGGCAGGGATTAACTCAGCAAAAACACCTAATGAAGTGATTGATCTACAGCTCTGAATCATTCAACTTCTGCTAGTTAATTGCTCACTGATTTCAGGCTGCCCAGAGCGTTTTTCTGTCACTTTTTTCTGGGGTGATCGGCGGCCATTTTGTGTCTTGTGGTGCGCCAGCACAAGCTGCCACCAAGTCCATTAATCCATCAATAGTAGTGTTTTTTTGTTTTTTTTGCTATATCCTACATCAGGGGCTTGGCTGTGCTTATTGTCACCCCTAGAAACTCAGGATAGAATTTTCTATATTTTATTGAGAGGTGAAATTCACTTCAAAAAATAGCAATCCCCTAAATCTGGTGTTCCAGCTGTGGCTAGCCAAGTGTAATACTGTATGGCAAAGAATATATTATATATATATTTTCTGGGGTGAAATTCAATTTCCAAAATAGCAATATCCAAAATCAGTGGTTTCTGCTGTGGCAGGACAACTTATCGTGTCCGTCAAAGGATAGCTTTTGTTCTGGGGTGAAATTCAATTACCAAAATAGCAATACCGTAAATCTGGTGTTCCAGCAGTGACTGGACAAGTTTCATAGTGTCCGTCAAAGGATATATTATTTTCTTGGGTGAAATTCAATTGCAAAAATAGCAATACCGTAAATCTGGTGTTCTAGCTGTGACTGGACAAGTTTCATAGTGTCCTTCAAAGGATATATTATTTTCTGGGGTGAAGTTCAGTTGCAAAAATAGAAATACCGTAAATCTGGTGTTCCAGCTGTGACTGTACAAGTTTCATAGTGTCCGTCAAAAGAAATATTTTTTTCCGGGGTGAAATTCAGTAGCAAAAATAGCAATACCATAAATCTGGTGTTCCAGCTGTGACTGGACAAGTTTCATAGTGTCCGTCAAAGGCTATATTATTTTCTGGGGTGAAATTCAGTTGCAAAAATAGAAGTACCATAAATCTGGTGTTCCAGCTGTGACTGGACAAGTTTCATAGTGTCTATCAAAGGATATATTATTTTCTGGGGTGAAATTCAGTTGCAAAAATAGCAATACCGCAAATCTGGTGTTCCAGCTGTGACTGGACAAGTTTCATAGTGTCTGTCAAAGGCTATATTATTTTCTGGGGTGAAATTCAGTTGCAAAAATAGAAATACCGTAAATCTGGTGTTCCAGCTGTGACTGGACAAGTTTCATAATGTCCCGCTCAAGGACATTATTTTCTGGGTTAAATTCAGCTGCAAAAATAGCACACCATGAATCAGTGTTCAGCTGTGACTGGACAAGTTTCATAGTGTCCGTCAAAGGATATATTATTTTCTGGGGTGTACTGCAAGTTTCATAATGTCCGTCAAAGGATATATTATTTTCTGGGGTTAAATTCAGTTGCAAAAATAGCAATACCGTAAATCTGGTGTTCCAGCTGTGACTGGACAAGTTTCATAGTGTCCGTCAAAGGATATATTATTTTTCTGGGGTGAAATTAAGTTGCAAAAATAGAAATACTGTAAATCTGGTGTTCCTGCTGTGACTGGACAAGTTTCATAGTGTCCGTCAAAGGATATATTATTTTCTGGGGTGAAATTCAATTGCCAAAAGAGCAATACCCAAAATCTGGTGTTCCAGCTGTTGCAGGCCAAATGTAAATCTGTCCGTAAAAAGGTATATTACACTCAGCGTGCATCTTTAAGTATATTTCTTTCCGTTAAAGGGTATATTACAGTAAGTGTTAAAATACAGCATAATCCTCTACATTTGCACACACTGTTTTGCATCTCTAAGTGTATTTCTTTCCGTTAAAGGGTATATTACACAAAGTGTTAAAATACAAGTGCTGAAAGCATAATCCTATATATTTTTTCACACGCTACTGTGCATCTCCAAGTGTAAATCTGTCCGTAAAAGGATACCTTTCATACAGTGCCTAAATACTTAGCAGGGCACGCTCCAGGAAGAAAACAAATGGGATGAGGTCGCTGATGGTGCCTTCGGTGCGACTGACTAAGTTTTTCACCTCCTTAAAAGGACGCATGAGCCTACAGGCATTGCGCATGAGCATCCAGTAACGTGGCAAAAAAATACCCAGTTCCGCACAGGCTGTCCTAGCACCCCGGTCATACAAATACTCATTGACGGCTTTTTTTGTTGGAGCAGGCGATCGAACATTAGCAGTGTTGAATTCCAACGTTTCGGGCTGTCGCAAATCAAGCGCCTCACTGGCATGTTGTTTCACTGCTGAATGTCAGAAAAGTGCACCATGGCCGTGTAGGAATGCCTGAAATGGCCACACACCTTCCTGGCCTGCTTAAGGACATCCTGTAAGCCTGGGTACTTACACACAAAATGTTGTACAATAAGATTCAACACATGTGCCATGCACGGCACATGTGTCAACTTGCCCAAATTCAATGCTGCCAACAGATTGCTTTCATTGTCACACAGCACTTTACTGATCTCCAGTTGGTGCGGGGTCAGCCACTGATCCACCTGTGCGTTCAGGGCGGACAGGAGTGCTGGTCCGGTGTGACTCTCTGCTTTAAGGCAAGTCAACCCCAAGAGGTCGTGACACTGTCGTATCCGGGATGTGGAATAGCCACTGGGGAGCTGGGGGGTGCAGTTGATGATGTGAAGCAAGACGCAGCAGAAGAGGACTCAGCCGAGGAGGTTAGCGAAGAGGATGGAGTAGGAGGAGTAGAGGAGGTGGCAGCAGGCCTGCCTGCAAGTTGTAGCGGTGTCACCAACTCCGCTGCAGAGCCACGCATTCCATGCTTGCCAGCCGTCAGCAGGTTTACCCAATGCGCAGTGTACGTAATATACCTGCCCTGACCGTGCTTTGCAGACCAGGTATCAGTGGTAAGATGGACCCTTGCCCCAACACTGTGTGCCAGACATGCCATGAATTTCTTTTCCACAATAGAGTACAGGTTGGGGATTGCCTTTTGTGAAAAAAAATTTCAGCCGTGTACCTTCCACTGCGGTGTCCCAATAGCTACAAATTTTTTGAAGGCCTCAGACTCCACCAGCTTGTATGGTAAATGATGGCGGGCTAAGAGTTCTGACAAGCCAGCTGTCAGACGCTGGGCAAGGGGGTGACTCTGTGACATTGGCTTCTTACGCTCAAACATTTCCTTGACAGACACCTGACTGTGGGCAGATGAGAAGGAACTGCTGAAGGTGAGAAGCGGAGTGGCGGGTGGTTGAGAGGGGGCAGGGAGGACAGCAGTGGTTGACGGGGCTGAAGATGCTGGACCAGGAGGAGCATGGTGGCTTTGAGTTTGTGTGCTGCTTGTACTCATGTATTGATCCCATAGGCGTTTGTGATGTGAGATCATGTGCCTTCGCAAAGCAGTTGTGCCTAGGTGGGTGTTGGACTTCCCGCGACTCCCAAGAGTTTCTTTTGGCACAGGTTGCAAATGGCATCGCTGTTATCAGAGGAAGACACACAAAAAAAATGCCACACTGCTGAGCTTTGCAATGACGGCATTCTGGTGGTGGCAACAGCATGCGCTGATTGGCGTGCTGTCTGGCTGACCCTGGGTGCCGATACATGCTGTCTGACTGTGCCACTAGCAACTTGCAACGATCTCCCCCTGCTTCCAACTCGTCTCCTCCTCCTCTCTGTCTCCCCATCTGAACTTTCCCCCTGTTCTTCTTCTCTTCGAGCGGGCACCCACGTGACATCCACGGACACATCGTCATCATCAACCGCTTCACTTGTATCTGACAGCTCAGCAAAGGAAGCAGCAGCGGGTACAACATCATCATCATCACACCGTACGTCCATGTGTGTTATGCTGCCTGACTGAGACATATCCCTGTTATCTACATCCTCTGGCAATAATAGTTGCGCATCAATTATTTCTTCCAACTGATGTGTAACTAAATCCTTGAGAGGTGCCCGAAGCTGAGCTGAAGGTGAGTGGTGTGTCAAGGTTCCGCGCGGAAGCTGTAGAAGATTGGGTGTCCTGTGTAAGCCAGTCAACTATTTCCTCAGAATTTTTCGAGTTCAAGGTATGTGGCCTCTGAACACTGGGCATTATTCTAGGGTCAAAGGAAATCACAACACCACGATGGCCCCTGCGGGGTGGCCTGCCTCTGCCTGTCATTTTTTTTTTATTAGTGGTACTATGCATGCAAGGTACTGTGGGCTCTGGCAGTGCGCACACTACAGTCAGTGGAAGTGGGCCTGACACACACTGGATGGCAACTAACCTTAGATTAAAGGGTAAAAATTAAATGCCTTATTTATCGGCAAGCTACTGTGCCATCCGGTATGAGTGGGGTGAACTGGCAGTGGGCACACTAGAGTCAGTGGAAGTGGGCCTGACACACACTGGCAGGCAACTATCCTTAGATTAAAGGTTAAAAATTAAATGCCTTATTTATCGGCAAGCTGCTGTGCCACCCAGTATGAGTGGTGGGCACTGGCAGTGGGCACACTACAGTCAGTGGTAGTGGGCCTGACACACACTGAATACAGGCAGGCAACTGAAATTAGATTAAAGTCTAAAATTGAAATGCCTTTTTTTATGCAAAGTCCTGTGCCACACAGTATGAGTGTTGGGCACTGGCAGTGGGCACACTACAGTATGTGGGCCTGCAGCCTCTCACACACGGGCAGGCCAGTCAACTGCAATATATATATGGAGAAAAAATAAATAAAGGCAGACTAATGTAGGAGCCCTAAAAAGGGCTTTTTGGGGTGCTGGGACGCTGTCCTTACAGCAGATGAGTCTGTGGACACAGAACACTGGCCTAGTTAACACACTGCAGCTTTAGACCGAATCTAAAATGGCTGCCGTTTTTATAGGAGCTGGGAAGGTGTGGAAGGGAGGGTGCTCATTGGCTGGAATGTGTCTGCTGACTGTGAGGTACAGGGTCAAAGTTTGCTCAATGATGATGTATAGGGGGAGGACCTAACATCACATATGTTCGCCCGTCGTGGCGATCGCGAACAAGCTATGTTCACCGGGAACTGTTGGCCGGTGAATAGTTCGGGACATCACTATTGTCCATCTTGGCACAAATGATCTGGCTTTCAGTGAGGTTTCAAAGGTGAAGGAAGCTTTTCACACACTTGGTAATAATATACGGGAGATTGCATCGACTGTTTCATTCTTTCAGCAGTTTTACCTGTGCATAACATTCAGCATGACAGGCAGATGCGCATTAAGGAATTCAATGTATGGCTTGGTGAATTATGTCTGACCCAAGGGTTTGGCTTTGTGTCTCAGGAGCATTTAAACTAGGAAAGAGGGGCACAAGAGAGATAATCCATCAGTCCGACTGCCCCCCGGGAACAATAATGCCAGAAGATGCCAGTAGCACATAGGTTGTCGAAATGACAATCTCAGAGTCTTGTCTACAAATGCTTGCAGTTTAGGGAATAAGATCAACGAACTTGAGTCTATAATGGCATCTGAGAATATAGATTTAGTGGCTGTCACTGAGACATGGTTAATGAGAGTAATGACTGGGATATAACAATACCTGGGTTCTCTCTATATAGAAAAGATAGAGAAGGCAAGAGAGGGGGTGGGGTGGCCCTGTATGTGAAAGATAGCATAAAATCTAATCTAATACAAGTCAGCAAACCAATTTAGAGTCAGTTTGGGTTACGTTGCAGTTTGATAATCATAAGGTAACTCGTGTAGGTGTGATATATAGACCCCCTAGCCAGGTCAAAGAAGTAGATGATCTACTAGTTGAGGAAATAGCTAAAATGACATTGAAAGCGGAAGTTATCATCATGGGAGACTTTAATCTTCCTGATGTACACTGGAAAACCAAAATAGATAATTCTGCCAGGAGTACGGCTATTCTAAATTCCCTATTGGGATTATCTCTACAGTAAGTAGTTGAGCAGCCAACCCGCAAGGAAGCCATTTTAGATTTATTATTCACAATTGGGAATTAGGTATCTGATATTACAGTAGGGGAAAGCTTGGGATCTAGTGATCACCAGTCAGTGTGGTTTACTATAAGTACAGTGACTGAGTCACACTACACAAAAACAAAAGTTTTAGATTTTAGAAAAACTGATTTTTCTAAAATTAGATTAGTGGTATACGAGTCCCTATCAGACTGGAACAATTTCAATGGAGTCCAGGAGAAATGGGACTTCTTAAAAATGGCACTATTGAAGGCAACAGATAAGTGCATTAGGCTTTTCAGTAGAAGCAAAAAAAAGGAAGAGACCACTGTGGTACTCAGCAGAAGTGGCCCAAATCATTAAAAACAAAAAGATGGCATTTAGTAAGCATAAAAACAAAATATAAGATTAGGCAGAGAGAGGCCAAGCAAGTTATAAGAGCTTCTAAAGCACAGGCAGAAGAGAAACTAGCTCAGTCAGTGAAAAAAGGTGATAAGACATTCTTCAGATACATAAATGAAAAAAGTTAATTAAAACAAGGAATTACCAAATTAAAAACAAAAGATGGTAGGTATATGGAAGAAGATAAAGAACTAAAGTAGCTGACTGCCTCAATGAATACTTCTGTTCAGTTTTTACAAAGGAAAACGATTGAGAAGTACCTCAGTTAGGGAGGAAGACTAATTAATCTGTTGATGCATGTGTCTTTACAGAGCAAGAGGTTCTAAGTCAGGTGTCTAAAATTAATACAAATAAGTTACAGGGGCCTGATAGCATATGTCCAAAGCTATTAAAAGAGCTAGGCGGTGTACTTGCAAAACCATTAACAGATTTATTTAACCAATCACTTGTAACAGGAGTCATCTCAGAAGATTGGAAATTAGCAAATGTTGTGCCCATTCACAAAAAAGGTAGTAGGGAGGAATCGGGCAACTATAGACCAGTATGCCTGACATCAATAGTGGGGAAATTAATGGAAACCATACTTAAGGAGAAGATGGTGGAACATCTAAAATCCCATGGATTGATTGATGAAACACGCTACTGAAGTCCTGGCTGTCATGGTCAGTTAGCTGCATTATACTTACCTGTGCTGTGGCTGCCAGGCGCTCCTTCTTCTGGTAAGTTACTCACAGGTCTGTGCGACACATTTCTTTAAGGATAAGCAATGCGGCGCACAGACCTGTGAGTAACTTACCCAAAAAAGGAGTGCCCGCCGGCCACAGCGCAGATAAGTATAATGCTGCTAACTGACCATGACAGCCAGGACTTCAGTAGCATCCTGGCTGTCATGGTAACCGATCGGAGCACCAGCATTACACAGCTGGGACTCCGATCGGAATTACCGCTGCCACCAATGATGGTGGGGGGGCGCACTGCCCACCAGTGATTTATAATACTGGGGAGGGGGGTGGAAGGATTGCGCACTGCCGACCAATGATTTTTAATACTGGGGGGGGGGGGGGCGCACTTCTTTCCGGCAGCACCTGATCTCTGACAGGGTGCTGTGATCCACACAATTAACCCCTCGGGTGCCGTTAATTGTGCGGATCACAGCGCCCTGTCAGAGGTCGGGTGCTGCTGGACAGCAGGGGGCCGGTATGTGTTAGTATATTCTAAACTTCAAGCATCCCCACAGGTGCAGAGGACCTGGTATTGCAGCCATTGTCACTTAAATGCACCCATATTACGGAATACGAACAGATGTCATAGCTCAGTACAGTGATCAGCTGCAATTTAATAATATTCGCATACTCCTCCCCAACAAGCGTCCCCGTCACCATGGGAATGCCAGGGGGTTAGAATATACCATCGGATCTGAGTTTTCACAATCTCACTGAAACTCAAGTCCGATAGTATATTCTAACCCCCAGGCGTTCCCAAGGTGACTTGGATGCTTGTCAGGGAGGAGTATGTAGAAGAGTAAGGGAAGAGATTAAAAAAAATAAGAATATTCTAAAAAACAAATATATTCGCTATAGTTCTATATTTGTTTTTTAGAATATTCATCTTTTTTCTCTTATCCCCATTTTGCTTCCATTTTCAGCCCTCTTACCCTTTCCATTAGTTTCTTAGAGCCATTTTAGTGCCCCAAAGTTCGGGTCCCCATTGACCTCGATGGGGTTCGGGGTCAAGTTCGGGTCAAGTTCGGATCCCGAACCCAAACTTTTTTATGAAGTTTGCCGGCTACCCGAACTTCCAGATGTTCTCTCAACTCTAGACATCGATTATCTGGACTTTAGTAAGGCTTTTGATACTGTCCCACATAGAAGGTTTATCAATAAACTGCAGTCTTTGAGCTTGGACTCCCATATTGTTGAATGAATTAGGCAGTGGCTGAGGGACAGGCAACAGAGGGTTGTAGTCAATGGAGTATATTCAGACCATGGTATTGTTACCAGTGGGGTACCTCAGAGATCTATTCTGAGACCCATATTGTTTAAAATCTTTATCAGCGAAATTGCAGAAGGCCTTAATGGTAAGGTATGTCTTTTTGCTGATGACACAAAGATTTGTAACAGGGTTGATGTTCCTGGAGGGATACACCAAATGGAAAAGGATTTAGGAAAACTAAAGGAATGGTCAAAAATATGGCAACCAAAATTTAATGTTGATAAGTGCAAGATAATGCACCCGGGGCATAAAAACCCAAGAGCAGAATATAAAATTAGTGATACAGTCCTAACCTCAGAATCTGAGAAAAGGGATTTAGGGGTCATTATTTCAGACAACCTAAAGGTAGGCAGACAATGTCATAGAGCAGCAGGAAATGCTAGCAGAATGCTTGGGTGTATAGGGAGAGACATTAACAGTAGAAAGAGGTAGGTGCTCATGCCGCTCTACATAGCACTAGTTAGACCTCATTTGGAGTATTGTGTGCAGTACTGGAGACCATATCTCCAGAAGGATATTGAAACTTTGGCGAGAGTTCAGAGAAAAGCTACTAAGATAGTACATCGATTGCAGGATAAAACTTACCAGGAAAGGTTAAAGGACCTTAACATGTATAGCTTGGAAGAACGAAGAGTCAGAGGGGATATGATAGAAAGTTTTAAATACATAAAGGGAATCAACAAGGTAAAAGAGGAGAGAATATTTAAAAGACAAACTGCTACAAGAGGACATAGTTTTAAATTAGAGGGGCAAAGGATTAAAAGCAATATCAGGAAGTATTACTTTACTAAGAGAGTAGTGAATGCATGGAATAGCCTTCCTGCAGAAGTGGTAGCTGCAAATACAGTAAAGGAGTTTAAGCATGCATGGGATAGGCATAAGGCCATCCTTTATATAAGATAGGGCCAGGGGCTATTCATAGTATTCAGTATATTGGGCAGACTAGATAGGCCAAATGGTTCTTATCTGCCGACAAATTCAACGTTTCTATGTTTCAACAGACAACTGCAGCGCTGAATGCCGAATAATTTTTTTTATTTTCCTACTGATATACGCCACTGAAGGCTTTATCACATATAACTGGAACAGTGAATGCCGAGTCGATGTTTTCTTTTTCCGCATATATACACCACTAAAGGCTTTTCTACAGAGGGTTATAGGCTGTTAGTTTCACAAAAAAACGCAGGCACCTGAGGCAGGGTAATCTAAAGTCAACTGGACTTAGCGGAGGAAGTAGGTCTGTGCTGGAAGAGCAAGACGCGGTGCTCGTGCTGTTTCTGTGCTGCAGAGACGTCCCTGTAGTGTCCAGTAAGCAATACCGCAGATAGATAAGGGCTGGCTTGAATTAGTTCGCATTTTTGTGCAGGGTTAGTGCATAGTGTATTCACCTGTATTGGTGGGCCGCTCTTATGGACGTGCTGCACCGCGCCCCAACTCCGCAGCACACACACGCTCCTCTGTTCCCGACTTCCAGACAGTTCCCGCCAGTGCAGCTGCAGTGCATGCTGACGTCTTGGCTTCTAACGCTTTTAACTGTCTTTTGGGCAAAATTGGTCGGTAGATGTAACTATGGTCAAGGACAATCTGCAAATAAAAAAAGGGGGTCAGTCAGCACATCACAATGCGCAGGTGTGCGTTGCTATGGCTGAAAACACAAGGTAAAACATACAATGCAACAGCACTCTGCAAACCAAATAAAGTACAAGAAAGTATTCTATTGCTAATGCTATGCTTATTTTGTAAATGAGATGCTTGGCAAATACATCTTGTACAAAATTATTTGGGCCCGTCTGCCACACGTTAAGGCGATCTCTGGAAGACGGGAACCTAACACTAAATTCTACCTGTTATGTGCCATGACGGCTAACATAAAATTCAGGGAGTGTAGGTTCCACATGCATGCTGGATAGTGATGATCGAGCACCAAAGTATTTGGGTGTTCGGCTCAAACACATTGCTATATTCGTGTGCTCAGCCAAGCACCCGAGTATAATGGAAGTCAATAGGAGACAACCCGGCACCCCCTGCTCTGAAGAGGGGAGGGTGCCTGGTCCATTGGAAAAGGTCAGAAAGTGACAGAAACACCACCGAAATGGCCCGGGAACAGCATGAGGATTATTTCTGGATGCATCTTGGACTCCCAGGTCGCTGCTGGGAACCACGTTGTCCTAGTTGTGGGCCACTTTTACAGACTGACAAAAATACGAACAATATTCAATTGTATATAAAGTACAAGTGCTGCCAAAAATTACAAGCAAGAGGCACTCCAAAACATCCTGTATATATCACATAAAGGAGGGCCTCATTCACATTGTGGTACAATTGTTCAGGTAGTGGGACTCCTACACTCATAAAGCTTATGCACTAAGTGAAAGGGCTGCCAAAAATTACAAGGAACTGGCACTACAATACACCCTTTATTACACATAAAGGAGGGCATCATACACACCCTTGAAAAATTATGATTGGTAGCCTGCTGGTGACTCTCAAAAACATTTGGAGCAAGGGCCTGCTGGTGACCCTCTAAAACAAGGGGCGAGGGCCTGCTGCTGAGCTGATCCTCTAAACCATTAGTGGCGAGGGCCTGCTGGTGAGCTGATGCTCTAAAACATTATATGAGAGTGCCTGCAGGTAAGCTGATGCTCTAAAACATTATATGTGAGTGCATAATGTTCAAATGACGCTCTAAAACATTATATGCGAGTGCATGCTGTACAGCTGACGCTCTAAAACATTATATGCGAGTGCATGCTGTACAGCTGATGCTCTAAACATTATATGCGAGTGCATGCTGTTCAGCTGACCCTATAAAAAAATTGAGTTGAGGGTCTGCAGTTGAGCTGACCCTATAAAAAAAATTAGAGTGGAGGGAATATATACAATCTGTATGAGGAGGAGGAGGCGAAAACAAGATTGAACCATATACTCTTTTTTTGTGGTGGAAAAGGTGCGTGGGAATACACTACAGTAGATTGAGTACATTATAAATTATAGATTGAAATTGCCTTTATGTTCATCATCAGCTCAGCTCTCTTCTAGTGGAGTTAAGAAGTCAGGGGCAATCCAGGCCTTGTTCAAGCCGCCAGGTCACATGGGACGCCATGCACAGACCTAGAGATCACTCGGGACGCCGTTCGGGTCCATGCAGCGGGAAGAGGATACAGACCGGCGTCCTCCAGGTGGAGCGGTAATGTACTTTCTGCATCACATGTGAATGACAGCATTCTCCATTGAGAGCTTTGAAGATCTGATTGTCTTTAGTGGAGTGAATTACTGTTATGACCTCACCGGGCAGACATTAACCCACTACCAGCGCTGCATTTAACTGCAGCATAATACATTATAAATACAACTGCACAAAAGGGACTTTGGCCTCATTGGTTTTATTCCATTCACAGTGGATGGACATTATATGTGATTCCATGGAGTGACTTTTTTAGTGGTCAGATCTCTTATCATCTATATTGCGGTCCTATACAACTTTACATTAGAGATATACTGACATCTGGGAGCTGATACACAAGTCTTTGCTCCTCGGTTTTAGGTTTGGTTTTATACACGTTTTTGTATTTTATCTGCCATCGATAATGATGGATGTACATTACTGCTGACTATATTTCATATTAATTATTATTATTATTCAAGTTGTCCATATTTCTCAAGTAATTGAGTGTCCCTCAATATTCATTTTATGAAATTGCCTTTATTTTCATCATCAGCTCAGCTCTCCTCTGGTGGAGTTGAGAAGTCAGGGGCAATCCAGGCCTTGTTCATTTTTATCTGAGTAAACCTGTCAGCATTTCCAGTGGACAAGCGGATACGCTTATCTGTTATAATGCCACCAGCAGCACTAAATACACGCTCAGACAAAACACTGGCGGCAGGGCAGGCCAGCACCTCCAAGGCATAGAGCGCAAGTTCGTGCCACGTGTCCAGCTTGGACACCCAGTAGTTGTAAGGCACTAAGGGATCATTTAGGACGTTGACACGGTCTGGTATGTATTCCTTCACCATCTTCCAAAACTTTTCCCTCATTGTACCACTAAGCCGCTCTTCAGGATGAGGTTGCTAGCGGGGTGTCATGAAAGTGTCCCATGCCTTGGTGAGTGTTGCACTGCCTTTGTTGGAACTGCTGTGTGTTCCCCTTGCCTTGGTTGCCTAAGGAAGTACAGACTCTGCCGGCGGCGTTGTCAAATGGAAAATTTTGGAGCAATCTCTAATCAACTACCTTCTGGTATTGCACCATTTTACTTATCCTCTCCAACACAGGAATGAGAGATGAGAAGTTCTCTTTGTAGCAGGGGTCGAGAAGGGTGAAGACTCAGTAAACCGTGTTATATAAAATGCGTATAACACGAGGGTCGCTTGAAAGGCAGCCTAACATGAAGTCAGCCATGTGTGCCAGAGTACCAACAGGCAAGAAGCCGATGTCGACATCAGGATGACTCTCCATCTCCTCATCCTCCTCTTCTGCCCATCCATGCTGAAAAGATGGAATTAAAGTTCCATGAGTACTACCCTCTGTAGCACAGGCAACTGTCTCCAGCTCATCCTCCTCCTCTTCATGGTACAATTTTAGTGCTCGCCTTCTTCATACTAATGTTTTTTTCACTAGATGTGGTGAAGATTGTTTTACTGTCCGCTAAAGACACAGTTTCCTGATGCAGGACAGTATATGTCACAGAAACCCACAGAATATGGACACTATATTAGGCCCAGATTATTGGAATTTGTAATACAGACACTGTTTTCAGATGTTCTACAGTATTGCTTACAGAACACCACAGATTATGGACACTAGATGTGGCCCAGATTATTGGAATTTGTAATACTGACACTGTTTGCAGATGTTCTACAGTATTGGTTAAAGAACACCACAGATTATGGACACTAGATGTGGCCCAGATTATTGGAATTTGTAATACTGACACTGTTTGCAGATGTTCTACCGTATTGGTTAAAGAACACCACAGATTATGGACACTAGATGTGGCCCAGATTATTGGAATTTGTAATACAGACACTGTTTGCAGATAGAGTTGAGTGAACACCTGAAAGTTCGGGTTTACCGGGTTCGACTGGACTTCACCGCAAGATCCAATCTTGACCCGAACTTGACCCAAAACCCATTGACGTCATTAGAGATCAAGTAAACAAATAACATTTGGAAAAAACTTAAAAGTATTTGTCTATCAAAAATTTAATACAAGTTACATAATAGATTCCCATCTACATACTCATGTTCCCACAAATATATTGAATATCTTGTCAGGCCCAAAATCCTAGATGCTTCTCTGCAAGGATGTAAAGATTAATAAAAGCTACAAGGGGATATTTATCAAACTGGTCTAAAGTAGAACTGGCTTAGTTGTCCATAGCAACTAACCAGATTCCACCTTTCATTTTCCAAAGCAGCTGTGAATAATGAAAGGTGGAATCTGATTGGTTGCTATGGACAACTAAGCCAGTTCTACTTTCGACCAGTTTGATAAATCTGCCCCACAGTGTTTAGGACAAGCTAAAAAAAATAATGCTAATACGTAATTGACAATGATAATGATACATCAAAGGTAAAAAAGATCATTTATATAATTAATATTTATAATCCATCTATTCAACTCTAATTTCCTCCTTATGCAATTATTTTTTGTGAAAAAAACAGTTTTCCCTCTAAATATTAGTGATGAGTGGGAAGTGCCACATTCGATTTAGCGATATTTTGAGAATATCCGATGGAATATTCGTCATATATTTGTCGAAATAGAATATTCGTCATTATTCTTTTTATTGCGAATAATATGCGATTTAATTATTCGTGTATTGCGAGTTTGAACTGGGTATAAAGGTAACTTTCCTATTGGTTGGCTATCTAGAATTAACGAAGATAACGAATATAGCGCTATATTCTCTATATTCGTTAATTCTAGCAAGCCAAAAACCAATAGGAAAGTTATACCATATGTAATATACAAAAAGTTATACATTATGTAATATTCACGTACTGCGAATGAAACTTTGAATGGGGTATAACTTTCCTATTAGTTTGTTTGCTAGAATTAACGAAGATAGAGAATATAGCACTATATTCGTTATCTTCATTAAGAACTAAGATAGCAAAATATTCTCTATCTTTGCTATTAACGAAGATAAAGAATATAGCGTTATATTCGTATTCGCTATCTTTGTTAATTCTAGCAAGCCAAGTAAACTTGCCTGTGCACAGCTCTAAGTTGGATGCGCAATGCAAGAATATTAAGTAATATTACTCTTATTACGCACCCAACTTAGAGCGGGGTATGTGCAACTTATTGTTTGGCTGGGTAGAATTAACGAATATGACAAATACGAATATAGCGCAATATTCTCTATAGTCACTAATTATAGCAAGCCAATAGGAAAGGTGCCTATAGAGAGCTCTAAGTTGGATGCACAATGCGAGAATATTACTTTACCTATTTTTTGCAATAAATAGAATATAGTCATTATTCTATTTATTGCAAAAAATAGGCAAAGTAATATTCTCGCATTGCGCATCCAACATAGAGCTGGGTACAGTCAACTTTCCTATTGGCTTGCTAGAATTAGCGAATATGGAGAATATAGCGCTATATTCCTGTCCGTCATATTCGTTAATTCTACCCAGCCAAACAATAGTAAAGTACGTTGCATATAACCCGCTCTAAGTTGGATGCGCAATGCGAGTAATATTACTTAATATTCTCGCATTGCGCATCCAACTTAGAGCTGTGTATAGGCAAGTAGAGATGGCCCGAACTATCCGCCCGCGAACAGTTCCCGGCGAACATAGCTTGTTCGTGTTTGCCGCGGCGGGCGAACATATGCAATGTTCGGTCCGCCCCTATACATCATCATTGAGCAAACTTTGACCCTGTACCTCACAGTCAGCAGACACATTCCAGCCAATCAGCAGCATACCCTCCCTCCCAGACCCTCCCATCTCCTGAACAGCATCCATTTTAAATTCATTCGGAAGCTGCAGTCTTAGTGAGAGGAGGGACAGTGTAGCTGCTGCTGATTTAATTGGGAAATCGATAGCTAGGCAGGCTAGTGTATTCAGTGTCCACTCCAGTCCTGAAAGACTCATCTGATCTCTGCTGTAAGGACAGTGTCCTGATAGCACCCCAAAAAGCCCTTTTTAGGGCTGCTACATTAGTCTGCTTTTTTTTTTTTCTCCATATATATATTGCAGTTGCCTGGCCTGCCCGTGTGTGAGGAGCTGCAGGCCCACAGACTGCAGTGTGCCCACTGCCAGTGCCCACCACTCGTCCCGTGTGGCACAGGACTTTGCATTAAAAAAAAGCATTTCATTTTTACACTTTAGTGTAATTTCAGTTGCTTGCCTGCTAGTGTGTGTCAGGCCGACTTCCACTGACTGTAGTGTGCCCACTGCCAGTGCCCACCACTCATCTCGTGTGGCACAGGACTTTACATAAAAAAAAGGCATTTAATTTTTACACTTTAGTGTAATTTCAGTTGCTTGCCTGCTGCCAGTGTGTGTCAGGGCCACTTCCCATGACTGTAGTGTGCCCACTGCCAGTGCCCACCACTTATCCCGTGTGGCACAGGACTTTGCATCAAAAAAAGGCATTTAATTTTTACACTTTAGTGTAATTTCAGTTGCTTGCCTGCTAGTGTGTGTCAGGCCGACTTCCACTGACTGTAGTGTGCCCACTGCCAGTGCCCACCACTCATCCCGTGTGGCACAGGACTTTACATAAAAAAAGGCATTTAATTTTTACACTTTAGTGTAATTTCAGTTGCTTGCCTGCTGCCAGTGTGTGTCAGGGCCACTTACCATGACTGTAGTGTGCCCACTGCCAGTGCCCACCACTTATCCCGTGTGGCACAGGACTTTGCATCAAAAAAAGGCATTTAATTTTTACACTTTAGTGTAATTTCAGTTGCTTGCCTGCTGCCAGTGTGTGTCAGGCCGACTTCCACTGACTGTAGTGTGCCCACTGCCAGTGACAACCACTCATACCGGGTGGCACAGTAGCTTGCCGATAAATAAGGCATTTCATTTTTACACTTTAGTGTAATTTCAGTTGCTTGCCTGCTGCCAGTGTGTGTCAGGCCGACTTCCACAGACTGTAGTGTGCCCACTGCCAGTGCCCACCACTCATACCGGGTGGCACAGTAGCTTGCCGATAAATAAGGCATTTAATTTTTACACATTAGTCTAATTTCAGTTGCTTTCCTGCTGCCAGTGTGTGTCAGGCCGACTTCCACAGACTGTAGTGTGCCCACTGCCAGTTCCAACCACTCATCCCGGGTGGCACAGTAGCTTGCCGATAAATAAGGCATTTAATTTTTACACTTTAGTCTAATTTCAGTTGTTTGCCTGCTGCCAGTGTGTGTCAGGCCGACTTCCACAGACTGTAGTGTGCCCACTGCCAGTGCCAACCACTCATACCGGGTGGCACAGTAGCTTGGCGATAAATAAGGCATTTAATTTTTACACATTAGTCTAATTTCAGTTGCTTGCCTGCTGCCAGTGTGTGTCAGGCCGACTTCCACAGACTGTAGTGTGCCCACTGCCAGTGCCCACCACTCATATCAGGTGTGACAGTAAATTGCACGGCGCAGACGCAGTGACCGTGGTTTAAAACAGAGTGGAGGGAGCCAGCATTTTTTTAACCATCTCCCCGTTCGAAAAATCTATTCAATTCACTTTTCGGGGACCCTTGGTGTTGTACGTGGCTGGGTGGAGGAAGAAACCTTCAATGACATCACCGGGACATGGCTAGCTTGGTATCCAACCTTGTGCAAATGGGGAGTTTGCGGTTGTGCAAATGGACTGTTTGCGGTTGTTTGCGGTGCATTAAAAGGGGAGTTTGGTCTGTCAATGTCTGTGAAGCGGGGGTAACCCTTACACTACCTGATCGATATAACATCATACCTGATCGTATACACACACTGGATGTTTTAAACCACGTTCAAAAATTTTTTGGATTGTTAGGTGATTTATGCCTTTTATGGATTAAAACCCAACTCTGCGTCAACTATGTAATTTTCCATGGGAGTTTTGCCATGGATCCCCCTCCGGCATGCCACAGTCCAGGTGTTAGTCCCCTTGAAACAACTTTTCCATCACTATTGTGGCCAGAAAGAGTCCCTGTGGGTTTTAAAATTCGCCTGCCTATTGAAGTCTATGGCGGTTCGCCCGTTCGCGAACATTTGCGGAAGTTCGCGTTTGCCGTTCGCGAACGGAAAATTTTATGTTCGCGACATCACTATAGGCAAGTTTACTCTGCTTGCTCGAATTAACAAAGATAACTAATACGAATATAGTGCTAAATTCATTATCTTCGTTAATAGCTAAGAGAGAATATTTTGCTATCTTCGTTCTTAACGAAGTTAATGAATATAGCACTATATTTTCTATCTTTATTAATTCTAGCAGGCCAACCAATAGGAAAGTTATACCCCGTTCAAAGTTTAATTCGCAGTACACGAATATTACATAATGTAATATTTGCGTACTGCGAGTGGAACTTTGAACGGGGTATATCTTTCCTATGGTTTGGCTTGCTAGAATTAACGAAGATAGAGAACATAGCGCAATATTCACTATCTTCGTTAATAGTATCTTGGGTTCAGATTGAAAAAAAAAACAAAAAAACAAATATTCGTTTTTTAAGAATATATGGCACTATATTCTAAATATTCGTGAATTAGCGAAGTGCCAATATTCGGGAAAAAAAATTCGCTATTCGAATATTTTGTGCTAAACACTCCTAAATATTAGCCTGTGTAGTGTTAGTAACAAAAACGTATAACTCAGAGGATTTATATAAATCAAAAGTGCCAATCCGTACTGAAGGAGCAAACAGGGGATAGGTACAGTACACACTGCTGGACGACGGAGAATACCCGTTGGAGCCAGAAACCAGGCACAAAATACTATAAAATAGGAGAAATACATGTAATACCATTGTTAAATTTCTGTTCCAACAAATAGTTCCCTTAAAATGTTCAAAACTAGATTGTCTAAAGAGTCAATTACCAAGATTAAACTGAAAAAATATCTGTCCAAGGAGTATCTAATATAAAGTGTTCAAATCTCAGAAAGGGAAATATATGGTCACCCAGGGTATGGACGGTTGTGCTGAAGTCCCATAGTGTGAGTCAGCTAAGAGAGCGACAAGAAGGCTTTGTGAGGAGGTCGGGAGAACCGTCGCTCAGGACAAAAGTGCAGATGACAGAGATGGAGTAATGAATGGAGAGTCCTGGAAAAACACAGATATAGCTGGTCCCACTTGAACTTGAGTGTATTTACAAGTTCGAGGGGTCCACTGGTCCATCAGCACCAATAGTAACATTGTGTTTTATGGACTTAGCCATCTACTTTGTGGAGTGAATTGGAACTGCCATACTTTTAGACCTGTTGAAGTAAAGCCTGATTGTGTTTGAACTATATTGACTGTCTAATTGCTGTCAACACATTTAAACTGACCCAGTTGAGCAGCTGGGCATGCTATTAGAAATATAATTACCACTAGGACCCCCTAAAATCAACTTGAAATAAATTTCAACAGAAAACAGTAACATAGAAGAATATAATTACCACCCTATCACAATAATAAATATTTATATATATATATATATATATATATATATATATATATATATACACTGTATATAAATATACTATTGGACTATTGGAACTGTTTGTGAAAAGTCGCTTTATGTCCTCTATTTCCTACTTCCATGTAGTTCTATAATCCGTTGTGAGGGAAGGTCAAAGAAAAGGAAGAAAAAAATTGCAAAGTAACAACTTTTGAATTTGAACTGACAGATAATGCTAATGTTGACAAAGAACAAGAAAAGGTTTGGAAAGAAAAAGCCCAGATGAGAGATTTGGGACTAGAGCTCAGAAGGACTAAATTTGCTCCTTTTGATGTGGGAGGTCTGAGAGCAACCTGCTGGGATGCTCCCTGGTACATCTCATTAACCGTGTCATCAAAGACCCCCAAGCTCCGGAGAATCATAACATTATCTCTGACATTACCACACAAGATACAAGGTCCCTCAGACAGTCTATAAACATGCCTGTAATAACCAATTCATCCTGGCTTGACACCCCTGCAAGGGCTGGATGCCCTTTAGTGAGCTGTGTGAATTACCCCAGTCATTCATCAAAGTTTCTCAGGAGTGTATGTCACACAGCATTAAATTTAATTAAAGCAACATTGACTGCAATGCAATCCTCTAGAGTCTCCTTGCCTGAAGAACGGGAAAACTTTTCTTCTACATTTAAATATATACCATTTAAGTCTAAAATTCTAGACAAGTAGCAATGTGAACAAAGTGCTTTTTAACAAGATGTTTATTTTACCAGAACTAGAAAGTAAGAATCTGACATCCGATATATTTAAAAAGTAGCTTTTCAGTCTCCACGACATATAGATGTCACATCATTCATTGACATCTCAAATATGTCTATCAAGAAGATATATATATATATATATATATATATATATATATATATAACTTTTTCTATCACTACATAGATGCTTATATTTAACCTTTATGAAAAGTTTTTATTTAAAAATATCACTACAAATGTACGACTGTAAAGACAGGCAAACTGCCTTTGTAAGCAGTTTACTGGCATTTTAAAATGCAACATGGACAAACGTAAATGATTTGAAGGCAAAAATAAAATTATGAAAATATAATATTTGGTATAACTTTGTACTTCTTTGCTTCTGTCATGGTCCTGAAGTTTCATTTGTAATTCAATAGGAATTAAATGGCAACAACAGTAACATACTGCAAACTTCATCTGTCACAATAAGGGGCAAAAATCACCTTCAGTGCATATTTGAACTTTTTTTATACAGATTTATTTTACCAAGGAAAACATTATAATACGGAGATTAACCAAATATCTATAGTTTATTTTAGCCACATTTTGCCATATTTTTCCACAATATTTTTAGGCAATTGCTTAATCAGAAGGACAATTGCGTCCGATCTCTGCTTTTCTATTCTTTTGTAGAGATTAATCTTATTCACTGTACATTGACTGGAAGAGTTCAGATCAGATGTATACAGGGCAGTTTCTAGGGAAATTTACCAACAGGGTGAACATCAAAAAGGCGCTCCCCCCACCCCCCCTTCCAGATTGTGTCCGGATCTCTGCCGTACCCCATTGTAGTTGATTGGGGTGGCGGGCAAAATTCCGGCAGGCTGTTCTCTGCCGGAACAGCCTGCCAGAATCACTAACGCAGTTGTGAAAGTAGTCTAATACAGCCCCACATACCTCTTACATCCACTGTTACATCTCCTTTGATGAAGATGTTCTCTATCTTTATCTTCTCCATTCAGATCAGACTGCCATGATGATTTCATTCAGCCATCTATTCTCTCTGCAGAGTTTGACAGACATCTTAGTTTACTACTTTTCCATCATCCTCCCACCTTCTCAACATCCCATCATGCACCCCCAAAAATATACTGCATAAACTGATAAATCCCCTGAAAATACAAGTTACACCCCCCCCCCCTATAATAATTATTGGAACACAATAAAAAAAACTGCACCCAGCAAATAGTGACCCTGACACGAATAGTGTAACCATAATGTCCCCCAAAAATAACTGTGCTAAGCTGATATTGTGCCAGGGTGCCCCCACAGTAATAGTGCTGCCCAAAATCCCAACAATAGTAATAAATCTGTGCCAGAGTGCACTTAGTAGTAATAGTGCTCCTACAGTGCCCCTAACAGTAATTGTGTCCCAAAAGTATGGTAATAATGCTCCCATAGTCCCCCAGTTGTAATAAAGCCCACCATGATGCCCCTGTAGCAATAATTCTCTTTATAATGTGACAGTAGAAAAACACCCCCTTATAATGTTTGCCAGTACAAAAATGCCCTGCTGTGTGTAAAAAAATTAATTAAAAAAAACATCTCTTAGTGCCCCCAGTAGAGCCAATGTCCCCAGAGTGCCCTCATGTGTTCCAATGACCTGTACTGTGTGCCACTAGAAAAAACACTTAGTGCACCCAGTTGAGCTTAGGTGCCCATAGTGCCCCTTTAATTTGTGCCAGTATAAAATACTCCTATATAGTGCCTCCAGAAGATGCCCCATAGTGCTCCTCCCCTGTCCCCATAGTGTCTTCCATAATGTGACAGTATAAAATGCCCCTATAGACTGCCCCACATAGATGTCCCTATAATGCTCCTCTCCCCCCTTCCCCATTCCCCATAGTGGCAAGAAAATGGGTGCCAGTATTAAATGCCCCTATATAATGCCCCCATAGTGCTCTTCTCCCCCACTTCTCCACAGTGCGCCCCCATAATACGTGCCATATGGTTTTTGGAAGGCGGATTTTGCTGGACTGGTTTTTTGACACCATGTCCCATTTGAAGCCCCCGATGCACCCCTAGAGTAGAAACTCCATAAAAGTGGCTCCATCTAGGTATTCAAAACCGATTTTACAAACTTTTTTAACCCTTTAGGTGTTCCACAAGAGTTATTGGCAAATGGAGATGAAATTTCAGAATTTCTATTTTATGTTACCTTGCCTCAAAAAAAGTGTAATATAGCAACCAAAAATCATATTTACCATAAAAAAGTACAAATAAAATTGCCACCTTATCCCGTAGTTTCCAAAATGGGGTCACTTTTTTGGAGTTTCTACTGTAGGGGTGCATCAGGGGGGCTTCAAATGGGACATAGTGTCAAAAAACCAGTCCAGCAAAATCTGCCTTCCAAAAACCATATGGCGTTCCCTTCCTTCTATGCCCTGCCGTTTGGCCATACAGCCGTTTCCGACCACATATGGGGTGTTTCTGCAAACTACAGAATCAGGGCAATAAATATTGAGTTTTGTTTGGCTGTTAACCCTTGCTTTGTTACTGGAAAAATAGATTAAAATGGAAAATTAGAAAAAAAATAATGTTTTAGTGTCTCCATAGTCTGAGAGCCATTTTTTTTTAATTTTTTTGGGCCATTGTCGTATGTAGGGGCTCATTTTTTGCGGGATGAGATGGCGGTTTGATTGGTATTATTTTGAGAGGCATACGCCTTTTTGATCGATTGGTATTACACTTTTTGTGATGTAAGGTGGCAAAAAAAATGTCTTTTTTACACAATTTTTTTGATTTTTACGGTATTTATTTGAGGGGTTAGGTCATGTGATATTTTTATAGAGCAGGTTTTATGGCCACGGCAATATCTAATATGTGTAGTGTATTTTATATTTTAGAATTTTTATTCAGTGATATGTGTTGTTTTTATTTATTTTTACTCAGACCCACTTGGTTCTTGAAGATCCATTGGGTCTGATGTCAGTATAATACAGTACAGTACACGATATAGTGTACTGTACTGTATTTTAACTTTTCACTAGTATGATCAGACTTCTGCCTTTAGCAGAAGTCAGATCAGACTTACAGCACCATGGCAAGCAGGACGCGTCTGAAAGCGTCCTGCTGCCATGGTAACCATCACCCACTGCCAGAACAGAGTAGCAGGTGATGGGGAGGGAGGGGAGCTCCCTCCCTCTGCAATCCCATCAAGAATCGGGGGCTGCAAGGGCTCAGCAGCCCCCGATGGGAGAGGGAGGGAGCTCCCTCCCTGTTAACCCCTTCAATACAGCGGTCAGATGTCAGCAGTTTTTAGCAGAGTTTCAGCAATGTGCTTACACTCTGCTAAAACCACTATGCCACCAACGATTATTACAGAGGAGGCGGGCGGGGGATCACAATTGCCTCATGCACCGCCCGCAACCACTCCAATTGGGGGCTACAGGGGGGGTTAAAATTTAACAGTTTAGGCACATTGTAAGTCTCTGATACCGATCAGAGACCGCAGAAAGCGCGGCAAACCGCAGGTCTGAATTGACCTGCGGTTTGCAGTGATCGCTGATATGGGGGGGGGGGGTCACAGGACCCCCCTGAGCATTGTAACAAGGTACCTGCTAAATGATTTCAGCAGGTACCTTGTTCCGATCACTGCCGGCTGAGCAGCAGTGATCGGAAATTCTCATGACGTACTGGTACGTCATGGGTCCTTAAGGACTCGGGAATCATGACGTACCAGTGCGTCATGCGTCCTTAAGGGGTTAAACTAATACTTTGTTGAAGCACCTTTTTGGTTTTATTACAGCACTCAATCTTTTTGGTTATGAGTCTGTTTGCATGGCACATTTTGACTTGGCAAGATTTGCCCACTATTCTTTGCAAAAATACTCCAAATCTGTCAGATTGCGAGGGCATCTCCTGTGCACAGCACTCTTCAGATCACCCCACACATTTTCAATCGGATTCAGGTCTGGGCTCTGGCTGGGCCATTCCAAAACTTTAATCTTCTGCTGGTGAAGCCATTCCATTGTTGATATGGATGTATGCTTTGGGTTGTTGTCATGCTGAAGCTTTCAAGCAGAAGCCTGAAGGTTTTGTGTCAATATTGACTGGTATTTAACATGTGTGCATAAAGGAGATACATTTTGCCTGCTATAGAGCTAACCACCAGTTCAAGCAGATGTGCTGCTGGCAGTTGTATGATGTTTTGACCATATGATGACCCTGCTGTTTATCACCACCATTTTCCAACTCTGATGTTATCATCACCTCCTCGTCAGCATGATCCGGTTCCAGGTCCTGTCATCATTGTCAACATATCCACCACTTTTCACAGACTGAGATGTCATAGGCTTCTTTCCGCCCTCTCATCATTCCCACTTCTATATTTTCCCTAAGTGCCACTACCACCATGGCTACCACTGCCCTTCCACCACCACCACCATGGCCACAAGTTTCACTACTACCACAAACAATACAGCTATAGATTTTAGTCATCATGAACCTCCTCCTTATGGCAGTCCAAATGCTGACTGTTCTCATATACCTTTTCAAAAGGAAAACTATCTAGAATATTTACCTTAGCAACTGGAGTTTCCCTATTAGGAGGGGCAGTGAAGACAGAGATGATGGAAAAGAAATACCTCTATCGGGCCCAAAATTAAACATTATAGAAGAGGAGCGGGAGGAATGCTCTGCTCATGGTCTCAAAGGCACGGTATCAAACTCTGAGGATATGTCCCAAAATAAGTAATCAGAGTGAAACAATAGGCAGATAATTGGCGTGTAGTGCATGGAGACTTTATGTAACTATAAGCGTTTTTCTAACTTGGATCTTGAGAGTGCAATAAAGATTTAATTCTTGCCCAGTTCTGACATACTACACTGTTTTGCCTTTTTAGGCTTTTAGAGTCTGAGGAGAGAGGCAGCACAGTGAAGTGGAAGCTTTTTGTGCATGGTCTCCTGAGACAATGGTCTCTTCTGGAACTGAAAGAAGCAGCAAAGCAGCATAAGTGTTGAAGAACGAGCTAAAGAAAAAACTATTGGGGTAATTTATCAAACTGGTGTAAAGTAGAACTAGCTTAGTTGCCCATAGCAACCAATAAGATTCTACCTTTCATTTTTGATAGCTCCTTGAAAATGAAGGGTGGAATTTGATTGGTTCCTATGGGCAACTAAGCCGGTTCTACTTTACAGCAGTTTGATAAATTACCCCCATACGTCTATCTCTGAGTTTGGACAAGGTTGTATACCCATATTTACAGTGCTGTAAAAAAGTATTTGCCCCCTTACATATATCTTGTTTGCCACACTTAAATGCTTCAGCATTTTAAACAATTTTTTAAACAATTTTGAATATTAGACAAGATAACCTGAGTAAATACAAAAATGCAGTTTTTAAATGATGATTACATTTATTAAGGAAAAAAGGCTACCCAAACCAACCTGGTCCTATGTGAAAAAGTAATTGCCCCCTAAACCGAATAACTGCTTGTGTTACCCTTGGCAGCAACAACTGCAATCAATCGTTTGCAATAACTGCCAATGAGTCTTTCACATTTTTGTGGAGGAATTTGGCCCATTCTTCTTTGCAGAATTGTTTTTATGCAGCCACATTATTTGGAGGGTTTTTGAGTATGAACGGCCTGTTTAAGGTTATGTCACAGCATCTCAATCGAATTTAAGTCCGGACTTTGACTAGTCCACTCCAAAATCTTAATTTTTTTTCCAGCCATTTAGAGGTAGATTTGCAGGTGTGCTTTGGGTCATTGTCCAGCTGCAAAATCAAAGTACATTTGGGCTTAAGGTCACAAACTGATGGCTGGACATTCTCCTTCAGGATTTTCTGGTAGAGACTAGAATTTATTGTTCCTTCAATTTCAGCAAGTTCCAGGGTCCTGAAGAGCAAAGCAGCCCCAGACCATCATACTACAACCAGCACGTTTGACTGTCAGTATAGTGTTATTTTTATGGAATCCTGTGTTAGTTTTACGCCATATGTAACGGGACGCATACCTTCCAAAAAGTTCCACTTTTGTCTTGTTAGTCCACAGAATATTATCCCAAAAGGCTTGTCCTTATCAAGATGTTTTTTTGGCAAATCTCAGATGGGCCTTTGTGTTCTTTTTGGTCAGCAGTGGTTGTCACCTTGAAACTCAACTATGGATACTATTTTTGCCCAGTCTTTATTTTATTGTTGAATCATGAACACCGAACTTAAAAGGGTTGTCTCATCACAGACAATGGGGGTATATCGCTAGGATATGCCCCCATTGTTTTATATGTGCGGGTCTCACCTCTGGGACCCACACCTATATCGGGAACGGAGCCCCAGAAGGTGGGGGCTGGAGGACTCCGGTCCGGCCACCACCAAGTGCCCTCCTCATAGAAGCGAGTGGTAGCGAGCCGCGCATGTACAGCCACCGCTCCCATTCAATATGCCCCCATTGTCTGTGATGAGACAACCCCTTTAACTGAAGCAAATGAGGCTTGAAGTACTTTAGATGTTGTTCTGGGTTCCTTTGTGACCTCATGGATAAGTCGTTAATGTGCTCTTGGAGTAATTTTGGTAGGCTGGCCACTCCTGGGAAGGTTCACCACTGTTCCATGTTTTATCCAGTTGTGGATAATATCTCTCACTGTGGTTCACTGGAGTCCCAAAGCCTGGCTTTGTAACCTTTTCCAGACTGGTAGATGTCAATGACTTTCTTTCTTATCTGTTCTTGGATTTCTTTAGATCGGGACATGATGTGTTTCTTTTTGAGCTCTTTTAGCCTCATGTTGTCAGACAGGTTCTATTTAAGTGATTTCTTGATTCTACAGGTCTGGTAGTAATCAAGCCTGGGTGTAGCTAGTGAAATTAATCTCTTTTTTCCCAAAACTGTGCTTAATCACAGTTAGGGCTCGTTCACACGACCGTGGTTTTGGTCCGCATCTGAGACGCATTTTTTATGCTTTGATGCGGACCCATTCACTTCTTTGGGGCCGCAAAAGATGCGGACAGCATTCTATGTGCTGTTCGCATCCGTTACTCTGTTCCGTGGCCCCGCAAGAATTATGAGTCATGTCCTATTCTTGTCCGTTTTGCGGACAAGAATAGGCATTTCTATAAAGGGCTGTCCGTTCCGTTCCGCAAATTGCAGAAGGCACGCGGGCGGCATCCGAGTTTCCTCTATCTAACAGACATGCTATCTCTCCATTGCACAAGGCGAGAAAAACCTGGTGGATCCTGGCTGGAATTTTATATAGAGCCTATGACACATCCATTTATATATCTATGGTCCCTAAAGATTGGCTAAGGCTGTCTGCAAGGCATTATGGGCAATCCAGAGTCATGTGACCCCCCCCCATTTCTCTTCTCATCTTACCTGTATTCATTTCTGACATGTAAAATGGTGGACACTATTTTGAGCAATTCATGCAGAAAGAATTCAGGAGAAACTAAAGTTTTGGGGAAATTTTATTTAATTAAATTTGTGAAGAATCATTTCCTCATCTCAAGTTGGGGGTTCACCATTATCAGGTCTCTTTCAAGGGTAATGCCTTGATAATAAATAAGTCACTGTTTGAAGTAGCAAGCAATGTGTCTACTCTGAATCTCTTTATTGCTTATTATTAGGCTTGAGCGAATTGAGAGTTGATTTGTTCAAAAACTTCATTATTAATGCTGATTTCGTACCAAATGTACTGGTTTCATGTAGGCAAAATTAGTCTAGGCCACAGTTACGTAAGACTTTGGGGATTTATTACTATATTCTTATCTGCATATTTAAAAACATTTTAAAATAGGAATCCGAAGTGGGCTTTGGTACTGGGTGGTACATCGGCATAAGGCTACTTTCACACTAGCGTTAATATTTTCCGGTATTGAGATCCATCATAGGCTCTCAATACCGGAAAAAAATGCTTCCGTTTTGCCCCATTCATTGTCAATGGGGACAAAACGTAACTGAACAGAACAGAATCCTCCAAAATGCATTCCGTTCTCATACTGGAAAACAAACCGCAGCATGCTGCAGTTTGCTTTCCATCCTGGGATTTGGAGTAAGACGGATCCATTTTACAATTTGACACAATAGAAAATGGATCCTTTCATTGGAACTTTTAATAGAGTTCATGATGGATCCGTCTTGGATATGTTAAAGATAATACAACCGGATCCTTTCATAACTGACGCAGATGGTTGTATTATCAGTAAAGAAAGCTTTTTTGCTGGATCCGTCAGGGTTCAGGTAGTGTGAAATTAGCCTTAACAACAAAGTTTTTGAACGAATCAACTTCGGAGCTATGATCCGAAGCTTGATTCGCTGAAGCCTAGTTGTTATATGCAACCGATTGTAAGTAACATTGGTTAGGGACTGAGGAATTTAGCAGTGGTGACCAGACCATGCTCTGGAAGTGACATAAATAAGACAGTAATCGCAGGGCTAGATTTTCCTCTTAGACATATACAGTATGTTTTTAAGTGGTTAATAGTGTTCAGCGAGCATGCTCGGCCAAACACCAGTTCGGCTCGTGCATCCTGATGCTGGGCCGAACACTGTGTGTGCCCGCGTCAGTGTGTTTAAATCTAATTTAGCCTCTATGTCTATGCAAAAGAGCGCTGTACAGTGGAGTCCGCACTTTGGAGTCCCTGCTCTGACTGCATATGTAGCTATGTCCATATATGGAGTCAGTGCTTGGGGACACCCAGTGTATTTAAATCTAATTTAGTCTGTATTTCAGAAAAGTTTCTGCCAGTATTTGAACTCATGACCTTCTGCATTAGAGGCAAGCATCTTAACCACTGGGCTATACAACCCAATTATAAACTGTAATGGAAAAACCTCATAGTGGTTTCTGTATCAGTATTCCTTTTGTATAGGAATGCTTACTACTTTAGAAACTACTATGAGGTTTTTCCAAAAGGTTGTTAGTTCAAATCCCGGCAGATACATTTCAGAAATAGAGACTAAATTACATTTATACGCTTTTTAGTAATTTTAAAAATGTATGGCACAAAATAAATATATATATATATATACCCAAACTGTTCACTAAAAAAATACATTGGCACTCGCCAACAAGTTTATACATTCTGCATTGTTCACTATTCATCTTTAGAGCAAATCTCCTCCTTATATTACCCAAGTTCAATATGAAAAAAAAAAGAACCAAGGAGTATTCTGAACACTCCTACTCTTAACTGAAAGTCCTAGAACACGCTCGTCCTCCCACTTAAATCTTTACTCAAACATTAATAAACCCTAGTCCACGTGGTTCCTAAATATTATTCATCAAACTAAATTACAGCTAATACTCCCTGGATGCCATACACTTTACACTTCTAGTGCTATTACCGGCATACTGGACATGCCTTCTCTATACTCTTTGTTTCATCCTAGCCAAACCTTTGGAAGACCATTGGTCAGAACTGTTCCTACCGGCTTCCATTATAACACTTTGGTGTCATTCTGGCAAAAAAAAAAAAAAAAATTAATAATTGCTGCAAGTCTGCAGTGCCATTCTTTTTTTTCTCTGTTTTTGAACTTAATAGCATATATCCTGTTACAATTTCCTCTGGAATGTCTGCTCTTGGGGAACATGACTGGAGAGATAAGTAATACATTGTAATGTATTGTTTGCTTTTGTTCCATGCAGAGTAATACATTTGCCCAGATTACTAGGCTACAGAATATTTTATGATAATCCACAGCCTGAGTTCCATATGGAAATTTTACCCATCCCGATAGTCGGGTAGATTATCTGGAATGAATGGTCTTGTGAATGCTCGTTCTTGACAATATGCCCCTTGACAATCTAAAGGGGCAGCAGATCACCCAATGACTGAGCGAAAAACACTCATTCATCGGGTGAAATGATCATTAGTGCAAGCAACTAAAATATCGTATCAGTGAGCTGCTGCTCAGAAAGAGTGCAGCTGTATGAGGACGAGCGATAGCCATAGTGATCCCTGATCCTCACACTGTGGAGGTGATCACTCCATGTAATGCCGCACATTACCACCACTGAACGAGCAGCCGACTGTCAGGAAGGAACACTTCCTTCTGGATAATCGGCTTCTCCTCTGCATGTGTAAATCCACCTTAAGTTGGACCAGAGACCACTGGAAATATTAGGCATAGGCAAGAGTTTGCAAACGGACAAGGTGCAATATTAGAGAATGCAGATTGTTGATGCTTGCTGCTAATAAAAGGCACACTTCACTACTAGAGATGGGCGAAATATTCAAACATTCGATTTGGCTGCTTTGCCAAATTTTACCAAAAATTTGCTTTGTGATGAATTAGTTTCTTTGTAAGTAGTGGGTGCAATGACAGGGAGCGGCAATTGTGCTGTTCCCCGTCCTTGTACCCCTCAGATGCCGTGTTCATAGCTGATCGCGGCATCTAAAAGTAATAATACAGTAAAAAAAAAATTATATCCATTTGTTTGTGACTGGCGGCCCACTGCCATCTTGACTCAAGATCTAGTACGAAATCTTTCTTGGCTTGTAATAACGTCATCATGTCCATCAGCATGCTGATGTCATACGTCACTGTGTATGGGATTTCATGCGAGATCCTCAATAAAGATTCAATCATCGCGTGCAAATGGATAAGGCAATTTTTGTTTTGTTTTTTTACACTATTTCAGGGAATATCAATTCGCTACCACGAAGCATGAGGAAATTCGGCTTCACTACGAATCGAATTTTTCCTGAAATAGATTGAATTCCACTTCTTAGACTTTGATTTACTCAGCACTATTCACTACTGCAAATAAAACAATTTCATTATTTTTTTTGTACCTCCAGATTAAAGGTACAATTTAATACTATTTATATAATCCCAAAGAACAGCTTTCAAAAGTTGCCTTAAATATATAGGGAAGAACATGAAAACCACCTAATAGCCACCCATCTCTGCAGGTTAGAGAACTAAGATATTGTCTGGATGAATGGTGACCTTATGATAGATCCTTGGTGAAATCAGTAAACCCCTATGCTTCACAGAGGGTGTACAACTAATTGTGACATTGGAGTGAACGCATCTTAATGTATCCTCCTCCTTTGCAATGGGAAGATATAATTTACGGGGTAAGACTACTGATTTTCTGCTGGATGAAGAGGCTGAGATAGTGTGAGACTTCCATTACATTTAAAGCTAGTGTCATCTATTGTATCCTTGTCCAAGTAGCAATCTCATCCCTCATCCTCCATTTCACAGGTAGAATAGCTTGACTAATTTGCTAAGTGCACTTTGTCCACACATAAAGGAATGTGTCCAGTCACTGCATCTTTCTGTACCAAAGCTCTTATAAAATGGTCTCCCGCCCCCCCAGCACTATGCAGCTGCAACAGGATTGCTCTATCACAGATCTTTGTAAAAGTCCAGACTAGGCAAATAGGAAGATGAATGATTATTCAAGCAAATTTGGACCACCAGGATGGGAAAGGTTCGGAGAAAAACATTATAGCCTGGACACCATTGAAACTAGTCGACAGTTGACAGATGAGCATCTATAAAATGACAAAGGCTCCCTGTGTAAAGCCCCTACTACCAACGCCTTCTCCCTGGGAAACTAATTACCCTCCACTGTCAGTGAAAATGTTATTTTTTCCAGCTATCATTCTGCCTTAAACAGCCACATAATGGCTATAAATATGCATTTTCATCCTCATTTTCCTTCTTTGCTTTTGTTGGTGTTATTAAACATACTGTAACGTCTTTTGAGAAAATGATAAGTAAAAACTACAGGTCTAACAAAGCTAGTGCACTACAGACAAATACAAACCAGTCCAAGAACAGTGATGGGTCTGTCCCTGTAGCCAGCAGCAATAACAGATTTCACTATTTTAACAGCAACAGGGGTTCGTAAAAAATCAATTTGTCAGGAATGTGAATGCTGAGCTAAGGCCGTTTAAATGGTTGTTACTTGGTGTGACTTCTATAGTAAATGAAAAGCAGCTCTCATGTTATTTTACAATGGAAATTGATAGAACAGAATGAAAAAATGATTTTTTTAAACATATTTTATGTTCAATATATCTGTTGTAAGTCATCAATAAATCTGATATATTAAAAATTGTTAGCTTTGGCCAAGTATCCTATTTTATGATAGTTGGAAATTTCTGTGCATAATATGCCCTTTAATCCTTTACTACTTTAAGATATGCAATTTCTGCAATCATTTTCCAAGAATTTACTAGAAATTGCTTCTAGCAGACAACTTGCTTGAAGAGGAGTTTCCATTTAATGTATGGGCTTGTGGGAAGATTGGATGTAGCCGGGATATATGATCTGATCTTGATAAGTACATGGAATGTTATTATATATGTTCTAAAACTTTTCTTGGACCGGTAGGCTTTTTAATAAAGGAAAGAAAAATACTAGTAAAAGCAGACATATTATTGTATTGTATTTGAATTTTAAATTAAGGTCTTTCATTTTCCTAGATTAATATGCAAAAAATGTAAATAATGCTACAGAAAGTAAAGTCAGCTGTTACAACATCATGATGACTGTCACTTCTGACATTACAATAAGATTTGAGCAAATCGGGTTTGGATTGCTGTGTCCGAACCTGATTCGTTTGAAAACTGTGTTTACAATATCTCCTCCGTAGCACTACTATGTATGGGCTCTGCTGAGGCCTAGCAAATAACGCAAGACTTGCTTTGTCTCGCGTCTTTGACGTAAAGCTTCCTTTATGCACTTATACATTTTTTTTGATTACTGTTCCAAAATCTCATTAATGAAGCTTTAGATTTTGAAACAGTAATTTATGTCCATAAACGAAGTGTAACATCATAGACGCGAGACGAAGCAAGTCTCCCGTTAATTGCAGCAAGATTTGCCAGTCCTCAGCAGAGCCCATAAATTTTAGCACAGTACAGTGGAGATATTGTAATCAAAGTGTTCAGACGAATCGAGTTCAAATAGAGCAATCCGAACCCGATTCACTAAGCCTAATTACAATATCATAATAAGTGATCTGCATGAGCACGGATTAATAAAGGGGTTTCCCAGAGTAAAATTTTTATTACCTCAGAATAGGTCACCAGAATCTGTTCAGTGAAGGTCTGACTCCTGACACCCGTGCCGTACAGCTGTTTGAAGAGTAAAAGGAAGGTGATTTGAAATTTTAATTTGTTTTTGGTCTTTATATAAAACATAAAACATGTTAGCTTAATTCGCTATGCATCAATCAGCCACTATTAAAAGTTTTGTAGCCTCTATTAGAGTAAATTGTAAAGCCCACACTCGGGGAAGATATAAGTGAGGGACATGAACATGTGGAGTCACTATGGGTAGAAATACATGAAGGAAAAAACAATAATAAAATACTAATAGGAGTTTATTAGAAGCCACCTAATATACCAGAGTTCACAGAAAATCTACTTCTAAATGAAATAGACGAGGCGGCAAATCATAATGAGGTCATTATTATGGGGGACTTCAACTACCCAGATATAGACTGGGAAACTGAAACCTGTACATCTCATAAAGGAAACAGGTTCTTGGCAATAACCAAGAAGACAATTACCTTTCTCAGCTGGTTCAGGACCCGACTCGAGGGACGGCGACACTGGTCTTAGTATTAACCAATATAACTGACAGAATAACAGATATGCAGGTTGGGGGACACCTGGGAAATAGTGACCATAAAGTAATAACCTTTCGATTGTCATTCAAAAGAGTGTTTCTTCAGAGAGGAACAAAAATACCAAATTTCAGAAAAGCAAGGCCATAGGCCTAACTAACTGGGACAAAGTAAAAATACAGTCACGAAATGGGATATTAATAAAATCATCCTATAATCTAATTGTAAGAGGTATATACCTTATGGGAATAAAAGGTTAAGGAACAAGAAAAAAAACAACGTGGATAAATAGAATTGTAAAGAACGCAGTAAATGACAAAAAGAAAGCATTTAAAGAACTAAAACAGGAGGGGAGTGAGGAAGCATTGAAAAACTATAAGGATAAAAAATAGAATATGTAAAAGACAAATAAAAGCAGCCAAACTAGAGACCGAGAGATTATTTGCCAAATAGAGTAAAACTAACCCTAAAAGTATTGAGGGGGGAGTTGGAGAGAGCGATGAGTAGAAAGCAAAGCTATTAATTATTTTTTTCTCCATTGTATTCACTGAAGAAAATAAACGGTCAGATGAAATGCAGAGGGTAAAAGTAAATTCCCTATTAAAAGTGCCCTGTCTGACCCAGGAAGAAGTACAGCGGCATCTTAAAATAGACAAATCACCGGACCCAGGTGGCATACTCCCCGTATCCTAAGAGAATTATGTAAGGTCATAGCCAGACCCTTATTTCTGATATTTAAGGACCCTATAATGGCAGGGAGTGTTCCACAGGATTGGCGCATAGAAAATGTGGTGCCAATATTCAAAAAGGGTCCAAAAACAGAGCGCGGAAACTATAGGCTGATAAGTTTAACATCTGTCGTGGGTAAACTGTTTAAAGGTTTTCTAAGAGATTCTATCTTGGAGTACCTCAATGAAAATAAGCAAATAAGACCATATAAGCATGGCTTCATGAGGGATCTGTCATGTCAAACTAATTTAATCAGTTTCTATGAGGAGTTCCTTCTAGACTTGACCGCGGCGAATCAATGTATGTCGTATATCTGGACTTCTCTAAAGCATTTGACACTGTACCACACAAAAGGTTAGTATATAAAATGAGAATGCTTGGACTGGGGGAAAATATCTGTATGTGGGTAAGTAACTGGCTCAGTGATAGAAAACAGAGGATGGTTATTAATGGTACACACTAAGACTGGGTCACTGTCACTAGTGGGGTAACACAGGGGTCAGTATTGGGCCCTATTCTTTTCAATATATTTATTAATGATCTTGTAGAAGGCTTGCACAGTAAAATATGAATTTTTGCAGATGACACTAAACTGTGTAAAGTAATTAACACAGAAGAGGACAGTATAAGGCTGCAGATGGAGCTGGATAGATTAAAGGATTGGGAAGAGAAGTGGCAGATGAGGTTTAACAATGACAAATGTAAGGTTATGCACATGGGAAGGAATAATGCAAGTCACCAGTACATACTAAATAGTAAAACACTGGATATCACTGGCATGGAAAAGGACCAAACTAAGGACTGTAAACTAAGCTGTAGAAACCAGTGTCAGGCAGTTGCTGCCAAGGCCAATAAGATAATAGGTTGCATCAAAAGGGGCATAGATGCCGGTGATGAGAGCATAGTCCTGCCACTTTACAAATCACTAGTCAGACCACACATGGAATACTGTGTACAGTTCTGTGCTCCTGTGAACAAGGCAGACATAGCAGAGCTGGAGAGGGTTAAGAGGAGGGCAACTAAACTAATAACTGGAATGAGGGATCTACAATACCCTGAAAGATTAAATTAGGGTTATTCACTTTGGAAAAAAAGACAACTGAGGGGAGAGCTAATCACTATGTATATATATTTCAGGAGTCAGTACAGAGATCTCTCCCATCATCTAGTTATCCCCAGACTATGATGAGGGAACATCCTCTGCATCTGGAGGAAAGAAGGTTTGTACACAAATATAGAAGAGGATTCTTTACAGTAAGAGCAGTGAGACTATGGAACTCTCTGCCTGAGGAGGTGTGTCAAGGATGGAGAACAGTTAGCAGGAACTGATAAATAACGTCAGACTGGCTTGATCCCAAACTAAGGAAAACATAGGAGGGCCCTATAAATCCCTAAGAACTCTCCCTAAGTGCTATGCACATGTACAAGTCCCGGTGGTAGACAGATACATGCCCTCATACCTATAACTTAGTGACACCTGAATTCCCTATAGTAGTGAGGGTAACGGCCACTGGCTCCCTGCACTGAATACGGAGGGAGTCAGGGTCACCTAGAATCAAGCCAGCAAACAAAACACAAAGTAAACAGAATGTACTTATCTTAGAGCAAAACAACTGCAGCCTCCAGCAGCACACACTTCATCCAGGAAGTAATATAAACCGCAAGGAGAAGCAGTAAGGGAGAGAATAGAAAGCAAACCAATTAATAAAAGATAAGAGGCAGCTGAGGGAGAGAAAGGAACTGAGCAAAGTGAAACCAAAACAAAGAACGTCATACATAAGACAGGGAGGAACCTCTGACCGACCGTCTCCCAGAACTGGCGGTGACAGTACCCCCCCTTCTACGAGTGGACTCCGGACACTCAGGACCGACCTTCTCAGTATGAGACCGATGGAAAGCCCTAATGAGACGAGTGGCCTTAATGTCCGCCAGTGGGACCCACATCCTCTCCTCAGAACCATAACCTTCCCAATGAACGAGGTACTGAAGAGAACCGCGGATAATGTGGGAATTCACAATCCTGGAGACCTGAAATTCAAGATTACCATCAACTAAAATCGGGGGAGGAGGCAAAGAGGAAGGAACAGTAGGTTGGACATAAGGTTTCAGTAGGGATTTGTGAAAAAAAATTATGGATCTTCCAAGTCTGAGGAAGATCAAGACGGAAAGCAACGGGATTGATGACGGATAAGATCTTGTAAGGCCCAATAATCCTAGGACCCAACTTCCAGGAGGGAACCTTCAGTTTGATATTCTTTGTAGACAACCACACCAGATCACCCACATTCAGGTCCGGACCAGGAACACGTCTCTTATCTGCCACACGCTTATATCTCTTACTCATCTTCTTTAGATTACCCTGAATCTTTTGCCAAATAAGAGACAAGGACGAGGAAAATCTCTCCTCATCAGGTAAACCAGAAGAGCCCTCTCCAGAGAATGTCCCAAACTGCGGATGAAACCCATATGCACCAAAAAATGGTGACTTATCAGAGGAGTCCTGGCAACGGTTATTTAAAGCAAACTCCGCAAGGGACAACAAAGAAGACCGATTCTCCTGATTCTCCGAAACAAAACAGTGCAGATATGTCTCCAGATTCTGATTGACGCGTTCGGTCTGACCATTCGACTGCGGATGAAAAGCAGAAGAAAACGACAACCGAACCCCCAAGCGAGAACAGAAGGCCTTCCAGAATCTGGAAACAAATTGCGTGCCCCTATCAGAAACGATGTCAGAAGGAATGCCATATAATTTAACAATATGATCAACAAACGCTTGCGCCAGCGGCTTAGCATTGGGTAACCCAGGAAAAGGAATAAAATGCGCCATTTTGCTAAAACGGTCCACTACCACCAGAATCACAGTCTTCCCTGAGGAGCGAGGCAAGTCCGTAATGAAGTCCATGGACAGATGCGTCCAAGGATGGGAAGGTATGGGCAATGGGAGGAGAGATCCCGATGGCCGTGAATGAGGGACCTTGGCACGAGCGCAGGTCTCGCAGGCTGCCACACACCCCTCAACTGTCTTATGAAGAGCTGGCCTCCAGAATCTGCGAGCAATGAGATCCACTGTGGCTCTACTCCCCGGGTGCCCAGCAAGAACACTGTCATGGTGCTCCTTAAAAACTTTGTGTCGCAAAGCGAGTGGCCCAAATAACCTCCCAGGAGGACAAAGATCAGGTGCCTCTGCCTGGGCTGCCTGAACCTCTGCCTCCAAATCAGGATAAAGAGCAGAGACAACCACCCCATCAGCCAAAATGGGACCTGGGTCCTCAAAGTTCCCCCCTCCCGGAAAACAACGTGACAGGGCATCCGCCTTCACATTTTTAACCCCAGGGCGGAACGTAACAACAAAATTAAACCTAGAAAAGAACAAGGACCATCTGGCCTGTCTCGGGTTCGGAAAGATGAAAAGAACCGCGGCACTTCTTTTCATCTTTCTGCGCTATTACGGGGATTGGACCAGGATCCAGCACCGCTGGCACCGCCAAACAATAAAGCCGATTCTGGAATCAAGGTAGTGCTGCCCTGTTATCTTCATTTTGCAAGCTGTCTCGGGTTCAGACGCTTGGCTGATTCCAAATAGGCCAGATTCTTATGGTCGGTAAACACGGTAATAGGGTGTCTGGCTCCCTCCAACCAATGACGCCATTCCTCAAAAGCCAATTTGATGGCCAACAACTCCCTATTTCCCACATCGTAATTTCTCTCTGCGGCTGAGAGCTTTTTTGAGAAAAAGGCACACGGTCGCCATTTAGCAGGAGAGGGACCCTGAGATAAGACCGCGCCCACCCCCACCTCAGAGGCATACACCTCAACAATAAAAGGTAGAGAGACATCAGGTTGTACCAAAATGGGAGCGGAAGCAAAGCACTCTTTAATACTAGAAAAGGCTTGAAGCGCCTCTTCCGACCATGAGGAAAAATCCACCCCCTTTTTAGTCATATCAGTGAGTGGCTTAACAACAGAGGAATAATTCAAAATTAACTTTCTGTAATAATTAGCAAAACCCAAAAAGCGCATCAGTGCCTTCTGATTTTCAGGAAGCTCCCAATCAAGCACGGGGCGGACCTTCTCCGGGTCCATCCGAAAACCAGAAGCGGATAGAAGAAAACCAAGAAATTGAATCTCTGGAATCGCAAACACAAATTTTTCCAGTTTAGTGTACAATTTATTCTCCCACAGAATCAGCAAGACCTGACATAGGTCGTCCCGATGAGTCTTGAAATCAGGAGAAAAAATCAAAATGTCATCTAGATACACCAGTACAAATTTCCCCATTAAATGATAGAAAATGCTGTTCACAAAATGTTGGAAGACGGCTGGAGCATTCATCAAACCAAAAGGCATAACCAAGTTCTCAAAATGACCCTCCGGGGTATTGAAGGCCGTCTTCCATTCGCCCCCCTTCCTGACCCTGACAAGGTTGTATGCCCCTCTTAAATCCAACTTAGAAAAAACTTTAGCTCCCACAATCTGGTTAAACAAATCCGGGATCAGAGGAAGCGGATAGGGGTCACGAATCGTGATACGGTTAAGCTCCCTGAAATCCAGACAAGGTCTTAAAGAACCATCTTTTTTTTTTTAACAAAGAAAAAACCAGCGGCAACAGGCGATTTCGAGGGTCTGATATGTCCTTTTCTCAGGCTCTCAGAGATATAAGTACGCATGGTGGCTCTCTCAGGTTGAGAGAGATTGTATAATCGTGATTTAGGCAGCTTGGCACCTGAAATGAGATTAATTGGACAATCATACTCCCTGTTAGGGGGCAACTCCTGGACACCACTCTCGGAAAACACATCAGAAAATTCCGAGAGAAAAGAAGGTACAGTCTTGTACCTGCGAGAGTTGCCGTGAGGCAATTTTCTCTGCAAAACTCACTCCAACCATTTATTTGCCTTGCTTGCCAATCAATGGTGGGGTTATGTTTAGTGAGCCAGGGTAGCCCCAACACTAGAGGAGTAGGTAATCCGCTTAAGACAAAACATGACACATCCTCAACATGAGTGTCACCCACAGTCAAACGGATATTGTGAACTATGCCCTTTAATGATTTTTGAGAAAGTGGAGCGGAATTGATAGCAAAAACAGGTATAGCTTTTTCCAAAGTGCACACCTGGAAACCATGTGTTGTAGCAAATTGACTATCAATGAGATTGACAGCTGCTCCACTATCAACAAAAATCTCACAAAGTTCTTGCTGTCTAGCGCCACCCTGACAGATAGGAGAAAATGGGAACTACAAGCAAACGGAAAATCTTCAATTTCCGCATTAACTTTGCCAATTGTAGCAAATGGAAAGTTATTAGAGGGTTTCTTTTCCCTTTTCTTTTTATTACCCTCAGAAAACCCCATGAACCTTCTAGAAGGGCAAACATTAGCTAAATGGTTAATACCTCCACAACAGAAACATACCCTCCCCTGAGAGCTGAATCCTCTAGTATCAGAGGCAACTAAACCCAGCTGCATGGGGTCCTCCACAGAGGGTATAGAGACAGAGTGAGACCCCTGCGCACTGCATGAGACAACTCCAGTGTCCTTGGGCTGAATATGACAGGAAAGAGTAGTCTCCTCTCTCTCTCTCAGACGCCTGTCAATACGAACAGCTAGAGACATGGCAGACTCCAAAGACACTGGCCTCTCATGAAACGCAAATGCATCTTTTAATCTCTCAGAAAGACCATGACAAAATTGACTTCGGAGTGCAGCGTCATTCCAACCAGTATCAGCTGCCCACCTCCGAAATTCAGAACAATATATCTCTGCGGACTGTTTACCCTGGCATAAAAGACACAGTTTAGATTCAGCCAGAGCAATAATCCTGATCATCATATATCTGACCCAGGGCTATAAAAAATTAATCTACCGATCGGAGGGAGCGTGCCCCCGCCGGCAGCGAAAAGGCCCAAGACTGAGCGTTATCCCTGAGCAGCGAGATGATGATCCCCACTCTCTGCTCCTTATCACCAGAGGAATGGGGGCGTAAGCGAAAATGGAGTTTGCAAGCCTCTCTAAAACTAACAGAATTCTCACTACCCCCGGAAAACGTATCCACAAGAGAGATTTTAGGCTCGGAACAAACTCCATGAACGCCAGCAGAACCGGTCACCTGAAGCTGAGAAACAGTTTCACGGAGATCTGCTACCTCCAGAGAAAGACCTTGCATGCGGTCAATCAAGGCTGAAACCGGATCCATGCTTGAGACGGTTATGGCGGTTTATAATGTCAAGGATGGAGAACAGTTAGCAGGAACTGATAAATAACGACAGACTGGCTTGATCCCAAACTAAGGAAAACATAGGAGGGCCCTATAAATCCCTAAGAACTCTCCCTAAGTGCTATGCACATGTACAAGTCCCGGTGGTAGACAGATACATGCCCTCGTACCTATAACTGAGTGACACCTGAATTCCCAATAGTAGTGAGGGGAACGGCCACCGGCTCCCTGCACTGAATACGGAGGGATAGGAAAGGAACGTCTGATGTGTCAAATCGGACGCAGGACTGCCAGGGGCGCACTCAGAGGATGATTCATGTAATTCAGTAGATTTTATTAGGTTAGACAACGCGTTTCAGGGTCATGTAACCCCTTTATCAAGTCTAAAACAAATATATATATGTATATAAAAAAGAGAATTTGCAGTAAAAAGTCATAATAATAATAATAATATTAATAGTAGTGATAATAACGACAATAATAATAATAATAATAAAAATCATAAAAGTATTGCTATGAAGATCATAAAAATGCTTCAAGTAAATACATTACGAGGTCAAAAGATTCAGCGCTAATCGGGGGTTCCTTAAAACGAGGACCTACTGATGTATAAGGCAATTGCGGTATATCTATGTATACATGTTTATAATCCTTACTTTGTGCATTATTGATATATACTCTTATTGGGGTGATGTGTCCATTTAATATGCTATGGTACTGATTTTATAATAACGAGGATAAACGATCCTCTTGACACGCAACATCTGACTATATGGGAGTGAGCTGACCATCCCTTTAGGGTGTGCACTGTCATACCTTAATAAATTGTTGCGGTCTGTTGGTTTAATGAATAAATCTGTCTGTAGACCCCTGTCAGTGACATATACCAAGGTGTCAAGGAACTGGAGGGAGTGTGAAGATTGTTTCTGAGGACTCTAAGTTAGGACCACGACTGACAGAAATGGGTCATAAATTTGTGGAGAGGAAATACCCTAGGCGGCTAGTGGACAGAAACCCGATGAGGGTACAAAATACCACACGGGATAAGCTACTCACACCACGGTGTGCCACTACACGTACAGCCAGAATTCCTTTTGTCTCCACATTTTCAACTCGCAGCAGGCTGATCGCAGACATCCTCAGACAACATTGGGGCATATTAACCCATTCTTTCCCTGAAGTATCTGAGTTTAAAGCGCCTCCTCTGATGTCCTATAGGAGGTCTAAAAATCTTGGGGAAAAACTAGTCCACACTTCTGTCACGCCTAATACCGTGACAAAGAACAAGAGGGTGGGCTGTTATCCATGTCTGGGATGCTGTAACTGCAACAGCATGTTGAAAGGCCCGTCCTTTACCCACCCAAGGTCTGGTAAAACATATAAAATCAAGGACTTTTTCACCTGCATATCTCAATATGTGATCTATGTACTACAGTGCCCCTGCGGCCTGCTTTACGTAGGGGAGACCACCCAGCCTTGTAAACTTAGAATAAATCAGCACCGCTCAAATATCAGAAAACTATTGGAGAAAAACCAATTAGGACAGATCTCCACAGAAAAGGAACTTCCAGTCCCTGAGCACTTTCTTCAGTCCAGACATAACGTGTCCCAACTACGGTTCAGAATCATTGACGGGGTCCCTCCCTTGAACAGGAGCGGGGACGGAGAAAAATTGTTGAAGCGCCTGAAACTGAAATGGATTTTTGATCTGGATACCCTTCAAGGGAATGAACCGCGATTTTAAGATTGGCTCCTTATTTTGATCCCAGCCCTAAGATTATTGTATTGTCATTTGCCTTTTTTAACCATTACCATAACCCACTCCTGTTCTTTTCCCTCTTCTTTCATTAACCCAGCTCCCATCTGGCCACATTTGCCTGCACTGGACACACTGTGGGACGATTCCCACTGCCGTACCCTTGGAACTTGTGGGACTCCAGGCATCGACACACAGGCCGGTATAGTATAATATACACACTCCAGGTGTAGAGACCCTCATAATCTTTTGGGGACCCCTTGCACCATTCCTAACGGTTCAGACAGACAGCCACCTTAGGTTGCCATAGACTCATCGGCCAGGTTGCGAATGAGGGGGTTCCAGCAACAGTGTTGTTTCCAATCTGGTTGCCCACTGTTGTCTGATTAAGGTGTTGGTTTATGTACCCCTTACTTTTGTCGGGGGAACAACCATACACACCTGTATACCCCCTATGCATGGTAACTAGAGCCATACTGACAGGCAGGTACTTAACTTTACCGCCTGTTTTGGCTTTTAAAAGTATGAATGTTGGCTGAACTATGAGTCGACAATGGGCACCGCCCAATATGGAGCTGTTCTACACCCGGGATTTGGACAGGGTCCCCACCATCTCTACATTGGACCATTTTCTCCCATGACTGATTTGCCTGACCTGTGTCTTGATCCTGTGATCCCACATACAAAGCTCCCTCTGTGCACACTCAGACATATTGGCTTACATTGATGGGCTGTGCTGTCTTTATTATGTTCCCGAAAATGCCTTTGTGATTGATTTAAACCTCCCGATTTTGTGATATGATATTATATGGGTTTACTAGTAATTACTTCTGCTTATGCCATAATTGATAATAGACTATTTAGGGACTCGTTTGCCACGGCAGGCACTTGCAGGACCCTGGAAATAATGGAATATAATAACACTACTGTGTATGCCAGTGGCGATCATGTGACCATGACGTCACCACCCCAAGTACAGTTTTCTGCTTCTCACACAGATGCACGCCGCCAGCATTCAGCCTCCGCGTCTGCCGTTGTCATGACTGTCGGCCGCGGTCATGTGACTGCGATCACATGACCATCACGTCACCAGAGCATGCGCAGTCCCCGATTTCCCACATCGGCGTACGGCACTGGACTTCCCGTGTCTGCCGTTACTAAAGACCGCCTGGACGCCCCAGCCAGTGACGTCACAGTTCTCTCTATCCCACTTTTATTTGGTATGTTTCTGGCTACCGTTATGATTATTAATCTTTAATACATATGAATCATTTAATCTGAGGATAGGTTTCTTGGGTTATATACACCTGAAGCATTATTCATGTAATTTAGAAGGTTTATCCCTTTGTGTTTTTTTTGGTAGTCACCTGACAGGGGTGGGTACCCCCGTTCGGGGGTGTGTCACTTGACCAATGGGGTTATTGGTGTATTTATATATATGTGTTGCACTTTTGATGTACTTTATGCTTGATAAAGACCCCCCCTGGGTTGAAACGTCGCATTTCACGTGGTGGAATAAACTTTGAAAATTAGAAGACCTTGGAGTGCTGCGATCTTCTTTCATCTGTTACCATTGGAGGGGTTCTTCAGGTCAGGACCTGACATCAATCACAAGCACCGCCACATCCTGGACTACCGGCCATCCGGCCGCCGATGGTGCTGTCTCACACTGATTTATTTTTTGCTGCTTTAATTGATATCTGAGACATGGAAGACATGATCTATAACATCAGTGGTTGAGATTACAATGGCATCTGTGCTTCAGTGCTGCGCAGAACCATTATCCTCCTTTCTGATTGGCTGAGAGGCTGACAGCAAAGTATTGTCAGCCAGCCAGGGCCGTGCTCGGGTCATGTGATCCCCCACCTTCATTTTCTTGACCTGTTTCCCTTGCTACTGTACTGAATTTTAAATTTTAAATGGTGGGTTCCCTTTAGCAAGATTCATTTGAAGCGAGTCAACAAAACTTCATATTTGTTTGGGGAATTTTTGTGAAATTTGTGACAAATCTGATTAGTTTAGAATTGATTCACTAGTCTCTAGTACCTAGTGGTAAGGAAAAGGAAAATTATATAAATATTTATTTGTCAGTTCGTCTATAACTGTTAGGACTATGTCTAATTTTTTTTTTTTTATCAACCATTTCTATTGTTAGAGGAAGTTACAGAGAGAATAAATGAAAGATGGCATAAAGCAATGTGTAGGTGATACAACTATAGCTACATACCTTCTTAACAATGTGCATAACAACAGATGCAGGAGATCATTCAATGTGAAAGGCTGGGCAATGGTGCCGAGATTTATCTGGCAGTTTAATCAGAGAGAAGAATTGCAAAAGAAAAGAACAGAGACGGCTAGAGGCTCAAAGTTATGTGTTTGACCTTTTTACAACTGATTCCTCCAACCAGGGGGAGAAAGGGAAAGGGCAAGTGAATTTTAATGCATCAACATTGCAATTATCCAATGAGTATGTACCGATGCCTCTTTTTGCAAGGATGCAGATGTAGTCAGGGAACATGATGGATGCTAAATGCCATTAAAGTAGGTTTGCTACTTGAACTGGTTTCTTCTCACTTTAAAGGAGATATCAAAAGACAAATGTTAGGTCAAGCAGCTTATATGATGAACTTTGCAAAGCAACAGACCAAAATCCCTGCTTCGGTTATGGAACATTTTGAAGGATATTTTTTCTCTAATATATTAAAATGCAGTTCTAGGATATAAATAGTATATTAACATAGAGGAATAAGCACAATCATTCATTGCTAAAGTACACATGGAACGATATAATACAAGAATTACAAACATTCTTTGCTAAAGAGGTTGTCCCATCTGGAACATGTATGGCCATAAATGTTCCAGATGGGATGGGCTCTTTAGCCAAAGAATGTTTTTAATTCTTGTAATGTCAGTTAGGTGTGAATCCTACCTCTGGGCCCAAAATGAACAGAGGACTCTTACCCATGGCCATATTATGTTATGTACATTTGCCAGGCCCTCACCGCTATTAGGTGGCAAGTGGGGGGCAGCAGGGCAGCAGGAGTGGAGATAAGCGCTCATCACTATATTCATCTTTATCGCTGTCCTCAGGATAGTGATACAGATGGAAGTGCTGCGGGGCAGAGGAGAGGCGTCTCACTTCCCCGTTCCTCTGATAAGCTGCAGGCCTAGTGCCTGTAGTGTATCAGAGGCAGGTGCAGGCGGCATGATGACATCAGCCGTAAGACTTGAGACATACAGCTTGGGACACAGGCCGGAAGAGGCCTGCATCACATTGCTGCCAGCCTCACGGAGGTAAGTATATGTGTTTATTTATTTATTTTATATAGCACAATGCAGGAAAGGAGTACTATGGGGGCATCTATGGGCACTTCTTGGGGGAGGGGGGGCACTAAGGGGGCATCCATTGATGACACTAAGAAGGGGTACTTTATTTTATAAGGAGAAGGGGGAGGGGAGCACTATGGGGGCATCTATTGAGGGCACTAAAAGGGTATTTTATACTGGCAAATTATGGGGGAGCACTATGGTGAAGGGGAGAGGAGCACTATGGGGGCATCTATTGGGGGCACTAAAAGGGTCTTTTATAATGGCACATTATGGGGGGGAACTATGAGGGCATCTACTGGTGGCTCTGTATAGGGGCATTTTACATTGGGACACATAATGGAGGCACTGTGGGGAAGGGGGAGAGAAGCACTTTGGGGAACTAAGAAGGGGTATTCTTTTTACTGGCAAATTATGGGGGACATCTAGGACATCTACATGGGCACTATGTAGGGGCATTTTATACCGGTACATTATGGAGGGCACTATGAGGCAGGGAGGAGAGGAGCACTATAGGGGCATTTACTGGGGGCACTATATAGGAGTATTTTATACTGGCAGATTATGGGGAAGGGGGAAAAGGAGCACTATAAGGGGAATTGACTTGATGGCATTAATAGGGGTATTTTATACTTGCACACATTATGGGGGCACTATGGGGACATTAGCTGAACTGAGGGCACTAAAAGGGGGTATTTTTTGTATTGTCACACAGAACGGGCATTTTTGTACTAGTGCCCATTATTAGGGGATATTCTTTGCACTAGCACACATTATACGGGTCATATTTTTGTACTAATGCTCATTTTAAGGGGGCATTTTTCTACTGTCACATTATAAACATAATTATTACTACTGGGGGCATTATGGTAGGCTTTATTACTACTGGAGGACTAGGGGGAACATGATTAGTAGTATGGGCACTATGGGAGCATTATTACTTCTGGGGCACAGTGGGGAATTTAGTACTGTTGGAAACCTAATTACTACTAAGTGCGCTCTGGCAGAGAGTTATTAGTTGGGACATTGGGGAGCACTATTACTGTGGGGGCACCCTGGCACAGTATCAGCTTAGCACAGTTATTTTTGGGAGACATTATGTTTACACTATTAGTGTCAAGGACATTATTTGCTGGACACAGTTATTTTAGGACACTACGTGCCTAATAATTATTGAAGGGCACTATCTGTATGGTACTGGTATGATCAGGTGGACTGTTTCTGCAGTATAATATTGGAGAGCACAGTGAGCACAGTATTGGAGGTGGCAGGATAATTTGTTCAGAAGGTGGGAGGATGATGAAAAAGTAGCAATCTAAGATTATTTTTGTCAAACTGCAGAGACGAGAGATGGGTAAAAAGTTATCATGGCAGTCTGGTCTGAAAGGAGAAGCTGAGGAAGAGAAAATCTACATCAAAGGAGACATCACTGGATGTGAGAGGTATGGGGCGCGTTTCAATTTTCGCCTCAGGAAGCAAAAAGGCTAGGTGCACTCCTGACATTCACCATATATGTAGGGCCACAGATTGTATCCAATAATAGAAGGTTAATAGTAATAGTAATTAACAGTATAGTAACATAGTAACATAGTAACATAGTATATAAGACCGAAAAAATACATTTGTCCATCCATTTCGGCCTGTTTTCTTACAAGTTGATCCAGAGGAAGGCAAAAAAAACCCTGTGAGGCAGAAGCCAATTTTCGCCACTTAAGGGGAAAAAAATTCCTTCCCGACTCTAATCAGGCAATCAGAATAACTCCCTGGATCAACGACCCCTCTCTAGTAGCTGTAGCCTGTAATATTATTACACTCCAGAAATACATCCAGTCCCCTCTTGAATTCCTTTATTGTACTCACCATCACCACCTACTCAGGCAAAAAACTCAGTATAAAAAACTATATTTTTTGTGTTTCAACAGGAACAGAGGTATTTGTTCCACTTCTGACCCAGGCATTTTCAGCAGTCAAGATTAAATTACCACATTACAGATCAAGACATTTTTGGCTTCTAAGGCCTTTTTTTCTGTTTACATTTTCAGACATTCTGTAAGCTAGATATATGGGGTGATTATATTATGATTATATATATGTTGAGATATTTAGACGCTGGTCTTAATAAACCCCTAAGCTGGCAGTGGATCCGCCAAAGTTATGACAAGCTGTCTTACACTTAGACCTTTTCTACACCTGAAACAGGTGTAGAGAATAGTAAATCAGATGGGCCTGCCGACCCATCCCCTTCCCCACCCATGCCACACCCACTTATTTAGACCTGGCGTGAGTGGGGAGAAGTCTCAGATAGCTGTTGTGCTGGAATCAGCTCCTGAACTATGCCTAATATAGGCAAATTTCAGATTAATAAATGACCCCCATAGTTTATGAGCTAGGCACTATGGTAGGCTTTCTTGAAGATGTGAGTTTTTAGAGCAAGCTTAAGAAGAGCACAAGTAGAGATTCTGGATATGGGAATAGGAAGTTGAAGACGGCAATTGGACTTTAGCAGAATGGAGTGCATAACTATGAACATGAAGAGAGATTATGGCAGACAGACTGTGGTTATGTACATTGTGGTTATGTTGTGTTGTGTGAAACAGCAAAAACTGCATTGAAAAACTGCAGTGTGCAGTAGTTCCTGAATGCATAAATGTCTCACAACAGTCAATTCCAGCACAGACAGATCTGGTAACGTCTATACAAGGGTGGTATGGGGGAAGGGGAGGGCTCTAGCTTGGGAAAGAGCACATGTCTAGAGATGAGCAAACTTTAAAAAAAAGTCCGGTGTTCGGCGTTCGGGTTGTGGTAAGTCGCGCATCCCGTTATGGATTCCACTATAGCGGCATATGGAATCCATAAGGGGCGGCTGCCACCAACCCGAACTGTTGAACAGCCGAAGGACCTGGGGTGACGTCACTGTCATGTGATCAGTGCAGGGGGCGTGGCTCAGCACAGGATCAAATGTCCTATGGTCAACTTAATCCACCACTGTTTTGGTAAGCAAGGTGAGGATATTACTTTTTTTTGTTGTTGAAAATAGTAGGATTTGGATATAACCTTAATGTAATGAGAAGGACAGGTCTCAACTCAACATAATGCATGAGACATGGTCATAATGAGGCTTCCCTCATTTTCTGGAGTTGTAGGACAATCATTTACATAACCTGTAGTAATAAAACATCCTAATGACATCAGTAATAGAAGCAACTTACTTTATACTCAATCTCAGTAATCTCATATTAACCTCATTAAGGATAAACTGAGAAAAATAAAATAAATAGTTGAAGTGAATGATTCTAGTTTCAGAGATTTGTACATTAGCTTTTTTTTCATACATCCTTTCAGAACTAAGCATACACTGAGGGAGATTTACTAATGAAAATGCACCACAATTTTGGGATTAATCTGCACCAAAAATTTGGCTTACATGCTTTGCAACACATTGCACCACATTGCAACTGGAGCAATGTTTGAATGTAGTGAGCAGATTGTAACATGATTAATAGTCATTTGTGAAGCTATTAAATCATCATCATGGCCATAGAGTCTTACATATGTCTATCATTCTTACATGTTTTCATTACAAAACAGTTCCATTTCCATGAAGAGTGTAACTTCTGTTTTAATATTACAATAATACATGTGCAATGTGCAAGACGATGCACTGGAGATATGTTTGCTTCTTCTAATCAATTAATGTTTAAAATGTTTTAAATACTTATTGTAAGACTGTCTAAAAGAAACATTGTAAGACTGTCTAAAAAACAAGCATGGAAATGCCTGCAATTGCATTACTGACTTCAATATGTCCAGAAAAAATATCACTGCACCTTGTTGGAGATAGGGACGCACAAAATATTCAATAGTATTTTAAATTATTTGTAGACTACTCTAACAGAGAATATAAAGTACCTAATTATTTTTTACTGATTTATTAAAATCACCCTAATTGGTGAATGACGAATAGTATTATTAGAATTATTACTACTACTTGTGTTTTAGTATTGAGCTTCTAAGCACCTGTTACTGTGTTCAAAGATGGGTTCTCTTTAAGCAATATATGAGCTTGGGGTGAAAAAGCTTACACACAAGGATAACTAGTTTTTCTCCAAAAAGGCTGAGCCCTCCATCTTGAAATTTGTCTACTCACACTTTTATGTAATGCATTTATGTTATTTCATCCTAATTTACATTCAATAAATTCAATACATTTATATATACATAGTTCTCTCCATAAATACCATAATACCATCACACACACAGATTTCACCTATGCAATGCAGGTCATTTTCCTTGCAAACTTTTTACACAGCATGTTATTTAAAAAAAAAATCTTATCCTGTTTGTTGGTACTGTACAAGACTGCATATTTGTCGCACAAAAATATTTCAGCTTAAATTCCGTGGCATATATGCTCTGAAGGTAAACCATACAGCTATGTTTTCTATGATTGAGTAGAAGGTTCTTTATACCATACCTTTCTTTCTAGCACAATCTCCATCATTTTTTCTGCTATGTAAAAATGTATACATTGACACACAAGTGGCAAATCTAAATTTCTAACTCTAAGTAGAACTTAAAATAGGTAGTAGCTTTATTAGCAGATGGCAGGTCTGACTCACTTTACATTTGTCAAGCCAAGGGTGGGATACTCTGTCTTCGTAGAAACTCACATACACCTCAGTTTGACTTTGTTTACACTCATCATATATATTATATATGGTATATAATATGTGATGAATATGATGATGAATATGTGATGAAACTAATGTGATATACTAATGTTCTGCACCAGTTTTTCAGTGCAGAAAAGTAGCAAATTATGTTGTATGTGCTCTTTTTTGCTACATACGGTAATATGTAACTTATTATGAGTAGGGTGCGGGCAGGTGAAAAAAAAAAAAACTAAAAAAACTGGCAGACCTTACACCAGAAATCTACTGCAGCTCGTGGATGGAGTACATTTCTGTTCTGGCACATGGGCAGCAGAACATGTGACACATGAATTTAGGCTGGGTTCAGACTTGCGCATATTTGATACGCGCTTGAAACACGCATTTCTGTCACGCGTATTACAGCGCGTTTTTGTAAATAGGAAACGCGCGTCGTACGCGCGTTCATGTGATTGACTACTGTGGCGTCAATCACAATATGCGCGACAAAACGCCCCAAAGAAGCTCACGAGCTTTTTTGAGCGCAGGGCGTTTTTCAGCGCGTTCAAACACAGTGTAAAATGCTCAAGTGAGAACCAGGGCCATAGGGAAGCATTGGTTTTCATGTGTTGAGCGTTTTACAGCGCGTTTGAACGCGCTGTAAAACGCGCAAGTCTGAACCCAGCCTCAGAGACATGTGCCTCTTAATAAATTGATCAGATCTTCTGTCAGCAGGGTTTTTAATAAGACTAGCATGTGAAATGCTGGTTTTAAAGGGGCTGGCCACTTTCTGGGTACTGTTGACTAAATAAATTATTTATTTGTGAGATGATTATATAGCACTTATTAATGTAGACTTTGTTGATACTCTGCACCATCTTCTATATTTTATCAGGTATGTCCTTTGAGCATTCATAAAGTCTTTTGTGCTGTCCACACAAAGTCCTTTCCATAAGATGGCCACTTATGGAGGATCACGTGACCACTAGTGTTGATTGAGCATGCTTGGCCGAACACCAGTTCGGCTCGAGCATCTCGATGCTCGGCACATGGCGGGATTTGGCCGAATACCGTATATGCTCAAGCGCAATGCTCGAGTCTCCTCCCCGCACGTTTCTTGGCTATGCAGCCAATAAACGTGCAGGTAAGTACTGCCCTTACAGTAATGCCGTAGCCATGTTGGTTACTGGCATAGCAGTGATTGGCTGGCCAGAACCCATCATCGGGTGCTATATAGAACCCGATGATGCGTGTTCGGCTCAGTCTTAGTCAGAGTGAGCTGTGCTGAGCAAGGGTCAGTACTTTTAAGGACTATTGTGTGTGGCAGCAGCAAAATATATTTTTACCACAACCTGCTCTAAATTGCTAAAACTTTACAGACCCAAAAGTTCTTTTAAGGACTATTGCGTGTGGCAGCAGCAATATCTATTTTAAGTGCAAACTGCGCTAAATAGCTAAAACTTTACAGAGACCCAAAAGTCCTTTTAAGAACTATTGTGTGTGGCAGCAATATCCTTTTTTAGTGCATCCTGCACTAAATAGTGTGCAATAGTTAAGCCGCTTCAGACAGCGACATTAGCTGCACAACATCTCCTGTGTAAAGTGCGCACATCCAAAAAATATCTGTGACATCCAGTGTACTTTTTCCACAGATGGTGTCTGCTGCGGACAGTAACATTAGTTGCACAACATCTCCAGTGTAAAGTGTACGCATCCAAAAAATATCTGTGACATCCAGTGTACTTTTTCCGTAGACAGTGTCCGCTGCAGACAGTGACATTAGATGTTCAATATCTCCTGTGTAAAGTGTGCGCATCTAAAAAATATCTGTGACATCCACTGTACTTTTTCCATAGACAGTGTCTGCTGCGAACAGTGACACTACCAGCACCACATTTGCGGTGTAACGTGTGCACTGAAAAAATGTATCTGTGACATACAGTGTACTTGTTCAATAGACGGTGTCCGCTTCTGACAGTGACATAACCAGTGCCACATCTGCAGTCTAACGTGTGTGCTGAAAAAACTTATCTGTGAGATCCAGTGTACTTTTTCTGTAGACGGTGTCCGCTGTGGACAGTAACATTACCAGCGCAAAATCTCCAGTGTAAAGTGTGCGCATCCAAAAAATATCTATGACTTCCAGTGCACTTTTTCCGTAGACGGTGTCTGCTGCGGACAGTGACATTACCAGCACCACATCTGCAGTGTAATGTGTGCACTGAAAAAATGTATCTGTGACATACAGTGTACTTTTTCAATAGATGGTGTCCACTGCAGACAGTGACATTACCAGTGCAACATCTCCAGTGTAAAGTGTGCGCATCCAAAAAATATCTGTGACTTCCAGTGTACTTTTTCCATAGACGGTGTCTGCTGCGGACAGTGACATTACTGGTGGTACCTCTCCTGTACAATGTTTCCTCATCCCAAATACCTGTGATATTCCCTGTAATTTTTTATTAACATTGGTGACAGCATTGACATTATCTGCGGGATATCTCCTGCGTGACGTTTCCACAGGTATCCTCCCCGCACGTGCCCTCATTCAATTGTCCAATAAAGGTTAGAAATAAATAAATGTTATAGAGAATGTTGTAGACAATGGGTTAAGTTCCATTATAGGTGTTGGTTGTTGTAGTGATCATGAAAAAATAACAATAATAAAAAGAGGAAAATATATATTGTATTATAAGTGCATAATAAGTGAAAAAATGCAGGAGTATAAAGAGCAATAAACGGCACAATTGGAGAATAAGATGATAAAAGTATATATAAAACCTCATGACTACTCTAGGTGGATATAGTGATATATGGTAGTATATCAAGATTAATATTTTTGGTATATGTATTATATGATATTCTTTGTATTAAATCTAGCTGGATGGGACTAGTAGTACTATGGAAGTGAAAAGTCAATCTTAATTAAATTAGGTGAATTTGTTGTTATCAACTTATTATTATCATTGATTGTTTGTTGTGTAAAGTTGATGGTTGTTAAGTAGAAAATAGAAAATAGAAAGTAGAAAGGTGGGTGCAGGCCCGTGGTTGAGGGGGGTTCATAGTGCTAATAGACAGCCGGACTTTGACTCCACATCGAAATGGGGGCCTCACACCATTTATAGGAAGCCGAAAATCTACAATTCGGAATTCAGACCCTCTGGAATGATGGAGTTAAATTAAAAAATATATTTGGATTCTATACGTGACATCTTTCTAATATGGTCACCTCCTCTCCAGTCTCTCTCTACTTTTTCAATGGCAGCAAAAGAGAGACCAGTAGGATCTTGGTTGTGGTATCTTCTAAAGTGTCTCGAAAGTGCATGTTTTTCAAAGCCTGATTTGATTTTATTGACATGTTCTGCTATTCTTATTCTTAATGTCCTTTTGGTTCTTCCTATGTAGTATTTGTTAAATGGGCATTTGATCGCATGTATCACACTTATGCTGTTGCAGGTTAAAGCTTGTTTAATTTCGTGTTTATAGTGGCCAGAGTTAGAGGTGATAGATTTCGTGGTTTTAGGGAAAGAAGTGATCTTACAGTTTGGGCATCTTTTGCATCTGAAGAACCCGTTTAGTTTAAGCCAACCTCCTAAGGAATGGAGTTTTTGGTTTGTCCGTGGCTTTACTGTTGGTGCAATTTTAAGTTTTAAATTGGGCGCTTTAGTGTAGACAATTCTTTGAGTGCAGACATACCGCCACTATATCGCTATCTTATCGCATCCTCCTGCTGACACAGACTCCAACACATCCAGTGACGTCACCGCCACGTGAGACGCCAGACAGAGGAGACGCCGGCAATCGCGAACACAGGACCACCGAAGACAGACTGCGGGGGAACTATAGGTATCAAAACTTAACATTGTTCCAGTCTTGGACCCAACACTGAGGAAACATATGCCTATCACCTAAGCACCCCTGCTTTTGATTACAATTTATCATAAATAAGAGGTCTGGTTTACCCTAAAGGGGATACATTCTCCTAAATACTTCAAGGGGCTGATAACTCTGAAGGGGCTCACTCCCCCCTGTTTTGCCCACTAAAAACCTCAATTTTTAAGGACTGTGTTACCCTAAAGGGATATTTTCTCCTAAGAATTTCAAGGGGCTCATTCTCCCCTTTTTTGGTTCAACCACATTACTATATCCCTTATTAACGGGGACTACCCTTCCGGGGCAACCAGAGACCTTTTTAAGTATTATAAATGGACAACCTATGAAGATTTCTATTATTTAGATCGACACCTTAGGTCGACGTCTTGATATACCCCAAAGACTCTTTTAACCATATCAGTACTGACTGTCATCTCTTATTTTTATTTTTATACAACTATTTATCAACTTTTTTTCATATCATCTTTCCTACACCAATACTATATACTGTATATTTTTTATATTCATTTTTATCTATTTTTTATTCCATTTTTTATCTATACTTTATTAGCGTTATCAAAACAAAGGTGTATATTGTATATTTAACCATATTCGGGATTGTCCACATTTTATTGTTTTTTAAATCCAGTTGTTTGAGTGCCTGTCTATTAAGTTCTTTCTGTCTTAAATCCTATATATAACATTTAACCCCTTCCTAAAACATGACGTACCATTATGTTATGGAAGGCACTGGGTTCCCGCATTTGGACGCAATAGTACGTCATAGTGATCGGGCGGGCCCCGGAGCGGTGCGCGCCTGATCACTGCAGGGGTCTGGCAGTCCATGGTAGCCGGGCCCCTGCTGTATCCGCCGGCATCGCTGTTTACAACCTGTTAGTGTACTGCTCAGTGTAGTACACTGAGGCCTTATTCACACGTCCGTAGTGTTTTGCGGATCCGCAAAACATCTTGCCACCAGCCCTATAGAGATGTCTATACTTGTCCGCAATTGCGGGCAAGAATAGGACATGCTCTATATTTTTGCGGAGCCGCCGTCCGGAAGATCGGCGGAGCGCTCCGCAAATGCAGATGCGGAGAGCACAGTGTGTGCTCTCCGCATCCATCACGTCCCCATTCAAAATGAATGGGTCCGCACCCGTTCCACAAATTTGCGGAACAGGTGCGGACATAGATTGCGAAAGTGTGAATTAGGCCTAACAGGCAATGCTTTACAATGCAGAAGTATTGTAAAGCACTGCAGAGGGGATCAGACCCCCAAAAGTGAAAGTAAAAAATAAAGTAAAGAAAAAAAAGTAAAAAAAAAGTGTTTTTAATAAAATTAATAAAGTTTTTAAGTTAAAAAGAGGAAAAAAACACTCCTTTCCCATTTTTTCATAATAAAAAACAGAACCCCCCTCCACACACACATACACATATTAGGTATTGCCGAATCCATAATGACCGGCTCTATAAGAATATCACATGATCCACCCTGTCCGATAAACACCATAACAAAATAAAAATAAAAATGGTATAAAAAAAAGCCATTTTTGTCACCTTACATCACAAAAAGTGCAACACCAAGCGATCAAAAAGGTGTATGTCCCAAAAAAATGGTATTAATAAAACTGTCATCTCATCCTGCAAAAAATGAGCCCCTACCTAAAAAAATCACCCAAAAAATCAAAAAAAACTATAGCTCTCAGAACATGGAGACACTAAAACATCATTTTTTTGTTTCAAAACTGCTTTTATTGTGCTAAAGTGAAATACATAAAAAAATACACATATTAAGTATCGCCACTTCCGAAAGAACCTGCTCTATAAAAATATCACATGACCTAAACCCTCAGGTGAACACCATAAAGAAAATTAAATAAAAACTGTATAAAAAAAAAAGCCCCATAAATCAAAAAATCATATGTACCTAATAATGGTACCAATAAAAACGTTAATTCTTCCTGCAAAAAAACGAGCCCCTGCATTAGATGATCAGCAGAAAAAAAAAAAAGGTAGTTCAGAAAATGGAGACACAAAAACGTAAGTTTGTTTTCAAAAATGCTTTATTATGCAAACTGAAACAAACAAACATAGAACGTAGACATATTTGATATCATTGCATCCGTAAGAACCTGCCCGATAAATATAGCGCATGATCTACCCTGTCAGATGAGCGGACACCTGGAAGTTCTGGTTCGACGGGTTCAGCCGAAATTCACAAAAAAGTTTGGGTTCGGGATCCAAACTAATCCCGAACTTGACCCCGAATCCCATTGAAGTCAATGGGGACCCGAACTTTTGGGCACTAAAATGGCTTTAAAAAAGTCCTGGGAAGGGCTAGAGGGCAAATGGCAGCAAAATGTGGGTAAGTGCCCCACAAACAAATGTAGATAGAAAAATGACATAAAATTAAATAAAATAAATTTAAAAATCAAAATCTTGATCTAGGAGGAGAAAATGGATGTGGAGTAAGAGTTTGAGGAGGCGTCAGGTGGGAATGCCATCAGCAGCGCGTCTACCAGCGTGTGTTTGTAGTCAAGTATCTTTCGATCATTAACAGATGTTTTTACCAAAATTGGTTCCCTGTCAACAATGCACAGCAGGGGTTTTTCAGCGGCAAAACAGGGTTCATATCACCCAATAATGGAACAGATGATTTTTAAAAATGTAGGCCCCTGGCACCCAGGCAGGAGGGGTTAATTCACTGCACAACGGAGTTCATGTCACCGACCAATGGAACAGACGGTTTTTCAAAATGTGGGCCCTGGCACCCAGGCAGAGGAAGGGTTTATTCAGGGCAAAACTGGGTTGATGTCACCCACCAATGGAACAGACGATTTTTTTAAAATGTAGGTCCCTGGCACCCAAGCAGAGGAGGGGTTTATTCATGGCAGAAATGGTAATATTTCACCCAACAATTTAAAAGAAGATTTTCCGCATTTTCTGTCACTGCCACCTATGCGGAACAGAGGTTTTTACCTTGCAAAAATGGTAATTTTGCACCCAACAATTTAAAAGAAGATTTTTCAAATTTTCGCTCCCTGTCACCTATGCAGTGCAAGGTTACTTGACAGAAAAAAATTGGAATATGTCAACCCCTGAACTCTCCGACGGATTAACTATATTATTGTCCCCGTCACATATGCAGCTCAGGCTGCAAAGGTAATTCCTGGTAAATATTATTTTTCCACCACCCATGAATAACATGGATTTAAGTGGTATATTTTGGGTTGGGACCTTGTTGAGGAAGGGTTGAAATATATGTATACATATATATATATATATATATATATCCCCTTATAGAATATGTCCCCTTTCATATATATATCCCATATATGCCCCCTCTTTTCATGGCCCCTTTTATCTTATCAACTTGATACAGGCCAGTGTTTAGCCTGTACGCCATGGCTTGCATTGTTATGTGTTAAATCGCCCAACTGTCCCTGGGGGGTAGTTAGCATAGAGATGCTAACTAGGATGTGGGTCCAGGACAGGAGATTGCAGACTTTATTGCACCTTTTGATCAGCACATGGCTTACATGCTAAACCTGTTTCCTTCTCCCCCATCTTTGCCCATGGCCAAACTACTTGGGGGGAGGGCTCACAAGGGACAGTGGACTACACAGAGATATGAAGGCATGCGACTACAGAGGAGAGGTCTTCTGAACTCGGCTCCTTACTGAGGACACACACAGATGGGACCTGAAGATGGCTGAGTACCCCCAACCCCTGCCCTGATTTTCCAGATCCCTACATTCCCATGTACCCCTTCCCTGCCCAGCAGCATCAACTCCTGCTGCTGTGTACCCCTTAAGCTGCAACCCTTATCCAGCCCCGCAGTACCCCAGCCCAGGACCCTTGCAGTGCCTAGCAGCCCTGTAACCCTGAACCCCTTCAAGGTTTCTGTGTGCAGATTGGCCCCCTGCAGCCCATTTTGTGTTAACCTTTGCAGTGCCATTACCCCTGGACTGCATTGTGATTTGTATTAACCCTTTATTGCAGTAGGGACAGTGTGAATAGCCAGGTGGGTGGGTTACTGCTGTAATGTATGTTAGTGTAATTGTATAGCTAGTTTGTGGGGTGGAATTGGGATTGTATGTAGAATAGCTAGGAATATTGTATGTGTAGTAGTGTTGTAGTGTTGTAATTGACTGACTGTATTACTGTGTGGCTATTAATATATATATTCATATTCCCTTTTATATGGATATATATAATTATAGACTATAGAAGTGTATTGTGTTAATAAATACCTTTTATTATTTAAGCATAGCGTGTAGTCTTTTGTTATCGTAGGCGCCACAGTATATAGTAGCAGTGTAAGTCGTACGTAGTTGAGTTCAGTGAATAGTGTAAGGCAAAAGGAGGTAATTAGAACTTTATTTAAGGTATAAATAGGCGGAGTCATCAACAGACGGCGACGTCTATTTATTAATAATAATTAATGATATTTGCATAAATATTAATAATTAATATTCCCCCTTTACAGACCTCATCATTCTCAACATCATCTTCCACCCAGTCTTCATCCCTGCCTTCTTTGTCAGTCTGCACACTGCAGAAAGCCGCAGCAGTTTGCACCTGTGTTTCGTCATGATCAGACATGTGCTACGGTGGTCTTCCCATGTCCGCATCCTCAAACCTAAGTGGTTGGGCATCCGTGCACTCAACCTCTTCCACTTCTGGGGCAGGGCTATAGTTATGGCCCTGGGAAATCCAGTTAGCAGAGTCATCAGAAAGCATAAGAGACTGCTACATGCCCTGGGGCTCAGATTGCTTGGCTGATTTGCAAGGGGTGAGGTGAAAGACTGATAGGCATGGGCTGCAGGTGCCAACTCTGAGTTTTTCAGCAGTGGGAGAAAATGTTAGGGTTCTGGAGGCACTGTCAGCCACCCAATCTACTAGCGCCTGCACTTGTTCTGGCCTCACCATTCGTAGAGCAGCATTCGGGCCTACCAAATAACGCTGCAGATTCTGTCCCCTACTCACACCTGAGGATGGTGTTTCTCTTGGACCTGTAGTTGGCGCTGAACGGCCATGTCCTCTCACAGCAACAGGAGCTCCACCAACACCACCATGACCATGCCCACGTCCCTTATTTGATGTTCTCCTCATTATTTGCGTTCACCCACCAAACTAACAGATGGTTTATCACCGGTGTCAATTTAACTGCCTATAGTCAACAATTAAGTTCACTAACAGTAAGGCAGTGCCTGTGTCATAAACAGAATACATTTCTTTAGGTCACACAACAGTGTAATGGAGCAATTTAATACAATTACTTCACTATCATCAAAAATTTTATTTTTCAAACCCACAATGTAAAAGCAGAAGTTAACGGTTTAATTTGACTGTCAGAAATGCAGCGTACACCAGTAATGTGCTATCTACCACAAAACCTGCAACCAACTATGTAAATGCGGAGTTCAAAAGGTTACTTAACCCCTTAAGGACGCAGCCTTATTTCAACTTAAGGACCTGGCCATGTGTTGATAACTTTAAAACGCTTTTAATTATCCTGGCCATTCTGAGATAGTTTTTTCGTCACATATTGTACTTCATGACACTGGTAAAATGCAATTTTCCAAGTTTCAATTTCTCTATTTCTATAATAGATAGTAATACCGCCAAAATGGGTTATTAATTTACATTTCCCATATGTCTACTTCATCTATGGATCATTTTGGGAATGCTATATTATTTTTTGGGGACGTTACAAGTCTTAGAAGTTAAGAATAGTGTTGAGCGCGAATATTCGAATAGAGAATTTTTTTAGCGAATATCGGCACTTCGCTAATTCGCGAATATTTCAAATATAGTGCTATAAATTCGCTATTTCGAATATTCGTTTTTTTTGTTTTTTTTTAGTTATATTTTATTCTTTCCCACTTCCCAAAAGTAGTTCTTACCTGTCCTGAGGATTCCTGGCTTCCTGGCTGCTCTAGTCAGTGCCCGTTGCCGCTTCTGCCGACTTCCGTGCTCATGGAGCGTCACCATCACAATGGGAACGTCTCCATATACTAAAATGTACTGTCGGGTTTGAGGAATTACGTTAAAATCGCAATGCGATTAATTCAAGTTATATTAATCGCATTGCGATTACAACTTAGCACTGCTATCTTACATAGGCTAGAATTAACGAATATGGAATATAGCACTAGCAGTGCTAAGTTGAAATCGCAATGCGATTACTTCAAGTTAAATTAATCGCATTGCGAATTCAACTTAGCACTGCTGCTATATTCCATATTCGTTAACTTCGTTCATTCTAGCAAGCTGACCCATTATAAACCCAGCTCTAAGTTGAAATCGCAATGCGATTAATATAACTTGAATTAATCGCATTGCGATTTCAACGTAATTCCTCAAATCCGACAGTACATTTTAGTATATGGAGACGTTCCCATGGTGATGGGGACGCTCCATGAGCAAGGAAGTTTATGGTTGGCTTGGTAGAATTAGCGAATAGCGAATATGACGAATGTATTCGTCATTTTCCTCAAAAGCGAAGATAACAAAGTATTCTACATCTTCGTTTTAGCAACCTATTCGTCAACTTGCTAATTCTAGCAATCAAATAGGAAGGTTGACTATAGAGACAGCTGTGTTAAATTCGCTATGCCATTTTTTTATTTTTTAATAGAATAATTATATTACTTGATATAATTATTATAATTATTCTATTTATTTAAAAAATATATATATAATCGCATAGCGAATTAAACACAGTTGTCTCTATAGTCAACCTTCCTATTTGATTGCTAGAATTAGCGAAGTTGACGAATAGGTTGCTAAAGCGAAGATGTAGAATACTTTGTTATCTTCGTTTTGAGGAATATGACGAATACATTCGTCATATCCGTCATCTTCGCTATAATTCTAGATATGAAACCAATAGGAAAGTAGCCTTAAGTTAAAATCGCTAATACGCGATTATTTAAATCGCATATTAATCGCGATAACTAGAATAATGACGAATATTCGATTTCGACCAATATGAAACGAATATTCGCGAATTTTGATCTAAATCGAATATGGCACCTGCCGCTCATCACTAGTTAACCACTTCAGCCCCTAGCTTAAACACCCTTAATGACCAGGCCACTTTTACAATTCTGCACTACACTACTTTACCCGTTTATTGCTCCGTCATGCAACTTACCACCCAAATGAATTTTACCTCCTTTTCTTCTCACTAATAGAGCTTTCATTTGGTGGTATTTCATTGTTGCTGACGTTTTTACTTTTTGCGATTAATCAAAATTACCGAAATTTTTGCAAAAAATGACATTTTCACTTTCTGTTGTAATTTTTTTTAAAAACTACATTTCCATATAAATTTTTCACAAAATTTATTGTTCTACATGTCTTTGATAAAAAAATACAATAAGTGTATATTTATTGGTTTGGGTAAAAGTTATAGCGCTTACAAACTATGGTGCAAAAAAGTGAATTTCTGCATTTTGAAGCAGCTCTGACTTTCTGAGCACCTGTCATGTTTCTTCAGGTGCTAGAATGCCAGGATAGTATAAATACCCCCAAATGACACCATTTTAGAAAGAAGACACCCCAAAGTATTCATGGAGGGGCATGGTGAGTTCATGTATCATTTCATTTTTTTCACAAGTTAGCGGAAAATGACACTTTCTGAGGAAAAAAATAAAAATAATAAAGTTTCCATTTCTGCTAACTTCTGGCAAAAAAATGAAATCTCCCACGGACTCACTATGCCCCTCAGTGAATACCTTGGGGTGTCTACTTTCCGAAATGGGGTCACTTGTGGGGTGTGTTTACTGTTCTGGCATTTTGGGCGGGGCTAAATTGTGAGCAGCCATGTAAAAGCTAAAGGTACTCGTTGGAATTTGGGCCCCTTTGCGCACCGAGGCTGCAAAAAAGTGTCACTCATGTGGTATTGCCGTACTCAGGAGAAGTAGGGCAATGTGTTTTAGGGTGTATTTTTACATATACCCATGTTGGGTGAGAGAAATATCTCTGTAAACTGACAACTTTGTTTAAAAAAATTTAAAAAGTTGTCGATTACAGCGATATTTCTCACACAAAGTATGGGTATATATAAAAATACACCCCAAAACACATTGCCCTACTTCTCCTGAGTACGGCAATACCACATGAGTGACACTTTTTTGCAGCCAAGGTGCGCAAAGGGGCCCAAATTCAATGAGTACCTTTAGGCCTCTTGCACACGGGCGTCATGTTTGACGCCCGGATAAGATGCGGGAACGTTGCGGGAATCGCCGCGATTTTTCCGCGCGTGTGCTAACGTTTGTAGTGCGTTGAGCACGCGCGTGAAAAAATCCGCATGCTTGGTACCCAGACCCGAAGTCAGACTTCATCACTGAAGTCTGGTTTCGGGATGAGTATTCTGTATGTGTAATTATTTTCCTTTATAACATAGTTATAAGGGAAAATAATCGCATTCTAATTACAGAATGCAATGTTCCCCGGGCTTGAAAGGGTTAAAAATAATAAAGAGTTAACTTACCTTCTCCCATTGTACGCGCAGAGCCCCAGAACGTCGTCTCTCTTGATAGTTTGGCTGCTTGAGGACCTGTGGTGACGTCACAGGGTCACATGGTCCAATCATAGAAGCATTTGAGTGGACCATGTGACCCATGTGATCCTGTGACATCACGGCAGGTCCTTCATCGAACAACAGATGTTCGATGAAGGACCTGCCGTGATGTCTGGGATCACATGGGTCACATGGTCCACTCAAATGCTTCTATGATTGAACCATGTGACCCTGTGACGTACCACAGGTCCTCAAGCAGCCAAACTATCAAGAGAGACAACGTTCTGAAGGCTCTGCGTGATGGAAGGCTGAGTTAACTCTTTATATTGCAACCCTTTCAAGCCCGAGGCATGTGCATTCTGTAATTAGAATGCGATTATTTCCCTTATAACTATGTTATAAAGAAAATAATAACGATCGGGTCCCCATCCCGATCGTATCCCTAGCTAACCATGCGGGAAAATCGCAGCGCATCCGCACATGATTGCGGATGCTTGCGATTTTCCGCATCCCCATTCACTTCTATGGGGCCTGCGTTGCGTGAAAATCGCAGAATATAGAACATGCTGCGATTTTCACGCCAGCGCAAAAGTGATGCGTGAAAATCACCGCTCATGTGCACAGCCCCATAGAACTGAATGGGTCAGGATTCAGTGCGGGTGCAATGCGTCCTCCTCACGCATTGCACCCGCGTAGCACTCGCCCGTGTGAAAGGGGCCTTAGGATTTCACAGGGCATTTTTACGCATTTGGATTCCAGACTTCTTCTCACGCTTTATGGGCCCCTAAAATGCCAGGACAGTATAAATACCCCACATGTAACCCCATTTTAGAAAGAAGACACCCCAAGGCATTCCGTTAGGGGTATGGTGAGTTTATGTAAAATTTTATTTTTGTCACAAGTTAGTGAAATATGAGACTTTGTAAAAAAAAAAAAATATCAATTTCCGCTAACTTGTGCCAAAAATAAATAAATTTCTGTGAACTTGCCATGCCCCTCACAGAATACCTTGGGGTGTCTTCTTTCCACAATGGGGTCACTTGTGGGTATTTATACTGCCCTGGCATTTAGGAGCCTAAAGCGTGAGAATCAAAATGAGTAAAAATGCCCTGTGAAATCTAAAGGTACTCATTGGAATTTGGGCCCCTTTGCATCTTGGCTGCAAAAAGTGGCACACATGTGGTATCGCCGTACTCAGGAGAAGTAGGGCAATGTGCTTTGGGGTGTATTTTTACATACAGTGGAGGAAATAATTATTTGACCCCTCACTGATTTTGTAAGTTTGTCCAATGACAAAGAAATGAAAAGTCTCAGAACAGTATCATTTCAATGGTAGGTTTATTGTAACAGTGGCAGATAGCACATCAAAAGGAAAATCGAAAAATAACTTTAAATAAAAAGATAGCAACTGATTTGCATTTCATTGAGTGAAATAAGTATTTGAACCCTCTAACAAAAAAGACTTAATACTTGGTGGAAAAACCCTTGTTTGCAAGCACAGAGGTCAAACGTTTCTTGTAATTGATGACCCAACAATTAAAAAGAAGATTTTTCAAATTTTCGCTCCCTGTCACCTATGCAGTTGCAAGGTTACTTGACAGAAAAAATTGGAATATGTCAACCCCTGAACTCTCCGATCGGATTAACTATATTATTGTCCCGTCACATATGCAGCTCAGGCTGCAAAGGTAATTCCTGGTAAATATTATTTTTCCACCACCCATGAATAACATGGATTTAAGTGGTATATTTTTGGGTTGGGACCTTGTTGAGGAAGGGTTGAAATATATGCGTATATATATATATATATATATATATATATATATACATATGTGTCCCCTTATAGAATTTGTCCCCTTTCATATATATATCCCATATATGCCCCTTCTTTCCATGGCCCTTTTATTCCATCAACTTGATACAGGCCAGTGTTTAGCCTGTAGGCCATGGCTTGCATTGTTACTGTTAAATTGCCCAACTGTCCCTGGGGGGTAGTTAGCATAGAGATGCTAACTAGGATGTGGGTCCAGGACAATAGATTGCAGACTTTTTGGCACCTTTTGATCAGCACATGGCTTACATGCTAAACCTGTTTCCTTCTCCCCCATCTTTGCCCATGGCCAAACTACTTGGGAGGAGGGCTCACAAGGGACAGTGGACTACACAGAGATATGAAGGCATGCGACTTCAGAGGAGAGGTCTTCTGAACTCGGCTCCTTACTGAGAAGGACACACACAGATGGGACCTGAAAATGGCTGAGTACCCCAACCCCTGCCCTGATTTCCCAGATCCCTACATTCCCATGTACCCCTTCTCTGCCCAGCAGCATCAACTCCTGCTGATGTGTACCCCTTAAGCTGCCACCCTTATCCAGCCCCGCAGTACCCCAGCCCAGGACCCTTGCAGTGCCTAGCAGCCCTGTAACCCTGAACCCTTTCAAGGTTTCGGTGTGCAGATTGGCCCCCTGCAGCCCATTTTGTGTTAACCTTTGCAGTGCCATTACCCCTGGACTGCATTGTGATTTGTTTTAACCCTTTATTGCAGTAGGGACAGTGTGAATAGCCAGGTGGGTGGGTTACTGCTGTAATGTATGTTAGTGTAATTGTATAGCTAGTTTGTGGGGTGGAATTTGGATTGTATGTAGAATAGTTAGGAATATTGTATGTGTAGTAGTGTTGTAGTGTTGTAATTGACTGACTGTATTACTGTGTGGCTATAAATATATATATTCATATTCCCTTTTATATGGATATATATAATTATAGACTATAGACGTGTATTGTTTTAATAAATACCTTTTATTATTTAAGCACAGCATGTAGTCTTTTGTTATCGTAGGCGCCACAGTATATAGTAGCAGTGTAAGTCGTACGTAGTTGAGTTCAGTGAATAGTGTAAGGCAAAAGGAGGTAATTAGTCTTTATTTAAGGTATAAATAGGCGGAGTCATATACAGATGCCCCGCCTATTTATGAATATTAATTAGTGATTTTTGCATAAATATTAATAATTAATATTCCCCCTTTACAGACCTCATCATTCTCAACATCATCTTCCACCCAGTCTTCATCCCTGCCTTCTTTGTCAGTCTGCACACTGCAGAAAGCCGCAGCAGTTTGCACCTGTGTTTCGTCATGATCAGACATGTGCTACGGTGGTCTTCCCATGTCCGCATCCTCAAACCTAAGTGGTTGGGCATCCGTGCACTCAACCTCTTCCACTTCTGGGGCAGGGCTATAGTTATGGCCCTGGGAAATCCAGTTAGCAGAGTCATCAGAAAGCATAAGAGACTGCTACATGCCCTGGGGCTCAGATTGCTTGGCTGATTTGCAAGGGGTGAGGTGAAAGACTGATAGGCATGGGCTGCAGGTGCCAACTCTGAGTTTTTCAGCAGTGGGAGAAAATGTTAGGGTTCTGGAGGCACTGTCAGCCACCCAATCTACTAGCGCCTGCACTTGTTCTGGCCTCACCATTCGTAGAGCAGCATTCGGGCCTACCAAATAACGCTGCAGATTCTGTCCCCTACTCACACCTGAGGATGGTGTTTCTCTTGGACCTGTAGTTGGCGCTGAACGGCCATGTCCTCTCACAGCAACAGGAGCTCCACCAACACCACCATGACCATGCCCACGTCCCTTATTTGATGTTCTCCTCATTATTTGCGTTCACCCACCAAACTAACAGATGGTTTATCACCGGTGTCAATTTAACTGCCTATAGTCAACAATTAAGTTCACTAACAGTAAGGCAGTGCCTGTGTCATAAACAGAATACATTTCTTTAGGTCACACAACAGTGTAATGGAGCAATTTAATACAATTACTTCACTATCATCAAAAATTTTATTTTTCAAACCCACAATGTAAAAGCAGAAGTTAACGGTTTAATTTGACTGTCAGAAATGCAGCGTACACCAGTAATGTGCTATCTACCACAAAACCTGCAACCAACTATGTAAATGCGGAGTTCAAAGGTTACTTAACCCCTAAGGACGCAGCCTTATTTCAACTTAAGGACCTGGCCATGTGTTGATAACTTTAAACGCTTTTAATTATCCTGGCCATTCTGAGATAGTTTTTCGTCACATATTGTACTTCATGACACTGGTAAAATGCAATTTTCCAAGTTTCAATTTCTCTATTTCTATAATAGATAGTAATACCGCCAAAATGGGTTATTAATTTACATTTCCCATATGTCTACTTCATCTATGGATCATTTTGGGAATGCTATATTATTTTTGGGGACGTTACAAGTCTTAGAAGTTAAGAATAGTGTTGAGCGCGAATATTCGAATAGAGAATTTTTTAGCGAATATCGGCACTTCGCTAATTCGCGAATATTTCAAATATAGTGCTATAAATTCGCTATTTCGAATATTCGTTTTTTGTTTTTTTTAGTTATATTTTATTCTTTCCCACTTCCCAAAAGTAGTTCTTACCTGTCCTGAGGATTCCTGGCTTCCTGGCTGCTCTAGTCAGTGCCCGTTGCCGCTTCTGCCGACTTCCGTGCTCATGGAGCGTCACCATCACAATGGGAACGTCTCCATATACTAAAATGTACTGTCGGGTTTGAGGAATTACGTTAAAATCGCAATGCGATTAATTCAAGTTATATTAATCGCATTGCGATTACAACTTAGCACTGCTATCTTACATAGGCTAGAATTAGCTGAATATGGAATATAGCACTAGCAGTGCTAAGTTGAAATCGCAATGCGATTACTCAAGTTAAATTAATCGCATTGCGAATTCAACTTAGCACTGCTGCTATATTCCATATTCGTTAACTTCGTTCATTCTAGCAAGCTGACCCATTATAAACCCAGCTCTAAGTTGAAATCGCAATGCGATTAATATAACTTGAATTAATCGCATTGCGATTTCAACGTAATTCCTCAAATCCGACAGTACATTTTAGTATATGGAGACGTTCCCATGGTGATGGGGACGCTCCATGAGCAAGGAAGTTTATGGTTGGCTTGGTAGAATTAGCGAATAGCGAATATGACGAATGTATTCGTCATTTTCCTCAAAACGAAGATAACAAAGTATTCTACATCTTCGTTTTAGCAACCTATTTGTCAACTTCGCTAATTCTAGCAATCAAATAGGAAGGTTGACTATAGAGACAGCTGTGTTAAATTCGCGATGCCATTTTTTTATTTTTTTAATAGAATAATTATATTACTTGATATAATTATTATAATTATTCTATTTATTTAAAAAAATATATATATAATCGCATAGCGAATTAAACACAGTTGTCTCTATAGTCAACCTTTCTATTTGATTGCTAGAATTAGCGAAGTTGACGAATAGGTTGCTAAAACGAAGATGTAGAATACTTTGTTATCTTCGTTTTGAGGAATATGACGAATACATTCGTCATATCCGTCATCTTCGCTATAATTCTAGATATGAAACCAATAGGAAAGTAGCCTTAAGTTAAAATCGCAATACGCGATTATTTAAATCGCATATTAATCGCGATAACTAGAATAATGACGAATATTCGATTTCGACCAATATGAAACGAATATTCGCGAATTTTGTCTAAATCGAATATGGCACCTGCCGCTCATCACTAGTTAACCACTTCAGCCCCCCTAGCTTAAACACCCTTAATGACCAGGCCACTTTTTACAATTCTGCACTACACTACTTTACCCGTTTATTGCTCCGTCATGCAACTTACCACCCAAATGAATTTTACCTCCTTTTCTTCTCACTAATAGAGCTTTCATTTGGTGGTATTTCATTGTTGCTGACGTTTTTACTTTTTTTGCGATTAATCAAAAATTACCGAAATTTTTGCAAAAAAATGACATTTTTCACTTTCTGTTGTAATTTTTTTTTTAAAAAACTACATTTCCATATAAATTTTTCACAAAATTTATTGTTCTACATGTCTTTGATAAAAAAAAATACAATAAGTGTATATTTATTGGTTTGGGTAAAAGTTATAGCGCTTACAAACTATGGTGCAAAAAAGTGAATTTCTGCATTTTGAAGCAGCTCTGACTTTCTGAGCACCTGTCATGTTTCTTCAGGTGCTAGAATGCCAGGATAGTATAAATACCCCCCAAATGACACCATTTTAGAAAGAAGACACCCCAAAGTATTCATGGAGGGGCATGGTGAGTTCATGTATCATTTCATTTTTTTTCACAAGTTAGCGGAAAATGACACTTTCTGAGGAAAAAAATAAAAATAATAAAGTTTCCATTTCTGCTAACTTCTGGCAAAAAAAATGAAATCTCCCACGGACTCACTATGCCCCTCAGTGAATACCTTGGGGTGTCTACTTTCGAAATGGGGTCACTTGTGAGGTGTGTTTACTGTTCTGGCATTTTGGGCGAGGCTAAATTGTGAGCAGCCATGTAAAGCTAAAGGTACTCGTTGAATTTGGGCCCCTTTGCGCACCGAGGCTGCAAAAAGTGTCACTCATGTGGTATTGCCGTACTCAGGAGAAGTAGGGCAATGTGTTTTAGGGGTGTATTTTTACATATACCCATGTTGGGTGAGAGAAATATCTCTGTAAACTGACAACTTTGTTTAAAAAATTTAAAAAGTTGTCGATTACAGCGATATTTCTCACACAAAGTATGGGTATATATAAAAATACACCCTAAAACACATTGCCCTACTTCTCCTGAGTACGGCAATACCACATGAGTGACACTTTTGCAGCCAAGTGCAAAGGGCCCAAATTCAATGAGTACCTTTAGGCCTCTTGCACACGGGCGTCATGTTTGACGCCCGGATAAGATGCGGGAACGTTGCGGGAATCGCCGCGATTTTCGCAGCGTGTGCTAACGTTTGTAGTGCGTTGAGCACGCGCGTGAAAAAATCCGCATGCTTGGTACCCAGACCCGAAGTCAGACTTCATCACTGAAGTCTGGTTTCAGGATGAGTATTCTGTATGTGTAATTATTTTCCTTTATAACATAGTTATAAGGGAAAATAATCGCATTCTAATTACAGAATGCAATGTTCCCCGGGCTTGAAAGGGTTAAAAATAATAAAGAGTTAACTTACCTTCTCCCATTGTACGCGCAGAGCCCCAGAACGTTGTCTCTCTGATAGTTTGGCTGCTTGAGGACCTGTGGTGACGTCACAGGGTCACATGGTCCAATCATAGAAGCATTTGAGTGGACCATGTGACCCATGTGATCCTGTGACATCACGGCAGGTCCTTCATCGAACAACAGATGTTCGATGAAGGACCTGCCGTGATGTCATGAGATCACATGGGTCACATGGTCCACTCAAATGCTTCTATGATTGGACCATGTGACCCTGTGACGTCACCACAGGTCCTCAAGCAGCCAAACTATCAGAGAGACAACGTTCTGAGGCTCTGCGCGTAATGGGAGAATGAGTTAACTCTTTATTATTTTTAACCCTTTCAAGCCCGAGGAACATGTGCATTCTGTAATTAGAATGCGATTATTTTCCCTTATAACTATGTTATAAAGAAAATAATAACGATCGGGTCCCCATCCCGATCGTATCCCTAGCTAACCATGCGGGAAAATGCAACGCATCCGCACATGATTGCGGATGCTTGCGATTTTCCCGCATCCCCATTCACTTCTATGGGGCCTGCGTTGCGTGAAAATCGCAGAATATAGAACATGCTGCGATTTTCACGCAGCGCAAAAGTGATGCGTGAAAATCACCGCTCATGTGCACAGCCCCATAGAACTGAATGGGTCAGGATTCAGTGCGGGTGCAATGCGTCCTCCTCACGCATTGCACCCGCGCGGAAAACTCGCCCGTGTGAAAGGGGCCTTAGGATTTCACAGGGCATTTTTACGCATTTGGATTCCAGACTTCTTCTCACGCTTTATGGGCCCCTAAAATGCCAGGACAGTATAAATACCCCACATGTAACCCCATTTTAGAAAGAAGACACCCCAAGGCATTCCGTTAGGGGTATGGTGAGTTTATGTAAAATTTTATTTTTTGTCACAAGTTAGTGAAATATGAGACTTTGTAAAAAAAAAAAAAAAATATCAATTTCCGCTAACTTGTGCCAAAAATAAATAAATTTCTGTGAACTTGCCATGCCCCTCACAGAATACCTTGGGGTGTCTTCTTTCCACAATGGGGTCACTTGTGGGGTATTTATACTGCCCTGGCATTTTAGGGGCCCTAAAGCGTGAGAATCCAAAATGAGTAAAAATGCCCTGTGAAATCCTAAAGGTACTCATTGGAATTTGGGCCCCTTTGCGCATCTTGGCTGCAAAAAAGTGGCACACATGTGGTATCGCCGTACTCAGGAGAAGTAGGGCAATGTGCTTTGGGGTGTATTTTTACATACAGTGGAGGAAATAATTATTTGACCCCTCACTGATTTTGTAAGTTTGTCCAATGACAAAGAAATGAAAAGTCTCAGAACAGTATCATTTCAATGGTAGGTTTATTGTAACAGTGGCAGATAGCACATCAAAAGGAAAATCGAAAAAATAACTTTAAATAAAAGATAGCAACTGATTTGCATTTCATTGAGTGAAATAAGTATTTGAACCCTCTAACAAAAAAAGACTTAATACTTGGTGGAAAAACCCTTGTTTGCAAGCACAGAGGTCAAACGTTTCTTGTAATTGATGACCAAGTTTGCGCACATTTTAGGAGGAATGTTGGTCCACTCCTCTTTGCAGATCATCTCTAAATCCCTAAGGTTTCGAGGCTGTCTCTGTGCAACTCTGAGCTTGAGCTCCCTCCATAGGTTTTCGATTGGATTAAGGTCCGGAGACTGACTAGGCCACTCCATGACCTTAATGTGCTTCTTCTTGAGCCACTCCTTTGTTGCCTTTGCTGTATGTTTTGGGTCATTGTCGTGCTGGAACACCCATCCACGACCCATTTTCAGTTTCCTGGCAGAGGGAAGGAGGTTGTCGCTCAGGATTTCACGATACATGGCTCCGTCCATTTTCCCGTTAATGCGAATAAGTTGTCCTGTGCCCTTAGCAGAAAAACACCCCCAAAGCAAAATGTTTCCACCCCCATGCTTGACGGTGGGGACGGTGTTTTGGGGGTCATAGGCAGCATTTTTCTTCCTCCAAACACAGCGAGTTGAGTTAATGCCAAAGAGCTCTATTTTGGTCTCATCAGACCACAGCACCTTCTCCCAGTCACTCTCTGAATCATTCAGGTGTTCATTGGCAAACTTCAGACGGGCCTGCACATGTGCCTTCCTGAGCAGGGGGACCTTGCGAGCCCTGCAGGATTTTAATCCATTGCGGTGTAATGTGTTTCCAATGGTTTTCTTGGTGACTGTGGTCCCTGCTAATTTGAGGTCATTAACTAACTCCTCCCGTGTAGTTCTAGGATGCTTTTTCACCTTTCTCAGAACCATTGACACCCCACGAGGTGAGATCTTGCGTGGAGCCCCAGAGCGAGGTCGATTGATGGTCATTTGTGCTCCTTCCATTTTCGAACAATCGCACCAACAGTTGTCACCTTCTCTCCCAGCTTCTTGCTAATGGTTTTGTAGCCCATTCCAGCCTTGTGCAGGTCTACAATTTTGTCTCTGACATCCTTGGACAGCTCTTTGGTCTTTCCCATGTTGGAGAGTTTGGAGTCTGCTTGATTGATTGATTCTGTGGACAGGTGTCTTTTATACAGGTGACTAGTTAAGACAGGTGTCCTTAATGAGGGTGACTAATTGAGTAGAAGTGTCTAACCACTCTGTGGGAGCCAGAACTCTTAATGGTTGGTAGGGGTTCAAATACTTATTTCACTCAATGAAATGCAAATCAGTTGCTATCTTTTATTTAAAGTTATTTTTTCGATTTTCCTTTTGATGTGCTATCTGCCACTGTTACAATAAACCTACCATTGAAATGATACTGTTCTGAGACTTTTCATTTCTTTGTCATTGGACAAACTTACAAAATCAGTGAGGGGTCAAATAATTATTTCCTCCACTGTATACCCATACTGGGTGTGAGAAATATCTCTGTAAAAAAAAAAATTATACAAAGTTGTCAATTTACAGAGATATTTCTCTCACCCAGTATGGGTATATGTAAAAATACACCCCAAAACACATTGCCCTACTTCTCCTGAGTACGGCGATACCACATGTGTGGCACTTTTTTGCAGCCAAGATGTGCAAAGGGGCCCTAAAACCAATGAGTACCTTTTAGGAGGGCATTTTTATGCATTTTTCTTCTCACGCTTTAGGTCCCCTAAATTGCCAGAGCAGTATAAATACCCCACATGTGACCCCATTTTGGAAAGAAGACACCCCAAGGTATTCCATGAGGGGCATGGCGAGTTCACAGAAGATTTTTTTGGCACAAGTTAGCGGAAATTGATTTTTATTGTTTTTCTCAAAAAGTCTCCCTTTCTGCTAACTTTTGACAAAAGTTAAATTTTCATGGACTCACTATGCCCCTCAGCAACTACCTGGGGTGTCTTCTTTCCAAAATGAGGTCACATGTGAGGTGTTTGTACTGTTCTGGCATTTTGAGCGGGGCTAAATTGTGAGCAGCCATGTAAAGCTAAAGGTACTCGTTGGAATTTGGGCCCCTTTGCACCCAGGCTGCAAAAAGTGTCACTCATGTGGTATCGCCGTACTCAGGAGAAGTAGGGCAATGTGTTTGGAGTGTATTTTACATATACCCATACTTTGTGTGAGAAATATCGCTGTAAATTGACAACTTTGTATAAAAAATTTAAAAAGTTGTCATTTACAGAGATATTTCTCTCACCCAGCATGGGTATATGTAAAAATACACCCCAAAACACATTGCCCTACTTCTCCTGAGTACGGCGATACCACATGTGTGCCACTTTTTGCAGCCAAGATGCGCAAAGGGGCCCTAAAACCAATGAGTACCTTTAGTATTTCACAGGGCACTTTACGCATTTGGATTCTCACGCTTTAGGACCCCTAAAATGCCAGGGCAGTATAAATACCCCACAAGTGACCCCATTGTGGAAAGAAGACACCCCAAGGTATTCTGTGAGGGGTATGGCGAGTTCACAGAAAAAAATTTTTGGCACAAGTTAGCGGAAATTGATTTATTTTTATTTTTTACAAAGTCTCATATTCCACTAACTTGTGACAAAAATAAAATTTTACATGAACTCCCCATACCCCTCACGGAATACCTTGGGGTGTCTTCTTTCAAAATGGGGTCACATGTGAGGTTTTGTACTGCCCTGGCATTTGAGGTCTCCACAATCATTACACGTATGGCCAGCATTAGGAGTTTCTGCGATTCTCCGTATATTGAGCATACGGGTAATGAGATTTTTTCCGTTCAGCCTCTGGGCTGAAAAAAAAAATAAATGAAGCGGCACAGATTTTTCATTCGCATCGATCAATGTGGATGAAAAAATCTCTGCCAAATCAGTGACTGCGGTGCGGTGGGCTGGGCGCTAGCTACCTAACAAGTAGCTAACTAACTGGCGGTGATAAGGGACCCTTATGCCCCATTCACACGTCCGAAATTCTGTTTGCGGAGCGGAATTGCGGACCCATTCATTTCTATGGGGACAGACTTTGTCCCGCTCGGATCGGAATTGCGGATCCGCGCTACTGAGTCTGCATTTCCGTTCCGCAAAAATATAGAACATGCCCTTTTCTTGTCCGCAATTGCGGACAAGAAAAAGCATTTTCTATATAGTTCTGGCAATGTGCGGATCTGCAAAATGCGGAAAGCACGTTGGCGGTGTCCGTGTTTTGCGGATCCGCGCCGCGGATCCGTGGCACGGATCTGTGGATCAGCGGAACCGCAAAACACATATGGACATGTGAATAGAGCCTTACAGGGGGTGATCAGTGACAGGGGGTGATCAGGGAGTCTATATGGGGTGATCAGGGGTTAACAAGGGGTTAATAGTGGTTATAAAGTGAGGGGGTGGGGGTGGGGTTAGTGTAGTGTTTGGTGCAACTTTACATTGTTACCTGGTCCTCTGGTGAGTCGATCCCAGTAAATGGGACCACCAGAGGACCAGGTATTAAATATATCAGGCGCTGTTAGCAACACAGCGTCTGATATACCACTTTGATCTCATTTATTTTACATTTACAGCCTGCCAGCGATTGATCATCGCTGGCAGGCTGTAGTCTAACTGCAGAGCCGCGCTCTGCTGTGAGCAGCGCGCGCGTGCGCGCGTTCACAGCAGATCTCGGCTCTCGCGAGATGACGCGCGGATGCGTCCAGGAGGAACAAACTTGCCGCCGCCTGGGCGCATCCGTGCGTTAAGCGGTCGACAAGCGGTTAAGAAGCAAATCTTGAAAATTTTCAGAAATTTTCAAAAATCCACTTTTAGGGACCAGGTGAAGTTCGAAGTCACTTTGTGAGGATTACATAATAGAAACCACCCAAAAATACACCATTCTAGAAACTTCAACCCTCAAGGTATTCAAAACTGATTTTACAAACGTCATTAACCCTTTAGGTGTTCCACAAGAGTTAATGGAAAATGGGGATAAAATTTAAGAATTTAGATTTTTTTGAAAATTTTCCATTTTAATCAATTTTCAAGTCACCAGGCAAGAGTTAACAGCCAAACAAAACTCAATATTTATTGCCCTGATTCGTAGTTTACAGAAACACCCCATGTGTGGAAGTAAACTACTGTAGATGCACATATCAGGGCATAGAGGAAAGGAGCGCCATGTGGTTTTGGAAGGCAGATTTTGCTTGACTGGTTCTTTGATACTATGTCCCATTTGAAGCCCCTAATGTACCCCTAGAGTAGAAACTCAAAAAACTGACTCCATCTAGAAAGTACACCCCTCAAGATATTCAAAACTGATTTTACAAACTTTGTTAACCCTTTAGGTGTTCCACAAGAGTTAATGGTAAATGGAGATGAAATTTCAGATTTTGTATTTTTGGCAAATGTTCAATTTTAATCAATTTTTCCAGTAACACAGCAAGGGTTAACGGCCAAACAAAACTCAATATTTAATGCCCTGATTCTGTAGTTTGCATAAACACCCCATATGTGGTTGAAAACTGCTGTATGACTAAACGGCAGGGGCAGAAGGAAAGGTTTTGGAAGGCGGATTTTGCTGGACTGGTTTTTCATGTCCCATTTAAGCCCCCTGATGTACCCCTAGAGTATAAACTCCAAAAAGTGACTCCATATAAGAAACTACACACATCAAGGTATTCAAAACAGATTTTAAAAACTTTGTTAACCCTTGGGGTGTTTTGCAACAGTTATTGGCAAATGGAGATTACATTTCAGAATTTCTATTTTTTGTTACCTTCCCTCAAAAAAAGTGTAATATAGAGCAACCAAAAATCATATGTACCCCAAAATAGTACCAACAAAACTGCCACCTTATCCCATAGTTTCCAAAATTTGGTCACTTTTTTGGAGTTTCTACTGTAGGGGTGCATCTGGGGGCTTCAAATGGGACATGGCATCTAAAAACCAGTTCGAGCTAAATCTTCCTTCCAAAAACATATGGCGTTCCTTTCCTCCTGCTCCCTGCCGTGTGGCCATACAGCGCGGTTTCTCTGTAAACCGCAGAATCAGGGTAATAAATGTTGAGTTTTGTTTGGCAGTTAACCCTTTCTTTGTTACTTGAAAAATTGATTAAATTGTAAAATCTGCCAAAAAGTGAAATTCTGAAATTTCATCTCCATTTTCTATTGATTCTTGTGAAACACCTAAAGGGTTAACAAAGTTTGTAAAATCAGTTTTGAATACCTTAAAGAGTGTACTTTCTAAAATGAGGGCCATTTATGGGTTGTTTTTATTATGTAAGCCCCACAAAGTGACTTTAGTCCTGAACTGGTCCTTTAAAAGTGGGTTTTGGAAATTTTCTGAAAAATTTCAAAACTTGTTTCTAAACTTTTAAGCCTTCTAACGTCCCCAAAAATAAAATTTCATTTTCAAAATGATCCAAACATGAATTAGTCATATGGGAAATGTAAAACAATAACTATTATATGAGGTATCACTACCTATTCTAAGTAAGAAATTTAAATTTAGGAATTTTTCTAAATTTACAAGAAAAAGCATTTTCTATATAGTTCTGGCAATGTGCGGATCTGCAAAATGCGGAAAGCACATTGACGGTGTCCGTGTTTTGCGGATCCGCGCCGCGGATCCGTGGCACGGATCTGTGGATCCGCCGAACCGCAAAACACATATGGACATGTGAATAGAGCCTTACAGGGGGTGATCAGTGACAGGGGGGTGATCAGGAGTCTATATGGGGTGATCAGGGGTTAACAAGGGGTTAATAGTGGTTATAAAGTGAGGGGGTGGGGGTGGGGTTAGTGTAGTGTTTGGTGAAACTTTACATTGTTACCTGGTCCTCTGGTGGTCGATCCCAGTAAATGGGACCACCAGAGGACCAGGTATTAGATATATCAGACGCTGTTAGCAACACAGCGTCTGATATACCACTTTGATCTCATTTATTTTACATTTACAGCCTGCCAGCGATTGATCATCGCTGGCAGGCTGTAGTACAACTGCAGAGCCGCGCTCTGCTGTGAACGCGCGCGCGTGCGCGCGTTCACAGCAGATCTCGGCTCTCGCGAGATGACGCACGGATGCGTCCAGGAGGAACAAACTTGCCGCCGCCTGGACGCATCCGTGCGTTAGGCGGTCGGCAAGCGGTTAAGAAGCAAATCTTGAAAATTTTCAGAAATTTTCAAAAATCCACTTTTTAGGGACCAGGTGAAGTTCGAAGTCACTTTGTGAGGATTACATAATAGAAACCACCCAAAAATACACCATTCTAGAAACTTCAACCCTCAAGGTATTCAAAACTGATTTTACAAACGTCATTAACCCTTTAGGTGTTCCACAAGAGTTAATGGAAAATGGGGATAAAATTTAAGAATTTAGATTTTTTTGAAAATTTTCCATTTTAATCAATTTTTTCAAGTCACCAGGCAAGAGTTAACAGCCAAACAAAACTCAATATTTATTGCCCTGATTCGTAGTTTACAGAAACACCCCATGTGTGGAAGTAAACTACTGTAGATGCACATATCAGGGCATAGAGGGAAAGGAGCGCCATGTGGTTTTTGGAAGGCAGATTTTGCTTGACTGGTTCTTTGATACTATGTCCCATTTGAAGCCCCCCTAATGTACCCCTAGAGTAGAAACTCAAAAAAACTGACTCCATCTAAGAAAGTACACCCCTCAAGATATTCAAAACTGATTTTACAAACTTTGTTAACCCTTTAGGTGTTCCACAAGAGTTAATGGTAAATGGAGATGAAATTTCAGATTTTGTATTTTTTGGCAAATGTTCAATTTTAATCAATTTTTCCAGTAACACAGCAAGGGTTAACGGCCAAACAAAACTCAATATTTAATGCCCTGATTCTGTAGTTTGCATAAACACCCCATATGTGGTTGAAAACTGCTGTATGACCAAACGGCAGGGGGCAGAAGGAAAGGTTTTTGGAAGGCGGATTTTGCTGGACTGGTTTTTTCATGTCCCATTTAAGCCCCCCTGATGTACCCCTAGAGTATAAACTCCAAAAAAGTGACTCCATATAAGAAACTACACACATCAAGGTATTCAAAACAGATTTTAAAAACTTTGTTAACCCTTGGGGTGTTTTGCAACAGTTATTGGCAAATGGAGATTACATTTCAGAATTTCTATTTTTTGTTACCTTCCCTCAAAAAAAGTGTAATATAGAGCAACCAAAAATCATATGTACCCCAAAATAGTACCAACAAAACTGCCACCTTATCCCATAGTTTCCAAAATTTGGTCACTTTTTTGGAGTTTCTACTGTAGGGGTGCATCTGGGGGGGCTTCAAATGGGACATGGCATCTAAAAACCAGTTCGGCTAAATCTTCCTTCCAAAAAACATATGGCGTTCCTTTCCTCCTGCTCCCTGCCGTGTGGCCATACAGCGCGGTTTCTCTGTAAACCGCAGAATCAGGGTAATAAATGTTGAGTTTTGTTTGGCAGTTAACCCTTTCTTTGTTACTTGAAAAAATTGATTAAATTGTAAAATCTGCCAAAAAAGTGAAATTCTGAAATTTCATCTCCATTTTCTATTGATTCTTGTGAAACACCTAAAGGGTTAACAAAGTTTGTAAAATCAGTTTTGAATACCTTAAGGGGTGTACTTTCTAAAATGGGGCCATTTATGGGTTGTTTTTATTATGTAAGCCCCACAAAGTGACTTTAGTCCTGAACTGGTCCTTTAAAAGTGGGTTTTGGAAATTTTCTGAAAAATTTCAAAACTTGTTTCTAAACTTTTAAGCCTTCTAACGTCCCCAAAAAATAAAATTTCATTTTCAAAATGATCCAAACATGAATTAGTCATATGGGAAATGTAAAACAATAACTATTATATGAGGTATCACTACCTATTATAAAAGTAGAGAAATTTAAATTTGGGAATTTTTCTAAATTTATGGTAAATTTGGGATTTTCACAAATAAAGGTGAAATATATTGACTCAAATTTATGACTATCATGAAGTACAATGTGTCACGAGGAAACAGTCTCAGAATGGCCTGGATAAGTAAAAGTGTTCCAAAGCTATTACCACATAAAGCGACACATGTCAGATTTGCAAAAAATGGCCTGGACAGGAAGGTGAAAACTGGCCTGGGGTAGAAGGGGTTAAAATGAAGAAGGTAAGCAGTAAGGGACGGGGAAGTGGCCGTGATGCTGGTGGTGTGTGCAGAGGCCATGGCCCTGGGCGCGTTGAAACAGTGCCTGTTGTCAGAGAACAAGAAAAACAATCATCCATGACACCTAGGTTCATGTCCCAGTTTGCAGGACGGCGCAGGACACCGCTCTTGAAGTCAGACCAGTGCGACCATGGCATGTCAAGCCACTGCCTCCTCTTCCCCTATGTTACGTGCTGGCTAATCCCCTGTCGAAGGCGCAGGCACGGATGCCTCCCAACCTGCACCTGGACCTTCACAAGCACCATCAGCGACCACATCTACTTCCTATGTTACTATGTTACTAAGTGCATTTGGCCAGGGACGCTACATTTCCCTGACAGCACACTGTATGAACGTTGTGGAGGCCAGGAGCAAGTAGAGATGTTGCGAACATAAAATTATCCGTTCGCGAATTGCAAACGCAAACTTACGCAAATGTTCGCGAACGGGCGAACCGCCATAGACTTCAATAGGGACTCTTTCTGGCCACAATAGTGATGGAAAAGTTGCTTCAAGGGGACTAACACCTGGACTGTGGCATGCCGGAGGGGGATCCATGGCAAAACTCCCATGGAAAATTGCGTAGTTGACGTAGAGTCGGGTTTTAATCCACAAAGGGCATAAATAACCTAACATTCCAAAATTGTTTGGAATAACGTGCTTTAAAACATCCAGTGTGTATATACGATCGGGTATGATGTTGTATCGATCAGGTAGTATAAGGGTTACGTCCGCTTCACAGTGACAGACCAAATTCCCAGTTTAACGCACAGCAAACAACCGCAAACAGTTGTCAATAGTTGACACACTCATGACATAACTTTTATTCCTCTATGCGTCAATCTTGGTGTAGTGATGACTGTGCTCGTGCGCACGTTCGGGAGATTGCAGGCGATGGCGGATTTTCAAAGCCTATGGTCATCCTGAGGTAGTTCAGTGACAGTTAAGCGACCCAGAAAACATTGATTCTGCAGTGTGGGCCCATTGTTAGCCTAGTAGGCTTTAATGATCACCTTAGATGATCACAAAGAAAATTAATGTTTTTTCTATGAAAAATTATCCAACCGATCGCTTTTGGTCTGTTCACAATGAAGCAACGACCTTATCATCTGGGGTGTGCCAACATTGCCAACACACTCATAGAGGTGATGATTGCTTCATTGTGATACGCAAGCCCCTTCACCACAACAAGGTAACGATCACGCAGGGGAATTGACATATGTATGTGCCTTTTTTTTTGTTTTGCTTTTGCAGCCACAGTGCAGCACCAGAGGCCAGAAAAATTAGGCATGTACACATGCCTGAAAAATTAGGTATTGTTGCAGCCGCCGAAAAAATTGTAACAGCGGCCGAAAAAATTTATGTTTTCCAGGCAGAAAGTGTACTAAAACATTTCGGCTTGAACCCTAGTTGGGGGCGGAGAAGTCACGCAACTCATCCGGCATGCAGAGATTAAATACAGCAGCGTGGTGACCATTTTTAGCCCAAGGCATCTCATCAGGCCTTTTTTAGTCAAAAGCATCCCCCACTGTCAGTCCCTTCGGGATCCATGCCTCATTCATCTTAATAAAGGTGAGGTAATCTAGACTTTTTTGACCTAAGTGACTTCTCTTCTCAGTGACAATACCTCCTGCTGCACTGAAGGTGCTTTCTGACAGGACACTTGAAGCGGGGCAGGTTAAAAGTTCTATCGCAAATTGGGATAGCTCAGGCCACAGGTCAAGCCTGCACATACCGGGGGTCTAGTAGCATGGCCATCCACTACAGGTCGTTCTCCTTCAGCCTTTTTATTCGAGGGTCCCTCAACAGGCATGACAGCATGCCGAGCTACTCATTTCCCGTTCCTCGTCCTCACTGATCTCATTGAAGGTCTTCCCCCCAGCCACGTACAACATCACGGGTCCCAGATAGGTGACAACGAGCACCCTGGGATGCCTGCTGTGGTTGGTCTTCCTCCTCCTCAAAGCCACATACCTCCTCTGACTCCTCTTCCTCAGATTCCTCTTCCAGCATTGCCGCAGGTCCAGCAAGCTATGATGATAAGGCTGTTTCTGGTGGTGATGGTGACCACAACTCTTCCTCTTCACACTCATCTACGGCCTGATCCAGCACTCTTCGCAGGGCACGCTCCAGGAAGAAAACAAATGGGATGAGGTCGCTGATGGTGTCTTCAGTGCGACTGACTAGGTTTGTCACCTCCTCAAAAGGATGCATGAGCCTACAGGCATTGCGCATGAGCGTCCAGTAACGTGGCAAAAAAATACCCAGCTCCGCAGAGGCTGTCCTAGCACCCCGGTCATACAAGTACTCGTTGATGGCTTTTTCTTGTTGGAGCAGGCGGTCGAACATTAGGAGTGTTGAATTCCAACGTATCGGGCTGTCGCAAATCAAGCGCCTCACTGGCATGTTGTTTCGCCGCTGAATATCGGAAAAGTGCGCCATGGCCATGTAGGAACGCCTGAAATCACCACACACCTTCCTGGACTGCTTGAAGACGTCCTGTAAGCCTGCTTATTCACAAAGCATTGTACGATCAGATTCAACACATGTGCCATGCATGGCACATGTGTCAACGTGCCCAAATTCAATGCTGCCAACAGATTGCTTCCGTTGTCACACAAAACTTTGCCGATCTCCAGTTGGTGCGGGGTCAGCCACTGATCCACCTGTGCATTTAGGTGGGACAGGAGTGCTGGTCCGGTGTGACTCTCTGCTTTCAGGCAAGTCAACCCCAAGATGGCATGACACTGGTGTATCCGGGATGTGGAATTGCCCCTGGGGAGCTGGGGGGGTGCAATTGATGTGGAGCAAGACGCAGTAGCAGAAGAGGACTCAGCCGAGGAGGTTAGCGAAGAGGATGGAGTAGGAGGAGTAGAGGAGGTGGCAGCAGGCCTGCCTGCAAGTCGTGGTGGTGTCACCAACTCCACTGCAGAGCCACGCATTCCATGCTTGTCAGCCATCAGCAGGTTTACCCAATGCGCAGTGTACGTGATATACCGGCCCTGACCATGCTTTGCAGACCATGACTTCCTTTTCCACAATAGAGTACAGGTTGGGGATGGCCTTTTGTGGAAAAAAAATTCGGCCTGGTACATTCCACTGCGGTGTCCCAATAGCTACAAATTTTTTGAAGGCCTCAGACTCCACCAGCTTGTATGGCAAAAGCTGGTGGGCTAAGAGTTCCGACAAGTCAGCTGTCAGATGCCGGGCAAGGGGGGGAGTCTGTGACATTGGCTTCTTACGCTCAAACATTTCCTTGACTGACACCTGACTGTGGGCAGATGAGCAGGAACTGCTCAAGGTGAGAGGCGGAGTGGCGGGTGGTTGAGAGGGGGCAAGGAGGACAGCAGTGGTTGACGTGGCTGAAGATGCTGGACCAGGAGCAGGATGGTAGCTTTGATTTTGTGTGGTGCTTGTACTCATGTGTTGATCCCATAGGCGTTTGTGATGTGAGATCATGTGCCTTCGCAAAGCAGTTGTTCCTAGGTGGGTGTTGGACTTCCCACTCACTGGCAGGCAACTGCAATTATATTACAGAGAAAAAATAAAATTACTTTTTTTATCTGCAAGTTACTGTGCCACCCTATATGGCAGTGGGCACAGTAAAGTCAGTGGACCCGACACTCTCTGGCAGGCAACTCCAATTATATTACAGAGAATAAATTAAATGACTTTTTTATCTGCAAGGCACTGTGCCACCCTATATGGGTGGTGGGCAGTGGGCACAGTACAGTTAGTGGGCCTGACACTCACTGGCAGGCAACTGCAATTATATTACAGAGAAAAAATGACATTACTTTTTTTATCTGCAAGGTACTGTGCCACTCTATATGAGTGGTGGGCAGTGGGCACAGTACAGTCAGTGGGGCTGACACTCACTGGCAGGCAACTGCAATTATATTACAGAGAAATTATATTCAGCCCATGCTAAACTTAAACCCCATGGCGATTTGACTGTGTTTGTGACATCTGAGCGCTGTTTGGATATATTGAGCGCTCAGATCCAAGCCATCTGGGGATATGTTAAATGTCTAAATTTACTGTAATGGTTGGGACATTGTATATTTGAATAGTGATGTCTGTCCTATTGTCCCCACGTGTGTATTGGCGATTTCCCTTTGTCCTGAGAGATAATTGAATTACTCCTCGGTTGTCACCAGGACAGAAGACATTGTTTAAAACTATGTATTCTCCTGCCTGTGATAATTACATCAAACCATTGTGTAAGGTAATTGTATCACAGGCAGAGGAGAGGATTTTGTATGGGAGTGTTTAAACTGTAAAGCTGTAAAGGATTGGCTGCTAGGTCATGTCCTCAGTTCCCAACCAGGTCCACGGGGGTGGTAACCTTGTTGGAAAATGTGTATAAGTCAATGCTTGTCTGTTCAATAAACAGTTCCTGTTTTACATTCAACATTGAGCCTCGTCTCATGTGTATGGGGATTGCTATACGCTGTATACTCCCCTGGCTATAACTCCTAGCTCTTGTAAGAGCTGTTCCTGCTCTCTGGATTTAGGAGAGGTTCACCCAATGGAGCCTGGAGCCTTGTCGTAGGTCCAAGATGGGTAGGAGACGGTGAGACCTCAACCAAGCTTCGCCGGTTTGTGGGGTCTGCAGCACTTACGGTGTCAAGTGGAGTGCTTGTAGTCCTCGGGAAGCACTAGGAGCATCCATTGACGGAGGTACCCGGTCGGGGTGCCAGGAGATCTGTTACAGTTGTCCTTACAGCAGATGAGTCTTTGAGGACTGGAGTGGACACAGAACACTGACCTAGCTAACGCTTTCCCTATTAATTCAGCAGCAGCAGCAGCACTCTTGCTGCTCTAACTAACACTGCAGCTTCAGAATGAATCTAAGATGGCTGCCGTCCTTGCTTTTTTTATAGGAGGTGGGCGAGTCTGGGAGGGAGGGAGGTTATGCTGATTGGCTGGAATGTGTCTGCTGACTGTGAGGTACAGGGTCAAAGTTTGCCCAGTGATTACGTATCGGGGGCGGACCGAACATCGCACATGTTCGCCCGCCGCGGCGAACGCGAACATGCGATGTTCGCCAGAGAATAGTTTGGGACGTCTCTAGGAGCAAGTCATACCTGGGATGGCACAGCTTATACCGAAGCCAAGGATTGTGGGCCCTATGTCAATCATGGTTTCCACCAGCACCTATCTTAGTGGCTCCAATCCCCACTTCTCCTCCTCTACCTCCTACTCCACTTCCACCTCCGAATTATTCGCGTGCAGCTCTTAGTCAGCCATCAGTCGGTAGCTGGAAGCAGTGTAGCACTGCAGTCGGGAAGCGGAAACAGGCCGTGCGGAAGCTGATATGCTTAGGGGATAAACAGCACACCGCTGCAGAGCTGTGGCAGGGGATAAAAGACCAGACTGAGCTGTGGCTCTCGCCACTCAACCTATAACCAGGCATGGTTGTGTCTGATAATGGCTGTAACTTGGTGGCAGCTTTGGAGCTCAGCAAGCTCACACACATACAATGCCTAGCCCATGTCTTAAACTTAGTGGTCCAGCGGTTTCTCAAAATCGACCCCGATTTGCCTCACCTACTGGTGAAGGTGCGCCGCGTGTGTGCACATTTCCTCAAGTCATTGACAGCGTTAGCCGGTCTGTCAACGCTGCAGCAACACTTGAAATTGCCAGCTCACCGGCTGTTGTGTGAGCACACGCTGTAACTGTCACTACCAGAGCTTTGAGACGTTCTCACAGCTCTGTTTCTCCACCCCTGTGATGATGTAACTACTAGAGCTTTGAGACGTTCCCACAGCTCTGTTTCTCCGCCCCTGTGATGAGGTCTTTACTTTCTGTTTCCTTCCTCCCAGCTGTCCCTCCTGTGTTTGATTGCTCTGCCTTTAAATCACCTCTCTTCCTTTGTACGGTGCGGATTATACTACTTCATTTGACCTGTATCTCTCGCTTGAGTATCTTCACTGGTGTGATATCTTTTCTGGACCTGTGTTCTGCTGAAGCAAGTACTTCGGACATTGTCTGCTGACTTTGGATCTGTTTTCACTGCTGCTGCAGCTCCTTCAGTTAAGTGTGCAGACATTGTGTGTTTCTGTTTGTTTTGCTGACTGGATCCGAGCGACCCGGTTCCGTCCATATACTGAGCAGGGCACCGGTGGCGTGCCCCTTCCACTACTGTAGGGGTTACAGTGGTCATCAGCCTTAGGTACGCGGGCATGTCTCGATCCACCATCTGGATCTGGACATGGGCTTAGCAGCATAGGGAGAGCTTTTAGGGTCTGACAGGGGTCACCCTTTATGTTCCCTAGTTTGGGTCCGGTCAGTAGCTAACTCACTGTGTATGCTCTTGTTGCTCACATACAGCCGTGACATTATAATCCGCCCGAAACCGTCCTTTTTGACATGGATCCGCTTTCTGACCTGGTTGACCGCATGCAGGGTCTTTCTTTGGAGGTAGCGGATCTCCGTCAATCTATGATTCAGCTTCAAGCATTGGGCTCGGCTCCGGCCCATGGAGTCTGTTGCGAGCCAAAGGTCTCACTTCCGGAAACGTTCTCCGGGGGCAGTGAGAATTTTGTTCGCTTCAGAGAGGCATGCAAACTCCATTTTTGCTTGTGTCCCCGTTCCTCTGGTAATGAGGAGCAGAGGGTGAGGATTGTCATCTCCTTGCTCAGGGGTAATGCTCAGACTTGGGCTTTTTCACTGCCATCGGGGATCCCTCCCTTCGATCCACAGAAAGATTTTTGTGGCCCTGGGGCAGATATATGATGACCCGGATCGTGTTGCTCTGGCTGAATCTAACTTACGTTTTTATGCCAGAACAAACTGTCTGCTGAGCTTTATTGTTCTGAATTTCGGAGATGGGCAGCTGATTCAGGTTGGAATGATGCTGCACTCCGGAGTCAGTTCTGTCATGGTCTCTCAGAGAGATTGAAAGATGCGTTTGCTTTCCATGAGAGACCAACATCTTTAGAGTCTGCCATGTCATTGGCGGTACGCCTTGACAGGCGTCTAAGAAGAAAGAAACGAGACCTCTCGGTCCAGCCATTGTCACTCTAGGGGCAGTGGTGCGGACTCATTCAGTGTGCAGGGGTCTCATCCTGTCTCGGTCCCCTCTGAGGAGGAGCCTATGCAGCTAGGTCGACTTGCCCCTGATAAAGGAGGATTTAGTCCTCAGAGAATGGTGTGTTTTTGTTGTGGGGGCATTGGTCATTTGGCAAATGTTTGTCCCTCTAGGAGATTCATGAACTGTACTAAGAGTGATAATAAGAGAAAATCCTCAAAGGAAAATCATCAAACTCTGCTTCATCTGCTACCTTGGGCAAAGTTGATGTAGGAATTGGGGCTTTTCCTCTGACCTGCAGTTCTCGTTTTCTCCTTTCTGCCAGGGTGGCGCTAGAGAGCAAAGTCATTTCTTGTGAAATTTTTGTTGATAGTGGAGCGGCCGTCAATCTTATTGACACTCAATTTGTAGCCAGGCATGGTTTTCGGGTTTGCACATTAGAAAAAGATATACCTGTTTTTGCCATTGACTCTGCTCCACTCTCACAGAGATCCCTGAAGGGCATTGTTCACAATATCCGGTTAGCTGTAGGTGACACTCATGTGGAGGATATATCTTGTTTTGTCCTTAACGGATTGCCTACTCCTCTAGTGTTGGGGTTACCCTGGCTCACTAAACATAACCCCACTATTGATTGGCAAGGAAGGCAAATAAATGAGTGGAGTGAGTTTTGTAGAGAGAATTGTCTCACAGCGACTTTTGCAGAGGTATCTACTAAAACTTTGCCATCATTTCTCTCTGATTTCTCGGACGTGTTTTCCGAGAGCGGTGTGCAGGAGCTACCTCCTCACCGGGAGTTTGACTGTCCCATTAACCTCATTCCCGGCGCCAAGCTGCCAAAAGCACGCCTGTACAATCTCTCACAACCGGAGAGAATCGCAATGCGAACCTATATCTCTGAGAGTCTCGATAAGGGGCATATTCGTCCCTCAAAATCACCGGTCGCCGCGGGTTTTTTGTTAAAAAGAAAGATGGCTCTCTGAGACCTTGCCTAGATTTTAGGGAGCTGAACCGTATCACGATTCGCGATCCCTATCCCCTTCCTCTGATCCCAGACCTCTTCAACCAAATTGTTGGGGCCAAGGTTTTTCCAAATTGGATTTGAGAGGCGCGTACAACCTGGTCAGGGTCAGAGAGGGGATGAATGGAAAACAGCCTTTAATACCCCCGAGGGGCATTTCGAGAATCTCGTTATGCCTTTTGGCTTGATGAATGCTCCGGCCGTCTTTCAGCATTTTGTTAACAGTATTTTCTACCATTTAATGGGGAAATTTGTATTGGTGTATCTTGATGATATTTTGATTTTTTCCCCTGATGTTCGGACTCATCAGGATCATCTTTTTCAGGTTCTGCAGATTCTGCGAGAAAATAAATTGTACGCCAAGCTGGAGAAATGTGTGTTTATGGTATCGGAGATTCAATTTCTGGGTTTTCTCCTCTCTGCTTCTGGTTTTCGCATGGATCCGGAGAAGGTCCGTGCTGTGCTTGAGTGGGAGCTTCCTGAGAATCAGAAGGCATTGATGCGCTTTCTGGGTTTTGCAAACTATTACAGAAAGTTCATTTTGAATTATTCCTCTGTTGTCAAACCCCTCACTGACATGACCAAAAGGGCGGATTTTTCCTCTTGGTCGGAGGAGGCGCTTGCAGCTTTTCTAAGATTAAAGAGAGTTTTGCGTCTGCTCCCATCTTGGTGCATCCCGATGTTTCCTTACCTTTTATTGTTGAGGTGGATGCTTCCGAGGTGGGTGTGGGTGCGGTTTTGTCCCAGGGTCCGTCTCCTTCCAAATGGCGACCCTGTGCCTTTTTCTCTAAAAAACTCTCACCGGCAGAGAAAAACTATGATGTGGGAGATAGGGAATTGTTGGCCATCAAGCTGGCTTTCGAGGAATGGCGCCATTGGTTGGAGGGGCCAGGTACCCTATAACCGTTTTTACCGACCATAAGAATCTGGCGTACTTGGAGTCGGCCAAGCGTATGAATCCGAGACAGGCCAGATGGTCTCTGTTCTTCTCCAGATTCAATTTTGTCGTTACATTCCGCCCTGGGATCAAAAATGTGAAGGCTGACGCTCTCTCTCGCTGTTTTCCGGGAGGAGGAAACTCCGAGGACCCGGGTCCCATTTTGGCGGAGGGGTAGTTGTTTCTGCTCTGTATTCTGATTTGGAGGCCGAGGTCCAGGCTGCCCAGACTGAGGCACCTGCCCGTTGTCCTTCTGGAAAGTTGTTTGTGCCTCCTGAGTTACGTCACAAACTCTTCAAGGAGCATCATGATACGGTTCTTGCTGGTCACCCCGGGAGTAGAGCCACGGTAGATCTCATTGCTCGGAGATTTTGGTGGCCGGCTCTTCGTAAGTCGGTGGAGGGTTTTGTGGCTGCTTGTGAGACGTGCGCTCGCGCTAAGGTCCCTCGTTCACGGCCTTCAGGTCCCCTTCTCCCCTTACCCATACCTTCCCGTCCTTGGACACACCTGTCCATGGACTTTATCACGGATCTTCCTCGTTCCTCAGGGAAGTCGGTGATCCTGGTGGTGGTGGACCGTTTTAGCAAGATGGCACATTTCATACCCTTCCCTGGATTGCCCAATGCTAAAACGTTGGCGCAAGCTTTTGTCGACCATATTGTTAAATTGCATGGCATTCCCTCTGATATTGTTTCCGATAGAGGCACGCAGTTTGTGTCCAGATTCTGGAAGGCTTTCTGTTCTCGCCTGGGGGTTCGGCTGTCCTTCTCTTCTGCTTTTCACCCGCAGTCGAATGGTCAGACTGAACGCGTCAATCAGAATCTGGAGACATATTTGCGCTGTTTTGTTGCAGAGAACCAGGAGGATTGGTGTTCGTTTCTCCCTCTTGCTGAGTTTGCTCTGAACAACCGTCGTCAGGAATCTTCTGATAAGTCACCATTCTTTGGTGCATATGGGTTCCATCCACAGTTTGGGACATTCTCGGGAGGGGCTCCTTCTGGTTTGCCTGAGGAGGAGAGATTTTCCTCGTCTTTGTCTACCATTTGGCAAAAGATTCAGACTAATCTAAGAAAGATGAGTGAGAAATATAAGCGTGTGGCTGATAAGAGACGTGTGCCTGGTCCGGACCTGAATGTGGGTGATCTGGTGTGGTTGTCTACAAGAAATATTAAACTGAAGGTTCCCTCCTGGAAATTGGGTCCCAAGTTTATTGGGCCTTATAAAATCTTGTCAGTCATCAATCCTGTTGCCTTCCGTCTTGATCTTCCACGGGTTTGGAAGATACATAATGTATTTCACAGATCTCTCTTAAAACCATATGTCCAGCCCACTGTACCCTCCTCTTTGCCTCCTCCTCCGATTTTGGTTGATGGCAATCTGGAGTTTGAGGTTTCCAGAATTGTGGACTCTCGCATTGTCCGCGGTTCTCTTCAGTACCTCGTTCATTGGAAAGGTTATGGTCCTGAGGAGAGGATGTGGGTTCCGGTGTCGGACATTAAAGCCACTCGCCTCATCAGGACTTTTCATAGGGCTCATCCTGAGAAGGTGGGTCCTGGGTGTCCGGAGTCCACCCGTAGAGGGGGTACTGTCACTACCAGAGCTTTGAGACGTTCTCACAGCTCTGTTTCTCCACCCTGTGATGATGTAACTACTAGAGCTTTGAGACGTTCCCACAGCTCTGTTTCTCCGCCCCTGTGATGAGGTCTTTACTTTCTGTTTCCTTCCTCCCAGCTGTCCCTCCTGTGTTTGATTGCTCTGCCTTTAAATCACCTCTCTTCCTTTGTACGGTGCGGATTATACTACTTCATTTGACCTGTATCTCTCGCTTGAGTATCTTCACTGGTGTGATATCTTTTCTGGACCTGTGTTCTGCTGAAGCAAGTACTTCGGACATTGTCTGCTGACTTTGGATCTGTTTTCACTGCTGCTGCAGCTCCTTCAGTTAAGTGTGCAGACATTGTGTGTTTCTGTTTGTTTTGCTGACTGGATCCGAGGCGACCCCGGTTCCGTCCATATACTGAGCAGGGCACCGGTGGCCGTGCCCCTTCCACTACTGTAGGGGTTACAGTGGTCATCAGCCTTAGGTACGCGGGCATGTCTCGATCCACCATCTGGATCTGGACATGGGCTTAGCAGCATAGGGAGAGCTTTTAGGGTCTGCAGGGGTCACCCTTTATGTTCCCTAGTTTGGGTCCGGTCAGTAGCTAACTCACTGTGTATGCTCTTGTTGCTCACATACAGCCGTGACAGTAACTCCACGTTCCACATGTTGGCCAGGCTTTGTGAGCAGCAGAGGGCAGTAGAGGAATACCAGCTGCAACATGGTTGTCGCCTTTCCAGTCAGCTTCCTCTATTCACAAGCGAGGAATGGGCATGGATATTTGACCTCTTAAGGTTTTAAGAAACTTTGAGGAATCAACACAGATGGTGAGCAATGATAACGCTATTATCAGCGTAACCATCCCACTTTTGTGTCTACTCAAACGCTCGCTGCTTACAATTAAGGACGATGCTTTGCATGTAGAAGAGGTGGAAATGGGGGAAGACATTACACAGGGTATTAGCCACACCACCCTCAGTTCGTCTTCTCAGCTTGAATTGGACGATGAAGAGGAGGAGGAGAAGGAGATGGTTGCCTCCGCTACAGAGGATAGTACCCATGCAAGTTTTGTTCAGTGTGAGTGGGCAGAAGAGGAGGAAGAGAATGACAACAGCGAAGTCTTGCATATTGGTACTCTGGCACACATGGCTGACTTCATGTTAGGCTGACTTTTTGACTGGGTGAACATTGTGGAGGACTGGAATGAGTCGGATGCTGGCACAAGACCTTCCCTCCAGTAAATCCTCGTTAAAGGATTTAAAGTGTACTCATTCCATTTACAGGACCTCGAAAGAGTCCTGTATTGTTATTTTTCGTCACTACCTTCCCTAGTCGGGAGTAGGTAATTTGCGCGCCTGCTGCCGTCCTTGAAGTAGTAGCTGTTTCTCATGCTCCCTCTCTGGAATCGAACCCTGATTCCCGGTTACCCGTGGTTACCATGGTAGGCGTAGAAAGTCGAATCGAAAGTTGATAGGGCATATATCCGAATAGATCAACGCCGTTATGGGGACGTGCGATCGGCCCGAGGTTATCTAGAAGTTAATGGCCATGCCTCAGCTGTCCTCACCCAACTGCATGGCCAGCAACAACGCCCTGTGGCTTATTATTCAGCCAGATTTGACCCTGTGGCCAGAAGTGCCCCCTGTGCATCTGAGCTGTAGTAGTTGTACAAGCCATGCTTTATAGAAGCTCTGAGCTAGTCCTGACCCACAAAGTGACTGTGATATCATCCTCATGAAAGTACAACTCAAGAACCTTTTTGTTGCCCGCAGAGTTAGATGTGATAACTTACGAAGTGTGTGGTTTAACTCTGCTAAATCCTTTTGTACCGGAAGAAGGTCACAGTCCAGTTAGAACTGAACCTCAGTATATCTCTGTTTACTAATTTGAATGTTCATATTTCTCCTGAGAAGTCCAAATTTCTCAAAAAGACATGAGAGAGACAAAGACTGGTACACAAATGTGTGTTTCTCAACAGTATATATGTGTTTTAATACACCAAAAAGTTACGAGGTTAGCAGTTAATAACTGATCCTAGATAAGATTATCTTTATAGAATTGCTTTTCTATCGCAGAAGTCCAGCTATTGTAATTTTTTCCATCAATCTATTCTTTAAAATATTGTGCCTATCAGGGATAATATTGTGTTGATGTATGTCCTTCCACTTTTTTTTGATTAATGTAATGTGTTTTTATTGGCAGAGAGTATTCAAATGATGCCTGAAATGTCTAAAGATGTAATTATTTTGGATCCAGCCACCCTGTTGCCTCTGGAGCAAGGGGGGAGGGAAGAGTTAGGGCACTTAAACTTTTCTTCCAGATCCAGAGTGTTTGCATATGATGTCACAAGAGACAGCGGGATGTGGTAAATCAGTCATTAGGTAATCCAGATCATGTGCTCTTTGTGGATGGATCGAGGTATCGCCAGGATGGCAGGTACTACACCGGTGGGTCAGTGGTGATTAAACATGACACTCTTAAAAAAGCATAGTCCACACCACCACCCATGTCTGCTCAAGAAGTTGAGCTAAAGACTCCGAAGATGGCTTACAGATATGCAGATGGAAAAATAGCCAACATTACACTGATTCCAGGTATGCCTTTGGGATAGCCCATGATTATGGGCCTAGTTGGAAAGCCAGAGACTTCCTGACCGCTTCAGACAAACCCATCACAAATGGGGAAGCAGTAATGTCTCCGATGGAAGCCCTTATGTGGCTAACTTGAGTGGCGATGACAACATAAAGGTCACTGTAAAACAGACTCAGAGGTGGCAAAATGGCTGCCAAATTGACTAGGCAGACCCCTGCCTTAGTGGCCACAGTTCAAGTCCCTGAAATAACTCCTCCTGTCACAATGGAAGTTCTTAAGACCTTACAGAACAAGGTGAGGGAAGGAGGAAAGGGAATGGTGGATAAAAAAGTGGGTACTACAAATGAGGAAGGCCTAGTACAGTTCCAAGGGAAACTCTGCCTTCCCAGGTCCCTTTACCCCACGATGACACAGATAGCCCATGGTACATGCATGGTATGCCCCAGGGTTCAGCACTGTAACAGTCAGATGTACTCAAGGATGCATGATTTGTGCCCAGCACAACATGTGTAAGGTAGTTAAGGTACCCCAGAAATACACGCCTTGCCCATCGTATCTGTCTCAATGTTTGCAGACTACATTCAACTGCCCAAGGTGGGCATGTATGAGTATATATTGATGTGTGATAACTTATTTGCATTATAGCCAAAAGAATACCCAAAAAAGCAAAGAAGTTTTTGGCCAAAGTTTTATGCAGGTATGGGGTACCTGAGACCATTGAAAACAACAGAGGTGTTCACTTCACAGGTGAAGTGATGCAGGAGATGATAAAGGTTTTGGGTGTAGAGCAGGCCTTACATGCTTCGTACCATCCACAAAGCAGCAGTAGGGTAGGGAAAAAGGAACTGAACGGGACACTAAAGTTAAAGATTCAAAAAGCCATGAACAGAGTGCTTGCTGGTAGCCCTCTTCTCAGTAAGGTATTAGTCTAACCATAAGACAGGCCTTAGTCCCTATGATGTCCTTAGTAGGTCAGTCCCTAGGACAGGATTATATTTCCCACAGTGGCTCCAGATACAACATGGTTGTCTGACATATTATATGATCAGTTTGCACAAGCATTTAACTAAAATATATTCTTGAGTTTTTGCTTCACTTCCAGATCTTGATAAAGTACCAGGAACCCACCCACTTGTGTCTGGAGATGGGTGATGGTAAAAGGACAGATCAGCTCAGTCCTCAAACCTTTTGATGGTCCATCCAAAGTGTTGTTGACCACAAGCACATCAGTGAAGGTCGAAGGGAAGCTTAATTCGAGTCATTTCAAGAAAGTGATGAGTCTGGAGACTTGAAAGGATGATGTTTCTTGTTCCACCTTGTGTGACTGCTGATCCTGAGTCAAGGCATATGGATCCTAATCGAGATTTTAAAAATAGTTTTTTGGACCATGGAAAAGTTGTGCAGAAGGAAAAACAAAGTTGTTACGGTGTGATAGTTCTAGCCCAGTGATCCATTGACAGTATTGCCCGAAGATAGTTAGTATTAATAGTTCTTATGTCCACAATAATAAATGGCCAGGTCATGAATGCCCTAAAAGGGCTTACTTCATATTCCTGAACTCATTAATTCTTCTATGTGTGTTAATTGTGCGTTGTGTCATCCCCTGCATTAGGAGGTTTTTGTTAAAAGTCATAGCTAAGGCTACCCCAGAGATGATCATGCAAGAGCTTGATGAGGATGGGAGACAAGGTCCACTTTGTTCTCTTGGTCCCCCCTGCTTACAACACCACCTGGAGATCATCAACCATAGGGACAGACATCTGACCCCTATGTCCATAAAAGCCAGTGTCGTGGGATAGGTTGTTGTGGAAGCTGGAGAAGAGGATGCCGAGGCATTGGGGCATATGTGCTAGGCTTTCATAAGGGAAAGAATGAGGTCAAAGGGGGAACTGATAGAGATCTGGAAATAATTCTTAGATTCAGCTAAGAAAGCTCCCATGTACTCCAGCTCTCAGACACCATCTTATCTCCTCAAGAGAGCGAAGGTTCCATCCTACCAAAGAAACCATGCCTCCTTGCTACGTCATATATGCTTCTCTGCTGTTAGTATAGGCTCGATTACAAGATGGCCGCTATAGCTGGATGTTTACATACCAGAGTTACTAAAACAATGCACACTGCGAAGATGCCAAGTGTTATCTCTTTTCTTATTTTCACATTCTAGCCAATGTAACAATGCCACATGCCTCAGAGGGAATGCCTCCCTGATGTCTATATAAACTGCTGTACTTCCTGTAATAAATTAGAAACTACTCTGACCCCAATGTGTGTCTTTGTTATTTTCTCCATGCACATAAAAGCCTTGGGTTACCACTAATTTGGAGCAGTAGAGCAAACATAATCAGCCCCAATTGAGGGCATCTTTAACAAAAGCGGTAGCAGGCACTCACCCATAATTTTTTCAGTAAGCAGCAGGTACTCACCGATAATTTTTGTCAATGGTCAGCTCAGCAGCAGGCCCTCAACCATAATTTTTTTGATGGTCAGCTCAGCAGCAGACCCTCACCCCTAATGTTTTAGAGGATCAGCTTAGCAGCAGGCCCTCACCCCTAATGTTTTAGATGGTCAGATCAGCAGGCCCTTGCTCCAAATGTTTTTGAGGGTCACCAGTAGGCCATCAATCATAATTTTTCAAGGGTGTGTATAATGCCCTCCTTTATGTTTAACAAATGGTGTATTGTGGTGCTGGTTCCTTGTAATTTTTGGCAGCCCTTTCACTTAGTGTATAGGCTTTATGAGTGTAGGAGTCCCACTACCTGAACAATTGTACCACAATGTGAATGAGGCCCTCCTTTATGTGAGATACAGGTTGTATCAGAGTGCCTCTTGTTTGTAATTCTTGGCAGCACTTGCACTTTATATACAAGTAAATACACAGGAAAGAATGTTTTCTAACACTTTTTCCTCTAAAATCGATTTTATCTTTGGTTTTGTGGGTATTCTTGTCAGTCTGTAAAAGTGGCAGACTACATGGACAACATCTTTCCCAGCAGCGACCCGGGAGTCCAAGATGCATCCAGACATCCTCCCCATGCTGTTCACAAACCATTTTGGTGGTGTTTCCATCAATTTCTCACCTTTTCCTATGAACCAGGCACCCTCCTCTCTTTAGAGCAGGGGGTGCCTGGTTTAATGCTCGGGTTCTCCCATTCACTTCCATTATACTTGGGTGCTCTGTTGAGCAACCGAGCATCCCGATGTGTTCGGCCCGAGCACCTGAGCACCCGAGCACTTTGGTGCTCGATCAACACTAGTGACCACGCAAGTAACCTCCATGTGATGTCTCTCCTCAAATACACTGCACCTACCATCAGCACTTGCACTGTTGGGAGTTTAGTGCAGATGTAGTTTGTTTTAATGGAGGAGACATCACATTTGGGGTAGTCATATGACCCCTATTCACTATATAAAATTGATTATGCTTAGATAAGATTTAGACTATTATTTACTTTTATTTAATTTTAGATGATACAAATGATTTATACACAGTTAAATTACGTAACAGAATACTTCTGTTTGTGGTATTCTAAATGCACTGGTTTTGTATATTATTTGCAACATTTTTATGAACCATATACTTTCTTAAAGGATTAAATAAATGCTTAGGACTGCTGATAGACTAAACCATGATGAAAATTTTTCATTTCTTAAATGCTATACAGTTATAAAGTATTTTACTTGTCCATTTGTTTAAGGTTACGATCTTTCACAGAAATCTCTTTCGATAATCTAAGTGCATTCTCCATAAAGTTCAATATGTAATCCTCATTTCCTTTCCTATTTTATTTTCAAACTCAAAAATCCTCACTAAAGGTTAAAAGGCGACTAGGTTATGATTTCTAGGTCTAGGTTTGTAATTTTATAAAATAATAAAAAGCCATTTCCTTTAATATGCTCCTGAATAGGTTCCTTCATACTAACAAGGTAAGCCACAAGACTGTTTTTTTAATGTTATTTTTATACTTCGTAATCTCTTTAAAATGGCTTGGTATCTGGACTCATGTCAGACACAGTCAATTATGTTGACTGTATAATCCTATCATTTTCTAGGACTGCAAGTTCACTATTTAGAATGACTGCATATCTACAGTATATAAGAGATTAAAATTAACACAATACAATCAATACAATCATGTGATTCAATGCATAAATATTCTATTATAAAATGTGTGCATTTTATATGCTTCATTGCTCCAACATATGGAAAATAAGTTTCAATTTGTTTTATTCAGCAGCAAGTCAAGTCTGAGCAAAACACTGCTTGCAATGCCATGGTTGAATAAAAGATATTCACTTGTATTGGTTGTGGAGTCCAGGACTTGCCAATGAAGAATGGGTTGCATGGCACATAGTGAACAACAAATTCCATGTCCTGATCTTACCGGCTGCTGAATATGTCCATTATGTATGTATGGTATGTGCATTATTCAGTCACTGGAAGGCACTATTAAGCTGTGGCCAGTAAGCAAGAGAAAGTTAGCACAAGCCACAATTAATTCAGTCACATTATACATTCTGTACAAGCTAGCTTTATTATGATATTATTTTACTATATTTTATGGCATTATTCTTTACACAATTTATGACACCATATCCAAAAGTGGCAAGTATGATTTATGCCCAGTCTTTACACTTGCTCCTGTTGCTGGATTTATGCACTAAGCTTGGTTCTTAGTGCATAACTGACTATAGACTGACTATAGACCAGAAATTTCCCGGTTGGCCGATACCCATGGGGCCACCTGAGTCCTCTTAAAGGCAGTCATGTGGATGACTACTGGCTATCCACATTGTTAGACCCTCACTAACAGTCAATAATAGGGGCATTTTTTAGACCTCCTAAAAGGGGGATGCAAAAAGCGACTACTATAGAGACATGCTGTGTAATCAGTTGGTCACTGCCTATGAGCGCCATGACCCATCCTCACAAAGATGTTACCAGGGAGGACCTTCTGCGCTCAATCACCACTGCCATGACTGGTGGGGAAGGAGCAGCACCAGCTCCAAATGCAGCAATTTCAGTCTGGAGTCTATGATAAGCAGTTTTCTTCAGCCGCCTATTGAGGAAACTACCCAGCAGTAGCAGAACATGCAGCAGAATGTCAACCAGCAGGTGGTGGCATACTTGGACTGCACCCTGTCACCTATGATCCAATATCCCCTGGGCTACTGGGCATGCAAACTTGAAGTGTGGCCACGACTGGCCGAGTTTCCCATGGCCATGCTTTCCTGTCCGGCCAGTAGTGTGGCATCAGAGCAGGTGTTTAGTGCAGTGGGGGGCATAGTTACCACTAAAAGAACTCACCTTTCCTCCCAACAGACTAAATCATTCTGCCACTAATGATCATACTATAGTGTTCTGCCACACTGGAATATTCGGAAAAATGGGCAATTACTTCTGCCCACTGTGGGGAGTTGCTCTGGTAGACAGCGGTGCGGGTGCAGTATAGAGGTAAAGGGAGTCCAGGTAGTGCAGCAAGCAGTTTTTTATTTCACACTTGCACAAAACTCAAAACAGTCACTTAGTGTTACTTCACACACATAGCAAAAACTTGAGGCAAAACAAAAGTCCAAGACGGGATCAAATCACCTGTGTGGTTTAGGTGCGTGTTCACACCCGGCTGTCAGCCCAGCCGCAGGAAAGTCCAACCTCAGGCTTCCAGGCAGACTGCACGCCTCTTTGCAAGCTCTTGCTTCCAGCCCTGAGAGCTCCACAGAACAGCAGCAGTTTCCAGGTTAAATCACCTCAAATCCTAGGTGTTAGTTCACACCTGGCTGAATGCTCGGCAACACAAAAAGTCCACTGACCGTCTTTACATGGCCTGCTCTCCTGACACACAGGTCTCAGCTTTTCAGCCCAGCACAGGGCTCAGATCCCAAACACAGAGAGAGAGAGCTTTGCATAAACCCAGCTGTCTTTTAAAGGCAGCTAGGTATTAACCCAAAAAACCCGGACCGGCACCTAAAATCTGGTCCAGTATTTGCCCTAACCTGGCTGCAATCAACCAAGCAGCACAGGCTGAGAGGAAAATACCTGTTTTTTACCACCAAACCTCTCACTGTGTCACACCACGTAATGCAGCCATCCACATGCTGTCTATACGGCCATTCCTACAATGGGGCTTCTTGGCCTACTGATATGTACATGTTACATTTTTAAAAGGATATGCATGCCACTAGACCTTCCTATCACACTGTTGTTATTGGGTTCTGCTACTACTTTGATCTGAGACCATCTTGTGCTGTATGCCACTGCTGCTGCCTCCTCCCTTACCTGACCGTAATAATGACCTGTAATACTGACGCACAGTAAATCTACAGCTAACAGAAGAAATTAAAAATCATGTGTTTCGACTGCCTCAACATGCATTGATATAACTTTTTTTTAACCATTACTTTATTGGCGCTGCCTCCATTTCTTTATGTTGTTCCATAAAGGAGCCATTGCACTGCAGGGGAATGCACAGGTTTTTGGTTTTACTTAAGGGTGCTGTATGCTTTTTTTTTTGTTTAACAGAAGGGATTAGCTATGAATCCTAGTGCACTGCACAGTGATGTAGCGATAAATTTCATCTGTAATACTGACGACACAGTACCTACAGAAAAGATTAGCTATGAATGTGGGTGCACTAGAACATAATGCACATAGCGATACACTCTCTCTGCAGTTTAAGTTCTAGGCTTTCACACTAAGATTGGGCCACCAAGTGTGTTGAATATGATTAGGCAGAGTGGCCTGGGTATACCTGATTTTATACCTGATTATCGCAATTCGTGACAAATTAATTCGTAAGGAACCAAATTTCCTGTTGAAGTTCGGCAATTCGACCAAATCAAATTTTTCTAAACTTTGTTCATCTCTATTAGGGATCAATATAGTTTAAAAATGCAAATGCATTAATCAATTAAAAACATGGCTATATAAAGCACAAAAAGGAATAGATCAACTTTTTGCAAAAGGAGTGATTTTAATAACAATACATGTAAATGCATTGTATGTGGTTATGCAAGAACATGTACCATTTCTATACCATGTATAATATGATAGACTATTCTTTGTATTTAGTACCTCAAATGCATTTTATTTATGTAGAAAACTACTCTGGTACAATCTATAGAAATACACTCTTAAAATGGATACCATCCAAGGAATGTGGTTTTAGACAAGCATCTGAGGCCTAATGTGTTACTGGATGATAGAGCATTGCTTGGAGGGGCTTAATGCTTAATTAAAATGATGAACATAGTCATAAAGGATCTAATGAGATGAAATTGCGCTAATTCCTAAATCTTAGAGAAAGGGAAGAATTGGACTCTGTTGTAATTAATATAGTTGAATATTGGTTTCTCAGAAGTTATAAAATATGGAAAAAAAAATGGCATGTTTTGCAAAGCAAATGTTGAAAAATTACAGAATGCTCCTGTTTGATTTGAGCTTTACCACTTTAGTTATTTTGTCAAGACCAACAGATAGCACAAAGATCCATTTCATAGTTTTACCTCGTTTGTTGAAAGGCATTTGCCTGAACTAAGGGTACTTTCACACTTGCGGCAGGACGGATCGGCAGCATGGCAGTGCACGGCCACTTGCGGCAGGACGGATCCGGCAGGCTGAATAGCCTGCCGGATCCGTCTTGCCGCAAGTGTGAAAGTACCCTAATACAGTCATGGATCCAAGGAAATGCAATTATCAGTGAGTATTCCCCAATGCCCTTGACTACACACCTAAGTGATATTAAATGAACATGTTAAAGGAGTTGCCCAAATTCATATAGGGGCGCATTTATTAAGATCGGTGTTTTAGATGCCAGTGTTAATAAGCCCCTGCACTTGTGGTGGATTGCCAAAGTTATGTAGAGGCGCCAGGGTCTACTGTCTTCACTGTGCTTTGGTCCCTGCATGTAAACTTCTGGCAAAGATGGGCCCAATCACAGGCCACAGTAGTGACATGTCCCCAAGCGGCATGTGACACAGCAGTGATGAGCTGCTTGAGGAAACGTCACTACTATGAGGATGAGTGAAGTATTGGAAAATTTGATTTGGCTGTTTTGCCTAATTTTACAAAAAATGTGCTAAGTGACAAATTAGTGACGAGCGCATTTCTTTCTATGTAGTGGATGTAATGACAGGTAACAGTGATTGCGCCACTCCCCGTCGCTGTACCCCTCTGAGGCCGCGTTCATAGCGCTCGCCGCATCTGACATTAATATTACAGTGTAAAATAAAAAATAAATATAGAGACATACTTACCCTCAACCTCATCCATTTGATCACAAAGATTCGGTCGCTGCCATCTTATAAAAGTGTACTCATGTACATCAGTCAGCATATAAATTGGGAACAGTGGGAAAAGACCCCTACTTGGTGTATGAAGGAAAAATAGAGATGAAAAAGTAGATATTTATTTAGATAGTAAAAAAGTGAAATTTTGAACTTTAGGCCTTCAGATTTAATTAATTTAATGCATATTGTGCATGACAAACTCTTTCTAACAAAGCCAGAACCAGCCCTGTACCTCACACGATCCAGAGTTACTGCAGTGGCTCTGCTAGATTTATTTCAATCTGGTAGCTCAGGGTGCATGTCCTGTAAATTTCACAACTTCTAAAAGATATGGCTGGTGGCCGATGAAGAATTGAACTGTCCACCTCAGCAAGATGGACAGAGAGATGACGAAAACAACAAACATCTGGTGATACTATACAGATGTATTTTATTGAATAACTCAGTGCCTACACTAAATTTTTAATTACATGAAGTTACAAAAGTATTTAGATCCATGTGAGAAAACTTCTTTGTGCTTATTTTAATGTTGCACTAGGTTCAGGCGACAAAGCAAAATTTTGTATTGTAGCATGGACTTTTACCACAGGGTTGAGGCACAGGCCTCACAATGTTCTGGCTGGTGTGGCCCCAGTAGAAAAAGTTTGAGAATCACTGATTTAGAGGAGTAAATGTGCCTTTTATTTTTTACAGTAAATTAGATTACCTAATTGAATAGGAATGTGATATAACTTGAGAGACCAACTATAACATTGTGCATACACAGTGTGTAGATGCATTCTGTCCATGTAACTAATGCTAGAGAAAGGATAAATGGCAATATGATGTACTCCACATGACACACAATTCATCAATAATAATTTATGTCAGGTTGTAAGAGAATTACTATAGGTATTTGCAGCATGAATATGAACATTAATATAATTTCGCCTAGAAATTTTCAGAGAAAGCATCATACTGTTCAGCCAAGCAAACATCTATTGTATTCTGGCTTCTCATTTATCGAATGGTGCTAATCTAATTTTTATAATTAGCAAAGTGCTTTGGTTTTAATTGTAATGAGAGGATGATAGTTGGAGGCTACAAAAGACAGACGTCACTTATTGCACTAACATGTATTTGTAATTTTAATTATATTTTTAAATTACTATGCAAGGAGAATTATTCAGTTATAATTAAGAAAAAGAAATGCACAGCTAACAAATGAAGATCTAATTACAAAAGCCTTGCATTTTTCAAATTAGTGAAACACAAACCTGATTAAACGTATGACAATATGGATAAGTAGAAGTTAAAGGAGGAAAAGAATTGATGGATACAAATAATTTGAAAATAATCACTTCTGATGGTTACATCAAAATGATTTCAATGGACTTTGGAAAAATGGTAAATGCCCTTTAACCCGCCAGCAGTCATATCAAAACTGGAAAAACCCTTCATAAAATGTCACTTTTTATTGTAGATTTTGATTTTATGCCTTAAGTAAATATAGATGGCACACAACTCAGTTTACTCAAGTGCATTTTAAAGGGAACTTGTCATTGTCACCTCTACCATGCTGCCCTCAATAGAGGGCAGCATCGTACAGTAACAAACCCACTGCTTTTAGCGAGCTGTCTCTTCTACAAACTTTTTCTCAGAGAGATAAGGTAACCTTAAAATATAACTTTTATTGATACATATAAAACGCCCAGTATATCATAAAAAAGAACGTGTAGAGACACTAGCTCAGGATCCTACCACCAGCTGATACATATGATAATTGTCACAAGGGTATCGACCAGGTAAGAGGGAGGGAGGGAATGCTGGGTCTCTGACCCTTTTTTATGTCCCTATCTACTCCCCATAGAGAGTGATGGTGGAACAGGAGGCGTCGACCAATTGATAGGGGGAGTAGATATGGACATACAAAAGGGTCAGAGACCCAGCATTCCCTCCCTCCCTCTTACCTGGTTGATACCCTAGTGACAATTATCATATGCATCAGCTGGTGGTAGGGTCCTGAGCAAGTGTCTCTACACCTTCTTTTTTATGATATACTGGGTGTTTTATATGTATCAATAAAAGTTATATTTTAAGGTTACCTTATCTCTCTGAGAAATATTTTGTTGTTTGACTTATGGGTATCCAAATAGAGACTTTATCAATCTGTGATCTAATCCTTGTTTTGTATGAATTATTATATTAGAGCTGTCTCTTCTAGGCTAAAATTTAGTACTTTTCCAGCCAGTTTTGGGCAGGAAGCAGAAAGAGTTGGTCTATGAGTCTCATCAGACTCATCTCTCTCGCAGTACTGGCATGCTCTTTGAGGTTCACCCTGTCAGCACTGTAAAAGTACTGAATACTAGCCCAGAAGTGACAGGCCACTGAAGTGACCCCTTAGTGATGTAACAAATTTTAATCTTAAGGTACAGTAGCATTTTTCCCCTCTGTAGTCCATTGGTAGTAACTTTTTTTTATTTTGTCTCCAATTTAGCTGCATGAGACCTTGACTTTTTTGGGATGATGCTGGAAGATAAAAAATACTCTACACCTATTTCAGTGCTGCTTCTAAACAGTTCAGCCCTGTGCAAAAGCCCAGTTTGACCTGGTTTGTCACACTGATTTGTTCTGTAGAACTACTTGAAAACAATAGTTTATAGTAACAGTCAGTGTGAGAAAATGTCTTTTCTGACTGATGGAAACCTTCTCCATCTGTTAGAAATGTATTAGATTCCTCTCTAGTCACAGCCATTATCACTATTACTGCAGCAACATGTAACAGGTATCACTAGAGAAGTGGTCTGCATATGTTACACTAAAAATCCATTATGGACAGGACAAGGATAGTGTAAAATGGAAGCTTTATTGATGTTTGCATGTATGGGGTATAACTGTTTGGTGTAACTTATTTGAGGATGTGATCCAGATACTGCTAAATGTCTAGGTCATGGCGTCAGTAAATTACTTAATTTGGCTCAGATGAGTGATTAGATAAGCAAGAGCACATTGTTTCTGGAAAAAAAAGACACCTACATGCAGGGCCGGACTGGCCTACCCGGATACCGGGATACTGCCACACGGCCGCCCGCAGGCACACTGCGCTGCTGGTGTGGCTCACGCGCACAGCCGGCCGACCTGTGAGGAGGCTGTCTGATGCCAGCTGCACCTGCAGTGTGCGCTCCGGACCGCTCTGCTCCCCCCTGTGATTTCCAGCTGCCGGCTGTGGCTGGCCCCTTACTTACTGCTGCCCAGGCCTTGCCAGGCGGCGGCCGCGCAGTAATACCTGGCTGGTGGCTGCAGGCGCTGGGGGCGGGGTGGCCGCTGCAGACCAGACTTCAGATGTCTTTATTCACATGGGGGGGGCGGAGTCCCAGACCGAAATGAGTCGGACTCGGCAGAGGCACAGAGAGGTCAGGGGCTGTGATGTGCCCCGTGCGCTGCAGTGCCAGTCCTAGCTGGTGTGAGGTGGTGTGCTGAGGCCCTGTGTCCACTGGCCCATGCCCCAGCCCCTGATCAGTGAAGAAGACTAGAAGAAGAATTATTTATTCTTCACCAATCCATCATCAAGTAAGTGCCTGTCGCTGCCTTAATTCCATCCTGCCTCACAAATAGCATAAGGCAGAATTCCTTATACAATTCAAAAATGTGATAAGTGCAAATGACGCACTGTTATGGAGGATCTGTGGATGATACTGTTATGGGGGATCCATCTGTGGATGACACTGTTATGGGGGATCTGTGAATGTCACTGTTATGGGGGATCTGTGGATGACGCACTGTTATGGGGGATCTGTGGATGATGCACTGTTATGGGGGATCTGCGGATGACACACTGTTATGGGGGTAATTTTACACCTGCGGCATGGCTATCCAGCCTATCCGGGCTGTTCACCTGCCGGATCCGCCATGCCGCAAGTACCCGTGCACTGCCGTGCTGCCCGCTCTGTCCCCCTTGACTATAATAGAGGCAGGGGACGGAGCTACGGCGCAGCATGGCAGTGCATGGCAGAGATCGCCGGACTAAAAAGTACTGCATGTCCAACTTTTTAGTCCAGTGATCTCTGCCGTGCTGGCCATAGATCCTTCCTCTGCCCCTATTATAGTCAATGGGGACAGATCCCCCCATAACAGTGTCATCCACAGATCCCTTCCATAACAGTGTGTCATCCACAGATCCCCATAACAGTGTCATCCACAGATGCCCCCGTAACAGTGTGTCATCCACAGATCCCCATAACAGTGTCATCCACAGATCCCATCCATAACAGTTTGTCATCCACAGATCCCCAATAACAGTGTGTCATCCACAGATCCCCCATAACAGTGTGTCATCCACAGATCCCCCATCACAGTGTGTCATCCACAGATCCCCCATCACAGTGTGTCATCCACAGATCCCCCATAATAGTGTCATCCACAGATCCCCCATAATAGTGTCATCCACAGATCCCCCATAACAGTGTGTCATCCACAGATCCCCCATAACAGTGTCATCCACAGATCCCCCATAACAGTGTCATCCACAGATCCCCCATAACAGTGTCATCCACAGATCCCCCATAACAGTGTCATCCACAGATCCCCCATAACAGTGTCATCCACAGATCTCCATAACAGTGTCACCCAGAGATCCCCCATAACAGTGTCATCCACAGTGCCCCCATAACAGTGCATCATCCACACTCTACTGTAGTGTTTCTCTACCAGGATACCTCCAGATGTTGCAAAACTACATCTCCCAGCATGCCCTGACAGCCAAACGCTGTCTGGGCATGCTGAGAGTTGTAGTTTTGCAACGGCTGGAGGCATCCTGGTTGGGAAAAGTTGGACTACTGTGATTATATGAACAATGGGGGTTCTAAAAAAGAGCTATTGTGGGGCAAAGTTAATATTTGTGTTTACACACGTGTTTTAAAATACACAAGTTTTATAAACAAGTAAATAATGACGCAGTGCTGTGGGGCTGGTATGCAACTTTTTCCAGAGCTTGTTTTTATCCCCAGTCCGGCCCTGCCCACATGCTGTCTGATTGGTGAAAGATTGGAGTCCATGTTACCTTCCACCTGGGTACAGGTACAGTTACACAAGGAGAAACATTCAATCTCTCTCTGTGTAGCCTGCCATCACTTGCCCCAATACCCTCCTCTCTTCCTCCATGGTGGCTGTTATCTAAGCCAGCTGAGGGAGAAGGGCTGTTTAACCCTCTATATCTCAGGCTGTGTACCAGCTAGAGACATGATTCTGGTCTTGTTTGAATACAGATAATCTAAGTTTTTAAATAATATCACAATTGCAATGCTAACTGTGGTTCGACTACTGCTGCAACCTTGGTATTGCTTTAATGCATATATTGTCAGCTTTAAAACAAGACAAAAATGACCCAATCATAGCCTAAGATTAGTCCTCAGAAGTGGCCCCCTTCTGCAGCCACACAGCCTCCAAACAGTGTTTGTTCTAAACAGTATTGTCCTTTCCTGCCTGCATATACTGTTTGAGATGATCGTTGTGTGGGGTGGAGGGTGGGGGATTTAAAGCTTTATTGTGAGCGCCAGGTGTATTTGGCCCACAGTATGTTGTCCAGTGCAAAACCTTATTACACAACATATTCAGGGCTCATACATTTCTGACTGTTCCTCTTAGTAATTAAGGTCAATAGAGTTTAATACCCTGGTACATTAAATGCTTTACAACTAGCCAGGGTCAAGACAAAAGATAATGTAGTTATTGCCTACAGGTCAACTGAAACTCAACATAATGTGCTTTGTAACAAAACAGGAATGCCACTGAATTATGTCAGACCTAAAATAGCCAAGCTTCCAATGTCTTGATATTTTATTATCCTTCTCTATGTTGACTACTTTACAGTGTGTTTTTTTCAATCTTAAATGGCTTATTATAATGACTCAATAAAAACACATTTCACCAGAGTTAAGGATGTAGCTCATGTATTATATCACTTAAACAGTATGCAAAGAGGTACCTCCCAGAGAAAAAGAACCATCTCACTAGTGGCACCTTTTGGAAGAAGTGCCAAACATTGGTTCATGACAAGGGGAAATAGACTAACCATTTGGGAGATACCTCTTTGCATATTATTTCCCCAGGGATCATTACCACTAGGTCTCCATGCACAGTTGAGCGAGTACCTCTCCTAAATCACTTATACCAGGAATAACATTATCTTGTTTCCTTCCAATTCACTTTGTACTGTGTATCTGTTCATGGCAGGCTTCAGTCAGTCATGGCTGTCATGAAAAGTCAGAGAGACACTCATGGTGTTTGACTTTATTAACGGAGATGCCAAATCAAATGCACAGCCGCTGCTTCCTGAGATGTCTATATTTCATTTAAACTGGGATAAAGCAAAGAAACTGGAATATTGTCTCATCATGCATTCTAAATCAGGCAGGCTAGAAAATAATGGGGAGTTAATCAGATCACTGAAACTCTAATTCACTTGGTATTGATCGGGCAGATTCCTAATGGGACACAGACCGATTTCAAATTACAGTAAGCTGACTTGTGCTAGAATACCAATGACCAACTTCAAAGTTCAGCACGCAGATGAAGGAGCTCTGTCTAAGTGTGGCACTTTCAAGAGAGGATAGATAGATGTATAATATCATCCAACATTTAGCTAATTAATAGAGGATTGATGAAAGATACTGTTTCAGAGAGCATCTTCAATAGAATGATTCCAGGGGGGATGGAGCTGGGATGTCATTGAAAATATATATAAAAAAAATGAAAAGGGAAAAAAAAATTGAGTGGAAGCTAATGGAAGGTAACACAATTAAATCAGGCTTTTAATTATATTAATCACAGACACTGATTGATCTTGACATTTATATAGAAATTAACCCTTTCCTACGGCTTCTAAAGTCAGAAAGGTCCTTTGGTCCTTTCGTTGGTTTTTAATATTTGTTAGATTTAATTGAAATATAATGTGCTAAATTAGGGACATTGAAAAAACCTTTTAAGCTCTTTATTAAATTACAGAAAAACAATACATGTACAGCATCAATAAAAGATTCAGTAATTGCTCTATTAAAGAAAGACATCTTTGTTCAGGGGGGACATACAATCAACCTTGGATTCATCTGGTCTTTGGGATTCCCGTTTGGAAGACTGACATATGGACTAAGAGCTGCTGTGTGTTTTTAATAGGGGCAACTGTCCTTCGGGAGAGACTGAGATACACACTTTTCAGACAAGCCAAGCAAATAAATTTTACTTGGTAGAAAAAGACTATGGGGGTCATTTATCATGTAAAGTTGTTTTTATGTCAGTTTTAAGTCTGTCTTTGCTTCACCAAGTTTATGAACTGGTACACCTTAATAATATATGTGGCATGAGTATAATATGGTTTATACCTTTAGGTTGCCTCGCATGAGTTGAGACATTTTTTCAACTTATGCAAAAATGGCACATAGTAAATGAGCCACAATCCAGATCTAATCTCACTTTTAGTTCTTAAACATACACAACTGTGAAAAGTTGAGGATCACGAAATGTTGCAAAAATTTTGCAGTTGCCATGACTTGTGGCTTTTTTACTACACACAAAATTATATTCTTTTTCATTAAAACAGGATACATAAGCAACATTCCATTATAGGGGTTGTCCCACGAATAAATTCTACAGTTTTCAAAACAGGACCTGGATCTGAATACCTTTGTAATTGCACGTAATTAAAAAATTTGTATAGCCACTGAGTTATTCATAATAATGTATCTGTATAGTGGCACTTAATTTCTTATTTCTTTGACCTGCTCACTATGAAGGCCGCACATGCTCAGTTTCATCCTTCACTTACCCCCTGAGCTATGATAGGGAGAGCATGGACATGCACCCTGAGCTGCAGCAGAAAAGACACTCCCCTTGAGCTGTCAGCTTGATATAAATCTAGCAGAGCAATGAATGAGGAGATCTCTGGATCCATGTGAGGTGCAGGGCTGGTTCTAGCTTTGTTACAAAGAGATTGTCATGTACTATGATTTCTGAGAATCACAAAAATAAACGTGGCCTAAATGGGTGGGACTGCTCCAGACCCCAAACACTGTGGCGTGTTTCTGACTGGGGGGGCAGTTCCTCCGCATGTGGTTCGCAGCGAACGGCTATCCCCAGCAAAAATTGCATACAATGGAGGATGCCGACGCGAACCACAAGCACCACACAAACATCCTACACAAAATAAAACATGTGCGGATGAAAATATATAAACACATAACTCACAGAAAAAAGATGCACCACATGGATAAGCAACTGACAACACTGGCTAATCCCTCACTCTGGTGTTAAAAGCTGAGAGATTCGCCAATATTTCCAATCAGGAACATATCGGAGCCCCTTTAGGCACCACTACACGGTATCTCAGCATGACATGGGGTCCTACCACTAGACTACCTATGGTGTGTGAACAAGGTCTGAACAGGTATTAAGTAGCCTACAGCCCCATCCCACTCACCTGCACTGCAGGACCAACAATGCAATGGGGAACACATGAGGCCGCAAGCTACACCTACAACAGACCATGTGACACAGGCTTCCAGGTGCAACAGAATGTTTACAAGCCATATGCAATGGCACATTCAATACATATAAAACAAGAATCACAAAAATAAACGTGGCCTAAATGGGTGGGACTGCTCCAGACCCCAAACACTGTGGCGTGTTTCTGACTGGGGGCAGTTCCTCCGCATGTGGTTCGCAGCGACGGCTATCCCCAGCAAAAATTGCATACAATGGAGGATGCCGGCGCGAACCACAAGCACCACACAAACATCCTACACAAAATAAAACATGTGCGGATGAAAATATATAAACACATAACTCACAGAAAAAGATGCACCACATGGATAAGCAACTGACAACACTGGCTAATCCCTCACTCTGGTGTTAAAAGCTGAGAGATTCGCCAATATTTCCAATCAGGAACATATCGGAGCCCTTTAGGCACCACTACACGGTATCTCAGCATGACATGGGGTCCTACCACTAGACTACCTATGGTGTGTGAACAAGGTCTGAACAGGTATTAAGTAGCCTACAGCCCCATCCCACTCACCTGCACTGCAGGACCAACAATGCAATGGGGAACACATGAGGCCGCAAGCTACACCTACAACAGACCATGTGACACAGGCTTCCAGGTGCAACAGAATGTTTACAAGCCATATGCAATGGCACATTCAATACATATAAAACAAGAATCACAAAAATAACGTGGCCTAAATGGGTGGGACTGCTCCAGACCCCAAACACTGTGGCGTGTTTCTGACTGGGGGCAGTTCCTCCGCATGTGGTTCGCAGCGAGCAGCTATCCCCAGCAAAAATTGCATACAATGGAGGATGCCGGCGCGAACCACAAGCACCACACAAACATCCTACACAAAATAAACATGCGCGATATGCAAGATGACAAATCATCATCCAGAAACACGATAACCTCATCACGATACAGATGCCAGCCACAACAGATATCTAGCACACTCGGGTATTCAACAGCTGACATGAATCCGCTCACCAGATTGCTCAGGCTGGTGTACTCGAACCAGGCAGTTACTGCAAGCAGCCCTATCTCAGCATGACTGCATCTAGGACCACTACCATGGTGCATCATGAGCAAGTATCACTAAAGGTCATAGCCTCGCAGCACGATCACGGGTGTACCTGGACACAGCTGGACAACCATCAATTAGGTAACACGGCATCGAGAGCACTTAGCGCTGAACAGGTATCAAGCATTGCAGCTATGTAGAACACAGGCTCGAACAGGTACACTCTTCAGCACTGTAAGACCACGAGCCAATGCGGTGAGGCATGCTAGGCTACCATACAGGCTAATCAACAGTCAAGCCATATGCAATGGCCATTCAATACGGCATATAACAGAATCACGAAGATATGCGTGGTCTCAATGGCGTAGGACTGCTCCAGACCCCAAACACTGTAGGCGTGTTTCACTGACTGGGGCGCAGTTCCTCCGCATGTGGTTACGTGACAGCTATCCCCAGCAAAAATTGCATGCAATCGAGGATGCCAGCGCAGCCACAAGTCACCACACAAACATACCTACACAGAATAAAACATGTGTCGGATGAGTAACATGTAAACTTACATAACTCACAGAACAAAGATGCACCACATGGATAAGCAACTGATATGCACTGGCTAATCCCTCTACTCTGGTGTTAAAAGCTGAGAGATCAGCCAATATTTCCAATCAGGAGCATATCGGAGCCCCTTTAGGCACCACTGCACGGTATCTCAACATGACATGAGGTCCTACCACTAGACTACCTATGGTGTGTGAACAAGGTCTGAACAGGTATTAAGCAGCCTACAGCCCCATCCCACTCACCTGCACTGCAGGACCAACAATGCAATGGGGAACACATGAGGCCGCAAGGGGCTGTAGGCTACTTAATACCTGTTCAGACCTTGTTCACACACCATAGGTAGTCTAGTGGTAGGACCCCATGTCATGCTGAGATACCGTGTAGTGGTGCCTAAAGGGGCTCCGATATGTTCCTGATTGGAAATATTGGCGAATCTCTCAGCTTTTAACACCAGAGTGAGGGATTAGCCAGTGTTGTCAGTTGCTTATCCATGTGGTGCATCTTTTTCTGTGTGATATGTGTTTATATATCCCATCTACATAGCCTATTTTGTGTAGGATGTTTAGCGTGGTGTTAGTAGCTACGCAGCATCCTCCATTGTATGCAATTTTTGCTGGGATAGCCGTGCAATGAACCACATGGAGGAACTGCCCCGGCTTAGAAACACACAGTGTTTGGGGTCTGGAGCAGTCCCACCCATTTAGGCCACGTTATTTTTGTGATTCTTGTTTATATGTGACTGAAGTGCCATTGCATATGGTTTGTAAACATTCTGGTCTGCACTCTGGAAGCCTGTGTCACATGGTCTGTGTAGGTGCTTCCATGTGGTGCATCTTTTTTCTGTGAGTTATGTGTTTATATATTTTCATCCGCACATGTTTTATTTTGTGTAGGATGTTTGTGTGGTGCTTGTGGTTCGCGCCGGCATCCTCCATTGTATGCAATTTTTGCTGGGGATAGCCGTTCACTGCGAACCACATGCGGAGGAACTGCCCCCAGTTAGAAACACGCCACAGTGTTTGGGGTCTGGAGCAGTCCCACCCATTTAGGCCACGTTTATTTTTGTGATTCTTGTTTTATATGTATTGAATGTGCCATTGCATATGGCTTGTAAACATTCTGTTGCACCTGGAAGCCTGTGTCACATGGTCTGTTGTAGGTGTAGCTTGCGGCCTCATGTGTTCCCCATTGCATTGTTGGTCCTGCAGTGCAGGTGAGTGGGATGGGGCTGTAGGCTACTTAATACCTGTTCAGACCTTGTTCACACACCATAGGTAGTCTAGTGGTAGGACCCCATGTCATGCTGAGATACCGTGTAGTGGTGCCTAAAGGGGCTCCGATATGTTCCTGATTGGAAATATTGGCGAATCTCTCAGCTTTTAACACCAGAGTGAGGGATTAGCCAGTGTTGTCAGTTGCTTATCCATGTGGTGCATCTTTTTTCTGTGAGTTATGTGTTTATATATTTTCATCCGCACATGTTTTATTTTTGTGTAGGATGTTTGTGTGGTGCTTGTGGTTCGCGCCGGCATCCTCCATTGTATGCAATTTTTGCTGGGGATAGCCGTCACTGCGAACCACATGCGGAGGAACTGCCCCCAGTTAGAAACACGCCACAGTGTTTGGGGTCTGGAGCAGTCCCACCCATTTAGGCCACGCTTATTTTTGTGATTCTTGTTTTATATGTATTGAATGTGCCATTGCATATGGCTTGTAAACATTCTGTTGCACCTGGAAGCCTGTGTCACATGGTCTGTTGTAGGTGTAGCTTGCGGCCTCATGTGTTCCCCATTGCATTGTTGGTCCTGCAGTGCAGGTGAGTGGGATGGGGCTGTAGGCTACTTAATACCTGTTCAGACCTTGTTCACACACCATAGGTAGTCTAGTGGTAGGACCCCATGTCATGCTGAGATACCGTGTAGTGGTGCCTAAAGGGGCTCCGATATGTTCCTGATTGGAAATATTGGCGAATCTCTCAGCTTTTAACACCAGAGTGAGGGATTAGCCAGTGTTGTCAGTTGCTTATCCATGTGGTGCATCTTTTTCTGTGAGTTATGTGTTTATATATTTTCATCCGCACATGTTTTATTTTGTGTAGGATGTTTGTGTGGTGCTTGTGGTTCGCGCCGGCATCCTCCATTGTATGCAATTTTTGCTGGGGATAGCCGTCGCTGCGAACCACATGCGGAGGAACTGCTCCCCAGTTAGAAACACGCCACAGTGTTTGGGGTCTGGAGCAGTCCCACCCATTTAGGCCACGTTTATTTTTGTGATTCTTGTTTTATATGTATTGAATGTGCCATTGCATATGGCTTGTAAACATTCTGTTGCACCTGGAAGCCTGTGTCACATGGTCTGTTGTAGGTGTAGCTTGTGGCCTCATGTGTTCCCCATTGCATTGTTGGTCCTGCAGTGCAGGTGAGTGGGATGGGGCTGTAGGCTACTTAATACCTGTTCAGACCTTGTTCACACACCATAGGTAGTCTAGTGGTAGGACCCCATGTCATGCTGAGATACCGTAGTGGTGCCTAAAGGGGCTCCGATATGTTCCTGATTGGAAATATTGGCGAATCTCTCAGCTTTTAACACCAGAGTGAGGGATTAGCCAGTGTTGTCAGTTGCTTATCCATGTGGTGCATCTTTTTCTGTGAGTTATGTGTTTATATATTTTCATCCGCACATGTTTTATTTTTGTGTAGGATGTTTGTGTGGTGCTTGTGGTTCGCGCCGGCATCCTCCATTGTATGCAATTTTTGCTGGGGATAGCCGTCGCTGCGAACCACATGCGGAGGAACTGCCCCCCAGTTAGAAACACGCCACAGTGTTTGGGGTCTGGAGCAGTCCCACCCATTTAGGCCACGCTTATTTTTGTGATTCTTGTTTTATATGTATTGAATGTGCCATTGCATATGGCTTGTAAACATTCTGTTGCACCTGGAAGCCTGTGTCACATGGTCTGTTGTAGGTGTAGCTTGCGGCCTCATGTGTTCCCCATTGCATTGTTGGTCCTGCAGTGCAGGTGAGTGGGATGGGGCTGTAGGCTACTTAATACCTGTTCAGACCTTGTTCACACACCATAGGTAGTCTAGTGGTAGGACCCCATGTCATGCTGAGATACCGTGTAGTGGTGCCTAAAGGGGCTCCGATATGTTCCTGATTGGAAATATTGGCGAATCTCTCAGCTTTTAACACCAGAGTGAGGGATTAGCCAGTGTTGTCAGTTGCTTATCCATGTGGTGCATCTTTTTTCTGTGAGTTACTATGATTTCTGAATTTCATTTTTTACATTATTCATGGGATAACCCCTTTAATGAAAAATGGCAAGGAAATGTATTAGATTTTTTTGTTTACTAAAAGAAGTACATACTTCTAAAGATACTCTTTATTCTAATATGCTATTATTTGGGGATTTTTTTTTTCTTTAGATGGCTATAGGACAGCCATCTTGCTTGAGGTTATTTATGGCAAATGCAGAAATGTGCATTATAGCTAGCACTTATACAAAAGCAAACAATAAAAAACTCTGATCTCTATTGGGGTACGTTGTGAGCATGTGCCATAAGCTGAGGAGAAGCGGAGTGGAGGATGGAAGTGGTAGTGGCTCTGGCTGCAACAGTTATTCACAGTGGCAATCCTCACACTGATTCTCCCTAGGGCCGGGAAGTTAAAGTAGGGTGCACCCTTTCTTTCCACGAGGCATACATTGATGTTGAGGTCCTGCCTCATGGTATTTGGGATGCCTCTGGTGTTGAGTGTTGTATGGGTGCAAAGCAGGAGAGGTGCTGTGGCTGGTGAATGGTGCTACAATCAATAACCAGGCTTGCTGTAAAAAATAGATAGGTCTCTCTTTAGAAAAGTAAGGAGGAATGGGCTAATGTTCCTCCAAGCTGATGTGCAGGACTTATCAACAGTTACCAGAAATGTTTAGTTGAAGTTATTGCTGCACAAGCGGATCACATCAGATACTGAAAACAAAGGTTCACATACTGTTGCCACTCACAGCCATAATTTTTCTTAACAAATATATGATAAGTCTAACATGTTTGACAAATTTATTTGATTTGTTTATCGATATCTACTTTTATTGGCCTATGATGGCTCTTTTTCTCTGCCATGTTACTCCTCTGATTTTATCACTTTGTCACTCTGATCCAGTTACCAGGTTCTGTCCAAACCACAGTCATCATCACTATCATCCCACCAATTTCCTAAGACCATCATCATGGGTGCAAGTGTCACTACTATCACCACCAACACAGCTAGACATTCCAGTAATCATGTCTTCTTGCTCCACCTGAACCTCTTCCTGATGGCAATCCAAATATTGACTGTTCCCATACAACTGGTCAATAAGACACACTTTTACCCCCGAAAATAGGGGGTAAAATAGCAGTGCTGCAATGCTGCATTTTACAATGCTGCAATTTACAATGTTACATGGCCGTCGCGATACCACACAGCGCGGTCGGCATGTGTATCAGCTGAGAGGGAGGAGGGGCTGGCATCTGGATTAGGAATGACAGCGGGGACCGGTGCAGTCCCTATATTCTAATGCACCGGCCCCGCTTACTGTTGTAAATTCTTATCTAACCTGTAGGCATTGTTAAGATATAATATTCATGTGTAATCCAGCTGTATTACTTACAACTAAAGTTCTGTAGCAGACAGGAGGGAGAAGGCAGGCAGGAGGCAGGCCGGGAGGGCGGGCGGGTGGCACGTCACTCACTACGTCATGCGCCTGCGCTGCCCACTTTATGAATGAAGCAGGCGGCATGGGCGCGTAACTTAGTGAGTGGCACAGCTTGTGAACCAATTAGGGGGAAGGATTATGATAGGTCATTAAGTCTATGGGCTTTCTCAGAAGCCACATACACAATTATGAGCACAGCTTGCAATGTGAGAGGACTGATGTTGGATGTGTCTGGCAAAAAGTAATTACAGACACAAGCCCACAATTTTAGTGTGTTCTTAAGACAGTTTAGAGACGTATTTTCTTAAAGGGGTATTGCCATCTCATTTACGGATGTAGTAGGGTTAACACTCATGCTTTATGAGATGTGTTAACTAAACTAAAGTTAACTAATCGCGTTAAGCAATTGCTTTTCAATGGCTTTTGTTTCAAGATAACACAATGAGATAATGAAATTTGAGTTAAGGGTTTGACTGTTGCCCCTGCTACATTTGTATTATATTTAAATATATAATTTATTAAAAATTAAGCTATACATCAATATGTATTTTCTATTCTGCACCCATTAATAAATATGATGCTCATGTTAATTTCTTGGCAGGGTTCTCGGGATCACACATTTGGAGCAGAGGAGCAGTAGTTTCAGGCCCAGTCACTTGACTCAATAAAAGCAAATAGGATGGTTTCTGAACATGGCTTAAGTTTGAGCTGCAGCTGTATCCAGAGATGACATGGAATCCTTGTCAAGGCATAGGAAGCACAACGCACGTCTCCGGAGGAGGCTGTGCAGGACACCAATGTCGCTGAGGAGCCTCTATTTCTATAGGAATAGTTATAGTCAGTAAATATCAGCACAATATTTTTCTGGCCAAAGACTTTTCACAGCTACTATTTCTGTTGCCACACACAACACATTATATTACTGTATTAATATACAATATATAAGTTACATTTAAGTTAAATTTAGCACATTGAATTAATATACAGTGATACCTCAAGATACAATGGCCTCAAGATACAATATTTTCAACATACAATGTTCTTTTATGACCCATTGTAAGTTGAAACTAGACTCAACAAACAATGTCTTAGACTCAGATCCAACCAATCAAGGCCACTTCTCTGGTAGAAAAGCTTAGTAGTTGCTAGTGAGCAGCTATTTCTGATTGTTATATGGAAGGACTTGTTTTATCTGTCTTAGTTACCTGCCTATTTTTTTTTTTTTATCATTTTCTCTTATCCTGGATGACATTTGGACTTTGGAACCATTTACTCAACTTACAATGGTTTCAAAATACAATGGTCTTCCTGGAACCAATTAATACTGTAACTTGAGGGACTATTGTATCAGTCAAATTCAAAGCACTACATCGTTACGTTAATAAAGGATTGGACTCTCTCAATATATCTGTGTTAGAGCTGATGAGCCTGGGTGAGATTAGCCACACAGTGGATCAGTTGCTAAAGTGCACGAAACAGCAAATATCCTGCTGGATGAAGCCTCACCAACTCCAACCTGGGCAATGTGGTCAGAAACAATAGCAGTATACAATGTCTGTGCTGCATTTGAGGGATATACTGTACACATACTCCCTGCATGGCACATGTGATAAATTTAGAGGTGCAACACTTTTTATCGTATTTTATACTGTACTTTTGTATCCTGGCTTACAGAAGGCTCTGGCCATGTCTACAAGACTGTCCTCACATTTCAGCCATTGTTTTGTGGCAGGGAACTCCCACTTAGACTTGCAGCTGCAGAATGGTGTGCCATTGCACCACTTGATCCACGATATTTAACTCGCTGGAACTGTGTCTTGCAAATGCTGGAGAATCTTTATGAGCAGTGTAAAGTGATAAATGACTTTATCATGCACCAGACCACTTCAGCGATTTTGAGGACAGGCAGTGTCAGGTAATGAGAGATGCACGTCATGTACTCGACATGACCTTCGAAAGGGCTACCAGATTTGTCGGAAGAGGAAACTACATCATCAGCAATGTCATCTGACGGATATTTTTTTTTATTAGAGCAAATGCTTATGCCGATGAAACAAGGGATAATGAAAAAAGAACAGCTTCCGCATCTTTCTGGGACAAACTACAGTTTTTTCTGACATTAAAGGGGTTGTCTCACTTCGGCAAATGGCATTTATCATGTAGAGAAAGTTAATACAAGGCACTTACTTATGTATTGTGATTGTCCATATTGCCTCTTTCGCTGGTTTGATTCATTTTACCATCACATTATAAACTGCTCATATCCAGGGGTTATAACCACCCTGCAATCAAGCAACTGTGGCTGTGCTTGCGCACTTTAAGAAAAGGCACTTTTTCATACAGTGTACAATCCAGTAAAGGAGGCAATATCGACAATAACAGTACATTTGTAAGTGCCTTGTATTTACTTTCTCTACATGATAAGTGCTATTTGTTGAAGTGAGATATCCCCTTTAGGCTAAGGCTACACTGCATCAACTCTTCCTGCAAAAAACGAGCTCCTCCACAAGACGATCGGCAGAAAAATTTAAAATATAGGGCTTTCAGAAAATGGAGACACAAAACATAATATTTTTTTCAAAAATGCTTTATTATGTAAAACTGAAACAAACAAACATAGAAAGTAGACATATTTGATATCATTGCGTCCGTAAGAACCTGCTCTATAAAAATAGCACAGAAATACCCTGTCAGAGGAATGTTGTTGAAAATAAAAATGGTGCCAAAATATCAATTTTTTTGTTACCTTGCCTCTAAAAAAATAAAAATAAACGTAATATAGAGCAATTAAAAATCATATGTACCCCAAAATAGTACCGTTAAAACTGGCACCTTATCCTGTAGTTTCCAAAATGTGGTCCAAAAGTTTCTACTGTATGGGGTGCATCAGAGGGGCTTCAAATGGGACATGGCATCTGAAAATGCTCAGCTAAATCTTCCTTCCAAAAACCATATGGCGTTCCTTTTCTTCTGCATCCATATGACCATATGTGGGGTGTCTCCGTAAACAGCAGAATCAGGGTAATAAATATTTGTTTGGCTGTTAACCCTTGCTTTGTTACTGGAAAAAAATGGATTAAAATGTAAAATCTGCCAAAAAAGTGAAATTCTGAAATGTCATCTCCATTTTCCATTAATTCTTGTGGAACACCCCTAAGGGTTAACACAGTTTTGAATACCTTATGGGGTAATATATTGCCTCAAATTTATGACTATTATGAAGTACAATATGTGACTATAAAACAATTTCAGAATGGCTTGGATAAGTAAAAGTGTTCCAAAGCTATAACCACATAAAGTTACAAATATCAGATTTGCAAAAAATAGCCTGGGCAGGAAGGTGAAAACTGGCTCGAGGTAGTAGGGGTTAAAGGCTTGTTCCAAGATATTTTTACTAATAACCCATCCTCTGAGTCTCATTTATGAATCGGAGGTAAGATGGCTGGGCAGGAAATGTCACCACTTTAGTCTTTATTGCACTGTATTATTTTGCGCCAGTTATTTGGAAAAAGTGTTCATAGGAATGCTCTTTCTCAATAATTGGATTGTATAATTCTGCTGCTGATCAGCTGATTGGCATCTTTTTTCAGGATGAAAGATGGCTGATTATCGGTCGCACATCTCCCTGTATAATTAGGAATATGCTGCCGATAATCAATAGAACTGAGTGAGGGAGGAATGACTGTCGTAGTGATCATTCCTTCCTCAAATAAGTGCCGATTGACTTTTCATCAGTTAGCTTTCTTTTAAAACCAAGAACTGACTGAACAGTTTGAGGCTACCACCAGAGGAAAATTTGATTATGATAAAAAACTAATTGAAAGGTTTGAGACTACCATCATGGGAAAAAATCTTATTATGAAAAAGCACTGATTGAAGAGTTTGAAGCTACCATCATGGGAAAATTCGGTGATAGCCTAAAAGTATTCAGTGCTTGTTTTTGTTGTTGTAAGAATCATAATTTTGAAGGAAATGTGTGATGAATTTGGATAGAATTGATTGGCTTATCTCTATATAGGAGGAATAGTAGTAGCAACAATAGAGCTAGTAGTTACTCACAAAGGACGCATCTTTTATTCACTTTGGGCCATCTCCTGGGCTTGGCGGCTTTCCTGCCTGGTCTTGGTTTGGAATGCTCTTTGTGGTGATGGATTCTGAAGTGTAAGGCCTCTTGCACACGACCGTATGGCTTTTTCAGTGTTTTGCGGGCCTCTTTTATCGGATCCGATTTTACGTTTTTTGCTTCTGTTGTGTTTTCGTTTCGGTTCTGTTTTTACGTTCAATTTTTCCGTATGGCATATACAGTATACAGTAATTCCATAATAAAAATTGGGCTGGTCTTAAAATTTTCAATAGATTGTTCAGCAAAAACGGAACGGATACGGAAGACATACGGATGCCTTTACGTATGCTTTCCGTTTTTTTGCGGACCCATTGACTTGAATGGAGCCACTGAACGTGATTTGCGGACAAGAATAGGACATGTTCTATATTTAAACGGAATGGAAAAACAGAAACGGAAGGCATTAGGAGACATTAGGGTAGTTAACAGGCCCAGTTCTTTCTCTGAAGCAATTTTCCTCACACTTCACTTTGGTCTCCAGCTCATATACAAGCATTCAGAAATAAGAGTACAATCTTCACTTGCAGCTTTCTGACCTATCTTACTTTTATCTGTACTCATACGTGGATCCATAATGTACTCTGTGGAATGTGGCCGTTAGCAGATCCCCAGTCGGCCTCTAAATTATGTCCGGTCTCCTGAACCCTTTAATCTCCTGGACAAGTTTATTGTGGAGTCCATAAGCCTCACAGACAATTTTTCTCCACATTCTGAATTTTGCACGCACCCCCTCTTGACACTGTCTACATAATATGCTCATTTTCTCTTTTAAACATTTCTCTCTATATTTCTTACTTTGTCTTACACTGTTTTGTCTCTGTTCCTCCGTATTGGGAGGGTAGCACAGCTTCACCTCGCAGTGGTTGATACAGCCTATTAACTCCTTGTGCAAGTCACATACAGAAAATGCATAACATACATTTTTAACCCTTTAACCCCTTCAAGCAACAGCCAGTTGGGCCAAATTCCAGAGCTCTATTTTTCAAATCTGACCTGTGTCACTTTATCTGGTAATAACTCTGGAACACTTTTACTAACCTAAGTAATTCAAAGAATGTTTTCTCATGACACATTATACTTCATGATAATGGTGAATTTTAGTTTATATGTTTTAACTTTATGTATGAAAAAAATCTAAAATTTTCAGAACATTTGGAAAAATTAGCAATTTTCTATAATTTGAATTTCTCTAATTTTAAGACAAATAATGATTACTCGCAAAATAGTTATTAAAGGGGTTATCTGATTTCTGAAACATCCCCCCCAAATGCCGGGCCCCTCACAGGTAATATACTTACCCCGCTCCCCTCTTCCGGCGCCCCTCCTGGTCCCCGCCCCCCCACTCCACACCGGATGTTTTCATCCATGTGTAGGGAGAAGAAGCAGCGGCGGTGCAAGAACCAGGAGTGGTGCTGGGAGTGGGGAGTGGGGTAAGTATATTACCTGTGAGGGGCCCGGCACTTGGGGGGGGGGGGGTTTCAGAAATCAGATAACCCCTTTAATAACTATTTTGCAAGTAATTACTATTTGTCTTAAAATTAGAGAAATTCTAATTATTGAAAATTGCTAATTTTTCCAAATGTTCAGCAAATTTTAGATTTTTTCCAAAATTTCAAATTTCAGTTAATTTTTTTACGATCTTAGAAGGCTTAGAATTTTGAAAGCTATTTTTTTGTATTATCAAGAAAATTTTCAAAACCGTATTTTTAGGAACTGTGACACAGTGAGAGGTTTTGTGGTAAAAAAAACAGGCATTTTCCTCTCAGCCTGTGCTGCTGGGTTGATTGCAGCCAGGTGAGGGCAAATACTGGACCGGATTTTAGGTGCCGGTCCAGGTTTTTTGGGTGATTACCTAGCTGCACTTAAGACAGCTAGCTTCATGCAAGTGGGTCTCTCTCTGTGTTTGGGATCTGAGCCCTGTGCTGGGCTGAAAAGCTGAGACCTGTGTGTCAGGAGAGCAGGCCATTTAAAGACGGTCAGTGGACTTTTTGTGTTGCTGAGCATTCAGCCAGGTGTGAACTAACACCTAGGATTTGAGGTGATTTAACCTGGAAACTGCTGGTGTTCTGTGGAGCTCTCAGGGCTGGAAGCAAGAGCTTGCAAAGAGGCGTGCAGTCTGCCTGGAAGCCTGAGGTTGGACTTTCCTGCGGCTGGGCTGACAGCCAGGTGTGAACACGCACCTAAACCACACAGGTGAATTTGATTCAGTCTTGGACTTTTGTTTTGCCTCAACTTTTTGCTGTGTGTGAAGTAACACTAAGTGACTGTTTTGAGTTTTGTTTGTGCAAGTGTGAAATAAAACACTGTTTGCTGCACTACCTGGACTCTCTTTGCCTCTATACTGCACCCGCACCGCTGTCTACCAGAGCAACCCCCCCACAGAACCAATTCAATTCCAGAGCGACTTTAAGTGGCTTACATAATAGAAACCACCATAAAATGACCCCATTTTAGAAACTACACCCTTAATCTATTCAAAACTGATTTTACAGCCTTTGTTAATCCTTTTGGTGTTCCATAGGAATTAAATCAAAATGGAGGTGAAATTTGAAAATTTCATTATTTTGTGCAGATTTTCCATCTAAATCCATTTTTTTGTAACACAGCAAGGGTTAACAGCAAAACAAACCTCAATATTTATTACCTAGATTCTGCAGTTTACCTTAGCACCATAAACTGCTGTTTTGGGAAGCGGCAGCATTCAGAAGGGAAGGAAAAGCATCTGCATTTTCTAACATAGAATTTATAGAAATTGCTTTTAGAGGCCATAACATATTAATTTTTTTCACCAATTTAGCTGTGTAAGTTTTTTTTTTGTGGGGATGGCTGTATTATTAGTATCATTTTGGGATACATATATCTTTTTTATCACTTTTATACCATTTTTTGGGAGGTGAGGTGGGCAAAAATTGCAATTTTGTCAGTGTTTTTATTTTTTTATGGGGTTCCTCATGCGATATATATGATATGATAATTTTATTCTGTGGGTTGATACGGTTATGGCGATACCAAATTTATATAATTATTTTTATAAATTACTATTTTTTCAGCATAAAATCACTTTTGTATTAAAAATAAATTATATATACTCCATACACTAACATCCATAACATTTTTATTTTTTTACTTGGAATTGGTACAGTGGGGCACTCCAACAAATGGACCAATGGACTCAATTGGATCCTGCTTACAACCACCAATCTTATTTATTAAAAATAAAAAAATAAAACAAAACATTAATATTCAAATATAAAACACATATAAAACCTCAAAATCGAAAATCGAATAGCTTGTTGGTACTATTGGTGAGTGTATTGGATATCAGGGTATTGTTTGCGGTTTATATGGATAATTATGCCCCGTATCCAATATTCCCAGTAAGGTTGTATTCTTGCTTATTACTGTAGTATATCTAAGGTTAAATGAATATATATAAAAAAAAACAAATTATGACCCGTAGTATTTCTTATCTGACTACCAGTCCACACTGTTGGATTTCAATCCAATGGTTTTTCTTCCACCGGTAAACTTGGAGAAGAGGTTTGCTACATACAAAAGGAAAGAGGGAAGCCAGGCTGTATCACGCGGGACGCCACGAATATCAGCGCTATAACGACTTTCCCTGACCGCATTTATCCAGCAATACCACTCCAAACCGTGAGTACGAACGACACATGGTGTTTTTTAAAGGTGGAATATAGACTAATGCAACATTGATAGAGGTTGGATTTATATCATGAATATTGCTCTCATCTAAACTGATTGGAACAATACACGGGACAGTGCGTCACTCATATAACAGCACTATTACTCCACGCTGTTCCGGCCATATATGAGTATATTTACCGGTGGAATAAAAAACCATTGGATTGAAATCCAACAGTGTGGACTGGTAGTCAGATTAGAAATACTACGGGTCATAATTTGTTTTTTTATATATATTCATTTAATCTTAGATATACTACAGTAATAAGCAAGAATACAACCTTACTGGGAATATTGGATATGGGGCATAATCATCCATATAAACAGCGAACAATACCCTGATATCCAATACACCCACCAATAGTACCAACAAGCTATTCGATTTTCAATTTTAAGGTTTTATATTTGAATATTAATGTTTTATTTTTAATTTTTAATAAATAAGATTGGTGGTTGTAAGCAGGATCCAATTGAGTCCATTTGTTGGAGTGCCCCACTGTACCAATTCCAAGTAGTACATACCCTTTTTCAGACTTAGGTGAGTCTGACACAGCGGGTGCACCCATTCCTGAGGCAAATTTGGGTGAGCCCTTTCCAATCTGCTAATATTTCATTTTTATTTTTTTCACAAATGTAGCTGTGTGAATGCTTGTTTTTTGTGTGATGGGATGTAGATTTTATTGGTATAATTTTGGGGTATATATGTCTTTTAGTGTTGATCGAGCACCCAAGCACAATGGAAGTCAATGGGAGAACCCAAGCATTAAACCAGACACCCCCTGCTCTGAAGAGGGGAGGGTGCCTGGTTCATAGGAAAAGTTCAGAAATTGATGTGAACACCACCAAAATGGTTCAGGAACAGCATGGGGAGGATGTCTGGATGCATCTTGGACTCCCAGGTCACTGCTGGGAACGATGCATAAGCACTAAGTGAAAGGGCTTCCAAAAATTACAAGGAACTGGCACTCCAATACACCCTATTTTACATATAAAGGAGGGCATCATACACACCCTTGAAAAATTATGATTGATGGCTTGCTGGTGACCCTCAAAAACATTTGGAGCAAGGGCCTGCTGTTCTGATCATCTAAAACATTAGGGGTGAGGGCCTGCTGCTGAGCTGACCCTCTAAAACATTAAGGGTGAGGGTCTGCTGTGGAGCTTACCATCGAAAAAATTATGGTTGAGGGCCTACTGCTGAGCTGACCCTCTAAAAAAATTATATGCGAGGGCCTGCAGGTGAGCTGACCCTCTAAAAGTATGTAGGTGAGGGCCTGCTGGTGCGCTGACCCTGTAAAACATTATATGCGAGAGCCTGCAGGTGAGCTGACCCTGTAAAAGATTGTAGGTGAGGGCCTGCTGGTGAGCTGACCCTCTAAAAAATTATATGTGAGAGCCTGCAGGAGAGCTGACCCTGTAAAAGATTGTAAGTGAGGGCCTGCAGGTGAGCTGACCCTGTAAAAGATTGTAGGTGAGGTCCTGCTGGTGAGCTGACTCTCTTAAAGGTTGTAGGTGAGGGCCAGCAGGTGAGTTTACCCTGTAAAACATTATATACGAGGGCCTGCAGGTGAGCTGACCCTGTAAAACATTATATGAGAGGGCCTGTAGGTGAGCTGACCCTGTAAAACATTATATGCGAGGGCCTGGGATCACTTGTTTGCCCAGACTCTCCATGGTGGGAGGAAGGAGGATCAGGGTGAGGATTGTGTTGAACAGACTCTAGGCTACTAAGACTGGACTTGGTGGAAGACAGGGTGGTTCTTAACCGACTGGAAGCATTAGCTGATGCAATCCAACCGACCACCTGGTCGCACTGTTCTGACTTCAAGAATGGTGTCCTGCGCCACTCTGCAAACTGGGACATAAAGCTAGGTATTGTCGATGATTGTTTTTCTTGTGCTCTGACAGCAGGCACAGTTTCAATGCGCCCAGGGCCACGGCGTGCACCATCAGCATCGCGGCCACGTCCCCGTCCCTTACTACTCGCCTTCTTCATTTTAAATGTTATATATGCTTGAAAATATGTCACACGTACGGTAGCGTAGGATTTGGAAGTGTATGTGCAAAAAAATTTAAAAAGGTATTTGGGATGTGGAAACGTCACACAGGAGATATCCCGCAGATAATGCCAATGCTGTCACCGGCGGCTAATAAAAAATGACAGTTAATGTCACAGATATTTGGGATGAGGAAACGTTATACAGGAGAGGTACCACAGGTAATGTCACTGTTCGTAGCATCTACGGAAAAAGTACACTGTATTTCAAAGATAAAATTTTAATGAGCACACGTTACACTGGAGATGTGCCCATGAAAGCGGACACCGTCTATTGAAAAAGTACACTGTATGTCACTGATACATTTTTTAAATGCACACAGTACACTAGATGTTTCAATGGAAATGTCACTGTCAGAAGTGGACGCCATCTATTGAAAAAGTACACTGTATATGTCACAGATACATTTTTTCAGCGCGCACGTTACGCTGCAGATGTGGCGCAACTAATGTCACTGTCTGCAGCGGACACCATCTACGGAAAAAGTTCACTGGATGTCACAGATATTTTTGGGATGCGCACACTTTTCACAGGAGATGTGGTGCAGATAATTTAACTGTCCACAGCGTCCTTTTAGATGCTATTTAGCGCAGGATGCGCAAAAAATATATTGCTGCTGCAACACACCATAGTCCTTAAAAGGACTTTTGGGTCAGTAAAGTTTTAGCAATTTAGCGCAGGTTTCGCTAAAAATATATATTGCTGCTGCAACACACAATAGTCCTTAAAAGGACTTTTGGGTCTGTAAAGTTTTAGCAATTTAGCGCAGGTTTAGCTAAAAATATATATTGCTGCTGCCACACACAATAGTCCTTAAAAGGACTTTTGGGTCTCTGAAAAGTTTTTCTAATGAAACTAGTGCAATATCACTCCCTACACTGTCTGTCCCTTCTTGCGCACTGCTCTCCCTGACTAAGACTAAGCCAAACACGCGCCTTCGGGTGCTATATATCACCCGATGACGCGTTCCGGGCAGGCAATCACTGTAATGCCAGTAACCAACATGGCTACAGCATTACAGTGAGGGCAGTAATTACCTGCACGTTTATTGGCTGTGAAGCAGCCAAGAAAAGTGCAGTGTGGAGACTCAATAATTGCGCTCGAGCACATGCGGTACTCGGCCAAGTACCGCCATGTGCCGAGCATCGAGATGCTCGAGCCGAACTGTTATTCAGCCGAGCATGCTCGATCAACACTAATAGCTTTTTGATCACTTTTTTTTCCATTTTTTCTGGAGGTGAGGTGACAAAAACAGCAATTCCGTCATTATTTTTTAATTTTCTTTTTTTACGCGTTCACTGAGTGGGATTAGTAACATGATACTTTTATAGATCAGGTCGTTATGGATGCGGTGATACCAATAATGTGTACTTTATTTCATTTTTTCATCCTTTATAAGTAAGCGGATATGGGAAAATGCTATTTATTTTATTTTTATTTCATTTTGTTGTTTTTATAGTGTTTTTTACTTTGTTTTATTTATGCACTTTTTTATGAAGTCCCACTTGGATCTTGAAGATCCAATGGGCCTGATTGCTTTACAGTGCATAGCAATACTATTGAAATATACTGTACTGTCCATATTACTCTAACACTAAGCATCCAATTGCCATGGTAACCATCAGGCCACTGTCATCACAGTGCGGCTGTCCAATGGAGTTAACCCCATGGACGCTGCAGGCGGCTACTGATAGTGGCATCTAATGGGTTAAGTGCAGGGCCGGACTGGGGATAAAAACCAGCCCTGGAAAAAGTTGCATACCAGCCCCAAACACACGCCGCGAGCGCGTGTACGTATGTGTGTGTGTATATATATATATATATATATATATATATATATATATATATACTCACACACACACAGGCCGGGCCTCACCCTAGCATTGCCGTGACTTGGCCTCTGCGCAGTAGCGACTCTAGGAACAATATATGGGGGGCGCATAAGATACCACAGGTCAAAATGGGAGGGGGGGGGGCACTAATAATTTTCACCACTTAAATTGTAATTGTAGCTGGAATATAATTGCAACCTATAGTTATAGCTGAAATTGAGTTGCAGAGTTTTGGATCGTAATAGAAAACTCTCTTGTAGTTGTGTGCAGCTATTAAAGAGGATGTTGCCACAGGCTGCGATGGAACAAAACACTCTTGGACTCAAGCTGTATCAGCGCTCTAAATGTCAAGCTGTAGCTGCAGTACTTTCCCAGTATAAATACAACAAGTTCACAGTACCATTCATATATTAAAAACAAAAAGCGGTGTACATTACCACCCCTCGATTGTGTACTTTTCCGGCATTGTTCTGAGCAGAGCAGTCAGGCTTAACACTCTGTTCAGTACCAGGACCTGTGGCGATGTCACTGAGAGTTGATCACCTGATCAGATGATGCAGTCACGTGATACTTACAATGGGTGGTGATAGGTTTAAGCTGCAGTCAGGCTTTTTTAAAGCTCTTGTTCCAGTTGTATACGAATATGTTCTCCAGGCACTTGTATCCGAATTGGTCTTATCTTGTAGCACACTTCACAGTTCGTATCCCTCACTGCCCTTTTTCCCAGAAGCGTTTCAGGGTAGCAAGGTGACCCCTTCTTCAGTCAGGGGTCACCTTGTTACCCCAAAATGCGTCTAGGAAAAAGGGCAGTGAGGGATACGGACTGTGAAGTGTGCTACAAGATAAGACCATTCGATACAAGTGCCTGGAGAACATATTCGTATACAACTGGAACAAAGCTTTAAAGGGCCTCACCACACACCACCTCACCAGCTAGCTTAGCACTCACTGGCACTGCAGCGCGAGCCCCCCACACATGTGAATTAAGACTGTCTCCTGCGGCCGCCCACCCCCAGCCTGCAGCCACCAGCCGGCCAGCCAGGTATATTTACATGTCACCGATTCAGTGCGGGAAGCGCTAGCAGTAAAGTTAGGGGCCACATGACACACAGTGACAGGGGAGCGGAGCGCACTGCAGCAGCAGGCATCAGCCTTCTCCTCACAGGTCGGCTGGCCGTGCGTCACGCCAGCAGCGCAAGCTACATACCTATACCTCTGCTGCTATGCCTGCCATGAAGCCCAGTGTGCCTGCGGCCGGCCGTGCGGCAGTCAGGGCTACCGGCCTACCGGGAATTTTCCCGGTATCCCGGTAGGCCAGTCCGGCCCTGGTTAAGTGTCAGAGATGGGTGCCAGCATTGATCTCAGCCATTGCCAACTGTATGTCCTTAATGAGCCTCCACAATACAGTCGTGCAGGGGGGACCACAAGGAGGGCTGCAGGGGTGATCGGGGGCACAATAAATGCCCAGGGGACATCAGGGGGCACAAGATGCATCAGGGGCACACTGGGGGCGATGCTTGATTTCAGGCTCTGATCTCCAGAGTGGATATCAGAGCCTGAAACTGTCATTTTCTCACTGATGCGCTCCGCTGCACAGACTAACTAATCGGAGCACTTGCTGCCAAGGAACCACTTTGATAGGTCCCTGTCCGACTTCTCCAGTGTCTCTGCTCTCAGGGAAAGTGGAGACTCTAGGGATGTGACACTTTATAGTGTCAGAGCGCCGGAGAGCTGTTTGGACGTGACTGTACATCTAAATGCGCCAAGTTACTTGTGATTTCGACATACAGTTATGTCTAAAAGTATGAAGGGTTTAAGCAGTGGACCACTGCCATAGCAGTAGGATGGTGCATAAGTGCCTACATTATTCCTTGTTGATGTAAATTATTTTACGAATAGGTAACAATATACGGTATGTACACGAAATGCACGACCAAAGGCTCAAATCACGATAAAGTCAAGCAAGGTTCTGTTACACTAATTAAGGCCTCTTTCACACTAGCCTTTTTACTTTCCGTCCTAGAGTTCCGTCCTCGGGGCTCTAGGACGGAAAGATACTGATCAGGATTATCCCAATGCATTCTGAATGGAGAGAAATCCGTTCAGGATGCATCAGGATGTCTTCAGTTCAGTCTTTTTGACTTTTCAGGACGGAGATAAAACTGCAGCATGCTGCGGTTTTATCTCCGTCCTAAGCCTGAACATGACTGAACGCCTGATCAGGCCTTAAGTCCTATTGACTTACATTGGGGCCTGATCCGGCATTAAAAAAGACTGAAGGGCGGATCCGTCCTTCAGGTGTCTTGCTATCGCGCAGACCTTTAAACGGTGAAAAAAATACAAGACGGATCCGTCTATCCGCATGGCAAACGGAGAGACGGATCTGCACTTGCAATGCATTTGCAGACGGATCCGCAATCCGGATCCGTCTACAAATGCTTTCAGTTGTCATGCGTTGTGACGGATCCGGTGGGACGGAAGTGCACGCCGGATCCACACAACGCAAGTGTGAAAGGGGCCTAAAGGGGTAATCTGACATTAAAAAACATTATTTTTTTGCAACTTCTTTGCATTGTCTGTATCTGCTTCTGTAGCTCATCACCATGAACATAAATTAAATTGAGATGCAAAGTCAGACACAACCCACAGACAGAAAGGAAGGAGTATACACAGAGTGACCTATTTATTTCTTTTAATATCAATGATACTGGCTTACAGCTACTGAAAACCCAAAAGTCAGTATGTCAGAAAAGTAGAATATTATGAAAATGTTCAATATTGTAGACTCATGGGGGAAGATTTATTAAAACTGGTGTAAAGGAAAACTGGCTTAGTCGCCCATAGCAACCAATCAGATTGAGCCTTTTATTTTCCAAATGCACTCTGAAAGCTGGAATCTGATTGGTTGCTATGGGCAACTTAGCCAGTTTTTCTTTGCACCAGTTTTGATAAATCTCCCCCATGGTGTCACACTCTAATCAGCTAATCAACACAAAACACCTGCAAAGGTTTCTTAAGCATTTAAATAGTCCCTCAGTCTGGTTCAGTAAGCTACACAATCATGGGGAAGACTGCTGACAGTTGTCCAGAAGATACCCTCCACCAGGAAGGCAAGCCACAAAAGGTCATTTCTAGATAAGCTGGCTGTTGACAGAGCTGTATCCAAACATATTAATTAAAGAAAAAAAGTGCACACGCAAAGCTTTGAAAGTATTGTCAAGAAAAGTCAATTTGGGGGAGATTCACAAGGAGTTGTCTGTGGCTGGAGTCAGTGCTTCAAGAGCCACCACACAGATGTATCCAGGACATGGGTTACAACTATCACAGTGCTTGTGTCAAGCCACTCATGACTCAGAGACAATGTCAGAAGCGTCTTACCTGGGCTAAGAAGAAAAAGAACAGGACTGTTGCTTAGTGGTCCAAAGTCCTGTTTTGAAACGAAAGTAAATGTTACATTTCATTTGCAAATCAAGGTCCCACAGGCTAGAGGAAGAGTTGAGAGGCACACAATCCAAGTTGCTTGAGGTTCACTGTGAAGTTTCCACAGCCACTGATGGTTTGGAGAGCCATGTCATCTGCAGGTGTTGGTCAACTGTGTTATATCAAGTCCAAAATCAGCACAGCCGTCTACCAGAAAATTTTAGCACTTCATGCTTTCTTCTGCTGACAAGTTTTAAGGAGATGCTGATTTATTTTTCTAGCAGGACTTGGCATCTGCTCACAATGCCAAAAGTACCAATACCTATTTTAATAGCCATGGTATGGTGCTTTACTGGCCAACAAACTAGATCTATAGAGAATCTATGTAGTATTGTCAAGAGGAAGATAAAGACACCAGACCCAACAATGTAGAGGTGCTGAAGGCTGCTATTAAAGCAACTTGGACTTCCATAATACCTCAGCAATGCCACAGGCTGATCATATCCATGCCACACCTTATTGATGCAGTAATTCATGCAAAAGGAGCCCAACCAAGTATTAAGTGGATATACCATACATAACAATAATTTTTTAATTGGTCTTATATAATATTCAAATTTTCTGAGATACTGGCTTTTGGGTTTTCATTAGCTGTAAGCTATAATCATCAACAATAAAAGACATAAAAGCTTGAAATAGATCACTTATTATATAATGAACCTATTTAATATATGAGTTTCACTTTTTGAACTGAATTACTGAAATAAATTTACTTTTTGATGATATTCTAAATTATTGAGATGCACCTGTAGATACTAGAACAAGACTGCAACAGTGTGTCTCTATTTGTATATGTATTTAATATCCCAGATGATGAAACTACTAAAGATGTGCAGCATACAATGGTATCATAAATCTTTAGCTCTAGTAATCAATACCTGTCTTGTTCCTGGATTTCCAGTAAATTATGAACTAAATATAATTTATAGTAGTCTACAAAGAGATGTCCCAATGTCTTTTGCTCACATTTATAGTAGAGCTCATATATTAATTATATTCCAAGATGTGCAAAGATTTGTGGTATGCAAGTCAAATTTTGTATTTTCCCTTCTATATAGACTCTAAAACTGTAGAATGTAAGCCAATACTTGAGAGATGTAAACCATGCAGCAAGAAAGATAAAATAATTTCATCAGTTGTGAAGGTTTGCATTGACCCGAAACTGATCAGCAATTAGCTTTTATTAATGTATATAGTGTATATACTGTACATTCGGTTGAATTTAGTCCGACGGAATAAATTGGATCAGAACCAAAAGTGCCCTAAAATGTCTTGTATAACACTCTGGGGTGTCTTAGGACTGTATCCAACCCCTTTCAAGCTTTTTAAGACAGCATTAGTATTGTCAAAGTGACAGCAACTTATCAGGATATGGGTAGACATCTGGTAGCTGATGGTAACAGACAGCCTGTTTCAGAACACATTGTACTGTAGTCTTTTTTTATATATATATTAAAAACGGTTCTAAAATTATCCCTTTTTGGCTCATAGCAAATAATACATTTTGATGCATTCCCAGAATAGAGCTTTCCATGCAGTATGAAATTACAATGTACAATAAAACAGTTTTAAAATATTGGTAAAAGTGGTTTTGCAACTGCAGCAAATTATGGTATGTGACTTGTATTCAGGCAAAACATGCATCCAGTTCCATAGGGATTAAGGCCCCTTTTACACGGGCAAGTTTTTTGCATGGGTGCAATGTGTGACGTGCACGCATTGCACCCGCACTAAATCCTGACCTTTTCACTTCAATGGGGTTGTGCAGATGAGCATTAATCTGCATTGCGTGAAAATCGCAGCATGCTCTATATTCTGCATTTTTTCACGCAACGCAGGGCCCAAGCAAGTGCGGATGTAATGTGATTTTCACGCATGGTTGCTAAGGAGCTGATGTTAGTAAATTGATTAAAGTCAATTTACTGTATTATTTTCCCTTATAACATGGTTATAAAGGAAAATAATAGCATTCTTAATACAGAATGCTTACTAAAATGTGGATTGAGGGGTTAAAAAATTTAAAAAATTAACCTCATCCACTTGATCGCGCAGCCGGCATTGTCTTCTTTCTTCTTCTTTGAGGACCTGCCAAAGGACCTTTGATGACGTCATCGCGCTTCACGATGTCATGGTGAGCAGCAAAAGTAAGTGTACAATCATCCATCAATTTTCCCAAAAAAGGCTGTTTCACAAAAGAAATTCCCCACTGAACGGCTAATCAATGTAATTTGGTCCATACAGCAAAAGGAAGTGTACAATCACCCATTAATTTTCTCAAAAAAGGCTGTTTCACAAAATAATATCCCCAACGAATGGCTAATTGATGTAATTCGGTCCATACAGCAAAAGGAGGTCTACAATCACCCATCAATTTTCCCAAAAAAGGCTGTTTCACAAAAAATGTCCCCACTGAATGGCTAATCGGCATAATTTGGTCCATACAGCAAAAGGAAGTCTACAATCACCCATCAATTTTCCCAAAAAAGGCTGTTTCAAAATTCCCCACTGAATGGCTAAATCGACATAATTCGGTCCATACAGCAAAAGGAAGTTTATAATCACCCATCAATTTTCCCAAAAAAAGCTGTATCACCAACAATATTGTTTACCGTGCATGCAGTTGACAGTAGCAACATGTTGTGTTCGGTATGCACGTGCACTTCCTCTTTAAGTTGTTTCCTCCTTCTGTTTGGTGAACATGGGGTTAACTTCCTGTCTAATTTTTAATCCTGGTGTGGTCTCTTGGAGCTATATAGCATTGGCTTGTAGTCTGGAATCAGTTGTGCTCTAGCCTTGGTGTGGGCTGGAAGCTATGCTCCATTCTTGGGCAATTCCATCTGCCCAGTCATTGAGGGCCACCTTGTTGGACATCAAGGTCTTTTAACAATGTCATCCCTATGTCTTCTTCATGTGTCTACCCATGTCTATATGTGGTGTGGGTTTGATTTGGTGATTTGCAGCTATGTCTAGTGTATTGTTACATGTCTGGTTTGTCGTTTGTTGTCCAGCATGTATGCTAGACATTCCCTTGTCTGCCTGCGCTCTTATGTGGGCTCTTATGATTTCCCGGAGGGGTGAATCCAAAGACTAATAGCAGTCCTGCCTGGAGCCTTCATCAGTTGTCTGCATGGGGGTCAAGGATGGTGCCGGTGTTCCATCTTTGCTGCGTCAGGTAAGTGGTTGTTCTTCTGAAGGGCTGTTGTTACTCTGTGTGCTTACCTGCTGTCCAGTTGCTGCTCTTGGTCTCCTCTCCTTGCTACTAGGCCATTTGAGACTCCTGTTCTTCCATGTCCTGGAAGAATGGGTCATCTCTGGCCCTGACCTTACTTTTAGGGATCTCAGGGTTAGTAGGGCTCTAGGTTTCCTGAGCATGGGCCGCCATACCATCAAGGTCCGCTCATGCAGTTAGTAGTCAGCATGAGGATTAGGGATGTGCTAGGAAGTGTCCCTCTCCCTTTTTCCTGATTCCAGGTCTAGTAGCAGTTGACATTGTACAGTGGCGAGTTTCCCCCACTCCTCATCGTGACAAATATTCACCAATGAATGACAATGTAAATTCACCGCAGAACGGCTAATAATTCATACTTATTTTTGGTATTAATACAGCGCAACAATGTCTGTACGACAATATAAATTCATTGCAGAACGGCTAATAACACGTACTTATTTTTCCCATTAATACGCCCCAAAAATGGCAGTATAACCATGTCAGTTCACTGCAGACTGGCTAAAAAGACGTATTCTTTTTCCTATTAATACACCCCAAAAAATAAATCTAACAATCGCGATTCACCGCAGAACGGCTAATAGGACATACATATCTATCCTATTATTACACCCTGTGAATTGCTGTAGTACAACAAAACTTCCATGCTGAACGGCAAATATATTTTTCTTTTGCCACTAATACACCCCAAAAAGGGCTTTAGAACATATAACTGCACTGCTGAACGGCAAATAGGCCATTATTTTTTTCCACTTATACATGCCACAAAAGGTTTTAGAACATATAACTGCACCGCTGAAGGGCAAATATATTTTTATTTTGCCACTAATACACGCCACAAAAGGCTTTAGAACATATAACTACACCTCTGATCGGCAAATAATATATATTTTTTTGCCACTTAAACACCCCAAAAAGGGCTATAATTTTCTCACTTTACCACACAACGACAAATACTTTTTTTATGCGACAAATAAATGCAAAAAAGTGCTTTAGAACATACAACTGCACATCTGAACAGCAATGATATATAATGTTTTTCCACTAATACACGCCAAAAAGGGATTTAGAACATATAACTGCACTGTTGAACGGCAAATAGGCCCTTATTTTTTTCCACTTATACAAGCCACAAAAGGATTTAGAACATAAAACTGCACCGCTGAACGGCAAATATATATTTTTTTTGCCACTAATACACACCACAAAAGGTTTTAGACCATATAACTGCACCGCTGACCGGCAAATATATATATATTTTTTCCACTAATACACGACAAAAAGGGCTTTAGAACATATAACTGCACCGCTAGCCGGCAAATATACTTTTTTCTTTTTCCACTAATACACGACAAAAAGGGCTTTAGAACATATAACTGCACCGCTAGTCGGCAAATATATTTTTTCTTTTTCCACTAATACACAACGAAAAGGGCTTTAGAACATATAACTGCACCGCTGAACGGCAAATTTCTTTTTCTTTTTCCACTAATACATGCCACAAAAGGTTTTAGAACATATAACTGCACCGCTGACCGTCAAATATATTTTTTCTTTTTCCACTAATACATGACAAAAAGGGCTTTAGAACATATAACTGCACAGCTGACCGGCAAATAACATTTTTTATTTTTCCACTAATACACAGCAAAAAGGGCTTTAGAACATATAACTGCCCTGCTGAACAGCAAATATATTTTTTATTTTTCCACTAATACACACCACAAAACGCTGTAGAACATACAGTATAACTGCACCGCTGACCGGCAAATACATTTTTTCTTTTTCCACTAATGCACGACAAAAAGGGCTTTAGAACATATAACTGCACCGCTGACCAGCAAATATAGTTTCCATTTCATCCACCATGACGGCTTAACCAAGAGATTGACCCCTTAACCGCTGTAGGGGCAGGAACACAGAGTTTAAAAGGCCACCACCCACTCTCACCCTCAGTGTTTCCTGCCCCTTTGGGAGAGACCTCCTGTGGGAGGTGAAGATTTTTTAGATTTATTATTTTAAATACCTGTTGGGGGTTTGTTTCCCCTTCCCCTCTTCCATCTTGTGGTTCATTCTAAAGCTGGGCAGAGAAATACATTCTGGAGCAGATCTCTTCCCTGTCCAGTGGGGGCCTGTTATCTCTCCCCATGCGCCGGTGTCCTCCTTCCTTTTCTGTGTGGAAGCTGACCGTGCACTACAGAACACGCTGCAGGCTGACCTCAGTGTGAAGCCACAGCGCTGTGCTCTGTTCACGTCCTGCAGGGGGGGCGGAGCTTGGAACCCATGTGTGCACGCACGCGCACATTGATGGCGTCAGACGTGGTGCCGATGGTAAAGAGTGGCAGTTTCAAACGAGACATCGCTGCTTCCAGTGGTGTTCCTCCTCTAGAATGTCAGTTCCTGATGCCTCTGCATGCCAGATGGATTCTACGGAAACCCCCCCCCCCCTCGGCTACTCCAACCGTGAGTTCCCCTGTGGGGAGAATATGTATCACTCTGACATACCTAATGAATATGGTCTTCTGATACCTGGTTGCTCCTCTCTAATAGGGAGTGAAATAGCCCAGAATTAAAACCAAAGTCTCTCGATGTTCAACTTGTACCAAAAGACTTGAAGAAAATAAAAAAAAAGAAGCTCCGTCTGTCTTGCATTAATGAGCTTGTAAAGGAAGAGCAACCATCTTTTCTTACAGAAGTTAGATCTATGATACAGAACGAGATAAAATCCTCCCTGGCCTCCCTCAAATCTGTTCCTCCTGCTCCACCTGTAAAATGGTCTAAGATGTCCGTTCCATCCTCCTCTGACACAGAGGACATGGACAAGGAGGCTTCCTCCTCTAGACAGAACATTGACATGGATGTTCTGTCAGAGGAAGAAAATGTACAGGGTGGGCCATTTATATGGATACACCTTAATAAAATGGGAATGGTTGGTGATATCATCTTTCTGTTTGTGGCACATTAGAATATGTGAGGGGGGAAACTTTTCAAGATGGGTGGTGACCATGGCGGCCATTTTGAGGTTGGCCATTTTAAATCCAACTTTTGTTTTTTCAATAGGAAGAGGGTCATGTGACACATCAAACTTATTGGGAATTTCACAAGAAAAACAATGGTGTGCTTGGTTTTAACGTAACTTTATTTTTTCATGAGTTATTTTTAAGTTTCTGACCACTTATAAAATGTGTTTAATGTGCTGCCCATTGTGTTGGATTGTCAATGCAACCCTCTTCTCCCACTCTTCCACACTGATAGCAACACCACAGGAGAAATGCTAGCACAGGCTTCCAGTATCCGTAGTTTTAGTTGCTGCACATCTCGTATCTTCACAGCATAAACAATTGCCTTCAGATGACCCCATAGATAAAAGTCTAAGGGGGTCAGATCGGGAGACCTTGGGGGGCCATTCAACTGGCCCATGACGACCAATCCCCTTTCCAGGAAACTGTTAATCTAGGAATGCTTGGACCTGACACCCATATTGTGGTGGTGCACCATCTAGCTGAAAAAACTCAGGGAACGTGCCAGCTTCAGTGCATAAAGAGGGAAACAAATCATCATGTAGCAATTTAGCATATCCAGTGGCCTTGAGGTTTCCATTGAGAAAGAATGGCCCCAATATATTTGTACCCCATATACCACACTATACCATCAATTTTTTGGTTCCAACAGTCTTGGAGGGATCTATCCAATGTGGGTTAGTGTCAGACCAATAGCGGTGGTTTTGTTTGTTAACTTCACCATTCACATAAAAGTTTGCCTCCTCACTGAACAAAATCTTCTGCGTAAACTGAGGGTTCCTCTTCCAATTTTTGTTTTGCCCATTCTGCAAATTCAGTGCGCCGATCTGGGTCATCCTCGTTGAGATGCTGCAGTAGCTGGAGTTTGCAAGGGTGCCATTTGTGAGTAGCTAATATCAGCCAAAGGGATGTTCGACTAATGCCACTCTCCAGTGACTTGTGGTGAGTGCTACGCTGTGGGCTCTTGCTGAATGAAGCTAGGACAGCCACTGATGTTTCTTCATTAGTGACAGATTTCATGCGTCCACATTTTGGCAAATCCAACACTGAACCAGTTTCACGAAACTTAGCAAGCAGTTTGCTAACTGTAGCATGAGAGATGGGTGGTCTCGTAGGGTGTCTTGCATTGAAATCTGCTGCAATGACCCGGTTACAGCGTTCAGCAGACATCAACACAATTTCTATCTGCTCCTCACGTGTTAACCTCGGCGACATGTCAATGGCTGTAAACAAATAGAACCTTGTAAATAACTCATGAAAGAATAACGTTACATTAAAACCCAGCACACCATTGTTTTTCTTGTGAAATTCCCAATAATTTGATGTGTCACATGACCCTCTTCCTATTGAAAAAACAAAATTTGGATTTAAAACGGCCGACTTAACCCCTTAAGGACTGATCCCTATTTTTTGCAAATCTGACCACTGTCACTTTATGTGGTGATAACTTTAAAACGCTTTTTCTCATCCAGGCCATTTTGAGATAGTTTTTTCGTCACATATTGTACTTCATGACACTGGTAAAATTAAGTCGAAAAATTTTATTTTTATTTATAAATAAATATCAAATTTACCAAAAATTTGGAAAAATTCGCAATTTTCCAAGTTTCAATTTCTCTACTTCTATAATACATAGTAATACCGCCCAAAAAAGTTATTGATTAACATTCCCCATATGTCTACTTCTAGAAGTTTAGAAGCAAATCTTGAAATTTTTCAGAAATTTTCAAAGACCCACTTTTTAGGGACCATTTCAGGTCTGAAGTCACTTTGTGAGGCTTACATAATAGAAACAATCCAAAAATGACCCCATTCTAGAAACTACACCCCTCAAGGTATTCAAAACTGATTTTACAAACGTCATTAACCCTTTAGGTTTTCCACAAGAGTTAATGGCAAATAGAGATAAAAATTCAGAATTTAGATTTTTTGGAAAATTTTCCGTTTAAATCCATTTTTTCCAATAACAAAGCGAGGGTTAACAGCCAAACAAAACTCAATTTTTATTGCCCCGATTCTGTAGTTTTCAGAAACACCCCATATGTGGGCGTAAACTGCTGTATGGCCAAACGGCAGGGCACAGAAGTAAGGGAACACCATATGGTTTTTGGAAGGCGGATTTTGCTGGACTGGATTTTTGACACCATGTCCCATTTGAAGCCCCCAGATGCACCCCTAGAGTAGAATCTCCAAAAAAGTGACTCCATCTAAGAAAGTACACCCCTCAAGGTATTCAAAACTGATTTTACAAACTTTGTTAACCCTTTAGGTGTTCCACAAGAGTTATTGGCAAATGGAGATGAAATTTCGGAATTTCTATTTTTTGTTACCTTGCCTCAAAAAAAGTGTAATATAGAGCAACCAAAAATCATATTTACCCTAAAATAATACAAACAAAACTGCCACCTTATCCCATACTTTCCAAAATGGGGTCACTTTTTTGGAGTTTCTACTGTAGGGGTGCATCAGGGGGGCTTCAAATGGGACATGGTGTCAAATAACCAGTCCAGCAAAATCTGCCTTCCAAAAACCATATGGCGTTCCCTTCCTTCTACGCCCTGCCGTTTGGCCATACAGCAGTTTACGACCACATATGGGGTGTTTCTGCAAACTAAAGAATCGGGGCAATATATATTAAGTTTTGTTTGGCTGTTAACCCTTGTTTTTTTTACTGGAAAAATTGATTAAAATGGAAAATTTGCAAAAAAATAGCTATTTTCGGACCGTTTTTATTTTTTGTTATTTACATCTTTGAACTGACAGGTTAGATTGTGTGCTATTTCTATAGAGCAGGTTGCTACGGACGCGGCAATACCAAATATGGCTACTTTTTGGGGGGTTTTGTTTCAGTTTTACATAATACAGCATTTTTGAAAAAAATGATTTTTTTTAGTGTCTTCACATTCTGAAAGCCATATCTTTTTTTTATTTTTTGGGCGACTGTTATGTAGGGGCTCATTTTTTGCGGGATGAGATGGCGGTTTGATTGGAACTATCTTGGGGTGCATATGACATTTTGGTCGCCTGCTATTACACTTTTTGTGATGTAAGGTGACAAAAATGGCTCTTGACACCGTATTTTTTTTTTTTGTGTTCACCTGAGGGGTTCGGTGATGTGTTATTTTTATAGAGCAGGTTGCGACGGACGCGCCTATACCAAATATGTATACTTTTTATTTATTTATTTAAGTTTTACACAATATTATCATTTTTTAAAACAAAACAAATCATGTTTTAGTGTCTCCATAGTCTGAGGGCCCTATTTTTTATTTTTTTGGGGGGTGATTGTCCTATGTGGGGTATCATTTTTTGCGGGATGAGATGATGGTTTGATTGGCACTATTTATGGGTGCATATAACTTTTTGATCGCTTGCTATTACAGTTTTTGAGATGTGAGGTGACAAATGTTTTTTTTTTACATTGTTTTTATTTTATTTTTTGAACAGTATTTACCTGAGGGGTTAGATAATGTGATATTTTTATAGAGCAGGTTTTTACGGATGCGGCGATACATAATATGTATACTTTTTATTTATTTATTTTACTTTAACACAATAATAGCATTTTAGAAAAAAAAATTATGTTTTAGTGTCTCCATAGTCTGAGAGCCATATTTTCTTATTTTTTTGGGCGATTGTCCTATATTTTGCGGGATGAGATGGCGGTTTTATTGTTACTATTTTGGGAGGCATACGCCTTTTTGATCACTTGGTATTACACTTTTTGTGATGCAAGGTGACAAAAAATGGCTTTTTTACACCATTTTTTTGTGATTTTTTTTTACGGTATTTGCGTGAAGGGTTAGGTCACGTGATATTTTTCTAGAGGAGATTTTTACGGACGCGGCGATACCTAATATGTGTAGTTTATTTGTTTTTTTAATTTTTATTCAGTGATATGTATTTTTCTTATCCAGTGGATCTGGTGTCTATATAATACAGAACAGTACACTATATAGTGTACTGCACTGTATTTTTTTACTTTTCACAGTCTGGTCACCCGCTGCCATTACAGAGCAGCGGGTGATGGGAAGAGAGGTGAGCTCCCTCCCTCTACTATACTATCCCATCGGGGGGGCTGCAAAGGTACGGCAGCCCCCCGATGGAAGAGGGAGGGAGCTCCCTCCATGTTAACACCTTCTATACCGCGGTCCTTATGGACCGCGGTATAGAAGGGGTTAAACTGCTGACATCTGCAGCACAGATGTCAGCAGTTTATAGCAGGGGGTCAGCAATGTGCTGACCCCCTGCTATACCCACTAGACACCAGGGAAATGGATTGAAAGGAGGCGGGCAGGGGATCGCAATTGCGATCCCGCCTGCCGCACCACCCGCCTCCCGCGTCGCCCACCCGCAGCACCGCCCGCAAATCCCGGGGGGACACTAAGATGGCGGGGTGCAGGGGGGGGGTTAAAATTTACAATTAGGGGCAGATTTTAGTCTTTGATCCCCGCGGTCACAGACCGCGGGGATCAGAGACTACAGATAGCGCAACAAACCACAGGTCTGAATTGACCTGCGGTTTGTTGCGATCGCCGACACGGGGGGTTCACAGGACCCCCCTCGGCATTGTCACAGGATGCCTGCTGAATGATTTCAGCAGGCATCCTGTTCCGATCACCACCCGCAGCGCTGCGGTGATCAGAACTTCTCAGGGCGTACATGTACGCCCTGAGTCCTTAAGTACCAGGACGCTAGGGCATACATGTACACCCTGCGTCCTTAAGAGGTAAAAAATGGCTGCCATGGTCACCACCCATCTTGGAAAGTTTCCTCCCTCACATATACTAATGTGCCACAAACAGGAAGTTAATATCACCAACCATTCCGATTTTTTTAAGGTGTATCCATATAAATGGCCCACCCTGTAGAAGTAAAAAACTATTTTTTCTCTACTGAAGATAAGGAGGAATTATTGGAAGTGGTAAGAACTATCATGGCCATTGAGGAAGTACAGAAGCACCGGTCGGTACAGGACAAAATGTTCGGAGGACTTAGAGCAAAAAAATCCAAGTAAACGAAAATATTAAATATATGATTCTGGAGGAGTGGATGGATCCAGAGAGGAGATTAGGGGTCTCTAGGGATTTTAGCAACAGGCTGTTGTTTGATAAAGCTGAAGTAAAGATCTTTAATAAAACACCAAAAATTGATGTCCAAGTAGCAAAAGTTGTCAAAAAGACCTCCCTTCCATTTGAGGATTCCTCTGAGCTTCAGGGTCCAGTGGAAAGAAAGGCTGATGCTCTACTGAAAAAATCCTGGGAAGCATCTATGTTTGAAATTAAAACTAAACTTAGCGGCAACATCAGTGGCTAGATCCATTTATTTTTTGCTCAGCGAATTAGAAAACATTAAAAACAAGACTCCTAGAGAGGAGATCCTAAACTTTTTTCCCCTTCTCATGTCAGCCACAGTGATTTTGGCGGATGCCTCAGCTGGGTCAGTTAGGTTTGCTGCTAAGGATCCGGCTCTCTCTAATTCAGCACTGTGGATGAAATCTTCGGGGGAGATAGAACATCTAAAGCTAAGTTATGCTCTATTGCTTTTTCTGGAGAATACATTTTCGGGTCGGTCTTAGACTCTATTCTAGAAAATACAGCTCACACAAAGAAAGGGAGTAGGAGGAGAGTAAAAGGAAGCCTTTTCGTTCCTTTAACCCCCAGTCCAAGTCCTATAGAGGCAAAGGAAAAGGTGGGAGGGGGAGCTATCAAAAAAGGGGGAAGGGCAGGGGTTTCCTTTTCGATCCCCAAAATAAACAATCCGATAAACAATGACGCCAATGTTGGGGGAAGGTTGAGAAGTTTTCTATCCCAGTGGGAATCCATGACCCAGAATCCCTGGGCCTTGGACATCGTAAAAAACGGTTACAGGATAGAATTCTCCTCAACCCCTCCAAAGAAGTTCCTGGTAACCTCCCACAGCCAGAGCGTGTTAGAAAAAGTTTGGCAGGGAGTCTTACGTGGTAATAGAAGTTTCCGAACTAGAAAAGGGAAAGGGTTATTATTCAAACCTTTTTTTAGTTTTAAAACCAGATGGGTCTTCCCGTACCATTATAAATCTAAAGGGGTTAAACAAGGCGATTACTTACAGGAAATTCAAAATAAAGTCTATATGTTCCATTAACCCTTTAATCGAAAACAGAGCTGTCATGACGTCCATAGATCGAAAAGACGCTTATTACCACGTCCCCATACACAAAAATTACCCAAAATACCTGAGATTTGCATTAATAGGCAACGCTGGGGTGGTAAATCATTTCCAGTTCACTGCTCTACTCTTTGGGATATCTTCCGCCCCAAGGGTGTTCACAAAACTGGTGGTGGAAATGATCTCCCCTCTCAAGACAGAGTGATTAAAAATGTTTCCATACCTAGACGATTTCCTTATTATAGCTCAAACAAATCAGATTGTTTCACTGGCGCTGTGTGCTAGGGTCAGGCTGCAATATCACTATGTGGCCATGTCCACACAGAGCTAGTAAATAAATAAGACAAAATATTAGAGATATCGCGCTCTAGAGATTCATGGAAGACTTATGGCTGAGCAAGCTAACTGAGCAGGTCCCGTACATTCAATACCGACACTTATAAGTTGCCGCAGTATTGCGCCTACCTTGTTATACTTGTTCCTGTCTTGTCAATCTTCTTAAGCTGCAGGCTGTCACGCTGGTTAGACACTAGTTCGGGCGTTACTCTGCTTGTTTCAGGAGTGTGCTCCGGCCGGTAGCACTTACTCCCAATCCCCTCTGCTCGCGCCCGCACTGGGACGAGTGACGTCACTCAAAGAGCTACGGGGTAAGCGTGGAGGCAAAACACTAACTGCTACCTACGCGTTTCCAACGATAATCGTCGTTCTTCCTCAGGGATCCCTGGTCTAATATAAATACGTTCATAAGACATTATCGTGTTGATGTGTCTGCCTCTGCTGATTTGACCTTTGGACAGAAAGTCCAGCAAGCAGTCTCCCTCCCTACTAAGTAATCTGATAGTTCTCATGGTTAAGCCGTCAAGGTGGATGAAATGGAAAAACTGTAATTAGACTTACTGGCAATTCTGTTTCCTTGAGTCCACCATTACGGCTCCTAAATTCCCCCCTGAGGTTATAAGAGGGGTTAGAGCATGAAGTAATACTCAGAATTTTTTTTCCGTAAATACTGAGGGTGAGAGTGGGTGTTGGCCTTTTAAACTCTGTGTTCCTGCCCCTACAGAGGTCAAGGGGTCAATCTCCTGGTCAAGCCGTCATGGTGGACTCAAGGAAACAGAATTACTGGTAAGTCTAATTACGTTTTTTTTCTTTTTCCACTAATACATGAGAAAAAGGGCTGTAATTTTAGCACTTCCCCACACAACAGCTAACAAGCCCTTTTTTTCCACTAATACAAGCCAAGAAATGCTTTAGAACATATTACTGCACCGCACAAGAGCAAACACAACATATAAATATTTCCTTGTTTTAAACCCTGTTAATGCCTGTATCAAACAACACTCGCACCCCAATGAGAATGGTTTGCTGGAATTTCAGAGTTTTATAATGGCAATTTAAATCCCCAGTCAGTGCAGCAAGGTATAATAGGATTGTTCCTATTACCCAGGCTGTAACCTCCCCTACTGAACACTTTTCAACATAAATGCTATGGAATGATTCCTCCCTATCTTTTCCCTACACCTTGAATAATCTTTCCCTGCAAATGTAAGTCATTTTTTAGCACAACAAAGTTTTTTCTACCACTGTCACCTGCTGACGTCTCTCCCTGCACTAATTACAATAGTAAATGGCAGAATCTAAGATGGCTGACGCTATTTATAGGGCTGTGACATCACAGGGCTGTCTGGCTGCTGATTGGCTGCATGCATGGCATTATGGGTGATCCCGCCTTCTCAGAGTCCCTTGCTCCATGTCCTCACATGTGCAGCAGCCATTTTAGAAAAAATGCTATTCGTTATCACGAAGCGTGAAGAAATTCGTCTTTGGTGCGAATCGAATTTTTCCTGAAATTTGGATCGAATTCCACTTCATCAGCTTTGTTTCGCTCATCTCTACTGACAATGTTAATACACACATGGTAGTATTGGAAAAAGCAGTAGTTTGTTCTGAACAAGTGGTCCAAAAATGATGTCTTAATGGGGACAGACAGTTGCTCATGTTTATATACAAACAATAATATCAGAAAAGGGACTGACTGACAGGGACCAAAATTTGCATTGGGTTCTGTCATGCCAAGTTAAGGTTTGTATAAGGCATTATATATCATCTTTATTATCTTATATATTATGTGTAATTGTTGGATTGAGTAGATGATGCTGGTATATTTACACTTTATTTGAGGGGGACTCGCACTTTATTTTTTATGTGAAACCTGCATCAACTTTTGTTAATAGTTACTAGTATTGCCTACAATTCCTCTCTGTGCTCTGTTGTGTTTAATCGCTGCTTTTTAACATTGGATAGCCAATGGATGTTTAGTAGAGATAATATTTATTAGCTGGGAGTGGTGTCAGTCCTAGTTAGTTTGCCATGTAGGGATAATTGTAGCAGTAGCAGCATAGTATGGAACCTGAAAGCACGGTGGCAGGAGATCTGTAACTGTACGGTGGCAGGAATCATTGCAGTAGGGGGATCATCAGCTAGGGAGCAGTCGCTGGGACAGCAGCAATACAATATGGAATATCATGGACAGGCAGCAGGCCTTTTTTGGGCTGGTGACAAATAGCTCCTGTCAGGAATGGAAGATAAATACATTGGCATCATTTGGAAGTGTGAGAAAATCCTTACAGCTGGGTAAAGAATGTGTCCTGGTAATACAACAATTTTGCTTTCTTTTTGGTATTTGGTATAAGGAAATCACTCCCCCATTTGCTTTGGCAAGTTAGGGTCTAAAAGCATGGCTATCCAGTAGTCATCACTGTACTTGGTGTTAACGATACACTTGTAAGCACATAAATATGAGGGGAATGACATTGTTGATACTGCTGTTGTCCCTGCTCACAAATCTGGCCTCCGAAGGACCTGAGTACGACACGCTTTCCTGTTTAGCTGCCACTGACTGATCTAAATAGCACATGCTACTTGCTGTGATGGTCTCATGCATGATATAATCATTAACCATTTTATGCTGCTTATACAGATTCCCCACCATATGGAAGGTGTTCCAGCAAGTTTCGAATGTCACAGATCAAGCAGTACAAAGGCAGACTGTTCTATTGCTGCAATTCCAGGAGGGCCTTTTTAGCCATATAATCAGGGCGAGCGTTAGGCAAAGGGGGGGGGGGGGGGCAAACTGGGCTATTGCCCAGGGCCTCCATTGTCTAAGGCTAGTTTCACACTTGCTGCAGGATGGATCCAACAGACTTTTTAAACTACGACATGTCCGACTTTTTTGTCCTGCGGCCTCTGCTGTGCCGGAACTCCGCCACGGAGCAGCAGTCCGGCAGCACGGCAAAATAGCGGCAGGACGGATCTGACAGGGTGAACAGCCTGCCGGATCCGTCCTGTGGCAAGTGTGAAAGTAGCCTAGGGGGCCCCCTGCTTCAGTGCTGCTGTTCAGCTGCACTTTACAATGCACTGTAAGGTCCCCTCCCTCACATGTAAGAGAAATCATTACACTAGTGCTGACAGGACCTGCGATAATGTCAGATGCAGAAGACAGAGCTCAGCAGAGAAGAGGGAATGAAGGACCTGAGAAGACCTCACCATCATGTGACCAGAACAGGAGGCGGAGCTCAGCAGTGCAGTAAAGTAATGAAGACCAGCCATGCATGTGAAGAAGTAAATGCTGGGAGTTGTAGTCCTCTCCTGTTATACCTCCTGTTATGTAATATAGAGTACATTACAAGAGGAGGTATGAGGAGAGGACTACAACCCCCAGCATGTCCAGCTTGTAATGTAATATCAGAGTATATTACAAGAGGAGGCATAATAGGAGAGGACTACATCTCTCAGCATGTCCAGGTCATTATTATATAATATCAGGGTACATTACAACATCCTGGATATGCTGGGAGTTGTATACCTCATCTTATAATGTGCTCTGATCAGAGGTCGCAATAACGCCTGTACAAGCGTCATAGATGCCTGTACAGGCAGTTTTACTCCCTAAAAAATGTCTAATGCGTATGAATACACACAATGATTTCACTGCCATTCATGAGCACACTGAGCGATGTGAACGCCACAGGCAGCACAATACCGCTGGTGCCTGAAAGCTCTAATAACAGAGCTCTGCACGGTATAGCTCTTTGTTGTTAGTGAGGAGGCTGCTGATTGGTCAGTATCAGCGGGGTGCAGCGCCATTGGCCGATCCTCACACACACCTTCTCCTACATGCTGAACACAGCGGCAGCAGCAGCTTTCTTTTCAGTTATTATGAAAAGGGGGAGCATACCACACCCGCACCATTGCAGGCTGCTGATGAAGTGCCAGGGACAGCATGGTGGGAACGGAGTCTCTGCTGAGCAAAGACCATGTGCCCAGGTGATGTCACACCAGAAGTAGAGATGGCCCGAACTATGCGCCGGCGAACAGTTCCCGGCGAACATAGCTTGTTCGCGTTCGCCTCTGCCGGGCGAACATATGCGATGTTCGGTCCGCCCCCTATACATCATCATTGAGCAAACTTTGACCCTGTACCTCACAGTCAGCAGACACATTCCAGCCAATCAGCAGCATACCCTCCCTCCCAGACCCTCCCACCTCCTGAACAGCATCCATTTTAGATTCATTCTGAAGCTGCAGTCTTAGTGAGAGGAAGGAGAGTGTAGTAGCTGCTGATTTAATTGGGAAATTGATAGCTAGGCTAGTGAATTCAGTGTCCACTCCAGTCCTGAAAGACTCATCTGATCTCTGCTGTAAGGACAGCGTCCTGACAGCACCCCAAAAAGCCCTTTTAGGGCTGCAACATTAGTCTGCTTTTTTTCCCTTTATATACATATTGCAGTTGCCTGGCCTGCCTGTGTGTGAGGAGCTGCAGGCCCACAGACTGTAGTGTGCCCACTGCCAGTGCCCACCCCTGTCATTCCGTGTGGTACAGGACTTTGCATCAAAAAAGGCATTTAATTTTTACACTTTAATCTAAGGTTAGTTGCCTGCCAGTGTGTGTCAGGCTGACTTCCAGTGACTGTAGTGTGCCCACTGCCAGTGCCCACCACTCATACCGGCTGGCACAGGACTTTGCATAAAAAAGGCATTTAATTTTTACACTTTAGTGTAATTTCAGCTGCTTGCCTGCTGCTAGTGTGTGTCAGGCCGACTTCAACTGACTGTAGTGTGCCCACTGCCAGTGCCCACCCCTGTCATCCCGTGTGGCACAGGACTTTGCTTAAAAACGCACTTAATTTTTACACTTTAATCTAAGGTTAGTTGCCTGCCAGTGTGTGTCAGGCTGACTTCCACTGACTGTAGTGTGCCCACTGCCAGTGCCAACCACTCATACCGGGTGGCACAGTAGCTTGCCGATAAATAAGGCATTTAATTTTTAGACAGTAGTCTAAATTCAGTTGCTTGCCTGCTGCCAGTGTGTGTCAGGCCCGCTTCCACTGACTGTAGTGTGCCCACTGCCAGTGCCAACCACTGATACCGGGTGGCACAGTAGCTTGCCGATAAATAAGGCATTTAATTTTTACACATTAGTCTAATTCGGCACACATCCCCGGATAGGGTACGTAACAGGGATTAAACTGATAGGAATAGTACTAGTTAAGACACCACTCATATAGGGTGTCACAGCACATTGCTCTGTGCACGCGCAGTGCCCCAATTTGGGAGTAAGAGGACCGACCAAGCTGCTTTTTCCATCTCCCGGTTCCTGAAATCAATTCAGTTTAGTGTATGAGAGTTTGGTCTATCACTGTGAAGGCAGTCGAAGGTACCCGGCCTAAATTTTTTTTCACAAAAGGCAATCCCTGATATGGGACGTAACAGGGATTAAACTGATGAGAATAATACTACAGAAAATACCACTCATATCAGTGGAGGGAGCCAGCGTTTTTTTAACCATCTCCCCGTTCAAAAAATCTATTTAATAAATGGCCCCCAGATTGGGGAGTCGGGGACGTTAGAGGGATTAAACTGATGAGAATAGTACTACAGAAAATACCACTCATATCGGGTGTGACAGTAAATTGCACGGCGCAGACGCAGTCACCGTGGTTTAAAACAGTGGAGGGAGCCAGCGTTTTTTTAACCATCTCACCGTTCGAAAAATCAATTCAATTCATCTTTTGGGGACCCTTGGTGTTGTACGTGGCTGGGTGGAGGAAGAAACCTTCAATGACATCACCGGGACGTGGCTAGCTTGGTATCCAACCTTGTGCAAATGGGGAGTTTGCGGTTGTGCAAATGAACTGTTTGCGGTGCATTAAAAGGGAGTTTGGTCTGTCAATGTCAGTGAAGCGGGCGTAACCCTTACACTACCTGATCGATACAACATCATACCTGATCGTATACACACACTGGATGTTTTAAAGCACGTTATTCCAAACAATTTAGGAATGTTAGTTGATTTATGCCCTTTATGGATTAAAACCCGACTCTGCGTCCACTACGTAATTTTCCATGGGAGTTTTGCCATAGATCCCCCTCCGGCATGCCACAGTCCAGGTGTTAGACCCCTTGAAACAACTTTCTCATCACTATTGTGGCCAGAAAGAGTCCCTGTGGGTTTTAAAATTCGCCTGCCAATTGAAGTCTATGGCGGTTCGCCCGGTTCGCCCGTTCGCGAACATTTGCGGAAGTTCGCATTCGCTGTTCGCGAACTGAAAATTTTATGTTCGCGACATCAGTAACCAGAAGTGCCCTGCAGGCTTCTATCTGCTGCTGGGAGCTCAATGTGGAGGTTTATGAATGGAAAATCTAATAACCAAGAGGCTAAAAAAATAACTATATTGGAGCAATCAAATGAAAAACAGCAGATTTTTATTTTTTTATTTTCCGTTTAGATGTTAGAGCAATCAAATGAAAGTTATGTTTTAACATAAGGGTCAGAAACAGGATTTTCTTTAGCCTCTTGGCTATTAGTTTTTCTGTGTAAGTTCTCTGGACCACTGAGAGGTCTATTTTGCAGTATGGTTTATTTATGGAGTGCAGTGTCTATAGTGCAGTACACTATACTGTGCAACGGTCCAATATATTGTGTATAAGACTGTCCTATAACTGCCTCCTGTGCATTCGTCCCAGACCACACCCACTGCCACCAAGCCACCCACTGCTCCCTGCCACCCAGATGTCCCTGTTCAATTCTCATTGCATTGAGTTTTGCACAGTCTACCCCTCCGTTCCCTACATGACAGATTTGGTGTTTTAAGAAAAGTAGGGATTCAGTCTTCTGAGAGAGAAACTTAAAATGGTCAGAATTTGCTATTTCTGCATTGAAGACATTATAGAGGAAACTGCTAATGGTTTTTCTGCATAAAAAGCAACCCCATAATGTTATGTAGCACTACGCATTATATATATATATATATATATATATATATATATATATACAGTTGTGTTCAAAATTATTCAACCCCCAATGCTGTAAAGGGTTTTAGGGAATTTAGTGTATTGTGTATGTGTATTAGGACTTTTTAAAGAACCAAATGCAACTAAAATGACATCAATTGTTTTTGTAATACAGTATTAAATGTTTTTTTGTGATTTCTTTATTGACACAATTATTTAACCCCTTAACCCCTTAAGGACCGGGCTCATTTTCACCTTAGGACCAGGCCATTTTTTGCAAATCTGACCAGTGTCACTTTATGTGGTGATAACTTTAAAACGCTTTTTCTTATCCAGGCCATTCTGAGATTGTTTTTTCGTCACATATTGTACTTCATGACACTGGTAAAATTAAGTCGAAAAATTTCATTTTTATTTATAAGAAAATATCAAATTTACTAAAAATTTTGAAAATTAGCAATTTTCCAAGTTTCAATTTCTCTACTTCTATAATACATAGTAATACCGCCCAAAAAAGTTATTGATTTACATTCCCCATATGTCTACTTCATGTATCGATCATTTTGGGAACGCCATTTTATTTTTGGGGACGTTACAAGGCTTAGAAGTTTAGAAGCAAATCTTGAAATTTTTCAGAAATTTTCAAAAACCCACTTTTTAGGGACCAGTTCAGGTCTGAAGTCACTTTGTGAGGCTTACATAATAAAAACCATCCAAAAATGACCCCATTCTAGAAACTACACTCCTCAAGGTATTCAAAACTGATTTTACAAACGTCATTAACCCTTTAGGTTTTCCACAAGAGTTAATGGCAAATGGAGATAAAATTTCAGAATTTCGATTTTTGGAAAATTTTCCGTTTGAATCCATTTTTTCCAGTAACAAAGCAAGGGTTAACAGCCAAACAAAACTCAATATTTATTGCCCCGATTCTGTAGTTTTCAGAAACACCCCATATTTGGGCGTAAACTGCTGTATGGCCAAACGGTGGAGCGCAGAAGTAAGGGAACGCCATATGGTTTTTGGAAGGCGGATTTTGCTGGTCTGGATTTTTGACACCATGTCCCATTTGAAGCCCCCGATGCACCCCTAGAGTAGAAACTCCAAAAAGTGACTCCATCTAAGAAACTACACCCCTCTAGGTATTCAAAACTGATTTTACTAACTTTGTTAACCCTTTAGGTGTTCCACAAGAGTTATTGGCAAATGGAGATGAAATTTCGAATTTCTATTTTTGTTACCTTGCCTCAAAAAAGTGTAATATAGAGCAACCAAAAATCATATTTACCCTAAAATAATACAAACAAAACTGCTACCTTATCCCGTAGTTTCCAAAATGGGGTCGCTTTTTGGAGTTTCCACTGTAGGGGTGCATCAGGGGTCTTCAAATGGGACATGGTGTCAAATAACCAGTCCAGCAAAATCCGCCTTCCAAAAACCATATGGCGTTCCCTTCCTTCTGTGCCCTGCCGTTTGGCCATACAGCAGTTTACAACCACATATGGGGTGTTTCTGCAAACTACAGAATCAGGGCAATAAATATTGAGTTTTGTTTGGCTGTTAACCCTTGCTTTGTTACTGGAAAAATGGATTAAAATGGATAATTTGCAAAAAATAGCTGTTTTGGGACAGTTTTGTATTTTTTGTTATTTACATCGTTGAACTGACAGGTTAGATTGTGTGCTATTTCTATAGAGCAGGTTGTTACGGACGCGAAAATACCAAATATGTCTACTTTTTGGGTTTTTTTGTTTCAGTTTTACATAATAAAGCATTTTTGAAAAAATGATTTTTTAGTGTCTCCACATTCTGAAAGCCATAGTTTTTTTGTTTTTTTTGGCAATTGTCCTATGTAGGGGCTCATTTTTTGCGGGATGAGATGGCGGTTTGAATGGTACTATCTTGGGGTGCATATGACTTTTTGATCACTTGCTATTACACTTTTTGTGATGTAAGGTGACAAAAAAATGACTTTTTTTACAACGTTTTTATTTTTATGTTTACGGCGTTCACCTGAGGGGTTAGGTTATGTTATATTTTTATAGAGCAGGTCGTTACTGAACGCGACGATACCCAATATGTATACTTTTTTTATTTATTTTGGTTTTACACAATAATATCCTTTTGAAACAAAAAAATATGTTTTAGTGTCTCCATAGTCTGAGAGCCATATTTTTTTCAGTTTTTAGGCGATTGTCTCAGGTTGGGTATAATTTTTTGCGGGATGAGGTGGCGGTTAGATTGGCACTATTTGGGGGTCATATGACTTTTTGATCGCTTGCTATTACACTTTTTGTGATGTAAGGTGACAAAAAATGGCTTTTGACAAAGTTTTTATTTTATTTTTTTACAGTGTTTACTTGAGGGGTTAGGTCATGTGATATTTTTATAGAGCAGATTCTTACGGACGTGGAGATACCCAATATGTCTACTTTTTTAAATTTTTTACATTTAACACTGAAAAGCATTTTTGAAACAAAAAATCATGTTTTAGTCTGAGAGGCATAGTTTTTTTATTTTTTGGGCAATTGTTTTATGAAGGGGCTCATTTTTTGCGGGATGAGATGGCGGTTAGATTGGTACTATTTTGGGAGGCAAACGCCTTTTTGATCGCTTTGTATTACACTTTTAGTGATGTAAGGTGCCAAAAATGGCTTATTTACACCATTTTTTTTTTTTTTATGGCGTTCACGTGAGGGGTTCAGTCATGTGATATTTTTATAGAGCTGTTTTTTACGGACGCGGCGATACCTAATATGTGTAGTGTATTTTATTTTTTTACTTTTTATTCAGTGATTTGTGTTTTTTATTTTTACTTTTTTCACTTTTTTACATTTTTTGGACCCAGACCCACTTGGTTCTTGTAGATCCAGTGGATCTGGTGTCTATATAATACAGTACAGTACACTATATAGTGTACTGCACTGTATTTTTACTTTTATAGCCTGGTCAGACTTCTGCCTTTAGCAGAAGTCTGACCAGAGTTACTATACCATGGCAAGCAGGAAGCTTCTGAAAGCGTCCTGCTGCCATGGTAACCATCACCCACTGCCATTAGAGAGCAGTGGGTGATGGATGGGGAGGGAGGGAAGCTCCCTCCCTCTGCGATCCCATCCTGGGGGGGGCTGCATAGGCACAGCAGCCCCCCGATGGGAGAGGGAGGGAGCTCCCTCCCTGTTAACACCTTCCATACCGTGGTCCGTCCGGACCGCGGTAAGGAAGGGGTTAAACGGCTGGCATCTGCAGCACAGATGCCAGCCGTTTTCTATCAGAGTGCCAGCAATGTGCTGGCACTCTGATAGAACCACTAGACACCAGGGAATTATTACAAGGGAGGCGGGCGGGGGATCGCTATTGCGATCCCGCCTGCCGCACCGCCCGCCTCCCGCACCGCCTCCCGCTCCGCCTCCTGCCGCCGCACCTCCCTGCACCCCGCCGCCATAACAAGATCGGGGGATGCAGGGGGTTAAAATAATTACCTTTGGGGCATTAACTCTCTGATCCTCGCGGTCATAGACCGCGGGATCAGAGATCGCTGAACAAACCGCAGGTCTGAATTGACCTGCGGTTTGCAGCGATCGCCGATACGGGGGGGTCACATGACCCCCCTCGGCATTAGAACATGGTTCCTGCTGATCTACATCAGCAGGAACCATGTTGCTACTGCGCCCACATCGGGTGCAGTAGCAGTTTAAACACAGGGTGTACATGTACGCCCTTGGTCCTTAAGTACCAGGACGCAAGGGCGTACATGTACACCCTTCGTCCTTAAGGGGTTAAAGACTACCACTCTTAAGAACAGAGGTTCATTCAAGTGTTTTCGATCAGGTATTGAAAACACCTGTGGATGTCAAGGAGCAGCAATCAAGCATAATAAGCACCAATTAGGCAGATGTAAAATGACTGTGATACTCCGCTCCTTCTAGACATTTACTGGTGTGTTTACAAACATGTTGAAGTCAAGAGAATGGTCCAGGAAGACAAGAGAAGAGGTGATTTATTTTCACAGGAAGGACAATGGCTATAAGAAGATTGCAAAGATGTTAAACATACCAAGAGACACCATAGGAAGCATCATTCGCAAATTCAAGGCAAAGAGCACTGTTGAAACGCTACCTGGTCGTGGCAGAAAGAAGATGCTGACTTCGACTGCTGTGCGCTACCTGAAGCGCAAAGTGGAGAAAATTCCCCGTGTGACTGCTGAGAACTGAAAAAAGATTTGTCAGATGCGGGTACTGAAGTTTCATCTCAGACAATAAGGCGCACACTGCGTAATGAAGGCCTCCATGCCAGAACTCCCAGGCGCACCCCCTTGCTGTCTCCAAAGAATAAGAAGAGTCGACTGCAGTATGCCAAAAGTCATGTGGACAAACCACAAAAGTTTTGGGATAGTGTTCTGTGGACTGATGAAACAAAATTAGAACTGTTTGGGCCCATGGATCAACGCTATGTTTGGAGGAGGAATAACCAAGACTATGAAGAAAAGAACACCTTGCCTACTGTGAAGCATGGCGGGGGGTCAATCATGCTTTGGGGCTGTTTTGCTTCTACAGGTACAGGGAAGCTTCAGCGTGTGCAAGGTACCATGAATTCTCTTCAGTACCAGGAGATATTGGATGAAAATGTGATTCAGTCCGTCACAAACCTGAGGCTTGGGAGACGTTGGACCTTTCAACAGGACAATGATCCCAAGCATACCTCCAAGTCCACTAGAGCATGGTTGCAGATTAAAGGCTGGAACATTTTGAAGTGGCTATCGCAGTCACCAGACTTAAATCCGATTGAGAACCTCTGGTGGGAGTTAAAAAAAAGCAGTTGCAGAGCGCAAGCCTAAGAATGTGACTGAACTGGAGGCTTTTGCCCATGAAGAATGGGCGAAGATACCCGTAGATCGCTGCAAGACACTTGTGTCAAGCTATGCTTCACGTTTAAAAGCTATTATAACTGGAAAAGGATGTTGTACTAAGTACTAAGATTGAATGTCACTTGGGAGTTGAATAAAACTGATAATGATGTGAGCACAGAAAAGACATTTGTGGTTATTTCTTTATAAATGTTATGTTATATTTGTCTGACTTACAAGTGCCTCTTTGATTTAATTGTAAACAAGATGACTGAACTGATCTAATTTATAGTCCTCTCCTGTTATACCTCCTGCTTTAACGTTCTCTGAATTAGGGTCGGGACGATGGATAGGGGAGGATAGTCATCCACCTAGGGCGCCACTTCGCTACCCATAAAGGAGGGCACACTCATGGCCGTCCAACTTCACGAGCCTCAGGCCACTTATGAGGCATTAGAACAGAGCAAGAAGCCACAATGACATCAACGCAACATGCTGTGCTGGGTCTCACATTATGATGTCATCACATGAGACCTGAAGCAGGAGTGGTGATGTCATTGGGACTGCATGCATCAGGACGCAGCAACACAAGCCACAAATAAAACTGTGGTCTGCATCGCAGACAGCAGCAGAGGGACAGGAGGGAGGCTTTTTTTTTAATATATATACTAAATGTCCACACTGCTGCTGGCACCAGGGAAGGGGGAAGGAGATCATTAGACAGGGGCGGATTAAGTGCATGATAAGCCCAGGGCTGTCTACCCAACTTGGGGCCCTCCCTCCATTTTAAGTTTAAATTTTTTTCTGTATGAAGAGGCTGCGGTGCTTTGTGAGCGTCAGTTTCTTCCTAGGCCATATAACATCACATTCATCGTTCACGTGGCCATAGTCCAGCTCAGTCCCATCTGAGTGATTGGGGCTGAGCTGCAGTACCAAGCTCAGTGCTATCAAATGGACAGCGCTATGCTTGGTAAGGAGAAAAGAGGCCGCAGCGCTCACCGGAACATCACGGTTTCCTCAAACAGCTGATTGGCGGGGTGGCCAGGAGTCAGACCCCCACCAGTCGGACTTGGAGGAGAAGATGAGATGTAGGTCATAGTAGTGAGCCAGCTGTACATATAGGGGAATACAGCACCACATACCTGTTACATCCAGTGACTTCTCCTGTGATGTAGATCTTCTCTGTCCTCTTCTCTAGGGATGAGCGAAACCGAACTGGATAGTTCGGGTTCGTACCAAATTTTGGGGTGTTCGGGACACGGACACGGAGCCGAACATTTTCAAAAAAGTTCGGGTTCGGGTCCGTTGTTCGGCGATTTTTTTTCCTGCTTTCTGAAGGGCTGCACAGCAGCATATTAGCTAGCGTTTTACTTCTTGCCCTAAGAGCCCATCACAGCCATGCCTACTAATGGCATGGCTGTGATTGGCCAAGTGCAGCATGTGACCCAGCCTCTATTTAAGCTGGAGTCACGTAGCGCTGCACATCACACTGCTCTGATTAGTGTAGGGATAGGACACAGCTTCTGTAAGGGCGAGATTAGGCAGGGAAAAGTAATCAAAAACACCTAATGAAGTGATCGAACTACAGCTGTGAATCATTCAACTTCTGCTAGTTAATTGCTCACTGGTTTTTAGGCTGCACAGAGCGTTTTTCTGTCACTTTTTTCTGGGGTGATCGGCGGCCATTTTGTGCCTTGTGGTGCAGCAGCACAATCTGCCACCAAGTCCATTAATCCATCAATACTAGTTTTTTTTTTTTTTTGCTATATCCTACATCAGGGGCTTGGCTGTGCTTATTGTCACCCCTAGAAACTCAGGATAGAAATTTCTATATTTTATTAAGGGGTTAAATTCAATTGCCAAAATAGCAATCCCCTAAATCTGGTGTTTCAGCTGTTGCTGGCAAAGTTTAATAGTGTCCAGCAAAGGATATATTTTGTTCTGGGGTGAAATTCAATAGCCAAAATAGCAATACCGTAAATCTGGTGTCCCAGCAGAAGCTGGCCAAGTTTAATAGTGTCCGGCAAAGGATAGATAATTTTCTGGGGTGAAATTCAATTGCCAAAATAGCAATACCATAAATCAGTGGTTTCAGCTGTGGCTGGACAAGTTTAATAGTGTCCGGCAAAGGAACCGAGCTCTCCATGGGGCTGCCGGAATCCCAGTAACGTCCTTGGCACTGATGGGCAGGCTTTAGCGCTGCCCTAGCCAGTAAAATGGCTAGGGCAGCGCTAAAGCACACCCATCAGAGCCGGTGATGTCACCGAACACACTGCCGGGCGGAAAGCAAAGGAGGCAAAGGAGAGCATCGTAGCATGAACTGCTCCGATGCCCAAGTCAGGGTGGCTGTCTTGGTGAAAATGGAGGTATGTCCAGGTTCAGCTCTGAACTTGGACAACCCCTTTAATGGTTGTATCAAACAGCACTTTCACCACAATAACAAGAACGGTTTGCTGGAATTACAAAGCTATATAATGAAAATTTGGATCCACCGATCAAATAGGATTGTTCCTATTACCCAGGCTGTAAACTCCCCTACTAAACCCTGTTCTGCTTCAATACTGTGGAATTATTCTTCCCTATCCTTTCCCTGAACTTATATACAGTGTGGGGAGTCGCTCTGGTAGACAGCGGTGCAGGTGCAGTATAGAGGCAAAACAGGGAGTCCAGATAGTGCAATAAACAGTGTTTTATTCACACTTGCACAAAATAAAACAGTCTCTTGGTGTTAATTCACACACATAAGAAATCAAGCGGAAAAACAAGACAGTCCAAAACAGGCTCCAGTCACCTGGGAGGTTTTTAGATGCAGGTTCACACCTGGCTGTCAGTCCAGCCGTAAGACAGTCGCCGTCAGGCTTCCAGGTCGTCTGCACTCCTTGCTGGGCTCTTGCTTCCAGCCCAGAGAACTTCCAAACACAAGTGAAACAGTCTAACAGCAGCTCCAGGACAATCACCCCCTCCACACCCAGCTGCTGGCTGTGTTATAAAGGCCCTGGAAAACCCGGCCTGGACCGTGGGGAGTAGGCACCCACCCAACTCTTTGCCTACTCCAAGTAAGAGCCGGCCCGGATTGGCTTTGCAGCCAAACTAAATAGCAAGGTGTCAAGCAGCACTAGCTGCTGCTGACACACCAAAAATCTGCTCTTACCTCACCGAGGCCAGGAACCTCGGTGACACGTACCTCCCGTCGACCACAGTACCTTGCACCTTACCACATACCCCCTTTGTTCAACCCTGAGGGGTGAACACATGTGAGGCAGTGGACGCGGGACAGGGCATCTGCGTTACCCTGCAAGCGGCCTGCCCTGTGTTCCACGGAGAACTTGAAGTTCTGCAGGGATAGGAACCACCTGGTGACCCGAGCATTCCTCTCCTTTGCCTGGCTCATCCACTTGAGAGGGGAATGGTCGGTCACCAGACGGAACCTCCTCCTAACAGGTAGTAGCGGAGAGATTCGAGTGCCCACTTGATAGCCAGGCACTCCCTCTCCACTATGCTATACCTGGTCTCGGCGGGACTGAGCTTACGGCTCAGGAAGACAACGGGATGTTCTTCCCCGTTGACCTCCTGAGACAGTACAGCACCGAGGCCTACCTCTGAGGCATCCGTCTGTACTATGAATTCCCTGTTGAAGTCGGGTGTCACCAAAACCGGGACCCACACAGGGCCGACTTCAATGCAGAGAAAGCCTCTTCTGCCTTCTCACTCCAGTGAACCTTTCCGGACTTTCGTCCCTTCAATAGGTCTGTCAATGGTGCTGCTATCGTGGCAAAGTGGGGCACAAACCGCATGTAGTACCCTACAATCCCCAGGAACGATTTTACCTGCCTGGTAGTGACCGGTCGGGGCCAGTTACGTATGGCTTCTACTTTAGTTACCTGCGGCTTGATGACTCCCCGCCCAATAACATATCCCAGGTATTTGGTCTCTTCCAACCCAATCGCACACTTCTTTGGATTGGCGGTTAGTCCAGCTTTCCTCAGGGCATCCACAACCGCCTGCACTTTGGGCAAATGGCTTTCCCAGTCGGCGCTGTGGATGATTACATCATCTAAGTAGGCCGAAGCGTACCGACGATGAGGTCGCAGTACAATATCCATTAACCTTTGGAAGGTGGCGGGGCCGCCATGCAGGCCAAAGGGTAACACCTTGTAATTATACAGGCCCTGCGGGGTAACAAAAGCGGTTTTTTCCTTGGCCGCCTCCGTTAAGGGTACCTGCCAGTATCCTTTAGTGAGGTCTAGCACAGAAAAATAACGGGCTTGCCCTAAATTCTCAACAAGCTCGTCTACCCGGGGCATGGGATACTCATCGAACTTGGACACATCATTTAATTTGCGAAAATCGTTGCAGAACCGCAACGTCCCATCCGGCTTGGGTATTAGGACTATGGGACTGGCCCACTCACTTTTCGACTCCTCAATGACATCAAGCTTCAACATTAACTGCACTTCCTCCGCAATGGCCCGTCGCCGAGCCTCGGGTACCCGGTAGGGTTTTAACCGGATCTTGGCCTGAGGCTCAGTGACGATGTCATGTTGGATGAGAGACGTGCGGCCAGGGAGGTCCGAGAACACATCCGTGTTCCGACTGACGAACTCCCTGACATCCTGAACTTGTTTGGAAGACAGGCTGTCTGCGATTTTTACCGTGGTTACCGCTCGCAGGCCTCGAACTGTGGGGCTGGACCCTTGTCACCTAGAAGCCCTGGCCGGGGGCTGTTGTCGTCGGCCGTGTCCCTGTCTTTCCACGGCTTCAGTAAATTCACGTGGTACACCTGCTCCGGCTTGCGCCGCCCGGCTGGTGTACTTTGTAATTTACTTCCCCTACCTTCTCAATAACCTCATAGGGGCCCTGCCACCTGGCTAGGAACTTGCTGTCAAGAGTGGGCACCAGAACCAAAACCCGATCTCCCGGGTTGAAGCTCCGCACCCGAGCCTGACGATTGTACACCCTACTCTGGGCTTGTTGCGCTGCCTCCATATGCTCCCGGACCAGCGGCAACACCCTTTCCATCCGTTCCTGCATCTGGGTGACATACTCAATGACACTTTTGTGGGGGACAGGCTGTTGTTCCCACGCTTCCTTGGCGATATCCAACAGGCCCCGAGGGTGTCTGCCATAAAGCAGTTCGAAGGGCGAGAACCCAGTAGAGGCCTGGGGCACCTCTCGCACTGCGAACATGAGATAGGGCAGAAGCAGATCCCAGTCCTTCCCATCTCTAGACACCACCCTTTTTAACATGTTTTTTAAAGTTTGATTAAACCTCTCGACAAGACCGTCTGTTTGCGGATGGTAAACGGACGTCCGTAACTGCTTTATACGCAACAATTTACACAGTTCCCTCATAACTTTGGACATAAAAGGGGTCCCTTGGTCCGTCAGAACCTCTTTTGGCAGGCCCACACGGGAAAACATTTCCATTAACTCTTTGGCAATGAGCTTAGCTGAGGTATGTCGCAGAGGCACCGCCTCCGGATATCGAGTGGCATAGTCGAGAACTACCAGAATGTGTTGGTGGCCCCTGGCAGACTTTGGTACAGGCCCAATTAGATCCATAGCGATTCGCTCAAACGGTACTTCAATAATTGGCAGAGGTACCAGAGGACTACGGAAATGTGGCTGGGGGCTATTTATCTGACAGGTTGGACAGGACTTACAGAACTCCTCTACTTCCTTAAACAAACCGGGCCAGTAAAATCGCTGTAGTATGCGGTCCTGCGTTTTCTGCCACCCCAGGTGTCCCCCAAGAACATGTTGGTGGGCAAGCTCCATGACCAGCTTGCGATACGCTGTGGGCACCACCAACTGTTCAACAGGCTCACCTCGGATTTGGTTCACTCGATACAACATATCCTGAAGAACAATGAATCGCGGAAACATTAATTCAGCCCTAGGTTTCTGGGGTTTACCATCAATTATTATGACACTTTCCCAGGCCCTGGTTAGGGTTTGGTCCCGGTGTTGTGCGGTCCCAAAATTTTCCCCGGAGACATTGAGGTCTGCCAACTCAGGTCCCGGTGGCAAGTCCTCCGTGTCTCCCACCATTACACTCAGTGGGGTTGTCTCCCCTCTACCGCTGGAGCAGTGGTCACCCCTACCGCTGGCCCTTCAGACTCGGGCTCCCAGGGTTCTGGCCTTCCAGTGGTATCAGGCCACTCTCCTAGGGTTACCCCTGTCTCGGGTCCATCAGACAGTTTTATCGCCGGCCACAGTGCCGGGAAACCTGGGAAGTCCCTCCCAAGTATCAATTCATGCGGGAGTTTGGTAGCAACAGCCACCTCGTGGGTCCACTTACCAGCCGCTGTGGACAAAGTCAATAGTGCAGTGGGGTAGTCTTTTAGGTCTCCGTGGATGCACAGGACCCCGATTTTACGGCCGGTATACTCCACAGGCCGTACCAGGGCAGCCCTTACCAGGGAGACTAGACTCCCGGAGTCCAGCAGGCCCACCGCCAGAGAATCTCCCACCTCTACCTGACACAGGTGGTTATTGTCCTGCCCCTCACGGGTGCCAGTTGCACACAGCTTCCGTGCATACAGGGAGTGGCAATAGCCATAGTTCACATCCATCGGCTCATCCCGATGCGGACAGTCGGCCCTGATGTGGCCTGGCTCCTGACACCTCCAGCATACCACGGGAGGCGGATCCGCAGGGGGTATATTCCGTGCAGGCCTCTCTGTCGCCGGACGTCGGAACTGGGGCAGAGGCCTCCGGGTTTTGACTGACCCCTTCCCAGCAAGATTCCCCTGCAGGTTTCTGGTGGCCTCGTAACGCTCCACCAGGTCGACCATCTCCAGGGCACTTACCGGAGACGCCTGGCCGACCCAGTGTTGGAGGGATAAGGCAGGGCCCTCCAGAACATGTCGGCCAGTAGACGGTCCAGCATAGCAGTCGGACTTAGAACATCAGGCTGCAGCCACTTTTGCAACCGATGCAGCAACTCATAGTACTGCGGCCTGGCGGGTTCAGCCGCTTTAAAGTCCCACTGGTGGACCCGCTGAGCCCGGACCAACACGTTTACCCCCAATCTGGCCAGGATCTCCCCTTCACCGTGGGGTAATCAGCAGCCTGGGCATCTGCCAAGTCAAAAAACTTGCTGGGGCCCGGATGCCAGGAACGGAGCGACCACCTCGGCCCACTGGTCACGGGGTAACTTTTCCCTCACGGCTACCTTCTCAAAGACCGCCAGATATGTCTCAACGTCGTCCGAAGGGGTCATCTTTGGGATCGCCGCACGGACCGCTTCCGGGCATCATGCTCGTGGTGGGACGCTCCTGCAGCTTGTAACGCCATCACGTGCTGTAATAGTAGCTGGTTGGTCTCCCGCTGCTGCACGTTAGCCTCTATGAGAGCTTTCACAGCCGCCTCCATGTTGCCAGCAACTCCTACTTGTAGCTTTGCTGGCTTAATATATGCCATGCACTTGTGCCCAGCAAAACAAAACAAACTTCGGCGGTCAAGCCAGCCTCACTGCGCATGCCCGCATCCGACACCAAATGTGGGGAGTCGCTCTGGTAGACAGCGGTGCAGGTGCAGTATAGAGGCAAAACAGGGAGTCCAGATAGTGCAATAAACAGTGTTCTATTCACACTTGCACAAAATAAAACAGTCTCTTGGTGTTAATTCACACACATAAGAAATCAAGCGGAAAAACAAGACAGTCCAAAACAGGCTCCAGTCACCTGGGAGGTTTTTAGATGCAGGTTCACACCTGGCTGTCAGTCCAGCCGTAAGACAGTCGCCGTCAGGCTTCCAGGTCGTCTGCACTCCTTGCTGGGCTCTTGCTTCCAGCCCAGAGAACTTCCAAACACAAGTGAAACAGTCTAACAGCAGCTCCAGGACAATCACCCCCTCCACACCCAGCTGCTGGCTGTGTTATAAAGGCCCAGGAAAACCCGGCCTGGACCGTGGGGAGTAGGCACCCACCCAACTCTTTGCCTACTCCCAGTAAGAGCCGGCCCGGATTGGCTTTGCAGCCAAACTAAATAGCAAGGTGTCAAGCAGCACTAGCTGCTGCTGACACACCAAAAATCCGGCTCTTACCTCACCGAGGCCAGGAACCTCGGTGACACGTACCTCCCGTCGACCACAGTACCTTGCACCTTACCACAACAGTAAAATAAAAGTTTTAGTCTTTTCTACCACTGTCCCTAGCGCCTACTGACATCTCTTCCCTGCACTTAGTACACTGGAAAATGGCTGAATCCAAGATGGCTGAGGCTATTTATAGGGCTGTGACATCACAGGGCTTGTGGGCTGCTGATTGGCTGCATGCATGGCATTGTGAGTGATCCCTAGTTCCCACAGTTCTTTGCTCCATGTCCTAACACATGCAGCAGCCATTTTAAGAAAAAATGTGATTTGTTTTCATGAAGCGTGAGGAAATTCGGATTCGGTGCGAATTGCGTTTTTCATGAAATTGGAATCGAATTCCACTTCGTCAACTTCGATTCACTTATCTCTACTTATTTCCTTGGCAGCAGGTTTTGGGGAAGAAAGGTACAAAAGGACAACCACTGCAGCCAAAATATACCCTGCTGGTGATGTAGGAAAATATGCTGATTTATATACTTTGTAAAACTTGCAACAGGTTATTGGGTGAAAAAAGAAGCAATTTCACAACCTTCACAAGCAAAACAATCCTTGCTGGTGACACAGTAAAATACACTTATATGTACACTGATTTACTGCAGAGAATTGTAAGCATCTTTTTTGGGGAAAAAAATAATATGTGCAATCTCTGCAACCAAAACATACCTTGCTGGTGATACTGTAAAATATGTTTATTTGTACACTTATTTGAGTCCATTCACACGTTCATGTGTGTTTTGCGGATACACGGATCCGCAAAACACGGACATCGGCGATGTGTGTTCCGCAATTTGCGGACCGCACATCGCCGGCACTACATAGAAAATGCCTTTTCTTGTCCGCAATTGCGGACAAGAATAGGACATGCTCTATTTTTTTCGGGAACGCGATTGCGGACCCGGAAGTGCGGATCTGCAATTGCGGACCCGGGCGGGACATCGTCTGTCCCCATTGAAATTAATCGATCCGCAATTCCGTTCCGCTAAATGCTGAACTGAATTGCGGACGTGTGAATGGACCCTTTATCGTAGTAAATTTGAAATAATTGCTCACTTTCTTAACACCTTAACCACATCAGCCCCACTAGCTTAAACACCCTTAATGACCAGGCCGCTTTTTACAATTCTGCACTACACTAATTTCACCGTTTATTGCTCCGTCATACAACTTACCACCCAAATGAATTTTACCTCCTTTTCTTCTCACTAATAGAGCTTTCATTTGGTGGTATTTCATTGTTGCTGAAATTTTTACTTTTTTTGCCATTAATAAAAATTGAACGACATTTTTGCAAAAAAATTAAATTTTTCGCTTTCTGTTGTAATTTTTTTTTTTTTAAACTACATTTCTATAAAAAAAAATCTCTAAATTTATTGTTCTACATGTCTTTGATAAAAAAAAATGCAATGTGTATATTTATTGGTTTGGGTGAAAGTTATAGCATTTACAAACTATGGTGCAAAAAAGTGAATTTCCGCATTTTGAAGCAGCTCTGACTTTCTGAGCACCTGTCATGATTCTTCAGGTGCTAGAATGTCAGGGTAGTATAAATACCCCCCAAATAAAACCATTTTAGAAAGAAGACACCCCAAAGAATTCATGGAGGGGCATGGTGAGTTCATGTATCATTTCATTTTTTTTCACAAGTTAGCAGAAAATGACACTTTCTGAGGAAAAAAAAATAAATACAGTTTCCATTTCTGCTAACTTCTGGCAAAAAAAAAAAATCTCCCACGGACTCACTATGCCCCTCAGTGAATACCTTGGGGTGTCTACTTTCCAAAATGGGGTCATTTGTGGGGTGTGTTTACTGTTCTGGCATTTTAAGCGGGGCTAAATTGTGAGCAGCCCAGTAAAGCCTAAAGGTACTCGTTGGACTTTACGCCCCTTTACGCACCTAGGCTGCAAAAAAGTGGCACACATGTGGTATCGCCGTACTCAGAAAAAGTAGGGCAATGTGTTTTGGGGTGTATTTTTACATATAACCATGCTGGGTGAGAGAAATATCTCTGTAAACTGACAACTTTGTATAAAAAAATTTAAAAAGTTGTCATTTACAGAGATATTTCTCACACCCAGCATGGTTATATGTAAAAATACACCCCAAAACACATTGCACTACCTCTCCTGAGTACGGTGATACCACATGAGTGACATTTTTTGCAGCCAAGATGCGCAAAGGGGCCCAAATTCCAATGACTACCTTTAGGATTTCACAGGGCATTTTTACGCATTTAGATTCCAGACTTCTTCTCGTGCTTTAGAGACTCCTAAAATGCCAGGGCAGTATAAATACCCCACAAGTGACCCCATTTTAAAAAGTAGACACCCCAAGGTATTCCGTGAGGGGTATGATGAGTTCATGTAAAAAATAAATTTTTTGTCACAAGTTAATGGAATATGAGAATGTAAGAAAAAAAAAAAAAAAAATTTCCGCGAACTTGTGCCAAAAAAAATCTTCTATGAACTCACCATACCCCTCACAGAATACCCTGGGGTGTCTTCTTTCTAAAACGGGGTCAGTTGTGGGGTATTTATACTGACTTGGCATTTTAGGGGCCCCTAAAGCGTGAGAAGAAGTCTGGAATCCAAATGCGTAGAAATGCCCTGTGAAATCCTAAAGGTACTCATTGGAATTAGGGCCCCTTTGCGCATCTTGGCTGCAAAAAAGTGTCACTCATGTGGTATTGCCGTACTCAGGTGTTTTGGGGTGTATTTTTACTGTGTGTGAGAAATATCTCTGTAAATGACAACTTTTTAAAAAAATGTATGCAAAGTTGTCAATTTACAGAGATATTTCTCTCACCCAGCATGGGTATATGTAAAAATGCTCCCCAAAACACATTGCCCTACTTCTCCAGAGTTAGGCAATACCACATGAGTAAAAAAAATGGAGATTGCAGTCAGCACAACCCAATACGCAGGTGCACATTGCTATGGTGAAATACACATACAAACGTAAAAACAAAGGTGCAATGGCACACTGCAGCTAGAGCTCCGTCCTGCCACTATGCTGGATGTTAGATGAGGCATTAGTTTATATTTTGGCCAAATTATGTAAGCCACCCACCACTTCACGGTTGCCTCTCGAGTGGTCCCTAACATTAATTCTTACCTTTTATGGGCCATATCAGCCCCACAAAACCCAGGAATACCACATGAGTGACACTTTTTTGCAGCCAAGATGCGCAAAGGGGCCCTAATTCCAATGAGTACCTTTTAGGAGGACATTTTTACGCATTTGGATTCCAGACTTCTTCTCACGCTTTAGGACCCCTAAAATGCCAGGGCAGTATAAATACCCCACATGTGACCCCATTTTGGAAAGAAGACACCCCAAGGTATACCATGAGGGGTGTGGCGAGTTCATAGAAGATTTTTTATTTTTTTTGGCACAAGTTAGCGGAAATTGATTTTTTATTGTTTTTTCTCACAAAGTCTCCCTTTCCGCTAACTTGTGACAAAAAGTTACATTTTTCATGGACTGAATATGCCCCTCAGCGAATACCTTGGGATGTCTTCTTTCCAAAATGGGGTAATTTGTGGGGTGTTTGTACTGTTCTGGCATTTTGGGCGGGGCTAAATTGTGAGAAGCCCTGTAAAGCCTAACCCTGGGTTCAGACCTGAGCATTCTTGAAACGCGCGTTTTTGTCGCGCGTATTTCAGCGCATTTTTGCTAATATGAAACTCGCGTTCGTACGCGCATTCTTGTGATTGACTACTGTGGTGTCAATCACAAAACGCGCGACAAACGCCCCAAAAAAAGCTCAAGTACTTGTTTATGCGTCAGGCGTTTTACAGCGCGTTCAAACGCGCTGTAAAACGCTCAAGTGAGAACCAGGGCCATAGGAAAGCATTGGTTTTCATGTGTTGAGCGTTTTACAACGCGTTTGAACGCGCTGTAAAACGCTCAGGTGTGAACTTAGGGTAAAGGTACTCGTTGGACTTTACGCCCCTTTACGCACCTAGGCTGCAAAAAAGTGGCACACCTGTGGTATCGCCGTACTCAGGAGAAGTAGGGCAATGTGTTTTGGGGTGTATTTTTACATATACCTATGCTGGGAAAGAGAAATATCTCTGTAAATTGACAACTTTGTATAAAAAAAATTTAAAAGTTGTCATTTACAGCGATATTTCTCACACAAAGTATGGGTACATATAAAAATACACCCCAAAACACATTGCCCTACTTCTCCTGAGTACGGAGATACCACATGTGTGCCACTTTTTTGCAGCCAAGATGCGCAAAGGGGCCCAAATTTCAATGAGTACCTTTAGAATTTCACAGGGCATTTTTACGCATTTGGATTCTCACGCTTTAGGGTCCCTAAAATGCCAGGGCAGTATAAATACCTCACATGTGACCCCATTTTGGAAATAAGACACCCCAAGGTATTCCGTAAGGGGCATGGCGAGTTCACAGAAAAAAAAAATGTTGGCACAAGTTAGCGGAAATTGATATTCTTTTTTTTTTTCTTTTTTTTTTACAAAGTCTCATATTCCACTAACTTGTGACAAAAAATAAAATTTTACATGAACTCACCATAACCCTCATGGAATACCTTGGTGTGTTTTCTTTCCAAAATGGGGTTACATGTGAGGTGTTTATACTGCCCTGGCATTTGAGAGTCTCCGCAATCATTACATGTATGACCAGCATTAGGAATTTCTGCTATTCTCCTTATATTGAGCATACGGGTAATGAGATTTTTTTTTCCGTTCAGCCTCGCATCGATCAATGTGGATGAAAAAATCTCTGCCAAAATCAGTGACTGCGGTGCGGTGGGCTGGGCACTAACTACCTAACAAGTAGCTAACTAACTGGCGGTGATAAGGGACCCTTATGCCCCATTCACACGTCCGTAATTCTGTTTTTGGAACGGAATTGCGGACCCATTCATTTCTATGGGGACAGACTTTGTCCAGCTCAGATCTGGAATTGCGGATCCGCACTTCCGGGTCTGCACTTCCATTCCGCAAAATCATAGAGAAAAGGCATTTTCTATATAGTTCTGGCAATGTGCGGATTTGCAAAATGCGGAAAACACATTGCCGGTGTTCGTGTTATGCGGATCTGTGGATCCGCAAAACACATATGAACGTCTGAATGGAGCCATACAGGGGGGTGATCAATGACAGGGGGGTGATCAGGGAGTCTATATGGGGTTATCAGGGGTTAATACGGGGTTAATAAGTGACAGAGGGGGTGTAGTGTGGTGCTTGGTGCTACTTTACAGAGCTACCTGGTCCTTTGGTGGTCGATCCCAGCAAATGGGACCACCAGAGGACCAGGTAGCAGGTATATCAGACGCTGTTAACAAAACAGCGTCTGATATACCGCTTTGATGCGATTTATTTTACATCTACAGGCCGCCAGCGATTGATCATCGCTGGCAGGCTGTAGTATAACTACCGAGCTATACGCCGCTGTGAACGCGCACACGCGTACACGTTCACAGCAAATCTCGCCTATCAAGAGATGACGCACGGATGCGTCCAGGAGGAACAAACCTGCCGCCTGGACGCATCCGTGCGTTAGGCGGTCGGCAGGCGGTTAATTACGTTGCCATTTTTCACCTTACAGGTGTTGTCCCACGAAAAATATTCTACAGTTTTCAAACCAGCACCTAGATCGGAATACTTTTGTAATTGCATATAATTAAAATTTTTGTATAGCCAATGTATATGTATAGCCAATGTATATTGCTACCTGCTCTTTATTTTTTCTTATTTCTTTGTTTTGCTCACTAGGAAGGCCACACATGCTCAGTTTCTTCCTTCAACTGCTTCCTGAGCTGTGATAGGGAGAGAGCTGCAGAACAATGGACACACCTCCTTAGCTGCAGCAGAAAAGACACTCCCCTTGCGCTGACAGCTTGATATAACTCTTGCAGAGCAATTAATGAATGGGGAGATCTCTGGATCCATGTGAGTTACAACGCTAGTTCTAGCTGTGTTAGAAGAGATTGTCATGTAATACATGATGTTTGATTTTTTTTTTTTTACATTATTCATGGGATATCCCCTTTAAGGATCACTCCGTTTTTTGGAATTTATTTACTTATCTCATTCTAAGATTGTTTTCTCGCGACACATTGTACTTCATGATAGTGAAAAATTTTAGTCGATATAATTAACCTTTATTTATTAAAACATCCAAAATGTAACGAAAATTTGGAAAAGTTAGCAATTTTTAAAATTAAAATTTACATGCTTTTAAGGCCTCATATGCACGACCGTTCCGTTTTTTGCGGTCCTCAAATTGCGGATCCACGAAACACGGAAGCCACCCACGGGCCTTCCGCAATTTGCAGAACGGAGCGGGTGGCCATTATAGAGATGCCTATTCTTGTCCGCAAAACGGACAAGAATAGGACATATTATATATTTTTTTGCAAGGCTACGGAATGGAGCAACGGATGCAAACTGCACACAGAGTGCTGTCCGCATATTTTGCAGGCCCCATTGAAGTGAATAGGTCCGCACCCGAGCCGCAAAAACTGCGCTTCAGATGCAGACCAGAACAACGGTCGTGTGCATGAACCCTAGGGTAGATAGTGCTACATCATAAAAGAGTTATTACTTTACATTTCCCATATGTCCACTTTCATGTTTGCATCATTTTGTAAATGTAATTTTATTATTAGGATCTTATAAGGCTTAGAATTTTAGAAGCAAATTTTTAAGAATTTCCAAAACCCACTTTTTTAAGGACCACTTCAATTCTAAAGTCACTTTGTGGTTCTTACATAGTGGAAACCACCCCATTGTAGAAACTACACCCCTCAAGTTATTCAAAACTGATTTTACAAACTTTATTAACCCTTTAGGTGTTCCACAAGAATTAAAAGAAAAGGGAGATGAAATTTTAAAATTTCACTTTATTGGCTGATTTTCCATTTTAAATAATTTTTTCCTGTAACACATCAAAGGATAACAGCCAAATAAAACTCAATATTTATTACCGTAATCTGCTGTACGGGCACATGGCAGGGCACAGAAGTAAAGGAGGGCCATGTGGATTTTGGAGGGCAGATTTCACTGGGATAATTTTAAGTTGCCATGTGACATCTAAAGACCTAGAGTAGAAACTCCAAAAAAGTGACCCCATTAAGGAACTTATAGGATAAGGTGACACTTTTATTGGCATTATTTTGTTGTATATATGACTTTGGATTGCTCTATATTACACGTTTTGAGAGGCAAGGTAACCAAAAAACTTTGGCACAGTTTTTATTTATTTTTATTTTTACGGTGTTCGCCTGACAGGTTAGATCGTGTGCTATTTTTATAGAGCAGGTTGTTATGGATACGAAAATACCAAATATGTCTACTTTTATTTTTCTTTTGTTTCAGTTTTACATAATAAATCTTTTTTTTAATAAAGCATGTTTTTGTGTCTCCTTTTTCTGAAAGCCATATTTTTTATTTTTCTGGCGTTTATCTTATGTAGGGCTCAGTTTTTGCGGCATGAGGTGATGGTTTGATTGGTACTATTTTGGAGTACATACTACTTTTTGATTGTTTGGTATGACACTTTTTGTGATGTATGGTGACAAAAAATAGATTTTTTTTGGCACAGTTTTTATTTGATTTTTTTACGGGTTTCACCTGACAGGGTAATTCATTTGATATTTTTATAGAGCAGGTTGGTGCATACTTCACTTACTCGGGCGGTCACGGTGCCAAAACTGACCAAATAACTGAAGTATCAACAGGTATATGTTAGTGTCAAGAAGATGCACACTCCTTTTACACTCTCGTCAGCTGATTCCACATAGATGTCTACAGAACCTGTTCTATAAAACACTTATACAAGTAGACCCCCCTGACAGAGTGGAGAGGGTGTCAGCAGTAAGTTTGTGTTGATGTCACTGAATTATTTTCCCCATTCTCTGATCCATCAGAACAATAACACACAAGAAAAAGGATACTGTCTGTGGAGCATCCGCCTTCACTCGGTCAGCATTTGCTCAATAATCCATCAGTATTGCTAATGCAAAAAAAACAGGAGTGGATCTAAAACAGATGACACGTGAATGGAATATTTGCATGTCTTCTGTGTTTTGTACCCTCTTCTGCTTTTATCTACCAAATCATAAGCCAATTCTGATGGGACCATACAGGCCTTACAGCTGCTACACAGACAGGTTCCGTTGTAAGGCTCATTTTTTTCTTGCTTCTGACAGATCAGAAGAAAGGTCAAATAAATGATGATGTCAGCAAGGCCGAAAGCCAAAGTAGTGGACCTGTCATAAAGTTTTGCCACATATACCTGCAACAGTAAACTCTGAATATATTTGTTTTTTTACTGAAATAATAACTGCAGAAGTGAAATGCGTATATATTTTTTGTTTTGTACTGAAATAGGCCACTTAAACTATTACCACAAATAAATGCAACAGTGAAGTGCATAAATTTTTTTCCTTTTTGTACTGAAATAGGACACTGACCTCTTTCACCACATATAACTGCAGAATTGAACTAAGAATATATTTTTCTTTTTGTACTGAAATAGGCCAGTAAATGCTTTTACCACGCATAATTGCACCAGTGAAGTGCGCATATTTTTCTCTTTCTATAATGAAATAGGCCACTAAATGCTTTTGCCACAAATAAGTGCACCAGTGAAGTGCGTATATTTTTTTCTTTCTGTACGCTTTTAACACATATTATTGCAGAAGTGAACTGAGAATATATTTTTCATTTTTGTACTGAAATAGGCCAGTAAACGCTTTTAGAGGTTAACTTCCAACGCTAATGTAACCAACTTGGCGACTCTATATTAATAAGGGTTAACTAGTCAAGAAGTGTCGCTAAAATATAACCTTTAATAGGTATGCACTAAAATGACAAACATAGGGGAAAAATCTCATTAAAACAAAGTGAACCCACCCCACTAGTGTTTGCAGGGATGGTTTACCAGAGAAGCAGCCTGCCACTTCCAGGCTGCGCTGCTTTCTGATGGGATGAAAATTATGTGCTACTGAGGGGGGATAACCCTTTACTGGGTGGGTGCACCTGGACTCAAAATTACCACTGACTCCTTGCTGACTAGGTAGGTGGGTATGGTCTCTATCACCCTGCTGTATCCCTACATATACACCTCCAACATAATACACACCAATCCTCAACTAGTTTGGCTATGGCCATGTACGCTGTCTATTCACATTCATAACACTGCTGCTGTGCTATAGTAATTGCTCGATGCGTTTCTGAGACTATTACTGTACATTGTCTCTTTGTCAGGAACAGTTAGTACCAGCCCAGACAGACATGCACGCCGCTGGAGCGTGCTATATCAGAAGACATAGCCTCCGGCACTAGGATGACCGTAGCATGGCCGCTTCATGTTCCTGTTTAAAAAGACTTCTCCGCGCCCCTCTGGGCTGGGCCAGCTCTGCGGGATCCAATCACTGTGGAGGAGTGTCATATGTGGCACTCCCTCGTCCCGTCTCATCCTCGCTCGGCTGGAGGCTGGGGGCTGGGTACATATTAGAAGTGACTAGGGGCGGTCTTATTACTAACAGTGACATTACATAAGCTGCTGGGGATTTGCAAGGCTCTAAATGATTAAACAAATACAGAGCACATATGGTTGAATAAACAGCAGAACACATATAGCTGAGTGAACAGCTCATACATATTGGGAGTACATAATCATGGTACAGAGTGAGATAAATGCCATTATTCACGATAGGAAATGCTATGAGCTTAGTGCTGTGATTGGCTAGCGCTACAGCCTGGGAGAAGGAGATGCCCAGGAGAACAAGGGTAGACTCCTCCCAGTTGAGCCGAAAATCTGAAGATACTGGAGGACATACCGGGAGAACGGAGCGGTGCCCAGGGATAATAGTAAGTGCAGGGAGATCCCTGGGCGCCGCTATACATGTCGGTATACTTAGTTTATATTTTTTATTCTAATGAAAGGTCCTCTTTAAGAACAGAGCCCCATGTTTTAAATCTGATGTGTCACTTTATATAGTATTACATTTGGAATACATTTACTTATCCAAGAGTTTCTGAGAATGTTTTTGTGACACATAGTTCTTTATGTCAATACATTTTGGTCAATATATTTTGTTTTATTTATTAACCCCTTAGTGACCACACACATTTCGTAAAAAGACATATTAGTGGTCATTAAGAGAAAATCCTAAAAAAAAATTTAACAAAATTTTCTATTTATTAAATTTGAATTTCTATGCTTTTAAAGCAGATAGTCTTACCTCACAAAATAGTTAACAATTGATACTTACCATATGTCCACTTTATGTTGGCATCATTTTTCAAATGCACTTTTATCAAATATTTAAAAAAATTCCACTACCTTTTCACTCCAGAAGTGGGTTTGAGAGAATAATATTAGAAATCCCTTTCAAATTGCCCCCTTTTAAACCTTAGAATACCAGAAGTTTTTTCATTTTTGCGATTTCATTTTTCTTCCTTATCTTACTTGAGCCATAACTTTTTTTTTTTTTTCATTCACATAGCTGTATGAGAGCTTATTTTTTGTGGGACAAGTTGTAATTTCTAATGCCACCATTTAATACGGCATATAATGTAGTGAAGCGGGGAAAAAATTCCAAATGGGGTGGAATTGGAAAAACAATGCAATACCTCCACCGTTTTATAGGTTTTGTTACCACAGTGTTCCGTTTTCAGCAAAACTGACCTGTGCCCTTCATTCTCTGGGTCTGTACCATTATAACCATACCATATATGTATAGGTTTTTATGTCTAAATAGTGTAAAAATAAATCTAAACTTTGAGAAACATTTTCTACTGAGCTGTGTTGGGGCTCTTTTTTCGTGAAACAATCTGTAGTTTTAATGTATACCATTTTGGAGTTTGTGTGACTTTGTGATCACATTTTATTACATCTTTTTCAGTAAGAGAAACAATGAAAAAATGGCAAATTGTCAGTTTTGACCCTTTTTTCCATTATGCCATTCACTGTATTGGAAGAATATTTTTATATTTTAATAATACGAGCGTTTTCAGTCGCGATGATACTCATGATGTTTATATTGTTTACTTATGTATTTTTTTTTATTCTTGGGAAAGGGTGCAGATTTAAACTTGTTTTCTAATTTTTTTATATATTTTTTTAACAGTTTTTTGTTTACTTTTTGAGCCTACAAAATCATTTTTTTTTTCAATTCTGAACAATCATGGATTTTTTACATCCATTAATTGTTCAGAATTGCTTCTCTCTTATTTTTGCCTAAAATTAGGAATTGCAGCTAAAATGCCCAGGGTCTCTTCAGTGGAGACCCACCGGCCATGATGTCCATTGCACAAGCAAGCGGGCGCCATGTTTGTCCATTGCTCCAGAGCCCTACCTGTACGGCACTGGTAGCAAAGGAGTTTTAAAGTGGACCTGTCACCACAAAATGCAATGCAATCTGAAAGACAATGTTATTGTTGGCTCTTTCTAACAGCTATTGTCACATGGAGGAAGGGTTATCAGTGGCTGACAGCTATCTCTCTATGCACACTTATACACACAATGCCATCAATCACTGATAACATCTCCCTCCTGTATCGATAGCTGTTAATGGGAGGTAGAAAAAGCAGAGATACAAATGATAAATTACAGGTTTTACTAAATCTTTTCCCATTAAACTGTATATCACTCTGCTCAACTTCACCTGCTCTATAACATGTTGCCTGCAGATAGGAGATGCAATAGATATTGTATTTTGTGGTGACAGGTTCCCTTGAAAAACTGCACTTTTTAAAATATTCAAAATGATATTTTAGAAGTTTGTTAATCCTTTAGGTGTTTCAAAGGAATTCATGCAAAATAGAGGTGAAATTTTGAAAAAAAAATGTTATTGCAACTTTATGATTTTAATACACAAGTGATAAAATAGAAATAAAGCTCAATATTTGTTACCTTAATTCTGCAGGGTTTAGAAGTATCCCATATATGGCCATAGAGTGCTACTTGATGTAATCTTAGGTCAACATTTTTTATTTTCATAAGGTGAACAGGAGAGAAAACACCCATAAACTGTAACAAAATGTCTCCTAAGTTTTTCGGAGGTTAGAAGAACCAAAAACTATTATTATGTCTGTGTTTTTCATTTTTATTTTTTATGGGGTTCATCATGCTTTATAAATGATATGATAAATATATTAATACAATTATGATGATAACCATATTTGTAAAGGTTTTGTTTTCATATTTTATTACTTTTGCATCATAAAATCACTATACAAAAAACATCCAAGCTTTGCGCAGTGGCAGTATCATAGCCCATGAGGTTTATCCGAGGCATGATTATTGCTAGTTGAAAACTTTTCCTAATACCCCAACATGATGATTTGAAATACAGTCAGCATTGTCAATTTTTGATAGTCTCTGAGGAGACTGGATTATGCTGTGAACACTAGAGAACCTGCTTGGGAAGCCTACCTAAGTAATTTATGCCTGTGATTGTATATGACTATGTTATGTTTTGTTTTGTCCATTTGGGTGTCGAATTTCCCGTTGCATTGCTATAGGCGGCATCCTAATGTCTCTACTCACTATAGTATGAGTTTGTTAAATGGTTATAAGGGTGCACTCAAAGGTGGCATGTTTAGACTCTGGGTTTTGCTTTTCATTAAAACAAAAACAAAAAAAAAAACAACAACATCCAGCTCACCAGTTGCAGACAGGGTCAATCTTTGTGCATAGAAAGGCTGGAGAAAAGTCGCCCTAAGACATGCAAACAAATGTGTCCAGAACAACAGGTAAGGCCGGGTTCACATTACCATTTATTTTTCTGCTCTGAACAGAAAAAAACAGATCCTGTATTTTAAGCATCCATTATATATATTTAGCATCTGTTTTAGCCATTTCTGTCTGAGATCCATTATTTTAGACGGAAAGAAAAGTCCCTACATGCAGGCCTTGTTTCCCATCTAAAATAACGGATCTCTGATGGAAATGTGCATAACTGAGCATAATGGATGTTTACAATACAGGATCTCTTTTTACTTTATTTTTCTGTTCTGATGACAGATCAGAAGAACGGAAAAATAAAAGGTGATATGAACCCAGCCTGAATTCAGTAAAAATCTTTACTCCATTAAAGGGGTTGACCCCTTTCTGGCTCCTGTTGACCAGTGTGTTTGTAAGATAACTTTATGGCACTTACTAATATTGTCATTGTTGATATTTTCCACCAATTACAATATTCTCCCTTTATGGCCAAGTCTTTTATGCTATCCACATGGAGGTCCTATCCATAAAATGGCTGCCGATGGAGGGCCATATGACCAGACAAATTATTCGGTCTCATTTGTTAAAATAAAATATACCTGCACTAAACTATCAACACTGCAAGTGCAACAGTGCAAGTGCATATGGCAGATATGGTGTGTTTGTGTTGAAAAGGCTGAGTGATGTGTCTGGAGTTATTTTTGCCTGGTCACATGACCCTTCATCAGTGGCCATCTTATGTACAGGTCCCCTGTGTGCACAGCACAGAATATTTCCCCAATAAGGGAACATAAAGCAAACAATACAACCAACAAAGGCTATATTAGTAATTCTCAACTTACATACACATTGGCCAAAAGTATCCAGAAATTGGACAACCCTTTGACAAGATGGTCAAATCATAGCAGTTCTATCACTGTGTTTTATTTTTATTTTTTATTTTATTCACCATGTAAGGTAAATACGATGATAACTTTATTCTGTTAACTCATATGAATTCTATTCCAAATTTATATATATTAGAAAACGTGATCTGGTGTTAAACAGGCAGGATATGCTCAAACCCATATGCAGTTGTGCATGTATATAGGGGAGCATATCCTGCACTTGTAGTCCGTTGCCGAGCTTAAGACATGTCCTCCTAGTAGGATATGTCGAACTAACCTCTCAATTTTAACATCAGTGTAAGGGTTTAGTATTACTGCAGAGTGCACCTGTCTTTGCTATTGTTAATCAGTTTTACACCATAAAATAACATTTTAAGAAAAACATAATAATTAGCATTTTGGGTCGTTATGTTCTAGGGGCAATGACTTTTAAATTTTTCTGTTGACGGTGCTTGTTTTTTGTATAATAAATTATAGTTGTCGTTGGCACCATTTTGGGGTAAAAATGTTCTTTTGAACACTTTATATTCTATTTTTTATCAATTCTATAAAAAATAAATAAAAAATTAATTATATTATTTATGGAGTTCACCATGCAGGGTAAATAACATAAAAACTTTATCCTGTGCTTATGTCGATACCAAATTTAGATACTTTTTAATGTTTTTCTAGGTTTGCATAATCATTTTTTAATTGGAAATCATTAGTATTTTGCATTATCATATTCTAAGAACCTTGTTTTTGTAGGACAAGCTTTAGTTTTCATTGGTGCCTTTTTAGAGTACCTGACCTTTGATCGCTTTTTATATAATTTTTAGGGAGGCAATAAAAAACAGGAATTCTATTCATTTAACTTTTTTTTTTCCTACGGCAGTCACCATGCAGGATAAGTAATAACATAGTAACATAGTACATAAGGCCGAAAAAAGATATTTGTCCATCCAGTTCGGCCTGTCATCCTGCAAGTTGATCAGGAGGAAGGCAAAAAAAAACTGTCAGGTAGAAGCCAATTTTTCCCATTTAAGGGGAATAAAAAATTCCTTCCCGACTCCAATCAGGCAATCAGAATAACTCCCTGGATCAACAACCCTTTTCTAGTAGATATAACCTGTAATATTATTATACTACAGAAATACATCCAGACCCTCTGAATTCCTTTATTGTACTCACCATCACCACCTACTCAGGCAGAGAGTTCCATAGTCTCACTGCTCTTACCGTAAAGAATCCTCTTCTATGTTTGTGTACAAACCTTCTTTCCTCCAGATGCAGATGATGTCCCCTTGTCACAGTCACAGTCCTGGGGATAAATAGATGATGGGATAGATCCCTGTACTGTCCCCTGATAAATGTATACATAGTAATTAGATCTCCCCTCAGTCATCTTTTTTCTAAAGTGAATAACCCTAATTTTGATAATCTTTCAGGGTACCGTAGTTGCCCCATTCCAGTTATTACTTTAGTTGCCCTCCTTTAAACCCTCTCCAGCTCTGTTATGTCTGCCTTGTTCACAGGAGCCCAGAACTGTACACAGTACTCCATCTGTGGTCTGACTAGCGATTTTTAAAGTGGTAGGACTATGTTCTCATCACGGGCATCTATGCTCCTTTTAATGCAACCCATTATCTTATTGGCCTTGGCAGCAGCTGCCTGACACTGGTTTTTGCAGCTTAGTTTGCTGTTTATTAAAATTCCTAGATCCTTTTCCATGTCAGTGTTACCGAATGTTTTACCATTTAGTATGTACGGGTGACTTGCATTATTCCTTCCCATGTGCATGACTTGACATTTGTTAGAGTTAAACCTCAACTGCCACTTATCTGCCCAAGCCTCCAATCTATCCAGATGCCTCTGTAGCAGTATATTGTCCTCTTAAGTGTTAATTACTTTACACAGTTTAGTGTCATCTGCAAAAATTTATATTTTTAGATGCATGCCTTGTACAAGATCATTAATAAATATATTGAAAAGAATGTGATGTTTTTATAAAGCAGGTCATTAAGAATGCAGCAATGCCAATGTATCTTTTATTGCTTTTTATTAATAAGGGGCTGGTTATGGGGGGAAAAGTGATTTTTATTTTTAAGTTGAAATTTGGATTTTTGCTTATTTAAAAAAAAGAAATGTAAGTCCCACTAGGGGACTTGAACATACATTTGTATGATTGTTGGTGAAATATATTACCACACATCTGTATGGTAATTTTCATGTTAGTATTACACTCTGGAAAGGACTGATCTACTTCCAAAAATAGCAACACAAGAGACCATTGTTAGGCGTCTGGTTGTCATCGCTATCATTGGGTCCTTGTGATCATGTCATGGGGGCACCAATTGTGTGCAGAGGGAATTTGATCCCTCTGTAAACCACAGAGATGCTGCAGTCTCTATTGACTGCAGCATCTAAGGGGTTAAATGGTTAGGATCAAAGCTAGCTCTGATATCAGCCATTGCAGCAGGAGCCCGGCTGTGCATGACTGAAAATGGTGCAGGCTCAACTCCTGAGCCTGCAGCATTCCTGTGCCATAAATGTAAGGCACTGGGCATCACATACCAGAGCCCAGTGATATACATGTATGTGATTTCTTGTGAAGTGGCTAAAGGGGAAATCCCACCAAAAGTATTTGTCATCTATCCACAGAAGATAGATGATAAATGTTGGATTTTGGGGTGTCTGACCCCTAGGACCCTCAGCAATCCCAAGAAGAGAGGGTCCCTCTCTGAATGTAGCAGTAGAGTGAAAGTCAGTTCACATCTCCATTCACTTCTATTTGACTAATGCTGACAGCATTCTGTCCCATAAAAGTGAATGGAGCAGTTTACCAATATGTGTGCCACTGCTCCATTCTGAGAGAGAACCCTTCATCTTTGGTCAGACCCATAGTAATCCATCATTAATCAAGTATCCTGTGAATAGATAATAAATACTTTTTAGCATTAACCTTTTCAATATTAAGGGACAACTGTTTTGGCATATTAAACTAAGCAGATGGCATGTAGGGCTTGCAGAACTAATAAAATCATAACATTTTTCAATCGTTTGCTGCATTTAGCATAAAAGCAACTTTTTAAAAATATTCAAATGAGATATTAGGTGCACTGATGACAGACCTTAGCCCCTCAGTGTAACCAACTTGTGTCCACTCTTCACAGTTAGCCCCTCATTTCCATAGTTGATTGAAAGAGCCATCCATCTGTATACTGCTCTCGCCTTTCCCTGGTAATGTCATACCTGCACTGTGCACCAGAATTTTGGTACATGCTCAGTACAGCATCTCATTAATGCTAGATAAGATCTCTACTGGGTTTATGCCAAAATCCTGGCACAGGCACTAGATTACAGGGCCAGGCAAGAGCAGTTTACTGACCCCTGGCCCTGTCATGAAACTGAAAGTAATATTAATATACTTAAAGTACTAGAAAGTTAAATTCATCCCAACTAGTAAATACTGTAGCTTCAACCTCCTAGAAACATATTTAAGAAATAGAAGAAAATACTTGTTTTCCATGACTCTATTAGATTAGAAATGTAATCACACACTTGTGAAATAAAAAAGTACATTGCTCAGTGACCATATCTTGGAAACTAAATGTTGTGATTGATTTTTTGCACGAATCTCTTAATACATGGAGCAAACAGTGATATGTAGATAATGCTGGTTAAAAGGATTTGAAAAATTTTTATGTTAAGGAATACCAGAGGCTGTAACTGTTCGAAAGGGTCATATCAAATTAACTTAACGTGCTGACTGAAGGTTTTTTAATGCAGTATAGGCCATAAAGAAAGACTTTGGGCCAGTGGTGTACTATATTTTCTTTTCATTAGTTGGACAGAAAATATCTGCATCCCAATGATACAATTGTTGCTTTCATTTATTCATTATTCTTTATGATAAAACTAAAACGGAGTATTGAGTCACATAGGCTAGGATATATTGCACTTATTTTGTAGATTAATATGAAATACAATCTATCATGTCAGGGTTCAGACACATCTATTAAACAATTAGGTTATTAACAATATTCTCAGTTTGGAGAAATGCCATTAACAAAAATAACATTATGCTGTAATTTGCCATTAAATATAAAAATATTGGCAATTGAGGGTATACATTTGTGAATAAGCCTATTCTAGCACTATTCTCTTTGCAGAAAAAGGTAACTACTGGGCTTCTGACCTTTTCAGATTACTTCCACTGTTAAAGGAGATGTCCCACCATAAGCGCATATTACACATCATAAAAAGTTATCACATACTGTATGCTCTAGTAACTAAAGGACCCTGTACTTCTGATTGATGGGGTCCCAATGCTCCCCGCACTGGGCCTGATGAAGGGCTGCATATAGCCTGAAACATTGCCTGAAATTATTTCCGGCTGAATAAAATCAATTATTACTTCACCTTCAATTCTCCAGTGACACAGTGTTGAGGCAGCAGCAGCATGAGCAAATGACAGAGTGGTGAGTTGGCAGCAACATGAGGAGACCACAAAGTGGTGAGTTGGCAGCAGCACAAGGACACCATAGAGTGGCCCAGTGACAGTGTTGAGTTGGCAGCAGCATGAGGAGCCTAGAGAGTGGTGAGTTGGCAGCAGCATGAGGAGACAACAGAGTGGCCCAGTAACAGTGTAGAGGTGGCAACAGCATGAGGAGACAACAGAGTGGCCCAGTGACAGAGTGAGGTGGCAGCAGCATGAGGAGAACACAGAGTGGTGCGTTGGAACTTGGCAGCACTCTGAGAAGACCACAGAGTGGCCCAGTGACAGAGTTTTGAGTTGGTAGCAGCATGAGGAGACCACATAGTTGTGAATTGGCAGCAACATGAAGAGACCACAGAATGGCCCAGTGACAGAGTGTTAAGTTGGCAGCAGCATGAGAAAACCACAAAGTGGTGAGCTGGCAGCAGCATGAGGAGACCACAGAGTGGCCCAGTGAAAGAGTGTTGAGGTGGCAGCAGCATGAAGAAACCACAGAGTTGTGAATTGGCAGCAACATAAGGAGACCACAGAGTGGCCCATTGACAGAGTGTTCAGTTGGCAGCCGCATGAGGAGACTGCAGAGTGGTGAGTAGGCAACAGCATGATGAGACCACAGAGTTGTGAGTTGATAGCAGCATGAGGACACCACAGAGTGGCCCAGTGACCGAGTTTTGAGTTGACAACAGCATGAGGAGACTACAGAGTGGTGAGTTGGCAGCAGCATGAGGAGACCACAGAGTTGTGAATTGGCAGCAGCATGAAGAGACCACAGAGTGGCCCAATGATATAGTTTTGATTTGGCATCAGCATTAGGAGACCACAGAGTGTTCAGTTGGCACCAGCATGAGGAGACCACAGAGTTGTCCAGTGAAAGAGTGTTGAGTTGGCATCAGCATTAGGATACCACAGAGTGGTGAGTTGGCAGCAGCATGAGGAAACCACAGAGGGGCCCAATGACAGAGTTTTGAGTTGTCAGCAGCTTGAGCAGACCACAGAGTGGTGAGTTGGCAGCAGCATGAGGACACCACAGAGTAGCCCAGTGACAAAATTTTGAGTTGGTATCAGCATGAGCAGACCCCAGAGTGGTGAGTTGGCAGCATGAAGAGAACACAGAGTGGTGAGTTGGCAGCAGCATGAAGAGAACACAGAATGGTGAGTTGGCGGCAGCATGAGGAGACCACAGAGTTTTTAGTTGGCAGCAACATAAGGAGACCACTGAGTGGCCCAGTGACAGTGTTGAGTTGGCAATTGCATGAGGAGACCACAGAGTTTTGAGTTGGCAGCAACATAAGGAGACCACAGAGTGTCCCAGTGACAGTGTTGAGTTGGCAGTTGCATGAGAAGACCACAGAGTGGTGAGTTGGCAGCATCATGAAGACTGAAGAGACCACAGAGTGGCACAGTGACAGACTGCTGAGTTGGCATCGTCATGAAAAGACCACAGAGTGGTGAGTTGGCAGCAGCATGAAGAGACCACAGGGTGATCCAGTGACAGTGTTCAGTTGGCAGCAGCATGAGGAGACTACAGAGTGGGGAGTTGGCAGCAGCATGAGGACACCACAGAGTGGTGAGTTGGCATCAATATGAGGAGACCACGGAGTGGTGACTTGGCAGCAGCATGGTGCTACAATTGTTTAGGTGCACTGCTGCATTCATAAAGCCTTTGCAATAAGTGAAAGGGCTGGCACAAATTTCAAGGAACCGACACTCCAATACACCCCATATTACACATAAAGGAGGGCATTATACACACCCATAAAAAATTAGCATTGATAGACGACTGGTGACACTCAATAACCTTTGGAGCAAGGGCCTGCTGGTTACCTTTTAAAACATTATGGTTGAGGGCCTGAAGGTAAGCGGACCGTATAAAAAACTTGTTTTGAGGGCCTGAAGGTGAGCGAACCCCATAAAACATAGTAGTGATGGCCTACAGGTGAGCAGACCGTAAAAACATTGGAGTTGAGGGACTGAAGCCTAGCAAACCCCATAAAACATTGCAATGATGGCCTACAGGTGAGCAGACCATATAAAGCATTGGAGGTGAGGGCCTGAAGCCAAGCGAACCCCATAACACATTGCAGTAATGGCCTACAGGTGAGCAGACCGTATAAAGCATTGGAGGTGAGGGCCTGAAGCCTAGCAAACCCCATAAAACATTGCAGTGATGGCCTACAGGTGAGCAGACTGTATAAAGCATTGGAGGTGTGGGCCTGAAGCCTAGCGAACCCCATAAAACATTGCAGTGATGGCCTACAGGTGAGCAGACTGTATAAAGACTTGGAGGTGAGGGACTGAAGGTGAGCAAACCCCATAAAACATTGCAGTGATGGCCTACAGTTGAGCAGACTGTATAAAGCATTGGAGGTGAGGGCCTGAAGCATAGCAAACCCCATAAAACATTGCAGTGATAGCCTACAGGTGAGAAGACCATATAAAGCAATTGGAGGTGAGGGCTTGAAGCCTAGCGAACCCCATAAAACATTGCTGTGATGGCCTACAGGTGAGCAGACCATATAAACCATTGGAAGTGAGGGACTGAAGGTAAGCGAACCCCATAAACATTGCAGTGATGGCCTACAGGCAAGCAGACCGTATAAAGCATTGGAGGTAAGGGACCGAAGGTGAGTGAACCCCATAAAACATTGCTGTGATGGCCTACAGGTGAGCAGACCATATAAACCATTGGAAGTGAGGGACTAAAGGTGAGGGAACCCATAAAACATTGCAGTGATGGCCTACAGGTGAGTAGACCGTATAAAGCATTGGAGGTGAGGGACTGAAGGTGAGCAAACCCCATAAAACATTGCAGTGATAGCCTACAGGTGAGAAGACCATATAAAGCATTGGAGTTGAGGGCTTGAACCCTAGCGAACCCCATAAAACATTGCTGTGATGGCCTACAGGCAAGCAGACCGTATAAAGCATTGGAGGTGAGGGACTGAAGGTGAGCGAACCACATAAAACATTGCAGTGATGGCCTACAGGCAAGCAGACCGTATAAAGCATTGGAGGTAAGGGACTAAAGGTGAGCGAACCCCATCAAATATTGCAGTAATGGCCTACAGTTGAGCAGACTGTATCAAGCCTTGGAGGTGAGGGCCTGAAGCCTAGCGAACCCCATAAAACGTTGCAGTGATGGCCTACAGGTGAGCAGACAGTATAAAGCCTTGGAGGAGAGGGAGTGAAGGTGAGCAAACCCTATAAACCATTGCAATGATGGCCTACAAGTGGGCAGACCGTTAAAAGCATTGGAGGTGAGGGCCTGAAGCATAGCAAACCCCATAAAACATTGCAGTGATAGCCTACAGGTGAGAAGACCATATAAAGCATTGGAGTTGAGGGCTTGAACCCTAGCGAACCCCATAAAACATTGCTGTGATGGCCTACAGGCAAGTAGACCATATAAAGCATTGGAGGTGAGGGACTGAAGGTGAGCGAACCCCATAAAACATTGCAGTGATAGCCTACAGGTGAGAAGACCATATAAAGCATTGGAGTTGAGGGCTTGAACCCTAGCGAACCCCATAAAACATTGCAGTGATGGCCTACAGGCAAGCAGACCGTATAAAGCATTGGAGGTGAGGGACTGAAGGTGAGCGAACCCCATAAAACATTGCAGTAATGGCCTACAGGCAAGCAGCCCGTATAAAGCATTGGAGGTAAGGGACTGAAGGTGAGTGAGCCCCATAAAACATTACAGTAATGGCCTACAAGTGAGCAGACCGTATAAAGCATTGGAAGTGAGGGACTAAAGGTGAGCGAACCCCATAAAACATTGCAGTGATGGCCTACAGGTGAGCAGACCGTATAAAGCATTGGAAGTGAGGGACTAAAGGTGAGCGAACCCCATAAAACATTGCTGTGATGTACTACAGGTGAGTAGACCGTATAAAGCATTGGATGTGAGGGACTGAAGGTGAGTGAACCTCATAAAACATTGCAGTAATGGCCTACAGGTGAGCAGACCATTTAAAGCATTGGAGGTGAGGGCCTGAAGCATAGCAAACCCCATAAACATTGCAGTGATAGCCTACAGGTGAGCAGACCGTATAAAGCATTGGAGGTGAGGGCCTGAAGCCTAGCAAACCCCATAAAACATTGCAGTGATAGCCTACAGGTGAGCAGACCGTATAAAGCATTGGAGTTGAGGGCTTGAAGCCTAGCGAACCCCATAAAACATTGCTTGCCTGTAGGCCATCACAGCAGACCGTATAAAGCATTGGAGGTGAGGGACTGAAGGTGAGCGAACCCCATAAAACATTGCAGTGATGGCCTACAGGTGAGCAGACCGTATAAAGCATTGGAGGTGAGGGACTGAAGGTGAGTGATCCCCATAAAACATTGCAGTAATGGCCTACAGGTGAGAAGACCGTATAAAACATTGGAAGTGAGGAACTAAAGGTGAGCGAACCCCATAAAACATTGCAGTGATGGCCTACAGGTGAGAAGACTGTATAAAGCCTTGGAGGTGATTAACTGAAGGTGAGCAAACCCCAAAAAACATTGCAGTGATGGCCTACAAGTGGGCAGACCGTATAAAGCATTGGAGGTGAGCGCCTGAAGCATAGCAAACCCCATAAAACATTGCAGTAATAGCCTACAGGTGAGAAGACCATATAAAGCATTGGAGGGTAGGGCTTGAACCCTAGCGAACCCCATAAATCATTGCTGTGATGGCCTACAGGTGAGAAGACCATATAAAGCATTGGAGGTGAGGGCTTGAAGCCTAGCGAACCCCATAAAACATTGCTGTGATGGCCTACAGGCAAGCAGACCGTATAAAGGATTGGAGGTGAGGGACTGAAGGTGAGCTAACCCCATAAAACATTGCAGTGATGGCCTACAGGCAAGCAGACCGTATAAAGCATTAGATGTAAGGGACTAAAGGTGAGTGAACCCCATAAAACATTGCAGTAATGGCCTACAGGTGAGCAGACCGTATACAGCATTGGAAGTGAGGGACTAAAGGTGAGCGAACCCCATAAAACATTGCAGTGATGGCCTACAGGTGAGTAGACCGTATAAAGCATTGGATGTGAGGGACTAAAGGTGAGCAAACCCCATAAAACATTGCAGTGATGGCATACAGGTGAGCAGACTGTATACAGCCTTGGAGGTGAGGGACTGAAGGTTAGTGAACCCCATAAAACATTGCAGTGATGGCCTCCAGGTGAGCAGACCATGTAAAGCATTGGAGGTGAGGGCCTGAAGCATAGCAAACCCCATAAAACATTGCAGTGATAGTCTACAGATGAGAAGACCATATAAAGCATTGGAGTTGAGGGCTTGAACCCTAGCGAACCCCATAAAACATTGCTGTCGTGGCCTACAGGCAAGCAGACCGTATAAAGCATTGGAGGTGAGGGACTGAAGGTGAGCGAACCCCATAAAAAATTGCAGTGATAGCCTATGGGTGAGAAGACCGTATAAAGCATTGGAGGTGAGGGCTTGAAGCCTAGCGAACCCCATAAAACATTGCTGTGATGGCCTACAGGCAAGCAGACCATATAAAGCATTGGAGGTGAGGGACTGAAGGTGAGCGAACCCCATAAAACATTGCAGTGATGGCCTACAGGCAAGCAGACCGTATAAAGCATTGGAGGTAAGGGACTGAAGGTGAGTGAACCCCATAAAACATTGCAGTAATGGCCTACAGGTGAGCAGACCGTATAAAGCATTGGAAGTGATGGACTAAAGGTGAGCGAACCCCATAAAACATTGCAGTGATGGCCTACAGGTGAGCAGACTGTATAAAGCATTGGAGGTGAGGGCCTGAAGCATAGCAAACCCCATAAAACATTGCAGTGATGGCATACAGGTGAGCAGACTGTATAAAGCATTGGAGGTGAGGGACTGAAGGTGCGCGAACCCCATAAAACATTGCAGTGATGGCTTACAGGTGAGCAGACCATATAAAGCATTGGAGGTGAGGGCCTGAAGCATAGAAAACCCCATTAAACATTGCAGTCATAGCCTACAGGTGAGAAGACCATATAAAGCATTGGAGTTGAGGGCTTGAACCCTAGCGAACCCCATAAAACATTGCTGTGATGGCCTACAGGCAAGCGGACCGTATAAAGCATTGAAGTTGAGGAACTGAAGGTGAGCGAACCCCATAAAACATTGTAGTGATGACCTACAGGCAAGCAGACCGTATAAAGCATTGGAGGTGAGGGACTGAAGGTGAGCGAACCCCATAAAACATTGCAGTGATGGCCTACAGGTGAGCAGACCGTAGAAAACATTAGAGGTCAGCTTGACCTTATCACAAGTGTTTTGGAGGTTAGTAAAATGGAGTATCTGGCAGCTAGTGTTTCTAACACGTTAGATAAATTTAATAAAATTTGGCAAATATGGGATGATTACATAAATCTCTGCGATCAGAGAACCGACTAATGCCTTGATAAGTTGTTCCCTACCTTTCCACCTTCGTGTCATGTCCTGCATCCTTGCCCCCATGTGTTTTTTCTTTTTTCTTATTTCCTTGTGATATCTTGAGTCCTTAAAGACGATTATCTTTTATGGTTGCCTAAGTGCACTTCTGTTCCATGGTGTACTTTTATGCATAGCTAGGGTCGGAATCATTCTGTCTCCTATTGTTCTTTTACCTATGCACATATAGTAACTATTGCCTTCCTGTTATGTTTGATGCCATGTGAATAACATGTTGGACATGTGATGTGACTTAATATGACACTGTATTTGTGACTTTATTTTGTTTGGTAAAATTAAAAAATTTAAACACACAATAAAAAAAAAAACATTAGAGGTGAGGGCCTGAAGCCGAGCGAACCCCCATAAAACATTGCAGTAATGGTCTACAGGTGGGCAGACCGTCTAAAAAGTATTTAAGGTGAGGGACTGAAGCTGAGCGAACCCCATAAAACATTGCATGGATGGCCTATAGATGAGCAGACCGTATAAAGCATTGGAGGTGAGGGCCTAAAGCCTAGCGAACCCCAAAAAACATTGAAGTGATGGCCTACAGGTGAGCAGACCATATAAAGCATTGGAGGTGAGGGCCTGAAGCCAAGTGAACCCCATAAAACATTGCAGTGATGGCCTACAGGTGAGAAGACCGTATAAAACATTAGAGGTGAGTGCCTGAAGCCTAGCGAACCCCATAAAACATTGCAGTGATGGCCTACAGGTAAGCAGACCATATAATGCACTGGAAGTAAGGGCCTGAAGCCTAGCGAACCCTACAAAACATTGTAGTGAGGGCATATATATTCTGTATGGAAGAGGAGGCGGATGAGAAAACAAGATTCAAACATATTCCCGTTTTTTTGCGGTGAAAAGGGTGCCTCTGAATCTGGTGGATTGTGTACATTATAAAGCATGCATTTAAATTGCGTTTTTGTTCCTCATTGGCTCAGCTTCCCTCTGGTGGAGTTGAGAAGTCAGGGGCAATCCAGGCCTTGTTCATTTTTATCTGAGTCAACCTGTCAACATTGTCAGTCGACAAGCGGATACGATTATCAGTAATAATGCCACCAGTAGCACTAAATACACGCTCAGACAATACACTGGCTGCAGGGCAAGTTAGTGCCACATGTCCAGCTTGGACACTCAGTAGTTGTAAGGCACTGAGGGATCATTTAGGACGCCGACACGGTCTGCAATGTATTCCTTCAAAATCTTCCAATATTTTTCCCTCCTTGTAGCTCTAGGCCGTGATTCAGGGTGAGGCTGCTGGCGCGGTGTCATGAAAGTGTCTGATGCCTTAGAAAGTGTTGCCCTGCCTCTGTTGGCACTACTGTGTGTTCCCCTTGTCTCCCTTCCTCGGTTGCCTAAGGAAGTACGTAGTCTGGTGGAAGCATTGTCAGATGGAAAATTTTGGAGTAATCTGTCAACAAGTACCTTCTGGTATTGCATGGTTTTACTCGTCCTCTCCACCACAGGACTGAGAGATGAGAAGTTTTTGTAGCAGGGGTCTAGAAGGGTGAACACCCAATAATCTGTGCTACCTAAAATGCGTATAACGCGAGGTTCGTGGGAAAAGCAGCCTTACATGAAGTCAGCCATGTTTGCCAGAGTAACGGGCAAGACGTCGATGTCAACTTCAGGATGACTCTCCATACCCTCATCCTCCTCCTCCTCTTCTTCCCATCCACACTAAACACATAGAATTAAAGTTCCATGGGTACTAGCCTCTGTAGCAGAGGCAAGTGTCTCTGGCTCCTCCTCCTCTTCATGGCCCAATTCGCGCTGAGAAGACGAACTGGGGGAGGTCTGGCTATCACCCTGTGTCATCTCCTCCCCCATTACTTCGTCTTCCACATTCAAAGCATCCTCCTTAATTGTGAGCAGCGATCGTTTGAGTAAACACAGAAGTGGGTTGGTTACACTGATAGCGTTATCGCCCCTAACCATCTGTGTGGATTCATGAAAGGTTTTTAAAACGTCACAAAGGTCGGACATCAATGCCCACTCCTCGCTTGTGAATAGTGGCAGTTGACTGGAAAGGCGACGACCATGTTGCAGCTGGTATCCCACAACTGCCCTCTGCTGCTCACAAAGCCTGGTCAACATGTAAAACATAGAGTTCCACCGCATGCTCACGTCGCACAACAGTCAGTGAGCTGGAAGCCGCAAGCGCTGCTGCAGCTTTGACAGACCGGCTGAAGCTGTGGATGACTTTCGTAACTGGGCACACAAGTGGTGTGCCTTCACTAGTAGATTCTGCAAATTGGGGTAGGTTTTGATAAACCGCTGAACCACTAAGTTTAAAATGTGGGCTAGGCATGGAATGTGTGTTAGGTTGCTGAGCTCCAAAGCCGCCACCAAGTTACGGCCATTCTCAGACACTACCATGCCTGTTTGTAGATTGAGTGGCGAGAGCCACAGCTCGATCTGGTCCCTTCTACCCTACCAGAGCTCTGCAGCGGTGTGCTGTTTGTCCCCTAAACAGATCAGCTTCAGGAACACCTGTTGACGCTTACCCACAGCAGTGCTACACTGCTTCCAGCTAGCGACTGATGGCTGACTGCTGTTGGAGGTGGAATTGGTGGAGGAGGTGGCGGAGGAGGAGAAGTGGGTGTTGGAGCCAGTAACATAGCTGCTGGCAGAGACCCTGATGGACGTAGGGCCCGCAATCCTGGGCGTGTGTAGCACTTGTGCCATCCCAGGGTACAACTCACTCCCGGCCTCCACAACATTTATTCAGTGTGCGGTCATGGAAATGTAGCATCCCTGGCCACCAGCACTTTTCCATGTGTCCATGATGAGGTGGACCTTCCCAGTAAGTGCATTGGTCAGGGCACGGGTGAGGTTCTGGGACACGTGCTGGTGTAAAGTGAGCATGGCACTCCGTTAAAAATAGTGGCGGCTGGAGACTGTGTACCGAGGGACGGTCCCCGACATCAGGCTGCGGAAGGCCTCAGTGTCCACAAGCCTAAATGGCAACATTTCAAGGGCCAGTCATTTCAAAAGTTGCGCATTTAGTGCTATGGCCTGTGGGTGGGTGGGTATTTGCGCTTGCATTCAAATGCCTGTCTTATCGACATTTGGACGCTGCGCTGGGACAGGGAAGTGGATGTTGTTGCTGACGGTTCATGTGAAGGTCCAGGTGCAGGACGAGGGGCATCCGGGCCTGCGATTTCGACAGGTGATTGGCCAGCAGTGGGTAACAAAGGTGAAGTAGAGGCAGTGGTGGGACCCGAAGATGCAGAGTATGGACCCAGGCGTTCAGCTCACTTATTAGGGTGCTTGGATGCCATGTGGCAAGATCATGCTGGTGGGTGGTGAGGTTGCTAGTGTTCATGCACTGGTAGCAGACACAGTTTAATTGTGCCCAGGGCCACAGCCTCTGCTTGCACCATCAGCATCACGCCCAGGGCAACAGCCTCTGCTTGCACCATCAGCATCACGCCCAGGGCCACGGCCTCTGCTTGCACCATCAACATCACGCCCAGGGCTCCAGCCTCTGCTTGCACCATCAGCATCACGCCATTTTCCCCCTCCCTTTGTGCTCACCTTCTTCATATTAATGGTTTTGTCTGTAGATGTGGCGCAGATTGTTTTACTGTCCACTATAGACAAAGTTTTCTGATGTAGGACAGTACTGGATACAAAAAAATACAGATTTTTGGCACTACACTAGCCCAGAGACAATGTAATTTTTACAATACACACTGTATTGGATTGCTGTAATGTACTGGAGACAGAAAGATACAACTTTCCGGCACTACACTAGGCCACAGATAATGAATTTTTTACAATACACACTGTATTGGCTTTGCTGTAATGTACTGGAGACAGAAAAATACAAATTTTCGGCACTACACTAGGCCACAGATAATGAAATATTTTCACTACACACTGTATTGGCTTGCTATAATGTACTGGAGACAGAGAAATACAAATTTTCGGCACTACACTAGGCCAAAGATAATGAAATGTTTGCACTACACACTGTATAGGCTTGCTATAAGATACTGGAGACAGATAAATACAAATTTTCGGCGCTACATTAGACCACAGAAAATGATTTTTTACAATACACACTGTATTGGCTTGCTATATTGTACTGTAGACAGAAAGATACAAATTTCCGGCACTACATTAGGCCACAGATAATGACATATTTACAATACGCACTGTATTGGCTTGCTGTAATGTACCTGAGACAGAAAAATACAAATTTTCGGAACGACACTATGCCATAGATAATGAAATGTTTACACTACATACTGTATTGACTTGCTTTAATGTACTTGAGAAAGAGAAATACAAATTCTCGGCACTACACTAGGACACAGATAATGAAATTTTTACAATACGCACTGTATTGGCTTGCTGTAATGTACTTGAGACAGAAAAATACAAATTTTCGGCACTACACTAGGCCACAGATAATGAAATGTTTACACTACATACTGTATTGACTTGCTTTAATGTACTGGAGAAAGAGAAATACAAAGTTTCGGCACTACACTAGACTAGAGATGAGCGAACTTCAAAAATTAGTTCGGCGTTCGGCGTTCGGGTTGGAGTAATCGCCGCATCCCGTTACGGATTCCACTACCGCGGTCTATCTCAGCATATGGAATCCATAAGGGGCGGCTTCCACGAACCCGAACTTTGGAAAAGCCGAAGGACCTGGGATGACGTCACCGTCATGTGATCAGTGCAGGGGGCGTGGCTCAGCACTGGATCAAATCCAGAGCTGAGCCACTCAACTACAAATTTTTCGGCACTACACTAGGTCACAGATAATGACATTTTTACACTACACACTGTATTGGCTTGCTGTAATGTACTGGAGCCAGAGAAATACAAATTTTCGGCACTACACTACACTAAAATGTATTCTCTGCGGGAATACTGTATATACGGTTGCTGCCTAAACGCACACACAGATGTGCCCAAAACTAGTTAACTATGGCCAAAATATAAATTACTCTCTGCTGGAGTAATTAATATAACGGTTGTGGATTGAACGCACACACAGATGTGGCACAAGTTAGGTTAATTTCCCCCGAACAAATAATTTCTCTGATGGTGCAGTGTATATCTCAGTAGCAGTCACACTGTAGTGAATACGCCCCTTTTTATAATATCTGCCCAACACACTGCTTTATGATGGTGCAGTGTATATCTCAGTACCCGGCACACTGTAGAGAATAAGCTCCTTTTTATAATGTCTGCCCAACACACTGCTTTATGATGCTGCAGTGTAAATCTCAGTACCAGGCACACTGTAGTGAATAAGCCCCTTTTTATAATGTCTGCCCAACACACTGCTTTATGATGTTGCAATGTATATATCAGTACCAGGCAAACTGTAGTGAATAAGCCCCTTTTATAATATCTGCCCAACATTCTGCTTAATGATGGCGTATTGTAGATGTCACTAATCGAAAATCTTTCTGTCTTTTAGAAGTTAAAAAAGCGATTTTCAAGCCCTGTACTATCTGTCCCTTTCTGGTGACACCTGTCACTGATAGTGCTTAAGCAAACCCCTTAAAAAAAATAAAATAAAAGGTGCATAACTGCTGTCAAACACACACTCTAGTCCTTAAAAGGACTATTAGGTCTTTGAATAAGGTTTTTGGAGTGAAATCAGTAAGTTTAGATCAAAACGCTATCTGTCCCTGCCCACTGTCTGCTCTCCCTGATGCTCAATGAGCCAAGCGCAGGACCTCAGCTCCTATATGAAATGGTATCACGTGTTCCAGCCAGCCAATCAGTGTAAGGCTTACAGCTAACATGGCTATAGCCTTACACTGAGGGGAATTACTTACCTGGACCTTAATTGGCTGCTTAGAAGGCGCCAAACGTGCGGGGAGGAGAGTCGAACAATGTGACGAATACACATGGTGCTTGGCCAAGTAAAGCCGAGCGCTGAGCATAGCGATGCTCGAGCTGAACCAATACTCGGCCGAGCATGCTCGCTCATCACTATTGATTATTTTCATCTAATTTCCATGTATTTTGGTGTGCTGAAAACAAATCAAATATTGAAAAAAATCTCCTAGACGTCATGATTTGCCACAAAATGCAAAATTGTCTTCAACTTTATCAAATTGTAAAAAAATGTAGTATTTTTTTATATTATGGGATTTTAACCAAATTTAGTCCAAGTCCAAACTACTATTAATTAATTCACATAAGTGCATTTAAGATATAAAATGCCCCCAAAAAAACTTCAAGGGGTTGTCCGAGTTATGTAAAAAAAAAAAAATATAGCTATGAAAATCTAATTGTCAGCAATATATCAATAAGCTAAGCAAGTTTTAGGGAAAAAAAAATTCTATTTTCTCATTTCCCTAGTTCTAGGTCTTTGTTGTTATTTGCAGGTAAAAAATTTCTGCCCCTCCTTCCCCCTGCAAAGGTGGTGAATACAAGTGCTGCTCTGAGTGACATGTTTGATTACTGGGATACTCAGCAGCATGCTGTATGTGTAAGCCTCAGCCCTGAGTCTGTGCTTCAAATGGTAGAAGGGGTTAATCTTTCCTGAAGAATCCAGTGGGAGGGAGACACAAGGCAGATAGCAGCAGGACTGTTCAGTGCAGAGGGGCGTGGCCAGCACTGTGACGTCTCGTGTACAGACACAGAGCTGCTCTCTCCTGTAGTCCACACTTGTGCACGAATCATCATCAGGTTCTTGGTTCTAGGCTGTTCACACTTTTTCATCGCAGTTCGTGTTAGCTCGTCATTCTTCAACCTTTAGGTTATGGCTCTGCGAAAGTGTATTAATTGGCCAGACAGTTTCTGTCTCATCTGTGGTGAATATACAGTGTTGAAACAACAGCAGAATATTACAGAACTTGTTAAAAAAAAAGTATAAAGTAAAAAGTATACTTCGCATACTTTGTACCAAAAATTGGAGATTAAAATTAAATTTGTGTGCCTGATAAAGTGTGCAAACGGTGTGTTGAGGACCTCCGAAACTTGTTCAAGGGTAAGAAAAAACTTTCTGTTATGGGATTCCTATGGTATGGCGAGAGTAAAAGAACCATTGTGACGACTGTTACTTTTGTTCATGCGATGTGAAAGGGTTTAATTCCAAATAGAAGCATTCCATTTCATACCCCAATCTTCACTCAGCAATTTGTCCCATTCCCCCATGGAACATATATACAAGTACCCAAGCCCCCTGCTACCTTGGAAGTGATGCCTAGCTCCAATGAAGATAAATTCATACCTAAACCAGATGACGAATCAAGTTCTGACTTTGAAGATGATACAAGACCAACATTGTTTTCTCAGGAGGAGATGAATGATTTGGTAAGAGACTTGAATCTTCCCAAAGATGCTGCTGAGTTACTCGGATCAAGGCTGAAAAGCAGGGATTTATTGTTCACAGGAGTGTCATCTTCATGGTTCAGACATCGCGAAAAGGAGTTTGTTCTTTACTTCGCCCAGGAAGACAAGTTGGTTTATTGCATCGATGTCGAAGGTCTGATGGGTCAATTTCAGGGTTGAGCAGTTTCTCCGTAAAGGTTCGGGTTCGTTGTTTGGCGATTTCTTACCGATTTGTGAAAGGCTGCAGGGCAGCCAATCAACAAGCGTTTCACTACTTTGCCCTAAAAAGCCATCACAGCCATACCTACTATTGGCATGGCTGTGATTGCCTAAGTGCAGCATATGACCCAGCCTCTAGTTAAGCTGGAGTCACGTAGCGCCGCACATCACTCTGCTACTTTTAGTGTAGGGACAGGTTGCTGCTGGTGCTCTCAGGGAGAGATAAGGGAAGAAATCTGTTGACTTTAGTGGTGTTAAATCTTCAAGCTACAGCAATTATTGAGGGTGCTATGCTACATTTTTTTACCCAGCCCTGAGCCCAGTGATACTTCCAAATAATGTTTAATCTATCTGTTAGTGAGGTGGGTGTCAGCAGCCATTTTAGCAACTGCAGTGTCCTCGGAACTGCATGTGACCTACATGTGTGCTAGAATGCCAGGGACATCAGTCTAATTCTTTTTGGTAGCTCAGTGGAGGAAAAAATCCTTTTTTCTAGCAGGTCAGATCCCCCTACATTACCTATTTTATAATTTAGGCATGACATAGTGCATTTATGTAGTTGGGGTCAACAACCTGTATTGTGGTGCTATAGAGCAATGTTGCATACAACGTTGAAAATCCTGTTTTTAAATTTAGGGGGGCCAATACATTTGTGTATTTGGGGGAAATAAACCCTTATTGTTGTTCCACGGAGCAGTTTTGCATACAACGCACAAAAACCTATTTTAAAATTTAGCAGTGACATACTGCATTCCTATATTTGGGGGAAATAAACTGGTATTGTTGTTCCACAGAGCAGTTTGGCATACAACGCACAAAAACCTATTTTAACCCCTTAAGGACACGGCCCTATTTCAACTTAAGGACCAGGTAATTTTTTGAAAATCTGACATGTGTCACTTTATGTGGTGATAACTTTACAACTCTTTTACTTATCCTGGCCATTCTGAGATAGTTTTTTCGTCACATATTGTACTTCATGACACTCGTAAAATGAAGTAAAAAAAATGTATTTTTATTTATAAAAAAAATACCAAATTTACCAAAAATTTAGAAAAATTTTAAATTTTCCAAGTTTCAATTTTTCTATTTCTATAATACATAGTAATACTGCCCAAAAAAGATATTAATTTACATTCCCCATATGTCTACTTCATGTATGGATCATTTTGGGAATGCCATTTTATTTTTTGGGGACGCTACAAGGCTTAGAAGTTTAGAAGCAAATCTTGAACATTTTTAGAAATGTTCAAAAACCCACTTTTTAGGGACAAGTTCAGGTTTGAAATCAGTATGTGAGGCTTACATAATAGAAACCACCCAAAACCACCCCATTCTAGAAACTACACCCCTCAAGGTATTCAAAACTGATTTTACAAACTTTGTTAACCTTTTAGGTGTTCCACAAGAGTTAATGACAAATAGAGATAACATTTCAGAATTTAGATTTTTGGGCAAATTTTCAATTTTAATCCATTTTTTCCAGTAACAAAGCAAGGGTTAACAGCCAAAGAAAACTCAATATTTATTGCCCTGATTCTGTAGTTTACAGAAACATCCCATATGTGGTCGTAAACTACTGTATGGCCAAATGGCAGGGTTCAGAAGGAAAGGAATGCCATATGGTTTTTGGAAGGCAGATTTTACTGGACTGGTTTTTAGACACCATGTCCCATTTGAAGCCCCCCTGATGCAACCCTAGAATAGAAATTCCAAAAAAGTGACCCCATTTTGGAAATTACAGGATAGGGTGGCAGTTTTGTTGGTAGTATTTTAGGGTAAATATGATTTTTTTGTTCCTCTATAGTACACTTTTTTTGAGGCAAGGTAACAAAAAATAGAAATTCTGAAATTTCACCTCCATTTGCCAATAACTTTTGTGGAACACCCAAAGGGTTAACAAAGTTTGTAAAATCAGTTTTGAATACCTTGAGGGGTGTACTTTCTTAGATGGGGTCACTTTTATGGAGTTTTTACTCTAGGTGTGCATCAGACGGGCTTCAAATGGGACATGGTGTCAAAAAACCAGTCTAGCAAAATCCACCTTCCAAAAACCATATGGCGTTCCCTTCCTTCTATGCCCTTCCATGTGCCCGTACAGTAGTTTACGGCCACATATGGGGTGTTTCTGCAAACTACAGAATCAGGGCAATAAATATTGAGTTTTGTTTGGCTGTTAACCCTCGCTTTGTTACTGGAAAAATGAATTAAAATGGAAAATTTGTAAAAAAATAGCTGTTTTGAGACCGTTTTTATATTTTGTTATTTACATAGTTGATTTGACAGGTTAGATCGTGTGCTATTTCTATAGAGAAGGTTGTTACGGACACGACAATACCAAATATGTCTACATTTTGTGAATTTTTGTTTCAGTTTTTCATAATAAAGCATTTGTGAAAAAAATGATTTTTTAGTGTCTCCCCATTCTAAAAGCCATATTTTATTTTTTATTTTTTTGGGCGACAGTCTTATGTAGGGGCTCATTTTTTTCGGGATGAGATGGTAGTTTTATTGGCACTATATTGGAGTGCATATGACATTTTGGTCACTTGCTATTACACTTTTTGTGAGTTAAGGTGCCCAAAAATGGCTTTTTACACCGTATTTATATTATTTTTTTTTTTGCTGTGTTCACCTGAGGGGTTAGTTCATTTGCTATTTTTATAGAGGAGGTTGTTACGGATGCGGCAATACTTAATATGTATAATTTTTATTTATTTATTTAAGTTTTACACAATAATATAATTTTTGAAACAAAAAAAATATCACATTTAATGTCTTCATAGACTGAGAGACCTATTTTTTAATTTTTTTGGGCTATTGTCCTATGTAGGGTATTGTTTTTTGCGGGATGAGATGACGGCTGATTGGCACTATTTTGAGGTTCATATAAATTTTTGATCGCTTGCTATTACACTTTTTGTGATGTGAGGTGACAAAAAAAATATTTTGACACTGTTTTTTATTTAAAAAATTAACGGTATTTATCTGAGGGGTTATATCATGGTATATTTTCATAGAGCATGTTTTTATGGACGTGGTGATACCTAATATGTATACTTATTTATGTATTTTACTTTAACACAATAACAGCATTTTAGAAAAAAAAATCATGTTTTAATGTCTGCATAGTCTGAGAGCCATATTTTTTTTATTTTTTGGGGCAATTGTCCTATGTAGGGGCTAATTTTTTGCGGGATGAGATGGCGGTTTGATTGATACAAATTTGGAAGATATATGCCTTTTTGATCGCTTGGTATTACACTTTTTGTGATGTAAGGTGACAAAAATTGCTTTTTTTTACAACTTTTTTTTTATGGTGTTCAATTGTCAGGTCATGTGATATTTTTATAGAGCAGGTTTTTACGGATGCGTCGATACATAATATGTGTAGCGTAGTTTATATTTTAAATTTTTATTTAGTGATATGTGTTCGTTTTCACTTTTTTACATTTTTATTTTAGCCAGACCCACTTGGTTCTTGAAGATCCAGTGGGTATTGAGTCTACATAATACAGTAAAGTACACTATATAGTGTACTTTACTGTATTTTTCACTTTACAAAGTCTGAATAGACTTTTGCCTTTAGCATAAGTCTATTCAGACTTTCAGTACCATGGAGAGAGCAGGATGCTTCTGAAAGCGTCCTGCTGCCATGGTAACCATCACCCGCTGCCAGAAATGAGCAGCGGGTGATGGGGAGGGAGGGGAGCTCACTCCCTCTGCGATCCCATCCTGTCGGGGGGCTGCAAAGCCACAGCAGCCCCCCGATGGGAGAGGGAGGGAGCTCCCTGTTAACCCTTCCATACTGTGGTCCGTATGGACCTCGTTATGGAAGGGGTTAAATGGCTGGCATCTGAACAAGCACAGATGCCAGGCGTTTCTATCAGAGTGTCAGCAATGTGCTGACACTCAGATAGAACCACTTGACCACCAACGATGTTACAATGGAGGGGGCATTTAGTCTCTGATCAGAGATCGCACAAAGCATTGCAAACCGCAAGTCAGAATTGACCTGCAGTTTGCAGCAAACACCGATATGGGGGGTCACAGGACCCCCCTAGGCATTTGAACATGGTTCCTGCTGCACGATCACAGCAGGAACCATGTTTCTAGCCAAAAATTTTTTTACTCGATTTAATTTAGGACGTATGGGTACGTCCTGTGTCCTTAAGGACTCGAACATTAGGACATACCCATACGTCCTGTGTCCTTAAGAGGTTAAAATTTAGCAGTGACATACTGCATTCCTGTATTTGGGGGAAATAAACCCATATTGTTGTTCCAGGACTTTTTTACAGCTATTTTAGTGCCCAAAAGTTCGGGTCCCGATTGACTTCAATGGGGTAAAGCTCGGGTTAAGTTCGGATCCCGAACCCGAACTTTTTTGTGAAGTACGGCTGAACCCGTCGAATCCGAACTTCCAGGTGTTCGCACAACTCTAGTCAAGTTAAAATCCAATATTATTCAGATCAATGGAGTCTTTTTATAGATTCTTCAAAAAGAAGTCTCAAAGCAGTTTTACTCCACAACTGTGGTTTTTACGCTACCATACCTGTAGGTCATTCCGTACACTTGAACGAAACCTACGAAAACTTGGAATTGGTTCTTCGTAAGCTTAAATATGAAGACCATGGTTGGCAAGTGCGTGGGGAGACTTGAAGGTCTTGTACATGCTGCTCGGGAAACAAGCTGGGTATACCAAATACCCTTGTTTACTATGTCTATGGGACAGTCGAGACCGACAAAATCACTGGACCAAGAAGAGTTGGCAGCCGAGGGTGCTAACAGTTAGTGAAAAAAATGTCCTTCGAGAAACTTTGATACCTTCCCATAAAGTTCTTCTACCACCTCTACACATAAAATTGGGATTGATGAAGTAATTCGTAAAATCACTTCTAAGAGAAGGAGAATGCTTCAAATACTTGGTCACCAAGTTTTAGGCCTGTCGGAGGCAAAATTGAAGGAAGGTATGTTCGTCGGACTAGACATTAGAAGGCTTATAGTTGATCAAGAGTTTGTCAATGCCATGACGGATCCTCAGAAAGAAGGGTGGATTGTATTTAAAAAAGTCGTACAGAAATATTGAGGCAATAACAAAGATCCTCACTACAAAAAGATCGTCGGACGAATGCTGAAAGCATTTCAAGCTTTAGGTTGTATAAGAGGGCGCAAGGTTCCATCGTCGACTGAAGGTACGTGTCACCGAGGTTCCTGGCCTCGGTGAGATAAGAGCCGGATTTTTTGTGTGTCAGCAGCAGCTAGTGCTGTTTGACACATTGATATTTAGCATGGCTACAAAGCCGATCCGGGCCGGCTCTTATTGGGAATAGTCAAGTGCTGGGTGGGAGACTATTCCACACGGTCCAGGCCGGACTTTTTCCGGGCCTTTAAAAAGCAGCCACCTCACCAGGTGAGAGGTGATTATCCTGGAAGCTGCTGGTGTTACTGTGGAGCTCTCAGGGCTGAGAGCAAGAGTCTGCAAACAGGCGTGTAGTCTACCTGGAAGCCTCTGGTGGAAACTTTGCGTGGCCGAGCTAACTGCCAGGTGTGAACTAACACCGACCACTCAGGTGACCTTGCTGTGGGACTGATGTTTTTGCCGTGTGTTTTGCCTCGTGTGATCAAGCACTAAGACTGTTTCTGTTTTGCCTTGTGTGAACAAGCACCAAGACTGTTTTTGTGTTGCCGAGTGTGAATAAAACACTTCTGCTTTACCCAGAGAACTGTGTATCTTGCCTCTATACTGTGTCCGCAAGCCTGTCTACCAGAGCAATTCCCCACATTTGGTGTCGGATGCGGGCATGCGCAGTGAGGCTGGCCTGAACGCCGAAAGTTTTTGCTGTGTTGGACTGCATGTCATATATCAGGCCTGCAAGCTTTGTGGTTTCTGGCAACATGGAGGCTGCTGTGAAAGCTCTCATGGAGGCTAACGTGCAGCAGAGGGAGACCAATCAGCTACTTTTACAGTAGCAACAGGCTAATGAGCTACAGCAAAAAAGACATGAGGAGGCTAATGAGCTACAGCAAAAAAGACATGAGTAGGCTATGTGTGCACAGCAGCAGACAAACAATCTCCTAGTGCAGCCGCTGATAGCCTTGCAGGAGTCGGTGCGAACGTCCCAGCAAGGAGTTGCAACCACGACAGCCCCGACTGTGTCTACCGCCAGGAAGTCCGATCCGCTCTGAGGAAAATGGGTCCAGAAGATGATATAGAGGCATTCCTGACGGTGTTTTAAAGAACCGCCGAGCAAGAGAGGCTGCCATTGGAGCAATGGGCTGAGGTGGTGGCGCCTTTTCTGGTGGGGGACGCACAAAAGACCTATTTTGACCTCAGCTGCGAGGAGGCAAAGGACTATGAGAGGCTAAAAGGTGAGGTGTTGGCCAGGTTGGGAGTAAACACCTATGTGCGAGCGCACAGAGTGTGTCAGTGGGTGTTTTCTGAGTCCCGACCCGTCCGGTCACAAGCCTATGACTTACTTCACCTAGTAAAAAAATGGCTCCAGCCTGAACTGTTGAGCCCTTCTCAGATTGTTGAAAGGGTCGTGGTCGACAGGTTTGTGCGTACCCTCCCGAGAGCCATACAGCGCTGGGTGGGTGGGTGGTAAAGAGGTGCCACATGTCATGGGAGTGGGGAGACGGCTCCATTATGCCGCAATATTGGGGAGGGACCTTCCCCTGTTCTGGTCTTTGTGAAGGAACGGGTTGCCTACCTGTGGGGAAGAAAAATGTCCGGGTCCCGAACCCGAGGAACCCGAGGCAGAGGCACCAGCAGTAGGGGTGACCACTACTTCTGTGATAGAGGAGGAGACAACCCCACTGAGTGTAATGGTGGGAGACATGGAGGGCTTGCCACCGGGGCCTGAGTTGGCAGACCTCAATGTCTCCGGAGAAAATTTTGGGTCCGCGTAACACCGGGACCAAACCCTAGCCAGGGCCTGGGAGAACGTTGTGATAATTGATGGTAAACCCCAAAAACCTGGGGCTGAGTTAATGTTTTCCCATTTTGTTGTTCACCAGGAAATGTTGTATCGGGTGAACAAAATCCGGGGTGAGCTTATTTAACAGTTGGTGGTGCCCACAGCGTATCGCAAGCTCGTTATGGAGCTTGCCCACCAACATGTTCTTGGGGGACATTTGGGATGGCAGAAAACCCAGGACCGCATACTGCAGCGGTTTTATTGGCCCAGTGTGTTCAAGGAGGTAGAAAATTATTGTAAGTCCTGTCCAACCTGTCAAGTAAATAGCCCCCAGCCACATTTCCGTAGTCCTCTGGTACCTCTACCAATCATAGAGGTACCGTTTGAGCGAATCGCTATGGATCTAATCGGGCCCATACCGAAGTCCGCTAGGGGCCACCAACACATTCTGGTCGTTCTCGATTACGCCACTCGTTATCCGGAGGCGGTGCCCCTGCGACATACATCAGCTAAGCTCATAGCTAAGGAGTTAATGGAAATGTTTTCCCGGGTGGGCCTGCCTAAGGAGGTTCTGACAGACCAAGGGACCCCTTTTATGTCCAAGGTTATGAGGGAACTGTGTAAATTGCTGCGTATTAAACAGTTGCGGACGTCCGTTTACCATCTGCAAACGGATGGTCTCGTCGAAAGGTTTAACCAAACGTTAAAAAATATGTTAAAAAGGGTGGTGTCTAGAGATGGGAGGGACTGGGACCTGCTTCTGCCCTATCTCATGTTCGCAGTGCGAGAGGTGCCCCAGGCCTCTACTGGGTTCTCGCCCTTCGAACTGCTTTATGGCCGACACCCTCGGGGCCTATTAGACATCGCCAAGGAAGCGTGGGAACAACAACCCGTCACCCACAAAAGTGTCATTGAGTATGTCACCCAGATGCAGGAACGGATGGAAAGGGTGTTGCCGCTGGTCCGGGAGCATATGGAGGCAGCGCAACAAGCCCAGAGTAGGGTGTATAATCGTCAGGCTCGGGTACGGGATTTCAATCCGGGAGATCGGGTTTTTGTTCTGGTACCCACCCTTGACAGCAAGTTCCTAGCTAGGTGGCAGGGGCCCTATGAGGTGATCGAGAAGGTAGGGGAAGTAAATTACAAGGTACACCAGCCAGGGCGGCGCAAGCCGGAGCAGGTGTACCATGTGAATTTACTAAAGCCGTGGAAAGATAGGGACACGGCCGACGACAACAGCCCCCGTCCAGGGCTTCTAGGTGAAAAGGGTTCAGCCCCACAGTTTGAGGCCTGTGAAGCAGTAACCACGGTAAAAATTGCAGACAGCCTGTCTTCCAAACAAGTTCAGGAAGTCAGGGAGTTCATCAGTCGGAACACGGATGTGTTCTCGGACCTCCCTGGCCGCACTTCCCTCATCCAACATGATATCGTCACGGAGCCTCAGGCCAAGATCCGGTTAAAACCATACCGGGTACCCGAGGCTCGGCGACGGGCCATCGCGGAGGAAGTGCAATTAATGTTGAAGCTCAATGTCATTGAGGAGTCGAAAAGTGAATGGGCCAGTCCCATAGTCCTAATACCCAAGCCAGATGGGACGTTGCGGATCTGCAACGATTTTCGCAAGTTAAATGAAGTGTCCAAGTTTGATGCGTATCCCATGCTCCGGGTGGACGAGCTTGTTGAGAATTTAGGGCAAGCCCGTTATTTTTCTGTGCTAGACCTCACTAAAGGGTACTGGCAGGTACCCTTAACGGAGTCAGCCAAGGAAAAAACTGCTTTTGTTACCCCGCAGGGCCTGTATTATTATAAGGTATTACCCTTTGGCCTGCATGGCGCCCCCGCCACCTTCCAAAGGTTAATGGACATTGTGCTGCGACCTCATCGTCGGTACGCCTCGGCCTACTTAGATGATGTAGTCATCCACAGCACCGACTGGGAAAGCCATTTTCCCAAAGTGCAGGCGGTAGTGGATGCCCTTAGAAAAGCTGGACTAACCGCTAATCCAAAAAAGTGTGCAATTGGGTTAGAAGAGACCAAGTATCTGGGGACTCATCAAACCTCAGGTAAATAAGATAGAGGCAATACGTAATTGGCCCCGACCGGTCACCACCAGGCAGGTAAAATCGTTCCTGGGGATTGTAGGGTACTACATGAGGTTTGTGCCCCACTTTGCCACGATAGCAGCACCATTGACAGACCTGTTGAAGGGACGAAAGTCCGGAAAGGTTCACTGGAGTGAGAAGGCAGAAGAGGCTTTCTCTGCATTGAAGTCAGCCCTGTGTGGGTCCCCGGTTTTGGTGACACCCAACTTCAACAGACGGATGCCTCGGAGGTAGGCCTCGGTGCTGTACTGTCTCAGGAAGTCAACGGTGAAGAACATCCCGTTGTCTTCCTGAGCCGTAAGCTCAACCCAGCTGAGACCAGGTATAGCATAGTGGAGAGGGAGTGCCTGGCTATCAAGTGGGCACTCGAGTCTCTCCGCTATTACTTGTTAGGGAGGAAGTTCCGTCTGGTGACTGACCATTCCCCTCTCAAGTGGATGAGCCAGGCCAAGGAGAGGAATGCTCGGGTCACCAGGTGGTTCCTGTCCTTACAGAACTTCAAGTTCTCAGTAGAACACAGGGCAGGCCGCTTGCAGGGTAATGCAGATGCCCTGTCCCGTGTCCACTGCCTCACATGTGTTCACCCCCTCAGGGTGGAACAAAGGGGGGGGGTATGTAAGAGGGCGCAAGGTTCCGTCGTCGACGGAAGGTACGTGTCACCGAGGTTCCTGGCCTCGGTGAGATAAGAGCCGGATTTTTTGTGTGTCAGCAGCAGCTAGTGCTGTTTGACACATTGATATTTAGCATGGCTACAAAGCCTATTCGGGCCGGCTCTTATTGGGAATAGTCAAGTGCTGGGTGGGAGACTATTCCCCAGGGTCCAGGCCGGACTTTTTCCGGGCCTTTAAAAAGCAGCCACCTCACCAGGTGAGAGGTGATTATCCTGGAAGCTGCTGGTGTTACTGTGGAGCTCTCAGGGCTAAGAGCAAGAGTCTGCAAACAGGCGTGCAGTCTACCTGGAAGCCTCTGGTGGAAACTTTGCGTGGCCGAGCTAACTGCCAGGTGTGAACTAACACTGACCACTCAGGTGACCTTGCTGTGGGACTGATGTTTTTGCCATGTGTTTTGCCTCGTATGATCAAGCTCTAAGACTGTTTCTGTTTTGCCTTGTGTGAACATGCACCAAGACTGTTTTTGTGTTGCCGAGTGTGAATAAAACACTTCTGCTTTACCCAGAGAACTGTGTATCTTGCCTCTATACTGCGTCCGCAAGCCTGTCTACCAGAGCAACCCCCACAGTTGCCTGATGAGTTTGAAAGTGCATTTCCTCCAGTCTCATCTTGACTACTTTCCTAAAAATTTGGGAGCTGTTAATGAGGGACAAGGTGAACGATTCCACCAAGACATTAAAGAGATGGAAAGGAGATACCAGGGAAAATGGAGCATTACAATGATGGCAGACTACTGTTGGATGCTTCAGAGAGACATTCCAGATGCTACTCACAAGCGTAAATGCACCAAGAGGAGCCTCACAGGGAAGAAGAATCAAGTTTAGTGTGAGTAGGTAGCTCATTTCAGTTCAAAAAAGGATTTTCAGGAAAAAATTGTAATAAAACTTTCATTTTATAAGTCTATTTCCATTTATTTTGAGGTATTGCCTTATTTAAAATAGTTACCTAAATTGTCAGGAAAGGTAATGTCCGATTACAAAATGGAGGTTATTTTCTGATCAGCGTACCAAAAAACATAAATATTATGAGGAATAACCAAAACAACTATTGGAAAAAAAAAATTTTTGCAGACCTGTGAAATCTTTGCTGATCCACACATGATTTATCTTCACAAAGGTCTGTCACTCCATATTTTGGGTGGAAATAGGAGTTCTCCATGGGGTAACTGTTCCAGGACATGAAGCAGTGGAATGACTTTATTTGTCAGTCACCAGGTCTATGGGATGAACAAAATGGCCTCCTCAAAGGGCCCGAGCAAACGGCAGGTGTCACGCATGAGCTGCCACAGGCTAATATCGAAGTTACACAAGGGAGTATCTCTGTCCTGTATCATCAATAAATCGATTAGTCGGTCCAACATATGGAGGGTAGAGCTCCAATGGGTGAAAACATCACATATCAGCCGATATTGGGGAACGCCATTCTGCCTTTGGAGCTTAAGGAGGGTATGCTTTGCAGTGTAAGAGTGGCTGAAGTGCATGCACGTTTTCCTGCCGATTTTCAGGATGTCTTGCAGATGGGTGGAAGACTGCAGGAACCGCTTTACAATCAGCTTAAACAAGTGCGCCATGCAAGTTGCATGGCTCAGCTCTCCTTGAGGCAATGCCGACACCATGTTTTTCCCGTTCTCGTGACCATGGTTTCTGATTTACAGTTGTCGAGGAGAAAGCCATGATTAAATTTCTTGATGAAGGACACTGAGCAGTTCCTCCCCTGTGTGACTCCGTTTGCCCAGGCAAACTAGGTGCAGAACAGCGTGACTCCGACGTGCCCTGCACATGTGGTATGCTGGTGGGGCACTGTGAATTGTCCCTGCAGTGCAGGCTGAGGACACAGTGGATGATGAGGAGGCAGAGGCTAACATTTTCGCAGGACCAACGGCGTGAGAACTTGGAGGCGGAAGCAAAGTCACCTTGCCAAGTTTGGCTGTGCAGGTACTACATTCACCCAGTGGGCCATAAAGGACATAGATTGTCCCTGACTGTAGTTACAGAACCACACATCGACACTGCTATGCACTTTGTCAGACACTGACAGACTCAAGGACTGGCCTACCTTCTGTTCTACATACTTTTGCAGGGCTGGTACTGCCTTTTTGGCAAATAACTGATGGATTTGGACTCTCCACCTTGGCTCACACAAGCCATCAGTTCTCTGAAAGGTGCAGAGTCCACCACTTGGAAAGAGAGGGACTTCAGCACCAGCAACTTGGCCAGGAGGACGTTCAGCTTCTGCGCTGATGAATATGCGAATGCAATGTTGTCTCTTGGCAATCTCTTCGGTGATTAATTGCTAATGGAATGCCTGACGAGGAGTAGGAGGACGAAGAGCAGGAGCATCAGGACCAGCAGATGATTCGAAGGACAGACAGTTCCCTTCGGCTGAAGTGGTGGAGACTTGACTGCATTAAATTGGGTGCGTGTCACTGGGTCATGCAACGGTTGCTGCGGCAGGCTGGACCACCACATTGGAGCCATGTTTTGGCAAATGGCCATGTTTACCTCCTCTGGCAGCTTGACAAAAAACTGCCAGACCGCCGAGTATGGTATTTTCCCTCCAACACTCCCAGCTGACTGCCTGCTACCACTGCCTCCGTGAACCCCTGCACCACTACTTTCTGGGCAGGTAGGCTCCCAACCTCCCACTGCTGCCACCCTGCTGACTCATGGCCATGCTACCACCTTGCTGGCTTGGCCACTGCCTCAACGCAAGCTGCCACCCTCTTCTCCTGATGATGATAAGGACCTTCATCACCCGCCTCCCAAGTGCGATCGGCTACATCATCATCCACTACTGTCTGCACATCACTGATGTCCTCCTCAACAGTCTAAGGGCCAGGAGCCTGACCGTTCACAACACCAGCTCCAACGCAACTCTCATCATTAGTACTTATCCGTCTACCGAAGGAAGCAGCGGATGTCTCCTCCACATCTTGGCTGGGCAGTAGCTGCTGACTGTCCTCTAGTAGTTCGTCCTCACTGAAAAGTGGAGCCGAGTCTATGGAATATAATACATATCACTCTGAGGGAACAGTAAATGACAGAAGCAGGTTAAGGACAGGTGAGGGCACAAGGCCTGCTCCCGGGCCATATCAACTAAGCGTCATGTCAGAGGAACTCACCGACTCCTGGCTGGAGGTGTCTTATGTCACTTGCGACGAAGTAGAAGACCGAGTCAACCATTCAAGCACCTCTGGGTTGCTGTTTCAGACACAACCTCTAGATGACACCGGGAGCTCAGGCCTCTCGCTGCGACTTCTGCTGCCACCCCCTTTCTTCTGCTGCTGCTATTTGTGCCTGCACCAGAAACATTTTGGCCACTGCCCGTTCACTTTGAAGGGCATGTCACTTGCTGTCTAACATACTACAAAAAAAAAAAGAATTATATTAAATTAAAAGTAAATTAATACACCCCAAAAATGGCTGTATAACAATGTCAGTTCACCGCAGAACCTCTAATAACACCTATTTATTTTTCTTATTAATTCACTATAACAATGGCTGTACAACAATGTAAATTCATCGCAGAACATCTAATAAAACATACTTATTTTTCCTATTAATACACCCTAACAATGGCTGTATGACAATGTAAATTCACAGCAGAACGGCTAATAACACATATCTATTTTTCCTATTAATACACCCAACAATGGCTGTATAAACAATGTCAGTTCAAAGCAGAACGTCTAATAACACATACTTATTTTTCCTATTAATACACCCCAAAAATTGATTTATGGCAATGTCAGTTCACTGCAGAACAGCTAATAAGATGTATTTATTTTTCCTATTAATACACCCCAACAATGGATGTATAACAATATCAGTTCACCGCAGAATGGCTAATAAGACATATTTATTTTTCCTCTTAATTCACCCCACAATGGCTCTACAGCAATGTAAGTTCAGTGCAGAATGGCTAATAACACGTATTCATTTTTTCTATTAATACACCCCAAAAATGGCTGTATAACAATGTAAATTCATCGCAGAACGGCTAATAACACATATTTATTTTTCCTTTTAATACACCGCATAAAAGGCTGTATAACAATGTAAGTTCACCGCAGAACGGCTAAATAACATGTACTTATTTTTCCTATTAATACATCTCGAAAATGGCTGTATGACAATATAAATTTACTGCAGAAAGGCTAATAACACATATATATTTTTCCTATTAATATACCCCACAAATGGCTGTATAACAATGTAAGTTCACAGCAGAACGGCTAATAACACGTACTTATTTTCCTCTTATTACACCAAAAAATGGCTGTATAACAATGTAAGTTCATTGCAAAACTGCTAACACATACTTATTTTTCCTATTTATACACATCAAAACTGGTTGTATCACACAGCACTTGCATAACAAGCAAGGTTTCCTGGAATTACTGAGCTATCATATAGTGCAAACCTAAAAGAAGCAGTATAACAGCTATTTGGATCCCAAATTAGTGCAGCAAGGTGTAATAGAATTGCTTCTATTACCCAGGCTTTACATTCCCCTATTGGTCCCTGCTCTCTTCCAATAGTGTGAATAATGCCTCACTATCCTTTCCCTACACTTTGAATGATCTTTCCCTAAACTTTAAAATGTTTTTTTCCCCCCCAAAATAAAGTTTTTCCTAACACTATCCCTAGCGCCTTTCACATCTCTCCCTGAACTAAGTACACTGGAAAATGGCAGAAACTAAGATGGCTGAGGCTATTTATAGGGCAGTGACATCACAAGGGCTGGCTGACTGCTGATTGGCTGCATGCATGGCATTGTGGGTGACCCCTCATTCCCAGAGTTCTTAGCTTTATGTCCTAACATGTGCAGCAGCCATTTTAGGAAACTCGACTTCGATGAGAATCAAATTTTTCCTGAAATTCGCTCATCTCTATTGATAAGGTTGAGAAAAGAAACCGATCCATTAAGTCCAACCTATAATCCTACCGTGTTGATCCAGATAAAGACAAGAAACTCCCATGGCACAGATACCAATTATCTCATATTAGGCAGGAAACTCCTTTCCAACATCAAATGATTAAAATAGAACAGAATATAATAAAATAGAAAAAATACCTGGATAAACATTTCATTGCCTGAAATCTAGTATCCATAACGTTATATTTTTCAAGAAAGGCATTCAGATCCTTTTTGACCCTCTTGAACTTTACAAAGAGCCTCCCTTTACAACACCTTGTGGCAGAGAGTTCCATAGGCTCACTGCTCTTATAGTTAACAAGCGTTAACAAGCCTCACCTATGATGATTTTAAGCTATCTTTCCTCCAGGCATGAAAGTTATCCTCATGTTATGGCTAGTTGAGAGCCATTTAAGTATTTGTTTATTGTAATTATACCACTCCAAGCCATCTTTTTTTTCTAAACTGAATAACCCCAAGTATAAGGAAGTCTTGCCACTGCAAGCTACCCATTTTCGTTTCAATGTTTTTATTGATACATTTACATAAAAGCATAATAATGTACAAAAAATAGAACACAATCATGGACTATGACGGCTTCAAAACAGTTGAGTAAGCTATAACAAGTAATACGGTTGACTAATGCTGTCAATCACAGTAAGGAGGGGTGTAGACTTTGGCCCATTTATCACAGAAATATCAGACAGATCAACATTGTGGAAAGGGCCAGGAAATTCTTTAAGGTTATCTTGAATGCATGAAGATAGAAGTCTAAAAAGCTTTCCAAAACTTTAAAAAAATCTTTCTGTGTGTGACTCTTTTTTGGGGGACGCCTCCACACAATCCATCTTCATAATATATGATAATTTGCCCAATGTAATATCCGTTGCGCAAGGAAAATGGTCCTTATCGATATATCTGAATATTGTTCATGTGGGATTTGAAGGAGCAAATGAGAAAAGGTGTGTTGAAGAAAACTCTAGAGATTTTGTCCTAGAGACAGTGATATAAGTTTGTTGTCCCCTGCCGTACATCGAAAATACTGGCCTGTGGGAAATATTTCTATCTTGTGACCCAGTAGGAGAGTTATGCAAACCCTGTGTGTAGCAGCTAGAGGCAAGGCATCTGAGACTGTATTTAATCGTAAAAGCAATGTAGAAGTGGTTAAAGTGGGCATCACCTATTTGTTTGTTAAGGGCTAATTGGGAAGCAGGGTAGTCTAGGGGGCAATTGAGATATTTGTAGTATTCTGACGTGTGCCCCTTCAAAGATTCCAGATGTGACAAAGCTTTGTGTAGAGAAATGTTCCAGTAATTGATAAAAAAAAGAAAGTATTTTGGAGAGATAAGTATGGGCCTGTAGGTAGGAAAATAGTTGATGTGGGAGTGAGGAAATTAGGTCTGGAGATCCAGAATTGAAAGGATCATGTGAGAGTTAATGTTACTAGCTGCTACAGGCAATGTATACCTCCCCTGACGTCAAGTGTAGAAAGCCTTGTGTGGACACCGATTTTGAAAATCAAGATTTATTCCTTTAATTACCTTAGTTGCCCTCCCCTGCACCCACACTAGTTCAACTATGTCCTTTATAGCCATAGGTGCAAATAATATTCCATGTGTGGTCTGACTAGTGATTTGTATAGAAACTAAGCTATGTTCTTGTCATAAGCATCTATGCCCCAATATATATAGAACATGTTTCAGTTTTTCACAACTAAGAAAAAGACCTCATCCACATAACAAACAGTGGTAGACTCTATAAAAGGTGTATTCCCAGGCACCTCAGAAGTGATATGAAAAGTCCACTAGGGAACCTGTAGAAGCAAAGCAGGAAGGCAGACATATATAGCATACAGTGAGAAACAGCAGTATTTGAACACCCTGTGATTTTACTGTATCCATTTCATTTACCTATTTTTTAGTAGCTAATTTTAAGTATTAATTTGATTAATATTGTATTCATGTATTTATTTATTACCTCTATGTGATAGCTCCACCCACATTTTCACTTGGGTGACCGTAGAGGTAAAATTTAAATTTATACTTAATTTATTTCTACGGTTTCTAGTTTTGTTAGAATTAATATATTAAGTTTACAGGCACCAGACATGTATACATATACATTCTGAGTTTCCAATGTATTTATATATATATATATTTACCCTCTGCCTATGTAGTACCGCCGATATGCGGGAGATGGATGGGAACGCACTGTGGAACGCACGGCCATATCTAGGGCAGCTTTAGCACACCGCGCTTTCCCGGCTTGAGAGGAACTTCCGGTTAGCGTGCGTTCCACCGTGGAACACACAGCCATCTTTAGGCCATTGCGCATGCCCGGAGCTTCTGGCTTGTGCGCTCCAGGCAGGAGCGCTGGAAAGCTATATATACATGAATATAAATTTCTTTTTGTGTCCTCTTCCAGCCTGATACCCTTCTTTATCTGCCCTTATCCTGTCACGCCATTGCGTGATTGAAGGAGGTTAAGTCTCTCTCAATTTTGATTTGGATGTCAGATGTGATATCAGCTTTTCAAGCCAGTCTCTCTAAGTGGGGTTTTATTACAGTGCAGAAAAGATCTTTATATAATGTAGATCTTAAAGGTTGTGTACACATCCGGAGGCAAATTTGTTTATGACTGTATTTTACTCATTTTGGGCTAAAAATCATTCTTTCACTTGGTCTTTATTAAAAATATTGAGGCATTCTGTCACAAAGGGTTAACTGTTTTTTTCTAGCTGTGTGACTGGTACTTTCACTTTGTGCCTGTCATCTAATAGCCCTTATCTCTAATTTACTAAGAAGTGATAAACACTTATTTAAGCGACATACGTATCAGTAAGATATAAGGAGTGTTTATAACGTCAGAGAACACAGATAAGGAGCCCGTCAGATTAGCTGGCTGACGGAAAAGAGCGAAAATTCTGATCCCTCCAGAGCATCTTAGCCCTGTACAGAAAAAAGGGCTCCATATCTCTAATGAAAATTAGTACAAATCAATAATAAAAATTGCCCCCAAAAGTGTACATAGCCTTTAAGGATATAGACTGTACAAAGATGATTCCCTCTCTACCTTCCAGCGGGAGATAAGTGTGAAGCACTCAGTCAATTCTGGCGTTAACCAGCCGTTGAATTGTAGTGGTTAGTAGTTTAGACCATGGCAGTGACAAATACATCTGGCGTGTTCCTCTCCAAGCAGGTATTGCACTCAGGGGCATATGTGATATTAAATTACTCTTGTAATATTACTTACTATTTCATAACATATAAGAGGAGAAGTAGAGCGATCAAGATCGAGCCATCTAGGTAGGATAATCGGTCTCTCCGCCTCTTCTTATGGTTAAGAAGAGTGTACACCAGTCCTAGTCATCTCATCTATCATAGAAATTTAACAAATATACTCTGAATCTGTCTGAAATACAATGTGGGACGATCAATTAGGATGGTCTGTAGAGCATACAGAATTTAGGAAAGATGTAACCTTTCAGAATAGTTTTTCCTTTCTAGGAAGCATAAGTAATTGGTAGTTGATATAATTGCAATCTAATGTTGTGAAGAAGGGAACTATAGTTTAAGTAATATAGATGACTGAAATTTGCCTGGATATGACCTTCAAAACTGTCAGTGACTGTTGAAGCCAGAGAAAGGCAGTTACTGGACTAAGTTTTTGTAACATCAATGAAGGGTCATTTATATTTAAAATTTTAAGTAATATGGAGTGAATTCATAATTTGCGATGGTTTTGTTGTCAGTTTTAAGTTTGTCTTAGCATTTTGAGGTTGCGCCAAATTTATGAAATGGTGCACAGTAATAATATGTAATAGGTAATGTAATGTACGCCTATGTCTGTAAAAGTACATCAGAGGTTGCCTATAGTGGAGATGGGACCTTTCTGTGACTTTATAGTCGCACTTTATAAATGAGACTTAAAGGGCTTGTCTCATTTCAGTAAATGGAATTTATCATGTAGACAAAGTTAATATAAAGCACTTACTAATGTATTGTGATATGTTATATGATATGTATGTGATATATTATATGATATGTATTGTGATTGCCCATATTGCTTCCTTTGCTGGCTTGATTCATTTTTCCACCACATTATACACTGCTAGTTTCCATGGTTACTACCACCCTGCAATCCAGCAGTGGTGGCCGTGCTTGCAAAAATGTATAGGTAGCTACAGGGGCTAAAGATTTATACTGTATTGCTGAAACACTTCTTACTACTATTTACAGAAAGTGGTTAATTTCTATGCTATGTAGGCAATAGGGTCGAGCGAACCCGAACTGTAAAGTTCGGGTTTGTACCAAACTGTAAGGTTTTTGGTACATGGACCCGAACCCGAACATTTCAGTAAAAGTTTGGGTTCGATGTTCTGCAATTTCTTGGCGCTTTTTGAAAGGCTGCAAGGCAGCCAATCAACAAGCGTTTCACTAGTCTGCCCTTAGAAGCCATCACAGCCATGCCTACTAATAGCATGGCTGTGATTGGCCAAGAGCAGCATGTGACCCAGCCTCTATATAGGCTGGTGTCACATAGCACCACACGTCACTTTGCTATTAGGGAAGAATTCTCTTGAACATGGCGGTGTTCAATCTTCAAACTACAGTGATTATTGAGGGTGCTATGCTACATTTTGTACCCAGCCCTGAGCCCAATGACCCTAAAAAATAAGTTTTAATCCATCTGCTAGTTCTGATACTCCAATAAAATAGTAACATACTGCATTTTTATTGTTGTTTGCAAAAAAGCAGTTTTTGTGCTAGATAGCACATTAGCGGCCTACGCTGCATTTCTGATATTCTAATAAAACCGTAACATACAGCATTTACATGGTTGTTTGCAAAAAACACAGTTTTTGTGCTAGATAGCACATTAGCGGCCTACGCTGCTGTTCTGATATTCCAATAAAACCGTAAAAGACTGAATTTTTATTGTTGTTTGCAAAAAACACAGTTTTTGTGCTAGATAGCACATTAGGATGCTACGCTGCATTTCTGATATTCCAATAAAACCGTAACATACTGCATTTACATAGTTGTTAGCAAAAAACACAGTTTTTTGTGCAACATAGCACATCGGGATCCTACGCTGCATTTCTGACAGTCCAATTATTCCGTTAATTTCGGCTGTTACATTGTTGTTTGGAAAATTCACATTTTGTGTGATAGTCAAGTAATTGTATTGGATTGCTCCGTTACACTGTTGTGTGACATAAAGAAATGTATTCTATTTATGACACCGGCACTGCCTTAATGTTAGTGAACTTAATTGTTGACTATTGGCAGTTAAATTGTCACCTGAGATAAACCATCTGTTAGTTTGGTGGGTGAACGCAAATAATGAGGAGAACGTCAAATAAGGGATGTGGCCCTGGTCGTGGTGGTGCTGGTGTTGGTGTAGCTTCTGTTGCAGGGAGAGGACGTGGTCGATCTTTGCCAGCTACACGCCCAAATGAAACACCTTCCTCAGGTGCGAGTAGATGACAAAGCCTTCAGCTTTATTTAGTAGGCCCGAATGCCGCTCTACGAATGATTAGGCCAGAACAAGTACAGTCGCAAGTAGATTGGGTGGCTGACAGTGCCTCCACCAGTACCTTCACGTTGTCTCCCACCCGGTCCACTTCTGAAAGCTCAGAGTTGGCACCTGCAGGCCATGAGCATCTATCTAGTACCTCCCCTTTAAAATCAGCCAAGCAGTCTGAGCCCCAAGTCATGCAGCAGTCTCTTATGCTTTTTGATGAGTCTGCTGGCAGGGTTTCCCAGGGCCATCCACCTAGCCCTGCCCCAGAAGTGGAAGAGATTGAGTGCACAGATGCCCAACCACGTATGTTTGAGGATGAGGATGTGGAAAGACAACCGCAGCATGTCTCTGATGACGAAACACAGGTGCCAACTGCTGCGGCTTTCTGCAGTGTGCAAATCGACAAGGAGGGCAGGAGTGAAGACTGGGTGGAAAATGCCAGTCATTCACAAGTGGCTCAGAGAGTGAGTTTCTGCACCAACATAGGCCAGGTACACTATTGTCCAGCCACAGCATAGTTCTGGAGGATGAGGAGGAGGGGGAAGAGGGGGAGGATGATGAGCAGCTCAGAGCAATCACTGCAGCATGGCTGGGGGGAAACCGAGGACACAGTCGATAAACCTCCCACTGTGGACAGCTTGTCTTTGCCTCTGGGCAGCCTGACACATTCAAACTTGTGCTTATTACTGGGTGACCACCCTGCTTAATCCCCGTTTCAAGGACAACGTGCCATCCATAATTTCCTCACTGGAGCGTGATCGGAAGATGCGCGACTACAAGCGCACGCTGGTAGACGCACTGCTGATGGCATTCCCACCTGACAGCGGGGGCTCAGTGGAAGCACAAGGCGAAGGCAGAGGAGGAGGAAGAGGTCCCCAATGCAGCTGGGGCACTGCCAGCACCTCAGAAAGCAGGGTTAGCATGGCCGAAATGTGGAAAAGCTTTGTCACCACGCCACAACAACCAACACCACCAGCTGATATGCAACGTCTTAGCAGGAGGCAGCATTTCAGCAATGGTGGGGCAGTATGTGTGCACACGCCTACACGTACTGACTGATGGGTCTGCCCCATTCAACTTCTGGGTCTCCAAATTGGGCACATAGCCTGAGCTTTCCCTTTATGCCCTGGAGGTGCTTGCCTACTCTGCAGCCAGTGTATTGTCTGAACATTACAGTCTCAACTCTAGTAGGTAACTATGTGTTAAAAATTGTTTTGGGTTATTCTTCAAAGTGCAAACAAATGTGGGAAGATTAGATAAATAGCCAGGTGCCTTGTCAGTGGTCATAAGGGTGTTTCTAAAGTCTCTGTGAATCACTCTAATTGATTCTCCAAATTTATGATAAATCACTAATTGTATTATTCTCCACAATTTGTATTTCATATACTGTATGGGTGAGAGAGAAATCTGCCTGCGCCAGATGTGGGATAGAGTCCAAAATTTTATCAGTGCTGATCTCAAGTTTTTGATTACCTAAAAACTTTGTTGACTGTTAACCCGGCTGGGAGGAGGGGTTGATATTTTCTTTTGGGAGATTATTCTGTAGTTCCTGGTCTTGGGAATATATGGTTTCAACTTCTTTATCTTGCCTTTTTGGAAGTCCTGAACAAATGGTCTTCAAAACATGCACGCAAGTTGCAAAACTGGGAGAATCAGGTGAATAGCGTCTTGATCTTTGGGAATTCAATCTTCAAGAAGTAGGGCAACTATAATACATTTCTCGCTCAGTGGAACTGGTGGCTTATTCACCTGGAAAATTCTGATAATGATTATGCCCTATTTCCCTTTTAACCACCTCAGCCCCCCTAGCTTAAAGGGAACCTGTCACCAGGAAATTCACTGATAAAGCAGGCATGCTGCCTTGTAGGGCTCACTCTGCTGAATATAATGATACCTCTCACTTGGTGATCTGTTGCTTTATTTTGGAGAAATGGTACATTTATTCCATATGCTAATGAGCTGATTTGAGTCCAGTAGTTGATATGAGTCCAGCATTTTTTCTATTCAGAGCTGTAGCCCCGCCCCTATTCACTTCTTCAGATGTAAAATGGGCGTGGTTTATTACATCCTTCATTCAATTTAATAATTGGCGGGAAATGAATAACAGGGAATGCTAAGGTATTATATGTCTGAGGTAAAAAAAGGGGGAGGAATATACTATTGAAGTTACTAATTATAATAAGGGCTACTTTGTTCATGGGGTGATAAACACATGATGGCTGATAAGGGACATGTCACCGTGGGTATGGCAGTTAGGCTTTAAAGTGAAAGGCAGCAAGGCTTGTATTGGCTATAATGCAGGTCAGTTTTTTAAACCACGCCCCTTTTACATCTGAAGAAGTGAATAGGGGAGTGGCTACATCTCTGAATAGAAAAACGCTGGACTCATATCAACTACTGGACTCAAATCAGCTCATTAGCATATTGATTAAAAGTACTTTTTCTCCACGATAAAGCAACAGATCAACAGGTGAAAGGTATCACTATATTCAGCAGAGTGAGCCCTACAAGGCAGCATGCCTGGTATATCAGTGAATTTCCTGGTGACAGGTTCTCTTTAAACACCCTTAATGACCAGGCCACTTTTTACAATTCTGCACTACACTACTTTCACCGTTTATTGCTCCGTCATACAACTTACCACCCAAATGAATTTTACCTCCTTTTCTTCTCACTAATAGAGCTTTCATTTGGTGTTATTTCATTCTTGCTGACATTTTAACTTTTTTTGATATTTAGCTTTTTTTGACGAAATTTTTGCAAAACAATGACATTTTTTACTTTCTGCTGGAAAATTTGTCAAATAAAACTACATTTCTTTATAATTTTTTCTCTAAATGTATTGTTCTACATGTCTTTGATAAAAAAAAATGCAATAAGTCTATATTTATTAGTTTGGGTAAAAGTTATAGCTTTTACAAACTATGGTGCAAATAAGTGAATTTCCGTACTTTGACTTTCTGAGCACCTGTCCTGTTTCCTGACGTACTACAATGCCCAAACAGTAGAAACACCCCATAAATGACCCCATATCGGAAAGTAGACACCCTAAGGTATTCACTGAGGGGCATAGTGAGTTCATGGAAGTTTTTATTTTTTGTCACAAGTTAGCAGAAATGGATTTTTATTTTATTTTTACCAAAAATTTCATTTTCCGCTAACTTGTGACAAAAAATAAAAACTTCCATAAACTCACTATGCCCCTCAGCAAGTACCTTAGGGTATCTACTTTCCGGAATGGGGTCATTTGTGGGGTGTGTTTACTGTTCTGGAATTTTAGGGGCCCCTAAAGCATGAGAATCCAAATGTGTAAAAATGCCCTGTGAAATCCTAAAGATATTCATTGGATTTAGGGCCCCTTTGCGCATCTTGGCTGCAAAAAAGTGGCATACATGTGGTATCGCCGTACTCAGGAGAAGTAGGGCAATGTGTTTTGGGGTGTATTTTTACATATACCCATACTTTGTGTGAGAAATATGTCTGTAAATGACAACTTTTTCCATTTTTTTATACAAAGTTGTCAATTTACAGAGTTATTTCTCTCACCCAGCATGGGTATATGTAAAAATACACCCCAAAACACATTGCCCTACTTCTCCTGAGTATGGCGATACCACATGTGTGCCACTTTTTTGTAGCCAAGATGCGCAAAGGGGCCCTAAATCCAATGAGTACCTTTAGGATTTCACAGGACATTTTTACGCATTTGGATTCCAAACTCCTTCTCACGCTTTAGGGGCCCCTAAAATGCCAGGGCAGTATAAATACCACACAAGTGACCCCAATCTGGAAAGTAGACACCCTAAGGTTGTCGCTGATGGGCATAGTGAGTTCATGGAAGTTTTTATATTTTTTGTCACAAATTAGCGGAAATGGAATTTTTTTTTTTTTTTTACAAAGTCTCATATTCCACTAACTTGTAACAAAAAATAAAATTTTACATCAACTCACTATACCCCTCACGGAATACCTTGGGGTGTCTGCTTTCTAAAATGTGGTCACTTGTGTGGTATTTTTACTGCCCTGGCATTTTAGGGGCCCCTAAAGCGTGAGAAGGAGTTTGGAATACAAATGCGTAAAAATGTCCTGTGAAATCCAAAAGGTACTCATTGGATTTAGGGCCCCTTTGCGCATGCAAAAAAGTGGCACACATGTGGTATCGCTGTACTCGGGGGAGAAGTAGGGCAATGTGTTTTGGGGTGTATTTTTACATATACCCATGCTGGGTGTGAAAAATATCTCTGTAAATGTCAACTTTTTCAAATTTTTTTATACAAAGTTGTCAATTTACTGAGATATTTTTCACACCCAGCATGGGTATATGTAAAAATACACACCAAAACACATTGCCCTACTTCTCCTGAGTATGGCGATATCACATGTGTGCCACTTTTTTGCAACCAAGATGTGCAAAGGGGCCCCAATTCCAATGAATACCTTTTAGGATGGCATTTTTACGCATTTTTCTTCTCACGCTTTAGTGCCCCTAAAATGCCAGGGCAGTAAAAATACCCCAAATGTGACCCCATTTTAGAAAGAAGACACCCCAAGGTATTCTGTGAGGGGCATGGTGAGTTCATAGAAGTTTTTTTTTTTTTGGCACAAGTTAGCGGAATTTGATTTTTTTTGTTTTTTCTCACAAAATCTCCCTTTCCGCTAACTTGTGACAAAAAGTTCAATCTTTCATGGACTTAATATGCCCCTCAGCAAATACCTTGGGGTGTCTTCTTTCCAAAATGGGGTCACATGTAAGGTTTTTGTACTGCCATGGCATTTGAAGGTCTCCGCAATCATTACATGTATGGCCAGCATTTGGAGTTTCTGCTATTCTCCTTATATGGAGCATACAGGCAATGAGATTTTTTTTCCGTTCAGCCTCTGGGCTGAAAGAAAAAATGAACGGCACAGATTTCCTCATTCGCATCGATCGATGTGGATGAAAAAATCTCTGCCAAAAAATATGCAAGAAGAAAAAGAGGGGCCTGGCGATTGCCAGGACATAGGGGCTTCGCCTAAACATCCATACCCACTTCAGCTCCTATGTCCTGGCAAACGTGATTTCTCCATTTACATCGATCAATCGATCGTTGTGGAGGAAGACATCTTTGCCAGATTTTTGATACAAAGTGTTTGCCAAAGCATATGAACTCCAACACCTCTTCTCAGCTCATATGCCTGGGCAAACGTACCTGTACTGCAGAGGAGAAATCTCGTCTTGCAGCGCCGCATACACCGACTTCACGTGTCTTCTGACAGCAGAGCAATGCTTCTCTCAGAATGCACATCAGTGCTGCAGCGTTTTCGTTGGTTGGTCTATTGGTCTACCTGGAAAATAAAGGGTGGTTAGGGGGAAAAAAAAGAAGAAAAAACAGGCAGCAGGCACATAACTTGAACGTTACAAACTTTATAAAACGTAAACATAAAACTTTTTTTTATCAAACCTGATCAAAACTTTTAAAACCTGAACTAACTCAAGATTTTTTTTTCTTGCTACCTGTTTACATTTTTTTTTTTTTAACCATTTCACTCTTTATTTTCCTAGCAGAAACCTCTCCTTTCCCATGGGACAATGTGTAAAGTGTAAATCACACAGAGATGGTGCGAAGTACATTATGCACTTTATCCCAAGTGAAAGGAGAGGTTTCTACCATTTCACACTTCTGCTGTAGCACACCAGCACCCCTATGTGTTAGGGTCTCTCAAAAACTAGTATCCTGAGAGACCCTAGAGCCTGATTGTAAAAACTACCTGGGTCCTGCAATCCCTATGTCCCTAAGTGTACCTGGGTGTGGTACTTCCGGAAACACTCCCCTAGGCATAGGGCAGGGTGGTCAGGACAGTCAGGACAGAAATAGCGGGTGTCACGCCTTATTCCACTCCTGCTACAGACACGACATCTTTTTTGGGGTGACGGTTGGGTTGAGGTACCAGCAACGACATTGGGGAAATGTCGCTCGTGTAGACGGCTCACTACACTGGTGGTTGGGGCCACGGAACCTCCTGGATACAGGAGGTTCTCGACGATCTCTTCCTGAAATTTGAGGAAGGATCCTGTTCTCCCAGCCTTACTGTAGAGAACAAAACTATTATATATAGCCAATTGAATTAAATATACAGACACATCTGGTCATTGAAGTCCACCCCTCCCATGAGCAAATTATAGTCGTGGACCGAGAGGGGCTTTTCAATGACACTGGTTGCCCGTTCAATTTGGACTGTCGTGTCTGCGTGAATGAAGGAGAGCATGTAAACGTCACGCTTGTCTCTCCATTTCACCGCGAGCAGTTCTGTTCTAGGAACAAATGCCTGAGGAGGGCCACACTGTTCTAGGAACAAATGCCTGAGGAGGGCCACACTTGTGTAGAAATTGTCCACATAAAGATGGTACCCCTTGCCGAATAAGGATGACACCAAGTCCCAGACTATCTTCCCACTGCTCCCCAGGTAGTCAGGGCAACCGACCGGCTCCAGGGTCTGATCTTTTCCCTCATAGATCCGAAATTTGTGTGTATAGCCTGTGGCCCTTTCACAGAGCTTATACAATTTGACCCCATACCGGGCGCGCTTGCTTGGGATGTACTGTTTGAAGCCAAGGTGCCCGGTGAAATGTAGTAGGGACTCGTCTACACAGATGTTTTGTGCGGGGGTATACAAATCTGCAAATTTCAGGTTGAAGTGGTCTATGAGGGGCCGAATTTTGTGGAGCCCGTCAAAAGCTGGGTGGCCTCTGGGACGGGAGGTGGTGTTGTCGCTAAAGTGCAGGAAACACAGGATGGTCTCAAAACGTGTCCTGGACATGGCAGCAGAGCACATAGGCATGTGATGAATTGGGTTCGTGGACCAATGTGACCGCAATTCATGCTTTTTGGTTAGGCCCATGTTGAGGAGAAGGCCCAGAAAAGTTTTAAATTCGGAAACTTGGACTGGTTTCCACCGGAAAGACTGGGCATAAGAGCTCCCCGGGTTGGCGTTTATAAATTGAGTGGCATACCGATTTGTTTCTGCCACGACTAAGTCATAGAGATCCGCAGTGAAGAACAGCTCAAAAAACCCCAGCGCCGATCCTATCTGAGCCGTCACCACCCGAACTCCTGACTGGGCAGTGAAAGGGGGAACTACTGGTGCGGCTGAAGTTGGGGGCTGCCAATCAGGGTTTGCCAGCACCTCAGGGACTCTAAGGGCTCTACAGGCCTGTCTGCGCAGTGGCTGCGACGGGGGAATTACTGCACGTGCCACCGTACCAGCTTCAATTGCCCTTCTGGTGCTCGCCACTTCACCATGTTGTACGGCAGTGCTGATCGAAGGTCCAGGATGGGCTGCGCTGTTGGTGTATGCCTCACCACGTAATCCGGCAGCGCCAGCCCCACTCTGCTGCCCTTGAAACGGATCCTGCGCTACCTGCGGTCTAGCGACACGGTGCCGTCTGGTGCTATCAGGGACCTCAACCTCCTCGTTCGAACTTTGGGTCAGACTGCCACTGCTTTCTACAGGTTTGTATTCTGACCCGCTAGATTCGTCAGATGAGGGTTCCCATTCCTCATCCGACTGGGTCAGAATGCTGTAGGCCTCTTCAGGAGAAAACCCCTTATTTGACATTTGGGCGACTAAATTTAGGGGGTATTCCCTGAGACTACCCAAGAAAAAGAGCAAGCCTGTCTTACAAATGGGAGGCTAGCGAAGTACAGAAGCCGCTGCGATTGATAAAAAAGATCAAAACTGATTTTTTATCGCCGCAGCGCTTGTGAAGTGATTGTGCAGTGATAAAAAAATATATATTTTTGTCACTGCGGCGGGGTGGGCGTGGGTGAACGCACGTGTGAGCGACCGATCAGGCCTGATCGGGCAAACACTGCGTTTTGGGTGGGGGGCGAGCTAAAGTGACACTAATACTATTATAGATATGACCGTGATCAGTTCTGATCACTTACAGATACTATAAAAGTACAAATGCTGATTAGCGCTACGCTAATCAGCGAATCGGTGACTGCGGTGCGGTGGGCTGGGCATTAACGGAAGCTAACTACCTACCAAAGGGACCTAAACTAACCTAAACCTAGCAGTCAATACTAGTGAAAAAAAAAAGTGACCGTTTACACTGATCACTTTTTTCCCTTTCACTAGTGATTGACAGGTGATTAAAAGGGGTGATCAAGGGGTTAATTGGGGTGATGGGGGGTGATCTGGGTCTAAGTGTGGTGCTTGGTGTACTTACAGTAGATGTGTGCTCTCTCCTGGGTCCAACCGATGAAAAGGACCCAGGAGAGGGCACAGAAGCCATTTAACACATTATATTTATAAATATAATGTGCTAAATGGCTTGTGATTCGTTTTTTAAAAAAATCATCAGCCTGCTAGCGATGATCATTGGCTAGCAGGCTGATGACCTATTCTTGTAACTTTTGACCGCCGCGCAGTGCGCATGCGCGACGGCATCAGCGCGAAATCTCGCATCTCGCGAGATGACGCGGCGATGCGTCCACTCAGAGCTACAGGACCGCCCGCCGGACGCATCCGTGCGTTAGGCGGTCCTGTAGTGGTTAAAGATATTGGGGAACATTTATTAAGACCGGCGTTTTAGACCCCTGCACTGGAGGTGGATCCACAGATTTTTAATGATGTCGCGAACATAAAATTTTCCGTTCGCGGACGGCGAACGCGAACTTCCGCAAATGTTCATGAACGGGCGAACCGGGCGAACCGCCATAGACTTCAATCGGCAGACGAATTTTAAAACCCACAGGGACTCTTTCTGGCCACAATAGTGATGGAAAAGTTGTTTCAAGGGGACTAACACCTGGACTGTGGCATGCCGTAGGGGAATCCATGGCAAAACTCCCATGGAAAATTACGTAGTGGACGCAGAGTCGGCTTTTAATCCATAAAGGGCATAAATCAACTAACATTCCTAAATTGTTTGGAATAACATGCTTTAAAACATCCAGTGTGTGTATACGATCAGGTATGATGTTGTATCGATCAGGTAGTGTAAGGGTTACGCCCGCTTCACAGACATTGACAGACCAAACTCCCCTTTTAATGCACTGCCAACAACCGCAAACAGTCCATTTGCACAACCGCAAACTCCCCATTTGCACAAGGTTGGATACCAAACTAGCCATGTCCCGGTGATGTCATTGAAGGTTTCTTCCTCCACCCAGCCACGTACAACACCAAGGGTCCCCGAAAAGGTGAATTGAATTGATTTTTCGAACGGGCAGATGGTTAAAAAAATGCTGGCCCCCTCCCCTTTGTTTTAATCCACGGTCATTGCGTCTGCGCCGTGCAATTTACTCTCACACCCGATATGAGTGTTATTTTCTGTAGTTCTCTTTTCATCAGTTTAATCCCTGTTACGTCCCCAATCTGGGGTCCATTTATTGAATTGATTTTTCGAACGGGGAGATGGTGAAAAAAAACTTGGTTCTCTCCCCTTTGTTTTAATCCACAGTCACTGCGTCTGCGCCGTGCAATTTACTGTCACACCCGATATGAGTGGTATTTTCTGTAGTACTATTCTCATCAGTTTAATCCCTCTAACGTCCCTGATCTGGGGTCCATTTATTGAATAGATTTTTCGAACGGGGAGATGGTGAAAAAAACGCTGGTTCCCTGCCCTTTGTTTTAATCCACTGTCACTGCGTCTGCGCCGTGCAATTTACTGTCACACCCGATTTGAGTGTTATTTTCTGTAGTACTATTCTTATCAGTTTAATCCCTCTAACGTCCCTAATCTGGGGTCCATTTATTGAATTTATTTTTCGAACGGGGAGATGGTGAAAAAAAACTTGGTTCCCTCCCCTTTGTTTTAATCCACGGTCACTGCGTCTGCGCCGTGCAATTTACTGTCACACCCGATATGAGTGGTATTTTCTGTAGTACTATTCTCATCAGTTTAATCCCTGTTACGTCCCCAATCTGGGGTCCATTTATTGAATTGATTTTTCGAACGGGGAGATGGTTAAAAAAAAGCTGGCTCCCTCCCTTTTGTTTTAATCCACGGTCACTGCGTCTGCGCCGTGCAATTTACTGTCACACCCGATATGAGTGGTGTCTTAACTAGTACTATTCCTATCAGTTTAATCCCTGTTATGTCCCATATCAGGGATGGCCTTTTGTGAAAAAAAATTTAGGCCGGGTACCTTCAACTGCCTTCACAGTGAAAGACCAAGCTCTCATACACCAAACTGAATTGATTTTAGGAACCGGAAGATGGAAAAAGCAGCTTGGTCGGTCCTCTTACTCCCAAATTGGGGCACTGCATGTGCACAGAGCAATATCCTGTGACACCCATAGTACTATTCCTATCAGTTTAATCCCTGTTACGTACCTTATCTGGGGACGTGTGATTAACCATTGTCGAATTAACGAACCATTACGACATTATGAAATAATTTAGTTCTGAGCTCTGTACTTGCTTTGTATTGGAATTGATGGGGATTTTTTTAATTGTCTGCATTAATTCTAATAAACTATTAAGAGACTTTATTATGATTTTTTATTTTATGTATTAAAAACCCATACAACTTAAAAAAACAAACTGGTAAATTAATGTTTTTTCTATGAAATATTATCCAGCCGATCTTTTGGTCTGACCATAATAAAGCAACGGCCTTATCATCTGGGGTGTGGCAACATTGCCAACACACTCATAGAGGTGATGATTGCTTCATTGTGATACGCAAGCACCTTCACCACAACAAGGTAACGATCACGAAGGGGAATTGACACCTGTATGTGCCATTTTGTTTTGTTTTGTTTTTGCAGCCACAGTGCTGCACCATAGGACTGAAAAATTAGGCATGTACACATGCCTGAAAAATAATGGCATTGTTGCAGCCGCTTTTGTAGCAGCGGACGAAAAAATTGATGTTTTCCAGGCAGAAAAGTGACTAAATCATTGCGGCTTTAACCCTAGTTGGTGGCGGAGTATTCACGAAAGTCATCCGGTATGCAGACATTAAATACAGCAGCGTGGGGACCATTTTGAGGCCAAGGCATACCATCAGGCCTTTTGTTAGTCAAACGTATCCCTCGCTGTCAGTCCCTTCTGGATTCATGCCTCATTCATCTTTATGAAGGTGAGGTGATCAACACTTTTTTGACCGATGCGACTTCTCTTGTCAGTGACAATGCCTCCTGCTGCACTGAAGGTCCTTTCTGACAGGACACTTGAAGCAGGGCAGGCCAGAAGTTCTATCGCAAACTGGGATAGCTCAGGCCACAGGTCAAGCCTGCACACACAGTAGTCAAGGGGTTCATCGCTCCTCAGAGTGTCAATATCGGCTGTGAAGGCAAGGTAGTCTGCTACCTGTCGGTCGAGTCATTCTCTAAGGCTGGATCCTGAAGGGCTGTGGCGATGTGTAGGACTGAAAAAGCTCCGCATGTCCTCCATCAACAACTCATCTGTAAATTGTCAAGTCCTTGCCGCCGTGGTAGGAGGAGCATTACATTCACCTCTTCCCCTGTTAGATTCCCGTTGTGCTGTGACATCCCCCTTATAAGCTGTGTAAAGCATATTTTTTAGTTTGGTTTTAAACTGCTGCATCCTTTCCGAATTTGGTAACATTTCTGCCACTTTCTGCTTATACCGGGGGTCTAGTAGCGTGGCCACCCAGTACAGGTCATTCTCCTTCATCCTTTTTATACGAGGGTCCCTCAACAGACATGACAACATGAAAGACCCCATTTGCACAAGGATGGATGCAGAGCTACACATTTCCCGTTCCTCGTTCTCACTGATGTCATTGACGGTCTGTTCTTCCCCCCAGCCACGTACAACACCACAGGTCCCAGATAGGTGACAACAACGAGCACCCTGGGGTGCCTGCTGTGGTTGGTCTTCCTCCTCCTCAAAGCAACATTTCTTCTCTGACTCCTCTTCCTCATACTCCTCTTCCAGCGTTACTGCAGGTCCAGCAAGCGATGATGACAAGGCTGATTCTGGTGGTGATGGTGACCACAACTCTTCCTCTTCACGCTCATCTACAGCCTGATCCAGCACTCTTCGCAGGGCACACTCCAGGAAGAAAACGAATGGGGTGAGGTCGCTGATGGTGCCTTCGGTGCGACTGACTAGGTTTGTCACCTCCTCAAAAGAACGCATGAGCCTACAGGCATTGTGCATGAGCGTCCAGTAACTTGGCAAAAAAATTCCCAGCTCTGCAGAGGCTGTTCTAGCACCCCGGTCATACAAATACTCGTTGATGGCTTTTTCTTGTTGGAGCAGGCGGTCGAACATTAGGAGTGTTGAATTCCAATGTGTCGGGCTGTCGCAAATCAAGCGCCTCACTGGTATGTTGTTTCGCCGCTGAATATCGGAAATGTGCGCCATGGCCGTGTAGGAACGCCTGAAATAGCCACACACCTTCCTGGCCTGCTTGAGGACGTCCTGTAAGCCTGGGTTCTTAGATACAAAGCGTTGTAACGATGAGATTCAACACGTGCCATGCACGGCACATGTGAAAACTTGCCCAAATTCAATGCCGACAACAAATTTGTTCCATTGTCACACACCACTTTGCCGATCTCCAGTTGGTGCGGGGTCAGCCACTGATCCACCTGTGCGTTCAGGGCGGACAGGAGTGTTGGTCCTGTGTGGCTCTCTGTTTTCAGGCAAGTCAACCCCAAGACAGCGTGAGGAGGTTAGCGAAGAGGATGGAGTAGGAGTAGAGGAAGTGGCAGTAGGCCTGCCTGCAAGTCGTGGCAGTGTCACCAACTCCACTGCGGAGCCACGCATTCCATTCTTGTCAGCCGTCAGCAGGTTGACCCAATGCGCAGTGTACGTGATATACCTGCCCTAACCGTGCTTTGCAGACCAGGTATCAGTGGTCAGATGGACCCTTGTCCCAACACTGTATGGCAGAGATGCCATGACTTCCTTTTCAATAACATAGTAGAGGTTTGGGATTGCATTTTTTGAAAAAATATTTCGTCCGGGTACCTTCCTCTGTAGTGTCCCAATAGCGACAAATTTTTTGAAGGCCTCAGACTCCACCAGCTGGTATGGTAAAAGCTGGCGGGCTAAGAGTTCCGTCAAGCCAGCTGTCAGTCGCCGGGCAAGGGGATGACTCTGTGACATTGGCTTCTTACACTCAAACATTTCCATAACAGACACCTGACTGTGGGCAGATGAGATGGAACTGCTGAAGATGAGAGGCGGAGTGGCGGGTCGTTGAAAGGGGGAAAGGAGCACAGCAGTGGTTGACGTGGCTGAAGATGCTGGACCAGGAGGAGGATGGTGGCTTTGAGTTTGTGTGCTGCTTGTACGCATGTGTTGATCCCATTGGCGTTTGTGATGTGAGATCATGTGCCTTCGCAAAGCAGTTGTACCGAGGTGGGTGTTGGTCTTCCCACAACTCAGTTTCTTTTGGCACAGGTTGCAAATGTCATTGCTGTTATCAGAGGCAGACACACAAAAAAAATGCCACACTGCTGAGCTTTGCAATGACGGCATTCTGGTGGTGGCAACAGCATGCGTTGACTGGCGTGCTGTCTGGCTGACCCCGGGTGCCGATACATGCTGTCTGACTGTGCCACTAACTCCTTGCGACGACCTCCCCCTGCTTCCAACTCGTCTCCTCCTTCTTTCTGTCTCCCCTTCTGAACTTTCCCCCTCTTCTTCTCTTCGAGCAGGCACCCACGTGGCATCCGTGGACACATCATCTTCATCAACCGCTTCACTTGTATCTGACACCTCAGCAAAGGAAGCAGCAGCGGGTACAACATCATCATCAGCACACTGTACGTCCATGTGTGTAATCCTGCCTGACTGAGACATATCCCTGTAATCTACATCATCAGGCAATAATGGTTGCACATCACTAATTGCATCCAACTGATGTGTAAATAACTCCTCTGACGGATCAAGTGAAGCGGCTGTGGTGGCTGTGGTGGAAGTGGTGGTGGTGGCGGCGGGCGGGAGCGTGGTAACTTGAGAGCAGGTGACTGAAGCTGAGCTGGAGGAGGATGGTGCGTCAAGGTTCTTAGCGGAAGCTGTTGAAGATTGGGTGTCCTGTCTAAGCCAGTCAACTATGTCCTCAGAATTTTTTGGGTTCAGGGTATGTGGCGTCTGAACACTGGGCATTATTCCAGGGCCAGTGGAAATCACAGCACCATGACCACGATGGCCCCTGCAGGGTGGCCTGCCTCTGCCTGTCATTTTTTTTAGATAAGTGGTACTACACGTTCTAGGTAGTGTGCCACCCGGTATGAGTGGTGGGCACTGGCAGTGGGCGCACTACAGTCTGTAGAAGTCGGCCTGACACACACTGGTAGCAGGCAAGCAACTGAATTTAGACTAAAGTGTAAAAATGAAATGCCTTATTTATTGGCAAGCTACTGTGCCACCCGGTATGAGTGGTTGGCACTGGCAGTGGGCACACTAGAGTCTGTGGAAGTCGGCCTGACTCACACTGGCAGCAGGCAAGCAACTGAATTTAGACTAAAGTGTAAAAATTAAATGCCTTATTTATCGGCAAGCTACTGTGCCACCCAGTATGAGTGGTGGGCACTGGAAGTGGGCACACTACAGTCTGTGGAAGTTGGCCTGACACACACTAGCAGGCAAGCAACTGAAATTACACTAAAGTGTAAAAAATAAATGCCTTTTTTTGATGCAAAGTCCTGTGCCACACGGAATGAGTTGTGGGCACTGGCAGTGGGCACACTACAGTCAGTGGAAGTGAGCCTGGCACACACTGGCAACAGGCAGGCAACTGAAATTAGATTAAAGTGTAAAAATTAAATGCCTTATTTATCGGCAAGCTACTGTGCCACCCGGTATGAGTGGTTGGCACTGGCATTGAGCACACTACAGTCTGTGGAAGTGGGCCTGACACACACTGGCAGCATGCAAGCAACTGAAATTACACTAAAGTGTAAAAATGAAATGCCTTATTTATCGGCAAGCTACTATGCCACCCGGTATGAGTGGTGGGCACTGGCAGTGGGCACACTACAGTCAATGGAAGTCGGCCTGACACACTGGCAGGCAAGCAACTGAAATTACACTAAAGTGTAAAAAAAATGCCTTTTTTTGATGCGAAGTCCTGTGCCACACGGTATGAGTGGTGGGCACTGGCAGTGGGCACATTACAGTCAGTGGAAGTCGGCCTGACACACACTAGCAGGCAAGCAACTGAAATTACACTAAAGTGTAAAAATGAAATGCCTTTTTTTTATGCAAAGTCCTGTGCCACACGGTATGAGTGGTGTGCACTGGCAGTGGGCACAATACAGTCAGTGGAAGTCGGCCTGACACACACTGGCAGCAGGCAAGCAACTGAAATTACACTAAAGTGTAAAAATTAAATGCCTTTTTTTGATGCAAAGTCCTGTGCCACACGGTATGAGTGGTGGGCACTTGCAATGGGCACACTACAGTCTTTGGGCCTGCAGCTCCTCACACACTGGCAGGCCAGGCAACTGCAATAGATATATGGATTTAAAAAAAAAGCAGACTAATGTAGCAGCCCTAAAAAGGGCTTTTTGGGGTGCTGTCAGGATGCTGTCCTTACAGCAGAGATCAGATGAGTCTTTCAGGACTGGAGTGGACATTGAATACTCTAGCCTAGCTATCGATTTCCCAAATAAATCAGCAGCAGCTACACTGTCCCCCCTCTCACTAAGACTGCAGCTTCCGAATGAATCTAAAATGGATGCTGTTCAGGAGATGGGAGGGTCTGGGAGGGAGGGTATGTTGCTGATTGGCTGGAATGTGTCTGCTGACTGTGAGGTACAGGGTCAAAGTTTGCTCAATGAGGATGTATAGGGGGCGGACCGAACATCGCATATGTTCGCCCGCCGCGGCGAACGCGAACAAGCTATGTTCGCCGGGAACTGTTCGCCGGCGAATAGCTCGGGCCATCTCTACTAAAGTTATGTAGAGGCACCGACCTCTACATAATTTTGGCACATCCACCACTGGTCTAAATCTACACCAGCTTTCTTACTTTTAAAACATGTGTAGAAAATGATTAGGTCTGGTGGCTCCCCCCCTTCCCCACACCACGCCCCCTTTTTTAGATCTAGCTTGAGCTGGTAAAAGTTGCAGATTGCGGTTTGGATAACTTTTGGCCGCAATCTGCGACAGATATATGCCATAAAACTGGCATATATTAGTAACAGACCCCCATTGTGTTTTTTTTCCTCTTCCACCATGCCTCTCTGCTCTTTGTGGGTAATGGGTGAGATATAAATAAATAAATAAGTAGTATGGTTGTGACTGAGAAACCAGGTGAAAAATTTAAGCTAGGATAAGTAGCTAAGATTTGCACAAAAATGGATTAATCATCTAAGCAGACCAACAACACACCAGGACTCTGAACAGGGGTACCTTTGCAACTCCAATCCTCCAATCCTCAGATTACAAAAGTTCTAGAGGCTAGTGGAAATGAGGTCAATGGTCAATACAGCAAGAGACACCTGTGCTTCTGCTGAAAAATTAGGGCTAAGCCTTTAAAGGGAGATAAAAGGAGTGTTTGTTTGTGGTCAATATAGTCCATCAGTGAGCCTCTGCTACTAAACATAGTGTCTCTCTAAGCCCAGTGAGGAGTTAGGTGCCAAACCAATGGTGCTAAGTGGTATGGATTGATAAACACCTAGAGCTATGCACAGCTTCTTACTTACCAGGCACATGGTATCCTTTAGCATCTATGGCTTGTTTAATGCCTTGATGATTTTATTTGTCTTGGCAGCAGCTGCCTGGCACTGGTTGCTAAAGTTAAGCTTACTGTCCACCATTATTCCCCAAGTCTTTTTCACTTTGCAAGTAATGATATTCAATACTGTAAGCCCTCTATAAGGTCATTAATAAGATAACATATTAAAAAGTAGAAGGTCTAATACTGACTCCATCAAAGTCTGAGATGGTAATACCCCTTTAAGCCATGCCATTAGAATGTACAACTTGGCCTGCAAAAACAAGCCCTGATGTGTCTATGCGTACAGAAAAATAAAAAGGTACGGTATGCTTTATTTTTATCATTTATTGCTACCTTAACAGTTTTATTTAAGCAGATTGTTTTTATCCTATTCCTAATGTGTTTATTTCTATAAGATACTGTAAATATTTTTCACAACACCTATTTAAGATGTTATTGAAATGTTCCATTTAACCTGTGTACTTTTATTTTTGAGAACATTGCCTCACTGATATTTGTGTTGAAGTGGTTATCCCATCTGTGAAATTTATGGTATATCAGTAGGATATAAAGAAAAAAGTCAATGCAACAGCACTCTGCAGACATAAATAAAGTACAACAATGCCATAATTATAGAAAACATTTTGGTGCTTATGCTACCCCATAAAATTAGAGATACTTGGCAAATACATTCTGTACAAAATAATCTGGGCCCGTCTGCCAAGCGTCAAGGCAATCTCTATCAGATGGGAACCTAACACTAAATACTACCTGTAATGTGCCAAAATAGCCACCATGAAATTCAGGGAGTGCAGGTTCCACATGCATTCTGGGTCCACTCTGCTTCTTACCATTTTTGGTGCCATAACGGCCTCCATTAAATCCAGATATGCAGGTACCAACACGCATGCTGAGCCCACTCCATTCTTCTCCTGTTGCCAAATGGCTTCCAATGAATACAATGGGAGCAGACTACAGCTTTATACTTACTCTAATTAAAATCAGCCTATGGTGCAGACAGGCTGGTGAGGGGTGCAAGACCAACTGGAGTCAGCCACACCTTCAGGTCTAGTACAACTTCAAAAAAAGGAGGTAAGTCAGCACATCACAATGTGCAGGTGCATGCTGTCATGGCTAGAAACACACACAAAAAAAAGGACAATGCAACAGCACTCTGCAGACACAGATAAAGTACAACAATGGCATAATTATAGAAAACATTTTGGTGCTTATGCCACGCTTATAAATTAGAGATACTTGGCAAATACATTTTGTACAAAATTATCTGGGCCCGTCTGCCAAATGTCAAGGCGATCTCTATCAGATGGGAACCTAACACTAAATACTACCTGAAATGTGAAAAAATGGCCACCATGAAATTCAGGGAGTGCATGTATTTAGTGTTAGGTTCCCGTCTGATAGACATCGCCTTGACGTTTGGCAGACGGGCCCAGATAATTTTGTACAAAATGTATTTGCTAAATATCACTAATTTATAAGCACCTGCACATTGGGATGTGCTGACTGACCTCCTTTTTTTGCAGTTGTACTAGAGCTGAAAGTGTGGCTGACTCCAGTTGGTCTTGCACCCCTCACTAGCTTGTCTGCCCCATAGGCTGATTTTAATTAGAGTAAGTATAAAGCTGTAGCCTGCTCCCATTGTGGTCATTGGAGGCCATTTGGCACCAGAAGGAGGCACCAAGTATGGAGTGTTGGTACCTGCATCCCTGAATTTCATGGTGGCCATTTTGGCACATTACAGGTAGTATTTAGTGTTAGGTTCCTGTCTGATAGAGATCACCTTGACGTTTGGCAGACGGGCTCAGATAATTTTGTACAAAATGTATTTACTAAGTATCTCTAATTTATAAGCATAGCATAAGCACCAAAATGTTTTCTATAATTATGGCATTGTTGTACTTTGTTTCTGCAGAGTGCTGTTGCATTGTCCTTTTTTTCTTTGTGTTTCTAGCCATGGCAGAGTGCATCTGCACAATAGGATGAGCCAACTGACCCCCTTTTTTGCAGTTATATCAGTAGGATATGCCATAAATGTCAGATAGGAGCTACAGTACCTGAATAGAGGCACACAACATATGTTCGGCATCCTCTCTATTCATTGCTATGGGACTTCTGAAAAAAGCCGAGCCATTTCTTGAATATTTTTGGAAATGCCATAACGGTGAAGAGAGGGTGGATGCACATATGTGGCTTGTAGTGATGAGCGGCAGGTGCCATATTCGATTTCGTCGAAATTCGCGAATATTCGAATGAATATTCGTTTCATATTCGTCGAAATCGAATATTCGTCATTTTTTCTAGTTATCGCGATTAACATGCGATTTAAATAATCGCATATTGCGATTTGTACTTAAGGCTACTTTCCTATTGGTTTCATATCTAGAATTAGCGAGGATGACGAATATGACGAATGTATTCGTCTATTCCTCAAAACGAAGATAACGAAGTATTCTACATCTTCGTTTTAGCTACCTATTCGTCAACCTCGCTAATTCTAGCAATCAAATAGGCAGGTTGACTATAGAGACAGCTGTGTTAAATTCGCTATGCGTATTTTTTTTTTTTTTAATAAATAGAATACTTATAATAATTTTATCAAGTAATATAATTATTGTATTAAAAAAAAAAAATCGCATAGCGTAATTTAACACAGCTGTCTGAGTGTCTGTAAGTCAACCTTCCTATTTGATTGCTAGAATTAGCGAATAGCTGAAGTTGACGATGACGAGACGAATAGGTAGCTAAAACGAAGATGTAGAATACTTCGTTATCTTCGCTTTGAGGAATATGATGAATACATTCGTCATATTCGCTATTCGCTAATTCTACCAAGCCAACCATAACTTCTGTGCTCATGGAGCGTCCCTATCACCATGGGAACGTCTCCATATACTAAAATGTACTGTCGGATTTGAGGAATTACGTTGAAATCGCAATGCGATTAATTCAAGTTATATTAATCGCATTGCGATTTCAACTTAGAGCTGGGTTTATAATGGGTCAGCTTGCTAGAATTAACGAGTTAACGAATATGGAATATAGCAGCAGTGCTAAGTTGAAATCGCAATGCGATTAATTTAACTTAAAGTATTCGCATTGCGATTTCAACTTAGCACTGCTAGTGCATAGCTATATTCCAATCCATATTCGTTAATTCTAGCCTATGTAAGATAGCAGTGCTAAGTTGTAATCGCAATGCGATTAATATAACTTGAATTAATCGCATTGCGATTTCAACGTAATTCCTCAAATCCGACAGTACATTTTAGTATATGGAGATTCTCCCATGGATGGGGACGCTCCACATGAGCACGGAAGTCGGCAGAAGCGGCAACGGGCACTGACTAGAGCAGCCAGGAAGCCAGGAATCCTCAGGACAGGTAAGAACTACTTTTGGGAAGTAGGAAAGAAAAAAATATAACTCAAAAAAAAAAAAAAAACGAATATTCGAAATAGCGAATTTATAGCGCTATATTCGAAATATTCGCGAATTAGCGAAGTGCCGATATTCGCTAAAAAAATTCGCTTTTCGAATATTCGCGCTCAACACTAGTGGCTTGCTATCCATTCACAATGGGGCTCTGTTCTTGAGAAAGGAGCAGGTCCCAGAGATGGGTTCCACACCTACTGAACATTTATGGTATATCCTATTAATATGGCATAAATATCTCAGATGGGAAAATCTCTTTAACTTATGTCAGAATGATGCTTAAAGGGGTTATCCAAGTCTCCAAGTCTATAAAATGCTCTCCCATAAACCGGGCCCCTCACAGTGAATATACTTACCTGGCTCCCCACTCCCTGCACCGCTCCTGGTCCCCGCACTGTCGCTGCAGATTCTCCCCATGCGTTGATGAAAGCATCTGGTGTCAAGGGGAGCAGCTAATGGCAGGTGGCGATGGGGATGAGCCCCCCATTGGGGGCGACGCTAGGGAGGCTTGTCCCCATCACCGCCTGCCATTGGCTGCTCCTTCCCCAATACCAGATGTTTTCATCCATGCACAGGGAGAAGCTGCAGCAGCGGTGCGGGGACCAGGTAAGTATATTCATTGTGAGGGGCCCGGCATATGGGGGAGCATTTTATAGTCTGGGATAACCACTTTAAACAACAAAACCTAAATAGACAAAGAACTAATATGAATATATATTAAACATCCTTTATTGATACTTGAGCTGGACATATACATTAGATAAATGTTAACTAAATACGCTGAATTCAGTAGGACCAGATGAACATGTAATATGTATAGAGGCCTCCTTAGTCTCCCCGACAACAGATGTCAGGTAGGGGAGATAAGGATCAGGCAATTGAATTTTAACTGCCCAATTCTTATGTTCTTTGAGAAGTAAGGTGCTGCCGGAAGTGACTGGCCCTTTCCCCATTCTGGACACACGTATGCTCGGCTGGGCAAGTGGGCATGTAAAAAATATCAACATATTTTCTACAATAGAAATCAGCAGTGATTGGGAGTTGGGTGGTGGTTGGACCTTATGAATATGAGGACTTACTAGCATGCACTGTCTATTAAACAGTTCCAACGCTTGAGTTGTTTAATACAGATTGTGTAGCAAAACAGCCAGGTCAATTCAAGTTAGTTACCCAGCATTTTGTTAAAGGTTGTCCATCACAGTAGTTTTGCCCTTAATTAGGGCACCATAAAACCTGTGACAGATTCCCTTTAAAACAATGTATTTTCAACCTGAAAACTATTGAATAAGCACAATCAAATTTTGTCAAGTAGAAAACTTAAGTTCACCTTCAACATCTAAACTATTACAAAGCAATTTTCTAGCAATCCCATTAATTGCATAATATTTATATCAATGATAAAAGAAGGTTAGAGAGCAGTGAAAATCAAATACTTGTACATTATACGAGAGAAGAAAAACATGATAACGCTTCTTGTGTTTAAAATGTCAAGGTGATGGCTTGGTAAGCATTGAGCTAATGGATAATCAAGTGACAGATAGCTCATATATAATTGTTGATCAAATTTGGCACATGTCCATTATTGGCTGTCGGCCAAACTTGTAGGTTTTAGCATGCTGAATCAGCATATTACAAATGTTAATCTGAACATTCTATTTATAATGGGATAGAAAATGAATCAGTCTTAAGTGAAATATAATGGATAATCTCCCTTGTAAAAGGAAATTTTTTTTTAAAGGCAACCAAAGAATATGTACAACAGTACAATTACTTATTCTGATATTTACCATCAGTGGAAATCCACTGAAGTTATCAAATGTGTTACAAATGTTTTCCTTGTCAATAAGGGGCTACAGGTCGAGGGCCTAATTCGGCTGTTAACTCAATTAAAGCAGAATTAATATGTACAGTGTGGATCTAGAGGATGCTATGTGTACATAACATGTCAGGCAGTGTTTTCGCATAGTCTTTTGCAACTTCAGACTTTCTAGCTGTTGGAAAACTATAACTCCCAACATCCTCTGACAGCATGTTACTGTCAGTGCAAGCTGCAGATTGTAGTTTCCCCACAGTTAGAAAGTCAGAAGTTGTAGACCACTGGTTTAGTATATGAACATTTTAATTTTTGCATAAGCTTTATCTTAGTATTGCTGTATCAATCCTATATATTTACTTACACATTTCTTCTATTATTGGAGATACAAAATATGATTCTCTGAACAAACTGGATAACACGGTTAGAAGTTTATGTTAGATTTTGCTTAGTTGCTTAGTACTTGTCATCAAAATATTTATCAAATGCCCCTATATTGTCAGAGCTTAAAAATCAGCCTTAATAAGCTATGCAAGTTTCCGTACACTTTCAAGAGTTTCCTCTTACCCAATTATTTATAGCCTTGAGTGACAGCGAGTTCAGAGTGTGAACTTACACTTATGTCAGCAGGAAGAAGTTATGGCGCATGTTGAATTTTGAGTACAAGAAGGTCAGAAAAAACTAATTTCTTTGAAATGAAAAAAGGAGTCAGAAACAAGAGTTTTAATAACAGAATTGACACAAGAGCAGCATATTACACGAATGAATTACAGTTCTATCAGGACATCTATTGAAATTCTTAGATTGCTTTGTTCCTAGCCCTGACATAATATTCAAAACTGGGTTTATATGTGCAAAGAATACAGCTGCTCTACAAAGTCCATGCAAATCAGACCATTGATTTATGCAGAGCTAGACTAGTGGGTGTAACACTAAATTTAATTTTTTGGAAAGAGCTGGAACTACCTCAATATGCAAGGCTGACTCTTTGAACTATGCAGAAGGCATATACAAATTCATTACTGTGTCCTATATAAGAACTGCTGCATTTGAATGAAACATTTGTCTTTTGTCAAAGCTATTCTGTGGAATAAATATTTTGTTGTAGACATGAACCAAAAGCTGCTGCCCTGACCCTATGTCTTTCATATGACAGAAACTAGAAATTGGATGTATGTAAATATTCTCATGCTTTAAAATAATATTTCTCCTTACATATCTGCATACATATGTCAATATTTGTATACTATATGAATTATTTTTAACCGTAAAAATTCCAAAGAAAACACTTTTCATAATTTGAAAATATATTTTAACAGAAGAAATACAGGAAAACTATAGAAAAGTAAAAATAGCATAATTATCATTTTTATACAGTGCCTACATAGTCCACAGCGTTTTAAAATGTAGGTATATTCAAAGGGGCCAATTTTAAGTTGTAAACGGAATGTGTCACCCTGATTTTGGACTATTATTTACAGTAATACATGCATAGTACTGCAGATAAGGAGTCCAGATCACTATTTTTTATTTCCCTACTGCCCCCAGTTTCCCCACTGTGGGCGCTCAAAGCTGCACTTAAATACACAGTCCGGACTGCTCTGCTGTTCTAACATAATGTAGAGGACTCCTGTGTGCATGCACGGCAGTCCTGACAATGTATTTCAGTGAAGCCTTTAGTGCTGATAGCAGGGCTAGTAAGAAAATACAAAATAGTGATCTTGATCTCCTTATCTGCCATACTATTGTATTACTGCAGGTAATTGTCTAAAACCAGGGTGACAGATTCCCTTTAAGTAAAATGAAAATAGTAAAAATAGTTCAAGAAAGGACAAGCAATAGCATTTTAAAGTTCATTTTTGTGTACTATGCATGTTACCCTAAATTACAATAGATTACTACAGGTAGATATCCCCCCAAAAAACATGATCCACCAAGAGAACACACTATAATGAGTTTTACTTAGTCTAACTTATATACCATTAAAATCTAAAAACATTCCTCGACTGTCACCGTTCTGAAAAGGAAGCTGCCACATTCGTCAAGCTCCGTAAGCAGCGGGCCCGCCAGTCTAAGGAAAGCGAGCGGTGACATGCGTAGAGGACATGATATATACAGTAGGACAACCAGTGGTCACCATGGAAGAATTTTATTGAATGCACGGTCCAGGAATGTTGACATCAAAGGTTCAGTGACTCTGAATTTTAAACATGGGTTCACAAAGTAACTTTAAAATAAATGTGGAAGATACAACATACAGAAACTGGTGCAGCAGAACCCCCTTCAGCTAGGCCAATAAACTTAATTCAAGGGGTTACCCCATGAAATGTATGTTTTTATGCAATGAATAGAACATTTCAAATAAAGTATCATTAAGTTTAAAAAAAAAAAAAAGATAGGAAATACAGTACTCTGTATTGTATACTCATATGAGATACTCTGCTCCAGTAAGGAGTGGAGAATCGGCAGAAAATCCTGGAAGGGGAAATAAAAAAGTTCCATCTGCCCGGTTGGCAAAACCCAGAATCATAACACGTAGCCTATTTTGCTTTGAGGACCTCCTGCCTTCTGTGTATATAAATCATTCCATGTGACCATAGGATATATGGATATGGTTGCCAACCCCAGAGAGGTAATTCAGGAAAAGACAGGGGGATACTCCATTTGTGGCAGAGAACTTTTTAAACTACAGTTGGTGAAGAAAAAGCTGAAATTGTTATGGCGCAGCAATTACTTTTAATCATTCCATTGCCATAGAGATTGTAATCGTGGCTGATCGGCTTTGTGGTGAGACATAGATCATGTTTCCCTTTATACGGAATTAGCTCTGGAATACAATTTTTCTCTGGAATTAAAATAAAGGCTGTAATAGTAAAAAAAAAAAAAAAATCTAAAAACTTGTCTCCTTAAAATATTGCCAAAGGAAAGAAAACACTTTTCTTGAAATAAAAATGTCACCACCATAAATTCATTCAATGCATGGCCAACTGAGATAGTCTTCAATTAACATATTAACATATTCTCAATGAGTTATGGCGATCCTTTCTCCTTTCTGTCCACATTTTATATACATTTTTAGTAAATGAACTACTAATCTACCACATTAATGTGAGACATCAGACAATTTTATTTGGAAAGTCTAATCCTGGAAACTGTATGCCATAAAGGTGAAGACTGGAGAGAGGTCCATATTTGTGCAACCTTTCATTTGATTTAGAATTTGTACTTCCTTGAGTTATCAGTGTAAGAGTTGGTTGACATTTCAAAAAAAAAAAAATGTTGACATGTATTGAAGTAGAATTGAATGAGATGATGGACAGGCACACCAAATCTGGTCAAAACAAATTAGACTTTCAGAGTTACATTAGATACAATTTAGACATAGATAGATCTGAATGAACAACTGACTTACTGAATGAAGACTTGATCAAGGCATTAACATTCTTCTGTTATTAACTATTGGAGGACTTACATGGAATTAGGGACTATGTTTTATGAACTTTAAGTTTTTCTTGGTAGATTTGTGTATTCTTGGATGCAATTGGTCTGTATATACAGATCGGAGTGTGCAGTGCCCGCCGGCTTGGAGGACTGATGGACAGATGGATGGATGGACTCTGATTACGGTCGTCTTATCCGTCTCTCCACAGGTTATCTGAAACCGGTCACAAAAATATATATTCATACCACTACTATATGTCTTTACCCTTTTATCCCTTTTTATACCTTTAATTTTTACATTTAATAAATTGAAAGTACGGATCAAACTCTGAAAGTCTAATTTGTTTTGACCAGATTTGGTGTGCCTGTCCATCATCTCATTCAATTCATTAACTATTTTTGTGGGTCCGGTGAGCACCCATTCTGGACGTTAGTGCACCCATTTTTCCATCTCTTTTGCAGAGTGAGCCACCCAATACAAATTTATATTACTATGTATTGAAGTAGATATGAAGTATGCATCATATTTTGTTAAGGACAAGGTGCCAATTGTTCACAACAAAGGGCTATATATTTACCTCCACCATATTACCTCCACCCTTTAAAAACATACAGTACAAGACATCCCCTTCTGGCATATTGCATTATCACTTTTCTTTCTTTTTTTTTTCATGGCATCAGCAGCCCTCCCATTCAACCCTCCTGTTTTTAATTAGCAGGAGACTGCATAAGACTAGGGATGAGGATTTGGCTGAACTTCAGGTCAAAGTTCGGGTTCAGAACTCGAACTTGACCCCGAACCCCGACCCCATTAAAGTCAATAGGTACCCGAACTTTACTTTATTATTTTCCATTATAACATGGTTATAATGAAAAATAATAACATTCTTAAGACAGAATGCTAAATAAAATGGCCATTGAGGACCTGTGATGACGTCACCGCGCTCAACACGTGGTGAGAGCTGTGACATCATCGCAGGTCTTTTTGCAGGTCCTGCAGAAAGCAAAAAGAAGACAATACCGGCTGCTCGAGCAAGTGGATGAGGTGAGTTTTTTTTAATTATTTGTAACCCCGCAATGGCCATTTTAGTTAGCATTCTGCCTTAAGAATGCTATTATTTTCCGTTATAACCATGTTACGTGTATGATGGAAAATAATAAAATCACCCTTCACAACCTCAGTAAAAAAAGTCTGGGTTCGGGTCCAGGTACTTGCAGTTTGGTTTCACTCAACCCTACATAAGACTTAATAAGCTCCTATTCTGTCTCAGTTTACATACTGAGACCATATGAACAGCTTTTGTAGTATGTTTACATGATTCAGTATTGCATGGTAGCTGACTCACTTGGCACTGGGCCCCACCAGCCCAGAGGCACAACAAAAGAAGAGAATGTTACTTATAACAAGGGTTCTGTTGGGCTGCTGGGTCTCGCCTTTTGCAGGTGCTATGTTGCTGTTGAATGGTTGCCATCTAGTGTTGAACTAAATTAGTATAGGGGACGATGTGGTGAGTAGGGATGAGCGAACATGGGTTTTCTAGTTTGGGGTTATCTAAGATTTCCATTAAGGATTCCACTATCACGGACCATAAGTTATGGTCTGTGGTAGTGGAATCCATAAGGGAATTCTTAGATAACCCGAACCTTGTAAGCCGAACTTGAAAACAGAAGTTCGCTCAACACCAGTGGTGAATTGGCCTATGCCTTTTGAACTACTAGGTGCCTGAATAGAGATATTTATAAATTATGCTAAGAAGCAATAGATTAATGCATAGCATGTGGGTATGTGATCCATGTCCTTTTTTTAACAGATTGGCAAGAACAGGACTGTAGCAGGGAACAGGTCAATACATACAGGACACAGAATATGATCTTTTCTGTGTGCAAAATACCATTAGCACAGTGGCATACTGAATGGATTCTGGGGGCGCCTTTCTGTTAACAGATGTCACAACCTGTCGACAGATGTCATAACCAATATAAATTGGGTATGCGGTATTGGTTCACCAAGGCCTAATGCAGGAAGTTTCCTGCTGAGCCAGAGTCCAGAAAGGCTTGCAGGTCAGAGAGCAGTAAAAGTTAATTTTAAAGAGCGCTTGTTTCTATCTAGTCATCTCTCAAGCAGCCATGGGCTTTGATACTTTTCTGCCTTGAGAGGGCAGGACGGTAGATAGTGTCCTTCACAATGCATGCATAAGTCCTTATTGCAGCCGCTCCTCCTCAGACAATTGGATCTTGTCCAGTTGCATAAGCTGAGGATCAAGGGATACCTGTGACAGATGAATGGAAGGTAAATGCCAACCTAAGAACTCTCCTCTCAATTGAAGATTCCCTGGAACATTCTCCGAAGTTAATATCAACGCAGGTAGCCAGGATAATTATATCATCGAGTGTAAATAGAATATCATAACCAGCCAGTTTATCCTTTATGTGACCTGACAGACTCTCACAGAATGCTGCCAACAGAGCCTTCTTGTTTCATGACAATCAAGAATCCAGGGTACCTGAAACTGAATGGCATTCTGCCTGACTGTGAGGTTGCCTTGACTGAGGTACTGGAGAGATGATGCTGCTGAGGAAGTATGGCCAAGGTTCTTAAAGACCTTGTGGAAAGTAGACAAGAATTTTAGTAAATTACTGGTCAAAAGATTGTTGCTTTCTATAGAGGAATAGCCCAGATGAAAGCTTCACCAGACATGAGGGAGAACAGAAATGCTTGGCAGGTCAGAGAATTGGTGAGGTGGTAACTCAAAGTGGATGGTGCATTAGTTGAAGAATCCATGAGACAGACTGGATCCCCTTCCTTGCTTGGAGGAAGTGGGAGATGATCATTGGAAACCCCAGAGACTTTGTGACACAACAGTTTGAGACTACAGTACTGGAGCCTGTGTGGTTAACAGCTGACCCATAGGGGTCAGAGACACCTGTCCAAAGCAGCTGGAAACAAAGTCACATCAACACCGGTCGGTACATAGGCAGACCACAGGAAACAGAACATACTAGCAAGGAACTTAGCAAGCTAGGATACTAATTGCTCAGGCAGAGAAATTATGTCAGCAGCACATAGTTATAGCAGATGCTGATTGGCAATTAGAAGCAGTCATACAGCAGCAAACAGAGTAAGGAGAGGAGGGGAGTCATAGTAAAAGGAAAAATGGGACTGTTAGTTGTTCAATGAGTAATGTTCCGAATAGAAGGAGTGATGGACATGGGCTTCCGAAGTAACAACCAGAATGGAGTACCATAGCAAAGAGAAGCTCACTCTTTGTAGGCCACAGTTGATCCTTTAAAAATATGATTGATTTTATTTAACAAGATGCAATGCTTTATATTTTTATGCAGTGTTACTGGATGGAAAATAACAGCTGTTCACGTGAGTGAATACTAGCATTATTCTGACTGTCAGCAGTCAGCTGAGTTATAGAAAGGTAGTCTTCAATAGCCCTATTTAAAAGAGATTCTGTCACCTGGATTTTAGTAATAGGGCTGTTCACACCACCACATCAGTCTCCTCGATTTGTATTAAAATATACTAGTATTAATCCCATATGTCTTGTCGATTTTATATATATATGGTAATTACCTCAGTAAGGAACCCAAGGGGCTGTCCCTCCGGCTGTTGGAGCCCAGCCGTGCCCATTCTCTAGGAGCCCAGCACTGCCCACTGCTAATTATTCACTCCTCTCATCACCCGATCCAGCAAAGTGTGCAGACAGCTGGCGCATGCGCACTGCATTCGACTTGTCAGCACCCGAGCGGTGTCCTGGCAGCGGCCTCAGCCAATGCAGTGTGCATGCACCAGCTGTCTGCGCACTTCGCTGGATCCGGCGATGAGAGGAGTATGAAGTATTGGCACAGGAGTGCTCAGAGACAGATTCTGCATTACTTGATGGAGTGTGACCTGTTTTTTTTTTCTTTTATCAAACTCCGGTGGCCTTTATATTGGCAACTACTGTAGGTGCCATATTAGAATGTTTTATTGTTTTTGCCACCATTGCTTTTACAGTATACTGTCATCAGGAGATTTGTGATTTGTTGATATCACACTTTGCTTGCTTAGCAGTCATCAACCGTAATCCTGTCACATTCTAAAACTTAACTGAATGGAAACCTCACCATTGAAGATGCAGTCACATTCTTCTTGTGGTAGGACAAACCCATTTAGGTTCTGTACAGAGAGAAGATTTTCTTTTTCTTTGCTGTCATCTTTTGAGGCCTACAAATAAAACTGTGAACGTTTATACTGTCAAATCATAGTGAGAGATGTAGTTCTACATCCATTGTAGAGTCACTGATTGTCTATCTCTGCTATAAACTAAGAATAAGTTTTTATTGTTATTTCCTATAAGTTATTTTAAAAGGATTTTTCATGTTGGATTCATTTTGTGTAGATTATATTCTTGTGTATATTGGGAGTAGGGATGAGCGAATTTGTTCTCATCAGCAAGAGTTCTTCATCTGTGAGGGGCTGTTGTTCCAGGTGAAGAAGTGTCCACCTTCCGCTTGATTGACAGGCCCTGACAATCTGGCACCTATGCCGCTGCTCTGAGTAGTGGTGCAATGTAGAGGCTCTGCTTCTGCTTTGGGATCAATGACTGTTCATGTGCCGCTACCTGGAAGTGTAGTGATACATGCACAGTGACTGCTTCAGTAGTAGAAGCAGAGCCTTTGCCCTTGCGCTGCTACTTGGAGCAGCAGTGCAGGTGCCAGATAGTCTGCTCAACGTGAGATGTCTGGCCCTGTCAATCAAGCAGATAATTGACTCTTCTTCATCTGTGGGGACAGTCCCTCACAGTTGAAAAACTCTTGCTGATGAGATGAATCAATTCATTAGAACCGATTCACTCATCCCTAATAGGGAGTAAAATGTCTTTACATATTACATTATTAGGCTTGCCTGTTGTAGACATGCTTTGTTAACAGCTAAGACTAAACCAAGGTGAAAGCATCAGTTAGTCTCTCCATGCAAAGTACAGTAATATCTGTCCTGTATGTTTAATGCATTATTTTGTCAGTCTCATTGTTAAGGTAAGTGAAGACTATTCTTGGCACTCTTTGCCTTGAATAAAGAATTCAGTTGCACCTGTAATTAAAAAAAAAAAGAAGATGAAGTCACAGAATACAGTACATGTGATGCATGTGAAAATATTTTGTTTGGTCAAAAGTAGAGATGAGCGAATTATTACAAAATTCAATTCGGCTGCTTTACCAAATGTTCCCAAAAATTTGCTTTGTGATGAATTTACTTTTTCATGAACCGCATTTCTTTGTAAGTACTGGGTGCAATGACAGGGAGCAATGATTGTGCTGCCCCGTCACTGTACCCCTCATATGCCTCGTTCATACATCTGATATATCCATTTGCTCGTGAGGTTAAATTGATTCGCTACCACGAAGCTCAAAGAAATTCGGCTATGCGGCAAAACGAATTTATCATGAAATTTGGGGTGAAGTCCACTTCATGGACATCGATTCGCTCAACACTAGTCAAAAGGGAGGTTTACCCAGAGTTAAAAACTCTATGGGCCTCTGCATAAATTCAGAGAGACACAATTACAATATGGCTATGCAAGCTGTATTATGGATTCATCTGTGGGGGAAAAAAAATACAGAAAAAAAGAAAAAGGAAAGTAAATCCTTTTACTATAGCTCTGTACTATAGAAGACAATATACTTTGGATATTTTAGTTTACTATCCTCTCATTGCAGAATGCTTAAGTGATATCATGATTATCATTTATATTAATTATAGATAATAGCCATTAATATGTCTAGTGGCTTGTTTAATTCATGTCAATGGTTTTAGCAAAGATAACTTATTATGTATTATTCTATCAATACACGTCCATCTTGGACTGAAATGTTCTAATCTCTTATTGCTGACCTCTCAAGTCTTGCAGGAGCAACATAATGAAGCAAATGACCACACATAATGACTTTCCAAAGTCCTTGCAGTGCCTTATTAACATGCTGGCAGCACAAGCCCTGACTTTATTATTGACTACATTGAATACACAATACAGTGACCTCCGCCTTCTGCAACTAAATCTCTTCCTACAGATCTATCAAAGTGATTTTATATGAAGAAGAAACCAGGAAAGACTTTGGCTTTTTCTTACTCTAAAATGCAATCTTGACAGAAAGAATAAACATCAAGTCAATGACTGAATGTCCTGCAAAGCCTCTAGAAGATAGACAAACTGTGATATATATATAATGTCTATGTCTGAGTATCATTCTATGATTTCTGACACAGAAAAAGCTTCAGATGTTGGTGCTAGTGATGAGCAAAGTTTTCAAAAATTTGATTAGGCACATTCGCTGAGCTTCAACAAGATATTCGATTCGTTGCAAAGTACTTCTTCATGACTCACATTCCATTGAAGGGCGATTGCTCCGCCCTCCCGTCAATGAACCCCTCTGATGCCTCGTTCAACACTGATCACTGCATCTGAGAGTCACATTGAGGATTTTCAGGAGTTAATCAGAGGTTTAAAAAAAGTACATACTCACCTCATCCATTTGATCGCTGAGAGCCCATCGCAGCCATCTTGATACACTGGGGGCTACACCATCACTGATGACATCACCACGCCTGGCAAGCATGATGACTCAGTGACATAACACATCAATACTTGAGACTTGGCGCATTTTCTTGAATCAAGATCGCTGTGACAGCCTCTCTGCGATCAAATGGATGAGGGGAGTATGTTTTTTTTTACTGCCATTTCAGGAAAAATTGATTCATTGCCATGAAGCCCAAGGAAATTTGCCTTTGTGATTAATCTAATTTTTCCTGAAATTCGGATCAAAGTCCACTACATTAACTTCGATTTGCTCAACACTAGTTGACACACGTCTTTCTAACATTATATCCACTTTTGTGTAGAGTGCGAGGTGTGGGTCGGAGGTGTAAGCCATGGGCATGACCTCTGCAAGCTGGTACATTTAACGTAAGTGCCAGAAAACTCACTACAATTTAAATCTACTCCAGCTTCTGGCTGGAGTGGATTTCCATTATGACACATGGGTAACCCAAGATGTCTGCACCTCATAAAAATGGTGGCACTTCACACACTATCGCAGCACAGTTTAAAAGGGCAGTTTATCATGAGGGTAGTATATAAAGTCAGTTTTACTTGAGTCTGAGTTGGCATACTATACTTCACATTTATGAAATGTCACATTTTGTTAAATTTGGTGCATTTTTAAGCCTAACATTTTCTAGAAATGCCACTCCTAATGGAGTGAGTTTGCGATTTTTGGAAGAATTGTTTTTTAAAAAAAGTCATTGATAATTCTGATTCATATTTTTTGCCACAAATAGGTTTTAGAGGAGAAAATATGAAAAACAAATATTTTTCATCAGATCTAAGATCAGACCCCCAATCTTAACCCCTTAAGGACTCAGCCTTATTTCACCTTAAAGGGGTATTCCCATATTTCGTCCTCACCTCAGCCAGCTCTGCTGTTCACTTCCTGGTTTCCTGCTTCTAAGGCTGGGCGTGCTTAGGCAGTGTGAATGAAGGCCGGTCATGCCTCCTTATGACATCACACTGAGAGCTCAGTCCTTGCCGTGCTCGTTCATGAGGATAGTATGAGTCATCAGCCTGCAGTGTTTGAAGCCCATCCCTCCTGCTAGGGAATTATCGCTCATAAAGCCATGGGAAGTGATGGAAGACAGTAACATGTGGCTGTCCTGCATTCTAATAGTTTTAAACACAAAACCCATTATGAGCAACAACACAATAATTCACTAGCATACATCAACCCACAGCATGTTAGCCAGTAGTCATATCATCTGTGCTTTTGCCTCTCATAAAATATTACCATCCCCCACTCACCAGCACTGATGCAGATTTGTTTCAATTACAGCTCTACTACAGTTGTTTTTTACACCTTAGGGTACTTTTACACTTGTGGCAGGATGGATCCGGCAGGCTATTTAGCCTGCCGGATCCGTCCTGCCGCAAGTGCCCGTGTACTGCCGTGCTGCCGCTCCATCCCCATTGACTGTAATGGGGCGGGGGTGGAGCTAAAGCGCAGCACGGCAGTGCACGGCAAAGAGGGGATGGAGCAGCAGCACTGCAGTGCATGGGCACTAAATAGCCTGCCGGATCCGTCCTGCCGCAAGTGTGAAAGTACCCTTAGACCATGTATCTTTATAGATGCAAATACAGCTCTGCTACATCTGTCTTCCTCGACACTGTCAGCACTGTGTTAGAATCACTTCATATACAGCTCTGCTACATCTATTTCCATAGAAATGTCCCCAGCGTCCCTCCATTCCATAGAATAGTCCCCAGCGTCCCTCCATTATTTAGTGTCCTCCCCCACCGCCCCTCCATTCCATAGAATTTTACCTAGTGTCCCCATTGTCCCTCCACTAAACAAATAATCTTGTCACCCATTGTCCCTTCACTAAAATTGTCCCCCAGCGTCTCAGCACAAAATCAAATTGGCCCCCAGAGTCCCTTCAGTAAATACTACTGTCCACCATTGTCCCTCCACTAACATTGTGCCCCAGCGTCCCTCCACAAATTCAAATTGGCCCCCATTGTCCCGGCACAAAATCAAATTGGACCCCATTGTCCCTGCACAAAATCAAATTGGCCCCCAGCATCCCTCCACTAAATCAAATTGGCCCCCAGCATCCCTCCACTAAATCAAATTGGCCCCCAGGGTCCCTCCAGTAAATAGTATTGTCCCCCATTGTCCCTCCACTAACATTGTCCCCCAGCGTTGCTCCACAAAATCAAATTGGCCCCCAGAGTCCCTTCAGTAAATACTACTGTCCACCGTTGTCCCTCCACTAACATTGTGCCCCAGCGTCCCTCCACAAATTCAAATTGGCCCCCATTGTCCCGGCACAAAATCAAATTGGACCCCATTGTCCCTGCACAAAATCAAATTGGCCCCCAGCATCCCTCCACTAAATCAAATTGGCCCCCAGCATCCCTCCACTAAATCAAATTGGCCCCCAGGGTCCCTCCAGTAAATAGTATTGTCCCCCATTGTCCCTCCACTAACATTGTCCCCCAGCGTTGCTCCACAAAATCAAATTGGCCCCCAGCATCCGTCCACAAAATCAAATTGGCCCCCACTGTCCCTACACTAAATCAAATTGACCCCCGGCACCTCTTCAATAAATAATATTGTCCCCCATTGATGGCTAGTACAAATAAAATCGTTGGTGGTTTAGTCGATGAATGAATTGTCCAAAGTACAAGTCCTCTCTGCGCCGCCCGATACAGAATCCGTGCTACATACAGAGCATGCACGGCTCTGTAGCAGATGCGGCAGAGAGGAAACAGGATGCGCGGGAGCGCGGCCAGAGTGCGCGCTCCTGTGTAAATGCTCGGCCATCTGGGTGAAGAAGGAGAAGGGTCTGCGCAGGCGCGGCCCATAGATTCGGCCGTAGCGGTGGCCGTATCTATGGGTTTCAAGATGTAAAAAATGGGTTAAGTGGAATGGGAATTAATCAAAATGGATGCATTTTTAATAATAGAAGCTAATTGCAAAAATGAACTATGTCAATATTGTAACCTTTTCAGATATGATCTTGAAGATGGGAATACCCCTTTAAGGACTTGGCCATTTTTTGCAAATCTGACCAGTGTCACTTTATGTGGTGATAACTTTTAAATGCTTTTACTTACGCAGGCCATTCTGAGATTGTTTTTTCGTCACATACTGTACTTCATGACACTGGTAAAATGGAGTCAAAAAAGTTCATTTTTATTTATAGAAAAATGCCAAATTTACAAAAGATTTGGAAAAATTAGCAATTTTCCAAGTTTCAATTTCTTTATTTCCATAATACATATTAATACCTCAAAAAATTGTTATTACTTTACATTCCCCATATGTCTACCTTATGTCTGGATCATTTTGGGAATGATATTTAATTTTTGGGGATGTTACAAGGCTTAGATGTTTAGAAGAAAATCTTGAAGTTTTTCAGAAATTTTCCAAAACCCACTTTTTAAGGACCAGCTCAGGTCTGAAGTCACTTTGTGAGGCTTACATAATAAAAACCACCCAAAAATGACCCCATTCTAGAAACTACACCCCTCAAGGTATTCAAAACTGATTTTACAAACTTTGTTAACCCTTTAGGTGTTCCACAAGATTTAATGGAAAATAGAGATAAAATTTCAAAATTTCACTTTTTTGGCAGATTTTCCATTTTAATAATTTTTTCCAGTTACAAAGCAAGGGTTAACAGCCAAACAAAACTCAATATTTTTTGCCCTGATTCTGTAGTTTAACGAAACACCCCATATGTGATCGTAAACTGCTGTACAGGCACACAGCAGGGCGCAGAAGTAATGGAATGCCATAAGGTTTTTGGAAGGCAGATTGTGCTGGACTGGTTTTTTGACACCATGTCCGATTTAAAGCCCCCCTTATGCTGCCCTAGAGTAGAAACTCCAAAAAAGTTACCCCATTTTAGAAACTACACCCCTCAAGGTATTCAAAACTGATTTTACAAACTTTGTTAACCCTTTAGGTGTTCCACAAGAATTAATGGAAAATAGAGATAAAATTTCAAAATTTCACTTTTTTGGCAGATTTTCCATTTTAATATTTTTTTCCAGTTACAAAGCAAAGGATAACAGCCAAACAAAACTCAATATTTATTGCCCTGATTCTCTAGTTTGCAGAAACACCCCATATGCGGTCGTAAACTGCTGTATGGCCAAACGGCAGGGCTTAGAAGGAAGGGAACGCCGTTTGTCCCATTTGAAGCTCCCCTGATGCACCCCTACAGTAAAAATTCAAAAAAAAGTGACCCCATTTTGGAAACTACGGGATAAGGTGGCAGTTTTGTTTGTATTATTTAAGGGTAAATATGATTTTTGGTTGCTCTATAATACACTTTTTGTGAGGCAAGGTAACAATAAATAGTTGTTTCGGCACAGTTTTAGTTTTTTGTTAATTACAATATTCCTCTGACAGGTTAGCGCCTGTGGTATTTTTATAGAGCAGGTTATTACAGACCCGGCGATACCTAATGTGTATATTTTTTTTTTATTTATGAAAGTTTTACACAATGATTTCATTTTTTAAACAAAAAAATATCACGTTTTAGTGTCTCCATAGTCTGAGAGCCATATTTTTTTCAGTTTTTGGGCGATTATTTTGGGTAGGGTATGATTTTTGTGGGATGAGATAACGGATTTATTGGCACTATTTTGGGGTGCATATGACTTTTTGATCGCTTGGTATTACACTTTTTGTGATGTAAGGTGACAAAAAATGGCTTTTTTTTACACCTTATTTTTTTTTTTTTACAGTGTTCACCTGAGGGGTTAGGTCATGTGATATTTTTATAGAGCAGGTTATTACGGACATGGCAATACATAATATGTATACTTTTTTTTTACTTTAACATAATAATAGCATTTTAGAAAAGAAAATTATGTTTAAGTGTCTCCATAGTCTGAGAGCCATATTTTTTTTATCTTTTTGGGCCATTGTCCTATTTAGTGGCTCACTTTTTGCGTGATGAGATGGCAGTTTTATTGCTACTATTTTGAGAGGCATAAGCCTTTTTGATCGCTTGGTATTACACTTTGTTATGTAAGGTGACAAAAAAGGGCTTTTTTACACCATTTTTTTTACAGTATTTACTTGAGGGGTTACATCATGTGATATTTTTATAGAGCAGGTTTTTACGGATGCGGTAATACACAATATGTGTAGTGTATTTTATTTGTTTTTTTAATTTTTATTCAGTGATATGTGTTTTTTTTTATTTTTACTTTACTTTTTTTTACTTTACTTTTTTTTTACCCAGACCCACTTGGTTCTTGTAGATCCAGTGGATCTGGTGTCTATATAATACACCAGATAGTGTACTGTACTGTATTTATTTTTACATTACATCGTCTAATCAGACTTTTGCCTTTAGCAGAAGTGTAATTAGGCTTTCAGTACCATGGAGAGCAGGACGCCTCTGAAAGCGTCCTGCTGCCATGGTAATTATCACCTGTTGCCAGAACTGAGCAGCGGGTGATGGGGAGGGAGGGGAGCTCCCTCCCTATGTGATCCCATCCTGTCAGGGGGCTGAAAAGGCACAGCAGCCTCCCGATAGGAGAGGGAGCTCCCTCCTTGTTAACCCCTTCCATACAGCGGTCCGTACGGACCGCAGCATGGAAGGGGTTAAAACTGCTGACATCTGCAGCACAGTTGTCAGCAGTTTTTAGCAGAGTGTCAGCAATACTGCATATTGCTGATAGTACATTTGCAAATACTGCATTTACATTGTAGGTTGGAAAAAAAACACTTTTTGTGCTAGATAGTACATTTGCAGCCTGTGCTTCATTTCTGAGAGTGTAATACAACCAGTAAATACTACTGTGACATTGTTGGTGAAAAAAAACACATATTTTTTTGCCATAAAGTACATTTGCGGCCTGCACTGCATTTCTGAGTGCAATATAACCAGTAAATACTACTGTGACATTGTTGGTGAAAAAAATCACTTATTTTTTGCCAACAAGTACAAGTGAAACTCGAAAAATTAGAATATTGTACAAAGTTAATTAACTTCAGTAATGCAACTTAAAATGTTATATGAGATAGACTCATTACACGCTATGCGAGATATTTCAAGCCTTTATTTGTTATAATTCGGATGATTATGGCTTACAGCTTAGGAAACCCCCAAAGTCACAATTTTGAGGTACCCTTTGTTCAGGGGGTATGGATTAATTAGCTGACTAGAGTGTGACACTTTGAGCCTAGAATATTAAACCTTTTCACAAAATTCTAATTTTAAGCTGCATTGATGCCATTGCTTTTAATTTGCATTACTGAAATAAATGAACTTTTGCACGATATTCTAATTTTTCGAGTTTCACCTGTACATTTGTGGCCTGCACTGCATTTCTGAGGGTGAAATGTAATCATTAAATCCAGCTCTTAGATTGTGGGTGGACATTTCCACGGTTATCAGACCAGTCATTCACAAGTGGCTTGGAGGGTGTGTTCCTGCTGCGCTGCATACCTGACAGGGAAGTATATTCTGTAAATTCGGTGGAATTTAGATTGTTGGGTGATACGTACCCCTTTTTTACTACACACTACCCCTGACCTGCATACCTGACTGGGAAATATATTCTGTAAATTCGGCGGCGTTTACATTGTTGGGTACTGTAGTTATATGCTGCAAAATCTCCATGATTTCTCCATGATAAATCTGCAGCGTTGGGGCCCCATGTGGCTTCTATACACTTTCAAAATAATCCTTCAGCGAGGCAAATATATTCTGTAAATTCGGGGGCGTTTAGATTGTTGGGTGATCTATACCCCTTTTTTCTTTCAAACTACCCCTGCACTGCATACCTGACAGGGAAATATATTCTGTAAATTTGGCGACGTTTAAATTGCTGGGTGATCTGTACCCCTTTTTTTCTTTCAAACTACCCCTGCACTGCATACATGACTGGGAAATATATTCTGTAAACTCGGCGGCGTTTAAATTGTTGGGTGATCTATACCCCTTACAAGCGCGCGCTGGTAAACGCGCTGCTGATGGCATTCCCACCTGACACTGGGGCCTCAGTGGAAGCACAAGGCGAAGGCAGAGGAGGAGGAAGAAGTCGCCAATGCAGCTGAGGCACGGCCAGCACCTCAGAAGGCAGGGTTAGTATGGCCGAAAAGTGAAAAAGCTTTGTCGGCACACCATAACAACCAGCACTACCAGCTGATATGGAATGTCTTAGCAGGAGGCGGCATTTCAGCAACATGGTGGAACAGTATGTCTGCACACACCTACACGTAATGACTGATGGGTCTGCCCCATTCAACTTCTGGGTCTCTAAATTGGGCACATGCCCTTTACGCCTTGGAGGTGCTGGCCTGTCCTGCAGCCAGTGTATTGTCTGAATGCGTGTTTAGCATGGCAGGGGGTGTTATCACAGACAAGCACAGCCGCCTGTCCACAGCCAATGTGGACAAGCTTATGTTTATTAAAATGAACCAGGCATGGATCCCACAGGACTTGGGCAGAATAGACATATATACCGGCCTCACCTAGCCTTTGTTATACTCCAGCACACTTTCTTTTTGTTTTCTTTTTTATATTTCCCAATGTTTTGGGGTCTATCTAAAAAAAAAAAAGAAACAGTTAAAAACAAAAAACAGTGTTGTTGGCGAGTACCTCCTCCACCAATGCTTCCATCTTCACCGCCACGTCCACCGCCTCCTCAACCTCCTACTCCATATGGACCTCCTCCTCCTAGTTTAAGATTATTATTTTTAATTTTTATTTATTTTATTTTAAATCATTTCCCTATCCACATTTGTTTGCAGGGCACTTGTCATGCTCTTACCCACATTTTGCTGACTTTTGCAGAGCCATTTTAGTGCCCCAAAATTCAGGTCCCCATTGACTTTGAATGAAGTTCGGGGTCAAGTTCAAGTCAAGTTCGGGTCCCGAACCCGGACTTTGCGGGGAAGTTCTGCCAAACTCAGTGAACCCGAACTTCCAGGTGTCCGCTCAACTCTACCTGTATGGTCCCATCAGAATTGGCCTATGATTTGGTAGCCAAAACACAGAAGACATGCAAATATTCCATTCACGTGTCATCTCTGTTTTAGATCCACTCCTGTTTATTTTGGCATTAGCAATACTGATGGATTATTGAGCAAATGATGACCAAGCGAAGGTGTATGCTCCACAGACAGGATCCGTTTTTTGTGGGTTATTGTTCTGACGGTTTAGATGAAGGGCAAAATAATCGGTGACGTCAACACAAACTTACTGCTGACACCCACTCCACTCTGTCAGAGGTGCTCTACTTGTATCAGGGTTTAATAGAACAGGTTCTGTACTGTAGACATCTATGTGGAATCAGCTGACGAGGGTGTAAAAGGAATGCGCTTCTTCTTGACGCTAACATCTACCTGTAAGGCTGAGTTGATACTTGAGTTATTTGGTCAGTTTTGGCCCTTTGACTGCCCAAATAAGTGAAGTATGCAGTGATTCTAAGAGGGACACCTGTCATCTGCATGTCATACGGACTCACAGTATTATTATTTGACTACCAAAGCAGACTCCCTATGTGTGTTACTGCAAGGCACAGTGTTCTACACCACTATAAAGGCTCTCAGCAGCCAGGAAATAGCAGTTTTTTCACGTAATTTGCCGCGAATATATTCGGATCAAATCAAATTTTTCCCAAAAAATTTGACGAACAGGCGAATCAAATTTTTGAAAAATTCGCTCATCTCTACTAGGCATATGCAAAATCATTTTGGATAGTGGCCTAGTAACAGGCCTTACAATGAGCAAAGGACAATGCTGAATCTTCACATTTCGGTAGTGACCTAATGGGTATTATTTCTCCTTGTGGAAAACACCCAGTAGGCATAATGAGTGTTAGAAGCCATGCAGTGTTCCTACAGGGAAAAGATATGTAAATGTTCAGTATAGAAGCAGAAAGGCTGGTGGCATGTATTGATATACAGGTGAAACTCAAAAAATTAGAATATTGTACAAAGTTCATTTATTTCAGTAATGCAACTTAAAAGGTGAAACTAATATATGAGATAGACTCATTACATGCAAAGCGAGATATTTCAAGCCTTTATTTGTTATAATTTGGATGATTATGGCTTACAGCTTATGAAACCCCCAAAGTCACAATTTTGCGGTACCCTTTGTTCAGGGGGTATGGATTAATTAGCTGACTAGAGTGTGACACTTTGAGCCTAGAATATTGAACCTTTTCACAGAATTCTAATTTTAAGCTGCATTAATGCAATCCCTTTTAATTTGCCTTACTGAAATAAATGGACTTTTGCACGATATTCAAATTTTTTAAGTTTCACCTGTATTTCTCCAAGACGTTCACCTCCAGCATAATACTGTATATGAAGAAATGGCCTCAGTTCGATTTTAGGCTGAGCAAATATTTTGTAAGGCTAGTTCCACATGAGTGGCAATGACCCTGTCAGAACAGCCTGCCAGATCTCTGCACACTTTGGCAAGGTTTGTAAGGCTCTGTCTGGTCCTGTTTTTTTTTTTTTTAAGTTGTTAATCCTTGTTGCTCTCTTGGTTGTCTTCCCACTCCCGAAAAACTGTTCTTACATATCCGGAGGATTCTTGGCTCCATGTCCGCTCCAGTCTATGCCCATTGCCGCTTCTGCCGACTTCCTGTGTGCATGGGAACGCCTCCATGCTAAAATGTACTGTCAGATGTGAGAATCTCGATCTCACAAATTTGACTAAGTTGTAATCGCAATGCAATTAACATAACATGAATTACTCGCATTGCGAATTCAACATAAAGCTGGGTTCCTAATGGTTGTATTGCTAGAATATAACGAAGATGACGAATATCACTAATTCACGAATATGGCACTATATTCTCAATCTTCGTTATATTCTAGCAACAACCATTAGGAACTCAGCTCTAAGTTTAATTCGCGAAGCGAACATATACTCGCATTGCGCATTCAACTTAGAGCTGAGTTTCTAATGGTTGTATTGCTAGAATATGACGAAGATGACGAATATCACGAATTCACGAATATAGCACTATATCTTCAACCTTCGTTATATTCTAGCAACAACCATTAGGAACTGAGCTCTAAGTTGAATGCGCAATGCGAGCATATGTTTGCTTCGCGATTTAAACTTAGAGCTGAGTTCCTAATGGTTGTATTGCTAGAATATAACGAAGATTGAGAATATAGTGCTATATTCGTGAATTCGTGATATTCGTCATCTTCGTTTTCTTCATTATGTTGTAGCAATACAACCATTAGGAAATCAGCTCTAAGTTTAATTCGCAATGTGAATATAAATTTGCGTGACATTTGCAATATATAGAATGATGAATATTCGATTTTGACGAATATATTGACGAATATCCAATCAAATATTCGCGAAATATCGTGAAATCAAATATGGCACCTCCCGCTCATCACTATTGTCTAATAAGGTATAACCAAAATAAATTGAACCTCAACTGGTCTGTGCTATGGTCAGTGAAAAGCAAACTACCCTAATACAGTGAATTAGAAAACAATTGTATAACAAACTCCTACATAGTAATTGTATTCCTTTTTTAACTTAAACTTACGTATATAATGATGTAGAAGGTATAGTAGAACCTACATAAACCATTATGGCCCATATTTAGCTGGAATAGAGTTATAATAAGTTTGTGTGCTTGAGTTCTAAAAGTTAGGTCCTATGTAACAGGGGTCACATAAGTGCAAAAAGCATACCCTCATAAAGTGGGCACAGTTTTTTAATTCATATTTATTACCATACTTTTAAGCTACTTTCACACCTCCGGATGGGATGCTGACAGATGTAGATGGAATGTCTAATGGCCTCTTTAACTATACTGGGGTCCAGAGGAAATCTGTTCTGGCAGACAAGTGGAGACCTGTCCGGACACAAACCACTGCATGCTGAGATTTGTGTCCAGCCAATTCTTCTCTTGTCTGCCAGAACAGCCAAACCAGAGTTTTACACTAGAGGTGTGAAATTAGCCTTACCTGAAAATGCACCTGACCATTCCTTATAATTTACAAATTGGTCATTTTTACTCCTTAGAAACCTGAAATTGTGAGTAGATCATAAAACAGCCCTTCAATAGTGTTGAGCGCGAATCTTCGAATAGCGAATTTTTTTAGCGAATATTGGCATTTCGCTAATTTGCGAATATTCCGAATATAGCGCTATAAATTCGCTATTTCGAATATTCGTTTTTTTTTTTTTTTTTTAGTTATATTTTTTTCTTTCCCACTTCCCAAAAGTAGTTCTTACCTGTCCTGAGGATTCCTGGCTTCCTGGCTGCTCTAGTCAGTGCCCGTTGCCGCTTCTGCCGACTTCCGTGCTCATGGAGCGTCCCCATCACCATGGGAACGTCTCCATATACTAAAATGTATTGTCGGATTTAAAGAAATTACGTTAAAATCGCAATGCGATTAATTCAAGTTATATTAATCGCATTGCGATTACAACTTAGCACTGCTATCTTACATAGGCTAGAATTAACGAATATGGAATATAGCACTAGCAGTGCTAAGTTGAAATCGCAATGCGATTACTTCAAGTTAAATTAACCGCATTGCGAATTCAACTTAGCACTGCTGCTATATTCCATATTCGTTAACTTCGTTCATTCTAGCAAGCTGACCCATTATAAACCCAGCTCAAAGTTGAAATCGCAATGCGATTAATATAACTTGAATTAATCGCATTGCGATTTCAACGTAATTCCTCAAATCCGACAGTACATTTTAGTATATGGAGACATTCCCATGGTGATGGGGACGCTCCATGAGCAAGGAAGTTTATGGTTGGCTTGGTAGAATTAGCGAATAGCGAATATGACGAATGTATTCGTCATATTCCTCAAAACGAAGATAACGAAGTATTCTACATCTTCGTTTTAGCAACCTATTCGTCAACTTCGCTAATTCTAGCAATCAAATAGGAAGGCTGACTATAGAGACAGCTGTGTTAAATTCGCTAAGCGAATAATTATATTACTTGTAACTTGATATAATTATTATAATTATTCTATTTATAAAAAAATATATATATATAATCGCATAGCGAATTAAACACAGTTGTCTCTATAGTCAACCTTCCTATTTGATTGCTAGAATTAGCGAAGTTGACGAATAGGTAGCTAAAACGAAGATGTAGAATACTTCGTTATCTTCGTTTTGAGGAATATGATGAATACATTCGTCATATCCGTCATCTTCGCTATAATTCTAGATATGAAACCAATAGGAAAGTAGCCTTAAGTTAAAATCGCAATACGCGATTATTTAAATCGCATATTAATCGCGATAACTAGAATAATGACGAATATTCGATTTCGACGAATATGAAACGAATATTCTTTCGAATATTCGCGAATTTCGTCGAAATCGAATATGGCACCTGCCGCTCATCACTATTCAATAAAGTGAGGGGTAACATTCACGTTTAAGGAAAATACAAAATTGAGGAAAAAAAATACTGCACCTTAACCACAAGTAGTTTAGATTAACACATAAAATGTTTCTCATTCTTGCTAAATGCTTATACCTTTTTATACATTTTGCTTTTCCAGTCTGTGCTTTTTATGGATCAGTAACCGTGCTCTGTGTTAGATGATCGGCAACCCATAAAAAGTGCTGCATTAGACAGAGCAATGATTCTCAACAGTCATAAATTGCAATGAATTTATCAAATCAACGTATAATAGCAGTTCAGCCAGTTCTTTAAGTAGACATGCACTAAGCATTTTAGTAGCTTTCAAAACAGCTACTTAAAGAATATGTATATGATTTATTAATAAACATGAAATGCTAGGAACTAGTAATCTAGTAATAAACTAGTAATAAAGTCTGTTATGTAAAACCATACAACGGGCTCTAGAAAACTCTACCCCCTAATATGCCACCTGTATACCACAACTCTGTCCCCCAGTGATATCCAGCAAAATATGTATCCAGCAATCTTCTCCATAAAAGCAATACAATTTTTATTTGAAACCAGTAAAAAACTTCTACAGCCTCATGAGTGTGATAAAAAAAAAAACTACGCATTTCAGATAACTACAAATGCATCCTTACTCAAGCCTCGAGTAAGAATGCATTTGTTGTAGTGATGAGCGAGCATGCTCGGCCGAATATCTGTTCGGCTCCAGCATCGCTATGCTCGGCACATGGCGGTACTAGAGTCTCCTCCCCGCATGTTTCGCGGGTTTTAATTAGCCAATCAAGTTGCAGGTAAGTATTGCCCTGCATGTTGGCTGTTGGCATTATAGTGATTGGCTGGCCGGAACCCGTTATCGGGTGCTATATAGCACCCAATGACGCATGTTCGGCTCAGGCGTAGACTGGGAGATCATTAGGTAGGAAGGGAAAGACAGAGCAGGGAGCGAATTTCAGTGGTTTTTGTTAGATAAAGCCATTCAAAGGCCCAAAAGTCCTTTTAAGGACTACTGTGTGTGGGTGTGTTTTAGATCAACAATATATTTAACAGCAGTGTCAGGGACATCCGTGCTAAGGAAGAGACAGATAGTGCAGGGAGAGACATTTGCTGTATTTAATACCAAAAGCTTTTCAAAGAACCCAAAGTCCTTTTAAGGGCTACTGTGTGTGTTTGAAAGCAGCAATATATTTTTATTTTATACCTATTAGTGACATATACTGTACATTACCCACAGACTGACTCTTTAATAATCTGAGTCACATCTAGTGTCCATAATCTGTGGTGTTCTATAACCAATACTGTCCTGCCTCAGAAAACACTGTCAGTATTACAAATTCCAATAATCAGGGCCTTATATAGTGTCTGTAATATGTGGTGATCTATAACCAATACTGTCCTGCCTCAGTAAACACTGTCAGTATTACAAATGCCAATAATCTGGGCCTAATATAGTGACCGTAATCTGTGGTGTTCTATACTTAATAGTAAACTGCATCTGAAAACAGTGTGTATATTACAACTTCTATTAATCTGGGCCTAGTGTAGTGTCCAAAATCTTTTGCTATTTTAATCCAATACTGAACTGCATCTAAAAACACTGTCTATATTACAACTTCCATTAATCTGGGCCTAGTATAGTGTCCAAAATCTGTTGGTTTTTATATCCAGTACTGAACTGCATCTAAAAATACTGTCTATATTACAACTTCCATTAATCTGGGACTAGTATAGTATCCATAATCTGTGGTGATCTATAACCAATACTGTCCTGCCTCAGTAAACACTGTCAGTATTACAAATGCCAATAATCTGGGCCTAATATAGTGACCGTAATCTGTGGTGTTCTATACCCAATACTGAACTGCATCTGAAAACAGTGTGTATATTACAACTTCCATTAATCTGGACCTAGTGTAGTGTCCAAAATCGGTTGGTTTTTATATCCAGTACTGAACTGCATCTAAAAATACTGTCTATATTACAACTTCCATTAATCAGGGACTAGTATAGTATCCATATTCTGTGGTGTTCTGTAACCAATACTGTCCTGCATCAGAAAACTGTGTCTTTAGCGGACAGTAAAACGATCTGCGCCACATCTACAGACAAAACCATTAATATGAAGAAGGCAAGCACTAAGGGACAGTGAAGTGGGCGTGGTGCTGATGGTGCAAGCAGACGCTGTGGCCCTGGGCGCAATGAAACTGTGCCTGTTGCCAGTGCACCAGAAAAAACTAAAAAATCCCCCTTACCCAGCTTCATGTCCAACTTAGCTGGGTGGCGCAGGACTACACTGTCCAAGTCGGACCAGTGCGAACAGGTGGTCGGTTGGATTGATGAAGATAATGCTTCCAGTCGGTAAAGCACCACCCTCTCTTCCACTAAGTCCAGTCTCTGTAGCCGAGAGTCTGGTCAACCGAATCCTTACTCTGATCCTCCTTCCTCCCACCATGTCGAGTCTGCCCAAACAAGTGATCCCACACTCGGATATTCACATGACCTCTTTTTATCGCCAGTACTTGGTTTGGCTCTCTCGCCAAGCATGCTTGAAGAGGTAACTGAGATATTGTGCCCTGATTCCCAACCTCTTGAGCCTTCACAGTCTCAAGAAGGTGACAGTGGTGAACGGCAATCAATCATTCGTTCACGAGGTGGATGATGATGAGACACAGTTGTCAATCACTGAGGCTATGGTCAGGTCAGGTCAGGAGGATGAGCAGAGTGAGGAAGTGGAAGAGGAGGTGGTGGACGATGAGGTCACTGACACAACATAGAAAGATAAAAAGCTGAGTGAGGACAGTAGTACAGAGGAGGAGGGATCCTTAGCACCACAACAGTCTGGAAGAGGCAGTGGGGTTGCAAAAGTCGGCCCACACCAAACAGGCCCGCAACCGTTACACCGAGAACCCCCATGCGTAAATCTACCTTGACAAGGGGTAGGTGTTCCGTAGTATTGTGCTTTTTTGAGGAAAGTGCAGACGACAAAAGAGTGGTAGAGATGTCGCGAACAGAAAATTTTCTGTTCGCGAACAACAAACCCGAACTTACTCAAATGTTCGCAAACAGGCGAACAGGGCGAATATGCAATAGACTTCTATTGGCAGGCAAATATTAAAACCCACGGTGACTGGTTCTAGCTACAATAGTGATAGAAAAGTTGTTTTAAGTTGACTAACTAAAGGGCATAAATCAACTAATATTTTTAAATAGTTTAAAACAACCTATTTTATGACATCTAAATCTACTCTACCATTTTATTTTCTAACCTACTTTTAAATGCTAATTTAATTATTCAACAAACTTTTATTACTTGTATATAAAAAAAATCACTCTACACCATGTCAAAAGCCAGGTATGTGCAGGCTGACTATCTATCCATAAGACAGGGTGTCAGCATACCTAACAATGACAGGTTTGAGCAATTTAGACAAACAAACATAAGTTCTTAATGCAAAAGGAGAGACATTGGTTAGCATTGGTTGGCTATCTAGAGGGGCCTGGACCCTAGACCATTATCATTAGGGCGACAAACATTTTAATTTTATATGCCAGCCTAACTCCTCTCTCACTGCCTAAGAGAGCTGCATAAACATTTCCCAACATTTAAAACTCATTTGCATACACATGACCAAGAAATGCTAATGAGCAATATAGCAGTATCTGCCGTGTTTGTAAACTGAAACACGATTTGCATGGCTTTCCCATAGTCCCATGGTATGCAAATGAGTTTATATGACAAAACAGAATAGAAAGATTATAAAGTTAGTCTTTAAAAAATTGCAAAATCAAAAAAAAACTATGCAGCCTTCCTAATCATTGAGATGAGAGCTAGGTGGCATATTAAAAAAATAAAATAAAAAAAATGTTGTCACCCTAATGATAATCATCTATGTGCACAGGTCCCCCTAGATACCTAACACTAACCAGACAATTTTCCTTTTGGAAAAACTGGTTAAAACCCAGGCTGCCTTGCTAAGGTATGCTGATGATCTGTCTGTCTGATGGATTGTTGGTCCTGCATATACCTGGTGCTTGGCAGCCATAGGGGAGAACTGTTCTGTGTTGTCCATTGAATGTTTTATGTAATAATACAAATAATAATAAGATTTTATGATAGGCAGGCTAGGGTAAATGTCTGTAAGTCTGTCTTTGTCTGTACATTTACAATACAAAGATTAGGTTTTTTTAGTCAGCTACCTTACTGTATGTTTGATTATTACACCTTAAAGGGACAGGCTGTTTTACCCTATAGAAATATATATATTTACATATACATATTCCTGTATTAGGATCCTTGATCTCTGGAGCTTGGTGGCCATAGGGGAGAACTGTTCTGTGTTGTTAATTGGATGTTTTATGTAATAATACAAACAACAATAATAATAATTTTGTCTTTGTCTGTTTTATAAAGGACAAAAATTAGGGCTTCATTATCTATTGTACCATGTGTTTGATTATTACATCTTAAAGGGATACTGACTACCTGTTCCTGCTGTGCTGTCCACTTCCTGGTGGTGGGCTTAGTTTTGTTTGATTGAAGGGTATAATTCTGCTGTGCTGCGCATGCGCCTAGGAAGTTTATTCTTCACTAGGAATAAGTCACCATAGTGCATGCACATTCAGGACAGCACATGGTACAGACAGGAGAAAATGAGTCAAGCATGGCCAGCGGAATCCCTGACAGAGGAAAATTATGAATAAAAACGTTTTATAGACATTATGCAAAGACAGTGTTTGATGATAATAGCACAGTTTTTCTGAGATCAAGCATCCTAATACAGGAATATATATATATATATATATATATATTTCTATCGGGTAAAACAGCCTGTCCCTTTAAGGTGTAATACTCAATCAAACATACAGTAAGGTAGCTGACTAAAAAAAACTAATCTTTGTATTGTAAATGTACAGACAAAGACAGACTTACAGACATTTATCCTAACCTGCCTATCATAAAATCTTATTATTATTTGTATTATTACATAAAACATTCAATGGACAACACAGAACAGTTCTCCCCTATGGCTGCCAAGCACCAGGTATATGCAGGACCAACAATCCATCAGACAGACAGATCATCAGCATACCTTAGCAAGGCAGCCTGGGTTTTAACCAGTTTTTCCAAAAGGAAAATTGTCTGGTTAGTGTTAGGTATCTAGGGGGACCTGTGCACATAGATGATTATCATTAGGGTGACAACATTTTTTTTTTATTTTTTTTTTTTTAATATGCCACCTAGCTCTCATCTCAATGATTAGGAAGGCTGCATAGTTTTTTTGATTTTGCAATTTTTAAAGACTAACTTTATAATCTTTCTATTCTGTTTTGTCATATAATCTCATTTGCATACCATGGGACTATGGGAAAGCCATGCAAATCGTGTTTCAGTTTACAAACACGGCAGATACTGCTATATTGCTCATTAGCATTTCTTGGTCATGTGTATGCAAATGAGTTTTAAATGTTGGGAAATGTTTATGCAGCTCTCTTAGGCAGTGAGAGAGGAGTTAGGCTGGCATATAAAATTACAATTTTTGTCGCCCTAATGATAATGGTCTAGGGTCCAGGCCCCTCTAGATAGCCAACCAATGCTAACCAATTTCTCTCCTTTTGGATTGAGAACTTATGTTTGAAAACTCATGATTATCATTGTAAGGAAAACTGATGCCCTGTCTTATGGATAGATAGTCAGCCTACACATACCTGGCTTTTGGCATGAACTGAGTGGTTTAAGTTAAATGTAATAGAAAATGATCATTAATGATATATCATTTTTAGAAAAGTCTTTTTTTTGGTTTGAGGGTTGGGGTGGACAGAGGACACTAGTTAATACTCTCCCTGCTCTAACACTGCAGCTTTAAATTGAATTCGCTATGCCTGGCTTTGGTAGGAAGGTAAGCTGAATGTAAGAATGCAGGGCGAATCGAACGCTGTTGAACAGTTCGGGACATCTCTAAAGAGTAGTAGTTTGCAACCTGTGCCGTACCAAAATGAGCCGGGGCATGAACACTAGTAACCTCACCAGCATGATCCGCCATATGGCCTCCAAGCACCCTAATAAGTGGGCCGAACGCCTGGGTCCACAATCCGGATCTGCGGGTCACACCACTGCCTCCTCTTCCCCTGTGTTACGCACTGCTGGCCAATCCCCTGTCGAAGGCGCAAGCCCGGATGCCACCCTGGACTTTCGCATGAACCGTCAGCAACAGCATCCACTTCCCTGTCCCAGCGCAGCATCCAAATGTCGATAACACTGGCATTTGAACGCAAGCGCAAATACACACCCACCCACAGGCCATAGCACTAAATGCGCAACTTTCAAAATTACTGGCCCTTGAAATGTTGCCTTTTAGGCTTGTGGACACTGAGACCTTCCGCAGCCCGATGTCGGCGGCCGTCCCTCGGTACGCAGTCCCCAGCTGCCACAATTTTTTACGGTGTCGCCTTACACCAGCATGTATCCTGCAACATCACCCGTGCCCTGACCAATGCACTTACTGGGAAGTTCCACTTCACCACGGACACATGGACAAGTGTTGGTGGCCAGGGACGCTACATTTCCCTGACCACACACTGGGTGAATGTTGTGGAGGCCGGGAGTGAGTCACCCTGGGATGTCACAGGTGCTAACCACGTCCAGAATTTCGGGCCCTACGTCCATTAGGGTCTCCGCCAGCTATGTTACCAGCTTCAACCCCCACTTCTCCACCTCCGCCGCCTCCTCCTCCACTTCCACCTCCAGCAGCAGTCAGCCATCAGTCACTAGCTGGAAGCAGCGTAGCACTGCTGTCGGTAAGAGTTAACAGGCCGTGCTGAAGCTGATCTGCTTAGGGCAGGCATGTCCAAACTCTGGCCCTCCAGGTGTTGCAGAACTACAACTCCCATCATGCTCTTCTGTAGGTTAATAGCTGTAGGTTGTCCAGGAATGATGGGAGTTGTAGTTTTGCAACATCTGGAGGGCCGGAGTTTGGACATGCCTGGCTTAGGGGAAAAACCATACACCACCACAGAGCTATGGCAGGGTATAAGGAACCAGACCGAGCTGCGGCTCTCGTCACTCAACCTACAACCTGGCATGGTTGTGTATGACAATAGCCGTAACTTGGTGGCGGCTTTGGAGCTCGTCAACCTGACACACATGCCATGCTTAGCCCACGTCTTAAACTTAGTGGTTCAGCGGTTTATCAAAACCTACCCTAATTTGGCAGAGCTACTTTGGCGCGCAGCATGTATGCCCATTTCCGTAAGTCTCCACAACTTCAGCTGGTCTGTCAATTCTGCAGCAGCTCTTGCGGCTTACAGCTCACCGACTGTTGTGCGTTGTGAGCATGCGCTGGAACTCTACATTCTACATGTTAGCCAGGCTTTGTGAGCAGCAGAGGGCAGTTGTGGAATACCAGCTGCAACATGTTCGTCGCCTTTCCAGTTAACTGTCACTATTCACAAGGAGTAGTGGGCATTGATGTCAGACCTCTGGGAGGTTTTAAAAAACTTTGATGAATCTACACAGATGGTTAGTGGCTATAACGCTTTTATCAGCGTAACCATCCAACTGCTGTGTCTACTCAAATGATCGCTGATTCAAAATTAAGGAGGACACTCTAAGGCCTCTTGCACATGGGCGTCATGTTTGACGCCCGGATAAGAGGCGGGTGCGTTGCGGGAATCGCCACGATTTTTCCGCGCGTGTGCTAACGTTTGTAGTGCGTTTAGCATGCGCGTGAAAAAATCCGCATGCTTGGTACCCAGACCCGAAGTCAGACTTCATCACTGAAGTCCGGTTTCGGGATGAGTATTCTGTATATGTAATTATTTTCCTTTATAACATAGTTATAAGGGAAAATAATCGCATTCTAATTACAGAATGCAATGTTCCCCGGGCTATAGAGGGTTAAAAATAATAAAGAGTTAACTTACCTTCTCCCATTATGCAGCAGAGCCCCAGAACGTCTTCTCTCTTGATGATTGCTTGCTTCAGGACCTGTGGTGACGTCACAGGGTCACATGGTCCAATCATAGAAGCATTTGAGTGGACCATGTGACCCATGTGATCCTGTGACGTCACCAAAGGGCCTTCATCCAACAGATGTTGGATGAAGGACCTGCTGTGATGTCACAGGATCACATGGGTCACATGGTCCACTCAAATGCTTCTATGATTGGACCATGTGACCCTGTGACGTCACCACAGGTCCTGAAGCAAGCAATCATCAGAGAGAAGACGTTCTGGGGCTCTGCGGTAATGGGAGAAGGTAAGTTAACTCTTTATTGTTTTTAACCCTCTATAGCCCGGGGAACATTGCATTCTGTAATTAGAATGCGATTATTTTCCCTTATAACTATGTTATAAAGGAAAATAATAACGATCGGGTCCCCATCCCGATCGTATCCTAGCAACCATGCGGGAAAATCGCAACGCATCCGCACATGATTGCGGATGATTGCGATTTTCCCGCATCCCCATTCACTTCTATGGGGCCTGCGTTGCATGAAAATCGCAGAATATAGAACATGCTGCGATTTTCACGCAACGCAAAAGTGATGCGTGAAAATCACCACTCATGTGCACAGCCCCATAGAAATGAATGGGTCAGGATTCAGTGTGGGTGCAATGCGTCCTCCTCACGCATTGCACCCGCGCGGAAAACTCGCCCGTGTGAAAGGGGCCTAAATGTTGCAGACGAGAAAATGGGGCAGAACATTACACAGGGTGATAGCCAGACCACCCACAGTACGTCTTCTCATCGTGAATTGGGCCATGAAGAGGAGGAGCTGGAGACAGTTGCCTCTGCTACAGAGGGTAGTACCCATGGAACTTTAATTCGATCTGTTCAGCATGGATGGGCAGAAGAGGAGGAGGAGGGGTTGGAGAGTCATCCTGATGATGACATCGACGTCTTGCCTGTTGGTACTCTGGCACACATGGCTGACTTCATGTTAGGCTGCCTTTCCCGCGACCCTCGCGTTTTACGCATTTTAGATAACACAGATTACTGGGTGTTCACCCTTCTCGACCCCCGCTACAAACAGAACTTCTCATCTCTCATTCCTGTGGTGGAAAGGACGAGGACGAGTAAAACGGTGCAATACAAGAAGGTCTGTACTTCCTTAGGCAACCGCGGAAGGGAGATAAGGGTAACACACAGCAGTTCCAACAAAGGCAGGGCAACACTCACCAAGGCATGGGACACTTTCATGACACCCCGCCAGCAACCTCACCCTGAAGCCCAGTCCAGTGGAACAAGGAGGGATACATTTTGGAAGATGGTGAAGGAATTCATCGCAGACCGTGTCAGCGTCCTAAATGATCCCTCAGTGCCTTACAACTACTGGGTGTCCAAGCTGGACACGTGGCACGAACTTGCGCTCTACGCCTTGGAGGTGCTGGCCTGCCCTGCTGACAGCGTTTTGTCTGGGTGTGTATTTAGTGCTCCTAGTGGCAATATTACTCATAAGCATATTCACTTGTCCGCTGACAATGCTGACAGGTTGACTCAGATAAAAATGAACAAGGCTTGGATTGCCCTTGACTTTTCAACTCCACCAGAGGAGAGCTGAGCTGATGATAAACATTAAGGCAATTTCAATCTATCATTTATAATGTACTCAGTCTATTGTAGTGTATTTACATGTACCTTTTCCACCACAAAAAAGTGTATATGGTTGAATCTTGTTTTCTCCTCCTCCAGATTGTATATATTTCCTCCACTACAATTTTTAAAGAGAGTCAGCTCACCAGCAGGCCCTCAACCATAATATTTTAGAGAATCAGCTCATCATTAGGCCCTCACCTATAATGATTTAGATGGTCAGCTCACCAGCAGGCCCTCAACCATAATGTTTTACAGGGTCAGCTCATCAGCAGGCCTTCAACCATAATGTTTTACAGGGTCAGCTCACCAGCAGCCCCTCGCCCCTGATGTTTTAGAGGGTCAGCTAAGCAGCAGGCCCTCGCTCGCAATATTTTAGAGGGTCACCAGCAGGCCCTTGCTCAAAATGTTTTTGAGGGTCACCAGTAGGCCACTAATCTTTTTTCAAGGGTGTGTATGATGCCCTCCTTTGTGTGTAATAAAGGGTGTATTGTAGTGCCAGTTTTTTGTAAATTTTGGCAGCCCTTTCACTTAGTGCATAGGCTTTATGAGTAGAGATGAGCGAACACCTGGATGTTCGGGTTCGAGAAGTTCAGCCGAACTTCCCGAAAATGTTCGGGTTCGGGATCCGAACTCGACCCAAATTTTATCCCGAACCCGAACCCCATTGAAGTTAATGGGGACCCGAACTTTTGGGCACTAAAAAGGCTGTAAAATAGTCCAGGAAAGGGCTAGAGGGCTGCAAAAGGCAGCAAAATGTAGGTAAATGCCCTGCAAACAAATGTGGATGGGGCAATGAATTAAAATAAAATAAAATAAATAAAAATTAACCAATATCAATTGGAAAGAGGTCCCATAGCAGAGAATCATGCGTCATATCACCCACCACTGGAGGAGGCCACTTTCAGTTATTTTGGCCCAGCACCCAGACAGAGAAGAGAGGTCCCACAGCAAGGAATCATGCATCATTTCACCCACCACTAGAGAAGGCCACTTTCAGTTATTTCGGCCCCAGCACCCAGACAGAGAAGAGAGGTCCCACAGCAAGGAATTATGCGTCATATCACCCACCACTGGAGAAGGCCACTTTCAGTTATTTCGGCCCAGCACCCAGACAGAGGAGAGAGGTCCCACAGCAAGGAATCATGCGTCATATCACCCACCACTGGAGAAGGCCACTCAGTTATTTCGGCCCCAGCACCCAGACAGAGGAGAGAGGTCCCACATCAAGGAATCATGCGTCATATCACCCACCACTAGAGAAGGCCACTTTCAGTTTTTTCGGCCCCAGCACCCAGACAGAAGAGAGAGGTCCCACAGCAAGGAATCATGCGTCATATCATCCACCACTGGAGAAGGCCACTTTTAGTTATTTCTGCCCAGCACCCAGACCGAGGAGAGAGGTCTCACAGCAAGGAATCATGCATCATTTCAACCACCACTAGAGAAGGCCACTTTCAGTTATTTCGGCCCCAGCACCCAGACAGAGGAGAGAGGTCCCACAGCAAGGAATAAGGCGTCATATCACCCACCACTGGAGAAGGCCACTTTCAGTTATTTAGGCCCAGCACCCAGACAGAGGAGAGAGGTCCCACAGCAAGGAATAAGGCGTCATATCACCCACCACTGGAGAAGGCCACTTTCAGTTATTTCGGCCCCAGCACCCAGACAGAGGAGAGAGGTCCTACAGCAAGGAATCATGCGTCATATCACCCACGACTGGAGAAGGCCACTTTCAGTTATTTCGGCCCAGCACCCAGGCAGAGGAGAGGTTCATTCAACTTTGGGTTGCACCGCAAGATCATGGTAAAGTTAAAAAAATGAGGATTCAATAAAGAAGTGCCCCGGAGTACAAGAATACATGGTTGAGGGGGAGGCAGTTATAAATGTCTATTCTGCACAAGGGAGGCACAGGTCCTGTGGGATCCATGCCTGGTTCATTTTTATGAACGTCAGCTTGTCCACGTTGGCTGTGGACAGACGGCTGCATTTGCCAGTAATGACGCCCCCTGCCGTGCTGAATACACGTTTAAACAAAACGCTGGCCACCGGGCAGGCCAGCACCTCCAAGGCATAAAATGCTAACTCTGGCCACGTGGACAATTTGGAGACCCAGAAGTTGAATGGGGCCGAACCATCAGTCAGTACGTGGAGGGGTGTGCAGACGTACTGTTCAACCATGTTAGTTAAATGCTGCCTCCTGCTAAAACGTTCCGTATCAGGTGGTGGTGCAGTTAACTGTGGGGTGGAGACAAAACTTTTCCAGATTTCTGCCATGCTAACCCTGCCCTCAGAGGAGCTGGCCGTGACACTGCTGCATTGGCGACCTCTTGCTCATCCTCTGCCTTCGCATTGGGCTTCCACCTGTTCCCCTGTGACATTTGGGAATTCTCTCAGGAGCGCGTCTACCAGCGTGCGCTTGTATTCGCGCATCCTCCTATCACGCTCCAGTGCAGGAAGTAAGGTGGGCACATTGTCTTTGTACCGGGGATCCAGCAGGGTTGCAACCCAGTAGTCCGCACACGTTAAAATGTGGGCAACTCTGCTGTCATTGCGCAGGCACTGCAGCATGTAGTCGCTCATGTGTGCCAGGCTCCCCAGAGGTAAGGACAAGCTGTCCTCTGTGGGAGGCATATCGTCATCATCCTCCGTATCCCCCCAGCCACGCACCAGTGATGGGCCTGAGCTGTGTCGGGTGCCACCCCGCTGTGAACCTGCTTCATCCTCATCCTCCTCGTCCTCCAGTAGTGGGCCCTGGCTGGCCAAATTTGTACCTGGCCTCTGCTGTTGCAAAAAACCTCCCTCTGAGCCACTTCTAACAGACTGGCCTGAAAGTGCTAAAAATGACCCCTCATGCTCCTCCTCCTCCTCCTGGGCCACCTCCTCTTCAATCATCGCCCTAAGCGCTTTCTCAAGGAGACATAGAAGTGGTATTGTTACGCTGATAACGGTGTCATCGCCACTGGCCATGTCGGTGGAGTACTCGAAAAAGCGCAACAGGGCACACAGGTCTCGCATGGAGGCCCAATCATTGGTGGTGAAGTGGTGCTGTTCCGCAGTGCGACTGAAGCGTGCGTGCTGCAGCTGAAACTCCCCTATGGCCTGCTGCTGCTCGCACAGTCTCTCCAGCATGTGCAAGGTGGAGTTCCACCTGGTGGGCACGTCGCATATGAGGCGGTAAGCTGGAAGGCTGAAGTTCCGCTGTAGCGCAGACAGGCGAGCAGCGGCAGGATGTGAACGCCGGAAGCACGCACAGACGGCCCGCACTTTATGCAGCAGCTCTGACATATCGGGGTAGTTGTGAATGAACTTCTGCACCACCAAATTCAGCACATGCGCCAGGCAAGGGATGTGCGTCAAACCGGCTAGTCCCAGAGCTGCCACGAGATTTCGCCCATTATCGCACACCACCAGGCCGGGCTTGAGGCCCACCGGCAGAAACCACTCGTTGGTCTGTTGTTCAATACCCCGCCACAACTACTGCGTGGTGTGGGGCCTGTCCCCCAAACATATGAGTTTCAGAATGGCCTGCTGACGTTTACCCCGGGCTGTGCTGAAGTTGGTGGTGAAGGTGTGTGGCTGACTGGATGAGCTGGTGGAAGCAGAGGAGGAGGAAGCCGAGTAGGAGGAGGAGGCTACAGGAGGCAAAGAATGATGCCCTGCGATCCTTGGCGGCGGAAGGACGTGCGTCAAGGAACTCTCTGCCTGGGGCCCAGCCGCCACTACATTTACCTAGTGTGCAGTTAGGGAGATATAGCGTCCCTGGCCGTGCTTACTGGTCCACGTATCTGTGGTTAGGTGGACCTTGCCACAGATGGCGTTGCGCAGTGCACACTTGATTTTATCGGATACTTGGTTGTGCATGGAAGGCACGGCTGTCTTGGAGAAGTAGTGGCGGCTGGGAACAACATACTGTGGGACAGCCATGGACATCAGCTGTTTGAAGCTGTCTGTGTCCACCAGCCTTAATGACAGCATTTCAAAGGCCAGTAGTTTATAAATGCTGGCATTCATGCCCAGGGCTCGAGGGTGGCTAGGTGGGAATTTACGCTTTCTCTCCAAGGTTTGTGAGATGGAGAGCTGAACGCTGCTATTTGACATGGTGGAGATGCTTGGTGACGCAGGTGGTGTTGTTGGTGGCACATCCTCTGTTTGTTGGGCGGCAGGTGCCAACATTCCTCCCGAGGCGGAGGAAGAGGCCGAGGCAGCAGCAGAAGAGGGAGCAGGGGGAGCCAGAGTGAGTTCCTTGCTTTTAAGGTGTTTACTCCACTGCAGTTCATGCTTGTCATGTAGATGCCTGGTCATGCAGGTTGTGCTAAGGTTCAGAACGTTAATGCCTCGCTTCAGGCTCTGATGGCACAACGTGCAAACCACTCGGGTCTTGTCGTCAGCACATTGTTTAAAGAAGTGCCATGCCAGGGAACCCCTTGAAACTGCCTTTGGAGTGCTCGGTCCCTGGTGGCGGTTGCCAGTAGCAGGCGAACTCTCTTGGAGGCGGCTGTTCTGCTTTTGCCCCCTGCTCCCTCTTTTGCTACGCTGTTGGCTCGGTCTCACCACTGCCTCTTCCTCTAAACTATGAAAGTCAGTGGCACGACCTTCATTCCATGTGGGGTCTAGGACCTCATCGTCCGCTGCATCGTCTTCGACACAGTCTCCCTCCCTGACCTCCTGTTCGGTCTGCACACTGCAGAAAGACGCAGCAGTTGGCACTTGTGTTTCGTCATCATCAGAGACGTGTGGACTGCGATGAGATGGTATTCCCATGTCCTCATCATCAGGAAACATCAGTGGTTGTGCATCAGTGCATTCTATGTCTTCCACCACTGGGGAAGGGCTAGGTGGATTCACTTGGGAAACCCTGCCAGCAGAGTCTTCAAACAGCATAAGAGACTGCTGCATAACTTGAGGCTCAGACAGTTTCCCTGATATGCATGGGGGTGATGTGACAGACTGATGGGCTTGGTTTTCAGGTGCCACCTGTGCGCTTTCTGCAGAAGACTGGGTGGGAGATAATGTTGTGAACGTGCTGGATCCACTTTCGGCTACCCAATTGACTAGCGCCTGTACCTGCTCTGGCCTTACCATTCTTAGAAAGGCATTGGGCTCCACCAAATATCGCTGTAAATTCTGGCGGGTACTGGAACCTGAGATAGTTGGTTCACTAGGACGTGTGGCTGTGGCAGAACGGCCACGTCCTCTCCCAGCACCAGAGAGTACACTAACACCACCACGACCGCGTCCGCGTTCCTTACTAGATGTTTTCCTCATTGTTACTGTTCACCAAGCACCACAATAAGAAAAAATATATTTGGCCCAATGTATTAATTTCAAATTCAGGCCTTTTTTTTACAGGCACCTAACACTATATGCCTATTTATTTATGAAGCATATTACACTAATCCAGGCACAGCAGTAACCGCTGATTTAGGGGAATATCTCTTTTAGGGCTAGTATTTAGGCCCTGGATGAAAGGTATCCTTGTATGGACAGATTTACACTTGGAGATGCACAGTAGTGTGTGAAAAAATATGTAGGATTATGCCTTCAGCAATTGTATTTTAACACTTTGTGTAATATACCATTTAACGGACAGAAATACAATGGGAGATGCACGGTAGCGTGTGAAGTTATTGAGGATGACCCTCTCAGCACTTGTATATACACCTTGAGTGTAATATAACCTTTTACGGACAGATTAACGCTTGGCCTGCAACAGCTGGAGCACCAGATTCAGGGTATTGCTATATTGGCAAGTGAATTTCACCCCAGAACAAAATATATGTTTTGGCGGACACTATTATACTTTGCCAGCCAGTGCTGGGACACCAGATTCAGGGTTTTGCTATTTTGACAAATGAATTTCACCCTAGAACAAAATATATCCTTTTACGGACAGATTTAAACTAGGCCTGCAACTGCTGGAACACCAGATTCAGGGTATTGCTATTTTGGCAATTGAATTTCACCCCAGAACAAAATATACCCTATTACGGACAGATTTGAACTAGGCCTGCAACTGCTGGAACACCAGATTCAGGGTATTGCTATTTTGGCAATTGAATTTTACCCCAGAACAAAATATATGTTTTGGCGGACACTATTATACTTTGCCAGCCAGTGCTGGGACACCAGATTCAGGGTATTGCTATTTTGGCAAGTGAATTTTACCCCAGAACAAAATATATGTTTTGGCGGACACTATTATACTTTGCCAGCCAGTGCTGGGACACCAGATTCAGGAGTATTGCTATTTTGGCAATTGAATTTTACCCCAGAACAAAATATACCCTGTTACGGACAGATTTAAACTAGGCCTGCAACTGCTGGAACACCAGATTTAGGGATTGCTATTTTGGCAATTGAATTTCACCCCAGAACAAAATATACCCTGTTACGGACAGATTTAAACTAGGCCTGCAACTGCTGGAGCACCAGATTCAGGGTATTGCTATTTTGGCAATTGAATTTCACCCCAGAACAAAATATACCCTGTTAAGGACAGATTTAAACTAGGCCTGCAACTACTGGAACATCAGATTCAGGGTATTGCTATTTTGGCAATTGAATTTCACCCCAGAACAAAATATATGTTTTGGCGGACACTATTATACTTTGCCAGCCAGTGCTGGGACACCAGATTCAGGGTATTGCTATTTTGGCAATTGAATTTCACCCCAGGACAAAATATATGTTTTGGCGGACACTATTATACTTTGCCAGCTAGTGCTGGGACACCAGATTCAGGGTTTCACCATTTTGGCAATTGAATTTTACCCCAGAACAAAAAAATATATGTTTTGCCGGACACTATTATAGTTTGCCAGCCACAGCTGAAACCACTGATTTACGGTATTGCTATTTTGGCTATTGAATTTCACCCCAGAACAAAATATATCCGTTGCCGGACGCTATTATACTTTGCCAGCCACTGCTGGGACACCAGATTTAGGGGATTGCTATTTTGGCAATTGAATTTCACCACAGAAAATAATCTATCCTTTGCCAGACAGCAGACAGTATTACACTTGGCTAGCCAAAGTTGGAACACCAGATTTAGGGGATTGGTATTTTGGCAATTGTATTTAACCCCTTAATAAAATATAGAAATTGCTATCCTGAGTTTCTAGGGGTGACAATAAGCACAGCCAAGCCCCTGATGTAGGATATAGCAAAAAAAAACTAGTATTGTTGGATTGATGGACTTGGTGGCAGCTTGTTCTGGTGCACCACAAGTCACAAAATGGCCGCCAATCACCCCAGAAAAAAAGTGACAGAAAAACGCTCTGTGCAGCCCTAAAACCAGTGAGCAATTAACTAGCAGAAGTTGAATCATTTACAGCTGTAGATCGATCAGTTCATTAGGTGCTGTTGCTGACTTTTCCCTGCCTAATCTTGCCCTCACAGAAGCTGCGTCCTAATCAGAGCAGTGTGACGTGCGGCATTAGTAGGCATGGCTGTGAATGCTTCTTAGGGCAAGAAGTAAAACGCTAGCTGATTGGCTGCTGTGCAGCCCTTCAGAAAGTGGGAAGAAATCGCCGAACAACGGACCCGAACCCGAACTTTTTTGAAAATGTTCGGGTCCGGGTCTGGGTCCCGAACACCCCAAAATTCGGTACGAACCCGAACTATGCTCGAACTTCGCTCAACACTAGTGTTCACTGTTCAGTACTGTGCTGTGAAGACGGATGAGGGAAAACTTTTTGTAGGCAGTTTTGTAATAATAATCAGAATCACTTGACGTGCCCTAAACATTTATGAAAAAAAGACACCAATAAAGTGAAGGCTTAAAACACCAATAATACACATGAGGAAGGTAGTAGTGTGGGAATACAGTATTTTTTTTTTGCCTTGAGGGCCAATTTGAGAGATGAGAACATGTGGATAAATCCCTGAAACAATACTATTCCTGATTAGGAACCATCTACTGAGGTCACAAGCATGTATACTTAAATACATACATGCATGCAGGCACACCTCATATGAGAACCCACACATGCTTCCCCTTCTCCTGTGCCACCTGTAGTCTGCCGTCAGCTTTTTTCCTCAGACTTCTCTTCCAGTTCTAATCCTTTCTATCAGAAAGTAGATAGAGACTCCCTGCCCATGCGGAGCTTTATGCGGTGATAGTAGATTAGAAGACCTGTCAGGCTCCAGCTAACAGCTGGAAAGTCAGCCACAAGTCATCCCATGATGAGGGCTCCTGCTCTGAAAAGTTATGCTGGGAGTGGGGGATGGGCGCAACTACCGAAACTCAGAAGCAGCCCTCATGACCAGAGGAGGAGGGGTCAAGGTAACAGCTGCTATAGAAGAGGAAGAGTGCAGCGCGGGACTGGATGCAGACATCCTGATTGGTAGCTAATGTCTTCGTTTACAGAGCATCCAGTCCTCCAGCCCGTATTTATCGGCTCTGGTGTGCCCTGAAGGGGAAAATGTACTGTGCGCAGTGCTACAGCCCAAAGCCACCTCCCCCTGCACTGCATCTTGCCTGTGTGTCACTAGCAAGAAGGGCCCTGTGGGCCCCCCTGGCTAAGGGGCCCGGTTGCAATTGCGACCGCTGCGACCTCTATAGTTACACCTCTGCCTGTTGAACCCCTCTAGCCTGGATGCATGATGAGAGATAGTGGGTATGAAGCTATACAGGTTCCGTATGGTATTCTGTGGCACATTTGCCCATAGATGTTGCAGTTCGGCGTGCATAGGCTGCCATCCCAGCTGTTCCCATAAATGCTTGATTGTTAATAAATCTGACAACCAGGCAGGCCAAGGAACTGTTGCAATCTGGTGGAGACATTACTTGGAAACCCTTACTGAGTGTGGGAGAGCATTATCCTGCAGAAAAATGCCAGTTGGAAGCCCTGCCAGTGACCAACTGTTGTATGTGATGGCTCCACAAATGATCACACCAGCAGTCCAGCAAAGGCAGAATTGAAGTCCTTATGATACCGCATCTATACTCTAATCCAATTGTCAGATCCTAAACAGAACTTGGGTTCATCGCTAAAGATGATACTGTGCCAGTTTGTGGCAGTCCAGGTTTCTTGTTCATTGCACCATTGCAAACAAAGGCAACGGTGGCTTGCTGTCAATGCCATGACACAAAATTTCCGTCTGCTAAGTGCCTGGAAGTGATCAAGCAAGAGACAAGAGTCTGTAATAAAGGTGTCATTTGTGTCTGGATGGAGGACAATGAAACTGTGAGAGCTGCTTGTGCTTGTCGGCAGATCAAATCTGGTGGTGTGTCTGGGTTGTGCAAAGCCTGTTCGTTGTGTCCATGTGCCTTCACATAACTACTGTTCCTGACACTTCCTAACAGCTAGGTCAGAATGGCCTAGATGACAGGCAATTTGTCTAAATGAAGATCTTGCTTCTCTCAGTCCAATGATGCTCCACCTCTAGAGTTGAGTGAACACTTGGAAGTTCGGTGTTCGATGGGTTTGACCGAACTTCACAAAAAAGTTCGGGTTCGGGATCCAAACTTAACCTGAACTTGACCCCGAATCCGAACCCCATTCAATGGAGACAGGGACTTTTTGGCACCAAAATGGCTGTATAAAGCCCTGGAAGGGGCTAGAGAGCTGCAAGGCAGCAAAATGTAGGTAAATACCATGCAAACAAATGTGGATAGGGAAATGACTTAAAATAACATAAAATAGAGAAAAATTATGAATAAACGTTCTATACTTGAGCCCAAGTGAGTGACAGTGGCACCTGCCACCCAGCAAACAGAGGATGTGCCACTAGTGTTGATCACGAATATTCGAATTGCGAATTGTAATCGCGAATATCGGCACTTCGAGAATATTCGGTTTTTTTTAGATACCAGTTGATGTGAATTTTATGCAAATTTTTTAATGCGAATTTTCACAATCAAGAAAATATTGACTGAAGAATTCTCAAATATATGGCGAATATTCACCCAAATATTCGCGTAATATCGCAAATTCGAATATTGCCCCTGCCGCTCATCACTAAACGCCACCACATCTGGCACCGTCATCAAGCATCTCCACCAAATCCCATGGAAGTGTTCAGCTATCAGCTGTCCATCTCCCAAACACTGGAGAGAAAGAGAAATAGAAAGAGGAAGTAACCACTCGCAATCCCTGGTCGTTTGAAATGCTGTCATTCTGTCTGGTGGACAGTTTTAAAAACCTTATGGCGGTGGCTGTCCCACAGTACGTAGATTCCAGCCGCCACTACTTTTGCAGGCGAGCCATCCCTTCCCTGCACAACCAAGTGGCGAACAAAATCAGGTATGCACTGCGCAACGCCATCTGTGGCAAGATCCACATAACAACCGATACAGGAACCAGTAAGCAGAGACGTTATATCTCTCTTAACAGCACACTGGGTAAATGCAGTGGCGGCTGGGCCTGAGGCGCATAGCATTTTTGCGAATGTCCTTCCGCCCCAGAGGATTGCAGGCCATTTCTCTTTGCCTCCTGTTACCTCCTCCTACTCTGCTTCCTCCTCCTCCTCTACCACCCTCTCATCCTTTCAGCGTAACACCTTCACCACGCACAGCAGCACAGCCAAGGGGAAACAACAGCAGGCTGTTTTAAAACTTGTGTTTGTGGGAAAAAACCCACACTGCACAGGAGCTGTGGACAGGAATGGAACAACAAATTGATGATTGGTTGGTGCCACTGAGCCTCCAGCCCAGCCTAGTGTTGTGCGCTAATGGGCGAAATACAATAGCAGGTCTGGGCCTAGCCGGTTTGACGCACAACCCCTGCATGCCACATGTGCTGAATTTGGGGTGCAGAAATTCCTGAACACCAGACAGTGAAAATCAATTCAGTTAATCAAACACACACAACACCGCCACCCCTCCTTTCACTCAAACCATTAACAAACTATTTACAAATTTACCTAAAAACATATTAAAATAACTATAATGCAGCTAAAGTAACTATATAAACAAACAAAACTATATACACGCCTTATCCTTAACTTAAGGTCAGTGACATCCAAGTGGCTCGGCGGGTGGGTTCCTGCACCAACATAGGCCCTGGCGTGGTACACAATAGTCCAGCCAGGGCACAGTTCTAGAGGATGAGGAGGAGGAGTAGTAGGAGGAACCGTGTTCTCAGCAGGGTGGCACTCCATCCAGCTCACGGGCAGCTGGGTCGCCACCAGCACCTCAGAAGGCTGGGTTAGCATTGGCGAAATGTGGGAAAGCTTTGTCATCACACCACAACAATCTGCACCACCAGCAGATCTGGAACATCTTAGCAGGAGGCAGCATTTAAGCAACATGGTGGAAGAGTACACGTACTGAATGATGGGTGTGCCCAGGGGCGTAGCTACAGGGGAAGCAGGGGAAGCTACTGCTTTGGGGCCCTGACCTAGAAGGGGCCCATCCAGGAGGAGGAGGAGGAGTAAAGGACTTTGTCAGGGCCCCCTCAACAGTATTATACAATGAAATGATATACAGTGGCAGTATAGTCAGTGTAGAAAGTGGATGGAAAATTAACCCGAACAGCCTCACACCCTACACACTCAACACCCCACCCCCTCTTTCACTCAAACCATTAACAAACTATTTACAATACTTAAAAACATATTAAAATAACTATAATGCAGCTAAACTAACTATATAAACAAACAAAACTATATACACGCCTTATCCTTAACTTAAAGGGAACCTGTCACCAGGTAATTCACAGATAAACCAGGCATACTGCCTTGTAGGGCTCACTCTGCTGAATATAGTGATACCTTTCACTTGGTGATCTGTTGCTTTATTGTGGAGAAATAGTACTTTTAATCCATATGCTAATGAGCTGATTTGAGTCCAGTATTGATATGAGTCCAGTGTTTTTTCTATTCAGAGCTGCAGCCACTCCCCTATTCACTTCTTCTGATGTGAAACGGGCATGGTTTATTGCATCCTTCATTTAAATAATTGTTTATCAAACATGTGTTTATCACTCCATGAACAAACTAGCCCTTATTATAATTACTAAGTTCAATAGTATATTCCTCCCCCTTTTTTACCTCAGTAATATAATAGCTTAGCATTCCCTGTTATTCATTTTCCTGCCAATTATTAAAATGAATGAATTATGTAATAAACCACGCCCCCTTTACATCTGAAGAAGTGAATAGGGGAATGGCTACAGCTCTGAAAAGAAAAAACGCTGGACTCATATCAACTACTGGACTCAAATCAGCTCATTAGCATATGGATTAAAAGTACTATTTCTGCATATTTATAGAAAATATGTATTTGTACGCTGTATACACAACTGCTTTGTGGACCAAGAACACGGCTTTTTTACCCAAAATTCACAAATGCACTGTTTAACGGCTGGAAATTAAACGTAGATATTTGTACGCTGCATGAACAACTGCTTTGTGAACCAAGAACACGGGTTTTTTTCCCTAACCCTCAGTTCACACTTGCGCGTTTTACAGCGCGTTCGAACGCGCTGTAAAACGCATAACCGATGCAAACCAATGCTTCCCTATGGAACTGGTTCACATTTTCGCGTTTTACAACGCGTTCGAACGCGCTGAAAAACGCCCGACGCATAAACAAGTACTTGAGCTTTTTTTGGGGAGTTTGTCGCGCGTTTTGGCCTATAGACTTCAATGGGATCGCGCAACGCTTGTATTGTGCGCGGTTTTGACACTGAAAACGCGCGTTCGAACGCGCGTTTATGAATTTGCAAAATGCTGGAAAGGCCAAACCCCAGGTGCTAGGCACAGTTTGGAGAGAAGCCAACACTGCAGTCAATCACACAAACGTGCGTAAAACGCGCGTTTACTATTGCCAAAAACTCGCACAAAGAGAACGCGCGTCTCAGAAACACTCAGGTGTGAACCCAGCGTAAAACACACTAATGCACTATTTCAGTGCTGAGATTTAAAATAGGTATTTGTATGCTGTATGCACAACTGCTTTGTGGACCTGGAATACACTGATGCACTATTTCACTGCAGAAATGTAAAATATGTATTTGTACACTGTATGCACAACTGTTTTGTGGACCAAGAACACGGCTTTTTTTCCCCCAAATTCACAAAAGCACAATTTAAAGGCTGGAAATTAAACGTAGGTATTTTGTATGCTGTATGCACAACTGCTTTGTTGACCAAGAAAACGGCTTTTTTCCACAAAATTCCCAAGCTATTTCAGTGCTGAGATTTAAAATAGGTATTTGAACGCTGTATGCACAACTGCTTTGTGGACCTGGAATACTGCTTTTTTCCAAAAATACACTGATGCACTATTTCACTGCAGAAATGTAAAATATGTATTTATACGCTGTATGCACAACTGCTTTGTGGACCAAGAACACGGCTTTTTTCCCCAAAATTCACAAACTATTTCAGTGCTGAGATTTAAAATAGGTATTTGTACGGTGTATGCACAACTGCTTTGTGGACGTGGAATACTGCTTTTTTCCCAAAAATACACTGATGCACTATTTCACTGCAGAAATGTAAAATATGTATTTATACGCTTTATGCACAACTGCTTTGTGGACCAAGAACACGGCTTTTTTTCTCCAAAATTAACAAATGCACTATATACCGGCTGGAAATTAACTTCTTTAGGACTCAGGGTGTACATGTACGCCCTTGTGTCCTGGTACTTAAGAACACAGGGCGTACATGTACACCCTGCGAATATCCCATCACCGCTGCGCACGTGGCGGTGATCGGAACACGGTGCCTGCTAAAATCATTTAGCAGGCACCTTGCCCAGGGGTGTCCTGTTCCCCCCTGTCGGCGATCGCAGCAAACCGCAGGTCAATTCAGATCTGCGGTTTGCTGTGCTTTCTGAAGTCTCTGATACAGAGCGCGGGGATCAGAGACTTAAAAATGCCCCAAACGTATACATTTTAACCCCCCCCCCCCTGCAACCCGCCATGTTAGTGTACCCCCGGGCTGTGCAGGGGGGTTGGAATTGCGGGCGGTGCTATGTGCGGGCGGCGTGGGCGGTGCGGCCCGCCTGGTGTCTAGTGGGTATAGCAGGGGGTCAGCACATTTCTGACCCCTGCTATAAACTGCTGACATGTGTGCCGTACAGATGTCAGCAGTTTAACCCCTTCCATACCGCGGTCCGTACGGACTGCCGTATGGAAGTGGTTAACAGGGAGGGAGCTCCCTCCCTCTCCCATTGGGGGGCTGTTGTGCCTTTGCAGCCCCCCGACAGGATGGGATAGCAGAGGGAGGGAGCTTCCCTGTTCTGGCAGCGGGTGATGGTTGCCATGGGAGCAAGAAGCTTTCAGAAGCGTCTTGCTCTGTCCATGGCACTGAAACTCTGAAAAGGCTTTTGCTAAAGGCAAAAGCCTACGCAGACTTTCTAAAGTAAAAAATACAGTAAGTACACTATATAGTGTACTTACTGTATTATATAGACACCAGATCCACTGGATCTACAAGAACCAAGTGGGTCTGGGTAAAAAATAAAATAAAAAATAAATAAAAAAAAATACATATAACTGAATAAAAATTAAAAAAATAAAATACATTACACATATTAGGTATTGCCGCGTCCGTAAACATCTGCTCTATAAAAATATCACATGACCTAACCCCTCACGCAAATACCAGTAAAAAAAACAACAAAAAAATGGTGTAAAAAAGCCATTTTTTTGTCACCTTGCATCACAAAAAGTTTAATACCAAGTGATCAAAAAGGCGTATGCCTCCCAAAATAGTACCAATAAAACTGCCATGACTATGGAGACACAATTTTTTTTTTTTCTAAAATGCTATTATAGTGTTGAAGTAAAATAAATTAAAAAAGTATACATATTAGGTATTGCCGCATCCGTAAAAACCTGCTCTATAAAAATATCACATTATCTAACCCCTCAGGTAAATACCGTTAAAAAAATAAAATAAAAACAATGTTAAAATTTTTTTTTCATTTTTGTCACCTCACAAAAACTGCAATAGCAAGCGATCAAAAAGTTATATGCACCCAAAATTAGTGCCAATCAAACAGTCATCTCATCCCGCAGAAAATAATACCGCACATAGGACAATCGCCCAAAAAAAAAAAAAATATGGCTCTCAGACTATGGAGACACTAAAACATGATTTTCTTTTGTTTTAAAAAATGATGATATTGTGTAAAACTTAAATAAATAAATAAAAAGTATACATATTATGTATCGCCGCATCCGTTACAACCTGCTCTATAAAAATAACACATGAACAAACCCATCAAGTGAACACAACAAAAAATATATATATAAATACGGCATCAAAAGCCAATTTTGTCACCTTACATCACAAAAAGTGTAATTGCAAGTGACCAAAATAGTGCCAATCAAACCAACATCTCATCCCGCAAAAAATGAGCCCCTACATAAGACAGTCACCCCAAAAATAAAAAATAAACTATGGCTTTCAGAATGTGGAGACACTAGAAAATCTATTTTTTTCAAAAATGCTTTATTATGTAAAACTGAAAAAAAAAAAAGTTGCCATATTTGGTATTGTCATGTCCGTAGCAACCTGCTCTATAGAAGTAGCACACAATCTAACCTGTCAGTTCAACGATGTAAATAACAAAAAATAAAAACGGTCCCAAAACAGCTATTTTTTTGGCAAATTTTCCATTTTAATCCATTTTTCCAGCAACAAAAAAGGGTTAACAGCCAAATAAAACTCAATATTTATTGCCATGATTCTCTAGTTTGCAGAAACACCCCATATGCGGTCGTAAACTGCTGTATGGCCAAATGGCAGGGTTTAGAAGGAAGGGAACGCCGTTTTTGGAAGGCGGATTTTGCTGGACTGTTTTTTTGACACTATGTCCCATTTGAAGCTCCCCTGATGCACCCCTACAGTAGAAATTCAAAAAAAAGTGAACCCAGTTTGGAAACTACGGGATAAGGTGGCAGTTTTGTTTGTATTATTTAAGGGTAAATATGATTTTTGGTTGCTCTATATTACACTTTTTTTGAGGCAAGGTAACAAAAAATAGAAATTCTGAAATATCATCTCCATTTGCCAATAACTCTTGTGGAACACCTAAAGGGTTAACAAAGTTTGTAAAATCGGTTTTGAATACCTTCAGTGGTGTAGTTTCTTAGATGGAGTCACTTTTATGGAGTTTTTATTCTAGGAGTGCATCGGGGGGGCTTCAAATAGGACATGGTGTCAAAAAACCAGTCCAGCAAAATCCGCCTCCCAAAAACCATATGGCGTTCCCTTCCTTCTACGCCCTGCCGTTTGGCCATACAGCAGTTTACGACCACATATGGGGTGTTTCTGCAGACTACAGAATTGGGGAAATAAATATTGAGTTTTGTTTGGCTGTTAACTCTTGCTTTGTTACTAGAGAAAATGGATTAAAATGGAAAATTTAACAAAAAATCGAAATTCTGAAATTTGATCTCCATTTGACATTAACTCTCGTGGAAAGCCTAAAGGGTTAATGATGTTTGTAAAATCAGTTTTGAATACCTTGAGGTGTGTAGTTTCTATTATGTAGGCCTCACAAAGTGACTTCAGACCTGAACTGGTCCCTAAAAAGTAAGTTTTTGAAAATTTCAGAAAAATTTCAAGATTTGCTTCTAAACTTCGAAGCCTTGAAACGTCCCCAAAAAATGAAATAGAGTTCCCAAAATGATCGATACATGAAGTAGACATATGGGGAATGTAAATTAATAACTTTTTTGGCGGTATTACTATGTATTATAGAAGAAGAGAAATTGAAACTTGGAAAATTGCTAATTTTTCCAGATTTTTGGTAGATTTGGTATTTTTTTATAAATAAAAATGAAATTTTTTGACTCCATTTTACCACTGTCATGGTCAAAACTATCTCAGGATGGCCTGCATAAGTAAAAGCGTTTAAAAGTTATCACCACATAAAGTGACACTGGTCAGATTTGCAAAAAATGGCCAAGTCCTTAAGGTGAAATAGGGCTGAGTCCTTAAGGGGTTAAACGTAGGTGTGCTGTATGCACAACTGCTTTGTGAACCAAGAACACGGCTTTTTTTTATCTAAAATACACTAATGCACTATTTCAGTGCTGAGATTTAAAATAGGTATTTGTACTCTGTATGCACAACTGCTTTGTGGACCAGGAATACCACTTTTTCCCCCAAAAATACACTGATGCACTATTTCACAGCAGAAATGTAAAATAGGTATTTGGGCAGTGTATTTTAAACTGCTTTGTGGACCAGGTATAGCTCTTTTTTTTACCAAAAATACACTGATGCACTATTTCACAGCAGAAATGTAAAATAGGTATTTGGGCAGTGTATTTTAAACTGCTTTGTGGACCAGGAATACCACTTTTTTTTCCAAAAAATACACTGGTGCACTATTTTACTGCTGAAATTGAAAATACGTTTTGGTGCATTGTATGTACAAGTGCTCTATAGCACCACAATACAGATTTTTGCCCCAGACTACAGAAATGAACTATGTCACCCCTAAATTAGGACACTGCAGTGGCTAAAATGGCCGCCGACCCCCCACCTCAGTAACAGATGGATTTAAAAAAAAAACACTTTGCAGTATCAATGGGCTCAGGGCTGGGTACAAAAATGTAGGATTGAAGTAGCACCCTCCCTCAATAATTGCTGTAGCTTGAAGATTTCACACCACCAATCTTTCCCTATACTAACAGCAGCAGAGTGACGTGTGGCACTATATGACTCCAGCTTATAAAGAGGCTGGGTCACATGCTGCACTCAGCCTATCACAGCCATGCCATTAGTAGGCATGGCTGTGATGGTTTCTTAGGGCAAAGATGAAAAACGCTTACTGATTGGCTGCTCTGCAGCCTTTCAAAAAGCGTGAAGAATCGCCAAACAACGGACCCGAACCCAAACTTATATGAAAATGTTCGGGTCCGTGTCCCGAACATCCTAAAATTCGGTACGAACCCGAACTATACAGTTCGGGTTCGTTCAACTCTATCCACCTCTCAATATCTGTCAACTGGACAAAATGCCTTTGAGTGTGTCATTGAGGCATGTCTAAAATGAACAATACAAGAGGTACTGTAAACCACCCAAAAATAGCTTCTGAGAACCTTTTTAAAGGAGAGATAGGGAACCCCTCTTTCAGGCCTTCTTTTGTCAAGACCCAGTGTCTAATCAGTCCACACTTGTAATCATTAACCTGCTTGACATAAATGCATGCCGAGTTTTGCAGCAATCTGAAATTTCTATCTGGGTGCATCATTTTTTTTGTCAATGGGTGTATGTTGCAGTCACTTTAAGATATGTTGGCTTTGCATTAAGGATAGTGAAGTGGATTGGATCGGAGTCCTAGGAAAACCCAGAAGGTCACCACAACTTTCCAGGACAATTGGAGCATTTTTGATTTGAGGAAAATTTATTTGGACCCCATGCGAATCACCTGATCGATTCAACCATATCGAATCTGAATAGCATTTCAAAAAATTCACTCATCACTTGGTATAATTCCAAAGAACATTATACTTTGCTCATATAGTGCACAAAAGTACAAATATAGAGCAATTATGTGCCTGCATAGAGCCACAATAGTGCTTACATACTGCCAAAAAGGGCCCACATAGAGACAAATAATACACCTTCCCACAGAGGGCCATTTTGTACCCTCACTAAGCCAAATATTGTAATTATTGTGAATCCAGTGCTCACATAGTGTCTACAGATTTCATCTGATGCAATCCCCCATCACAGTGCAATACCCACTTACCTCCCCTTAACCCCTTAACCACTTCAGCCCCCCTAGCTTAAACACCCTTAATGACCAGGCCACTTTTTACAATTCTGTACTACGCTACTTTCACCTTTTATTGCTCCGTCATCCAACTTACCACCCAAATGAATTTTACCTCCTTTTCTTCTCACTAATAGAGCTTTAATTTGGTGGTATTTCATTGTTGCTGACATTTTTACTTTTTTTGGCATTAATAAAAATTTAACTACATTTTTGCAAAAAAATGACATTTTTCACTTTCTGTTGTAAAATTTTTCAAAAAAAACTACATTTCTATATACATTTTTCTCTAAATTTATTGTTCTACATGTCTTTGATAAAAAAAAAGTCCAATAAGTGTATATTCATTGGTTTGGGTAAAAGTTATATCATTTCTTCATGTGCTAGAATGCAAGGATAGTATAAAAAACCCCCAAATGACACCATTTTAGAAAGAAGACACCCCAAAGTATTCGCGGAGGGGCATGGTGAGTTCATGTATCATTTCATTTTTTTTCACAAGTTAGCGGAAAATGACACTTTCTGAGAAAAATAAATAAATAAAAAAATTTCAATTTCTGCTAACTTCTGGCAAAAAAAAAATCTCAGACGGACTCACTATGCCCCTCAGTGAATACCTTGGGGTGTCTACTTTCCAAAATGGGGTCATTTTTGGGGTGTGTTTACTCTTTGGGCTGGGCTAAATTGTGAGCCGCCATGTAAAACCTAAAGGTACTCATTGGAATTTGGGCCCCTTTGCGCACCCAGGCTGCAAAAAAGTGTCACACATGTGGTATCGCCATACTCGGGAGAAGTAGGGCAATGTGTTTTGGGGTGTATTTTTACATATACCCATGTTGGGTGAGAGAAATATCTCTGTAAATTGTCAACTTTATATAACTTTATATAAAAAAATTTAAAAGTTGTTGTTTACAGAGATATTTCTCTCACCCAGTATGGGTATATATAAAAATACACCCCAAAACACATTGCCCTACTTCTCCTGAGTACGGCGATACCACATGTGTGACACTTTTTTGCAGCCTGGGTGCGCAAAGGGGCCTAAATTCCAATGAGTACCTTTAGATTTCACAGGGCATTTTTACGCATTTGGATTCCAGACTTCTTCTCGTGCTTTATTGGCCCCTAAAATGCTAGGACAGTATAAATACCCCACATGTGACCCCATTTTAGAAAGAAGACACCCCAAGGTATTCCATGAGGGGTATGGTGAGTTCATGTAAAATTTTATTTTTGTCACAAGTTAGTGGAATATGAGACTTTGTAAAAAACAAAATAAAAAAAATATATCAATTTCCGCTAACTTGTGCCAAAAAATAAAAATTCTCTGAACTCGCCATGCCCCTCAGTGAATACCTTGGGGTGTCTTCTTTCCAAAATGGGGTCACTTGTGGGGTATTTATACTGACCTGGCATTTTAGGGGCCCTAAAGCGTGAGAATCCAAATGTGTAAAAATGCCCTGTGAAATCCTAAAGGTACTCATTGGATTTAGGGCCCCTTTGCGCATCTTGGCTGCAAAAAAGTGTCACACATGTGGTATCGCCGTACTCAGGAGAAGTAGGGCAATGTGTTTTGGGGTGCATTTTTACATATACCTATACTGTGTGTGAGAAATATCGCTGTAAACGACAACTTTTTAAAAATTTTTATTCAAAGTTGTCAATTTACAGAAATATTTCTCTCACCCAGCATGGGTATATGTAAAAATACACCCCAAAACACATTGCCCTACTTCTCCTGAGTACGGCGATACCACATGTGTGACACTTTTTTGCAGCCAAGATGCGCAAAGGGGCCCAAATTCCAATGAGTACCTTTTAGGAGGGCATTTTTACGCATTTTTCTTCTCACGCTTTAGGGCCCCTAAAATGCCAAGGCAGTATAAATACCCCACATGTGACCCCATTTTGGAAAGAAGACAGCCCAAATTTATTCCATGAGGGGCATGGCGAGTTCATAGAAGATTTTTTTTTTGGCACAAGTTAGTGGAAATTGATTTTTTATTGTTTTTTCTCACAAAGTCTCCCTTTCTGCTTTTGACAAAAAGTTTATTTTTTCATGGACTCACTATACCTTGGAGTGTCTTCTTTCCAAAATGGGGTCACATGTGGGGTATTTATACTACCCTGGCATTTTAGGGGCCCTAAAGCGTGAGAAGAAAAATGCGTAAAAATGCCCTCCTAAAAGGTACTCATTAGAATTTGGGCCCCTTTGCGCATCTTGGCTGCAAAAAAGTGTCACTCATGTGGTATCGCCGTACTCAGGAGAAGTAGAGAAATGTGTTTTGGGGTGTATTTTTAGATATACCCATGCTGGGTGAGAGAAATATCTCTGTAAATTGACAACTTTGAATAAAATTTTTTAAAAAGTTGTCGTTTACAGCGATATTTCTCACACAAAATATGGGTATATATAAAAATACACCCCAAAACACATTACCCTACTTCTCCTGAGTACGGCGATACCACATGAGTGACACTTTTTTGCAGCCTGGGTGCGCAAAGGGGCCCTAAAACCAATGAGTACCTTTAGATTTCACAGGGCATTTTTACGCATTTGGATTCTCACGCTTTAGGACCCCTAAAATGCCAGGGCAGTATAAATACCCCACAAGTGACCCCATTGTGGAAAGAAGACACCCCAAGGTATTCCGTGAGGGGCATGGCGAGTTCACAGAAAAAAAAAAAATTTGGCACAAGTTAGCGGAAATTTTTTTATTTTTTTTTTACAGTCTCATATTCCACTAACTTGTGACAAAAAATAAAATTTTACATGAACTCCCCATACCCCTCACGGAATATCTTGGGGTGTCTTCTTTCTAAAATGGGGTCACATGTGAGGTTTTTGTACTGCCCTGGCATTTGAGGGTCTCCGCAATCATTACACGTATGGCCAGCATTTGGAGTATTTGCGATTCTCCTTATATTGAGCATACGGGTAATGAGATTTTTTTCTCCGTTCGGCCTCTGGGCTGAAAAAAAAATGTACGGCACAGATTTTTCATTCGCATCGATCAATGTGGATGAAAAAATCTCTGCCAAAATCAGTGACTGCGATGCGGTGGGCTGGGCGCTCACTACCTAACAAGTAGCTAACTAAGTGGCGGTGATAAGGGACCGTTATGCCCCATTCACACGTCCGTAATTCTGTTTGCGGAACGGAATTGTGGACCCATTCATTTCTATGGGGACAGACTTTGTCCCGCTCGGATCCGGAATTATGGATCTGCGCTTCCGGGTCTGCACTTCTGTTCCGCAAGAATATAGAACATGTCCTATTCTTGTCCGCAATTGTGGACAAGAAAAAGCATTTTCTATATAGTTCTGGCAATGTGCGGATCTGCAAAATGCGAAACGCACATTGCCGGTGTCCGTGCTTTGAGGATCTGCGGATCTGCGAATCCACGGATCCGCAAAACATATATGGATGTCTGAATGGAGCCTTACAAGGGGTGTGATCAGGGGGTCTAGATGGGGTGATCAATAGGTTAACAAGGGGTTAATAGGTGAGGGGGGTGGGGGGGGGGGGTTAGTGTAGTGTTTGGTGCAACTTTACATAGTTACCTGGTCCTCTGGTGGTCGATCCCAGCAAATGGGACCACCAGTAGTGATGAGCGGCAGGTGCCATATTCGATTTCGACGAAATTCGCGAAAATCGAATATTCGTCATTTTTTCTAGTTATCGCGATTAACATGCGATTTAAATAATCGCATATTGCGATTTGTACTTAAGGCTACTTTCCTATTGGTTTCATATCTAGAATTAGCGAGGATGACGAATATGACGAATGTATTCGTCTATTCCTCAAAACGAAGATAACGAAGTATTCTACATCTTCGTTTTAGCAACCTATTCATCAACTTCGCTAAGTCTAGCAATCAAATAGGAAGGTTGACTATAGAGACAGCTGTGTTAAATTCGCTATGCGATTTTTTTTTTTTTTTTTTTAATAAATAGAATACTTATAATAATTTTATCAAGTAATATAATTATTGTATTAAAAATAAATAAATCGCATAGCTAATTTAACACAGCTGTCTGGTAAGTCAACCTTCCTATTTGATTGCTAGAATTAGCGAATAGCGAAGTTGACGATGACGAGACGAATAGGTAACTAAAACGAAGATGTAGAATACTTCGTTATCTTCGTTTTGAGGAATATGACGAATACATTCGTCATATTCGCTATTCGCTAATTCTACCAAGCCAACCATAACTTCTGTGCTCATGGAGCGTCCCCATCACCATGGGAACGTCTCCATATACTAAAATGTACTGTCGGATTTGAGGAATTACGTTGAAATCGCAATGCGATTAATTCAAGTTATATTAATCGCATTGCGATTTCAACTTAGAGCTGGGTTTATAATGGGTCAGCTTGCTAGAATTAAAGAAGTTAACGAATATGGAATATAGCAGCAGTGCTAAGTTGAAATCGCAATGCGATTAATTTAACTTAAAGTATTCGCATTGCGATTTCAACTTAGCACTGCTAGTGCATAGCTATACTCCATATTCGTTAATTCTAGCCTATGTAAGATAGCAGTGCTAAGTTGTAATCGCAATGCGATTAATTTAACTTAAAGTATTCGCATTGCGATTTCAACTTAGCACTGCTAGTGCATAGCTATACTCCATATTCGTTAATTCTAGCCTATGTAAGATAGCAGTGCTAAGTTGTAATCGCAATGCGATTAATATAACTTGAATTAATCGCATTGCGATTTCAACGTAATTCCTCAAATCCGACAGTACATTTTAGTATATGGAGATTCTCCCATGGATGGGGACGCTCCACATGAGCACGGAAGTCGGCAGAAGCGGCAACGGGCACTGACTAGAGCAGCCAGGAAGCCAGGAATCCTCAGGACAGGTAAGAACTACTTTTGGGAAGTAGGAAAGAAAAAAATATAACTAAAAAAAAAACAAAAAAAAACGAATATTCGAAATAGCGAATTTATAGCGCTATATTCGAAATATTCGCGAATTAGCGAAGTGCCGATATTCGCTAAAAAAATTCACTTTTCGAATATTCGCGCTCAACACTAACCACCAGAGGACCAGGTAGCAGCTATATCAGACGCTGTTCTCAAAACAGCGTCTGATATAGCTCTTTGATGCGATTTAATTCGCATCTACAGCCTGCCAGCCTGCCACTCCTGAGACGCGCTTCACTGTGAACGCACGCGCGCTCGCTCACAGGGAGTCTCGCTTCTCGCGAGAGGATGCGCCGATGCGTCCACTCAGAACTACAGGACCTCCCGCAGGACGCATCCCTGCGTTAGGCGGTCCTGTAGTGGTTAAGGACACGGCCATATTTCACCTTAAGGACCAGGCCATTTTTTGCAAATCTGACCAGTGTCACTTTATGTGGTGATTTGCAATTTTCCAAGTTTCAATTTCTCTTTTTCTATAATATTTTATACCGCCAAAAAAAGGTTATTGATTTACATTCCCCATATGTCTACTTCATGTATCGATCATTTTGGGAATGCCATTTCATTTTTTGAGGACGTTACAAGGCTTAGAAGTTTAGAAGCAAATCTTGAAATTTTTCAGAAATTTTCAAAAACCCACATTTTAGGGACCAGTTCAGATCTGAAGTAACTTTGTGAGGCTTACATAATAGAAACCATCTAAAAATGACCCCATTCTAGAAACTAAACCCCTCAAGGTATTTAAAACTGATTTTACAAACGTTGTTAACCCTTTAGGTTTTCCACAAGAGTTAATGGCAAATGAAGATAAAATTTCAGAATTTCGATTTTTTTTTTTAATTTTCCATTTTAATCCATTTTTCCAGTAACAAACCAAGGGTTAACAGCCAAACAAAACTCATTGTTTTTTGCCCTGATACTGTAGTTTGCAGAAACACCCCATATATGGGCGTAAACTGCTGTATGGCCAAACAGCAGGGCAAGGAATGAAGGGAACGCCATATGCTTTTGGAAGGCGGATTTCGCTGGATTGTTTTTTTGATACCATGTCCCATTTAAAGCCCCCCTGATGCTCCCCTAGAGTGGAAACTCCATAAAAGTGACTCCATCTAAGAAACTAAACCCCTCAAGGTATTCAAAAGCGATTTTAAAAACTTTATTAACCCTGTAGGTGCCTTCTAAAAAGCATATGGCGTTCCCTTCCTTCTATGCCCTGCCGTTTGGTCATACAGCAGTTTATGACCACATATGGGGTGTTTCTGCAAACTATAGAATCAGGGCAATAAATAATGAGTTTTGTTTGGCTGTTAACCCTTGCTTTGTTACTGGAAAAATGAATTAAAATGGAAAATTTGCAAAAAAAAAGCTGTTTTGGGACCATGTTTATATTTTGTCCTTTGCATAGTTGATCTGACAGGTTAGATCGAGTGCTATTTCTATAGAGCAGGTTGTTACGGACGCGACAATACCAAATATGACTACTTTTTGGGTTTTTTTTTTCAGTTTTTCATAACAAAGCATTTTTGAAAAAATTATTTTTTTAGTGTCTCCACATTCTGAAAGCCATATTTTTTTTATTTTTTGGACGACTGTCTTATGTAGGGGCTCATTTTTTGAGGGATGAAATGACGGTTTGATTGGCACTATCTTAGGGTGCATATGACACTTTGGTCGCTTTCTATTACACTTTTTGTGATGTAAGGTGACAAAAATGGTTTTTGATAACGTATTTATATTATTTTTTTGCTGTGTTCACCTGAGGGGTTAGATCATGTGTTAGTTTTATAGAGCAGGTTGTTACGGAAGCGGTGATACATAATATGTATACTTTTTATTTATTTATTTAAGTTTTATACAATAATATCATTTTTGAAACAAAATAAAATCATGTTTTAATGTCTCCGGAGTCTGAGAGCCATATTTTTTTTATTTTTTTGGGCGATTATCTTATGTGGGGTATCATTTTTTGTGGGATGAGATGGCGGTTTGATTGGCACTATTTTTGAGTGCATATAACTTTTTGATCGCTTGCTATTACAGTTTTTGTAATATGAGGTGAAAAAAATGTTTTTCTTTTACATTGTTTATACTTAATTTTTTTTACGGTATTTACCTGAAGGTAATATCATGCGAAATTTTTTTTGAGCAGATTTCTACGGACGTGGCAATACCTTATATGTATACTTTTTTTTACATTTATTTCACTTTAAAACAATAACAGCATTTTAGAATTAAAAAATAATGTTTTAGTGTCTCCATAGTCTGAGAGCCATATTTTTTTATTTTTGGGGGTGATTGTCCTATGTAGGGGCTTATTTTTTGTGGGATAAGATGGCGGTTTTATTGGTAGTATTTTGGGAAGCATACGCCTTTTTGATCACTTGGCATTACACTTTTTGTGATGTAAGATGACAAAAATGTCTTTTTTTACACCATTGTTTTTTACGGCATTTACTTGAGGGGTTAGGTCATGTGATATTTTTATAGAGCATATTTTTACAGATGCGGCGATACCTAATATGTGTAGTGTATTTTTTATTTTATTTTTATTCAGTGATATGTGTTTTTTTATTTTTACTTTTTGTTCACTTTTTAGCATTTTTATTTGACCCAGACCCACTTGGTTCTTGTAGATCCAGTGGATCTGGTGTCTTTATAATACAGTACAGTACACTATATAGTGTACTGTACTGTATTTATTACTTTAGACTTAGTCTGATCAGACTTTTGCCTTTAGCATTACAATTAGCAATGTGCTGACACTCTGCTAAAACCACTATACCGCCAACGATCATTACAGCCGCCTGCAACCACCCCCGCCGTCACAATATGATTGGGGGCTACAGGGGGGGTTACAATTTAACCGTTTAGGCACCTTTTTAGGCTGCATTCACACGGGCGAGTTTTCCGCGCTGGTGCAATGCGTGATGTGAACGCATTGCACCCGCACTGAATCCGGACCCATTCATTTATATGGGGCTGTGCACATGAGCAGTGATTTTCATGCAACACTTCTGCGTTGCGTGAAAATCGCAGCATGCTCTATATTCTGCGTTTTTCAGAATTAAGTGAATGGGGCTGCGGGAAAATAGCAAGCATCCGCAAACAAGTGCGGATGCAGTGCGATTTTCCCGCATGGTTGCTAAGCGACGGGACCTGATCTTCATTATTTTCCCTTATAACATGGTTATAAGGGAAAATAATAGCATTCTTAATAAAGAATGCTTTGTAGAATGAGGATTAAGGGGTTAAACATAAAAAACTTAACTTACCTTAGCCACTTGATCGCGTAGTTGCCGATCTCTCTTCTCTCTTCAAGCTTTAGCTGTAGTCTAAAGGACCTGTGATGACGTTACATCACATGGTCCAATTACATGGTCCGTGAGAAGAGAGATCGCCAACTACGCGATCAAGTGGCTAAGGTAAGTTAAGTTTTTTATGTTTAACCCCTTAATCCTCATTCTACAAAGCATTCTTTATTAAGAATTGCTATTATTTTCCCTTATAACCATGTTATAAGGGAAAATAATAAAATATCCAGAATACTCAACCCGAAACCGGACTTCAACCTCTCTAATTCCAACACAAAGAATGAACTATCCTGCACTGTGTTATGGAGTTAAAGATTTAGCAGCTACACAAAAGGGGCAGATGGGCCAAATACGTGTCCTAAGGGCTCATTTACATAGGGCAATAACTAAGTTAACAATTATTTGCATAAATGAGCATTTACAAACTTGTCCACCTCTCTAATGAAAAAATGTAGTTCACTCGATTGTCATTTATCACATTTTTTCACACAAAATTATCATTAGTAGGCATTACATCTTCTTATGTCAACAGGCACAAATAATCGCACAAGCTATCATATGTATGAAAAAGTCCACACAATTATTGTTACATATAAGTCCAAGTATATGTCCCCAACAACCTTGATATATTGTTGATTGGCGCTCATGCCATTTATTTGCTTACATAAATGGACCCTAACTCGCCTGAGTTACATAATGGCCAGACTGAGAGAAAAGTGTGCATACACGAGCATGTATGCACTCTTCAATGTCTAAACAGAAATTACAATGCATTTTTATGCTGCTTAACAAGGATTGAAGTATTGATTCTACTTTGCTTGCAGACCCCTTTAATCTAAACAGAAATGATAGTGTGGCAGTATAATCATGCCATAGTAACCGTATAGTCAGAATGATTTTGTTTGTACATCATCCATTACTCTATCGATTACAATTGTCAACATCTTTAGCACAGATCATGAAGACCTAATAAGAACCGGTATAGAAAAGATTAAAGAACAGTCAGCTGTGCTATGTGGATATTTGATAGCAACCTGCTGTAAACAGCTCATGGGTTAAACTAAGACAAAGCATTTACACGTATAACCTTTTTAGACTGTTTAAATTGAGTGGTACATGTCAAAAAGATAGCAGGGCTTTTTTATGTATTAGACTGCAGCGATCATTTGTCTACAAATACATGGTCCGTAATTAGATTTATCTAATAATTATACAATCCGTTGCATAATTGTATACTTAAATATATATATATATATATATATATATATATAATTGTATGTGCGAAACAATTTTTAATGTAATAATACACCAGCGACTTACACAGAATTTATGGGTTGAAATATATTTTCTTTTTACATTTCCCTTTACTTCCCTAATTCTGTCCTAGATTATGCATTATACGGTATATTTAAATTCGATCGTTAGGGTAAGGCCACACAGGAAGCCAAAACCTGGAGTGAATTCATAAAAGAAGAGAAGTCATATCTGTCATTTATACTTTCTTCCCCTTTATGAATTATGATCCATTCCTGATGTGTCTTCTAAAATTGCATCAGGAAACCGTACCCTAAAAGATGAATGACTAAGAGTATGGCCACACAGTCACGTTTCCTGGATGCAAGGAGTGAAAACAGGGAGTGAATTCAAAAAGGAGAAGTTGTATCTGTTATTAATACTTTATCTCCTTTTATAATCCACTTATGATTTTGGCTTCAAAGCTGCTACCCTAAGGGTACGTCCATGGAAGACTGAAAGGTTGCAAACTTATTCCTCTGATGAATTTGGAAAGAAAACTTTTCAAATTGGCCCAATTAAAAATCTCCTCATTTTGTGTTTACAGCTCAAAAACCCATTCATATGCTGTGGAAAAAAAGTAACATCTTAGCAGGGCAGTATTTATGCATTATACTGCCCTAGGCACTGAGAGGGGCAAAAGTCGCAAAAACAGTACAGGAGAAATAATAAATTTCCCTCTAAATCTGTCATTTATTTAGTTTCCTTTTAAGATGTATTCCATATGTGTACTGTATATCACAATATCTACCCAGGGTTCTGTCACTGTTCCCTTCAAGAAACATCCAGTAGGCAATCTCAATACAGAACAGTCAAGATCACTCCTTTGTCCCACTAAATATTCACTTACTCTGAAAGTAGGTCAGATTTCCCACCTTGGGGCTGGCTCTGAAGGGCTTCTGCTATACCCCCCCCCCCCCCAACAGGATCTTCCACAACCCCCAACCGGATCTAATTGCATTCTTTCTTAAGTTTTAGCATAGTACTCTTCATCCCACTCCACCACTATGATCTAAGCAATCAGATCGACGGTAGACTTAGCCAAATCTTTTTCGGCAGCGGCCAACAAGGAACATTACTAGGCCTACCACCTCCATAGCTAGACTCCATTAGCCTTCAGACAAATAATTGTCTCTTTACTAGATCATCTAATCAGTGACACATGCCCCAGGCAGGGAGGGGGCTGGTGTTTCAGGGCCTGTGTGGCATGCTGTGTGCAGCAGGTACTTCCTGTGAGTGCCTGCCAGCCCTGCTGCACTACACTGACTGACTGGACTTCCTACTATGGATGGGGCTTGGCATTCAGGTGTGTAAGTAAGTTTGACACTTCAACCTGTGAAGCTAAATGAGTTTATGTGGCTGGCTGGCATGGGCAATATCAGTTAACTACACAGACATCTCAAATTCCGGCCCTGGCATCCCGGATGTGCTCTCTCATTACTTTAATGACAGCATAGCAGAGCAGGCAGCTTTTGACGTGACCCTGTGCAGGATGCCTGCAAACCCAGTTATTATCATGACACTGACAGGCTAGTTCAGGGTCCTCAGCTTGCCAATGCTATGAGACAGATAGATGGGAAGGGGGGAAGGGTTTAAAAGGAAGAATAAAATAACATTTTTATTAAAGTGAAAATAAAAAAGGTGTTATTAGAGAAAAAAAATGATAAAGGCCCCATTCACATTACTGTCCGCATCTGCATATTTTGCCGATCGGATGCGGACCCTTTAATTTTAATGGACTGCACTGTGTGGTGTTCCCATCCGTATGTCCGTTCTGTGGCCCCGCAAAAAACATAGAACATGTCCTAGGCATTTCGAACATAGGGCAGAATATGCGATGTAGCAGTAAGCTCGAATAAATTCCAAATGGGGTGGAATTTAAAAAAAAAATTCAATTCCAACACAGTTTTATGGGTTTTGTTTTTACGGCATTCACTATGCAGTAAGACTGACTTGTGCTCTTCATTCTTCAGGTCAGTACGATTACAGTGATTCCACATATGTATAGTTTTTCTTGTATTTTAATGCTGAAAAAAATAAAATTTTTGCAAAAATAATTTTTTCATTGCTGTATTCTGTCCCTCATAACTTTTGAATAATTAAGTCTACCGATCTGTTCGAGGGCTCATTCTTTCTAAGGTGATCTGTAATTTCTATTGGGTGTGTATGACTTTTTGATCAGTTTTCATAAAAAAAATTTGTGGGAAGTGAAGTGATGAGAAAACAGCAAATTTGCCATTTAGCTTTTTTCTATGTCACCATTCACCATATGGGATTTTTTTATATTTAAAAAGTGGAGGCCACAATGCCCTTGATGTTTACAGTAACAGTTTTCAGACTCCACTTCCTTTGTTTGGCAGCGCCTTCTACGTGTTTGGCTCTGCCTACAATATGGTGCCACTTTTACCTTTTTTTTTCCAGGGCCACTGTTAGTTCCCAATCCGCCCCTGCTGACAGGTGACACTTCTCAGCAACACAGAGTTCCTCTGTCATGATTCCTGAACTCCAAACCATGACCTCCTCAGCTAAACCTTCAGTCTCCCCTAATTATAGTGCTGTCCCCTAAATGCTGCTGTCCTAGTTGCCTATTGCAAATACAGTCAGGATCATAGGTATGCTACAGACTTTAAAATCTACAGCATGCCATGCTATCTGTTATTGGAAAAAGAGTGAATTCCACTGCAAGGTTTGTAACAAAACCCATGGAAAAACCTATATTTTCTGTGAATGCTCATTCCCGATAATTTGCAAATGAGCAAAATGCTTGTTTGTCAGGTGATCCATCATTTTTTTGATACATAACATTATTGCTTGGAGGTTGCTTAGTGTAAATGTGGATAGGCTGCCAACCAGGGGTGCACCTAGCCTTTTTGCTGCCTGAGGCGAAAATTTGAAAAGCGTACAACCCCTTCCATACCAAATTCTCGACCTAACCCCTTCCCTCCTAACTAGAGATGAGCGAACACCTGGATGTTCGGGTTCGAGAGGTTCGGCCGAACTTCCGGAAAATGTCCGGGTTCGTGATCCGAACTCAACCCGAACTTCATCCCGAACCCGAACCCCATAGAAGTCAATGGGGACCCGAACTTTTGGGCACTAAAAAGGATGTAAAAGACACCCAGAGGGATAATATACCGCAATAAACGCATTGCGATTACAACTTTGAGCTAACGATCACCATGGGAACGCCTCCTCCAGTAGAATGTACTGTCGGATCTGAGAATTAAGTTGAAATCGCAATGCAATTCTTATATATTTGCTTAATCGCATTGCGATTTCAACTTAGCATTGCTAAATAATTCCATCCATATCGTTAACTTACTGAGTCAGTAAGTTAACGAATATGGATGGAATTATTTAGCAATGCTAAGTTGAAACGACAATGCGATTAAGCAGATATATAATAATGGCATTGCGATTTCAACTTAATTCTCACATCCGACAGTACATTCTACTGGAGGAGGCGTTCCCATGGTGATCGGTAGCTCAAAGTTGTAATCGCAATGCGATTAAGCAAATACATAAGAATCGCATTGCGATTCCAACTTTTAGTACTCAACTTTTAAAATCGTACACCACTTTAAGTTCCAAAGTTGCAATCGCGTTCGAATAGAACTTAAAGCTGTCTCTTAGTCAGTTTTAGTATTGGTGTGCTGTAATAGAAGTTACATTCGTATGCGAATATAACTTAGAGCAATACAGTCAACTTTACACTGTTAGTTTTATTATCGCGATAATACAACTATTCAAGAATCGATGTACGTGCGTCTGTACGTGTGTGCGTTACCTCGGACACTATTCTATTTTGCCAGCCACAGCTGAAACCACTGATTTATGGTATTGCTATTTTGGCAATTGAATTTAACCCCAGAAAATAATCTATCCTTTGCCAGACAGCAGACAGTATTATACTTGTCTAACCAAAGCTGGAACACCAGATTTAGGGATTGGTATTTGGGCAATTGTATTTAACCCCTTAATAAAATATAGAAATTTCTTTCCTGAGTTTCTAGGGGTGACAATTAGCACAGCCAAGCCCCTGATGTAGAGATATAGCAAAAAAAAAACTAGTATTGATGGATTGATGGACTTGGTGGCAGCTTCTTCTGGCGCACCACAAGTCACAAAATGGCCGCCCGATCAACCCAGAAAATAAGTGACAGAAAAACGCTCTGTGCAGCCTAAAAACCAGCGAGCAAGTAACTAGCAGAAGTTCAATGATTCTCAGCTGTAAATTGATCCGTTCATTAGGTGCTGTTGCTGACTTTAACCTGCCTAATCTCGCCCTGACAAGCTGCGTCCTCTCCCTACACTAATCAGAGCAGTGTGACGTGCGGCGCTACGTGACTCCAGCTTAAATAGAGGCTGGGTCACATGCTGCACTTGGCCAATCACAGCCATGCCATTAGTAGGCATGGCTGTGATGGGCTCTTAGGGCAAGAAGTAAAACGCTAGCTGATTGGCTGCTGTGCAGCCCTTCAGAATGCGGGAAGTAATCGACGAACACAGAACCCGAACCCGAACTTTTTTGAAAATGTCCGGGTTCGGGTCCGGGTCCCGGACACCCCAAAATTCGGTACGAACCCGAACTATTCTCGAACTGTTCGCTCAACACTACTCCTAACATTACCTCTTAAATTCTGTGATGTCTCCTTTAATGTAGATGTTCTCTTTCCTCATCTTCTCCTTTCAGTCCTTCAGACCAGACTACAATTTTTCTGCCATTTCTCGTCTCTGAAGTTTGACAAAAAAATTCTTAGTTTACTACTTTTACATCATCCTTCCATCTTCTGGATACATCATCCTATCACCGCCAATACTGTGTCGCTGTGCTCCCCTATATTATACTGCAGAAACAGATAAACCCCCTGATAATACTAGTATCATGCAGATAGTGCACTTCAATAATTATTGGAATGCAGTGTCCTAAAATAACCGCGCCCAGCAAATAGTGCCCCTGACACTAATAGTCTATACATAACGTCCCCCAAAAATAACTGTGATAAGCTGATACTGTGCCAAGGTGCCCTCACAGTAATAGTGCTACCAAAAGTCCCACCAATAGTAATAATTCTCTGATAGAGCACACATGGTAGTAATAATGCTGCTACAGTGCCCCCCCCCAACATGACCCCACTGTGCCCCAGAAGTAATAATGCTCCCATAATTCCCATACTAGTAATCATGTTCCCCATACCCTCCCAGTAGTAATAAAGCCCACCATAATTCCCCCCAGTAGTAATAATTCTCCTTTAATGTGACAAAATATGCCCCCTTATAATTTGTGCCAGTGCAAAAAATATCCCCTTTTAATGCCCCCAGTTGAGCTAATGTCCCCATAGTGCCCCCATAATGTGCCAGTAAATGCTCCCATACTGCTTCTCTCCCCCCTTCCTCCTAGTGCCCCGTAATGTACCAGTGCACCAGTAGATGCCCTCAGTGTTCCCCATAATTAGCAAGTATAAAATACCCCTTCTTAGTGCCCCCCATAGATGACCCCATAGTACTCCTCTCTCCCCTTCCCCATAGTCCCCACCATAATGTGTTCCAGTATAAAGTGCCTCTTTACAGAGCCCCCATATAAAACACCCCTTTTTTGTGGCCTCAGTAGATGCCCCCATAGTTTTCCTCTCCCCCTTCCCCATAGTGCCCCCCATATAAAATCCCCCTCCTTTGTGGCCTCAGTAGATTCCCCCATAGTGCCCCCCAATAATGTACCAGTAAAAAGTGCCCACATAGTGCCTCCCAATAATGTGCCAGTAAGAAGTACCCCCATAGATGCCGCCCAATAATGTGCCAGTAAAAAGTGCCCCCATAGATGCCACCCCAGTGCCCCCATAGCGCTCTTCTCCTGTATTGTACCATACAAAAAAAATAAGCTCACATACTTAGCTCCATGAGGCTGGCAGCGATTTGATGCAGGCCTCTTCCGGCCTGTGTCCCGCGCTGTATGGCTCAGGCGGCGCCATGACGCCTAGTGCCTGCAGCCTATCAGAGGAACGGGGAAGAGAGACACCTCTCCCCTGCCCCGCAGCATCCATCTGTATCACTGTCCTTAGGATGGCGATACAGATGACTATGGAGATGAGCGCTTCCACAATGGAAGTGCTCATCTTCCTGTGCCCTGCTGCCGCCCCCCACACTTTTCACCAGGGCCTAGCCGATTGAGGCGATCGCCTCACCTCGGCTAATTGGCGGTGTGGCCCTGCTGCTAACACATTCATTTGGTGAACAGGGTACTTTCCAGCATTGCATGGCTTTTTTTTTTTTCATACAGAATCGGGCAGAAAAAAAACTCTCTGTATGTGAACATATAGTATGAGAGGTATATGAAGGTACAGTACAGTATGGCCCTCTATGGCTGCCATATTACAGCTCTTCACAACAAATAGACTGTGTGAAATATGTAATAATACAGTCATGTGTAACCTGTAAGAGTAACATATTCATATATATTTTGTAATCTTAAGATATAAGAATAATGCTGCTTCCTTTCATCTCCTGAAGCCCCAGCTCTGTTATACTAACAAAAGATGAAGATTTACTTCTGCTCTGCACAGATTGTGAAGTTACAAACCAATTATCAGCCACAAAACCTAATTCTTAGATACCCCTCAGTGACTCTACTGGTAAAACCATTGCAATTCTCATGATCGCATGTGCAAACTAAGCTCATGAGACCACACACTCTAAATTGCAAGTAAACTTAATGAATATTAAATAGAATTTCATTGTAATGCATCCTTGACTTCCAGCTGATAATTTGCTTTTGCAGATGTGGTTAAACATAATTCAGTAATGCAAAAAAATATCCAGAACTCGATTTAGGACCCAAATCCGATAAATTAATTCTGTTACAAAGATCACCTTTTGCTGTCAATTTTGAAGAGAGTAATTGGAGCTTTTGTAACAGCGTAGTATTAGTTTGCATTTTGCATTTCATATTATATCCTCATGTTACATATAAAGGCACACACAAACACAATTTTATTTACAGTGTAATGCTGGTCTTAGTAAAAATCCTGCTGGTAGAAGCCCAGACTAGTTCCTTAAGATGTGTGTGCCTCAAAATAAATTTGTCACGTCTTCAGTTGTCTGTGCCCCAGAAAAGAAATCCTATCAAACCAGAAGCTGGTGTAACTTGCAGCAATTTTGTGGTGCATATGTTGTTAAATAAGTCTTTCCTCCCTCCCACCCGCCCACACCCCATCCTCATTTTGGAAAGGTGGCGGAGATATTGGAAAGTGCCGAAAAGTTGCCAATTTTGTCACAAAACAGTGCTTGAGAGAAAGTTTGTGATTTTTTCCACAAAAACTGTTGTAGAAGGTTAGTACATGGCCCCTATATACTATATAAATCTATAACAATTTCCAATAATCTGCTCTATAAATGGGCCATAGGTTTTTAATCATATTCTGGGTAAAAAATGCCCCTCCCTACACTTTAAAGAGATTGACTGGTTAACCCCAGTAAAACATAAAATATAAGTGTTGAACAAATGGAATGACAATGTGTCATCTCTACAGCCGATAATAATAATACATGTTTGAGGCAGACAGTCCCTCCTTTTCTTTTAGATGTTGAAGATAGGAGAGCCACATCCTAGCTAGTCTTCCCTTCCATATTAGACCAGAGATCATTTGAAAAATGTATGTGGAAACCATATGTGAACAATAAATATTATTATCATTGCCAACTTGACCATTTTAACAACAACAACCCTTAATGTCATTAATATTGGAAGACCTTTCCAGATATAAACCTTAGTTCTTAATCTATGAAAAGGGAATTCATTGAATTAATTAATTGATAAACATAGAAATAACCAAATTCATCAAAGGTATTCACATTCAAATTTCCCCAGCACATCCAATAGATCAAATCTATTTGACTAATGTATTGAACGATCCTTCAAATTGGAGGAATCAACTCGTAGGTTGAAATAAAGATTTTAAACTGTCATTAACCAGCGGCTTTTAATACTTATTTCCTTGCTGATTATAAACCTCCAATTAGACACATCATCAGCTTCATGTTAAAACAGCATCATAGAGGATGAAGTATTTACTTCCTTCAAAACATCGTAAGAGTAGTAAATATAAAAAAAAAAAAGAAAACCATTACGCAGTTAAGAATTTGTAGATTATATATGTACTCAGGAATCTAATCCACATTAGCTACAAATTCAATCAAAATAAAACCCACAAACATCAAAATTAGAGATGAGCGAACACCTGGATGTTCGGGTTCGAGAGGTTCGGCCGAACTTCCGGAAAATGTCCGGGTTCGTGATCCGAACTCAACCCGAACTTCATCCCGAACCCGAACCCCATAGAAGTCAATGGGGACCCGAACTTTTGGGCACTAAAAAGGCTGTAAAAGACACCCAGAGGGATAATATACCGCAATAAACGCATTGCGATTACAACTTTGAGCTAACGATCACCATGGGAACGCCTCCTCCAGTAGAATGTACTGTCGGATCTGAGAATTAAGTTGAAATCGCAATGCGATTCTTATATATTTGCTTAATCGCATTACGATTTCAACTTAGCATTGCTAAATAATTCCATCCATATCGCTAACTTACTGAGACAGTAAGTTAACGAATATGGATGGAATTATTTAGCAATGCTAAGTTGAAACGGCAATGCGATTAAGCAGATATATAATAATCGCATTGCGATTTCAACTTAATTCTCACATCCGACAGTACATTCTACTGGAGGAGGCGTTCCCATGGTGATCGGTAGCTCAAAGTTGTAATCGCAATGCGATTAAGCTAAATACATAAGAATCGCATTGCGATTCCAACTTTTAGTACTCAACTTTTAAAATCGTACACCACTTTAAGTTCCAAAGTTGCAATCGCGTTCGAATAGAACTTAAAGCTGTCTCTTAGTCAGTTTTAGTATTGGTGTGTTGTAATAGAAGTTACATTCGCACGCGAATATAACTTAGAGCAATACAGTCAACTTTACACTGTTAGTTTTATTATCGCGATAATACAACTATTCAAGAATCGTGTACGTGCGTCTGTACGTGTGTGCGTTACCTCGGACACTATTCTATTTTGCCAGCCACAGCTGAAACCACTGATTTATGGTATTGCTATTTTGGCAATTGAATTTAACCCCAGAAAATAATCTATCCTTTGCCAGACAGCAGACAGTATTATACTTGTCTAACCAAAGCTGGAACACCAGATTTAGGGATTGGTATTTGGGCAATTGTATTTAACCCCTTAATAAAATATAGAAATTTCTTTCCTGAGTTTCTAGGGGTGACAATTAGCACAGCCAAGCCCCTGATGTAGGATATAGCAAAAAAAAAAAAACTAGTATTGATGGATTGATGGACTTGGTGGCAGCTTCTTCTGGCGCACCACAAGTCACAAAATGGCCGCCGATCAACCCAGAAAATAAGTGACAGAAAAACGCTCTGTGCAGCCTAAAAACCAGCGAGCAAGTAACTAGCAGAAGTTCAATGATTCTCAGCTGTAAATTGATCCGTTCATTAGGTGCTGTTGCTGACTTTAACCTGCCTAATCTCGCCCTGACAGAAGCTGCGTCCTCTCCCTACACTAATCAGAGCAGTGTGACGTGCGGCGCTACGTGACTCCAGCTTAAATAGAGGCTGGGTCACATGCTGCACTTGGCCAATCACAGCCATGCCATTAGTGCATGAAGTAAAATGCTAGCTGATTGGCTGCTGTGCAGCCCTTCAGAAAGCGGGAAGTAATCGACGAACACCGAACCCGAACCCGAACTTTTTTGAAAATGTCCGGGTTCGGGTCCGGGTCTCGAACACCCCAAAATTCGGTACGAACCCGAACTATTCTCGAACTGTTCGCTCAACACTAATCAAAATGATCATCAAGAACTAAGGTCTTTAATCAGTGAGGAAATTCAATTTGCCAAGTAGTATATGACCTCTTTAGCTCCTGGACTAAAGATATTGAAACTTAGGCCTTGTTAACATTTTCTTTGTGGCCTCCGTTTACTATGTAATGAAGGATCATGTAATGCAGGATCAATTGTGTTGGATCCTGTAGTTTATGATGAAGTCCTACAGGTTCTTTCATGTATCAGTTGTTTTGATGGGAAGGATATTAGAATAATTGCATCAAATCTGCCTAACAATCATTCATGATAATCAGTACACCAATTACCCAGAGTAAACCCACTATTAGTGTTAGATAATTCATGATAGTTACACTTAGTTACATTTAATTTAATTAGTTACATTTTATTGATAAAAACATGTTATAGCTAGGGATAGGACAGGGCCAGTTTAGTGTAGTGTACTACTATGTGTCTCTGGACTGCAGTCATTGCCACCCGCTGAGGTACTGCTTGCACTGCACACCAATATTTAAAGCTACAGTACTGCATTTTTTCTTCATTTGTAGGAGCCAGCTAGCAGTCCAATTAGCATAGAAAATCACAAATGGACTGGCTAACCTATTTTTATGCCATAGTTGCATTGGACTATATCCAATTATGCATTTCTCTGCATTTTGCAACAAATTGTTGCAAAGTTTCTTAAATTAATGCGTATCAAATCAGACTTGACGTATTTCGCAGTCATTAAATACTGTTGTGTTGTGTTTAATTTCACACTTTTTTTAAAGTATTTTTGCAAATGTTATGACAAAAATTTCCACTATTAGACTAGTGGACCTGATGTGCTGCTCTGCATCACTCACTGTTGTAGTAGGCTATGTTCAACTACACATTTTTTTTCTACAAAAATTCCATTTAGCACAGACTAGTGTACCCCTTTATCTACTTTCCTGTGTCACATTTAACATATATTGTAGTGAACTGTCCCCAATTGCATAATTTTTCTCTAGAAGAAAATAAGAACAGACCAATGCTCCATAGTTTAAACCATTCCCGTAGATCTGTAAATGCAAAGAAAATTATGCTCTTACAAAATATATGATGAATCAGGCATTGAAAAAAGACATGGTGATCAATCACAATGTTGGCGTCCCATCTGTAGAAGAAATGGCGGCTTCTACCACAGTAAAAGTACACTAGAAAGAAAAAAGCTGATTTCGAGGCAATGCCAATCCAATTAAAAAGTATTTATTGTTTAAAACACAATAAAAACATAACGGTCTGTTGGCTTCCTTGGATGCAAGAGATATAAAGGTGAAACTCGAAAAATTTGAATATTGTACAAAGTTCATTTATTTCAAGGTAAAACTAATATATGAGATCGACTCTTTACATGCAAAGCGAGATACTCAAGCCTTTATTTGTTATAATTTGGATGATTATGGCTTACAGCTTATGAAACCCCAAAGTCACAATCTCAGGCACCCTTTGCTCAGGGGGTATGGATTAGTTAGTTGACTAGAGTGTGACACTTTGGGCCTAGAATATTAAACCTTTTCACAAAATTCTAATTTTAAGCTGCATTAATTTAGAGTTGCACTAATGGAAATACAAAAAAAATAAAAATACAAAGAGTATTTTTTTACATATATAAATAAAATAAAATAACATTTTTATAATGCGTGCCCGCCTTAATATCCATACGTTTAATATCAAGGTAGATTACAGTGTGTCTAAACACTGTGCGGCTGTGCATGACAATAACCCCTTTCTTCTGAAAGTATTTTTTGGAACAGGTACCAATTCATCACAAAAATCGATTTATCCACCTCAGCAGAGAAGCATACTGGATTTTTTAATTGAACACCCTTCAATCTATCGATCTTAACAAGATGGTGGAGTACATTAAATGATTTTAAAAATTGTTACTTTGAGCTATTGAGAAATCATCAGAAAGTTTTATAATTCTCTTTTCTTTTAGGTAGCAGTCATATAAACTGAATTTGATATGCCCATCTGCTATTAGAGATAAAATAATTAAAAAAAAACTCAATGTGAATGCTTTAACGGATTTTCCGAAAAAATTGAATAATTCCAAATTAACTAATCACGAAGTGCGTTAAATCAGCTATATCCCGGCCTGTAGGGAGAGCGTTTCTGAGTGTAGCTCACTGTGCATTGCAGCAACATGCATAGCTAGTCCTTTCTGGTAGTTAAACAGTTACTGTGCGTCAGTATGACAGACAGGTCACATACAGTATATGGATATGCACATCAGTGTGCGTCACTGATTTTTGTTCCCCACAGAGTAACTGCTAATTAACCAAATTACTGGTGTGAACTTAGCATTACAGGTCAATGTTTGTATCAGGTATAATGTACTTAACCGTGCAGTGGCCAAGATTCTACTATAGAGTGAAAGAGCAGTCTCATTTTTACACTGTCTGCTGATTCCACATAGATTGCTAGTTAATTTGTTAACTGATTCTACAAAATTGTGAAAGAGTGGTCTCATTTCACTGTTTGTGGGGAGTCTACATAGATAGATAGATAGATAGATAGATAGATAGATAGATAGATAGATAGATAGGGAGTATTACCCACTCATTCTACTATAGAGTGAAAGAGTGGTCTTATTTTAGAAAGTCTGCTGTTTCCACATAGATTGCTAGAGAACCTGTTCTGTTACCTACTGATACAAGTAGTGGTCCCATGACAGAGTGGGGAAGGTCAGCAGTAAGTTTGTATTTACACCAATGTTTATTTTTCCCTTCTTCTGATCCATCAGAATAACAACAACACAAAATGGATTCTGTCTTTTGAGTATCCACCTTCACACGGTCAGTGTTTGGCCAGTAATTGATCAGTATTGGTAAGACAAAAACAGGAGTGGGTCCAAAACAGTGATGCCACGAGAAGGAAATATTTACATGTTTTCTGTGTTTTGTACCCACTCCTGCTTTTTCCCTTCCAAATCATGATCAAATCCTGATGCAAAATACTGACCGTGTGATAGAGGCCTAATGCTTAATTTATATATAAGTTTTGGCCATTTGCGTCTGAGATCGGTTTTACTCAGATGGAAAAGAAGTCCTGCATGCAGGACTTTAATGGCCTCTATCACACGGTCAGTATTTGGTCAGTTTTTTGCATCAGTATTTGATCAGTATTGTTAAGGCAAAAACAGAAGTGGGTCAAAAACAGAGATGACATGTGAATAGTGTTGAGGGAATTGAAGTTGACGAAGTGGAATTTGATCCGAATTTCAGGAAAAATTCAATTTATCACAAATCCGAATTTGCTTGTGCTTTTTAATAACAAATCGGATTTTTCCCAAAATGGCTGCTGCATGTTACAAAGTGACAGTAAGAAGCCCAGAAACGAGGAATCACCCATAATGCCGTGCAGCCAGCCAATCAGCAGATAGCCCTATATGTCACAACCATATAAAACCCTCATCCGGCGAGGTCTCTGCCATTTTACTGTGAACTTAGTCGAGGGAGAGACGTGACAGGCTCTAGGGACAGTGATTAGGAAAAACCTTTTTTATAAAATATTAGTTTTGAACAGTTCAGAGACTGCGCAGAGACAGTGTAGGGATATAATAGGGAGACTTTATACACACTATAGGAAGAGTGCGGGCACCAATAGAACAGTATAACACTTGGCTAATAGAGAAGCCATTCTATTACACCTTGCTGCAGTAATTGGGGTTAAAGAGTGTTCTAAAACTACTTATTTTAGGTTGTTCACATTCTTTTATACATAAGTAATTCCATTAATCCTTGATTCTGTACTTTATTTATAAAAAAATTTTTTTTTTAATCTTTATGTACTTTTTCTTTATATCAATTACAATATCATAGTAACAAAGAGAAATTAATAGTAACAGGTATTGCCCCCCCTCCCCCCCCCAACCACCCCCTCAAGCATGCCCGGAAAGAAAAAGAAAAAGGAAAAACTTCTCCCCCTTTATTCATTCCACCAATTCCATATCTTGAAAACTTTACATTAGACCCTCTTTGTTTATAAAGAATCTGCTCATACTTTTGTAACTTTATTAACTAGGCTTAACCACATTTGATGATCTGGAGAGTGCGAGGCAAACCACAACCTGGAGATAATGAGCCTAGCTAAGAAGGACACTTCAACCAAAAATCGAAGTTTTGAACACTGACAAACTATCTCAGAGAAATCACCCAAGATCCATACTCCAGGCACAAAGGGAATCTGAATTTGGAGTTTTTGTATTAAGGTTGTTTGAACCAAATGCCAGTACTCCTTCACTGGAGGACAATCCCGCAACATGTGTAGGTGGTCAGCACCAGAGCAGTCACAGCGCGGGCAGTTGGAAGAAGACCTAAATCCTCCCTTCTGTAGCCACAACGGTGTTATATATATCTTGTGAATAATATTAAACTGTACTACAGTGTGGTTAAAATTGTGTGAAAGATAAGTTGTATTCTTCAAAATATTCTCCCAAACCAAAGGAGCAAAGTTTTCAAGAGTGGTGATCCAGGATTTTTGTCCTGGAGAGTGATGCTCAAAAAAGTAAGATTTAATTAAGTGTTTATAGCAATGTGAAATTTTCATATGTGTTTTTATTTTTTTTGTAATAACCTATGAAGAAAAAGCGGAGCTTCTATATTAAAAAACTGCTTATCTGGAATAGCAGAAAGTGCAAAACATAACTAAAAATATGGGTACCATGCTACCTCACCCAGATTTTCCTTTTGTGTAAGCTCCAAAAGAGACAAAATTTGGTAATTTTTTACCACTTGACTAAGATATTGAATATTTTTTGTCCTCCAGTAATGGCTAGCCTCCAGATTCAAAAGCATATAAAACCTTTTATTATGCCATAATGGAGTACAAATCAGTGATGCTGTAACTGTACACCATTTCCTAATCGTCTTCCAAGCTCTTGTAAACATAATGAAGAAGGATATATATTCTCGTGCATTCTTAGATAGATAACGGGAATCCAATAGTGTAAAGAAATCTGAAAACCTGCTTCTCTTACTAATTTGATACATTGGGGGCTATTTTCCCAATCGTTGAAGAAATGTAGCTGTGAGGCAACAAAATATCCCTTAAAATGCGGGAGATTTAGGCCCCCTGTTCATACACCATGGGAAAGTAGTCCACCTTCAATCTCACCCGTTTTCTCTCCCACAATAGATCATTAATCATTCTTTCTATGATCTTGAAAAATGTATCCTCAATCCAAATGGGGGAGTTTCGGAGTACATAAAGTAGTTGGGGAAGAACCACCATTTTGATTAAAGAGATACTATCTGCTTTGGTGAGCGAAATCTTCTGCCATACCTTAATTTTAGATCTAATTTTAGTCAATACTGGTATTAAGTTAAACTGTATATAATCTTGAACTTTGGCGGTCACCGTGATCCCTAAGTACTTCAGTGACTCAGAAACGGTCAGACCATAAGCTCTAGATCCAATAGGTAATTCATCCACCGGTAAAAGGCAGGTCTTACCCCAATTACCTTCTAGGCCTGAGACCTCGCTATAAGCATTAACGATCTCCATAACCCGGGGGAGTGTATTTTCTGACTGCTGTATAAAAAACATAACATCATTAGCATATAAAGAAATTCGGTCCTCTATTCCCATAACTCCAAAACCTGACACCCTCGTATCTTGTCTAACTTTAGCTGCCAGAGGTTCAATATAAATGTTGGAAAGGAGCGGGGAAAGAGGACATCCCTGACGGGTTCCTCTTTCCAATGGAAATCTCCCCGTCAACATATCATTAAACCTCAGCCTGGCAACGGGGGATTTATATAACAGCTGTATCATCCCGGTGAATCTTGGGCCAAATCCCATTCTTCCCATCACCCTCCAGAGAAACCCCCATTCTAACCTGTCAAAGGCCTTGGTGGCATCAAGAGACAGAATGGAGTGGGTGCCATCCGAGGGGGACTGGATGCTAGGAAAAAGACAATGCAAGTTATAATGTGTACTTCTGAGAGGACCAACCCATTCCCAGCCGGGAAATTGTAGTGTCTGTAAGAGGAGTTTCAACTGGGCAAATTATTGCTAGGAGGTGTCTCCTCCCCCCATCCATAAGTGCTTGTCTTTTTACCTTCTCTCCAAGGCCCCTTACATTCCATGATACAATCTTAACTGGCATTACTTATATGAAGAAAAAAAAACCAAAAAAAAAAACCCCCAAAGTAAAAACCCCGGCATGCCTGAGCCCTCCCGATTCCCTCCCTCTCTCTAGTGGTCTACCCGGATCCTCCAGTAAACCTCTCAACATTGGCCACTACTCCTCCCCCAGACTTCCAACCCTCCCCACAGCCCCCCTATGATAGAGTTGACAAATAATCATATGCCAGCTCGATCTAGCCAGTCCACAGCTTGATCCGGGTTCTCAAAAAGTGGGAAGTTCCATCAAAAATCACTCTCAATTTGGCTGGATATAAGAGAGAGTACTTAATGCCTTTGGAAGCTAGGCGCTTTTTAATTTTAAAAAAACTCCTTCTCTTTTCTTGTGTCTCTCGAGCAAAGTCCAGAAACAAGGATAGTTTATTACCCTGATATGTAATAGGAGAGCATTCTCTGGCTCTTTTAAGGATAACGTCTCTATCTATGGAAGATAATAATTTGATCAAAATTGACCGTGGTGGCTTTCCCGGTATTATTTTTCCTCCTGGAATTCGATGGGCCCTCTCCATCTGAAACAGCGGAGAGAAATGCTCACTACCCAAGTTTTCAAATATCAGAGATTTTAACTGGTCCATTCATTGTTGACCCTCCATTCCCTCTAGGAATCCAACAACTCGTATATTATATCGCCTAGATCTATTTTCTAGGTCAACGAGCTTAGCTTGAAGACATTCATTTTCAGTGGCGAGTGACGAGGATTTTACTTGTAGTTTTGTAATGTCTGCCTGTAGATAATCAGAAGAAAGAAAAATCCAGCTCAGCTCGGGTGACTCGTATTCATAGACTTTATTCCAGCGGTAAAAACTTCATACAAAATGCGAAAAACTGTTACGCGTTTCAGACCTCCATAATATCTGGGTCCTTCTTCATGACAAACACACAAAGTATGATGGAAGCTGCCCCTGATATACACCCTCCAGAATCAGGCAGACAAGCAACACCTGAATAGAGGAGGTGTCAGAGGGAGGTTCCACACAAACCTCACAAAACACTACATAAACAAGCAAAATAGAATAAAAAAGATCCTAATATAAAAAGATAAACATTATACATTATAAAGGCAGCCATAGGTGTGGCCACAGAAAATGTATTTGTTGCAAACACATGGTTACAGATAAAATATTCAGATCGACTGCATATCGCAAACAATATGACATACGATCGTATATCAACTGCAACACTAAACACGTCGTATATCTTATTACTTGTGACGTATGTTCTTTGCAATATGTGGGTTGTACTACTAATCCCCTGAAAAACAGGATCCGCAAGCATATATCTGATATACCACACCATGAGAACCGCAATATTTCTGCTGCAAGTTTGCACTTTGCGGTTGTTCATGCGGGTGATATCTCTGGATTAAAGGTACAGGGTATTGAAAGGGTCTCTCTACCCCCTAGAGGTGGAGACCATAGAAGAAAACTTCTTAACAGAGAGGCCTTTTGGATCTTTCAATTGGGATCCCGGCAACCAGAGGGTCTCAACAAGCGACATGATCTGATTTTACAGTACTGATTGTACTATGTCTGTTTTTCAATACATCAGCATATTGTTTATCTTTTTATATTAGGATCTTTTTTATTCTATTTTGCTTGTTTATGTAGTGTTTTGTGAGGTTTGTGTGGAACCTCCCTCTGACACCTCCTCTATTCAGGTGTTGCTTGTCTGCCTGATTCTGGAGGGTGTATATCAGGGGCAGCTTCCATCATACTTTGTGTGTTTGTCATGAAGAAGGACCCAGATATTATGGAGGTCTGAAACGCGTAACAGTTTTTCGCATTTTGTATGAAGTTTTTACCGCTGGAATAAAGTCTATGAATACGAGTCACCCGAGCTGAGCTGGATTTTTCTTTCTTCTGATTGCATACTCCCGCATCCAGGTGCGGCATCCGTGCACAGAGGGTGTTCTACAGCTGGTGAGAGCTGCCTTGCTTCTTTCTTATCTGCCTGTAGATGGTTGATTGTTTTCTCCATATTAAAAACCTGATCACGGATTTTCACCAGATCATCCCGGATCAATAATATATCACTCTGTACTGACCCCAGCTGCGTCGCCATGTTTTGCATTAACATTCCATTATTTTTAACAGTTAATAGAATTTCTTCCATGACTACTGGGTCTACTTTCGAGCGACTAGAAAACTCTTCCTCGCCACCCTCCATGTCCGCGTCCACCTGTTCAGCCTCAGAGGGATCGTCTGGAGAGGAGATATTAACCGCTTGCCGACCGCCGAACGCACGAATGCGTCCAGGCGGCAAGTTTGTTCCTCCTGGACACATCCGTGCGTCATCTCGCGAGAGGCGAGATTTGCTGTGAACGCGGCTCTGCAGTAATACTACAGCCTGCCAGCGATGATCAATCGCTGGCAGGCTGTAAATGTAGAATAAATTAGATCAAAGAGGTATATCAAACGCTGTTTTGTTAACAGCGTCTGATATACCTGCTACCTGGTCCTCTGGTGGTCCCATTTACTGGGATCGACCACCAGAGGACCAGGTAACTCTGTAAAGTTGCACCAAACACTACACTAACCCCCCCCCCCACCCCCCCTCACTTTATAACCACTATTAACCCCTTGTTAACCCCTGATCACCCCATATAGACTCCCTGATCACCCCCTGTCACTGATCACCCCCCTAATTTAGATATACTTTTTCTGACAATCAGGAAATTAACACAGGTACTTGCGCTGCTGCAGGCTCCTCTAATGCTGTGGGTCTAGCATCCAAATCAAACGTTCAAAAGAAAATTGGAACCGCGCTGCTTTTAAAATCGCTTCTCAAAATATCCGCACGTTTTGGATCCTTTCCTGGTGTGAGACTTCCAGCGTCCTGGACACCGAACACAAAACTCCCGTCTCCAGTTAAGCTGAAATGAAAATACACATCGTGCAACACCTTTTTGATAAAAACACTCAAGGTTATTTATTGCACTTACAGGATTTCAGAAGTTAAAAGGCATGTCATCAATTATAAAATCATCATTGCCCGACCCGGGTTTCGCTGACCGGAGCTTCATCTGGGGGTGAAAATCTACCTCATATCCGGGGTGGTGCTTTTTATACACACCCCGTGCATAATCACATACTTCCATACACATACATTACACCTTCATTTGATCATCACCTTTGCGGTCTCCTTAATTCTAACAGGATCCGACCAGATAGCCCACATTCAAAATCTCTGTTTTCTTTCATAAGTAGATCGCAATCACTACTATCCTTCATTCATAAATCTCAGATAAACATCATCACCTGGTGTCCACCCCCCCTCTGCTACATCATAGTCACATGTTGTTACTGACCATTCACAAAGAGCATAATAGATCCTTATTTCACCAAGCAGGGTTTTAAATCGAATTCAATATTAAGTCCCCCTGGCTGCAGTGTTCCCAGATTATAAATCCATTGCACCTCCTTATGATTAATCGGAGCCGTCGCATCACCTCCGCGCCAGTGCGGGCGGACACTTTCTACCCCTACAAATCTTAACCCCTTCGGGTTTTTGTTGTGCTGCATCTTAAAATGGGCCGACACGCTATGTGTCATTATTCCTTTCCTTATGTTCCCGATATGTTCTTGTACCCTTATTTTAAGTTTTCTCGTCGTTCTTCCTACATATTGTATCCGACATGGACACTCTAGTACGTATATGACATTTTCTTTGTCACACATGCACTCTCCCCTGATTTTAAATGTTCGTCCATTACTACATGAAGTGATGATTTCAGCACTAATTTTCTTTTCTTTATAGTCTCGATTTCTACAAGGACCGCAAAACCCACACCAGGTGAATTTCCCTTCTTTTTCCTTCATTTTATTCACCACAGGGGGTATTGCGCTCGGACCAACTTGTTCTTTATATTGGGTGCTTTTTATATACAATATCTGGGGCTGCAGGTATCACGGTACCAATAATTGGATCATTCTTCAATACTTTCCAGTTCTGTTTTATTATATTTTTTAATATTCCTGCTTTAGCATTAAAACCAGTGAGGAAGGTGAAGCGAAAATCTTTTTCTTTCTTTTTCTTTTTTTCCCTATTCCCCTCTCCCATTTCTATCCTCATTGCTTTTACTGATATTCTGGATTCCTCTAAACACTTGTCCTCATACCCCTTCTCCCTAAAGCGGGATTTTAGTGCAAGACTTTGATTCTCATAATCCCCATCATTCATACAATTGCGAGAGATTCTCTGGAACTGCCCCTTTGGGATGTTCTTAAGCCATGGTCCAAAGTGACAGCTCCTGGTATCAATGTATGAATTCACGTCAGTCTGTTTAAAGTGTGTTTTGGTTATGAGGCGTCCTTCCTTTCTCTCCACACACAGATCCAGGAAGACTACTGAATCCCTACTGGTTTCGACAGTGAATTTTAGATTCCACTCTTCTGAATTTAAATTTGTAATGAAATCCTTTAGGGCCTCCCCCTCTCCTTCCCAAAGGAGAAAACAGTCATCGATGTACCTTCTCCAGAGGGTCAAGGTGCCCCCCGGAGAAGGTACTCCCAACTTAGGGGCGATGACCGTCTCCTCCTAGTACCCCATAAAAATATTTGCGAAACTGGGGGCGAATTTCGCCCCCATCGCTGTACCAACGCGCTGCAGGAAGAAGGTATCATCATACCAAAAATAATTTCTCTCTAAGCAGTATGTGAGGCACTCAATGATGAACTCCGCCTATATCTTTGTCATAGTGTCATCTCCATATAATCTCTTTTCAACTGCCTTCAAACCCAAGGATTTAGGGATGATGGTGTACAGTGATGATACATCAACGGTAGCCATCCAGACTATTCACATGTCCATATGTGTTTTGCGGATCCGCGGATCCACAGATCCGTGCCGCGGATCCGCAAAACACGGACACCGTCAATGTGCTTTCCGCATTTTGCAGATCCGCATATTGCCAGAACTATATAGAAAATGCTTTTTCTTGTCCACAATTGCGGACAAGAAAAGGGCATGTTCTATATTTTTGCAGAACGGAAATGCAGACCCGTAAGTGCGGATCCACAATTCCGGATCCTAGCGGGACAAAGTCTGTCCCCATAGAAATGAATGGGTCCGCAATTCCGTTCCGCAAACAGAATTGCGGATGTGTGAATGGGGCATAAGGGTCCCTTATCACCGCCAGTTAGTTAGCTACTTGTTAGGTAGCTAGCACCCAGCCCACCGCACCGCAGTCACTGAAAAAATCTGTGCCGTTCATATTTTTTCTTTTTTCAGCCCAGAGGCTGAACGGAAAAAAAAAATCTCATTACCCGTATCCTCAATATAAGGAGAATCGCAGAAACTCCTAATGCTGGCCATACGTGTAATGATTGCGGAGACCCTCAAATGCCAGGAGAGTATAAATACCTCACATGTGACCCCATTTTAGAAAGAAGACTCCCCAAGGTATTCCGTGAGGGGTATGGTGAGTTCATGTAAAATTTTATTTTTTGTCACAAGTTAGTGGAATATGAGACTAAAATTATATATATCAATTTCCGCTAACTTGTGCCAAATTTTTTTTTTCTGTGAACTCACCATGCCCCTCACGGAATACCTTGAGGTGTCTTCTTTCCAAAATAGGGTCACAAGTGGGGTATCTATACTGCCCTGGCATTTTAGAGGTCCTAAAGCGTGAGAATCCAAATGCATAAAAATGCCCTGTGAAATCCTAAAGGTACTCATGGGAATTTGGGCCCCTTTGCGCATCTTGGCTGCAAAAAAGTGTCACACATGTGGTATCGCCGTACTCAGGAGAAGGAGGGCAATGTGTTTTGGGGTGTATTTTTACATATACCCATACTGGGTGAGAGAAATATCGCTGTAAACTACAACCTTTTAAATTTTTTTATACAAAGTTGTCAATTTACAGCGATATTTCTCACACAAAGTATGGGTATATGTAAAAATACACCCCAAAACACATTGCCCTACTTCTCCTGAGTACAGCGATACCACATGAGTGACACTTTTTGCAGCCTGAGTCGCAAAGGGGCCCAAATTCCAACGAGTACCTTTAGCTTTTACATGGCTGCTCACAATTTAGCCCCACCCAAAATGCCAGAACAGTACAAACACCCCACAAATGACCCCATTTTGGAAAGAAGACACCCCAAGGTATTCGCTGAGGGGCATAGTGAGTCCGTGGGAGATTTTTTTTTTTTTTTGCCAGAAGTTAGCAGAAATGGAAACTTTATTATTTTTATTTTTTTCCTCAGAAAGTGTCATTTTCCGCTAACTTGTGAAAAAAATTAAATGATACATGAACTCACCATGCCCCTCCGTGAATACTTTGGGGTGTCTTCTTTCTAAAATGGTGTCAATTGGGGGGTATTTATACTTTTCTGGCATTCTATCACCTGAAGAAACATGACAGGTGCTCAGAAAGTCAGAGCTGCTTCAAAATGCCGAAATTCACTTTTTTGCACCATAGTTTGTAAACGCTATAACTTTTACCCAAACCAATAAATATACACTTATTGGATTTTTTTTTTATCAAAGATATGTAGAACAATAAATTTTGCGAAAAATTTATATAGAAATGTAGTTTAAAAATTTTTTTGGTAATTATTGATTAATAGCAAAAAAAGTAAAAATGTCAGCAGCAATGAAATACCACCAAATGAAAGCTCTATTAGTGAGAAGAAAAGGAGGTAAAATTCATTTGGGTGGTAAGTTGTATGACGGAGCAATAAACGGTGAAAGTAGTGTAGTGCAGAATTGTAAAAAGTGGCCTGGTCATTAAGGGTGTTTAAGCTAGGGGGGCTGAAGTGGTTAAAGGTCTCCCTTTAGGTGTCCCTTTTTCTTGAATACCAGGTGATTTCAAGTAGTGCTCAATTTTCCCCACTTCAACTGGTCTTGCTTCCTGTCTAATTGCAGAAGAGTCTATTGAGCGGCGTTTGGGTGCCATTTTTTTTCCTTCCCTTTTCTTTTCCCCATTTTTTCCTTTTCCCTCCTTAGTTTCCCTCCTTTCTCCTTCTTTCCTTTCTTTTAATTTTTCTTTTCCTTTCCTAGTCAAATCCCATATCTCAATCCAAAAGAAAATCTGTGGTCAGACTTAAAGATTGCTTTTCACAAGCGCAAACCATCCAACTTGAAGGAGAGGGAGCAGTTTTGCAAGGAGGAATGGGCAAAAATCCCAGTGGTAAGATGTGGCAAGCTCATAGAGACTTACCCAAAGCGACTTGGAGCTGTGATTGCCACAAAAGGTGGCTCTACAAAGTATTGACTTTATGGTAAGTAATTCCATTAATCCTTGATTCTGTAATTGGGGTGAAATTCCACCCAATTCCACCCAACTGCAAGACATCTTGAAAATTACCAGGAAACTGGGCATGCACTTAAGCCACTTTTACATTACAATACACACCCTCCTTGAGCTGCAAAGGCAGAATAGCGTTTCCCAAGATCATCTCATATGCAATGTTTCCACACATTGGAACTCCACCATCCACTTGTTGAATCCTCTCACTTTTGCTCCCTCACCACTCTGTGACAGGGCCACTATGTTGACTCCTCATGCGGTTGCCACCCTCCCCACTCTGTGATGGGGCCACTATGTTGACTTCTCATGCTGTTGCAACTCTCCCTAATCTGTGATGGGCCCACCATGTTGACTCATCTCGCTTTTGCTCCCTCACCACTCTGTGACTGGGCCCCTATGTTGGCTCCTCATGCAGTTGCCAGCCTCATTGCTCTGTGAGTGGGCGACTGTTGACTCCTCATGCTTTTGCCACCCTCCCCACTCTGACTGGGCCACTATGTTGACTCCTCTCATTGTTGCCACCCTCAACACTCTACCACTAGTGTCCCTGTTTGGCTTTTTTAACATCACCATTTATTTTACCCTTCTTCAGATCTGTCAGAAGAACCAATAAATTAAAAACACAATGAATCCTGTCTCTCGAGCATCCATAAGGCCTCTATCATACGGTGAGTATTTTGCATCAGGATTTGATCGTGATTTGTAACTAAAAGCAAGAGTGGATTAAAAACATAGAAAACATGCAAATATTTCCTTCACGTGTCATCTCTGTTTTGGACCTGCTCCTGTTTTTTTGCCCTTCGCAATACTGATCAATTACTGACCAAATAATGAACCCGTATGAAGACGGATGCTTAAAGGAAACATGTCACTAGGATAATCGCTATTGAAGTAAAGCCTTAGCCTAATAGCACTTAGTACCTTATTTCCAAATGTACCTTTGTTTCAGATGTTTTTTATCTTCTGAAAATCCAGTTTATTTGGTATGCAAATGAGCCAGTAAGGTGCACAGAGGGGCTTAATTCTTGCAGTAAGGAGCCCAGGCACGCATCCTGCTAGTGCACAAGCCTTCCCTCATGCTGTGAGCAGGGAAAAGGGGGGCAGAGTTATGGCTTGAATGTGATGTGGGAGGGGTGGGTGTACACATTGTGGCAGGAGGCTTTTCAGAAGATAGAAAACATCTATTGCTGAAACAAAGGTGCATCTGGAAATAAGGTACTAAGCATTATTAGGCTAAGGCTTTACTTCAAATAGCAATTATCCTGGTCACAGATTTCCTCCTTTAAAAGACAGGATCTGTTTTTTGGGGTTATTCTTGTGACGGATCAGAAGAAGGGAAAAATAAACAGTGACGTCAACACAAACTTACTGCTGACACCCTCTTCACTCTGTCATAAGCCCTCTACCTGTATCAGCGTGTAACAGAACACCAATTTTTGGCCAAATACTCCAGTCATTATTTGCTTGAAAAAAATCATCAATGTAATATATTTGCGATAAAAATTCGCAATTAGAATATTCGTGATCAACACTAAGGGGTAGGCAATTTTCCCATTGGTTGCTAGGGCTGTTGCTAAGTGTCGATATTCGCTATAAATTCGCGATTAGAATATTCGTGATCAACACCATTCACAAATATATAGCAATATATTCTAAGTATTCGCGAATTCTCAAAGTGGCGATATTAGCGATTAAAATTTGCGATTCGAATATTCCCGCTCAACACTAACATTGACCTGTAAGGCCCCTTTCACACGGGCGTGATTTCCGCGAGGGTGCAATATGTGTGAAGTGAACGTATTATAACCATGTTATAAGGGAAAATAATAAAATCTACAGAATACTCAACCCGAAACCAGACTTCAGTGATGAAGTCCGGGTTCGGGTCTGGGTACCAAACATGCCGATTTTTCCCACGTGTGTGCAAAACACATTAAAATGCTTTGCACTCGGGCGGGAAAATCGCGCATTTCCAGCAACGCACCCGCCTCTGATCCGGGCGTCAAACGTGACGCCCGTGTGAAAGAGGCCTAAGGCTGAGTTTACACTTCATTTATTTGGTTAGTTTTTGACCTGTAACTGACAAAATAAGTGAAATGCGAACTAATTCTAAGAGTGACACCTGTCAACTGCCAGTCTTACTGACGCACAGTAACGGTTTCACTACAACAGTAGACTAGATATGCAAGTTTCTGCAATGCACAGTGATGTACACCGATATACACGCTCCATGCAGCCTGGAAATAGCTGATTTTTAACGTGCTTCATCACAAATTAATTTGGAGCAAATCAAATTTTTGTGGAAAATTCGGTGAAGCATCAGAATCGAATTTTGTAAGACTTCGATCATCTCTAGTAGTGATTTAAAAATACACTATTACAGCATCACAATAAAACACAAATAACTGCAGCATTTGTTTATAAAAACACCCAAAAAGAAATAGAAATCTCAGTGTATATGAAGCTCTAACTTATCTTTTCCAAGCAGATGAGATAGAAAAAGCCAAAGCAAATAATTGTACAGCATTCAACAGTACCCAGATGTTCTAATTATCTGAACTTGCCCATTATGCTAGCTGAAGAGAAGGCAAATAAACGGAGACTACATACTATGAAGCAGAGCCTAATGTCTCTTAAAGAAAACCTGTCACTACGGAATGCAATGCAGTCTGCAGGCAGCATGTTGTAGAGCAGAAGGATTTGCTGAGCAGATTTTTATAAAGTTTTGTGGTAAAGATTCTGTCTTATTTGTAATTTATGGCAGCTCTTTACTGTACCCCCACCGAGGATCAGGTAGTTATCAGGAAGGAACAGTTCCATCTCTGTAATTGCCTTCTTACTTGGGCAGTGTAAATGCACCATAAATGTATATGTATATAATGTGATAGCTGTTAGTCGCTGATAGATGTTCATGGAGGTGGTCTTCTTAAGTATAGAAAGAGCAGTGGTTTAAATGTATAAATTGTAAGTTTTGCAGAATCTTTTCCCACAAAACTGTACATGAGAATGCTCAGTTTCTTCTGCTCAATACCCTCTTCAGGACCAAGTGATTTTCAGTTTTTGCATATTTGTTTTTTATTTCCTGCCTACCCAGAGCCATAACTATTTTTTTTTTTAAGTTCACTTAGCCATATGGAGATTATTTTTTGCAGGACAAGTTGTACTTTCTAATTGCACTATTTAATATTGCATAAGATGTAGTGGGAAGCTGTAAAAATTCCAAATGTGGTGGAGTGGGGAAAAAAACCACATAATTCTGCCATAGTTTAATGGGTTTAGTTTTGCCGGCATTCCCTACGTGGTAAAACTGACCTGTTCTATTTGTTCTACGGGTCATTATGATTACAAAGATACCACTTTTGTAAAGTTTTTCTTGTGTTTTAATGCTGAAAACAATAAACAATAAAATAATTTTTTTCTTTTCCTCACAATATTCTGACCCCCATAACTTTTTTATTTTTTTGTCTACAGTGTGATGCGAGGGGTCACATTTTTCATAGCGATCTGTATTTTTCAGGGACACCATTTTGAAGTGTGAATGACTTTTGGATCACTTTTTGTTTTTATTCAATTTTTTGGGGGAAGTGAAGCGATGAAAAATCAGCCCTTTTGATTGTTTATTTTTATTTTTATTCTGGGGAAAGGATGATTTGAATATTTTTTTTATATTTTTAATACTCTTTTTACTTTTTTAAGTCACCCAAGGTGACTAGAACATGCAATCATTAGATCGCCATTTTTATCCATTAAAGAATACAAGCCTCAGTATAATCCAATGCAATACTGCCACCTGCAGGCCAGCATTGCAATATACCATTAATAGACCGGTAAGCCTTGTACAGGCTCAGTCCTATTACTACAACGCGATGTCTTCTGTAATCTCAGCAAGGGGGAGGTGTTCCGTGCTGGGAAGCATATGGCTCCTAGTTTTAGTGCACTCAGATGCCGTAATCACACTTGACCACGGCATCTGAAGAGTTAAGTATATGCAAAAGGCATTATTATTGATCACAAGCATTGGCCCCAGATTTTTGCTGTTTAAAAAACCAGAAACCTAATGGCTATGGCGGAAGCTGCACTCACGGAACGGGCACCATTTTTAAATCCTGCACTTCTGCTGTACATGTATGGCGAATGTCTAGAAAGTGATAACATGTTGTCTACATATTACCCCCCATTTTGTGGTCACAGATTCTCCTTAATCCACCAATAAACTATTTAAATACAGAATTTTATTGTCCCTATTAAAATACTCTTAAATGAATAATACTAAAGTGTATATTCTAAAATATTTGATCTTTTTAGATTTTGTTTTACAGGATCTGCTATTTTTGCAACTTAAAAGTTAATGTGCTGCTATCTGAATCTGACAGACCTCCCAATCTTGCAAATTATCAGTACAAATTCAGCCTTTGTCTGCTACAATTGACATGTCACCAACTTTTATAGCTAATGAGCTCTTTACTGAATGAAGGATGGTGTCAGAGGTTATCTGTGAGCTAACCCTACTAAACAGACCATAAATATTTTTTGTACATAGTATTTGATTGCTATGTGCTGCCACATTGTCTTCTTTATTGCTACAGTAGACAGGTTACCAATAAAATCAGTTGATTTAATGGCAGGAATGGTGTTTCATTTACACTGGGATTTTGAATGTAAATCTCTCAACACTCAGCAATCACTATTTTATTTTTTTCCAAGTATAATTTCAATATTTAAAATGTTATCTTCACTCCCACAATTCTGATAACACATTTTCCTCTTTTTCTAATTTTGGTAAAATTTAACTTGTCTTCTGAAATATGCAATTATCAGTTTCTGAGCCAAGCAGCCATAAAATTCCTGCTGAGGGGCAATTACCCCAAAATAGCTGTCCACAGATAAGGTGCTGGCTTATTTAATATCCAAGTTATGTTTCAAGGCCTATTAAAAGGGTTGAACATTTACTTATAGGGTCGCTGCCTCACATCTGGTAGCATTAGAGGCAGAGCTTGTTAAAAACTCATTTGCATGCCTTTTTCCCAGAATTCCAGAGGAGCATGTATGACCGATAAGTCTCCTCGCGCCGACTAAGGGGCTCTCTCCCCAAGGAGAGATAATATCCCCAAAAAATGAATACAGATTGACATATTTAACTATACACTTGGTTATGTCAGATAGGGGAGGGTCTAGCAAAGACCAAATCAATCTAAAGCTGGCAAGCTGAGGGTACGGCCAGATGGCCAGTAAACAATTCATCCAGCACAAAAGGTACCTTGGAACCAAACCAGAGTTCGGGAAATGGTTTTTTAAAGTAAAAATTAATCTATTAAGTTATTGCGCAAAGTCACGTGAGACTTAGCGAAGTAATAACTTCGGCTCATCTGAGCCAATACATTCTAATACTGTATGGAGCGATCGCTCTCTACAATATTGGACCAAAGTTTCATGCAAATCGACTTCGGATGTTTCATTCAAGGTCGATTCGCTCATCCCCAGTCATTATGTCACGAAAAGGGGGGGAAAGCGTGCACCCACTGTCTGCCACCCATGCCTCTGTTCCTACCTACTTGCACTTGCCCGTCCTAGGTAACGGAGCGCAACTGGGCGACGGTCCCTGACCTGGATAAGTGCGGAGGACAGGAGGGACGTGGACAAGCGGACAGAAGGAAGAAGTTAACAGACACTGCAGGAACAGTGAACACAACCAAAACAAGCCAAGGGTTCAAGCCGGGAGGTAGCCTAGTAACAGAAGGGGTCTTACTAAACGGAGTCAGATAACAAGCCGGAGTTCAAAACCAGGAGGTCACGTCAAATCCAAGGGGAAACAGAGAAGTCGGGATACAAGCCGGGTCAAACCAAGAAGTCACGTCAAATACAAAGGAGCAGGCAGGAGCAAAACGGGGAGTCAAATACCGGTCAAAACCAAACACACACAGGAATAGTAGCAGCAGTAGCCCGTGACAGTAAATAATCACAGGCAACCTCTGGCCAGCAGATTGCCTGTATTTATAGTGGCAAGTGAGGGTCATGTGACGTGGCCAGCGTCACATGACCGACAGACAGACGAGTCGAGCGCCGAGTGATCAGCTCGGCGCTCAAGGCAGACCTAGGAGCAGGGAGCCTCCCAGCTAGCAAAGCCGCCCTGGGAACGAGGCTGGGCACAGATCCTCGCTCCCGAAGCTAAGCAGCAGGTCTGTGGCTGATGGAAGACCGAGTTACCTTCGGCACCCTGTTACAGTACCCCCCCTTTTACGAGGGGCCACTGGACCCAAGCCCTTAGGTACAAATCTCCCAGGACGCTCAGCATGAAACTTCTTGATGAGTCTCGGGGCGTGGATCTTAGTGGCTGGTACCCAATACCTCTCCTCAGGTCCATAGCCCTTCCAGTGGACCAGATACTGCAAGGAGTTTCGGACCTTTCTAACATCCACAATTCTGGAGACTACAAACTCATCTTTACCATAAATTTGTACGGGAGGAGGAGCTGACTAATATGGAACAATGGGTGGAATATATTTCTTAAGCAATGATTTATGGAAAACATTATGAACACGAAGGGAGTCGGGCAGCTTTAACCTAAAAGAAACAGGATTCAGAACCTCAATGATCACATAAGGTCCAACAAAACGGGGCGCAAACTTTCTGGAGACCCCTTTGAGAGAAATATTTTTGGTTGACAACCATACCTTATCATTAACCTTAAAATCTACCCCCTTGGAACGTTTCCTATCTGCTTGCTGTTTCTGAACCTCCTGAGCCTTTTCCAGGTCTTGGGCCCAGACTGTGCACAGTTCTGACGTAAAATTATCCGCCTCCGGGTTACATGAGGAAACAGAAGGACCTGAACTAAAACGTGGATGTAAACCAACGTTACAGAAAAATGGAGATACCTCCGTAGAGGAGTTCACCCGGTTGTTAATAGCAAACTCCACCAACGGAAGATATCGCACCCACCAAAGCTGATTATCGGACACATAACATCTCAAAAACTGTTCAAGTGACTGATTCAACCGCTCTGTCTGCCCATTGGTCTCAGGATGGAAGGCTGATGAGAGGGATAGAGAAATGTCACATCTCTGACAGAAAGCTTTCCAAAACTTAGAAACGAATTGGACGCCTCTGTCAGAGACAATATTTTCAGGGATACCATGTAAACGTAAAATATGTTCAATAAACAAAGACGCTAAAACCTTGGCATTAGGAAGCTTATTCAGAGGAACGAAGTGCACCATCTTGCTAAACCGATCAACCACTACCCAAACCACAGTCTTCCCCTCAGAGATGGGCAAGTCGGTAATAAAATCCATAGAAATATGTGACCATGGCTTGCATGGAATGGGTAGGGGTTGCAACTTCCCAGCCGGACGTGATCTCGGAGATTTACATTTGGCACAAACCTCACAGGCAGACACATAAGAACGAACATCTCTGGACAGAGAAGACCACCAGAAGGACCTAGACACGATTTCCTTAGTGGCATCGATACCGGGATGACCACACAACACAGAGTTATGGCACTCACCCAAAAGCCAAAGACGCCCAGGTACGAATAACTTATCTGATGGGGCCCGAGCAGGGGCCAGATGTTGTGCAGCAGCAGTCTCTGAAGAAAAGTCTGCCGAAACTGAGGCCACAATGATATTTCGCGGTAGGATGGGTTCAGGAGGAACGTCAGGAAGCTGGAAGGCACAAAAACTTCGGGACAAGGCATCCGCCTTAATGTTCTTACTTCCTGGCCTAAAGGTAATTGAAAAATTAAAACGAGTAAAAAACAGGGCCCACCTAGCTTGCTTCGGATTAAGACGTTTAGCGGATTCAAGGAAGACCAGATTCTTATGGTCAGTAAGCACTGTGACACAATGTTTAGCACCTTCAAGGAAGTGTCTCCACTCCTCAAATGCCCATTTAATTGCCAGTAACTCACGGTTTCCTATATCATAATTCCTCTCCGTAGGAGAGAATTTACTTGAAAAGAAGGTGCAGGGTCTTAGATTAGTAAAATTAGAAGATCCTTAAGAAAGGATCGCCCCCACCCCATCCTCAGAAGCATCAACCTCAACTATAAAAGGTTCCTTAGGATCCGGCTGAACCAAGACTGGGGCATTCTGAAAACACCTTTTAAGAGTATCAATGGCTTTGAGGGCCTCAGGCGACCAATTAATAAGGTCTGCGCCTTTTTTGGTTAAATCAGTCAACGGTTTGGCAATTATCGAAAAAATGTTAATAAATTTACGATAATTGGAAAATCCCAAAAAGCATTGCAGTGCTTTCAAGGAGGAAGGTCCCACCCAGTCCCGGATTGCCTGAACCTTATTAAGATCCATCTTAAATGAGTATGGAGTAAGGATATAACCTAGATACAAGATCTCCTGTACTCCAAAGACACATTTTTCCAACTTGACCGACAATTGATTCTCCCGCAGGATCCCGAGTACCTGCCTGAGGTGGGAGACATGAGAAACCCAGTCTGGGGAAAAAATCAAAATGTCGTCAAGATACACAATCGCAAATCTGCCAAACTCCCTGAAGATATCATTCATCAAATTCTGAAAAACTCCCTGAAGATATCATTCATCAAATTCTGAAAAACTGCCGGAGCATTACGGAGTCCAAATGGCATGACTAAATACTCAAAATGCCCCTCAGGAGTATTAAAGGCAGTTTTCCATTCGTCTCCCTCTCTAATACGTATAAGGTTATATGCTCCTTTCAAATCAAGTTTAGAGAACCAAGATGCTCCCAAAATCTGGTTGAACAAGTCAGGAATTAATGGGATAGAATACTGATTCCTGATGGTGATCTTATTCAACCCTCTATAATCAATACAGGGTCTGAGTGAGCCCCCCATACTTCTTTTTAACAAAAAAGAATCCTGCACCCATGGGGGACATAGAGGGTCGAATATGTCCCTTCTTGAGACTCTCCCTGATATATTCTTTCATAGCGACATGCTCAGGACCAGGCAAGTTGTAAATACGTCCCCTGGGAAATTTAGACCCTGGTACATGATCAATAGCGCAGTCATAGGATCTATGGGGAGGAAGTTTCTCAACATCAGATGTAGAAAAAAACTCCTGAAACTCCCCAATATATGACGGCACTGTCATTGAATTGGTGGAAACGCCTGCCCGAATGAAAGACAAACAGGAGTTACAATTGGGACCCCACTTTTCTAACTCACACATAGTCCAGTTAATAACTGGGTTGTGCAGCTGAAGCCAAGGCATACCTAAAACCACGTCAATGGGCAGGTTTTTTAAAATAAAAAATGAACACCTCTCAGAGTGACACACCCCTATGGACAAGGTTACCTGGGGGGTACAAAACTTAACGGTTCCCTCCAGCAAAGGAGTGAAGTCGATGGCAACTACATGAATCGGAGTGGTAAGAGTCACTACAGGTATACCGACCTGTTCAGCGAATTTAAGATCCATGAAACTAAAAGCAGATCCTGAATCAACAAACGCCTTGCCTGACCCCTTAAGGGTCCCAAAGGCCAGATAGGTAACAATAACTTTCTTCTTACCACCTCCAGGAGTACCTTGTCCTTGGTTCCCTGCAACTTGGATGCTCTGCCGGAAGGAGGGATCTTGGGACACTGATCGATCCAATGGTCGGAGTTGCCACAATAGAAACAAGTTCCCCTTCGGCGACGTTGCTTTCTTCGGGTCATCCCGAGCTGCATAGGTTCGTCCTTCAGTGTCTCCGCCTTAAGTCCCACAGGAACAGACTCAGGTTTAGACGTACCCGATGGAAAATACAGAAGTTATGCAGACTGAGATTTTGCCAACAATAATAATAATTGGAACTCATTGGTTTAAAGCAGAGATCAGCAACCTTTGGCACTCCAACTGTGGTGAAACTGACTACCAGCATGCACACTTGCTTGGGTGTTCTCAGACAAGAATGAAGCATGCTGGAAGTTGTAGTTTCCCCACAACTGGAGTTCCGTAGGTTGCTGACTCTTGGTTTAAAATATAAAAATAACTACTTGGTTTCCTTCAAGTGGTTGATACAGTTAATCAAGCAGTGTTACATTGCTATATTAATTCATTTCTACATCTTGGGATGGTAGCTTTTAATGTGTAAAGTCTGACATAATTTGTGCCAGTGTATTTAAAGAAATTTGTTTGCACTGTTCTTTTTGTAGATAATAAAAGTTAAAGTAGATTTCAACTGATGGTTATGAAATTATTCCAACAGAAACATATGCCCTTATTTATCATGCTTTAACTCCACAATTCCAACTTCAAAAAGCTGCAAAATAGGCCTTTGTGACTTTTTTGGACTCACTTAAGCAAAACATTTTTGAGACCTTGCATTTTTACACCACTCACTCCAGTTTTGAAATGTGGGTGGGAAATTTGGAGTTTCACTCGAGATTTATCAATGAGACTTTTCCACTTTCCAAGTCTCAGTCTCTCTGTAGTAGGAGGGTGAAATAAGAAAACTTAAATGGCTTTTCTAGAGAAAAGTGTTAGGTTTAAGGATAATACAAATTTATCAAACATGCAGCATTTGATAAATGTGACATAAAGAATTCCAACACAGACTCATGCAAAACTGACTTCAAATATTCCCCTCATAATAAATTTATCCCGTAATCTTTATGTATTAATCAGGGAAATCAGACAACTACTAATTTTGAAAGGGATGCAACATTTTGTTTTTGTCAATGCTATAAAACTAAAATTAATGTGAAGGTCACAATCATCCACATCATCATGTACTCTTCCAAAGTAGTGGTCACAGCAGATTATCTCCAAATTGGTGCCTCCTAGTGCATAGATGTACTTTGTGGGGCAGATATTCATAGTAACATAGTACATAAGGCTGACAAAAGACATCTGTCCATCCAGTTCGGCCTGTCATCCTGCTAGTTGATCCAGAGGAAGGCAAAAAAAACCTGTGAGGTAGAAGCTAATTTTCCCCACTTAAGGGGAATAAAAAATTCCTTCCCGACTCCAATCAGGCAATCAGAATAACTTCCTGGATCAACGACCCCTCTCTAGTAGCTATAGCCTATAATATTATTATACTCCAGAAATACATCCAGGCCCCTTTTGAATTCCTTTATTGTACTCACCATCACCACCAACTCAGGCAGAGAGTTCCATAGTCTCACTGCTCTGACCTTAAGGTAAGTGCCCATGCATATATGTCCTCCAATATCCTACAAATCTATAGTCAGTCAGAAGATGCTCACACATACCTCTCTTTATGGCATTCTCTACATCTTCTTATGGCTTTTTATGAGCGAGCATCGCTATGCTCGGCATATGGCGGTACTCGACCGAGTACCGCATGTGCTCGAGCACAATGTTCGAGTCTCCGCCCACATGTTTTGCGTGTTTTAAGCAGCCAATAAAGGTGCAGGTAAGTACTGCCCTCACTGTAATGCCAGTAGCCCTGTTGGCTGCTGGCATTACAGTGATTGGCTGGCCGGAACGCGTCATCGGGTGCTATATAGCACCCAATGACGCATGTTCTGCTCAGACCCAGACAGGGAGAGCAGAGCGTAGGAAGGGAAAGACAGTGTAGGGAGCGATTTTTACAGTTTTTTTTTTCAGAGAAAGCTTTTCCAAGACCCAAAAGTCCTTTTAAGGACTACTGTATGTGTTTAAGAGCAGAAATCTATTTACCTCCTGCAGTCTCAGGGACAGTGCTTCGGAAGAGACAGATATTGCAGGGAGAGACATTTGCTGTTTTTACTTCAAAAATCTTTTCAATGACCACAAAGTCCTTTTAAGGACTACTATGTGTGTTTGACAGCAGCAAGATATTTTTATTTTATACCTATTACTGACATATACTGTACATCATCCGCAGACAGTGTCTTTAATAATCTGGACCAAATCTAGTGTCCATAGTCTGTGGTGTTCTGTAACCAATACTGTAGAACATCTGCAAACAGTGTCTGTATTACAAATTTCAATAATCTGGGCCTAATATAATGTCCATAATCTGTGGTGTTCTGTAACCAATACTGTAGAACATCTGCAAACAGTGTCTGTATTACAAATTCCAATAATCTGGCACACATATAGTGTCCATAATCTGTGGTGTTCTTTAACCAATACTGTAGAACATCTGCAAACAGTGTCTGTATTACATATTCCAATAATCTGGGCCTAATCTAGTCTCCATAATATTAGGTGTTCTGTAACCAGTACTGTAGAACATCTGCAAACAGTGTCTGTATTACAAATTCCAACAATCTGGGCCTAATATAGTGTACATAATCTGTGGTGTTCTGTAACCAATACTGTAGAACATCTGCAGACTGCAAACAGTGTCTGTATTACAAATTCAAATAATGTGGGCCTAATATAGTGTCCATATTCTGTGGGTTTCTGTGACATATACTGTCCTGCATCCAAAAACTGTGTCTTTAGCGGACAGTAAAACAATCTGCTCCACATCTAGTGTCAAAACTATTAATATAAAGAAGGCGAGCACTAAGGGACGAGGAAGTGGGCGTGATGCTGATGGTGCACGCAGAGGCCGTGGCCCTGGGCACAATGAAACTGTGCCTGCTGCCAGTGCACCAGCTTCATGTCCAGCTTAGGTGGGCGGTGCAGGACAACACTGTCCAAGTCGGACCAGTGCGAACAGTTGGTCGGTTGGATTGCTGAAGATAATGCTTCCAGTCGGTTAAGCACCACCCTCTCGTCCAGTCTCTGTAGCCAAGAGTCTGGTCAACCGAATACTCACTCTGATCATCCTTCCTCCTACCATGGAGAGGCTTGCCAAACGAGTGATCACACACTCGGATATTACGAGGAGCTCTTTCCAGCGCCACTATTAGATTTGGCCCTTGTACCTAGCATGCTTGAAAAGATACCCTAGATATTTTGCCCTGATTCCCAACCTCTTGAGCCTTCACAGTCTCAAGAAGATGACGGTGGTGAACGGCAATCATTCGTTCAGGAGGTGTCGATCACTGAGGTTGTGGTTAGGTCAAGTCAAGAGGATGAGCAGAGTGAGGAAGTGGAAGATGAGGTGGTGAACGATGAGGTCATTGACCCAACATGGGAAGGTGAAAAGCCGAGTGAGGACAGCAGTACAGAGGGGGAGGGATCCGCAACACCGCAACAGTCTAGAAGAGGTAGTGGGGTTGCAAAAGGGAGAAGTTGGCCCACACCAAACAGGCCCGCAACCGTTACACCGAGCACTTGGGCGTGAACACTAGCAATCTCACCACCACCAGCATGATCCGCCGCATGGCATCCAAGCACTCTAATAAGTGGGCCCAACCCCTGGGTCCACAATCTGGGTCTGCGGGTCACACCACTGCCTCCTCTTCCCCTGTGTTATACACTGCTGGCCAATCCCCTGTAGAAGGCGCAGGTCCGGATACCCCTCGCCCTGCACCTGGATCTTCGCATGAACCGTCAGCAAAAAGATCCACTTCCCTGTCCCAGCTCAGCGTCCAAATGTCAATAACACAGGCATTTGAACGCAAGGCAAATACCCACCCACAGGCTATAGCACTAAATGCTCAACTTTCGAAATTACTGGGCCTTGAAATGTTGCCGTTTTGACTTGTGGACACTGAGGCCTTCCGCAGCCTGATGTCGGCAGCTGTCCCTCGGTACGCAGTCCCCAGCCGCCACTATTTTTCACGGTGTGCCGTGCCCGCCTTATACCAGCATTTGTCCCAGAACATCACCGTGCCCTAACCAATGCACTTACTGGGAGGGTCCACTTCATCACGGACACATGGACAATTGCTGGTGGCCAGGGACGCTACATTTCCCTGACCACACACTGGGTGAATGTTGTGGAGGCCGGGAGTGAGTCATACCCTGGGATGGCACAGGTGCTACCTACGCCCAGGATTGCGGCCCCTATGTCTGTCAGGATCTCCGCCATGCAGTTATGTTACTGGCTACAACCCCCACTTCTCCTCCTCCGCTGCCTCCTCCTCCGCTTCCACCTCCAGCAGCAGTCAGCCATCAGTCGCTAGCTGAAAGCAGTGTAGCACTGCTGTGGGTAAGCGTCAACAGGCCGTGCTGAAACTGATCTGCTTAGGGGACAAACAGCACACTGCCGCAGAGCTGTGGCAGAGTATAAGGGACCAGACCGAGCTGTGGCTATCGCCACTCAACCTACAACCAGGCATGGTTGTGTCTGACAATGGGCGTAACTTGGTGGCGGCTTTGGAGCTTGGCAACCTGACACACATCCCATGCCTAGCATCTTAAACTTATTGGTTCAGCGGTTTATCAAAACCTACCCCAATTTGCAAGAGCTACTAATGAAGGCGTGCCGCGTGTGTGCCCATTTCTGCAGGTCATCCACAGCTTCAGACGGTCAGTCAACACTGCACCAGGGCTTGCTGCTTCCAGCTCACCAACTATTGTGCGACATGAGCACATGCTGGAACTCTACGTTCTACATGTTGGCCAGGCTTTGTGAGCAGCAGAGTGCAGTTGAGGAATACCAGCTGCAACATGCTCGTTGCCTTTCGAATCAACTGCCCCTATTTACAAGTGAGGAGTGGGCATTGATGTCAGACCTCTCTGAGGTTTTAAAAAATTTTCATGAATCCACAAAGATGGTTAGTGGCGATAACGCTATTATCAGCGTAACCATCCCACTGCTGTGTCTACTCAAAGAATCGCTGCTCACAATTAAGGAGGACGCTCTGAATGTGGCAGACAAAGAAATAGAGGAAGGCATTACACAGGGTGATAGCCAAACCATCCACAGTTCGTCTTCTCAGCGCAAATTGGACCATGAATAAGAGGAGGACGAGGAGCTGGAGACAGTTGCCTCTGCTACAGAGGGTAGTACCCATGGAACTTTAATTCCATCTGTTCAGTGTGGATAGGCAGAAGAGGAGGAGGAGGATGAGGAGATGGAGAGTCATCCTGATGTTGACATTGACGTCTTGCCTGTTGGTACTCTGGCACACATGTCTGACTTCATGTTAGGCTGCTCCAGGTAGAAGCACCATGACACACACAGAGACTATTAGGGCCGCACCACACCGCTCAGGATTTCGATAAACCTGGGACACGATCGGCTCTTGGGGGAGGGGCGGCACGTTGCCCATGCTGTCTGGATATTGCATTGCATGTATAATTGCAGTCATGAAGGAACTGATGTTACTTAGTTTCAATTATTTTATGAGTAAAGGGCTCCAAAATGCTTCAAACTTGTTTTTCATTTACATGTGATTCATTCTTATCTTACTGTATAATGCATACTGTAGGGTACTATATACTGTGGGGTGCTATACTGTATACTGCATACTGTGGGGTACAATATACTGTGGGGTGGTATAATATATACTGCATACTATAGGGTACTGCAAAATCTGGGGTATTATACTGCATACTATGTTATGCTATATAGTGTATACTGTTGGGCGTTATAGTATATAATGTATACTGTGGGGTGTTATACTGTATACTGCATACTGTGGGGTGTTGTATACTATATGCTATGAGGGCCTGGGGCTGTTATACTATATAAGCTATACTTTAGGGTGTTATAATTTATACTGCGGAGTGTTAAATTATATACTTTATACTGTAGGGTGTTATATTACATACTGTGGGGTAATATACTGTACACTGCATACTGTAGAGCGTTGTACACTATACACTATTAGTGGCTGAGTGTGTTATACTATATGTATATAGTATATGGAGGATGGTCGCGGCAAATGGAGGAAGGGGACCCAAGAAATATTACAAAGAGTTAAAGGGCATCTGTCAGCAGATTTGTACCTATAAAACTGGCTGACCTGTTGTACGGTATGTGCATTTGACAGCTGAAGGCATCTGTGTTGGTCTCAGAAAAATTATGTTTTAATATATGCAAATGAGCCTCTAGGAGCAACAGAGGCATTGCTGTTACACCTAGAGGTTCTGCTCTCTCGGCAACTTCTGTGTCCTTTCCACTTTGACTGACAGGGCCAGGTGTGATGACATTTACATTGCCTGGCCTTGTCAATCAAAGTGGAGAGGATGTGGAAGTTGCAGAGAGAGCAGAGCTTCCAGGTGTAATGGCAACTCCCCCGTTACTCCTAGAGGCTCATTTGCATATATTAAGAAATCATTTTTCTCAGCAATGCGGGCACATGAACAGATGCCTTCAGCTGCCAAGCACACAGGTAATAGATCAGCCAATTTCATAGGTACAAATCTGCTGACAGATGCCCTTTAAATTTGTGGATTTTGCCTCCAAACTCACCAGGTATCAATCCATTTGACTGGGTCTGATCTATGGAGTCCCCAATTCACAATGTATTTGCTGCTAGCAGTTTAGTACCTGATAGCACAGGCTAACTTCGGAAGCCTTGTAGAGTCCATGTAGGTGGCCAGACATCTTGCTTTAGGCCAGACAGTCTGGTCTCCTGGAACCCTGTCCGGCAACCAAAGAAGGGCCTAAACGGACACTAAGGTGTCCTCCTTTTCAGTGGCTCCATGCTCAGACAGCAGCATTTTGTGGTCTAACTGTGAGCTGCTACCGCAAACTGACTAACTGAGGCTTTCTCTCAAGTCAATCAGTCACTAGAGCCGGACGACTTGTCACTCTGCGATTAACTGAGGGTGAGAGAAGCACTCCAGGGCCTGCCCAGCTCATCCTAAGGTATTTTAGTCCTTTTTTATTTAATTTTTTTATTTCTTTTGCCGGCAACATTTCTGAGAGGTGCAATGGCCTATAGTGGCCTGCTTTTTGTGGTGAGGCAAGTAGTCTATGCCTCAATGGGTCAGTGCTATTTTGGCTGGACATTGGGACCTACCTAATATTAGACAGGTAATTTTAATGTTATGATTGTAATGTAATAGTTAAGTGGTTCATCCGCCACCCGATTATTGATAGAAGAGCAATTCCAAAAGAGGTGAAATACTGCGAATTCAATATTACAATTCAATGATTTACCATTACCAGTATTAAAGAAATAATCCAGCTTTCCTGAAACTGGATATTATAAAAAGACTTTTGTGTTTTAATTTCTATGTGCGCAACAAGAAAATGGCGATGGCTAGTAGCTGAAAAACAATGATGACATAGGCAAAACAATAAAAATTAGCAATGTGTGTTAAATATGCATTTCTTGCTAAAAGATTAACCCATTAGTGGAAAGCAGAAAGCTTATAGAGTATTAACCAATCAATAAATGGATTCAGTTCTAACCAATTAGAAGTACTATGTGTGTACCAATCAGAAGTTATTGTCGGAATATTTGTGAACCAATCATGTCAATACTTTAAAGGGTTACACCCTTGGAATGGGGTATAAATAAAGGGCCCAGGACACTCCCTTTTTGGGATCCTGGCAGAATTTTGAACTGTGCGCTGACTTCTGTCATTTTCCTCCGTCGACGTCATTCACCTGAACACATGGTATCGATTCGCACGTTACTGACCCTTGGTCTGCCACAACAACCAGTATACTAAATATAACTGTGGGACAATATGAATTCCCAGTATCTCACTGGCCCACATTACCATAGTTATACCCTGTTTACACAGTGCAATATTTTATCTAGAGATAACTAAATTGTGCCAAACAGCTCCCAGAGAGTGTCATAAATTTCAAATTTCACGCACAGACAGAACTCACTAAATTCCTGCTATGTGCCGTCCATCAAAATAAGTGTATCCATCCACCACTTACCACATCAAGATCTCAAGCTGGGGACAAATCCATGCACTGTGGGGAAAAATTATGCTGCCCTGTGCTACTGATGGCTCCTAAAAATCTAGGACTTTCTTTGGTACGGCTTGCTATAAGCAGTTTCAGGTTGATAAAGGCAGTATGTTGCTCTCTGGTATAGACCTATTATAAATAAGATCTATGTGTATGTCTGTGTCTATATAATCCCAATGTTTTTTTCTTCACATATGTCTGCGGCCACAAGCTGATTTGCAGATGCAAAATAAGCTTTTGGCATATAGAGTATTGCAGCCAACACAGCTTGGCAATATTATCAAAGAGCCCTGGCACATTCATTGAATGGAACGTCCAAGACCCACCGCAGACAGTGCCTGCACAACTGGACTAAAAGAAGATACTGCTGCGTCACAGCAAGAAGCTCACTGGAAAATGTAATCCCATCAAGACATGTAAAGGCCTTGGCAATAAAGGCTCTGCTCCTTCTTAGCAGGTGATTTGACTTCACACATCTGCTAGCCATATTATATTGTTAATATAGAGCTGAATCATATAGGTTCTCAATGACATGTTCGTAGTTTTTAAGACTATCCAAACAGATAATATACACATTTAGTATTTGAGTATCCATGTGATCATTTAGAGAACGAAACAAAAAATATACATAGCTTTCTAACAATAATTAACTTGTCTATAGGTTATAAATACAGTTACAAAAAAAGTAAGTGCGCTATTAAATTTCCCAGATTTCTGTATTCATTATTAATAAAATGTGGTCTGACAGTTGAAACTAGAGACAAACACAATCTAAATGAATAATTTACAAACAGTTGAACTGTTTGTTTCTTTTATCGGGCACATTGAGTAAACATCAACAGTGTAGAGCTGGGGCGTTGCTAGGTATATTAATTCGGGGCTGGGCCCCGGACTACAAGCCCATTGCCCCGAATCACCTAGTCATGGCTGTATTTTTTACTGCACTGGCACTTTCTTTTCATGGTTATACTGAGCCACCAGTGCGGGGCTGCAGTGCGGTTCTAAATGACATCAGCCAGGGGCACGTTAAACTTATAGGAGCAGCTTCGTTGTACCCCCGGCTGAAGTGCAGGGGGACAGGCCAGCAGCCCAGCACCGATGTCTCCATATCAGATCTTCATATGTACTTTGTGTATTACAGGGGAAATGTGTGTGCGGTTTGCACTTATTGGGGCGCTGTGGCTGGTATTCATGGCAATAATCTGGTTGATGTATGGGGTAATGTGGCTATAGTGGTCTAATTTGTGCTCCATTGTGGCATGTGGTAGTGGTGGTGTTAGTATTATGTGCTATGCTTAGGTCTTGGCGCTTGAATATATATATACACACAGTATATTCAAATTTTTCCAGGGGGTAGGCATGTGCTTTTGGGCTTGTGCCCCTGATCTTTTAAGACCCTAGCAACACCCCTGGTGCAGAGAGAGAAATTATGTAAACCTTTGTATTAATTTCTTCTCCGAAGGCTAATTCACAAAAGCTGTTTCAAATAAAAATATGAGATTGGAAGTGTGGGTTTGCCCATTAAACAAAGGCACATAAATCCTGGTTACTGACAAATTTGTTCTTCTTAATAAGTTTTGGTTAGTGTGAACAAAACTTTGGCAAAAAAAAATTTCAAAAGACATTTTACAAAAATGCAGGAAAGAGCAACAAATGCATTGCTAAAGACCTACTGCAGGTGTTCATAAATTCATGTTTAGACTAATTTTATACAAATGGTTACAGCTCAGGACTGCTACTGATTTTCCTAGCAGTAGGTTTCCCATTAGGATCCCTGTAGGTGTACATAAATTAATGTTTAGACTAATTATATACAAATGGTTACTGTTCAGGACTGCTACTGATTTCCCTAGGAGTAGGTGTCCTGTTAGGATCCCTCCAAGAGCACAATGGTCAAACCTGAAAGAGGTGAGAAGGTACCTGAAGGTAACAATCAAAGAACTAAAGAAGATTCTTTTCATGTTGGCACAATTGCACACTGAACAAGAATGGCGTTTCTAGAAGTACATCTCAAATGAAGGGGCTAATGTCCAAAAAGCTACAACAGAGATGGGCAAATCTATTCAACCTGAATTTTCCAAAAATTAGGGTCAAATCCGAACCCAAAATTTTGATTATTTGATTTGGTGAATTTCTCAATTCTGTCAATGTGGCTGTATGATCGCTTGTTTTTTGTGGGATAAGTTATAGTTTTTAATGGCACCATTTTGGGGTACACATAATATGCTGGTTAACTTTTCTTGGAAGGGAGTATGGGGAAAAAAAAGCAATACTGCCCCTGAGTTTTTATGTGATAAATGCGATGTTTATATTTTGGCATAAATGACATGACAACTTTATTCTCTGGGTCAGTATAATAAAAGGAATACCAAATACATAGTATTTTTTTTTACATTTGTACAACTTTTACACAATAAAACCTCTTTAAAAAAAAAAGTCACCTTACTATTAACACTTCCTACTTTCAATGTCTGCAGCACGTAGCTCATGAAGAAAGTCATGTCTTGTGATCTGGCTTCATATGTGTATATAAGGTGAGCGATAGGCTCTCTGCATACATACGCCTCATTGCTGTCATGGGTAAAAACGGGTATTTATTAGAGTTGCAAAAAGGGAGGATTATTGGCTTTCACGTTAAGGGGGGCAGTATTTCTGAAACTGTGCAGATTATGAATAGTGATGTCGCGAACATAAAATTTTCAGTTCGCGAACAGCGAACGTCCGCAAATGTTCGCGAACAGGCGAACCGGGCGAACCGCCATAGACTTCAATAGACAGGCGAATTTTAAAAACCAAAGGGACTCTTTCTGGCCACAATAGTGATGGAAAAGTTGTTTCAAGGGGACTAACACCTGGACTGTGGCATGCCGGAGGGGGATCCATGGCAAAACTCCCGTGGAAAATTACGTAGTGGACGCAGAGTCGGGTTTTAATCCATAAAGGGCATAAATCACGTAACATTCCTAAATTGTTTGGAATAACATGCTTTAAAACATCCAGTGTGTGTATACGATCAGGTATGATGTTGTATCGATCAGGTAGTGTAAGGGTTATGCCCGCTTCACAGACATTGACAGACCAAACTCCTCTTTTAATGCACCGCAAACAGTCCATTTGCACAACCGCAAACTCCCCATTTGCACAAGGTTGGATACCAAGCTAGCCACGTCCCGGTGATGTCATTGAAGGTTTCTTCCTCCACCCAGCCACGTACAACACCAAGGGTCCCCGAAAGGTCAATTGAATTGATTTTTCGAACGGGGAGATGGTTAAAAAAACGCTGGCTCCCTCCACTCTGTTTTAATCCACGGTCACTGCTTCTGCGCTGTGCAATTTACTGTCACACCCGATATGAGTGGTATTTTCTATAGTACTATTCTCATCAGTTTAATCCCTCTAACGTCCCCAATCTGGGGGCCATTTATTGAATAGATTTTTCGAACGGGGAGATGGTTAAAAAAACGCTGGCTCCCTCCCCTTTGTTTTAAACCACGGTCACTGCGTCTGCGCCGTGCAATTTACTGTCACACCCGATATCAGTGGTATTTTCTGTAGTACTATTCTCATCAGTTTAATCCCTCTAACGTCCCCAATCTAGGGGCCATTTATTGAATAGATTTTTCGAACGGGGAGATGGTTAAAAAAACGCTGGCTCCCTCCACTCTGTTTTAATCCACGGTGACTGCATCTGCGCCGTGCAATTTACTGTCACACCCGATATGAGTGGTATTTTCTGTAGTACTATTCTCATCAGTTTAATCCCTCTAACGTCCCCAATCTGGGGGCCATTTATTGAATAGATTTTTCGAACAGGGAAATGGTTAAAAAAATGCTGGCTCCCTCCACTCTGTTTTAATCCACGGTGACTGCGTCTGCGCCGTGCAATTTACTGTCACACCCGATATGAGTGTTATTTTCTGTAGTACTATTCTCATCAGTTTAATCCCTGTTACATCCCATATCAGGGATTGCCTTTTGTGAAAAAAAATTTAGGCCTGGTACCTTCAACTGCCTTCACAATGACAGACCAAACTCTCATACACCAAACTTAATTGATTTCAGGAACCGGGAGATGGAAAAAGCAGCTTGGTCGGTCCTCATACTCCCAAATTGGGGCACTGCGCGTGCACAGAGCATTGTGCTGTGACACCCTATATGAGTGGTGTCTTAACTAGTACTATTCCTATCAGCGGCAGGCGGGTGCGTGGTAACTTGAGAGCAGGTGACCAAAGCTGAGCTGGAGGAGGATGGTGCGTCAAGGTTCTTAGCGGAAGCTGTTGAAGATTGGGTGTCCTGTCTAAGCCAGTCAACTACGTCCTCAGAATTTTTCGGGTTCAGGGTACATGGCCTCTGAACACTAGGCATTATTCCAGGGACAGTGGAAATCACAGCACCACGACCACGACGGCCCCTGCGGGTTGGCCTGCCTGTCATTTTTTTTTCGATAAGTGGTACTGTGCCACCCTGTATCAGTGGTGGGCACTGGCAGTGGGCACACTACAGTCTGTGGAAGTGGGCCTGACACACACTGGCAGCAGGCAAGCAACTGAAATTAGACTAATGTGTAAAAATTAAATGCCTTATTTATCGTCAAGCTACTGTGCCACCCGGTATCAGTGGTTGGCACTGGCAGTGGGCACACTACAACTACAGTCTGTGGAAGTGGGCCTGACACACACTGGCAGGAGGCAAGCAACTGAAATTAGACTAATGTGTAAAAATGAAATGCCTTATTTATCGGCAAGCTACTGTGCCACCCGGTATCAGTGGTTGGCACTGGCAGTGGGCACACTAAAGTCAGTGGAAGTGGGCCTGACACGCAATGGCAGCAGGCAAGCAACTGAAATTAGACTAAAGTGTAAAAATTAAATGCCTATTTTGATGCAAAGTCCTCTGCCAGCCGGTATGAGTGGTAGGCACTGGCAGTGGGCACACTACAGTCACTGGAAGTCAGCCTGACACACACTGGCAGGCAACTAACCTTAGATTAAAGTGTAAAAATGAAATGCCTTTTTTTGATGCAAAGTCCTGTGCCACACGGGATGACAGGGGTGGGCACTGGCAGTGGGCACACTACAGTCAGTGGAAGTCGGCCTGACACACACTAGCAGCAGCAGGCAAGCAGCTGAAATTACACTAAAGTGTAAAAATTAAATGCCTTTTTTTATGCAAAGTCCTGTACCAGCCGGTATGAGTGGTGGGCACTGGCAGTGGGCACACTACAGTCACTGGAAGTCAGCCTGACACACACTGGCAGGCAACTAAACTTAGATTAAAGTGTAAAAATGAAATGCCTTTTTTTGATGCAAAGTCTTGTGCCACATGGGATGACAGGGGTGGGCACTGGCAGTGGGCACACTACAGTCAGTGGAAGTCGGCCTGACACACACTAGCAGCAGGCAAGCAGCTGAAATTACACTAAAGTGTAAAAATTAAATGCCTTTTTTTGATGCAAAGTCCTGTGCCACACGGGATGTCAGGGGTGGGCACTGGCAGTGGGCACACTACAGTCAGTGGAAGTCAGCCTGACACACACTGGCAGGCAACTAACCTTAGATTAAAGTGTAAAAATTAAATGCCTTTTTTTGATGCAAAGTACTGTGCCACATGGGATGACAGGGCTGGGCACTGGCAGTGGGCACACTACAGTCAGTGGAAGTCGGCCTGACACACACTAGCAGCAGGCAAGCAGCTGAAATTACACTAAAGTGTAAAAATTAAATGCCTTTTTTGATGCAAAGTCCTGTGCCAGCCGGTATGAGTGGTGGGCACTGGCAGTGGGCACACTACAGTCACTGGAAGTCAGCCTGACACACACTGGCAGGCAACTAAACTTAGATTAAAGTGTAAAAATTAAATGCCTTTTTTTATGCAAAGTCCTGTGCCACACGGGATGACAGGGGTGGGCACTGGCAGTGGGCACACTACAGTCAGTGGAAGTCGGCCTGACACACACTAGCAGCAGGCAAGCAGCTGAAATTACACTAAAGTGTAAAAATTAAATACCTTTTTGATGCAAAGTCCTGTGCCACACGGGATGACAGGGGTGGGCACTGGCAGTGGGCACACTACAGTCAGTGGAAGTCAGCCTGACACACACTGGCAGGCAACTAACCTTAGATTAAAGTGTAAAAATTAAATGCCTTTTTTTTATGCAAAGTCCTGTGCCACACGGGATGACAGGGGTGGGCACTGGCAGTGGGCACACTACAGTCTGTGGGCCTGCAGCTCCTCACACACAGGCAGGCCATGCAACTGCAATATGCATATAAAGGAAAAAAAAAAGCAGACTAATGTTGCAGCCCTAAAAAGGGCTTTTTGGGGTGCTGTCAGGACACTGTCCTTACAGCAGAGATCAGATGAGTCTTTCAGGACTGGAGTGGACACTGAATTCACTTGCCTAGCTATCAATTTCCCTATATAATCAGCAGCAATTACACTCTCCCTCCTCTCACTAAGACTGCAAATTCCAAATGAATCTAAAATGGATGCTGTGCAGGAGGTGGGAGGGTCTGGGAGGGAGGGTATGCTGCTGATTGGCTGGAATGTGTCTGCTGACTGTGAGGTACAGGGTCAAAGTTTGCTCAATGATGATGTATAGGGGGCGGACCGAACATCGCATATGTTCGCCCGGCAGAGGCGAACGCGAACAAGCTATGTTCGCCGGGAACTGTTCGCCGGCGAATAGTTCGGGCCATCTCTTATTATGAACTGTTCGCGTGCTGCTGTGGTTAAAGTGCATTCTGAGCAGAAAAATGGCACCATTGCAAATAAGCAAAGCGGAAACTGTATCACATGCTATTGATGTGAGAAGTGAACCTTGCCTACTAAGGTACGCAAGGGTGGGCCGACACGCCACCGTGGAGCAGCTCACCACTAAAATGTACCGGTGGCTACCAGACGTGTGTCTAAAGCAAGCAAACCCTACTGTGTACTAAGTTGCATCGGGAAAAAAGGCTTCACTTTTTGCAGAAGTATCGGAATTGGACCTCCCCTGATTGCTAAAGGTTTGCTTTCTCTGATGAGTCATGTTTTCTGCTTCATAGAATAGATGGACATTGGTGTGACAGGCGAGAAACATCAGAGAACAAATACCCTGCAACCACCCTGGCCCACTCATCCATGGCATTTGGATATGGCCGATTTGGATATGAATCCATCCTTGCAGATCATGTACACCTATACATGTTGACATGTCTTCTTTGGGATGGATGGGATCTTCCAGCAAGACAATGCGACATGTCACACGGCTAGACATTTCTGACATAATTTACCATAATTTGAACCAAATTGTGCATCTGTGGGACCACCTTGATTGTCATGTTCACTATATGGATCCTCCCCCACACACTCTTCAGCAGCTGTGGGATACACTGCAATGAGCATGGCTCCAGATACCTGTGACAACCTTCCAGGAGCTTGTTGTATCACTCCCAGTCTGTCTAGCTGCTGTCCATGCTGCACACGACAGTTACTCTGGGTATTAGCTTGTGGTCATAATAATGTGATTTGACTGTGTACATTTACCTAAATAAATGGAAACATTATTGCCACCTCTAACTTATTTTCACCCCTTAAGGATGCAGCCAATTCCTGTCCCCTATTCCTTCCTAGAGCCATAACAACACTGCTGCAATTATGCCAGGATACAACCATTTCCCATTATGGTGTATGGGGATTCAGCAGTGCCAGGCAGTGTCCAGCTACAGTAACTTACCAAGCAGAGATGTGAACCTACACATAACTGGTTTATTTAGTAGCTAAGGGGGTGATTATTTTGTCACTTAACGCCAGGTAGGGATAAACAGCATTTTCCTTTAAAAAATATAATCATCATTTAAAGACATCAGTTTGTGTTTTTTGAAGTTATTTTTGTCATATATTACAAATAGGCTAATAGTTTGAAACATTCCAGTGTGAAAAATATGAAAAAAATAGAAATCAGAAAGGAGAAAATACTTTTTCACAGCATTGTAAATAGTTACATAGTTAATATGAATTTAAACGATTGGCGAGCACTCCATCTGGTAAGTGAAAGTCATAAGCATTTATTACAATAATCTAATATATCTTGTACATTGGGTAAAAATTGGCATACATACAACGAATCAATAAAAAGGAATAAAAATTAGATAAAAAATCATACATACATTGCAGTTATCGCAATATAAGATATGATCCTGATGGATCTCCAATCGGATAAATGGGCTCTGATTAGGTACTATAAGTCTAAAACCGTGGTTGTTGGACTGTAGCCTATGTGTCAGAGTCTCTCCCGTATTGTTCAACCAGGATTATACTGATTCAGTTTATGGTTGTTCACTGCACTGGCATGTGGCACACGCTTTGAGAACTAAATAATGTTACGGTCCATATAGGATTCTCAATCCCCAGTCTCTTAGCATATAAGTCAAAGTTTTTGATGTAGTTATTTCCTCTTACCTCTATTAGATGAATCAAGAGGTAAGTAGAGGCACCACACGTGTCAAGCGGCGATAGCGTCTGCCGCCGTGCTTACCCGGCAAGTTCCCCTGAGGTCTCGTACTTGCCGGGTAAGCACGGCGGCAGACGCTATCTCCGCTTGACACATGTGGTGCCTCTACTTACCTCTTGATTCATAAAGTATTCCTTTTCTGGTACACAAAGTATTCTAGCAGTATTAATGTACGAACTCTGCCTACCAATTCCTTACAATGCGGTGGTTCCCGATCAATCCAGTGAAGCGCTATGACTTTTCTGGCCTGATACAGTACCCGAATAACTGCCAGTCTAGTGTCCGCTGTCAACTCAGGTTGTTCCACACATCCCAATAGACACTGTAACACATCTACTTCTAGGTGTATACCAAAAACGCTATTTATAGTGTCCACAACTTTCTCCCAGTACCTTCACTGGGATAATTTTAAGTTGCCATGTCACATTTGAAGCCCCCCTGATGCACCCCTAGAATAGAAACTTCAAAAAAATAAACCCATTTTGGAAACTATGGGATAAGGTGGCAGTTTTGTTGGTACCACTTTAGGGTACATATGATTTTTGATTGCTCTTTATTACACCTTTTTGTGAGGCAAGGTAACAAAAAATAGCTGTTTTGGCACCGTTTTTATTTTTTGTTATTTACAATGTTCATCTGACAGAATAGATCATGTGGTATTTTTATACAGCAGGTTGTTACGAATATGAAAATACCAAATATGACTACTTTTTTGGTTGTTTGTGTCAGTTTTACATAATAAAGTCTTTTTAAAAAAAAATATTTTTTTAGTGTCTCCATATTCTGAAAGCCATATTTTTTTTTTGTTTTTGGGTGATTGTCTTGGGTAGGGGCTCATGTTTTGCAGGATGAGGTGACAGTTAGATTGGTACTATTTTGGGGGTCATACACCTTTTTGATCGCTTGGTGTTGCACTTTTAGTGATGTAAAAACTCTTTTTTTAGCACAGTTTTTATTTAATTTTTTGGCGGTGTTCATCTGAGGGGTTAGGTCATGTGATATTTTTATAGAGCTGGTCGATACAGAAGCGGCAATACCTAATATGTCTACTTTGCTTTTTTTCTCAATTTTTTTTTTTTATTACTTTATTTTGGGAAAAGGACTATTTTTTCTTACTTGAAACTTTAAATTTTTTGTAAAACTTTATTTTTTGTCCCACTCTGGGACTTCAACTTTTGGTGGTCTGATCTCCTTTACAATGTATTACAATACTTCTGTATTGTGATGCATTGGCTGTAAGTGTATTACATATTGTAATACACTTATAGCTTCCTGCCTGTGAGAACCAGGGGGCTGGATCTTACAGGCTGTCACGAAAGCCAGCCACAATGCCTAAGGAAGGCATCGGGCTGCCTTCCCTGCCATCGGGTCCCTGTCACAGCAGAGCGGAGACTCAATGGCCACCGCACACCCGTCACGATCCCACACGTGCCGCGGTCAGCGTTGACCGTGGTAGTGCAAGGGTTAATGTGTTTTTACCGATGCCGGCGCATACAGCAGGGGTCCGGCTATCAGTGACTGCCGGGCGCCTGCTGCTGATCGCCAGATCAGCCTGCCGTAGACGTAGGGTGCTGGTCCTTAAGTCACGTCCACCAGCGCCGTACATGTACAGCACGGGTCCTTAAGGGGTTAATGTTATTTAGAGTCAATAGTTTTTATTGAGGTTTTTAAGATAGAATAATGTGAGCAAACAGTTGGTGGGCGCAGCCACCGTCAAGCAAGCAATAAATCACAATAGATAAATCAAGAACATGGAATGGAAATGCAAGATGAATATGTGAAGCCGCGAAGGCAAAAAGCGTCAGGGCATCCGTTCGGATGCTGCCTACCTGACGCAGCTAATCAGAAAGAGATCAATAGACAGATTGAAATAAACAGAACAGTAATGAAAAACCAAACAATACACGGATCTACATTAAGTCACGGTGTTGAAGGGGAGCATCGATAGTGGGTATCCTAAGAGTTAAGGAGAATATAAAGGATGGCGAAGCCAAGGGTCCCAGGTAACGTCTCGTGTTGTAGGATTAACTATGGAGTATGGGAGGCGATGTTCGTATCTGCATGTGGTATTCAAGGTGAGAATTACTTCTCGAATCTGAGGTGTTATTATTTTCTTCCAGTGGCGTGTAATAACTATCTTGGTGCTGAGGAGAACATGGCCTACCAAGCCCCTATACGAGTAGTCAATCGCATCTATCCCTAGGAATAGGAGAGCTAAAGCAGGATCCGGCGGGATCGTACAATGAGTGATTTGTGAGATCAAGGAAAACACTTGTGACCAGAGAGAGTGCAATTTAGGACAACTCTATAAAATATGGAACAAAGACCCCACCTGACCGCACTGTCTCCAACAACAGGCTGAAGTGTTTGGATACATGCGATTTAGTCGCTCAGGAGTGTAATACCAGCCTAGTTGCGTTTTTATTCCAGCTTCATAGTGCGTTACACACCTGAAGTTGGTTGTGAGAAAGCTGATTGCTTGTGACCACTCCCCATCTGAGAACGTGTGTCGCAAAACTGTTTCCCATGAAGTGAACGGGTTCGTTTTGGTGAAGATAGCTTTGTCTTGGACACAATCATAAATTAGTTTAGTTAGACGTTTTTTGTGTGACAAGGCGCAACTGAAAAGGTCGGCAAGTTTACGATGAAATTTGACCGGAGCCTTCAACTGCTTCTCATAACAATGTCTCACCCGCAGATATTTGTAAAAATCAATGTGTGGAATCCCAAATTTCTCCCTTAGTTGCTCAAAAGAGAGTATAGTACCTGATGCAATCAACTGATCCAGGCTATGAATACCAGCTTTCCTCCAAGAGGAGAGGTCAAGCCCATCCGTACATTTCTCCAGTAAGTAGGTAGAAATCCAATTATTAGGGATTTCACTGGTACTACCGCTATCTACGTGAAATTTATGCCACAAAGTACATGCTGAGTGAACAGTAATTAAAGAGTCAGTTGGGAAGTCTGCGGTCAAAGTTGCATGAAGAAGGAGATCCTTCAATGCGTATGGGACAGCAACCACGTTTTCAATTTGTGCCCACTGTTTAGAAGGAGAGTCCGACCACCATTCCACTAGGAAAGACAGGCAGATAGCTAGGTGGTAGTCCTTAATGGAGGGAAGGCCTAGGCCGCCCACTTTCTTCCTACGTGTCATTAAAAATTTAGCTATCCGAGGTCTGTCTGATCCCCAGAGATACTTGTTGAGTATTAGTTGTGCTTTTTGAAAGAAGGTACCAGGTACCACGATGGGAAGGGCCCTAAAGACATAAATAAGCTTTGGTCATCATTTGGAAGGAGGCTATTCTGCCCACCCACGAGATCGCGCGGGAAGCAAAACTATTGAGATCTTTTTGCAAGACAGACAGGAGGGGCTCGTAGTTATATTTATATAAGAGGGAGCTCGGGGTAGTGAGTTTAGTCCCTAAATATGTTAACCCAACTTCTTGCCAATCCAGAGGGTATAAGGCCTGCAGACGCCTGACTTCAGCTAGCGGGATATTCACGGGCAGCACTTGCGTTTTAAGTGTGTTTACTTTATAATAAGATAGCAGACCAAAATGTGAGATAGTAGCTAAAGCCGAGCCTAGGGATGAGGATGGGTTCGTCAGGGTCAATATAATGTCATCCGCATATAGTGAAATTGTGTGGGTGGTCGAGCCGATCGGTACACCCGTGATCTCTTCGTTTTGTCTGATGTGTTGAGCGAGAGGTTCCAGGGCTAATATGAAAAGAAGGGGGGAGAGGGGGCACCCCTGACGAGACCCATTACTAATTGGGAAACTATCCGATAATAGCCCATTAGCCAGTACCCTAGCTGTAGGTGTAGAGTATAGGCTCTCCATTGCGTGTAGTATGGGGCCACTGAATCCCATCTCCCGCAAGACCGAAAAGGCATACGACCAGTGCAGGCGGTCAAACGCCTTTTCTGCGTCTAATGCCCCCACCAGCAAGGGAGATTTGCGAATTTCCATGGTGTTTATAATATTCAGTACTCTGCGGATGTTGTCTGAAGCTAGTCTGCCTTGGACAAAGCCTGATTGGTCTGCTTTGATCAGGGAGGGAAGTATAGGAGAGACTCTATGCGCGATAATTTTTGCGTATAGCTTAATATCTGAATTTAGAAGCGAAATTGGTCTGAAATTTTGTGGGACATCGGAGGGCTTTCCCGGTTTGGGCAAGGTGACAATTAATGCTTGTAGCATATCTTGAGGGAACTGCGCGCCTTCCATACAGGTGTTGAAGATGGTTAGGAGGTGGGGTGTTAAGATTTGGTGGAATTCCCTATAATACTCATTTGACAGGCCGTCCGGACCCGGGGATTTGCCTAACGGTGAAGATAATATAAATTTTTGGATTTCGTGTTCGGATAGGGCAGCGTTGAGTGAATTTAACTGAGCTGGTGTAAGGCGGGGTAGATTAGCAGAGTGGAGGAAGGCTGTCACAAGTGAGGCGTGGTCCACGGGTTGAGGGATAGAGTGTTTAAGATTGTACAAATCCATATAGAATAATCTAAACTGTTCCGCTATGTCCCTAGGATCGATGAGTTTAGCTTTGGTGATTGGGTGGAGAATGTATGGGATTTTCGATTTAGTTTGTTGAGCTTTAAGCTGCCTAGCCAGTAGACGACCAGCCTTGTTACCCTGAGCATAGAATTTCGATTTACATCTGAGCAGGCTTGTCTCGAAGTCTCGGGTTAAAACTAAGCGGAGTCTATCCCGTTCTAGTTTAATCCTAGCAGTTAAATCTGCGGAGGGGTGCTGTTTATTAGTAGTCTCTAATTTAGCTATGGCATCCATCAGCGACTGCACCTCTAGCTCCCTTTTCTTCCTCTCTTTGCAATTTAGTTTAATAAGTAGGCCCCGTATAAAGGCCTTATGCGCCTGCCATAGCACAAAAGGATCTGAAACCGAACCTACATTAAAAGTAAAAAATTCCTGTAGGGCCCGAGTGATCTCAAGTTTATATGAGGGAATTTTAAAAAGGAAAGGATTATTCCTCCAAACCGGGTTCGGGAAAGATTGAAATCGGTCATCTAGAGTGATGGATATAGGGGCATGGTCCGAGACACTAATCAGGCCAATCTCAGAGCTAGCAGTACTGAGAAGAGTGTTCCGGTCCACTAAAAATAAGTCAATTCTAGAATAGGAACCATGTATGGGCGAAAAGAAGGTATAGTCCCTTTCTGAGCTATGTTGCGCTCTCCATACATCCATGAGGTCATTAGAGTGAATAAAGGAGGAAAGAGCCGTAAAGGCCCGTCTAGATGGGTTGGTAGAATCTATGGAAGGATCAACTATGGAATTGAAGTCTCCACAGAGTAACAGTTTGCCCTGTTTTAAAGCATTAAGCTTCCTCATTACTTTGTGAAGAAACGCTAATTGCCGGCTATTGGGGGCATATATATTGACTATGGTATATACAACGTGGTTAATTGAGCAAACTAATATGATGAACCTCCCCTTGGGGTCAATGACCTGCGTTATGGGAGCATATGTCACAGAGTTTCTAAGCGCTATACACACTCCTCTGGTCTTTTTCTGGTGATGTGACTGAATAACAATAGGGTATAGACGGTGTTTCAGACGGTGTGCATCAGTGCTTAGAAGGTGTGATTCTTGCAGACATAATACATCAGCTTTCAGTAGTAACGCTTCTTTCCATATGAATGAGCGCTTTTGTGGACAATTTAGGCCCTTGGCATTCAGAGACACTATCTTGATACCCATCGTAAGGAGCCAAGCAAAATGCCTAGAGTTATGTCTCCCCTATGAGAGTCAGTATAGTGTGACAATTTGTAGATCAGAGAAAGCATGAACCAAAAGGTATATGCAAACAAATATAAAATAAAGAACCATAACCATAGTAACCAGGGTATGAGGCGAGGGGTGAGAAGTCCCGTCTTTAAGCCTGTGGTGCAGACTTTGAGTGTTGAGGCGTCTTCCAGGGTACAGAGAAGAAGAAGGACTGCACCTATCCCTGAAAGAAATAAAGGTGGAAAAAACAACCGCCATATAATGCATACAACAGGAGTGAGGTATATGAAAACCTGCGGCCACTAGTATGGGTTAGAAGTGAGCCAAAAATTAGGAAATGAGGTAGGAAGTCCTCCTATGTCCCCAGGAGCTATTTACGAGTTTCTCTGTCTTCTCCCGGACGCCCTCTTCCAGTCTCCAGTGGGCGCAGCTCGCTGAGTCGGATAATCTCTATCCACGCTTGCTAGTGGGATATTCCATTCTTGTAGCAAGGTCCTACCCTCCTCAATGGAGCGGATGACATGCATGCGACCTTCTTTAGGAATTAGCAATTTTTGAGGGAAGCCCCATCTATATGGTATATCCGCAAGGCGCAGGGCAACGGTAACAGGAAGGAGATCTCTTCTCTGCTGTAGAGTCATGGCTGAGAGGTCAGTGCCAGTGCATCCCTAGGAACGTCTGGGCCAAGGTGCTTAGGTTTTGGGACCCGGTGGGACCTATCAATGATTAGGTCCTGTTCAGACAAGTTAGGCACAAGCTTACGGAAGAGCCGCTTTAAATAAGCTGAGAGGTCAGCAGGAGGAACATCTTCCGGGATTCCCCGTATTTTGATATTGTTTCTGCGGGAGCGGTCTTCGAAGTCCGCCATTTTCCTTTTTACAGCCTCCATTTCCTCAGCCAAATCATTGTGGGCGTCAATCACAGCATTCTGCGAGGTGGCGAATTCGCCCATTTTAGTCTCTATATGAGTCACCTTGTCCTCTGTTTCTTTAATTCTAGTAGATAGGGGCTGAATTGCTGCCATCATGCTCTGCTGGATAGAGGACTGTAAAGCCAGCAGCATTTGTTTTAATGTGGCCTCAGTAGGGAGGCTATCAGAAGAGGGCAAGCTGGAGAGCGGCTGGGAGGAGGTGTTAGAGCAATGGGGATTCAGCCATAGATCACTGACCTGCTCGTCTGGTGAGTCGGTCCGTTGCCTGTGTTTCTGAGGGCTGCATGAGGGAGAAGCAGCACCCTGCGGTGGAGCAGAATCCAGACTCTGCAGACGAACGTCCTCAGGAGTCGGAGGTAATGAAGGCTCTCTCGATGGTGGAGGAAACTGATCAGGGTGCAGCAGAGAGGAGCCAGGACAGTGAATTTGCGGAGACAGGCGCTCCGAATCAGGAGCCGGCTGGTCTTCATGGCGGGAGGCGCCATCTTTGTTCCGGCCTTTGCCGAAATAAACCTCCAGATTTGTTGCAGGGAGCATGGGTACTGCCGTTTTATTCTTCCCCATAGTTGCAGCGACGTCTGGGGTGTAATAACCAGCAGGATTCGAGGCAGTAGCGGCTGAGACGCTGAGAATTAGTCGCAGAGGTGCAGGAGCTTCAGAGCTAGGCGTCCATCACCGACGGCAGCAAGACCACGCCCCCGGGTTAATGTTATTTAAAGAGCAGGAGCCCGCGCCACTTAGCTAATCCTGTAATAACACATGGGTACAGAATGCTATGCCAGGAGTTAGTAAACCTCCGGGGGGGGGGGATGGGCAGGAGCAGCCACTGCCCATACTCATTATGCTGCGGCCCCATTCATAAAATGTCATGACCGCACTCCGTACACCACTGAGCTGTCAGCGGTGTACAGAAATGTCAGTTTTAAACGCACAGGTAATGGTGCACTTTAGGTAGGGAAAAGTGGAATAACAATACAAAATCCATTAATAAAGTATATTAGAAAAACTTTTATTCGGGCATTAGGGACATCCTAATAAAATTTTACTCAAAAGTTTAGTTACTCTTTAATTTTAACGCTTTCAGTATAGGGCCACTTTTCACCTTAAATCCCAGGCCAATTTTTGCTAATCTGACATGCGTCACTTTATGTGGTAATAACTTTGGACCACTTTTACTTATCCAAGCCATTCTGAGACAGTTTTCTTCTGACACATTGTATTTCATGACAATGGTAAATTTAGGTCGATATATTTCACCTTTATTTATAAAATAATCCAAAATTTACTAAACATTTGGAAACATTCACAATTTGCTAAATTTGAATTTCTCTACCTTTAGGATATATTGTAATACCTTATAAAATGGTTATCAATCAACATTCCCCATATCTCTGCATAATTTTGTAAATGTAATTTTATTTTTTTAGGATGTTAGAAGGCTTAGAAATTTAGAAGCTATTTTTAAAATTTGCAGCAAAATTTCCAAAACCAATTTTTTTAAGCACCGATTCAGTTACAAAGTGATTTTGAGGTTCTTTACATAATGGAAACCACCGATAAATTATCCCATTTTAGAAACTACACCGCTCAAATTATTTAAAACTGATGTTACAAACTTTGTTAACCCTTGAGGTGTTCCAAAAGAATGAAAGGAAAATTAAGGTAACATTTCTAAATTTTACTTTTTTGGTAGATTTTTTATGTTGATCATTTTTTTTGTGCAACACAGCAAGGCACCATTTTGTATTTGAAGAGACCCTGACATACCTCTTCAGTGGAAACCCTCAAAAAGTTACCCCATTTTGGAAACTACACCCCTTAAAGAATATATTAAGGGAGTACTGAGCACTTTGACCCCTTAAGCTTTTAATGGAATTTGGAAACACTTGGCTGTAAAAATGAAAAGTTTAATTTCTTCCAATAAAATGTTCTTTAGCCCCAAATTTTTCATTTTCGCAAGGGTTAATAGGAGAAAAAGCACTCCATAATTTGTTACCCATTTTCTCGTGAATGCAGCAACACCCGATATGTGTTGGTAAACTGCTGTGGGGGCACATGGCAGAACTCAGAACGGAAGGAGCGCCATATGGCTTTTGCAGCTTAGATTTTGATGGATAGGTTTATGGTTGCCATTGGTTTTTATTTTTTATGTGATTGTCTTATGTGGGAGATAATTTTTTGCAGGATGAGGTGACAGTTTGATTGGTGCCTTTTTGGGGTACATAAGACTTTTTGATCGCTTGGTATTAAACTTTTTATGAGGCAAGGTGAAATAAATCGCTGTTTTGGCATAGTTTTTTAAATTAATTTTTTACAGCATTTTCTGAGAGCCCTATTGTTTTTTTTCGAGGGGTGGGTGATTGTTTTAGGAAGAGGCTCATTTTTGGGAAAATGGTTTGATTGGTACTATTTTGGGGTACGTAAGACTTTTTGATCACTTGGTATTACACTTTTTGTGAGGCAAGATGACCAGAAAAAGGCTTTTTTGACACTATTTCTTTTTTACGGCGTTCACCTGATGGGGTGGATCATGTGATATTATTATAGAGCTGGTCGAAACAGACGTGGCAATTTCTAATATGTCTACTTTTTTTTCCCTATGTTATTTTACTTTATTTTAGGAAAAGGACGTTTGTTTGCAACTTTTTTTTTCACTTTATTTTTTGTTCCACTCTGGGACTTCAACTTTTGGGGGTCATGATCCCCTTTACAATGCATTACAATACTTCAGTATTGTATCCAGGGGGCTGGATCTCACAGGCTCTCACGGATGGCATCCACGATGCCTAAGGAAATCATCGGGCTGCGGTCCCCGCCATCGGGTCCCCATCACAGCAGCGCGGGGTCACAATGGCCACCCCACATCCAGCAGGATACCGCATGTGCCGTGGTCAGTGCTGACCGCGGCAGTACAAGGGTAATGTGCTGGCATTGGTGTTTGCATAGAGCAGGGATCAGTGACTGCCGTACCTCTGCCTCTGATCTGGCGCCGTAGCTGCATGGCGCTGGGATTTCTTTCCCAGTTTCCAGTGCTGTACATGAACGGTATCCTATGGGTTAAGAATTCATCTAAGCTTTTTTTGAAAACTGCCCACTGTTCCTGCTGTGACCACGTCCTGAGATAGACTATTCCACAGATTCACAGTTCTCACAGTAAAGAAGCCTTGATGCCTCTAGAGACTGAACTTTTTCTTATCCAGATAGAGACAGTGCCCCATTGCCTTTTGAGGGGATTTTACATGGAACAGCTTTTCACCATATTTTTTTGTACGGCCCATTTATATATTTGTTTAGGTTAATCATGTCCCCCCTTAGACATCTCTTCTTAAGACTAAATACATTCAATTCTTTTAATCTTTTTTTCAGAACTAAGACCCACCATGCCTCTTATCAGTTTAGTCACTCTTCTTTGTACTTTTTCCAGCTCCAGGGCATCCTTTCAATGGACTGATGCCTGAGAACTGAACTGCATATTCCAGATGAGGCTGCGCTAAAGCTTTGTAAAATGGTAATATTAAATCCCTGTCCCACAAGTCCATGCCTCTTTTATTACATGACAATATCCTTCTAGCTTTAGAAGCAGCTGATTGACATAGCATGTTGTTATTTAATCTATAATCTACAAGCAAACCCAAATACTTCTCCGCCTAGGTAAGAAGCATATGCTGTTGTCTCTAGGTCATGAGTGGCTTGACACAAAAAATGTGACAGTTGTAGTTAGAGATGACTGAAGTTTTGAAAAATTCGATTTGGCCGATTCACCAAACTATAACAAGAAATTAGATTTTTTTCTAATTAATATGTCATGAATTATGATAAATTAGGTATACCCCGGTCACTTCGCGTAATTATATTCATCTCACTTGGCCCAATCTCAGTGTGAAGGCTTAGAACTTAAATTGCAGGGAGAGTGTATTGCCATGTGTATTACGGAACTTCTAGTGCACCCACATTTATAGTTAATCCAATCTGTAGGTACCATGCCATTAGTATTACAGGTGTAATTTATCGCCATCTACATCACTGTGCAGTGCACCAATATTCATAGCTAATCCCTTTTGTTAAACAAAAAGAAAAGCATACAACACCCTTCAGTAAAACCAAAAATCTGTTTGCTACCCTCCAGGAGCTGTGTCCAAATGGCTTCTTAGCATAACAAAATAAAGAAGTGGCGGCAGCGCCAATAAATTAATGGAGAAAAAAAATGTTTTTTTAATGCATGTTGTGGCAGTCCAAACACATGCTTTTTAACCCCTTCAGTTAGCTCTAGATTTACTGTTCGTCAGTATTAGAGGTCACTGTTATTGTCAGGTTTAATTTCGCGGTGAACTTAACCATGCAGTTATCCCAAGATTCAAGTAGTGGCCCCATGGCAGAGTGGGGAATGTCCAAGAATGCCACCATCTGCTGGTTAAGGTTCTGCTGCGTGTCCTGCTGCTGCTATGTGGTGTCTGCAGATGGCTGAAGAAAACTGCTCATCACAGACTCCAGACTGAAGTTGCTGCATATGGAGCTGATGCTGCTCCTGCTCCCCCCCCCCCCCCCACAAGTCATGGCAGTGGAGCATAAGCGTAAAGGGTCGACGAGGTTAGACCTTTCTGAGGATGGGTGATGGCGCTCATAGGCTGTGACCAACTGTCTAAACAGAATGTCTCTATAGTAGTCTATTGGTGCATACCTCTCAAAGGGTCTAAAAAGTGCCCCCATTTTTTACTGGTAGCGAGGGTCTAACAATGTGGATATCCAGTTGTCATCCCTCTGTCGAATCCTGAGAATGTTGCTGTCACTACACAAACATTGACAGCATGTATCTGGCCATTTGAGCATGGGACTCGGAGGGCCTCCCTGCCTCCATCTCCACTGCATACTGTCACTGTCTGACATCTGCTTCATCTTAATCGTTGCCCTCCAGCTCCTCAGTAGGTGAAATCTGTGACAGGGCATCTCCAGGCAGTTCAAGTGTTCGTGTGGAGGGTAATAATCACATAGTAGGTTGACTGACAACTTGTGTTTTACATTAGAGAAAGTTTTTTCCTGAATCTGTGTATTTGGACACACATAAAACATTGGGCCCAAATCTGTTGGCAGTGCCAATACTGCATTATTCCCAAAGTAAATTGTCAATAGCAGTGTGTTCAGTGTGTTTGGAGAAATGGGAGGACATTTAATTGCACCTCTCTTTCCAGAAAACAGACTTGCAAACCATTCCATACTTTGTGTGACTGTCTTCTTTCCAAATGTCTGGAATATGGAAGGGTTCCAAACAAAAGGCCCAAGGCTAGTCCTTGTCCTCCCAGAGCCAGAACGTGGGTAATAAGCAGCACCAGCTATTTGGCTAAAAGTAGTAGTAATAGTAATAGTATTAGTCCATAGTTCTCCCTTGCTGCAACATTATCATTGAGGAAGAAAAAGGATGAGATTGTGGATTGGATGACTCACTCCTCCTCTCAGTCACAGCAGGATGACATGGAGGATACCGTGCCTTGAGGCCAGGGGTCACTGCATTCCTCCTGCTGCTCTTACTTGCAGCCCCAGAGAAGCCTTTCAGTGCTGTCATCTCTGTCCTCACTGCCTCCTTCCAATGGGGCTTCTAATTTTCTCCTAAGAAGTGTCAAAAAAAACCCACCACACACAGATAATCAAGAGCATCTACCTGTTGAAGACTTGTGTCAGAGCAGTCAGCGTTTGAACTGCCCTGAGGAGGAGGGTGACCCCATGTCTAGCGGTGTTGGTAGCTTTAGTTGTGGCAGTAAGGGTTGTGGTAGCAACAGTGGCACTTTGGGAAAATGTAAAGCCAGGAGTTGTAAGGGGGACCAAGGAGCCCACCATGAGGTATCACAGTCTGATAAAAGTGTCAAGGAGCGTGAGGACTATGACCATGATTGTGTGTTGGACAGGACCTGGGAGCTGATCGGGGTGCTGAGGAGGAGGAGACATCAGAGGAGAAGGGTAATTGTTGTGGTGGCAATAAAGAGTGGAGGCAATGTACGACCAAAACCTCCAAAAGAATTGGCAGGGTCAGATCTGCTTCTATTGTGGTTAGCTCGGGAACTGGTGATACCGCTGATATTGTGGGTGCAGGCTCAAAACATCTCAGACCTAGGCAAAGCTCAGCTGCCTCTAGCTCTGTGCGAACAATTCCCATATAACGTCTTTTTCTCCACAAGGCCAGAACACAAAACTACAGCCATATGCAAGTTCTGCTGCATTAATTTAAGCCATGGGCGTTCAAACACAAACATAGGTACCAGATCACCAGGACCAGCGTCAGCATCCGGCACACCCGGGCAAATACTGGGGCTCACTGCTCCTGGGGGGGCCCACTGTGCCCGCTTACTCCTGCAGCATATATCCCAATCGTCGCGGATTAAGGCGGCTGCCTGAATGTCCCGGCTAATGATAAGCCGGGCCATGCAGGCAGTGTCCTGCCTCTCACTCACTGTGGCCCTGCCTCCTCACACAGCCAGGGAAGAGCGCTGGGGAGCCTTGAGAGAGAGACTTGCAGTAGGATGGCCGGGACCCATTCACTTGAATGGGTCCACAGTCCGCAAGATACGGTGTGGAGGCAGGTGGGTTACAGTTTAGACCAATTTCTAGTACATAATTGCTTTTTAAACCCCAGTTAATGTCTCCTCGGTACTGGGAATCAGAGGGAGTCATATTGGAAGGTAACAAATGGTTGGAGCATAACTAAAGGTGGAATTCCCTTTTAATGTCCCCTAAAGGTGGCCACACACATTAGCTAGTAGTTGGTTGACGATCTCACCATCGCACAGGTGTCTGTCCATATGTATGTGTCTGTTCCTGTGTGTGTGTGTCTATCCCTGTGTGTAAGTGTGTCCCTGTGTGTGTGTCTGTCCCTATGTGTGTGACTGTCCCTGTGTGTGTCTGTCCTTGTTTGGGTGTGTGCCCCTGTGTGTGTGTCTGTCCCTGTGTGTGTGTCTTTCCCTGTATGTCACCATCACCATGCCCACATCGTTCCTTTGCCTTGACACAGCTGCATCAGGATGTTATGTGAGGGGCAAGAAGAAGAAGATGGAAGAGGAGGCAGCACCGCCAGCATGGAGTTTGTGGAAGAGACACAGGGAGGCACACTAAGGACCACATGATCTACACTAGTGTTTTCTGTGGTTTTACATAGGACTGCAGGTAACACTACCACATTACCAGCGCTAGTGTTATCTGTGGAGTTACACAGGACTGCGGGTAACACTAACACATTATTAGCACTAGTGTCATCTGTGGTTGTACATAGGACTGCAGGTAACACTACTACATTTTCTCTACTCAGATAGCCATAACGGTGTTATCTGTGGTGTTACATAGGACTGCAGGTGATATCTACTACTGTATATTATCTGTACTTAGACAGTTATCACTATGTAAGGGGGCCCACTGAGATTTTATTGCCCAAGGGTACTCATGAATCGTGAGCCGGCCCTGCAGATCACCATTGCTGCACATGAGGTGATATCACCAGATCCTGTGGGAAAATAGGACTTTTTTGTGGTAGCCAGCCCACAACCCCAAGCAGTACAGTTTCCTGGTCATCATGATCATAAGCTGCTACTTCATATGCTCAGACTCTTCCTCCTACTTGTCCTCTGCTCCATCATAAGACATCCATAATGGCATATGTGGTCATGAAAAAACTACTCTCAACCAGCAGTTAGGTTATGTGCAAGCTGAACTCCCACCTGGCCAAGTTGCTGGTGGTTCGGTTGCTGCCATAAATGTGGCACACTTCCACATTTTACGCCTAAATTAATTTTACTGGGATCTGAGTCGGGCAGTGTTTGTGTGGGACTTCTTGCCAAGCAAGCAAGGTTACTGCTGCTATACTGAAAATTTTGCTATCTTCGGTCAGCAAATGTTTCACACTTCCGTTCCTTCGCTTAAATTTTATTCTTCTGCACTCTGTCTTAGGTGGTGTCAGTGTGGACTTATCACCAAGCAAAAAAGGGTACTGCTATTGTATGTCAAATTTAACTCTCTTCAGGCCGATTCCGCTCCTTTGCTTGATTTTATTTTTCTGGGGTCTGTCTCAAGTGTTTTCTCTGTGGACCTCTCACCGAGAAAAGAAAGGGTACTGCTGCTATTCAGTATGTCAAATTTAACTCTCATTGGTCAGCAAATGTGGCACACTTCCACGCTTTCAATTACATTTTATTATTCTGGGCTCTGTATCTAATGCTATCCTACAGTGATACTGTCTGCTAAGCTGTTGTGTCCCTAGTAATTCTCATTGCCCCTGTAGCGTCGGCAATAATTGTTATTGCCCCAGTAGTGCCCGAGTAATTCTTATTGCCCCAGAAATGGCTGATAACAAGGAGCAATAGACTGTATTCCTCTCTCCTACAGTCATCCTCTTCTCAGCCTGAAGTGGCTGATAACAGAAAGCAATAGATTGTATTCCCCTGTCCTACAGTCCTTCTCCCCTTGACCTAAAGTGACTGATAACAGGAAGCAATAGGTCCTCTCTCTGGTCTAAAATGGCTAATAACAGGGAGCAATAGATTGTATTCCCCTGTTTTACAGACATTGTTACCTTAGCCTAAAATGGCTGATAACAAGAAGCAACAGACTGTATTCCCCTGTCCTACAGTCGTTATCATCCTGGCTTTAAATGGTTCATAACACGGAACAATAGTTTGTATCCACCAGTCCTTTAATCCTCTCCGTGACCTGAAATGGCTGATAACAGGCAGAAATAGATTGTATTCCCCTGTCCTACAGTCAGCCCCCGCACGGCCTAAAATGGCTGATAACACGGAGCAATAGATCCTCTCCCCAGCCAGAAATGGCTGATAAGGCCCCTTTCACATGGGCGTTGCGAAATTGGGCCGGAAAGGATGCGGGTGCTTTGCAGGAAAATGCGCGACTTTTCCGTGCGAGTGCAAAACATTTTAATGCGTTTTGTACGCGAGTGGGAAAAATCTGCATGTTTGGTACCCAGACCCGAACCCGGACTTCTTCACTGAAGAAGGTTGAGTATTCTATAGATTTTATTATTTTCCCTTATAACATGGTTATAAGGGAAAATAATTCCATTCTTTGTACAGAATGCTTAGTAAAATGTGGATTGAGGGGTTAAAAAATGTTTTTACTCGCCTTATCCCCTTGATCGCGTAGTTGCGATCTCTTCTTCAATCATTAGCTGCCGGCTAAATGACCTGTGGTGACGTCACTGCGCTCATCACATGGTCGAATCACATGGTCCATCACCATGGTGATGGACCATGTGATTCGACCATGTGATATGACGTTACCACAGGTCCTCTAGTCGGCAGCTCATGATTGAACAAGAAAGAAGAGATCGCAACTACGCGATCAAGTGGATATGGTGAGCTAATTTTTTTATTTTTAACCCCTCAATCCACATTTTACTAAGCATTCTGTATTGAGAATGCTATTATTTTCTCTTATAACATGGTTAATAAAAAAGATAAAATAAAATAATAAATAATACAGATCGGGTCCCCATCCCGATCGTCGCTTAGCAACCATGCGGGAAAATCGCACCACGTCCGCACTTGCTTGCAGATGCTTGCGATTTTCACGCAGCCCCATTCACTTCTATGGGGCCTGCGTTGAGTGAAAAACGCAGAATATAGAGCATGCTGCGATTTTCACTCAACGCACAAGTGAAAATCACTGCTCATGTACACAGCCCCATTGAAGTGAATGGGCCAGGATTCAGTGCGGGTGCAATGCGTTTAAGTCACACAGTGCACCTGCGCGGGAAACTCGCCCGTGTGAAAGGGGCCTAATAGGGAGTAATAGATTATATTCACCTGTCCTACAGTCTGTCTCTCCCCAGCTTGAAATGGCTGATACCAGGGAGTAAAGTCAACGCAGAAAGAGGTAGTGGTGGCACAGTCAAACACCCGAACACAAAACGGGACTCCAAACTCAGCCTCTCAGACCTCCACGGACCGGGGTGCCAAGCGTGTGCAGATAATGAACATCCAAATAAAGTAAAAATAGATCCGCGGCACTCACCATCCGATTAAGGTAGTTTCTTTATTGCAGAGTTCTTTATATACACGGGGGTGAAGACTCACATGGAAAGTAACAAACAACAGCGACGGCCGTTTCGCGGGGGCGACCGCTTCTTCCGGCTGTTCAGCATGCTTGTAAGCAGGTGCATGCAGCTTTGGCAAAATATACATACAAACAAAGAAATGCAACAGCACTCTGCCCTGCCTCTATGCTAGAAGCTATCAGAGGTCGTTAGTGTACATTTTGATCAAAAATTAATAAGCCACTGGCCATGTCAAGGCCGCCTCTATGACTGGTCCTAACGCTAAATCCTACCTGTTATGGGTCACAACAGCCACACAAAATCCAGGGAGCGCGGGCCCAGCATGCATGCTCGGATCAACCATGCTTTAACAGGGAAGGAGCTTCCTCCCTCTCCAATCGGGGTGCTGCTGTGCCTTTGCAGCCCCCCAACAGGATGGGATAGCAGAGGAAGGGCCCCCCCCTCCCTCCCCATCGCCCGCTGCTCTATTATGGCAGTGGGTGATGGTTGCCATGGAATCAGGACGCTTTCAGAAGCGTCCTGCTCTCCATGATACTGAAAGTCTGAATAGACCTTCTAAAGGTCTATTCAGACTTTTTAAAGTAAAAAATACAGCACAGTGCACTATACAGTGTACTGTACCGTATTATATAGACACCATATCCACTGGATCTACAAGAACCAAGTGGGTCTGGGTAAAAAAAAAATGAAAAAAGGGAAAAGAAAAGTAAAAATAAAAAAAACACATATCAATGAATAAAAATGTAAAAAATAAAATACACTACACATATTATGTATCGCCGCGTCCATAAAAACCTGGTCTATAAAAATATTACAAGACTGAACCCCTCAGGTGAACGCCATAGACCCCCCCCAACAAAAAAAATGGTGTAAATAAGCCATTTTTTGGCATCTTACATCACTAAAAGTGTAATACAAAGCAATCAATAAGACGTATGCCCTCCAAAATAGTACCAATCAAACCTCCATTTCATCCCGCAAAAAATGAGCCCCTACCTAAAACAATTGACCAAAAAATAAAAAACTATGCCTCTAAAAATGCTTTTTAGTGTTACATGTAAAAAGAAATACTAAAAAGTAGACATATTGGGTATCTCCACGTCCATAAGAATCTGCTCTATAAAAATATCACATGACCTAACCCCTCAAGTAAACACTGTAAAAAAAAATTCATAAAAACTTTTTTGTCACCTTACTTCACAAAAAGTGTAATAGCAAGCGATCAAAAAGTCATATGACCCCCCAAATAGTGCCAATCTAACCGGCAACTCATCCTGAAAAATTATACCCAACCTGAGACAATCGCCTAAAAACTGAAAAAAATATGTCTCTCAGACTATGGAGACACTAAAACATGTTTTTTTCTATTTCAGAAAGGATATTATTGTATAAAACCAAAATAAATAAAAAAAGGTATACATATTAGTATCGCCGCATCCGGAAGGACCTGCTCTATAAAAATATAACATGACCTAACCCGTAAGGTAAACGCCGTAAACATAAAAAATAAAAACGTTGTAAAAAAAGCAATTTTTTTTGTCACCTTACTTCACAAAAAGTGTAATAGCAAGTGATCAAAAAGTCATATGCACCCCAAGATAGTACCATTCAAACCGCCATCTCATCCCGCAAAAAATGAGCCCCGACATAGGACAATCACCCCAAAAAATAAAAAATATGGCTCTCAAACTATGATAAAAAATGATATTATTGTGTAAAACCTATATAAATAAATAAAAAGTATACAAATTAAGTATCACCGCATCCGTCACAACCTGCTCTATAAAAATAACACATGACCTAACCCCTCAGCTTAACACAGCAAAAAAATAAAAATAAATACGGTGTCAAAAGCCATTTTTGTCACCTTACATCACAAAAAGTGTAATAGCAAGTGACCAAAATGTCATATGCACCCCAAGATAGTGCCAATCAAACCGACATCTCATCCCACAAAAAATGAGCCCCTACATAAGACAGTGGCCCAAAAAATAAAATAAAAACTATCGCTTTCAGAATGTGGAGACACTAAAAAATTATTTTTTTCAAAAATGCTTTATTATGTAAAACTAGAACAAAAACACCCCAAAAGTAGTCATATTTAGTATTGTCGCGTCCATAACAACCTGCTCTATAGAAGTAGCACACAATCTAACCTGTCAGTTTAACGATGTAAATGACAAAAAATACAAAACGGTCCCAAAACAGCTACTTTTTTGCAAATTTTCCATTTTAATCAATTTTTCCAGTAACAAAGCAAGGGTTAACAGCCAAACAAAACTCAATATTTATTGCCCTGATTCTCTAGTTTGCAAAAACACCCCATATGTGGTCGCAAACTGCTGTATAGCCAAACGGCAAGGCGTAGAAGGAAAGGAACGTCATATGGTTTTTGGAAGGCGGATTTTTCTGGAATGGATTTTTGACACTATGTCCCATTTGAAGCCCCCCTGATGCACCCCTACAGTAGAAACTCCAAAAAAGTGACCCCATTTTGGGAACTACGGGATAAGGTGTCAGTTTTGTTGGTACTATTTTAGGGTAAATATGATTTTTGGTTGCTCTATATTACACTTTTTTTGATGCAAGGTAACAAAAAATAGAAATTTTTAAATTTCATCTCAATTTGCCTATAACTCTTGTGGAACACCTAAAGGGTTAGCAAAGTTTGTAAAACTGGTTTTGAATAGCTTGAGGGGTGTAGTCTCTTAGATGGAGTGACTTTTATGGAGTTTCTTCTCTAGGGGTGCATCGGGGGCTTCAAATGGGACATGGTGTCAAAAATCCATTCCATCGTTTGGCCATACAGCAGTTTATGACCACATATGGTGTGTTTGTGCAAACTACAGAATCGGGGCAATAAATATTAAGTTTTGTTTGGCTGTTAACCCTTGCTTTGTTACTGCAAAAAATGGATTAAAATGTACATTTTTCCAAAAAATCAAAATTCTGAAATTTTATCTCCATTTGCCATTAACTCTTGTGGAAAACCTAAAGGGTTAATTACGTTTGTAAAAACAGTTTTGAATACCTTGAGGGGTGTAGTTTCTAGAATGGGGTCATATTTGGGTGGTTTCGATTATGTAAGCCTCACAATGTGACTTTCACACCTGAACTGGTCCCTAAAAAGTGGATATTTAAAAATTTCGGAAAAATTTCAAGATTTGCTTCTAAACTTCTAAGCCTTGTAACGTCCCCAAAAAATTAAATGGCATTCCCAAAATGATCGATACATGAAGTAGACATATGGGGAATATAAATCAATAACTTCTTTTGGCGGTATTACTATGTATTATAGAAGTAGGGAAATTGAAACTTGGAAAATTGCAAATTTTTCAACATTTTTGGTAAATTTGGTATTTTTTTTAAATTAAAATCAAATTTTTCGACTTCATTTTACCACTGTCATGAAGTACAATATGTGACGAAAAAAATCTCAGAATGGCCTGGATAAGAAAAAGCGTTTTAAAGTTATCACCACATTAATTGACACTGGTCAGATTTTGAAAAAATAACGTGTAAAAGCAGGTTGTTTACTGTATAGACAGAAATACAGGGCGCACCATAGGGTAAAAACGTTTGGGAATTTGAAATAAACTCCAATTTAGAAAGCTCGCCTTATAGGGTTGTGCAAATATAGGCACAACACTAATGAAGACGTGTCGGAGATGTATTCAATCCTCAATGTAAAAGGTAGGTATGCAGCCACGGATGCTGATGTCCTCAGATGATCTTGCCAAGGCCCATATAAAGGATTAGTATAAAGTGGAAGAAAGGAACATCTCTCGGCGCAAGGAACCAACCAGATGCGGATGATGAATCTTCAGAAATATTTATTGCAAAAAACACACAGATTTTGAAAAAAATGGCCTGGTCCTTAAGGAGAAATAGGACCGTGTCCTTAACCACCTCAGCCGAATGAGCTTAAACACCCTTAATGACCAGACCACTTTTTACAATTCTGCACTACACTAATTTCACGGTTTATTGCTCGGTCATGCAACTTACCACCGAAATGAATTTTACCTCCTTTTCTTCTCACTAATAGAGCTTTCATTTTGTGGTATTTCATTGTTGCTGACATTTTTACTATTTTTTATAGTTAATAAACTATTAATAAAAAATGACCGAAATTTTTGCAAAAAAATGACATATTTTGCTTTCTGTTGTAATTTTTAAAAACCACATTTCTATATAAATTTTTCTCAAAATTTATTGTTCTACATGTCTTTGATAAAAAAAAATGCAATAAGTGTATATTTTTTGGTTTGGGTAAAAGTTATAGCGTTTACAAACTATGGCGCAAAAAAGTGAATTTCCGCATTTTGAAGCAGCTCTGACTTTCTGAGCACCTGTCATGTTTCTTCAGGTGCTAGAATGTCAGGATAGTATAAATAACCCCCAAATGACACCATTTTAGAAAGAAGACACCCCAAAGTATTCGCGGAGGGGCATGGTGAGTTCATGTATGATTTCTTTTTTTTCACAAGTTAGCGGAAAATGACACTTTCTGAGGAAAAAAAAAAATAATAAAGTTTCCATTTCTGCTAACTTCTGGCAAAAAAAATAAAAAATCTCCCACGGACTCACTATGCCCCTCAGTAAATACCTTGGGGTGTCTACTTTCCGAAATGGGGTCATTTGTGGGGTGTGTTTACTGTTCTGGCATTTTGGGCGGGGCTAAATTGTGAGCAACCTTGTAAAGCCTAAAGGTACTCGTTGGACTTTACGCCCCTTTACGCACCTAGGCTGCAAAAAAGTGGCACACATGTGGTATCGCCGTACTCAGAAGAAGTAGGGCAATGTGTTTTGGGGTGTATTTTTACATACACCCATGCTGGGTGAGGGAAATATCTCTGTAAATTGTCAGCGTTGTATAAAAAAAATTAAAAAATTTACAGAGATATTTCTGTAAAAATACACCCCAAAACACATTGCCCTACTTCTTCTGGGTACGGCGATACCACATGTGTGACACTTTTTTGCAGCCTGGGTGCGCAAAGGGACCCAAATTCCAATGAGTACCTTTAGGCCTCTTTCACACGGCAAGTTTTCCGCCCGGGTGCAATGCGTGAGGTGGACGCATTGCACCCGCACTGAATCCGGACCCATTCATTTCTATGGGGCTGTGCACACAAGCGGTGATTTTCACGCATCACTTCTGCGTTGCGTGAAAATCGCAGCATGCTCCAGTTTCTGCATTTTTCACGCAACGCAGGCCCTATAGAAGTGAATGGGGCTGCGGGAAAATTGCAAGCATCCGCAAGCAAGTGCGGATGCGGTGCGATTTTCCTGCATGGTTGCTAAGCGACGGGACCCAATCTACATCATTTTCCCTTATAACATGGTTATGAGGGAAAATAATAGCATTCTTAATAAAAAATGCTTTGTAAAATGAGGATAAAGGGGTTAAAAATAAAAAACTTAACTTACCTTAGCCACTTGATCGCGTAGTTAGCGATCTCTCTTTTCACTTCAAGCTTTAGCTACCAGCTAAAGGACCTGTGATGACGTCACATCACATGGTCCAATCACATGGTCCGTGATGGACTATGTAATTGGACCATGTGATGTGACGTCATCACAGGTCCTTTAAAATAGAGCTAAAGCTTGAAGTGAAAAGAGAGATCGCTAACTACGCGATCAAGTGGCTTCTGCGTTGCGTGAAAATCGCAGCATGCTCCAGTTTCTGCTTTTTTCACGCAACGCAGGCCCTATAGAAGTGAATGGGGCTGCGGGAAAATTGCAAGCATCCGCAAGCAAGTGCGGATGCGGTGCGATTTTTCTGCATGGTTGCTAAGCGACGGGACCCAATCTACATAATTTTCCCTTATAACATTGTTATGAGGGAAAATAATAGCATTCTTAATAAAAAATGCTTTGTAAAATGAGGATAAAGGGGTTAAAAATAAAAAACTTAACTTACCTTAGCCACTTGATCGCGTAGTTAGCGATCTCTCTTTTCACTTCAAGCTTTAGCTCTATTTTAAAGGACCTGTGATGACGTCACATCACATGGTCCAATTACATGGTCCATCACGGACCATGTGATTGGACCATGTGATGTGACGTCATCACAGGTCCTTTAGCTGGTAGCTAAAGCTTGAAGTGAAAAGAGAGATCGCTAACTACGCGATCAAGGTAAGTTAAGTTTTTTATTTTTAACCCCTTCATCCTCATTTTCCAAAGCATTCTTTATTAAGAATGCTATTATTTCCCCTTATAACCATGTTATAAGGGAAAATAATAAATTCACCAGAATACTCAACCCGAAACCGTTCTTCAGTGATGAAGTCCGGCTTCGAGTCTGGGTACCAAACATGGCGATTTTTCCAACGCGCGTGCAAACGCATTACAAACGTTTGCACACGGGCATATGTCGCCAACATGATGCCCGTGTGAAAGAGGCCTTAGGATTTCACAGGGCATTTTTACAAGGCTAGGCATCAGCATGATGAGGGTCTCTTAGCATCTATATATCATATACTCTATTTACTATAGCTTTATCACATTGAGATCTGAAAGGTAATATACATGTTAATACTTTATTTACAGGCAGAAGATATGATTATAAATACACCAGTAATGTGAGTTAGCTTCTAAGCATAGAAAAAACTCTCTATGAGAAAAGGCTATAGCTTAGCGCTAAATCCACAATCTGGTATGTAAACATCCTAAATTTAAATCCCAGGAGAGATATGTTCACATGTTTTTTTCAGTTATTTTGTTCTCTCATTTAACCTGTAATAACAAGCAACACTATAATTAGTGTTACATGTGTTACTGTCACGCTTCAGAGTGGGAGGGAAACACCACACCGAGCATAGGAGGGAAGGGGGAAGAGGGAATCAGGTCTGAGAACTAGGGAAGGAAGATGGACACCTCCTTGTGAAAACCCTAACCAAATTCATGACTACCAGTATCAACATACCCCAAATGTAGGTGAGTTCATATGCAGGAATACCTAGAGTCCTATCTAGCCCTATAGGACCCTGGTACTAATGGCAGGAACGAAACTACCTGTCCTTCAAATGAAAGGACGAACAAGAGTCTACTTCAGGCCTAATACAAACAATAGGGAAATGCAACACACAGAACCCAAACAAAATATAAAAGGGAAAGGAAAAACTTAAGTTCAAAGGGGCTATGGAAGCACCAGGAACTCAGCCGAGAACCAACCACAAATTACCCACAGGCACAGAAGCTATAAACCGCACAGCATTGTGGGAGAAGCAACTATAAATAAGGAAGGTTAAATTTCCACATTAGCTATACCTGGAGGCAAGGGGTGTGGCCATTATCAGAAACAACACCGATGCCTATTGATCCACAAGGAAAACCTGTCAGATCAAACCATGTGTTGCTAGTCTCACAGATCTCCTGCCACTCACTGTCGCCAGGAGATTAGTAATGAGCGGGAGGTGCCATATTCGATTTTGCGATATTTCACGAATATTCTATTGAATATTCGTCATATATTCGTCTAAATCTAATATTCGTCATTATTCTATATATTGCGAATGTTACGCGAATTTATATTCGCATTGCGAATTAAACTTAGAGCTGAGTTCCTAATGGTTGTAACTTGTATTGCTAGAATTGACGAAGATAATGAATATCACGAATATAGCACTATATTCTTAATCTTCGTTATATTCTAGCAATACAACCATTATGAACTCAGCTCTAAGTTTAATTCGCAATGCGAACATATAATCGCATTGCGAATTGATCTTAGAGCTAAGTTCCTAATGGTTGTATTGCTAGAATTATAGAATATAACGAAGATGACGAATATCATGAATTCATGAACATAGCACTATATTCTCAATCTTCGTTATATTCTAGCAACATACACAACCATTAGGAACCCAGCTCTAAGTTTCATTCGCGAAGAGAACATATAATCTTATTGGGAATTGATCTTGGAGCTAAGTTCCTAATGGTTGGCTTGCTAGAATATAACGAAGATTGAGAATATAGTGCTATATTCGTGAATTCGTGATATTCATTATATTCTAGCAATACAACCATTAGGAACCCAGCTCTAAATTCGCAATGCGAGTAATTCAGGTTATATTAATCGCATTGCGATTACAACTTAGTCAAATTTGTGATTCTCACATCCAACAGTACATTTTAGCATGGAGGCATTCCCATACACACGGGAAGTCGGCAGAAGCGGCAACGGGCATTGACTGGAGAGGGCAGGGAGCCAGGAATCCTCCGGACAGGTAAGAACAGCTTTTGGGAAGTGGGAAGACAGGTTTGACAACCAGAGAGAAACAAGGATTAACAACTTAAAAAAATATATATATATTCGAAATAGCGAATTAGCGAAGTGCTGATGTTCGCTAAAAAAATTCGCTATACGAATATTCGTGCTCAACACTACAGGCGATCCGTATGTCTTGGTATATCCGTGACAGTAACAAACTGAAAGTAAGAAGTCCGGGAACACGAGATCAACCATAATGCCATGCAGACAGCCAATCAGCAGCTAGCCAGCCCCTGTGATGTCACAGCCCTTTAAAAGCCTCATCTCAAGTGGATAGGGAATAGTGGATAGGCAGAGAGCAGGGACAGTGAATGGAGATCGTAGGGAGAGTTTTTAAAGACTGTAGGAAGAGCATAGGGAGACTGCAGGGACAGAGCAAGAGAAAGCACAGTGTTGATCAATCCCTGTGTAGGGCCCAGAGCTAATTAAACAGTGTCCTCCTTGTGTAATAGATAAGCAATTCTATTATGCCTTTAATCTCAAAGAGGGGTGAATAACCTATCTAGTTTTAATGTTATTGGGGTGTCCACCTTGTTTAATAGATACTAGTGATGATCGAGCACCAAGGTATTCTGGTGTTCGGCTGTTTGAGCAGAACACATTGCTATGTTCGTGTGCTCGGCCGAGCACTCGAGTATAATGGAAGTCAATCGGAGACAACCAGGTACTCCCTGCTCTGAAGACGGGAGAGTGCCTGGTTCATAGGAAAAGGTCAGAAAGAGACAGAAACACCACCAAAATTGATAGGGAAACGCCTGGGGACCATGTCTGGATGCATCTTGGACTCCCAGGTTGCTACTGGGAACTATGTTGTCCTAGTTGCATGCCACTTTTACAGACTGACAAAAATATGCCCAAAACCCCCAAAAAAATAATTTTACAGGAAAAATTGTTAGGAAACATTCTTTCCTGTATATTCAATTGTATATAAAGTGCAAGTGCAAATTAGATTTTTTTCAGAACTGGGGCCATGATTAAGATGGACGGCCAGAGGTATCCATATTGCGCTGCTATAGTTGAAATTATTTTCATTTGCCAAGAATGTTTTCATTAATCTAGGATGAAATTTGTAGCCTGGTTTGAAAACGATCCAACACATGATCCGGCGGCGTTATTCCCATTACCCACCAAGCATTTTCCTTGAAAACAAAGTTCCGAGGGGAGTATGGTTGCAAAGCTGAAACTTAAACTAATTTACGAAAGGGCACCACCAGGAGTGGAGCCTGCAGCTTAATTTGATTCCACATGGGAAACCTCACCCAGCCTGGACACTGAAAGGATTCAAAGATTGATACCTCTTTCTCGATTCTGTGGGTGGTGGTGCATGGCCGCTGTGAGTGGGTGGAGCGATTTGTCTGGTTCATTCCGCTAACCAACGAGATTTCTTCGTGCTAACGAGTTGCACCCCTCCCGGCTGCCAGTGCAAGGACATTGCAGAGATATTATCAAAAACACTGGCCACAATTTTTTATTATAGAATTTTAAAAATATTTTTTGCTTGCGGTAATGTTAGCGCAGGGATGGCGGTCAGCACTGGCTACTAAAAAATGTGATTGAAATTTAAGAATATTTTTTGATTGCCCTGTAAAAGATTGTCGGTAAGGGCCTGCAGGTGAGCTGACCCTCCCTCAAGAGGGACATGAGGAGATCTTATGCACTGATCCCAAAACTCTTCAGCATCCACAGTCAGAAGAAGATGATGGTGGGGAATGGCAATTAGTGTTTCACGAGGTGGATTATGCGGATGAGACACAGTTGTCAATAAGTGAGGCTCTTGTTAGGTCAACACAAGCCAGGAGGATGACCAGAGTGAGGAAGTGGAAGAGGAGATGGGGGACAATGACATCACTGACCCAACCTGAAAAGGTGGCAAGCCAAGTGAGGACAGCGGGACAGAGGCCGAGGGATCCACAGCACTGTGACAGGATGGAAGAGGCTGTGGGGTGGCAAAAGGGAGAAGGCGGGCCACACTAAACAGGCCAGCAACTGTTCCCCCTTGCGGAAATCTCCCTTGCCAAATGAGTAGGGGTGTGAACACTAGCAACCTCACCACCACCAGCATGATCTGCCACATGGCATCAAAGCACTGTAATATACAATCCTGCATGCTACATCTTGTCACCCTAAACATATAATTGATAATATTCCTAGGGGTGAACTTTTGCGGGTTAAGCGTAGCTGTTCAGACCAAGCGTCTTTTGAGTGGGAGAGTAAGCAGGTTATAGAGAGGCTGTCTGCCAGGGCATACCCCAGGGGTTATGTGCAGAGTTGTAAAAATCGAGTGCAGAAAATGGATCGCAATGCGATTGTCTTTAAGAAGAATAATGAGAGTTGGTGCAATAAATCGAAGGACAGTGGAGGTCCAAAGGTTACCTTTGTAACTCAGTACAGTAGTGAGTATCATGAGATTTGTAATATCATTCGCAAACATCTTTCTGTTTTGAATTTTGAAGATGTGTGGTGTGATATTCTAGGGAATGGGATTAGATGTGCTGCTAGAAGGGCTCCCTCAATAGGAAATATTGTCAGTCCCAGCCTATATCAAGAAAATAAAAATGTAATCTTGCCTTGGCTCCATACTAAGGGCTGTTTTAAATGCGGCCATAAAAAATGTATATGTTGCGATTACTTAAAGGTTAGCAAAGACTTTGTTTCATGTTCAGATAACAATATTTACAATGTCAAGAGCTATATTAATTGCAACACTCGCAATGTGATATATGTAATCACTTGTGAGGATTGCAAAGTACAATATGTGGGCCATACTTCCAACCCTCTCAAGGTGCGTATACGCAAGCATATTTCTGATATTCCACATTACTGCACCCGCAATGTGTCAGCGGCCAGTACACACTTTGCGCTGATACATGGCGGTGATATAACTAAATTGAAGGTGCAAGGTATAGAAAGGGTGTTTAACCCTGTGAGAGGGGGAGATATCAAGAGAAAACTTTTAAATCGTGAATCCTTTTGGATGTTTAAATTGAAAACCAGAATACCGCTTGGTCTGAACAAAAAATACGATTTAATACTGCAATATTAATTGGATGTCACATGCCTTTTTGCTGCTTTTTCTCTTTTTTGTTTTCAATAAGATATATTTTTTTTATATATAATGAAGTGGGTAGCTGGTGAGTCTGTCACTGATTGCGATCAGATGTGAGGTCATGTGACCTGAGCAAACAGTTTTTCAGCTGAACACTAGCTTTTTAAGTTTGCTTTTTGTCTTTTGTACATATGTCATGATGAAGGACCTGGATTTGTAAAGGTCTGAAACGCGTAACATTGTACTGGTGCCCTGGTGTTATGGAAGTTTTTATACTGGATTTGCAATAAAGAATTGCGCCTAACTGGTGAGCTGGACGCTTTCATCTTTTTTTTGGATGAAGGACTGTATATGTAACGGATGTGACAATAAATGTGGTGCTGATTATTTGAATTTACGCAAAAATACTCAGTCTGCGGATGAAGTACAGTATATGTCACTAATAGGTATTAAAGAAAAATATATTGCTGCTGTCAAACACACACACTAGCCCTTAAAAGTACTGGTTGCATGAAAAGCTTTAGGTAGTTGTTAAAACAGCGATTTTTCTCCCTTCACTGTGTCTCTTCCTCAGCACGGTTGTACCTGAGACTGATCAATTGAGCGCAGGTACTAAAAATATATTACTGCTCTCAAACACACACACACACTGTAGGCCTTAAAGGGACTTTTGGGTCTTTGCAAATATCCCTGCCTACACTCTGCTCTCCCTGACGCAGACTGAGAACAAATGTCATTGGGTGCTATATAGCATCTGATGACGCGTTTTGGCCAGCCAATGAGTGTAATGCCAGTAGCTAACATGGCTATGGCATTACACTGAAGGGCATTACTTATCTGCATGTTGATTGGCTGCTTAGGAGGCGGCAAAGGTGCGGGGAGGAGACTCGATCATTTCGCTCGAGCACACATGGTACTCGGCCGAGTACCGCCATGGGCCGAGCATAGAGATGTTTGAGCCAAACCGGTACTCGGCCGAGCATGCTCGCTCATCACTAATAGATACGCAATTCTGCTTATGCCTTGGTTCTCAAATTGAGGTGAATATGCTGTCTAATTTTACTGCTTTTGGGGTGTTCACCTGCCTGTAACAGTAACTGTTTCATTACTAGAAAGGACTAGCTATGCATGTTGCTGCAATGCACAGTGATATACACCGAGATACACTCTCCCTGCAAACAGGGATATAGCTGATTTACCTTGTGTTGGGACAAAAATAATTCGGAACACATCCTTACTATATATTTGAAACCTAAAATATCTATCATATTAGAACCCTAAAACCTACTACTGGTTTATTCATAGGCACAATATAACATTATAAAGAACCCAGCAATATTTATTATCCCAAAAAACATATTCTACAGTTATAAAACCAGCACCTGAATCTGAATACTTTTAGAATTGCATGTAATTAAAAAATTTGTATAGCCACTGAGTTATTCAATAAAATGTATCTGTACAGCGCCACCTGCAGAGAGAGAGAGAGAGCTCCAGCAGAAAAGACATGCCTCCTGAGTTGTGATCTGGAGAGCAAAGACAGAAAAGACATGAACTGTCAGATTGATATAAATCTAGCAGTGCTTTGAATAGTGAGATCTCTGGATCCATGTGAGGTACAGGGCTGGTTCTAGCTTTGTTAGAAAAAGATTGTCATGTATTATATGATGTTTGATTTTAATTTTTTGCATTACTCATGGAATCATGGTATAACCCCTTTAACCCCTTCAAGACCAAGCCAGTTTTCACCATAAGGTGTTTCACTTTACTGTATGTGGTATTAACTCTGGAGCGCTTTTACTTATCCAAGTGATTTTTCATGACATATTGCACTTCATTTTAGTGGTAAATTTGAGTTCAATATTTTTTACATTAATAAACAAAATACAAAATTTACTGAAAATGTTGAAACATTAACTATTTTCAAAATTTTTATTTCTTTGCTTTTAAGATGGATAATGATACCTCATAAAATAGTTTTTAACATTTACCATATGTATACTTTATGTTGGCATTGTTTTGTAAATGTCAGTTTATTTTTTTTAGAACGTTAGAATGCTTTGAATTTTAAAAGCAATTTTGAAATTTTTAAAGAAAATTTCCAAACCCACTTTTTAAAGTACTAATTCAGGTAAGTCACTTTGTGGGGCTTAAGGCTTCTTTCACACTAGCGTTTTTGCTGTATCCGGAAGGGTTCAGCAAAAACGCTTCCATTGCTGAAAATACAACCAAATGCATCTGTTATGAATGGATCCGGATGTGTCATCTTTAACATACCCAAGATGGATCCGTCATGAACTCCATTGAAAGTCAATGAGGGATGGATCCATTTTCTATTGTGTCAGATTGTGTCAGAGAAAACGGACCCGTCCCCATTGACTTGTATTGTTGATGGATCCGTTTTCCTCCGAATCCCAGGATGGAAAGCAAACCGCAACATGCTAACCCTAATACAACCATCTGCATCCATTATGGACGGATCCGGTTGTATTATATTTACCATATGGATCGTCATGAACTCTCAATACCAGAAAATATTAACGCTAGTATGAAAGTAGCCTTATATAGTAGAAACCACCCATAAATGACCACATTTTAAAACCTACCCCCATCAAATTATTAAAAACTGATTTTACAAACTTTGCTAACCTTTTAGGTGTTCCAAAAGAATTAAAAGAAAAATGAAGGTGAAATTTCAAAATTTCACTTTTTTTGCAGATTTAAAATTTTTATCAATTTTTTCCTGTAACTCATCAAGGATTAACAACCAAACAAAACTCAATATTTATTACCCTGATTCTGCAGTTTAGAGAAACACCCCACATGTAGTCGTAAACTGCTGTATGGGTACAGGGAAGGGCTCAAAAGGAAAGAAGCACCATAAGGTTTTTGGAGGGCAGATTGTGCTGGACTAATTTTTAGATACCATGTCACATTTGATGCACCCCTACAGTAGAAACTCCAAAAAAGTAACCCCATTTTGGAAACTATGGGATGAGGTGAAAGTTTTATTGGTGCTATTTTGGGTTACATGGGATTTTTGATAGTTCTATGTTACTCTTTGAGAGGCAAGGTAACCACAAAATGGCTGTTGTGGCACTGTTTTTATTTTTTACGGAGTTCTCCTCACAGGATAGATCATGTGTTGTTTTTATAGAGCAGGTTGATATAGATGCGACAATACCAAATATATATATTTTTATATTTTTGGTTAAAGTTTTACATAATAAAGCATTTTTGAAAACAAAAATAATGTTTTGTGTCTTTATTTTCTGATAGCTGCATTTCTTTTATTTTTTGCCAATTATTTTGTGCAGGAGCTCTTTTTTTGCAGGGAGATATAACCTTTTTATTGGTACCTTATTTGGGTGCATATGACTTTTTGATCATTCACTTTTTGGGGTCAAGGGGACCAAAAGATGTTTTTTTTCTTTTTTTTAATGAAATTTACCTAAGGGAGTAGATCATGTGATATTTTTATAGAACAGGTCATTACGGATGCGGCAATTTTTTTGGTGGCATGAGGTGATGGTTTGACTGGTAGTATTTTGGGGTACATTTATCTTTTTATTGCTTGGTATTATACTTTGAAAAATGGCTTTTTTTGCACAGTTTTTATTTTTATTTTTTATGGTGTTGACCTGAGGTGGTAGATCATAGTAACATAGTGCATAAGGCCGAAAAAAGACATCTGTCCATCCAGTTCGGCTTGTCATCCTGCTAGTTGATCCAGAGAAGGGCAAAAAAAAAAAACTGTGAGGTAGAAGCCAATTTTCCCCACATAAGGGGAATACCCTGGGGTACCCTGAGGTAACCCACTAGTGACATTGACCCAATCTGAGTGTGTACCGTTAATAACCACCCTCTGTTTTCTGTCACTCAGCCAGTTACTTACTGTACCCACTTACAGACATTTTCTCCCAGTCCGAGCATCCTCATTTTCTAACATTTTTATAGAGCTGGTCATTATGGATGTGGCAATACCTTATGTGTCTGTTGTTTATTTTATTTGTATACACAATTTTATGGCGAAGGGGCTTTTTTTCTTTACCTGAAACTTTAATATTTTTAGTATTAAAAAACACTTTTTTCACTTTTTTTTACTTTTTGTATTTGCCCCACTGTGGGACTTCAACTTTTCAGGGTTTGATCCCTGTTTCAATACAGTACAATACATGACTAAATGAAAATATCAGCATATATGAACAGCAGGGATGTAATTATTTTAAATTTAAGATTTGATTACATGAAAAGGATTTTGTGAAATATTTGCCTTCATTCTTTTTCTAGGATCCAATGATTTTTTTTTATCAGCAAACATAAAGATTGCAAAATCAATCATAAGTTAAATATAGCCATTTAAGCAAGTTCTATGAAAGAATGTATTTGTCCACCGATGAAAACAAATTATCTAGCCTTTTTTTTTTACCATACCCGATATACAATATAAATAGCTCACCAAAAATATGCACGTTGAACTAAATACAAAAAAAATAATAGTCCTAATATGTCTACCTTTTATGATATATACAGTTGTGTTCAAAATTATTCAACCCCCAATGATGTAAAGGGTTTTCGGAAATTTAGTGTACATTTGTAATTGTGTTCAGAATGAAATCTTACAAGGACTTTTTAAAGAACCAAATGCAACTAAAATGACATCAATTGTTTTTGTAATATAGTATTAAATGTTTTTTTTGTGATTTCTTCATTGACACAATTATTCAACCCCTTAAAGACTACCACTCTTAAGAACAGAGGGTCATTCAAGTGTTTTCGATCAGGTATTGAAAACACCTATTGGATGTCAAGGAGCAGCAATCAAGCATAATAAGCACCAATTTGGCAGATTTAAAATGACTGTGATACTCAGCTCCTTCTAGACATTTACTGGTGTGTTTGCAAACATGGTGAAGTCAAGAGAATGGTCCAGGAAGACAAGAGAAGAGGTGATTTCTCTTCATAGGAACGGCAATGGCTATAAGAAGATTGCAAAGATGTTAAACATACCAAGGGACACCATAGGAAGCATCATTCGCAAATTCAAGGCAAAGGGCACTGTTGAAACGCTACCTGGTCATGGCAGAAAGAAGATGCTGACTTCGACTGCTGTGCGCTTCCTGAAGCGCAAAGTGGAGAAAAGTCCCCGTGTGACTGCTGAGGAACTGAAAAAGGATTTGTCAGATGCGGGTACTGAAGTTTCAGCTCAGACAATAAGGCGCACACTGCGTAATGAAGGCCTCCATGCCAGAACTCCCAGGCCAACCCCCTTGCTGTCTCCAAAGAATAAGAAGAGTCGACTGCAGTATGCCAAAAGTCATGTGGACAAACCACATTTGTGTTCTGTGGACTGACGAAACAAAATTAGAACTGTTTGGGCCCATGGATCAACGCTATGTTTGGAGGAGGAAGTACAAGGCCTATAAAGAAAAGAACACCTTGCCTACTGTGAAGCATGGCGGGGGGTCAATCATGCTTTGGGGCTGTTTTGCTTCTACAGGTACAAGGAAGCTTCAGCATGTGCAAGGTACCATGAATTCTCTTCAGTACCAGGAGATATTGGATGAAAATGTGATGCAGTCCATCACAAACCTGAGGCTTGGGAGACGATAGACCTTTCAACAGGACAATGATCCCAAGCATACCTCCAAGTCCACTAGAACATGGTTGCAGATTAAAGGCTGGAACATTTTGAAGTGGCCATCGCAGTCACCAGACTTAAATCTGATTCAGAACCTCTGGTGGGACTTAAAGAAAGCAGTTGCAGCGCGCAAGCCTAAGAATGTGACTGCACTGGAGGCTATTGCCCATGAAGAATGGGCGAAGATACCCGTAGATCGCTGCTAGACACTTGTGTCAAGCTATGCTTCACGTTTAAAAGCTGTTATAACTGGAAAAGGATGTTGTACTAAGTACTAAGATTGAATGTCACTTGGGGGTTAAATAAAACTGATAATGATGTGAGCACAGAAAAGACATTTGTGGTTATTTCCTTATAAATGTTATGTTATATTTGTCTGACTTACAAGTGCCTCTTTGATTTAATTGCAAACAAGATGACTGAAATGATCAAAATCAATGTCAAACTGGCCAAAACACTCAATTTCAGTGGGGGTTGAATAATTTTGAACACAACTGTACAATCAAAAGATAGCTTAAACTGAATTTAAATTCAACTTTCTGTGTTATTTAATTGTAATGTGTCTAAAATTAGAAAGTTAGACCTCATACATTTCTATTTTAGTGTATGCATTACAGCCACAGAAAGCAGGCCACTGCATTTCTACCATGCATTTAATCACTAGATTTCTATGATGACCTAACTTTGGTTTACTGGATCCGTCTTGTGGTATCAATGCCAACACTAAAATGTGCCCATATTACAAATGTCTGAAACTGTAATATAGCCATCAGTAGTGGTCTTCAAATGTTTCTCTCTTCTATTCAAATAAACTTCTCATTTGCAGAAGAGATTTGAGTGACTGGGCATGTACTGTATATTGGAGACATAATTTGTCCTAAGCTTCCTAGTGTCTTTTTCATACTTAAATCTTGTATTCTTCTCTATACAGTTATTGCAAACTTTAACAACTTTTTACCATAAGCTTCAGCTGAATTGTCTTTATCTAGGAGATTCTGAAGGCTATTTAGGGGGTTGCCTATTCTTAAATGTTGCTATAATGTAAAAGTTGCTAACATGCTTATTAAAGTCTTGCAAAATATTCATTGGACAGCCACTCAAGCTGTGCACTTCGAAGCCAAATGATTAATGTTTTGCTTTGAGTCTCCTAATATTACTCCAATTTCTACTGAATTGTAAGTTACTAAGGAATTGGATATGACTGGATGCTCCCATTTCAGATTTATGACTAAGACATCTCAGTAGCATACAATAGAAATTAATCAACATTTATTCTGGCTTGCTAGTGCTATGTCTAAATACCAGTTTACAGTGTAACTGTTTCAAAGAGCAGACTATAAAAGCTTTTATGTGCCCTAAATACAAATCTGGCGCTTTGGGAGCACCTATAAACAAACATTGGAAGTGCCTTCCTGATATTTAAAATACGGGGAAGAATCAGAAGTTTGTGCAGATATTCATGTGGGCTTCATCATATTTAATACACAGTATTTCTGTCCTGGAACAATATTCTTCAAGCTCTTACTGACAAGTTACAATAATGTTGAACCATATTAGAATTAGTTCTTATACACATGCAGACTGTTGAGATGGGGCAGGTTCTGGCTTTAATATTTTCTTCTCTTGCTGTTTGTTCTTATTTGAAATCTATTAATCAAGCATGTGGTATTGTAGAATTCTGAAAGTATCTGATATAAAGAAAACATTTGCACAGGGAAGTGATCTTCTTCCACAAACCATTATATTTAGCTGACATTTGATTGTAATACTTCAAATTGGGATTATATTTTCTAAATTGATTTCTAAGAATAATTCTAATAATACTTATTGAGATATGATCATAACAATAATAATGCTTATTATAATAAAAATGTGGGTAATAATAACAATAATACTGATAATAATAATTAGAGATGAGCGAAGACAAGAAATTAGATTCATACCTTAATAATTTGTCACAAATTGCAATACATCAAGTTTACCCAGGCCACTCTGCCTAATCATATTCATCCCACTTGGTGGCCCAATCTCAGTGTGAAGGCTTGAAACTTAAACTGCAGGGAGATTGCAGGGAGAGTGTACTGCCGTGTGCATTACATCCCAGTGCCCCCACATTCATAGTTAATCTGTTCTATAGGTACTGTGCCATCATTATTACAGGTGTAATTTATCGCTGTCTACATCACTGTGCAGTGCACCAAGATTCATAGCTAATCCCTATTGTAAAAAAAAAAGAAGGTATACAGCACCCTCCAGTAAAACAAAAAACCTGTGTGTACCCCTGCAGTGCAGAAAGTAGTGCAAAAAAAATTATTTTAATGCAGTTGTGGCAGTCCAAACACATGCTTTTTAATCCCTTCTGTTAGCTGTAGAATTACTGTGCCTCAGCATTACAGGTCATCGTTACCGTCATTTATCGCCATAGACTTAACCGTGCAGTGCCCCAAGATTCAAGAAGTGGTCCCATGACACAGTGGGTGGGTGGCGGCAGCAGAAGTGGCAGTACCAGTGACAGTAGTGGCCCCATGACAAAGTAGGGAGGGTGGCAGCAGTGGCAGTACCAGTGACAGTAGTGGCCCCATGACAAAGTAGGGAGGGTGGCAGCAGTGGCAGTACCAGTGACAGTAGTGGCCCCATGATAAAGTAGGGAGGGTGGCAGCAATAGCAGTACCAGTGACAGTGGGGGGCTCCATGACAGAGTGGGGAGGGTGAGGCAGCAGCAGTTACAGTAAGGCTGTGTTCACAGCACTGTTTATTTTTCCATTCTTCTGAGCCATCAGAAAAACAGAAAACTAAAAAAACAAAGCCTATATTTTGGGTATCCATAAAGCCTCTTTCAGACGGTCAGTATTTGATCAGTAATTGCAAGCCAGGAGTGGGTCCAAAATAGAGATAAAATGAAATAGAAATATTTGCATGTCTTCTGTGTTTTGGACCCACTCCTGCATGTGGCTTACACATACTGATGCAAAATACTGACCGTGTGAAAGAGGCCTTATGCTCAATTTACATCTGCTTTGGCCATTTACATCTGAAATCAGTTTTTTTTATCAAGGAAAAAAGTCTTGCATACAGGACTGTGATGGCCTCTTTCACACGGTCAGTATTTTGCATCAGTATTTGATCAGCATTTGTAAGCCAAAAACAGGAGAGGTTCCAAATTAGAGATAAAATGTCATGGAAATATTTGCATCTCATCTGTGTTTTGAACCCACTCCTGCTTTTGGCTTATAAATTCTGATCAAATACTGATGCAAAACACTGACTAAATACAGACTGTGTGAAAGAGGCCTTACGGATTATGAAAACAAAAGATCCTTTTTTTATTTTTATGTTCTTCTGATGGATCAGAAAAACAGAAAAATAAATGGTGATGTCAGCACAGACAAATAGTGAAAATAGTGGCCCCAACAGAGTGGGGACAGGGGCCAACAGCAGTAGCAGTAACAGGGACAATAGTGGCCCCATAATAGAGTGAGGATGAGGTCCAACATCACTGGCAGCAACAGAGACAATAGTGGCCCAATAACAGCTTGGGGACGGGGCCAACAGCAGTAGCAGTAACAGGGACAAAAGTGGCCCCATAACAGAGTAGGTATGGGGTCCAACAGCAGTGGCAGTACCAGGGAAGATAGTGGCCCATTACAGAGTGGGGTTGGGGGCCTACAGCAGTGGCAGTAACACGGACAACAGTGGCACCTTGAAAGAGTGTGAAAAAGGGGCAACAGCAGTGACAGTAAAAATAATTGCTCCATGACAGAGTGGGGAAGGGGGGCAGCACTAGTTGGATACATCACAAGATGGTGGCACATCACAGTAGTAGCAGAACCCAAAAACATCAGTGTGATAGCAAGGCCCAGTGGCATGCATATTCTTTTAAAAATGTAACATATATATATATATATCAGTAGACCAATAAGCCCCATTGTAGGAATGGCAGTAGAGACAGCAGAAGTAACTGCCCATTTTGCACAATATTCTTGTATGGCAGCACACTACAGTATGATCTTCAGTAGGCAGTTGAAGAAAACTACTAATCACAGACAACAGACTAAAGTTGCTGCATATGGAGCTGGTGCTGCTCCTACCTTCGCCACCCCCTCCTACACAACTCATGGAAGTGGAGGGTCCTCTTGGTCAGACCTTCCTGAGGACGGGCAATGGCGCTTGTAGGCAGTAACCAACTGACTACACAGCATGTCTCCATATTGGTCTATTTTTGCATCGTTCTCAGAAGGTCTAAAAAAGCCCCCTTTTTGACCAGTAGCAAGGAGTGGAATGACATCATTCTTCCCATAGTTCTGCTGACAAATAATGTGGCCTCCCCAAAGGACCTGATTAAACAGCACGTGTCACGCATGAGCTGCCACTGGCTAACATGAAGTGCACGGACAGTTTCCCGGACATTTTTAATAGCTCTTGCAGTTTAGTGGAAGACTTGAGGAACCGATTGACAATGAGATTGAAGACATGAGCCATGCAGGGAGCATCGGTAAGCTCTCCCTTATGCAGTGCAGACAAAATGTTATTCCTGTTATCCGTAACCATGGTTCCTATATTCAGTTGGACAGCCAGTGTACGATTACGACGAGCAGTTCCTCTCCAGGGTGGCTCTGTTCACCAAGGCTGACCAGGTGCAGAACTGCGTGGCAACGCCTTGCTTTGCATATGTGATATGGTGAAGGGCCACTGTGAACTGTGTCTAGAGAAGAGGGAGAGGACAAGGTGTAAGATGAGGAGGACATTGGCATGAAAATCCTAAGATTACAATGCAGAGGAAGCATTGCCGTGAACTGGCCAAGTTGCTGGTGTGCCTGGCCCAGAACCACATTTATGCAATAGGCTGTGAATTACATATATTGTCCTTGACCATAGTTACCACTCCATATGTCACTGCTGGCATGAATTCTACCAGACACTGAGAGGCCCAAGGACTGGCCCACCTTTTGTTCAACGTACGTGTGCAGGGCTGATACATCTTTTTTTTGGAAAAGTAATGCTATATTTGTTTATTATAATTATTTGATACACTGGTACTATATACTCCTCACTTCCTATTGGTGGATGTAACCGTTTAATGTTTTGATAGATACAGCATTTTATGAATTTCTGACTCCATGTTATTTAATTTTTTTATCCATTAGTGGACTTACATGTATTTAATCTTTGTGGTGTGGTACACCTCCAGGATGGTGCTTTTTTCATTGTCCTTTTTCCTTATGTTTTTAATGGTATCCTTTTATTCATGTTACTATTAATTAATAACGACATTTTTGTAACTAGCAATTTTTGGCTCCATCATCTTTTTTTTTCTTTGGTTTTGTATGCTAATCGGAGCTAGCTATAGTGGTATTTATTTAGGTGTCCTTTGATGTGGCCATAGCACTTGTTGCTTCACTATAAGGCAATAGTGACACCTACTGGTTGTGTTTCAAGTAAGCGTAATGTCAGAGGAACCCACCGATTCCTGGCTGTTTGTATCTGTTGTCACTTGAGATGATGTTGAAGAGCGAGTCAACTATTTCAGTACAGCTAGATTGTTGGTCAAAACATGACCGCTGGATAATAGTGGCAGCTCTGGCCTGTTGTTGCCGTTGCTACGTTATCCCTTCTTCTGCTGCTACTTGTGCCTGCTGCAGCAACATTTTTGCCACTGCCTGTTCCTTTGGAGGGCCCAGGCAACTGTCTGTTGGTCATAGTGTACAATAACTGTATCAGTAATGTAACATATTAACTATGAACGTCGCAGCAGTTGAACAAGATAAATGCGGCAATATATTAGACCACCCTTTAATATTGAGGCACAGTAATTCTATGTATCGTATAAACTAAGAGATTAATTGTGAATGTGTCAGCAGTTCAACAAGAAGCAGACGGCAATATATTAGACCACCCTTTAATACTAAAGCACAGTAAGTAATTCTTTATATAACCTGACAGCTTAACGGTGATTATGCCAGCAGTTGAACAAGATGCACGTGACAATATATTAGACCGCCCTTTAATACTGAGGCACAGTAATTCTATATATAAACTAACAGATTAATGGGGATTGTGACAGCAGTTCAAAAAGATGGACATGGAACCTCTTGGAACCGAATCCTAGTTCAGGAAATGTTTTTTTACAGTACAAATTAATTCATGAAGTTATTACGCAAAGTCTTGCGAGACCTCACAAAGCAATAACTTCGGCTCATTGGTGCCAAACCATTCTAATACTGTACGGTAGTAGCAAGATGCTACAAAATGACTGATTATGGAAGGTCTCTGCAGCAACTTCAAGAAGCTGAGTCCCTGAATAAAGAGGATACTGACTGGCCTTCCAATATACCTAGAAGTCATCTCAGGCACCTGATAGATGTACAATAACATCTACTCAGTTTTTATATGAACCTAGACTGGTCCAGGTAAAAGTGACTTGTGATCTTCATTCTCCAGCTCAGTACGATTATGGCAAAACTATATTTTTTTGTGTGTTTTATTACTAGGGAAAAAAGTTTTGAAAAGATATTTTTTATTTTCATTGCCATATTCTGACCCCCATAAGTTTTTTATAGTTATGCCTATGGAGCAGTTTGAGGGCTCAATTCTTGCAGGTCATTCTGTATTTTTTCTTGATACCATTTTGACTATGTATGACTTTTTGATCACTTTTTATTCAATTTTTTGGAGTAAAGTGAAAAAATTGAGGAATTAGCCCTTTTTATTTTTTTTTCCATTATACCATTCACAATATAGGATATGTTTTTTTAATAGTATGGGAGTTTTCAGATGTGGCTATGCATTTGATGTTTTCTTTTATTATTTTTATTTTGGAGAAAGATGGGTCATTTGAATTCTTATATTTTTATAAATTTTTTTATTTTTTACTTTTTATTTTACTTTTTTTTTAGGTTCCACGCGCGAGGCTCCGTAAAGGGGGCTCCAGGTTACAGGAGATGAACGCTTCCACTGTGGAAGCGTTCATCTCCATAGTGATCTGTATCGCCGTCCTCTGGACAGCAATACAGATTGCTGTGCTGTGCGGCAGGGGAGGGAGAGGCGTCTCCCTCCCCTGCTCCTCTGATAGGCTGCAGGCCTTGTGCCGGCAGCCTATCAGAGCGATTCAGGCGGCGCGATGACGTCATCGCGCCGCCTGAGAAGAGTGCAGAGCGGGACACAGGCCGGAAGAGGCCTGCATCCAGCGCTTCCAGGGAGGTAAGTATTGGGTGGGTGGGGGACCCTGGACCCTATTGGGGGAGAGCCTGCACATGATTTGGGGGAGGGGGAAGCCTGGACCCTGCACATGATTTGGGGGAGGGGGTTAATGTAGCCTGCACATGATTGGGGGGGGGGTTAATGGAGCCTGCATATGATTGGGGGGGGGGTTAATGGAGCTTGCACATGATTTGGGGGGGAGGGGGGGTTAATGGAGCCTGCACATGATTTGGGGGGGAGGGGGGTTAATGGAGCCTGCACATGATTTGGGGGGGGGGAGGTTAATGGCCCTCACCTGTGGGGAGATTGGTGTACTTATAACAATTTTATAGACAAATGATACTATTTACAGTCGCGCGGGGGGCGCAAAATGTTTTCTTCCTCCTAGGGGGGGCATGACAGAAAATAATTGAGAAGCACTGCCCTATACAAAGATCGCTATATTAAAATTCAGTGCTGCCAGCTGCTTGTCTAACTTGTAATATACAAGTAATAAAACTAGAAGCCTAGTACAGGCTCTGGTTTATTACTTCTATGGAACGTTTTCCCTGATCTCCACCCAGGGGAGATGTTCCTGCCCGACAAGCCCACACTTCCGGGTTTTTCGGGCTCCCAGACACTATCACATTCGACCATGGGGTTAAACGTCCGCGATCCGCATTACACCGGGTGTCTGCTGTGTGAAACATTTCCCATACTATTACAGCGGATGTCAGTAAGAGGTTAATACAGCCCGAACCGCATAAATTACAGACTCCATTCAATGATCTCAGCACTGAAAGGTGTGCTATGTATTTTTAGAGTTGCTCATTTTAAAAAATCCCATATAGAAATGAATGGAGAAATGTTTAGAGATTAATAGTTTAACAGTCACAGTCTAACTGTCACCTACTCTCACAGACAGAGTACACACATAAGGCCACTCCTACAGTAACTCACTTTCACATACAGATACTCACACCCAAAGGCACACACACACACACAGACACATATACAAACTTTTAGCTCTTTTCAAGCATTACAGTAACATAGTAACATAGTTTGTAGGGCTACTTTCACACTAGCGTTTTTTGAGGATCCGTCATGGATCTGCAAAAATGCTTCCGTTACAATAATACAGCCGCATGCATCCGTCATGAACGCATCCGGTTGTATTATGTCTTCTATAGCCATGACGGATCCGTCATGAACACCATTGAAAGTCAATGGGGGACGGATCCGTTTTATATTGTGCCAAATTGTGTCGGTGAAAAAGGTTCCGTCCCTATTGACTTACATTGTGTGCTAGGATGAATTTGTTTGGCTCCTCTTCGTCAGGCAGACAGCAAAACGCTGCAGGTAACGTTTTGGTGTTCGCCTCCAGAGCGAAATTGTGACTGAACGGACGCAAACTGATGCATTCTGAGTGGATTCTTTTCCATTCAGAATGCATTAGAGCAAAACTGATCCGTTTTGGACCGCTTTTGAGAGCCCTGAACGGATCTCACAAACGGAAAGCCAGAACGCTAGTGTAAAAGTAGCCTAAGGCTGAAAAAGACATGCGTTCATCCGGTTCAGTCCAGTTTTGTATTTTTTTCAGGAAATGCCAGTCTAGTTGTTGTTGTTATTATTATTATTATTATTATTATTATTATAATATGACAGTTCTAGGTAAGATGTGGTAATTACTGGGTTGTCAGCAGAAATGTGAATACCTGGATGTTATGTTTTGGTACAGTCAGAAAATACACTGCAGATGGCCTAAGGCAACCTGATAGAATCCCTTAAATGGGTTTTCTAGGATATTATTATTCATGGTTTTTCCTCAGAATCGTTCATCAATATCTGATCAGTGGGGGACACACTGTATCACAGCTAATCAGCTTCTATGGGTAAGCTCCAGTGTCAGAACCACACAGCTCTGTCCATTGTGTATTGGACAGAGATGTTTATTGCAACACTCCTCCCATTCATTTCAATGGGAGTAGTGCTGCAGTAACCAGCTCCATCCACTAACAGAATTGACAGAGCTGTGTAGTTCTGGCACCAATTTCCAGTGCTGGAGAACTACTGATCATGGAGGTGCAGGGTATCGGATATCTGCCGACCAGATATTGATAGGCTATCCTTAGAATAGGCCATCAATAGTGAAGTCCTGGATAACCCCTTTGACTCATCTGATGGCCTTAAAATCTTGAGTTTGCCAGATCATAGGTCACAACAGTTCAAAGTCTGGTTTAACATTGAGTATTTTCTCTTGAGAAGTTTTATTTGAACCAACATCAATATCAGTAAGAACCAGACATTCAGATAAAATCTATGTTGATGCTAAGGAGAATGAATTTTATATTGTAAACTTTGTCCTTGGACTGGATGTTAGACTTTCGGTGCAATGTCTGGTAAGTCCCAACATTCACCCTTTTGAAGTGCAACTGATACTGCAGCTTTTTTGAGCCTTCTGAAACAGCAGAGAATCCTAAAGCGCAGCTCAGGACGTACTACAAATAAACTTGTCACGGTGTGCCTACAAGCTGCTGTTTTTGACTAACGTCACTATAGCTCTTACTAAAGAGTTTCAGAAGCATAAGCAGTACAAAGAATAATACAACCCCCAGCATGGAGCCAATGAAAGAAAAACAGTTAGATATTTAAACCTACACAATTCTTTCCCAATTCTTTTTAAATACTTGGGTGTTCTACATAGGAATATCATCCCCTCTGCAGAAGCATCCAAAATGTTAGTCATATTATTTACTAAGCTTTGATGTGTGTCTCTTATGTCTAAAGTCAACTAATAGGAATGTGAGGGTCTTCATACCCCTGTCTGTGTCTTTTTAAAGGAAACTGTAAATACGTAGACACCACTTACCCAAACAAAAGCCAAACAAAAGAAGTCCTTTTTAAATATGACTGTGTAGTAACAAACATAACATATCCTTTATACTTTTAAGTCTTATATACTTATAAAGACTCACATTCATACTATGTGAATACTTATTTTGATAGAGTAGACAAAACAGATGATTTAACCCTTTAAATAGGGGTTTCCACTGTCTAGGAATCATCTCTCATGTACTGTATTTTGATCTCTCATTTCTAATATAGCATCTTTACCTGGTATCTGCTACTTCCTCTGAAGTCACATCCATTCACTTGCAGAGTTGCCTTCTGGTCTCAGGCTGGTGAAAGAGCGGGAATACCGTTCTAATTTACATGGGTGTTTGTGGGCAGGTTCCTCCTGCAGATGTAAGGACCTATAGAGGTAATCTTAATTACTAACTTCCAGGCACTGGCTTCCCACTCCTTCTCCTCCTGGCCTCCCTCTCTGAAAACATCCGGTTTAACATAGCCTGGAGGTAATTGTAGTGTCCCACTACGTAAAAGTGGGCACTACTAATGGTCAATTGGGTCACATTGTTCCCCACCTCCTGTGGGAGATTGGTCATTGTACTATGTAATGTATTGTACTGCATTTTCCTATCTTAGTCCCTGTGTACCAGGCCTGCTAGGTGTGTAGTTCCTCCTCCTGAGCTATTGAGGGAGCTAGGGATCCCCTAGTGAAGTTAGTTAGGCCTAGACAGGAAGCAGTTAGCTCAGTCTAGCCCAGGAGGCTAAGCAAGGCAGTCCACCCTGCCCGAAGTCCTGAGTTAGTAAACTCAGAAGTCATTCCAGAAGAGAAGTCCTCCTGAGGTACCCTTCCTGCAGAGACAGAGTACAGTGGATCCAGCAGTGCTAACCTTATCCAGTATAGAGCTGAGAAGCAGAAGTTCATTGCCAGCAAGGGAATATATTCCAGAGGAGCTTTCCCTTACCCAAGGATAAAGCCAGTAATAGGGCATACGGGCCTTGGATGAATGCCAGACAGCAATTTCAGAAAGTATAGCCTGATCTGTGAGTTACAATTCCCTCTGAGTCACCTTGCTAGGATCCTACCTGCCACCTTTGTAAAGCCTGCATGTAACCAATTGTCTTCTTGTGGAACTATCTGGAGTTTGTACATAGTTGAACTGTTCAGTAAAGAAGGATTCTGGTTCACTACAATCGTGTGTACCTCCATTATTCTTACTAACAATCGGTGTGCCAGCGTTACCGGCACTGGTATCACGAACTGTTAGGGACCTTGCCACCAGCAGGCTAAACCTTCAACACCTAGGGCACCTCACCTACCACCTGGCCTGGTCCCTATACCTAGAGAGTGCCACAAAGGATCCACGTGCCACCTCTCCATCACTGACTGAATGCCTGCCCAGGGTCTACTACAAACTGAGTACCAAGAGCAACACTCGGTCTAGCTACTGACTCCCGTGACCTCACACTCGCTCACCCTGAAGGTCTGGCATACTGCATAATCACTGGCTGCAGTGGTGACCAGCTCCCATAATGTCATGACAAATTGCCACATGATGCAAGGGGATCCGATCCCTTCAGAGGGTAATGATTGGCTGCGGCAATGTCAAACTGGAGCCCAGCACTGGAAGAGAAAAAGTGGGGACACTGCATCAGGAAGCAGGTAAATAAACTTCCCTTTACAGGATCGACCAAGTGAAGGGGTTGGCCCAAACCCCCCCCCCCCATTCTTGCACAACACCTTTAAGGCTTTAAAAGGGCACCCATTAAACTCATTGAGGGGCATTTATCAAGGCTATTATGCCAATTTTAGGGCAAAAAAAAGCTGAAAATTATGGTGCACGCCATATTTGTGCCATCTTTTATGACTTTTTAACCTCTTGGGGACACAGGACATGCGGGTATGCCCTGATGCCCTGGTACTTAAGGACACAGGACGTACCCATACATCCTGTATATTTCCGATCATCACTGTGCAGTGTGCGGTGATCGGAACAAGGTACCTGCTGAAATCATTCATTCAGCAGAAACTTAAAAATGGCGTAATTTTGTTTGTAATTTCCCCCCCTGCAGCCCTCTTACTGATTTTCCAGCGGGCGATACAGGGAGGGGGGGGGTTGGAGCGGTGCGGCAGGCGTGATTGCGATCCGCCGCTCGCCTCCTCTATAATATTCATTGGTAGCCCAGTGGTAATGTGCTGACACTCTGCTAGAAACGGCTGACATCTGTGCTGTATGGACCGCTGTATGGAAGGGGTTAACAGGGAGGGAGCTCCCTCTCCCATCGGGGGCTGCTGTGCCCTTGCAGCCCCCAATTCTTGACGGGATCACAGAGGGAGGGGGCTCCCATCCCTCCTCATCACCTGCTGCTCTGTTCTGGCAGTGGGTAATGGTTACCATGGCAACAGGACGCCTTCACAGGCGTCCTGTTTGCCATGGTAATAGTAACTCTGATCAGACAGTGTAAAGTAAAAAATACAGTACAGTACACTATATAGTGTACTGTACTGTATTATACAGACATTAGACCCACTGGATCTTCAAGAACCAAGTGGGTCTTGGTAAAAAAAAAAGTAAAAAAAAAAAAAACATTTATCACTGAATAAAAAAAAAAAAAAATACACAACACATATTAGGTATCGCCGCCTCCATAAAAACCTGCTCTATAAAAATATCACATGACCTAACCCCTCAGGTGAACATCATTAAAAAAAATGGGGTAAAAAAAGCAATTTTTTGTCACCTTACATCACAAAAAGTGTAATACCAAGCAATCAAAAAGGCGTATGCCTCCCAAAATAGTACCAATCTAACCGCCATCTCATCCTGCAAAAAGTGAGCCCCTACATAGCACAGTCACCACAAAAAATTAAAAAAATATGGCTCTCAGACTATGGAGACACTAAAACATGAGGTTTTTTTTAAATGCTGTTATTGTGCTGAAGTAAAATAAATTAAAAAAAGTATACATATTAGGTATCGCCGTGTCCGTAAAAACCTGCTCTATAAAAGTATCACATGATCTTACCCCTAAGGTAAATAGCGTAAAAAATGCATATTGACCTGCTCTATAAAAATAACACATGACCTAACCCCTCAGATGAACACAGCAAAAAAAATATATATAAATACGGTGTCTAAAGCCATTTTTGTCACCTTACATCACAAAAAGTGTAATAGCAAGCGACCAAAATGTCATATGCACCCCAAGATAGTGCCAATCAAACCGCCATCTCATCCCACAAAAAATGAGCCCCTACATAAGACAAACACCCAAAAAAAATATATATATGGCTTTCAGACTATGGAAACATTAAAACATGATTTCTTTCAAAAATGCTCTATTATGTAAAACTGAAACAAAACCCCCCAAAAAGTAGTTATATTTGGTATTGTCGTGTCCGTAACAACCTGCTCTATATAAATAGCACACGATCTAACCTGTAAGATCAACGATGTAAATAACAAAAAATAAAAACAGTCCCAAAACTGTTGTTTTTTTTCCAAATTTTCCATTTTTATCCATTTTTTCAGTAACAAAGCAAGGGTTAAAAGCCAAACAAAACTCAATATTTATTGCCCTGATTCTGTAGTTTGCAGAAACACCCCATATGTGGTGGTAAACTGCTGTATGGCCAAACGGCAGGGCATAGAAGGAAGGGAACGCCATATGGTTTTTGGAAGGCAGATTTTGCTGGACTGGTTTTTTGACACTATGTCCCATTTGAAGCCCCCTGATGCACCCTTAGAGTACAAACTCCAAAAAAGTGGGCTGGCGTAGAGTGTCCATGTGTGTGTGCCTGTCCCTGTTTGTATTTGACCGTCCCAGTGTGTGTGTGTACCTGTCCCTGTGTGTATGTCTGTCCCTGTGTGTGTGTGTCGCCATCACCATGTCCACAGTGTTCCTATGTTTTGACGCAGCTGCATTAGGACGTTCTGTGCAGGGCAAGAAGAAGAAGAAGAAGGAATAGGAGGCAGCGCCACCAGCATGGAGTCCATGGGAGAGACACACAAAGGACGTAGGTAACACTACCACATGATCTACACTAGTGTTATCTGT